>OX621240.1:38942128-40269212 GCA_951640165.1 Pseudoips prasinana | reverse complement strand
AAAAGGAGGCAACCGCCGCCCAAGCCTCCTCACTCCCCAGCATGGAGTTCACCACACTGGAAAGTGAGAGGTCCATCCCGACCACATCTGTCAGGGCACGGCGCAGCTCAGCCCAGGCTGGGCACACCTCGAGGGTGTGCTGCGCCGTGTCCTCCGCGGCTCCACAGTCGTGGCACGCCGGGGTCTCCTCCCTCTGGATCCGATGCAGGTGCGTTCCGAAGCAGCCATGCCCGGACAACACCTGCACCAGACGGAACGAGAGGAAACCGTGGGGGCGCTCGAGCCAGTCCCGCAGGACTGGACCGAGCGCGTCCAGCGTCCGGCGTCCAAATGTGGCGGAGGCGAGGTCCCGTGTCCAGTGTAGGACGATTGCGTCCCTCGCCTCCCGCCGCACGGCATCCCGCTCTTGCGCGGCGGGGCGCTCACCCAGCGCCCTACGCCGCGCCGCCCATTCGTACACTCTGGCGAGCACCCATGCCTCCAATTCCCAGGGAGGGGTGCCGGCCAGAGCGCACGCCGCCGCGAAACCCACCGAGCGGTAGGCTCGCGCCACCCGCTGTGCAATGGCCCGTTGGGGCCTGCGGATGGCGGTTGCATTCTCCCTCCTGTGGAGGGAGTCCGCCCAGATGGGTGCCCCGTATAGGGCCATACTCTTTAGGATGCCGGCATAGAGGCGCCGGCATCGCTCCTTGGGCCCGCCCAGGTTTGGGAGGAGCCATGAGAGGGCGTCCGCGGCTTTCAGCAGGCGCGTCGACAGCCCGCTAAAGTGCGGGCCGAAGCGCCACCTGCTGTCCAGCACGAGGCCCAGATACTTCATCTGGGCCCCGACCCCTATTCGGACGCCCTCCACCACGATGTGGGCGTCAGGTGGGCAGCGCTGCCGAGGCCCGTGAAAGAACACGGCCTCGGTCTTGTTCAGCGCTACCCCCAATCCAAGCTGGCGGATCCTACCTGCCACTAAGGATCCGCCAGCCGAGGCCAAACAGGCCGCCTCTCCAAAGTCCCTCCCCCGGGCAACGAGGAGAGTGTCATCTGCGTAGCAGATGACACTCGTGCCCTGGAGGAGGGTGCCCCGCAGGAGCCAGTCAAATCCGATGTTCCACAAGAGGGGCCCCAGCACCGAACCCTGTGGAACACCGGACTCCACTCCATACCGCCTGATCCTGGCCATCTTGTCCACCAGAAGGACCTCCCGGTCCTCCAGGTAGCTGGCCAGGATCGCCCGCAGATATTGGGGCACTCCGTGGTACCGGAGTGCCTCCAATATGGTCGAGTGGGGCACGGAGTTGAAGGCGTTGGCGATGTCGAACGACACCGCCAACACTCCGTCCCCAGCCTCGACCACCTCCCGCACCTGGCCCCTGAGTAGGGCCAGCGCATCGACCGTCGAACGCCCTTGTCGGAACCCGAACTGGGCGTCCGACAGGTCCGGCCCTACCTCCCGCAAATGGCTGTTAAGCCGGGTGGCGAGGATCCCCTCGAACAGTTTACCGACCTCATCGAGTAAAACGATGGGCCGGTATGCCGAGGGGGAGTCCACCGGGCGTCCCTCCTTGCGGAGAAGGCACAACTTGCCTTCCTTCCATAGCTTCGGGAACCTCCCAGCCGTCAGGCACGCGCTGAAGAGGTCCCGAAGCCTTTCCCCCATTAGGGACGCCGCGATGGCCACCACCCGTGCGGGGACGCCGTCCGGTCCAGGGGCCGTCTTCTTCGCGCGGAGGGGCAGAACCCCCGCGCGAACTTCCTCCGCCGACACTGGAGGGACCTCCTCCGCCGGCGAAGCCGCCACCCCCCCCAGTGGGGGGTTCATCGTTGGTGGGGTGAAGTCGGTCCTGCGCGGAAACAGTGCCCGAACCACCCCATCCAGCAACGCCGGCTCTAGGGTCTCCGCTAATGGGGGACCGTAAGGGCGCAGCTGGCTCCGCGCCTGCTTATACGGCCTCCCAAACGGATCCCTGTCGAGGCCCTCCAGCATCTCGGCCTTTGCCGAGTCCTCGGCGGCGCACATTTCCGACTTGAGGACCGTCTTTGCCTCTAGGTAAGAGGCGTAGAGGCGGTCCTCCTCAGCCTGACATCGGCTGGTGCGCCGCCGACTCCGCGTGTAGGCCCTCCTGGCCTCCACGCACGCGGCCCGGAGCCCCGCCAGCTCCACCGTCCACCAATAAACGGCGCGACGGGGAGGCGGACGGCGAGACCGAGGCATGCTGGAGTTGCACACCTCGGTCAGGGACCCCCGCAGCTGAACCGCTGCGGCGTCCACGTCCGTGACCTCAACAGGGGGCGAGAGCCAGTCCCGGAGGAACGCAGCCTCCTGGGCTGCCTCCCGGTCCAGGCGGGTGAGAGCCCACCGCGGGAAGGGAGATTGGCCCGAGCGGGCCATCCCCCGCGGGCTCTGGGTGGAGATGTCGAACCGCACATATCGGTGGTCCGACAGGGTCTCCACCATCTCCACCCGCCAGTTCACGACGCGGGCGGCTAGCACGGGGGTGGCGAACGATACGTCCACCACTGACCCACCCCGTTGCCGCACACACGTGTGAACATCCCCCCTGTTCAGGAGGGACACGCCGCACGAAGCCGACCAAAATTCGGCGGCGCGCCCCCGGACGTTGCACGACGCCGCCGGGTTGCCCCAGGCCACTGATTTGGCGTTCAGGTCGCCCATTACGACGACCTGACGTGGTGCCGCCCTCCCGACGACTGCCGTAAGGACTTCGAGAAAATTCTCGAAGTCCCTTAGAGGGCGGTTTGGGGAGAAATAGACCCCGACCAGGGCTATTTCTCCCCACGCGGCGGCCACGTATCCCGGACCCCTCTCTAAAAGCGAGAGGGGAGGGGAGTCCGTGGAAGGCCGCGACACCAACGCCACCAAGCCGTCTCGATCACCTAGCCAGCGGCCAGGTATCGAGTACGGCTCGGCAACCACCGCCACGTCCACCAACCACTCGGCCACAGTCTGCATCAACAGATCCTGTGCCGCTCTGCAGTGGTTGGTGTTCGCCTGGAGGATGCGATGTTCGACTCTACCCATTAATCGGTCATCGCACCCTCCTCCTCCACAGCCGCCGAGGTCCTAGCTACTGGGGTGGCGGTGGCAGCGACAGGCCGGGTCGGCGCCTGCGCTTTGCCCTTCTTAAGGGGAGGAATACAATTCCTCCCCTTCATAATGTGGCCCGCAGGGCGGCCACTGGCGGCACACACCGCGCAGTGCGGTGTGGTGGCCTCGCAGGAGGCGGCTTTGTGCCCCTCCTTGCCGCAGCGGTAGCAGCTGTCCGTCCTGTCGACACTGGACGGACAGAGGGCCCGGGTGTGACCGATGCCGAAGCACCGGTAACACCTCAGCGGCGGGACCTCAAGGGCCCGGACCGCCGCCGAGCTGAACCCGACGGCAAGCCGTCCCTTCTCGAGGACGGCTTTGGCAGCGGCGACTGGGCACTCCAGGCGGATGGTGCCCATGCCGCCGCGCCCGGGCCTGATGGCCCCACCCTGCACCGCTGCGACTGTGCAGCCCCCAATGGCCACGACTGCTGCCACCACCTCCTCCTTGGTGATGGAGTCGTCAAGATCCGTCACCTCGATGGCCGCTGACTTTACAGGCCTCGCCACCTTCACCGCGTCCGCGATGACCTCCTGCAGCTTAGCTGCAAAGAGGTCCGCGTGTTTTGCGCCCTCCGCACCCGGGAACTCGAAAATACGAGCCCCAGCCTGCGTCCGGCGGCACGAGACTTTACCGATCCCCAGTTTGGTAGGATCGGCATTGGCACGCGCCCGCAACATCACGGACGCGTACGTCTCGCCCCGCTCCGCAGCCTTCGTGGTGAGCGTCATCACGACGGCCGCGGACTTGGGAGGAACCAAGTTCCTCCTGACACCGGCTGGGGTCGTACCCTTCCCCTTTCCCTTGCCAGTCGTCTGTGACTGACCGGCAGGGGTGGTGGCGGAGGCGGCTGGGGGGGTGGTTTTCCCCTTCCCTTTCCCCTTGCCAGTCGACTTCGACTGGCTGGGAATGGTGGTGGCAGGCACGGCAGGGACGACAGCTGCCGTCCTTTTGCCTTTGCCCTTCCCCTTACCGACCACCTTAGTCCAGCCCTGCTGGTTGGTCGGGGTGGTGGAAGGGAGAAGGGCGTCCTCCCTCGAGGAGCTAGGCGCCGGCTCCTTTCGCCTTTTGTCCGCCGCAAGTGGCGGTCGGAGGCGTTTCTCCGGCAAGAGCCGGTCCTCAATGCCCGCTATGCAGGAGCGAACGAACGCCCTCTCCTCCGCCATCACCTTGCGGAGGACATCCTCAAGGCCGGGAGAGGAAACGAGGCCCTCTGCCGCAGGTTGGGGCTCGGCTTGGGATGGCCGGGCCGTGGCTTCAGCCAGCTTCAGGTGAAGCTGGCTCACCTCCGACTGCAGGCGATCCACTTTCGCCTGCAGTTGCCGCGACTCCTCGCTGGCCTTGCGCTCCACAAGCTCCGCCACGATTTCGCGAAGACTCGCAGCCCGGCATTTAAGGGACTTTTGAAAAGTCCCCTTTAAGTGGGAGGACTTGGCGGCGACCTCCACGATCGCCTCTTCGTCCTCCAAGGCCATCCTCTGGAGTTCGGCCAGGGAGTGGTCCGAGTATAGCACGCGGGACGCACCATACCCGGACTTGCCACGGGCGACGCGCGCCCGTTCTTCCTGGGCCGCAACCCGCTCCTCCAGCTCTTGCTGGAGCTGCTCCCGCCGGGCCAGGTCCAGCTCGCGCTGGGCGTCGGCCAAACCCGCATCGTGGGTGTCTCCTGCTGTCAACGCCTTTTTGGCCTTGACCCTCTTTTTAGGCTCCTTCGCCGAGCCTGAGCCCGAGGAGCCATCGGACACGACCTTGAGGAAGGTCCGCTTCCGCGATGCCGATCGTGATCGAGGATCGACCACCATCGAACCCGCATCCGATGCTATGGACTCTATGTCGGAGTCCGACATGTCGCCCACACTCCCGCCGTAGAAGGCTCTGCCTTCACTCGACGCTGATGCGTCGCGTTGGCCCTGAAAAGGGCCTTTTGGTTGGCCCTGAGAAGGGCCTTTGGGTTGGCCCTGAGAAGGGCCTTTGGGTTGGCCCTGAGAAGGGCCTTTGGGTTGGCCCTGAGAAGGGCCTTTTGTTTTCACGAAATGCCCGAGGGCATCCCGCGCAGGTTTCGGCATACCGAACAACGCAAAATTCGTAGCTTCCAGGCAATAAGATCGCTACGATGCACAGTGCACTTTAGCCGTACCCAGTCTGCCACTCCGTTACGGTGGTCAGAACTGGGACGTTTCCAGGGAACGCGACGTGGACGCAAGCACTGTGGGGTGGTTCCCCAACCTAACCTAACCTTTTTTTTTTTTTTTTTTTTTTTTTTGTTTGCGCTGGGAAAAAATGCGTTACGCATACCCGCCCATTGGGGGATGGACGGGTTATGTGGGACTCTCCGGCTACTCCGGCATACCCACTAAAATAACCCAGCGGCACTCCCGCATCGTCTTTGTGGAGGAGGACTGGGAAACCGGCACAGCCTTTACGTCCAGTCCCCCACCGACGACCGCCCGCATTTACTGCGGGGCCCTCACGCCCCTCCCTTAGTGGAGGGGCCCGGGAACGACCGTGAGTGCTCGGCCGTTCCCGCCCGACGATGGTGGCGATTTGTGCAATGCGAGCGAAGGCGCCCCCGCGCCTGTCGCCCGCTAATCACCACCAGAAGGAGGGAGGCGACGATCGTACAACCGCCGTCTCCCACCCCTTCTTCGCCTGCGGAGCGGCGGCGCGAGAGGATCATCCTCCCGCGCGCGCTCCGCCGCCTCCTTTTGCGACATAACATCCTCGCAAAAGGAGGCAACCGCCGCCCAAGCCTCCTCACTCCCCAGCATGGAGTTCACCACACTGGAAAGTGAGAGGTCCATCCCGACCACATCTGTCAGGGCACGGCGCAGCTCAGCCCAGGCTGGGCACACCTCGAGGGTGTGCTGCGCCGTGTCCTCCGCGGCTCCACAGTCGTGGCACGCCGGGGTCTCCTCCCTCTGGATCCGATGCAGGTGCGTTCCGAAGCAGCCATGCCCGGACAACACCTGCACCAGACGGAACGAGAGGAAACCGTGGGGGCGCTCGAGCCAGTCCCGCAGGACTGGACCGAGCGCGTCCAGCGTCCGGCGTCCAAATGTGGCGGAGGCGAGGTCCCGTGTCCAGTGTAGGACGATTGCGTCCCTCGCCTCCCGCCGCACGGCATCCCGCTCTTGCGCGGCGGGGCGCTCACCCAGCGCCCTACGCCGCGCCGCCCATTCGTACACTCTGGCGAGCACCCATGCCTCCAATTCCCAGGGAGGGGTGCCGGCCAGAGCGCACGCCGCCGCGAAACCCACCGAGCGGTAGGCTCGCGCCACCCGCTGTGCAATGGCCCGTTGGGGCCTGCGGATGGCGGTTGCATTCTCCCTCCTGTGGAGGGAGTCCGCCCAGATGGGTGCCCCGTATAGGGCCATACTCTTTAGGATGCCGGCATAGAGGCGCCGGCATCGCTCCTTGGGCCCGCCCAGGTTTGGGAGGAGCCATGAGAGGGCGTCCGCGGCTTTCAGCAGGCGCGTCGACAGCCCGCTAAAGTGCGGGCCGAAGCGCCACCTGCTGTCCAGCACGAGGCCCAGATACTTCATCTGGGCCCCGACCCCTATTCGGACGCCCTCCACCACGATGTGGGCGTCAGGTGGGCAGCGCTGCCGAGGCCCGTGAAAGAACACGGCCTCGGTCTTGTTCAGCGCTACCCCCAATCCAAGCTGGCGGATCCTACCTGCCACTAAGGATCCGCCAGCCGAGGCCAAACAGGCCGCCTCTCCAAAGTCCCTCCCCCGGGCAACGAGGAGAGTGTCATCTGCGTAGCAGATGACACTCGTGCCCTGGAGGAGGGTGCCCCGCAGGAGCCAGTCAAATCCGATGTTCCACAAGAGGGGCCCCAGCACCGAACCCTGTGGAACACCGGACTCCACTCCATACCGCCTGATCCTGGCCATCTTGTCCACCAGAAGGACCTCCCGGTCCTCCAGGTAGCTGGCCAGGATCGCCCGCAGATATTGGGGCACTCCGTGGTACCGGAGTGCCTCCAATATGGTCGAGTGGGGCACGGAGTTGAAGGCGTTGGCGATGTCGAACGACACCGCCAACACTCCGTCCCCAGCCTCGACCACCTCCCGCACCTGGCCCCTGAGTAGGGCCAGCGCATCGACCGTCGAACGCCCTTGTCGGAACCCGAACTGGGCGTCCGACAGGTCCGGCCCTACCTCCCGCAAATGGCTGTTAAGCCGGGTGGCGAGGATCCCCTCGAACAGTTTACCGACCTCATCGAGTAAAACGATGGGCCGGTATGCCGAGGGGGAGTCCACCGGGCGTCCCTCCTTGCGGAGAAGGCACAACTTGCCTTCCTTCCATAGCTTCGGGAACCTCCCAGCCGTCAGGCACGCGCTGAAGAGGTCCCGAAGCCTTTCCCCCATTAGGGACGCCGCGATGGCCACCACCCGTGCGGGGACGCCGTCCGGTCCAGGGGCCGTCTTCTTCGCGCGGAGGGGCAGAACCCCCGCGCGAACTTCCTCCGCCGACACTGGAGGGACCTCCTCCGCCGGCGAAGCCGCCACCCCCCCCAGTGGGGGGTTCATCGTTGGTGGGGTGAAGTCGGTCCTGCGCGGAAACAGTGCCCGAACCACCCCATCCAGCAACGCCGGCTCTAGGGTCTCCGCTAATGGGGGACCGTAAGGGCGCAGCTGGCTCCGCGCCTGCTTATACGGCCTCCCAAACGGATCCCTGTCGAGGCCCTCCAGCATCTCGGCCTTTGCCGAGTCCTCGGCGGCGCACATTTCCGACTTGAGGACCGTCTTTGCCTCTAGGTAAGAGGCGTAGAGGCGGTCCTCCTCAGCCTGACATCGGCTGGTGCGCCGCCGACTCCGCGTGTAGGCCCTCCTGGCCTCCACGCACGCGGCCCGGAGCCCCGCCAGCTCCACCGTCCACCAATAAACGGCGCGACGGGGAGGCGGACGGCGAGACCGAGGCATGCTGGAGTTGCACACCTCGGTCAGGGACCCCCGCAGCTGAACCGCTGCGGCGTCCACGTCCGTGACCTCAACAGGGGGCGAGAGCCAGTCCCGGAGGAACGCAGCCTCCTGGGCTGCCTCCCGGTCCAGGCGGGTGAGAGCCCACCGCGGGAAGGGAGATTGGCCCGAGCGGGCCATCCCCCGCGGGCTCTGGGTGGAGATGTCGAACCGCACATATCGGTGGTCCGACAGGGTCTCCACCATCTCCACCCGCCAGTTCACGACGCGGGCGGCTAGCACGGGGGTGGCGAACGATACGTCCACCACTGACCCACCCCGTTGCCGCACACACGTGTGAACATCCCCCCTGTTCAGGAGGGACACGCCGCACGAAGCCGACCAAAATTCGGCGGCGCGCCCCCGGACGTTGCACGACGCCGCCGGGTTGCCCCAGGCCACTGATTTGGCGTTCAGGTCGCCCATTACGACGACCTGACGTGGTGCCGCCCTCCCGACGACTGCCGTAAGGACTTCGAGAAAATTCTCGAAGTCCCTTAGAGGGCGGTTTGGGGAGAAATAGACCCCGACCAGGGCTATTTCTCCCCACGCGGCGGCCACGTATCCCGGACCCCTCTCTAAAAGCGAGAGGGGAGGGGAGTCCGTGGAAGGCCGCGACACCAACGCCACCAAGCCGTCTCGATCACCTAGCCAGCGGCCAGGTATCGAGTACGGCTCGGCAACCACCGCCACGTCCACCAACCACTCGGCCACAGTCTGCATCAACAGATCCTGTGCCGCTCTGCAGTGGTTGGTGTTCGCCTGGAGGATGCGATGTTCGACTCTACCCATTAATCGGTCATCGCACCCTCCTCCTCCACAGCCGCCGAGGTCCTAGCTACTGGGGTGGCGGTGGCAGCGACAGGCCGGGTCGGCGCCTGCGCTTTGCCCTTCTTAAGGGGAGGAATACAATTCCTCCCCTTCATAATGTGGCCCGCAGGGCGGCCACTGGCGGCACACACCGCGCAGTGCGGTGTGGTGGCCTCGCAGGAGGCGGCTTTGTGCCCCTCCTTGCCGCAGCGGTAGCAGCTGTCCGTCCTGTCGACACTGGACGGACAGAGGGCCCGGGTGTGACCGATGCCGAAGCACCGGTAACACCTCAGCGGCGGGACCTCAAGGGCCCGGACCGCCGCCGAGCTGAACCCGACGGCAAGCCGTCCCTTCTCGAGGACGGCTTTGGCAGCGGCGACTGGGCACTCCAGGCGGATGGTGCCCATGCCGCCGCGCCCGGGCCTGATGGCCCCACCCTGCACCGCTGCGACTGTGCAGCCCCCAATGGCCACGACTGCTGCCACCACCTCCTCCTTGGTGATGGAGTCGTCAAGATCCGTCACCTCGATGGCCGCTGACTTTACAGGCCTCGCCACCTTCACCGCGTCCGCGATGACCTCCTGCAGCTTAGCTGCAAAGAGGTCCGCGTGTTTTGCGCCCTCCGCACCCGGGAACTCGAAAATACGAGCCCCAGCCTGCGTCCGGCGGCACGAGACTTTACCGATCCCCAGTTTGGTAGGATCGGCATTGGCACGCGCCCGCAACATCACGGACGCGTACGTCTCGCCCCGCTCCGCAGCCTTCGTGGTGAGCGTCATCACGACGGCCGCGGACTTGGGAGGAACCAAGTTCCTCCTGACACCGGCTGGGGTCGTACCCTTCCCCTTTCCCTTGCCAGTCGTCTGTGACTGACCGGCAGGGGTGGTGGCGGAGGCGGCTGGGGGGGTGGTTTTCCCCTTCCCTTTCCCCTTGCCAGTCGACTTCGACTGGCTGGGAATGGTGGTGGCAGGCACGGCAGGGACGACAGCTGCCGTCCTTTTGCCTTTGCCCTTCCCCTTACCGACCACCTTAGTCCAGCCCTGCTGGTTGGTCGGGGTGGTGGAAGGGAGAAGGGCGTCCTCCCTCGAGGAGCTAGGCGCCGGCTCCTTTCGCCTTTTGTCCGCCGCAAGTGGCGGTCGGAGGCGTTTCTCCGGCAAGAGCCGGTCCTCAATGCCCGCTATGCAGGAGCGAACGAACGCCCTCTCCTCCGCCATCACCTTGCGGAGGACATCCTCAAGGCCGGGAGAGGAAACGAGGCCCTCTGCCGCAGGTTGGGGCTCGGCTTGGGATGGCCGGGCCGTGGCTTCAGCCAGCTTCAGGTGAAGCTGGCTCACCTCCGACTGCAGGCGATCCACTTTCGCCTGCAGTTGCCGCGACTCCTCGCTGGCCTTGCGCTCCACAAGCTCCGCCACGATTTCGCGAAGACTCGCAGCCCGGCATTTAAGGGACTTTTGAAAAGTCCCCTTTAAGTGGGAGGACTTGGCGGCGACCTCCACGATCGCCTCTTCGTCCTCCAAGGCCATCCTCTGGAGTTCGGCCAGGGAGTGGTCCGAGTATAGCACGCGGGACGCACCATACCCGGACTTGCCACGGGCGACGCGCGCCCGTTCTTCCTGGGCCGCAACCCGCTCCTCCAGCTCTTGCTGGAGCTGCTCCCGCCGGGCCAGGTCCAGCTCGCGCTGGGCGTCGGCCAAACCCGCATCGTGGGTGTCTCCTGCTGTCAACGCCTTTTTGGCCTTGACCCTCTTTTTAGGCTCCTTCGCCGAGCCTGAGCCCGAGGAGCCATCGGACACGACCTTGAGGAAGGTCCGCTTCCGCGATGCCGATCGTGATCGAGGATCGACCACCATCGAACCCGCATCCGATGCTATGGACTCTATGTCGGAGTCCGACATGTCGCCCACACTCCCGCCGTAGAAGGCTCTGCCTTCACTCGACGCTGATGCGTCGCGTTGGCCCTGAAAAGGGCCTTTTGGTTGGCCCTGAGAAGGGCCTTTGGGTTGGCCCTGAGAAGGGCCTTTGGGTTGGCCCTGAGAAGGGCCTTTGGGTTGGCCCTGAGAAGGGCCTTTTGTTTTCACGAAATGCCCGAGGGCATCCCGCGCAGGTTTCGGCATACCGAACAACGCAAAATTCGTAGCTTCCAGGCAATAAGATCGCTACGATGCACAGTGCACTTTAGCCGTACCCAGTCTGCCACTCCGTTACGGTGGTCAGAACTGGGACGTTTCCAGGGAACGCGACGTGGACGCAAGCACTGTGGGGTGGTTCCCCAACCTAACCTAACCTTTTACAGCGGCACTCCCGCATCGTCTATTTGGAGGAGGACTGGGAAACCGGCACAGCCTTTACGTCCAGTCCCCCACCGACGACCGCCCGCCTTTACAGCGGGGCCCGCACGCCCCTCCCAAAGTGGAGGGGCCCGGGAACGACCGTGAGTGCTCGGCCGTTCCCGCCCGACGAGGGTGGTGATTAGTGCAATGCGAGCGAAGGCGCCCCCGCGCCTGTCGCCCGCTAATCACCACCAGAAGGAGGGAGGCGACGATCGTACAACCGCCGTCTCCCACCCCTTCTTCGCCTGCGGAGCGGCGGCGCGAGAGGATCATCCTCCCGCGCGCGCTCCGCCGCCTCCTTTTGCGACATGACATTCTCGCAAAAGGAGGCAACCGCCGCCCAAGCCTCCTCACTTCCCAGCATGGAATTCACCACACTGGGAAGTGAGAGGTCCTGCCCGACCACATCTGTCAGGGCACGGCGCAGCTCAGCCCAGGCTGGGCACACCTCGAGGGTGTGCTGCGCCGTGTCCTCCGCGGCTCCGCAATGGTGGCACGCCGGGGTTTCCTCCCTCTGGATCCGATGCAGGTGCGTTCCGAAACAACCATGCCCGGACAACACCTGCACCAGACGGAAAGAGAGGAAACCGTGGGGGCGCTCGAGCCAGTCCCGCAGGACTGGACCGAGCGCGTCCAGCGTCCGGCGTCCAAATGTGGCGGAGGCGAGGTCCCGTGTCCAGTGTAGGACGATTGCGTCCCTCGCCTCCCGCCGCACGGCATCCTGCTCTTGCGCGGCGGGGCGCTCACCCAGCGCCCTACGCCGCGCCGCCCATTCGTACACTCTGGCGAGCACCCATGCCTCCAATTCCCAGGGAGGGGTGCCGGCCAGAGCGCACGCCGCCGCAAAGCCCACTGAGCGGTAGGCTCTCGCCACCCGCTGTGCAATGGCCCGTTGGGGCCTGCGGATGGCGGTTGCATTCTCCCTCCTATGGAGGGAGTCCGCCCAGATGGGTGCCCCATATAAGGCCATGCTCTTGAGGATGCCGGCATAGAGGCGCCGGCATCGCTCCTTGGGCCCGCCCAGGTTCGGGAGGAGCCATGAGAGGGCGTCCGCGGCCTTAAGCAGGCGCGTCGACAGCCCGCTGAAGTGCGGGCCGAAGCGCCACCTGCTGTCCAGCACGAGGCCCAGATACTTCATCTGGGCCCCGACCCCTATTCGGACGCCCTCCACGACGATGTGGGCGTCTGGAGGGCAGCGCTGCCGAGGCCCGTGAAAGAACACGGCCTCGGTCTTGTTCAGCGCTACCCTCAAACCAAGCTGGCGGATCCTACCTGCCACTAAGGATCCGCCAGCCGAGGCCAGACAGGCCGCCTCCCTATAATCCCTCCCCCGGGCAACGAGGAGAGTGTCATCCGCGTAGCAGATGACACTCGTGCCCTGGAGGAGGGTGCCGCGCAGCAGCCAATCGAATCCGATGTTCCACAAGAGGGGCCCTAGCACCGAACCCTGTGGAACACCGGACTCCGCGCCGTAGCGCCTGATCCTGGCCGTCCTGTCCGCCAGGAGGACCTCCCGGTCCTCCAGGTAGTTGGCCAGGATCATCCGCAGATATTGGGGCACTCCGTGGTACCGGAGTGCCTCCAATATGGTCGAGTGGGGCACGGAGTTGAACGCGTTGGCGATGTCGAACGACACCGCCAACACTCCGTCCCCAGCTCCAACCGCCTCCTGCACTTGGCCCCTGAGTAGGGCCACCGCGTCGACCGTCGAACGCCCCTGTCGAAACCCGAACTGGGCGTCCGACAGGTCTGGCCCTACCTCCCGCAACTGGCTATTAAGCCGGGTGGCGATGATCCCCTCGAACAGTTTACCGACCTCATCGAGCAGAACGATGGGCCGGTATGCCGAGGGGGAGTCCACCGGGCGTCCCTCCTTCCGGAGCAGGCAAAGCTGCCCCTCCTTCCAGATTTTCGGGAACCTCCCAGCCGTCAGGCACGCGCTGAAGAGGTCCCGAAACCTCTCCTCCATGAGGGACGCCGCGATGGCCACCACCCGTGCGGGGACACCATCCGGTCCAGGGGCCGTCTTCTTCGCGCGGAGGGACAGAACCCCCGCGCGAAATTCCTCCACCGATACTGGAGGGACCTCCTCCTCCGGCGAAGCCACCACCCCCCCCAGCGGGGGGTTCATCGTTGGAGGGGTGAATTCGGTCCTGCGCGGAAACAGTGACCGAACCACCCCATCCAGCAACGCCGGCTCTAGGGTCTCCGTTATTGGGGGACCATATGGACGCAGCTGGCTCCGCGCCAGCTTGTATGGTCTCCCAAACGGATCCCTGTCGAGGCCCTCCAGCATCTCGGCCCTTGCCGAGTCCTCGGCGGCGCACATTGCCGACTTGAGGACCGTCTTTGCCTCTACGTAAGAGGCGTAGAGGCGGTCCTCCTCGGCCTGACATCGGCCGGCGCGCCGCCGACTCCGCGTGTAGGCCCTCCTGGCCTCCACGCACTCGGCTCGGAGCCCCGCCAGCTCCACCGTCCACCAATAAACGGCGCGACGGGGAGGCGGACGGCGAGACCGAGGCATGCTAGAGTTGCACACCTCGGTCAGGGACCTCCGGAGCTGAACCGCTGCGGCGTCCACGTCCGTGCCCTCTACAGGGGGCGAGAGCCAGTCCTGGAGGAACGCTGCCTCCAGGGCTGCCTCCCGGTCCAGGCGGGTGAGAGCCCACCGCGGGAAGGGAGATTGGCCCGAGCGGGCCATCCCCCGCGGGCTCTGGGTGGAGATGTCGAACCGCACATATCGGTGGTCCGACAGGGTCTCCACCATCTCCACCCGCCAGTTCACGACGCGTGTGGCTAGCACAGGGGTGGCGAACGACACGTCCACCACTGACCCTCCCTGTTGCCGCACACACGTGTGAACATCCCCCCTGTTCAGGAGGGACACGCCGCACGAAGCCGCCCAAAATTCGACGGCGCGCCCCCGGACGTTACAGGACGCCGCTGGGTTGCCCCAGGCCACCGACTTGGCGTTCAGGTCACCACACACAATGACCTGACGTGGCGCCGCCCTCCCGACGACTGCCGTAAGGACTTCGAGAAAATCCTCGAAGTCCCTTAGAGGGCGGTTTGGGGAGAAATAGACCCCGACCAGGGCTATGTCTCCCCACGCGGCGGCCACGTATCCCGGACCCCTCTCTAAAAGCGAGAGGGGAGGGGAGTCCGTGGCAGGCCGCGACACCAACGCCACCAAGCCGTCTCGATCACCCAGCCAACGGCCAGGCACCGAGTACGGCTCGGCAACCACCGCCACGTCCACCAACCACTCGGCCACAGTCTGCATCAACAGATCCTGTGCCGCTCTGCAGTGGTTGGTGTTCGCCTGGAGGATGCGATGTCCGACTCTACCCATTAATCGGACATCACACCCCTCTCCTCCATAGCCGCCGAGGTCCCAGCTACTGGGGTGGCGGTGGCAGCGACAGGCCGGGTCGGCGCCTGAGTTTTGCCCTTCTTAAGGGGAGGACTGCAGTTCCTCCCCT
Source organism: Pseudoips prasinana (assembly GCA_951640165.1). Classification (NCBI taxonomy): domain Eukaryota; kingdom Metazoa; phylum Arthropoda; class Insecta; order Lepidoptera; family Nolidae; genus Pseudoips; species Pseudoips prasinana. The sequence goes on along the minus strand of OX621240.1, from coordinate 40,254,529 downwards.
TCATAATATGTCCCGCAGGGCGGCCACTAGCGGCACATACCGCGCAGTGCGGTGCGGCGGCCTTGCAGGAGGCGGCTTTATGCCCCTCCTTGCCGCAGCGGTAGCAGCTGTCCGTCCTATCTACGCTGGACGGACAGAGGGCTCGGGTGTGGCCGATTCCGAAGCACTTGTAGCACCTCAAAGGCTGGTCCTCAAGTGCCCGGACCGCACCCGAGCTGAACCCGACGGCGAGCCGTCCCTTTTCGAGGACGGCTTTGGCAGCGGCGACAGGGCACTCCAGGCGAATAGTGCCCATGCCGCCGCGCCCGGGCCTGATGCCCCCGCCCTGCACCGCTGCGACTTCGCAGCCCCCAATGGCTGCGATCGCTGCCACCACCTCCTCCTTGGTGACGGAGTCGTCAAGGTCCGTCACCTCGATGGCCGCCGACTTTACCGGCCTGGCCACCTTCGCCGAGTCTGCGATGACCTCTTGCAGCTTAGCTGCGAAGAGGTCCGCGTTTTTGCCGCCCTCGGCACCCGGGAACTCGAAAATTCGAGCCCCAGCTTGTGTCCGGCGGCATGAAACTTTGCCGATCCCCAATTTCGTGGGATCGGCGTTAGCACGCGCCCGCACCATTATGGAGGCGTATGTCTGGCCCCGCTCCGCAGCCTCCGCGGTGAGCGTCACTACGACGGCCGCGGTCTTGGGAGGAACCAGTTTCCTCTTTGCTCCGGCTTGGGGGGAACTCTTTCCCTTCTCCTTTTCCGTGCCAGTCGACTGACCAGCAGGGGTGGTGGCGGGGACGGCTGGGGCTGGAGGGGTTCTCTTCCCCTTCCCTTTCCCTTTGCCAGTCGGCTGCGACTGGCTGGGAGTGGTGGTGGCAGGAACGGCAGTGACGACAGCTGCCGTCTTTTTGCCCTTGCCCTTCCCCTTACCGACCACCCTCGTCCAGCCCTGCTGGTTGGTCGGGGTGGTGGAAGGGAGAAGGGCGTCCTCCCTCTGCGAGGTGGGCACCGGCTCTCGCCTCTTGTCCGCCGCAAGCGGCGGTCGGAGGACTTTCTCCGGTAGGAGCCGGTCCTCAATGCCTGCCAGGCAGGCTCTAACAAACGCCCTCTCCTCCGCCATGACCTTGCGGAGGACATCCTCAAGGCCAGGGGAGGAGGCTAGGCTCTCTGCCGCAGGTCTAGGCTCGGCTTGGGATGGCCGGGCCGTGGCTTCAGCCAGCTTCAAACCTAACCTAACCTTTTTTTTTTTTTTTTTTTTGTTGACGCTGGGAAAAAATGCGTTACGCATACCCGCCCATTGGGGGATGGACGGGTTATGTGGGACTCGCCGGGCTAGTCCCGGGATACCCACTAAAATAACCCAGCGGCACTCCCGCATCGTCTATTTGGAGGAGGACTGGGAAACCGGCACAGCCTTTACGTCCAGTCCCCCACCGACGACCGCCCGCCTTTACAGCGGGGCCCGCACGCCCCTCCCTAAGTGGAGGGGCCCGGGAACGACCGTGAGTGCTCGGCCGTTCCCGCCCGACGAGGGTGGTGATTAGTGCAATGCGAGCGAAGGCGCCCCCGCGCCTGTCGCCCGCTAATCACCACCAGAAGGAGGGAGGCGACGATCGTACAACCGCCGTCTACCACCCCTTCTTCGCCTGCGGAGCGGCGGCGCGAGAGGATCATCCTCCCGCGCGCGCTCCGCCGCCTCCTTTTGCGACATGACATTCTCGCAAAAGGAGGCAACCGCCGCCCAAGCCTCCTCACTCCCCAGCATGGAGTTTACCACACTGGGAAGTGAGAGGTCCTGCCCGACCACATCTGTCAGGGCACGGCGCAGCTCAGCCCAGGCTGGGCACACCTCGAGGGTGTGCTGCGCCGTGTCCTCCGCGGCTCCACACTCGTGGCACGCCGGGGTTTCCTCCCTCTGAATCCGATGCAGGTGCGTTCCGAAGCAGCCATGCCCGGACAACACCTGCACCAGACGGAACGAGAGGAAACCGTGGGGGCGCTCGAGCCAGTCCCGCAGGACTGGACCGAGCGCGTCCAGCGTCCGGCGTCCAAAGGTGGCGGAGGCGAGGTCCCGTGTCCAGTGAAGGACGATTGCGTCCCTCGCCTCCCGCCGCACGGCATCCCGCTCTTGCGCGGCGGGGCGCTCACCCAGCGCCCTACGCCGCGCCGCCCATTCGTACACTCTGGCGAGCACCCATGCCTCCAATTCCCATGGAGGGGTGCCGGCCAGAGCGCACGCCGCCGCAAAGCCCACTGAGCGGTAGGCTCTCGCCACCCGCTGTGCAATGGCCCGTTGGGGCCTGCGGATGGCGGTTGCATTCTCCCTCCTATGGAGGGAGTCCGCCCAGATGGGTGCCCCATACAGGGCCATGCTCTTGAGGATGCCGGCATAGAGGCGCCGGCATCGCTCCTTGGGCCCTCCCAGGTTTGGGAGGAGCCATGAGAGGGCGTCCGCGGCTTTCAGCAGGCGCGTCGACAGCCCGCTAAAGTGCGGGCCGAAGCGCCACCTGCTGTCCAGCACGAGGCCCAGATACTTCATCTGGGCCCCGACCCCTATTCGGACGCCCTCCACCACGATGTGGGCGTCAGGTGGGCAGCGCTGCCGAGGCCCGTGAAAGAACACGGCCTCGGTCTTGTTCAGCGCTACCCCCAATCCAAGCTGGCGGATCCTACCTGCCACTAAGGATCCGCCAGCCGAGGCCAGACAGACCGCCTCTCCAAAGTCCCTCCCCCGGGCAACGAGGAGAGTGTCATCTGCGTAGCAGATGACACTCGTGCCCTGGAGGAGGGTGCCCCGCAGGAGCCAGTCAAATCCGATGTTCCACAAGAGGGGCCCCAGCACCGAACCCTGTGGAACACCGGACTCCACTCCATACCGCCTGATCCTGGCCATCTTGTCAACCAGAAGGACCTCCCGGTCCTCCAGGTAGCTGGCCAGGATCGCCCGCAGATATTGGGGCACTCCGTGGTACCGGAGTGCCTCCAATATGGTCGAGTGGGGCACGGAGTTGAAGGCGTTGGCGATGTCGAACGACACCGCCAACACTCCGTCCCCAGCCTCGACCGCCTCCCGCACCTGGCCCCTGAGTAGGGCCAGCGCATCGACCGTCGAACGCCCTTGTCGGAACCCGAACTGGGCGTCCGACAGGTCCGGCCCTACCTCCCGCAAATGGCTGTTAAGCCGGGTGGCGAGGATCCCCTCGAACAGTTTACCGACCTCATCGAGTAAAACGATGGGCCGGTATGCCGAGGGGGAGTCCACCGGGCGTCCCTCCTTGCGGAGAAGGCACAACTTGCCTTCCTTCCATAGCTTCGGGAACCTCCCAGCCGTCAGGCACGCGCTGAAGAGGTCCCGAAGCCTTTCCTCCATTAGGGACGCCGCGATGGCCACCACCCGTGCGGGGACGCCGTCCGGCCCAGGGGCCGTCTTCTTCGCGCGGAGGGGCAGAACCCCCGCGCGAAGTTCCTCCGCCGAAACTGGAGGCACCTCCTCCGGCGAAGCCACCAACCCCCTCAGCGGGGGGTTCATCGTTGGAGGGGTGAAGTCGGTCCTGCGCGGAAACAGTGACCGAACCACCCCATCCAGCAACGCCGGCTCTAGGGTCTCCGCTAATGGGGGACCGTAAGGGCGCAGCTGGCTCCGCGCCTGCTTATACGGCCTCCCAAACGGATCCCTGTCGAGGCCCTCCAGCATCTCGGCCTTTGCCGAGTCCTCGGCGGCGCACATTTCCGACTTGAGGACCGTCTTTGCCTCTAGGTAAGAGGCGTAGAGGCGGTCCTCCTCAGCCTGACATCGGCTGGTGCGCCGCCGACTCCGCGTGTAGGCCCTCCTGGCCTCCACGCACGCGGCCCGTAGCGCCGTCAGCTCCCCCGTCCACCAATAAACGGCGCGACGGGGAGGCGGACGGCGAGACCGAGGCATGCTGGAGTTGCACACCTCGGTCAGGGACCCCCGCAGTTGAACCGCTGCGGCGTCCACGTCCGTGACCTCAACAGGGGGCGAGAGCCAGTCCCGGAGGAACGCAGCCTCCTGGGCTGCCTCCCGGTCCAGGCGGGTGAGAGCCCACCGCGGGAAGGGAGATTGGCCCGAGCGGGCCATCCCCCGCGGGCTCTGGGTGGAGATGTCGAACCGCACATATCGGTGGTCCGACAGGGTCTCCACCATCTCCACCCGCCAGTTCACGACGCGGGCGGCTAGCACGGGGGTGGCGAACGACACGTCCACCACTGACCCTCCCCGTTGCCGCACACACGTGTGAACATCCCCCCTGTTCAGGAGGGACACGCCGCACGAAGCCGACCAAAATTCGGCGGCGCGCCCCCGGACGTTGCACGACGCCGCCGGGTTGCCCCAGGCCACCGATTTGGCGTTCAGGTCGCCCATTACGACGACCTGACGTGGTGCCGCCCTCCCGACGACTGCCGTAAGGACTTCGAGAAAATCCTCGAAGTCCCTTAGAGGGCGGTTTGGGGAGAAATAGACCCCGACCAGGGCTATTTCTCCCCACGCGGCGGCCACGTATCCCGGACCCCTCTCTAAAAGCGAGAGGGGAGGGGAGTCCGTGGCAGGCCGCGACACCAACGCCACCAAGCCGTCTCGATCACCCAGCCAACGGCCAGGTACCGAGTACGGCTCGGCGACCACCGCCACGTCCACCAACCACTCGGCCACAGTCTGCATCAGCAGATCCTGGGCCGCTCTGCAGTGGTTGGTGTTCGCCTGGAGGATGCGATGTCCGACTCTACCCATTAATCGGACATCACACCCTCCTCCTCCACAGCCGCCGAGGTCCCAGCTACTGGGGTGGCGGTGGCAGCGACAGGCCGGGTCGGCGCCTGCACTTTGCCCTTCTTAAGGGGAGGAGTACAATTCCTCCCCTTCATAATGTGGCCCGCAGGGCGGCCACTGGCGGCACACACCGCGCAGTGCGGTGCGGTGGCCTCGCAGAAGGCGGCTTTGTGCCCCTCCTTGCCGCAGCGGTAGCAGCTGTCCGTCCTGTCGACACTGGACGAACAGAGGGCCCGGGTGTGACCGATGCCGAAGCACCGGTAACACCTCAGCGGCAGGACCTCAAGGGCCCGGACCGCCGCCGAGCTGAACCCGACGGCGAGCCGTCCCTTCTCGAGGACGGCTTTGGCAGCGGCGACTGGGCACTCCAGGCGAATTGCGCCCATGCCGCCGCGCCCGGGCCTGATGCCCCCGCCCTGCACCGCCGCGGCTGCGCAACCCCCAATGGCTGCGATCGCTGCCACCACCTCCTCCTTGGTGACGGAGTCGTCCAGATCCGTCACCTCGATGGCCGCCGACTTCACCGGCCTGGCCACCTTTGCCGCGTCCGCAATGACCTCTTGCAGCTTCGCTGCGAAGAGGTCAGCGTTTTTTCCGCCCTCCGCACCCGGGAACTCGAAGATTCGAGCCCCAGCTTGTGTCCGGCGGCACGAGACTTTACCGATCCCCAGTTTAGTGGGATCGGCACTGGCACGCGCCCGCATCAAAACGGACGTGTATGTCTCGCCCCGCTCCGCAGCCTCTGCGGTGAGTGTCACCACGACGGCTGCGGTTTTGGGAGGAACCAAGTTCCTCCTGACACCGGCTGGGGTCGAACCCTTCCCCTTTCCCCTGCCAGTCGACTGTGACTGACTGGCAGGGGTGGTGGCAGAGACGGCTGGGGCTGGGGGGGTGGCTTTCCCCTTCCCTTTTCCCTTGCCAGTCGACTTTGACTGGCTGGGAGTGGTGGTGGCAGGGACGGCAGGGACGACAGCTGCCGTCCTTTTGCCCTTGCCCTTCCCCTTACCGACCACCCTCGTCCAGCCCTGCTGGTTGGTCGGGGTGGTAGAAGGGAGAAGGGCGTCCTCCGTCTGGGACGTAGGCACCGGCTCCTTTTGCCTCCTGTCCGCCGCAAGCGGCGGCCGGACGATTTTCTCCGGCAAGAGCCGGTCCTCAATTCCTGCCAGGCAGGAGCGGACAAACGCCCTCTCCTCCGCCATAACTTTGCGGAGGATATCCTCAAGGCCGGCGGAGGAGTCAAGGCCCTCTGTCACAGGTCTGGGCTCAGCGTGGGATGGCCGGGCCGTGGCTTCAGCCAGCTTTGCGTGCAGCTGGCAGACCTCCGACTGCAGGCGATCGACTTTCGCCTGCAGTTGCCGCGTTTCGTCGCTGGCTTTGCGGTCGACCAGCTCCGCGACGATGCCCCGCATGCTCGCGGCCCGGCATTTAAGGGACTTCTGAAAAGTCCCTTTTAGGTGGGAGGACTTGGTGGCAACCTCGACGATCACCTCCTCGTCCTCCAAGGCCATCCGCTTCAGTTCAGCCAGGGAGTGGTCCGCGTACAGGATGTGGGACGCCCCGTACCCGGACTTGGCACGGGCGACGCGCGCCCGTTCCTCCCTAGCCGCCACCTGCTCCTCCAGGTCTTGTTGGAGCCGCTCCCGCCTGGTTAGGTCCAGCTCGCGCTGGGCGTCCGCCAAACCCACCTCGTGGGTGTCTGCCACTGTTGTGGGCTTCTTCGCCTTCACCTTCTTTTTAGGCTCCTTCGCCGAGCCTGAGCCCGAGGAGCCATCGGACACGACCTTAAGAAAGGTCCTCTTCCTCGATGCCGATCGGGATCGAGGATCGACCACAATCGAACCCGCATCCGATGTAATGGACTCAATGTCGGAGTCCGACATGTCGCCCACACTCCCGCCGTAGAAGGCTCTGCCTTCCTCCGACGCTTCAGCGTCGCGTTGGCCCTGAGAAGGGCCTTTTGGTTGGCCCTGAGAAGGGCCTTTGGGTTGGCCCTGAGAAGGGCCTTTGGGTTGGCCCTGAGAAGGGCCTTTTTTGGCAAAATGCCCGAGAGCATCCCGCAATGGTTTCGGCATTCCGATCAAAGCAAATTTCGTAACACACAAGGCAGTTGATTGTTACGATGCACAGTGCACTTTAGCCGTACCCAGTCTGCCACTCCGTTACGGTGGTCAGAACTGGGACGTTTCCGGGGAACGCGACGTGGACGCAAGCACTGTGGGGTGGTTCCCCAACCTAACCTTTTTTTTTTTTTTTTTTTGTTTGCGCTGGGAAAAAATGCGTTACGCATACCCGCCCATTGGGGGATGGACGGGTTATGTGGGACTCCCCGGCTAGTCCGGTATACCCACTAAAAGAACCCAGCGGCACTCCCGCATCGTCTGTGTGGAGGAGGACTGGGAAACCGGCACAGCCTTTACGTCCAGTCCCCCACCGACGACCGCCCGCCTTTACAGCGGGGCCCGCACGCCCCTCCCTAAGTGGAGGGGCCCGGGAACGACCGTGAGTGCTCGGCCGTTCCCGCCCGACGAGGGTGGTGATAAGTGCAGTGCGAGCGAAGGCGCCCCCGCGCCTATCGCCCGCTAATCACCACCAGAGGGTGGGAGGCGACGGTCGTACAACCGCCTTCTCCCACCCCTCCTTCGCCTGCGGAGAGGTGGCGCGAGAGGATCGTCCTCCCGCGCGCGCTCCGCCACCTCCTTTTGCGACATGACATTCTCGCAAAAGGAGGCAACCACCGCCCAAGCCTCCTCACTCCCCAGCATGGAGTTCACCACACTGGGAAGTGAGAGGTCCATTCCGACCACATCTGTCAGGGCACGGCGCAGCTCAGCCCAGGCTGGGCACACCTCGAGGGTGTGCTGCGCCGTGTCCCCCGCGGCTCCACAGTCGTGGCACGCCGGGGTTTCCTCCCTCTGGATCCGATGCAGGTGCGTTCCGAAGCAGCCATGCCCGGACAACACCTGCACCAGACGGAAAGAGAGGAAACCGTGGGGGCGCTCGAGCCAGTCCCGCAGGACTGGACCGAGCGCGTCCAGCGTCCGGCGTCCAAAGGTGGCGGAGGCGAGGTCTCGTGTCCAGTGAAGGACGATTGCGTCCCTCGCCTCCCGCCGCACGGCCTCCCGCTCTTGCGCGGCGGGGCGCTCACCCAGCGCCCTACGCCGCGCCACCCATTCGTACACTCTGGCGAGCACCCATGCCTCCAATTCCCAGGGAGGGGTGCCGGCCAGAGCGCACGCCGCCGCAAAACCCACTGAGCGGTAGGCCCTCGCCACCCGCTGTGCAATGGCCCGTTGGGGCCTGCGGATGGCGGTTGCATTCTCCCTCCTGTGGAGGGAGTCCGCCCAGATGGGTGCCCCATACAGGGCCATGCTCTTCAATATGCCGGCATAGAGGCGCCGGCATCGCTCCTTGGGCCCTCCCAGGTTTGGGAGGAGCCATGAGAGGGCGTCCGCGGCTTTCAGCAGGCGCGTCGACAGCCCGCTGAAGTGCGGGCCGAAGCGCCACCTGCTGTCTAGCACGAGGCCCAGATACTTCATCTGGGCCCCGACCCCTATCCGGACGCCCTCCACCACGATGTGGGCGTCAGGAGGGCAGCGCTGCCGAGGCCCGTGAAAGAACACGGCCTCGGTCTTGTTCAGCGCTACCCTCAAACCAAGCTGGCGGATCCTACCTGCCACTAAGGATCCGCCAGCTGAGGCCAAACAGGCCGCCGCCCCAAAGTCCCTCCCCCGGGCAACAAGGAGAGTGTCATCCGCGTAGCAGATGACACTCGTGCCCTGGAGGAGGGTGCCCCGCAGGAGCCAGTCAAATCCGATGTTCCACAAGAGGGGCCCCAGGACCGAACCCTGTGGAACACCGGACTCCGCCCCGTAGCGCCTGATCCTGGCCGTTCTGTCCGCCAGGAGGACCTCCCGGTCCTCCAGGTAGTTGGCCAGGATCGCCCGCAGATATTGGGGCACTCCGTGGTACCGGAGTGCCTCCAATATGGTCGAGTGGGGCACGGAGTTGAACGCGTTGGCGATGTCGAACGACACCGCCAACACTCCGTCCCCAGCCCCGACCGCCTCCTGCACTTGGCCCCTGAGTAGGGCCAACGCATCGACCGTCGAACGCCCTTGTCGAAACCCGAACTGGGCGTCCGACAGGTCTGGCCCTACCTCCCGCAAGTGGCTGTTAAGCCGGGTGGCGATGATCCCCTCGAACAGTTTACCGACCTCATCGAGCAGAACGATGGGCCGGTATGCCGAGGGGGAGTCCACCGAACGTCCCTCCTTCCGGAGCAGGCAAAGCTGCCCCTCCTTCCACAGTTTCGGGAACCTCCCAGCCGTCAGACACGCGCTGAAGAGGTCCCGAAACCGCTGCTCCATGAAGGACGCTGCGATGGCCACCACCCGTGCGGGGACGCCATCCGGTCCAGGGGCCGTCTTCTTCGCGCGGAGGGACAGTACCCCCGCGCGAAATTCCTCCGCCGATACCGGAGGGACCTCCTCCACCGGCGAAGCCACCACCCCCCTCATTGGGGGGTTCATCGCTGGTGGGGTGAATTCGGTCCTGCGCGGAAACAGTGACCGAACCACCCCATCCAGCAACGCCGGCTCTAGGGTCTCCGCTAATGGGGGACCGTAAGGGCGCAGCTGGCTCCGCGCCTGCTTATACGGCCTCCCAAACGGATCCCTGTCGAGGCCCTCCAGCATCTCGGCCTTTGCCGAGTCCTCGGCGGCGCACATTTCCGACTTGAGGACCGTCTTTGCCTCTAGGTAAGAGGCGTAGAGGCGGTCCTCCTCAGCCTGACATCGGCTGGTGCGCCGCCGACTCCGCGTGTAGGCCCTCCTGGCCTCCACGCACGCGGCCCGGAGCCCCGCCAGCTCCACCGTCCACCAATAAACGGCGCGACGGGGAGGCGGACGGCGAGACCGAGGCATGCTGGAGTTGCACACCTCGGTCAGGGACCCCCGCAGCCGAACCGCTGCGGCGTCCACGTCCGTGCCCTCCACAGGGGGCGAGAGCCAGTCCTCGAGGAACGCCGCCTCCTGGGCTGACTCCCGGTCCAGGCGGGTGAGAGCCCACCGCGGGAAGGGTGATTGGCCCGAGCGGGCCATTCCCCGCGGGCTCTCCCCAACCTAACCTTTTTTTTTTTTTTTTTTTTTTTTTTTTTTTTTTTTTTTTTGTTTGCGCTGGGAAAAAATGCGTTACGCATACCCGCCCATTGGGGGATGGACGGGTTATGTGGGACTCTCCGGCTAGCCCGGCATACCCACTAAAATAACCCAGCGGCACTCCCGCATCGTCTGTGTGGAGGAGGACTGGGAAACCGGCACAGCCTTTACGTCCAGTCCCCCACCGACGACCGCCCGCCTTTACAGCGGGGCCCGCACGCCCCTCCCTAAGTGGAGGGGCCCGGGAACGACCGTGAGTGCTCGGCCGTTCCCGCCCGACGATGGTGGCGATTTGTGCAATGCGAGCGAAGGCGCCCCCGCGCCTGTCGCCCGCTAATCACCACCAGAAGGAGGGAGGCGACGATCGTACAACCGCCGTCTCCCACCCCTTCTTCGCCTGCGGAGCGGCGGCGCGAGAGGATCATCCTCCCGCGCACGCTCCGCCGCCTCCTTTTGCGACATGACATTCTCGCAAAAGGAGGCAACCGCCGCCCAAGCCTCCTCACTCCCCAGCATGGAGTTCACCACACTGGGAAGTGAGAGGTCTATTCCGACCACATCTGTCAGGGCACGGCGCAGCTCAGCCCAGGCTGGGCACACCTCGAGGGTGTGCTGCGCCGTGTCCTCCGCGGCTCCACAGTCGTGGCACGCCGGGGTTTCCTCCCTCTGGATCCGATGCAGGTGCGTTCCGAAGCAGCCATGCCCGGACAACACCTGCACCAGACGGAAAGAGAGGAAACCGTGGGGGCGCTCGAGCCAGTCCCGCAGGACTGGACCGAGCGCGTCCAGCGTCCGGCGTCCAAATGTGGCGGAAGCGAGGTCCCGTGTCCAGTGTAGGACGATTGCGTCCCTCGCCTCCCGCCGCACGGCATCCCGCTCTTGCGCGGCGGGGCGCTCACCCAGCGCCCTACGCCGCGCCGCCCATTCGTACACTCTGGCGAGCACCCATGCCTCCAATTCCCAGGGAGGGGTGCCGGCCAGAGCGCACGCCGCCGCGAAGCCCACTGAGCGGTAGGCTCTCGCCACCCGCTGTGCAATGGCCCGTTGGGGCCTGCGGATGGCGGTTGCATTCTCCCTCCTGTGGAGGGAGTCCGCCCAGATGGGTGCCCCATACAGGGCCATACTCTTGAGGATGCCGGCATAGAGGCGCCGGCATCGCTCCTTGGGCCCTCCCAGGTTTGGGAGGAGCCATGAGAGGGCGTCCGCGGCTTTCAGCAGGCGCGTCGACAGCCCGCTGAAGTGCGGGCCGAAGCGCCACCTGCTGTCCAGCACGAGGCCCAGATACTTCATCTGGGCCCCGACCCCTATCCGGACGCCCTCCACCACAATGTGGGCGTCAGGAGGGCAGCGCTGCCGAGGCCCGTGAAAGAACACGGCCTCGGTCTTGTTCAGCGCCACCCTCAAACCAAGCTGGCGGATCCTACCTGCCACTAAGGATCCGCCAGCTGAGGCCAGACAGGCCGCCTCCCTAAAATCCCTCCCCCGGGCAACGAGGAGAGTGTCATCCGCGTAGCAGATGACACTCGTGCCCTGGAGGAGGGTGCCGCGCAGCAGCCAATCGAATCCGATGTTCCACAAGAGGGGCCCTAGCACCGAACCCTGTGGAACACCGGACTCCGCGCCGTAGCGCCTGATCCTGGCCGTCCTGTCCGCCAGGAGGACCTCCCGGTCCTCCAGGTAGTTGGCCAGGATCACCCGCAGATATTGGGGCACTCCGTGGTACCGGAGTGCCTCCAATATGGTCGAGTGGGGCACGGAGTTGAACGCGTTGGCGATGTCGAACGACACCGCCAACACTCCGTCCCCAGCCTCGACCGCCTCCCGCACCTGGCCCCTGAGTAGGGCCACCGCGTCGACCGTCGAACGCCCCTGTCGAAAGCCGAACTGGGCGTCCGACAGGTCCGGCCCTACCTCCCGCAAATGGCTGTTAAGCCGGGTGGCGATGATCCCCTCGAACAATTTACCGACCTCATCGAGCAGAACGATGGGCCGGTATGCCGAGGGGGAGTCCACCGGGCGTCCCTCCTTCCGGAGCAGGCAAAGCTGCCCCTCCTTCCAGATCTTCGGGAACCTCCCAGCCGTCAGGCACGCGCTGAAGAGGTCCCGAATCCTCTGCTCCATGAAGGACGCTGCGATGGCCACCACCCGTGCGGGGACGCCATCTGGTCCAGGGGCCGTCTTCTTCGCGCGGAGGGACAGAACCCCCGCGCGAAATTCCTCCGCCGACACTGGAGGCACCTCCTCCTCCGGCGAAGCCACCAACCCCCCCAGCGGGGGGTTCATCGTTGGTGGGGTGAAGTCGGTCCTGCGCGGAAACAGTGACCGAACCACCCCATCCAGCAACGCCGGCTCTAGGGTCTCCGCTAATGGGGGACCGTAAGGGCGCAGCTGGCTCCGCGCCTGCTTATACGGCCTCCCAAACGGATCCCTGTCGAGGCCCTCCAGCATCTCGGCCTTTGCCGAGTCCTCGGCGGCGCACATTTCCGACTTGAGGACCGTCTTTGCCTCTAGGTAAGAGGCGTAGAGGCGGTCCTCCTCAGCCTGACATCGGCTGGTGCGCCGCCGACTCCGCGTGTAGGCCCTCCTGGCCTCCACGCACGCGGCCCGGAGCCCCGCCAGCTCCACCGTCCACCAATAAACGGCGCGACGGGGAGGCGGACGGCGAGACCGAGGCATGCTGGAGTTGCACACCTCGGTCAGGGACCCCCGCAGCCGAACCGCTGCGGCGTCCACGTCCGTGCCCTCCACAGGGGGCGAGAGCCAGTCCTCGAGGAACGCCGCCTCCTGGGCTGACTCCCGGTCCAGGCGGGTGAGAGCCCACCGCGGGAAGGGTGATTGGCCCGAGCGGGCCATCCCCCGCGGGCTCTGGGTGGAGATGTCGAACCGCACATATCGGTGGTCCGACAGGGTCTCCACCATCTCCACCCGCCAGTTCACAACGCGTGTGGCTAGCACGGGGGTGGCGAACGACACGTCCACCACTGACCCCCCCCGTTGCCGCACACACGTGTGAACACCCCCCCTGTTCAGGAGGGACACGCCGCACGAAGCCGACCAAAATTCGGCGGCGCGCCCCCGGACGTTACACGACGCCGCCGGGTTGCCCCAGGCCACCGACTTGGCGTTTAGGTCACCTATCACCATAACATGGCGTGGCGCCGCCCTCCCGACGACTGCCGTAAGGACTTCGAGAAAATTCTCGAAGTCCCTTAGAGGGCGGTTTGGGGAGAAATAGACCCCGACCAGGGCTATTTCTCCCCACGCGGCGGCCACGTATCCCGGACCCCTCTCTAAAAGCGAGAGGGGTGGGGAGTCCGTGGCAGGCCGCGACACCAACGCCACCAAGCCGTCCCGATCACCCAGCCAACGGCCAGGCACCGAGTACGGCTCGGCGACCACCGCCACGTCCACCAACCACTCGGCCACGGTCTGCATGAGCAAATCCTGGGCCGCTCTGCAGTGGTTGGTGTTCGCCTGGAGGATGCGATGTTCAATCCTACCCATTAATGGATCATCGCACCCTCCTTCTCCACAGCCGCCGAGGTCCCAGCTACTGGGGTGGCGGTGGCAGCGACAGGCCGGGTCGGCGCCTGCATTTTGCCCTTCTTTAGGGGAGGAATACAGTTCCTCCCCTTCATAATGTGGCCCGCAGGGCGGCCACTGGCGGCACACACCGCGCAGTGCGGTGCGGTGGCCTCGCAGGAGGCGGCTTTGTGCCCCTCCTTGCCGCAGCGGTAGCAGCTGTCCGTCCTGTCGACAGTGGAAGGACAGAGGGCTCGGGTGTGGCCAATGCCGAAGCACTTGTAGCACCGCAGTGGCTGGTCCTCGAGTGCCCGGACCGCACCCGAGCTGAAGCCGACGGCTAGCCGTCCCTTTTCAAGGACGGCTTTGGCAGCGGCGACTGGGCACTCAAGGCGAATGGTGCCCATGCCGCCGCGCCCGGGCCTGATGCCCCCGCCTTGTACCGCTGCGACTTCGCAGCCCCCTATGGCTGCGATTGCTGCCACCACCTCCTCCTTGGTGACGGAGTCATCCAGATCCGTCACCTCGATGGCCGCCGACTTCACCGGCCTGGCCACCTTCGCCGCATCCGCAATGACCTCCTGCAGCTTTTTTGCAAAGAGGTCCGCGTTCTTCGCGCCCTCGGCACCTGGGAACTCAAAAATTCGAGCCCCAGCCTGCGTCCGGCGGCACGAGACTTTACCGATCCCCAGTTTGGTAGGATCGGCATTGGCACGCGCCCGCAACATCACGGACGCGTACGTCTCGCCCCGCTCCGCAGCCTCCGTGGTGAGCGTCATCACAACGGCTGCGGTCTTGGGAGGAACCAAGTTCCTCTTGGCGCCTGCTGGGGGGGAACTCTTCCCCTTCCCTTTTCCCTTGCCAATCGACTGATCGGCAGAGGTGGTGGCGGAGGCGGCTGGGGGGGTGGTTTTCCCCCTCCCTTTACCCTTGCCAGTCGGCTTCGACTGGCTGGGAGTGGTGGTGGTGGGCACGGCAGGGACGACAGGTGCCGTCCTTTTGCCTTTGCCCTTCCCCTTACCGACCACCTTCGTCCAGCCCTGCTGGTTGGTCGGGGTGGTGGAAGGGAGAAGGGCGTCCTCCCTCGAGGAGCTAGGCACCGGCTCCACTCGCCTTTTGTCCGCCGCAAGTGGCGGTCGGAGGCGTTTCTCCGGCAAGAGCCGGTCCTCTATTCCCGCTAGGCAGGATCTGACGAAGGCCCTCTCCTCCGCCATGACCCTGCGGAGGACATCCTCAAGGCCGGGGGAGGAGGTAAGGCCCTCTGCCGCAGGTCTGGGCTCGGCTTGCGACGGCCGGGCCGTGGCTTCGGCCAGCTTGAGGTGAAGCTGGCTAACCTCCGACTGCAGGCGATCCACTTTCGCCTGCAGTTGCCGCGACTCGTCGCTGGCCTTGCGCTCCACGAGCTCCGCGACGATGCCACGCATGCTCGCGGCCCGGCATTTCAGGGACTTTTGGAAAGTCCCCTTTAGGTGGGAGGACTTGGCGGCGACCTCCACGATCGCCTCCTCGTCCTCCAAGGCCATCCTCTGAAGCTCGGCCAGGGAGTGGTCCGAGTACAGCACGTGGGACGCACCGTACCCGGACTTGGCACGGGCGACGCGCGCCCGTTCCTCCTGGGCCGCAACCCGCTCCTCCAGCTCTTGCTGGAGCTGCTCCCGCCGAGTCAGGTCCAGCTCGCGCTGGGCATCCACCAGACCCACGTCGTGGGTAAACCTAACCTAACCTAACCTAACCTAACCTAACCTTTTTTTTTTTTTTTTTTTTTGTTTGCGCTGGGAAAAAATGCGTTACGCATACCCGCCCATTGGGGGATGGACGGGTTATGTGGGACTCTCCGGCTAGCCCGGCATACCCACTAAAATAACCCAGCGGCACTCCCGCATCGTCTGTGTGGAGGAGGACTGGGAAACCGGCACAGCCTTTACGTCCAGTCCCCCACCGACGACCGCCCGCCTTTACAGCGGGGCCCGCACGCCCCTCCCAAAGTGGAGGGGCCCGGGAACGACCGTGAGTGCTCGGCCGTTCCCGCCCGACGAGGGTGGTGATTAGTGCAATGCGAGCGAAGGCGCCCCCGCGCCTGTCGCCCGCTAATCACCACCAACCTAACCTTTTTTTTTTTTTTTTTTTTTTTTTTTTTTTTGTTTGCGCTGGGAAAAAATGCGTTACGCATACCCGCCCATTGGGGGATGGACGGGTTATGTGGGACTCTCCGGCTATTCCGGCATACCCACTAAAATAACCCAGCGGCACTCCCGCATCGTCTATTTGGAGGAGGACTGGGAAACCGGCACAGCCTTTACGTCCAGTCCCCCACCGACGACCGCCCGCCTTTACAGCGGGGCCCGCACGCCCCTCCCTTAGTGGAGGGGCCCGGGAACGACCGTGAGTGCTCGGCCGTTCCCGCCCGACGAGGGTGGTGATTGGTGCAATGCGAGCGAAGGCGCCCCCGCGCCTGTCGCCCGCTAATCACCACCAGAAGGAGGGAGGCGACGATCGTACAACCGCCGTCTCCCACCCCTTCTTCGCCTGCGGAGCGGGGGCGCGAGAGGATCATCCTCCCGCGCGCGCTCCGCCGCCTCCTTTTGCGACATGACATTCTCGCAAAAGGAGGCAACCGCCGCCCAAGCCTCCTCACTCCCCAGCATGGAGTTCACCACACTGGGAAGTGAGAGGTCCTGCCCGACCACATCTGTCAGGGCACGGCGCAGCTCAGCCCAGGCTGGGCACACCTCGAGGGTGTGCTGCGCCGTGTCCTCCGCGGCTCCGCAATGGTGGCACGCCGGGGTTTCCTCCCTCTGGATCCGATGCAGGTGCGCTCCGAAGCAGCCATGCCCGGACAACACCTGCACCAGACGGAAAGAGAGGAAACCGTGGGGGCGCTCGAGCCAATCCCGCAGGACTGGGCCGAGCGCGTCCAGCGTCCGGCGTCCGAAGGTGGCGGAGGCGAGGTCCCGTGTCCAATGGACAACGATTGCGTCCCTCGCCTCCCGCCGCACGGCCTCCCGCTCTTGCGCGGCGGGGCGCTCACCCAGCGCCCTACGCCGCGCCACCCATTCGTACACTCTGGCGAGCACCCATGCCTCCAATTCCCAGGGAGGGGTGCCGGCCAGAGCGCACGCCGCCGCAAAACCCACCGAGCGGTACGCCCTCGCCACCCGCTGTGCAATGGCGCGTTGGGGCCTGCGGATGGCGGTTGCATTCTCCCTCCTGTGGAGGGAGTCCGCCCAGATGGGTGCCCCATACAGGGCCATGCTCTTCAGGATGCCGGCATAGAGGCGCCGGCATCGCTCCTTGGGCCCTCCCAGGTTTGGGAGGAGCCATGAGAGGGCGTCCGCGGCTTTCAGCAGGCGCGTCGACAGCCTGCTAAAGTGCGGGCCGAAGCGCCACCTGCTGTCCAGCACGAGGCCCAGATACTTCATCTGGGCCCCGACCCCTATCCGGACGCCCTCCACCACAATGTGGGCGTCTGGAGGGCAGCGCTGCCGAGGCCCGTGAAAGAACACGGCCTCGGTCTTGTTCAGCGCCACCCTCAATCCAAGCTGGCGGATCCTACCTGCCACTAAGGATCCGCCAGCTGAGGCCAGACCGGCCGCCTCCCTAAAGTCCCTCCCCCGGGCAACGAGGAGAGTGTCATCCGCGTAGCAGATGACACTCGTGCCCTGGAGGAGGGTGCCGCGCAGCAGCCAATCGAATCCGATGTTCCACAAGAGGGGCCCTAGGACCGAACCCTGTGGAACACCGGACTCCGCGCCGTAGCGCCTGATCCTGGCCGTCCTGTCCGCCAGGAGGACCTCCCGGTCCTCCAGGTAGTTGGCCAGGATCGCCCGCAGATATTGGGGCACTCCGTGGTACCGGAGTGCCTCCAATATGGTCGAGTGGGGCACGGAGTTGAACGCGTTGGCGATGTCGAACGACACCGCCAACACTCCGTCCCCAGCTCCGACCGCCTCCTGCACTTGGCCCCTGAGTAGGGCCACCGCGTCGACCGTCGAACGCCCCTGTCGAAACCCGAACTGGGCGTCCGACAGGTCTGGCCCTACCTCCCGCAACTGGCTATTAAGCCGGGTGGCGATGATCCCCTCGAACAATTTACCGACCTCATCGAGCAGAACGATGGGCCGGTATGCCGAGGGGGAGTCCACCGGGCGTCCCTCCTTCCGGAGCAGGCAAAGCTGCCCCTCCTTCCAGAGCTTCGGGAACCTCCCAGCCGTCAGGCACGCGCTGAAGAGGTCCCGAAACCTCTCCTCCATAAGGGACGCCGCGATGGCCACCACCCGTGCGGGGACACCATCCGGTCCAGGGGCCGTCTTCTTCGCGCGGAGGGACAGAACCCCCGCGCGAAGTTCCTCCACCGATACTGGAGGGACCTCCTCCGGCGAAGCCACCACCCCCCCCAGCGGGGGGTTCATCGTTGGTGGGGTGAAGTCGGTCCTGCGCGGAAACAGTGACCGAACCACCCCATCCAGCAACGCCGGCTCTAGGGTCTCCGCTAATGGGGGACCGTAAGGGCGCAGCTGGCTCCGCGCCTGCTTATACGGCCTCCCAAACGGATCCCTGTCGAGGCCCTCCAGCATCTCGGCCTTTGCCGAGTCCTCGGCGGCGCACATTTCCGACTTGAGGACCGTCTTTGCCTCTAGGTAAGAGGCGTAGAGGCGGTCCTCCTCAGCCTGACATCGGCTGGTGCGCCGCCGACTCCGCGTGTAGGCCCTCCTGGCCTCCACGCACGCGGCCCGTAGCGCCGCCAGCTCCCCCGTCCACCAATAAACGGCGCGACGGGGAGGCGGACGGCGAGACCGAGGCATGCTGGAGTTGCACACCTCGGTCAGGGACCCCCGCAGCTGAACCGCTGCGGCGTCCACGTCCGTGACCTCAACAGGGGGCGAGAGCCAGTCCCGGAGGAACGCAGCCTCCTGGGCTGCCTCCCGGTCCAGGCGGGTGAGAGCCCACCGCGGGAAGGGAGATTGGCCCGAGCGGGCCATCCCCCGCGGGCTCTGGGTGGAGATGTCGAACCGCACATATCGGTGGTCCGACAGGGTCTCCACCAACTCCACCCGCCAGTTCACGACGCGGGCGGCTAGAACGGGGGTGGCGAACGATACGTCCACCACTGACCCTCCCCGTTGCCGCACACACGTGTGAACATCCCCCCTGTTCAGGAGGGACACGCCGCACGAAGCCGACCAAAATTCGACGGCGTGCCCCCGGACGTTGCAGGACGCCGCTGGGTTGCCCCAGGCCACCGCCTTGGCGTTCAGGTCGCCCAATATGACGACCTGACGTGGCGCCGCCCTCCCGACGACTGCCGTAAGGACTTCGAGAAAATCCTCGAAGTCCCTTAGAGGGCGGTTTGGGGAGAAATAGACCCCGACCAGGGCTATGTCTCCCCACGCGGCGGCCACGTATCCCGGACCCCTCTCTAAAAGCGAGAGGGGAGGGGAGTCCGTGGAAGGCCGCGACACCAACGCCACCAAGCCGTCTCGATCACCTAGCCAGCGGCCAGGTATCGAGTACGGCTCGGCAACCACCGCCACGTCCACCAACCACTCGGCCACAGTCTGCATCAACAGATCCTGTGCCGCTCTGCAGTGGTTGGTGTTCGCCTGGAGGATTCGATGTTCGATTCTATGCATCGGACATCACACCTTCCTCCTCCACAGCCGCCGAGGTCCCAGCTACTGGGGTGGCGGTGGCAGCGACAGGCCGGGTCGGCGCCTGCGCTTTGCCCTTCTTAAGGGGAGGAATACAATTCCTCCCCTTCATAATGTGGCCCGCAGGGCGGCCACTGGCGGCACACACCGCGCAGTGCGGTGCGGTGGCCTCGCAGGAGGCGGCTTTGTGCCCCTCCTTGCCGCAGCGGTAGCAGCTGTCCGCCCTGTCGACACTGGACGGACAGAGGGCCCGGGTGTGGCCGATGCCGAAGCACCGGTAACACCTCAGCGGCAGGACCTCAAGGGCCCGGACCGCCGCCGAGCTGAACCCGACGGCGAGCCGTCCCTTCTCGAGGACGGCTTTGGCAGCGGCGACTGGGCACTCCAGGCGAATTGCGCCCATGCCGCCGCGCCCGGGCCTGATGCCCCCGCCCTGCACCGCTGCGACTGCGCAGCCACCTATGGCTGCGACCGCCGCTACCACCTCCTCCTTGGTGACGGAGTCGTCCAGGTCCGTCACCTCGAAGGCCGCCGACTTCACCGGCCTGGCCACCTTCGCCGAGTCTGCGATGACCTCTTGCAGCTTAGCTGCGAAGAGGTCCGCGTTTTTGCCGCCCTCCGCACCAGGGAACTCGAATATACGAGCCCCAGCCTGTGTCTTGCGGCATGAGACTTTGCCGATCCCCAATTTGGTGGGATCAGCATTTGCACGCGCCCGCACCATTATGGACGCGTACGTCTCACCCCGCTCCGCGGCCTCTGCGGTGAGCGTCACCACAACGGCCGCGGTCTTGGGAGGAACTAGGTTCCTCTTGGCACCGGCTGGGGGCGAACCCTTCCCCTTTCCCTTGCCAGTCGACGACTGACCGGCAGGGGTGGTGGCGGAGACGGCTGGGGCTGGGGGGGTGGTATTGGCCTTCCCTTTCCCTTTCCCCTTCCCTTTGCTAGTCGGCTGGGACTGGCTGGGAGTGGTGGTGGCAGGGACGGCAGGGACGACAGCTGCCGTCCTTTTGCCCTTGCCCTTCCCCTTACCGACCACCCTCGTCCAGCCCTGCTGGTTGGTCGGGGTGGTAGAAGGGAGAAGGGCGTCCTCCGTCTGGGACGTAGGCACCGGCTCCTTTTGCCTCCTGTCCGCCGCAAGCGGCGGCCGGACGATTTTCTCCGGCAAGAGCCGGTCCTCAATTCCTGCCAGGCAGGAGCGGACAAACGCCCTCTCCTCCGCCATAACTTTGCGGAGGATATCCTCAAGGCCGGTGGAGGAATCAAGGCCCTCTGCCACAGGTCTGGACTCAGCGTGGGATGGCCGGGCCGTGGCTTCAGCCAGCTTTGCGTGCAGCTGGCTGACCTCCGACTGCAGGCGATCGACTTTCGCCTGCAGTTGCCGCGTTTCGTCGCTGGCTTTGCGGTCGACCAGCTCCGCGACGATGCCCCGCATGCTGGCGGCCCGGCATTTAAGGGACTTCTGAAAAGTCCCTTTTAGGTGGGAGGACTTGGTGGCAACCTCGACGATCACCTCCTCGTCCTCCAAGGCCATCCGCTTGAGTTCAGCCAGGGAGTGGTCCGCGTACAGGATGTGGGACGCCCCGTACCCGGACTTGGCACGGGCGATGCGCGCTCGTTCCTCCCTAGCCGCCACCTGCTCCTCCAGGTCTTGTTGGAGCCGCTCCCGCCTGGTTAGGTCCAGCTCGCGCTGGGCGTCCGCCAAACCCACCTCGTGGGTGTCTGCCACTATTGTGGGCTTCTTCGCCTTCACCTTCTTTTTAGGCTCCTTCGCCGAGCCTGAGCCCGAGGAGCCATCGGACACAACTTTGAGGAAGGTCCTCTTCCTCGATCCCGATCGCGATCGAGGATCGATTGCCATTGAGCTGGCATCCGACACAACGGACTCGTTGTCGGAGTCCGACAAATCGCCCGCCCTCCCTCCATAGAAGGCCTTGCCTTCTTCCGACGCTGCTCCAGCATCGCGTTGGCCCTGAGAAGGGCCTTTTGGTTGGCCCTGAGAAGGGCCTTTGGGTTGGCCCTGAGAAGGGCCTTTTTTTATGAAATGCCCGAGGGCATCCCGCGCGGGTTTAGGCATGTTAAACAAAGCAATATCGTAGCATACAAGGCAATATGGTCGCTACGATGCACAGTGCACTTTAGCCGTACCCAGTCTGCCACTCCGTTACGGTGGTCAGAACTGGGACGTTTCCAGGGAACACGACGAGGACGTAAGCACTGTGGGGTGGTTCCCCACCACCAACCTAACCTTTTTTTTTTTTTTTTTTTTTTTTTTTTTTTGCGCTGGGAAAAAATTCGTTACGCATACCCGCCCATTGGGGGATGGACGGGTTATGTGGGACTCTCCGGCTAGCCCGGCATACCCACTAAAATAACCCAGCGGCACTCCCGCATCGTCTGTGTGGAGGAGGACTGGGAAACCGGCACAGCCTTTACGTCCAGTCCCCCACCGACGACCGCCCGCCTTTACAGCGGGGCCCGCACGCCCCTCCCAAAGTGGAGGGGCCCGGGAACGACCGTGAGTGCTCGGCCGTTCCCGCCCGACGAGGGTGGTGATTAGTGCAATGCGAGCGAAGGCGCCCCCGCGCCTGTCGCCCGCTAATCACCACCAGAAGGAGGGAGGCGACGATCGTACAACCGCCGTCTCCCACCCCTTCTTCGCCTGCGGAGCGGCGGCGCAAGAGGATCATCCTCCCGCGCGCGCTCCGCCGCCTCCTTTTGCGACATGACATTCTCGCAAAAGGAGGCAACCGCCGCCCAAGCCTCCTCACTCCCCAGCATGGAGTTGACCACACTGGGAAGTGAGAGGTCCTGCCCGACCACATCAGTCAGGGCACGGCGCAGCTCAGCCCAGGCTGGGCACACCTCGAGGGTGTGCTGCGCCGTGTCCTCCGCGGCTCCACAGTCGTGGCACGCCGGGGTCTCCTCCCTCTGGATCCGATGCAGGTGCGTTCCGAAACAACCATGCCCGGACAACACCTGCACCAGACGGAAAGAGAGGAAACCGTGGGATCGCTCGAGCCAGTCCCGCAGGACTGGACCGAGCGCGTCCAACGTCCGGCGTCCAAATGTGGCGGAGGCGAGGTCCCGTGTCCAGTGGAGGACGATTGCGTCCCTCGCCTCCCGCCGCACGGCATCCCGCTCTTGCGCGGCGGGGCGCTCACCCAGCGCCCTACGCCGCGCCGCCCATTCGTACACTCTGGCGAGCACCCATGCCTCCAATTCCCAGGGAGGGGTGCCGGCCAGAGCGCACGCCGCCGCAAAGCCCACTGAGCGGTAGGCTCTCGCCACCCGCTGTGCAATGGCCCGTTGGGGCCTGCGGATGGCGGTTGCATTCTCCCTCCTATGGAGGGAGTCCGCCCAGATGGGTGCCCCATATAGGGCCATGCTCTTGAGGATGCCGGCATAGAGGCGCCGGCATCGCTCCTTGGGCCCTCCCAGGTTTGGGAGGAGCCATGAGAGGGCGTCCGCGGCTTTCAGCAGGCGCGTCGACAGCCCGCTAAAGTGCGGGCCGAAGCGCCACCTGCTGTCCAGCACGAGGCCCAGATACTTCATCTGGGCCCCGACCCCTATCCGGACGCCCTCCACCACGATGTGGGCGTCAGGAGGGCAGCGCTGCCGAGGCCCGTGAAAGAACACGGTCTCGGTCTTGTTCAGCGCTACCCTCAAACCGAGCTGGCGGATCCTACCTGCCACTAAGGATCCGCCAGCCGAGGCCAGACAGGCCGCCTCTCCAAAGTCCCTCCCCCGGGCAACGAGGAGAGTGTCATCCGCGTAGCAGATGACACTCGTGCCCTGGAGGAGGGTGCCGCGCAGCAGCCAATCGAATCCGATGTTCCACAAGAGGGGCCCTAGCACCGAACCCTGTGGAACACCGGACTCCGCGCCGTAGCGCCTGATCCTGGCCGTCCTGTCCGCCAGGAGGACCTCCCGGTCCTCCAGGTAGTTGGCCAGGATCGCCCGCAGATATTGGGGCACTCCGTGGTACCGGAGTGCCTCCAATATGGTCGAGTGGGGCACGGAGTTGAACGCGTTGGCGATGTCGAACGACACCGCCAACACTCCGTCCCCAGCTCCGACCGCCTCCTGCACTTGGCCCCTGAGTAGGGCCACCGCGTCGACCGTCGAACGCCCCTGTCGAAACCCGAACTGGGCGTCCGACAGGTCCGGCCCTACCTCCCGCAAATGGCTGTTAAGCCGGGTGGCTAGGATCCCCTCGAACAGTTTACCGACCTCATCGAGCAGAACGATGGGCCGGTATGCCGAGGGGGATTCCACCGGGCGTCCCTCCTTCCGGAGCAGGCAAAGCTGCCCCTCCTTCCATAGTTTCGGGAACCTCCCAGCCGTCAGGCACGCGCTGAAGAGGTCCCGAAACCTCTGCTCCTTTAGGGACGCCGCGATGGCCACCACCCGTGCGGGGACGCCATCCGGTCCAGGGGCCGTCTTTTTCGCGCGGAGGGAAAGAACCCCCGCGCCGAATTCCTCCACCGAAACCGGAGGGACCTCCTCCGCCGGCGAAGCCGCCACCCCCCCCAGTGGGGGGTTCATCGTTGGTGGGGTGAATTCGGTCCTGCGCGGAAACAGTGACCGAACCACCCCATCCAGCAACGCCGGCTCTAGGGTCTCCGTTAGTGGGGGGCCATAAGGGCGCAGCTGGCTCCGCGCCAACTTATATGGCCTCCCAAACGGATCCCTATCGAGGCCCTCCAGCATCTCGGCCTTTGCCGAGTCTTCGGCGGCGCACATTGCCGACTTGAGGACCATCTTTGCCTCTACGTAAGAGGCGTAGAGGCGGTCCTCCTCCGCCTGACATCGGCTGGCGCGCCGCCGACTCCGCGTGAAGGCCCTCCTGGCCTCCACGCACTCGGCCCGAAGCGCCGCCAGCTCCCCCGTCCACCAATAAACGGCGCGACGGGGAGGCGGACGGCGAGACCGAGGCATGCTGGAATTGCACACCTCGGTCAGGGACCTCCGCAGCTGGACCGCTGCGGCGTCCACGTCCGTCACCTCCACAGGGGGCGAGAGCCAGTCCTCGAGGAACGCTGCCTCCAGGGCTGCCTCCCGGTCCAGGCGGGTGAGAGCCCACCGCGGGAAGGGAGATTGGCCCGAGCGGGCCATCCCCCGCGGGCTCTGGGTGGAGATGTCGAACCGCACATATCGGTGGTCCGACAGGGTCTCCACCATCTCCACCCGCCAGTTCACGACGCGTGTGGCTAGCACAGGGGTGGCGAACGACACGTCCACCACTGACCCTCCCTGTTGCCGCACACACGTGTGAACATCCCCCCTGTTCAGGAGGGACACGCCGCACGAAGCCGCCCAAAATTCGACGGCGCGCCCCCGGACGTTACATGACGCCGCTGGGTTGCCCCAGGCCACCGCCTTGGCGTTCAGGTCACCCAACACGACGACCTGACGTGGTGCCGCCCTCCCGACGACTGCCGTAAGGACTTCGAGAAAACCCTCGAAGTCCCTTAGAGGGCGGTTTGGGGAGAAATAGACCCCGACCAGGGCTATTTCTCCCCACGCGGCGGCCACGTATCCTGGACCCCTCTCTAAAAGCGAGAGGGGAGGGGAGTCCGTGGCAGGCCGCGACACCAACGCCACCAAGCCGTCCCGATCACCCAGCCAACGGCCAGGTATCGAGTACGGCTCGGCGACCACCGCCACGTCCACCAACCACTCGGCCACAGTCTGCATCAGCAGATCCTGGGCCGCTCTGCAGTGGTTGGTGTTCGCCTGGAGGATGCGATGCTCGACTCTACCCATTAGTCGGTCATCGCACCCCCCTCCTCCACAGCCGCTGAGGTCCCAGCCACTGGGACGGCGGTGGCAATGACAGGCCGGGTCGGCGCCTGTATTTTGCCCTTCTTAAGGGGAGGACTGCAGTTCCTCCCCTTCATAATATGTCCCGCAGGGCGGCCACTAGCGGCACATACCGCGCAGTGCGGTGCGGCGGCCTTGCAGGAGGCGGATTTATGCCCCTCCTTGCCGCAGCGGTAGCAGCTGTCCGTCCTATCTACGCTGGACGGACAGAGGGCCCGGGTGTGGCCGATTCCGAAGCACTTGTAGCACCTCAGCGGCTGGTCCTCAAGTGCCCGGACCGCACCCGAGCTGAACCCGACGGCGAGCCGTCCCTTTTCGAGGACGGCTTTGGCAGCGGCGACAGGGCACTCCAGGCGAATAGTGCCCATGCCGCCGCGCCCGGGCCTGATGCCCCCGCCCTGCACCGCTGCGACTTCGCAGCCCCCATTGGCTGCGATCGCTGCCACCACCTCCTCCCTGGTGACGGAGTCATCCAGGTCCGTCACCTCGATGGCCGCCGACTTCACCGGCCTGGCCACCTTCGCCGCGTCCGCGATGACCTCCTGCAGCTTTGCTGCGAAGAGGTCGGCGTGTTTCCCGCCCTCAGCACCGGGGAACTCGAAGATACGAGCCCCAGCCTGTGTCCGGCGGCACGAGACTTTGCCGATCCCCAGTTTGGTTGGATCGGCATTGGCACGCGCCCGCAACATTACGGACGCGTATGTCTCGCCCCGCTCCGCAGCCTCCGCAGTGAGCGTCATCACGACGGCTGCGGTTTTGGGAGGAACCAGGTTCCTCTTGGCACCGGCTGGGGGGGAACTCTTCCCTTTCCCCTTTCCCGTGCCAGTCGACTGACCAGCAGGGGTGGTGGTGGGGACGGCTGGGGCTGGAGGGGTGCTCTTCCCCTTCCCCTTCCCTTTCCCTTTGCCAGTCGGCTTCGACTGGCTGGTAGTGGTGGTGGCGGGGACGGCAGGGACGACAGGTGCCGTCCTTTTCCCTTTGCCTTTCCCCTTACCGACCACCCTCGTCCAGCCCTGCTGGTTGGTCGGGGTGGTGGAAGGGAGAAGGGCGTCCTCCTTCTGGGAGGTTTCCACCCGCTCCTCTCGCCTTCTATCCGCCGCAAGTGGCGGTCGGACGACTTTCGCCGGCAAGAGCCGGTCCTCAATCCCTGCCAGGCAGGAGCGAACAAACGCCCTCTCCTCCGCCATCACCTTGCGGAGGACATCTTCAAGGCCGGGGGAGGAGGCAAGACCCTCCGCTGCAGGTCTGGGCTCGGCTTGCGATGGCCGGGCCGTGGCTTCAGCCAGCTTCATGTGCAGCTGGCTGACCTCCGACTGCAGGCGATCTACCTTCGCCTGCAGTTGCCGCGTTTCGTCGCTGGCCTTGCGGTCCACCAGCTCCGCGATGATACAACGCATGCTGGCGGCCCGGCATCTGAGGGACTTCTGGAAAGTCCCCTTCAGATGCGAGGACTTGGCGGCGACCTCCACGATCGCCTCCTCGTCCTCCAAGGCCATCTTCTCCAATTCGGCCAGGGAGTGGTCCGCGTACAGGACGCGGGACGCACCGTACTCGGCCTTGGCACGAGCGACACGCGCCCGCTCCTCCTTGGCCGCAACCCGCTCCTCCAGCTCTTGCTGGAGCTGCTCCCGCCGTGCCAAGTCCAACTCACGCTGGGCATCGGCCAAACCCACGTCGTGGGTGTCTGCAGCTGTCAACGCCTTTTTGGCCTTGACCCTCTTTTTAGGCTCCTTCGCCGAGCCTGAGCCCGAGGAGCCATCGGACACGACCTTGAGGAAGGTCCGCTTCCGCGATGCCGATCGTGATCGAGGATCGACCACCATCGAACCCGCATCCGATGCAGTGGACTCGTTGTCGGAGTCCGACAATTCGTCCACTCTCCCTCCGTAGAAGGTTCTACCTTCTTCCGACGCTTCAGCGTCGCGTTGGCCCTGAGAAGGGCCTTTTGGTTGGCCCTGAGAAGGGCCTTTGGATTGGCCCTGAGAAGGGCCTTTGGGTTGGCCCTGAGAAGGGCCTTTTTTAATGAAATGCCCGAGGGCATCCCGCGCGGGTTTAGGCATTTCCGGCAAATTCGTAGCTCTCAAGGCGATAAGATAGCTGCGAAGCACAGTGCACTTTAGCCGTACCCAGTCTGCCACTCCGTTACGGTGGTCAGAACTGGGACGTTTCCAGGGAACACGACGAGGACGTAAGCACTGTGGGGTGGTTCCCCACCACCAACCTAACCTAACCTAACCTAACCTAACCTAACCATATCTCAATTCGCAAACATTCGATTCCAATAATTCTTTTTGTGTCTATCTCTATATAATAGCCCCCCAACATACAATTCAACTTAATTTTCATTATAATATACATATATATTTGTAAAACTTACCCTAAACATTAGTTTCCGTGCATTTTGTACTGAAAACACAGTTCTTAACGTTTCACTGTATAATTTTACATAGTACATATAGTTTATATAATCTTAATATAAAGAACTCAACGAGACGCATCTGCCAATACCCTATTTGCGGTCATAAGACGGCAGTTTCTTTGAGTTTTTTGGGAAAAACGTTACTTTTCTATTGCAAATTCTAGTTTTTAAGTGATTTCTATATATTTTTCTACTGTACCTTAATTTGTTTCTATACTCACCGGATAGCTCTCGTCGAGACGCATCCATCGATACCGCATACACGGCGCTCGTTCCCGTGCTTCATACGTAAATCTGCAAAATAAGATATTTCGACACCCGAACCGAGGTTACGTGGCGGGTACTTCTGCCCATACATTTCTCATATCTCAATTCGCAAACATTCGATTCCAATAATTCTTTTTGTGTCTATCTCTATATAATAGCCCCCCAACATACAATTCAACTTAATTTTCATTATAATATACATATATATTTGTAAAACTTACCCTAAACATTAGTTTCCGTGCATTTTGTACTGAAAACACAGTTCTTAACGTTTCACTGTATAATTTTACATAGTACATATAGTTTATATAATCTTAATATAAAGAACTCAACGAGACGCATCTGCCAATACCCTATTTGCGGTCATAAGACGGCAGTTTCTTTGAGTTTTTTGGGAAAAACGTTACTTTTCTATTGCAAATTCTAGTTTTTAAGTGATTTCTATATATTTTTCTACTGTACCTTAATTTGTTTCTATACTCACCGGATAGCTCTCGTCGAGACGCATCCATCGATACCGCATACACGGCGCTCGTTCCCGTGCTTCATACGTAAATCTGCAAAATAAGATATTTCGACACCCGAACCGAGGTTACGTGGCGGGTACTTCTGCCCATACATTTCTCATATCTCAATTCGCAAACATTCGATTCCAATAATTCTTTTTGTGTCTATCTCTATATAATAGCCCCCCAACATACAATTCAACTTAATTTTCATTATAATATACATATATATTTGTAAAACTTACCCTAAACATTAGTTTCCGTGCATTTTGTACTGAAAACACAGTTCTTAACGTTTCACTGTATAATTTTACATAGTACATATAGTTTATATAATCTTAATATAAAGAACTCAACGAGACGCATCTGCCAATACCCTATTTGCGGTCATAAGACGGCAGTTTCTTTGAGTTTTTTGGGAAAAACGTTACTTTTCTATTGCAAATTCTAGTTTTTAAGTGATTTCTATATATTTTTCTACTGTACCTTAATTTGTTTCTATACTCACCGGATAGCTCTCGTCGAGACGCATCCATCGATACCGCATACACGGCGCTCGTTCCCGTGCTTCATACGTAAATCTGCAAAATAAGATATTTCGACACCCGCCCACCCTCCCGTATACCGGTTAGTGAGAGGGGGTGGTCAAAAATTATTATTTTGCCATTCGGTAGAGCTCCTTCAGAGCATCACATAGATACCCTTGACGGTATATTCCAGAACTCTATTTATACATATACCATATATGTATAAATAGAGTGTCCCACTAGAAATGTCTTCTTCTGAACAGCCCCCTCGTAGTAGCGACTCGCTCTGCCTATCCGACGAGGAGGGCTTGGGAGACGACTTCCATTCCGTTGAGCAAGACCCACATCCAACTTTTAATCTCCGCAAGTTCATTACCTCCAAGGTTCACGAAATAACAAAACTTCTGAACGAAGGTAAAAGCCTCAAGAGAGAAAACAAAGCGGCCATTAACAAGACTTTACAAGAAATACTAGTGACGGTAAATAGAACTAACGTCACTGACTTAGAATCCATCCAGGCTACATCTTCTGAGGCTAACAGAGACCCGCGCGGCCTGAAGGAGGCGATTGTTGGAGAGCTGACTGCAGTGGTCACGAACCAAATTAACGATTTGAGAAAAACATTAATTGTTCCTGGATCCCGTCCATCTTACAGTGCGGTTGCGGCACTCCAACCCACGCAAAAACCTGCCACAGTCATCCCCAGCACCAAACCAGCATTGATAATCACTCCCAAAAACGAGGGTATTAGTTCATCAGATACTCTTAAAGCCTTCAGGTCGGGCGTGTCTTTCAAAGACACCAATTTCACTCCCTCTGTTGTGAAATACATCTCCAACAATAAAGTACGGGTGGAGTTTGATAAGCTGGAACACAGAGATATTGCCCTACAAAAGATCGCGAAGGCCAACTGTGACGTCACGGCTCAAGAGTCCCGCAAGCTTAAGCCCATGATCATACTAAAAGGCGTCTCTGTGGACACTTCACCCGAGAGCTTGGTCGAAATTATATTGGCACAAAACAACTTCAACAGCAACACTCCATTCACCAATCAGGATTTAACCTTTAAATTCAAAAGAGGGAATCGGAACACCAATCTTTATAACGCCGTGTTCATTGCTTCTCCTGCTTTGTGGAGGGAAATTATCAGAGTTGGAAAGGTAAACGTAGACCACCAAAGAGTACACACGGAAGAATACACACCTCTGCTACACTGTTACAAGTGCTTGGAGTTCGGACACACCCGCAAAAACTGCACCAACAACAAAACAGTCTGCTCCCATTGCTCTGGCGTTAATCATACATACAAAGATTGCCCAGTGAAGAGTGACAGTGACAAAGCAGACTGTTACAATTGCATACAGCACAAGAAAAAGTTTAACATTCAAGCACTCACAAACACACAACATAGTGCCACGTCAAATTCTTGCCCTAGAGTTATCCAAATTACTGAAAGGCTGCGCTCTAGAATTGACTATGGGCAGTAATACGAGACAATTGAATACAAACACTTCACACGCGCACACACATACATCTAACTTCATCTTAAGCTGCGTACAGGCCACCAAGCCGTCCCGGTCACCCAGCCAACGGCCAGGCACCGAGTACGGCTCGGCGACCACCGCCACGTCCACCAACCACTCGGCCACAGTCTGCATCAGCAGATCCTGTGCCGCTCTGCAGTGGTTGGTGTTCGCCTGGAGGATGCGATGTTTGACCCTACCCATTAGTCGGTCATCGCACCCCCCTCCTCCACAGCCGCTGAGGTCCCAGCCACTGGGACGGCGGTGGCAACGACAGGCCGGGTCGGCGCCTGTACTTTCCCCTTCTTAAGGGGAGGACTGCAGTTCCTCCCCTTCATTATATGGCCCGCAGGGCGGCCACTGGCGGCACAAACTGCGCAGTGCGGCGCGGCGGCCATGCAGGAGGCGGATTTGTGGCCCTCCTTGCCGCAGCGGTAACAACTGTCCGTCCTGTCGACAGTGGACGGACAGAGGGCCCGGGTGTGGCCAATGCCGAAGCACTTGTAGCACCTCAGCGGCTGGGCCTCAAGTGCCCGGACCGCAGCTGAGCTGAAGCCGACGGCGAGCCGTCCCTTCTCGAGGACGGCTCTGGCTGCGGCCACTGGGCACTCCAGGCGAATGGTGCCCATGCCGCCGCGCCCGGGCCTGATGCCCCCGCCCTGCACCGCTGCGACTGTGCAGCCCCCAATGGCTGCGACTGCTGCCACCACCTCCTCCTTGGTGACGGAGTCGTCCAGATCCGCCACCTCGAAGGCCGCCGACTTCACCGGCCTGGCCACCTTCGCGTCGTCCGCAATGACCTCTTGCAGCTTTTCTGCGAAGAGGTCCGCATTTTTTCCGCCCTCCGCCCCCGGGAACTCGAAGATACGAGCCCCAGCCTGTGTCTTGCGGCATGACACTTTGCCGATCCCCAATTTGGTGGGATCGGCACTGGCACGCGCCCGCACCAACATGGACGCGTACGTCACTCCCCGCTCCGCGGCTTCCGCGGTGAGTGTCACCACGACGGCCGCGGTCTTGGGAGGAACCAAGTTCCTCCTGACACCGGCTGGGGTCGAACCCTTCCCCTTTCCCGTGCCAGTCGACTGACCAGCAGGGGTGGTGGCGGGGACGGCTGGGGCTGGAGGGGTGCTCTTCCCCTTCCCCTTCCCTTTCCCTTTGCCAGCTGGCCGCGACTGGCTGGGAGTGGTGGTGGCGGGAACGGCAGGGACGACAGCTGCCGTCCTTTTTCCCTTGCCCTTGCCCTTACCAACCACCTTCGTCCAGCCCTGCTGGTTGGTCGGGGTGGTGGAAGGGAGAAGGGCGTCCTCCCTCGTGGAGCTAGGCACTGGCTCCTCTCGCCTTCTGTCCGCCGCAAGCGGCGGTCGAACGACTTTCGCCGGCAAGAGTCGGTCCTCAATGCCCGCTAGGCAGGCCCTCACGAAGGCCCTCTCCTCCGCCATCACCTTGCGGAGGACATCCTCAAGGCCGGAGGAGGAGGCAAGACCCTCCGCCGCAGGTCCGGGCTCGGCTTGCGATGGCCGGGCCGTGGCTTCAGCCAGCTTCATGTGCAGCTGGCTGACCTCCGACTGCAGGCGATCTACCTTCGCCTGCAGTTGCCGCGTTTCATCGCTGGCCTTGCGGTCTACCAGCTCCGCGACGATGCCACGCATGCTGGCGGCCCGGCATCTGAGGGACTTCTGGAAAGTCCCCTTCAGATGCGAGGACTTGGCGGCAACCTCCGCGATCGCCTCCTCGTCCTCCAAGGCCATCCTCTTCAGTTCGGCCAGGGAGTGGTCCGAGTACAGCACGCTGGACGCACCGTACCCGGACTTGGCACGGGCGACGCGCGCCCGTTCTTCTTTGGCCGCTACCCGCTCCTCCAGCTCTTGCTGGAGCTGCTCCCGCCGAGCCAGGTCCAGCTCGCGCTGGGCGTCGGCTAAACCCACATCGTGGGTGTCTGCCGCTGTCGTTGTCTTCTTGGCTTTCACCTTCTTCTTTGCAGAATCCGAAGCCGAGGAGCCATCCGACCCGTCCTTCAAAAAGGTCTTCCGCTTTCTTGACAAGGATCGCGATCGCGAATCCTCGACCGCCATCGAGTCCGCATCCGAAACAATGGACTCATCGTCGGAGTCCACGTTCCCGCCGTAGAAGGCCCTGCCTTCGTTCGACGCTAAGGAAGCGTCGCGTTGGCCCTGAGAAGGGCCTTTTGGTTGGCCCTGAGAAGGGCCTTTGGGTTGGCCCTGAGAAGGGCCTTTGGGTTGGCCCTGAGAAGGGCCTTTGGGTTGGCCCTGAGAAGGGCCTTTTTTGACAAAATGCCCGAGGGCATCCCGCGCAAGTTTAGGCATTCTAACAAGCAGATACGTAGCACGCAAGGCAATTGTTCGCTACGAAGCACAGTGCACTTTAGCCGTACCCAGTCTGCCACTCCGTTACGGTGGTCAGAACTGGGACGTTTCCAGGGAACACGACGAGGACGTAAGCACTGTGGGGTGGTTCCCCAACCTAACCTAACCTAACCTTTTTTTTTTTTTTTTTTTTTTTTTTTTTTGTTTGCGCTGGGAAAAAATGCGTTACGCATACCCGCCCATTGGGGGATGGACGGGTTATGTGGGACTCTCCGGCTAGTCCGGCATACCCACTAAAATAACCCAGCGGCACTCCCGCATCGTCTATTTGGAGGAGGACTGGGAAACCGGCACAGCCTTTACGTCCAGTCCCCCGCCGACGACCGCCCGCCTTTACAGCGGGGCCCGCACGCCCCTCCCTAAGTGGAGGGGCCCGGGAACGACCGTGAGTGCTCGGCCGTTCCCGCCCGACGATGGTGGTTATTTGAGCAATGCGAGCGAAGGCGCCCCCGCGCCTGTCGCCCGCTAATCACCACC
The DNA here is from genome assembly GCA_951640165.1 of Pseudoips prasinana. Lineage (NCBI taxonomy): Eukaryota > Metazoa > Arthropoda > Insecta > Lepidoptera > Nolidae > Pseudoips > Pseudoips prasinana. The sequence goes on along the minus strand of OX621240.1, from coordinate 40,221,497 downwards.
AGAAGGAGGGAGGCGACGATCGTACAACCGCCGTCTCCCACCCCTTCTTCGCCTGCGGAGCGGGGGCGCGAGAGGATCATCCTCCCGCGCGCGCTCCGCCGCCTCCTTTTGCGACATGACATTCTCGCAAAAGGAGGCAACCGCCGCCCAAGCCTCCTCACTCCCCAGCATGGAGTTCACCACACTGGGAAGTGAGAGGTCCTGCCCGACCACATCTGTCAGGGCACGGCGCAGCTCAGCCCAGGCTGGGCACACCTCGAGGGTGTGCTGCGCCGTGTCCCCCGCGGCTCCGCAATGGTGGCACGCCGGGGTTTCCTCCCTCTGGATCCGATGCAGGTGCGCTCCGAAGCAGCCATGCCCGGACAACACCTGCACCAGACGGAAAGAGAGGAAACCGTGGGGGCGCTCGAGCCAATCCCGCAGGACTGGGCCGAGCGCGTCCAGCGTCCGGCGTCCGAAGGTGGCGGAGGCGAGATCCCGTGTCCAATGGACAACGATTGCGTCCCTCGCCTCCCGCCGCACGGCCTCCCGCTCTTGCGCGGCGGGGCGCTCACCCAGCGCCCTACGCCGCGCCACCCATTCGTACACTCTGGCGAGCACCCATGCCTCCAATTCCCAGGGAGGGGTGCCGGCCAAAGCGCACGCCGCCGCAAAACCCACCGAGCGGTACGCCCTCGCCACCCGCTGTGCAATGGCGCGTTGGGGCCTGCGGATGGCGGTTGCATTCTCCCTCCTGTGGAGGGAGTCCGCCCAGATGGGTGCCCCATACAGGGCCATGCTCTTCAGGATGCCGGCATAGAGGCGCCGGCATCGCTCCTTGGGCCCTCCCAGGTTTGGGAGGAGCCATGAGAGGGCGTCCGCGGCTTTCAGCAGGCGCGTCGACAGCCCGCTAAAGTGCGGGCCGAAGCGCCACCTGCTGTCCAGCACGAGGCCCAGATACTTCATCTGGGCCCCGACCCCTATCCGGACGCCCTCCACCACAATGTGGGCGTCTGGAGGGCAGCGCTGCCGAGGCCCGTGAAAGAACACGGCCTCGGTCTTGTTCAGCGCCACCCTCAATCCAAGCTGGCGGATCCTACCTGCCACTAAGGATCCGCCAGCTGAGGCCAGACCGGCCGCCTCCCTAAAGTCCCTCCCCCGGGACCCGGCGACCGAGAACCAGCGATCACCATCGACTCGGCATCCGACGAAATGGACTCAATGTCGGAGTCCGACAAATCGCCCGCCCTCCCTCCGTAGAAGGCCTTGCCTTCTTCCGACGCTGCTCCAGCGTCGCGTTGGCCCTGAGAAGGGCCTTTTGGTTGGCCCTGAGAAGGGCCTTTGGGTTGGCCCTGAGAAGGGCCTTTGGGTTGGCCCTGAGAAGGGCCTTTTCTAATGAAATGCCCGAGGGCATCCCGCGGTTGTTTTGGCATTTCCGACAAGTACGTAGCTCTCAAGGCAATAAGATCGCTACGATGCACAGTGCACTTTAGCCGTACCCAGCCTGCCACTCCGTTACGGTGGTCAGGACTGGGACGTTTCCAGGGAACGCGACGTGGACGCAAGCACTGTGGGGTGGTTCCCCAACCTAACCTTTTTTTTTTTTTTTTTTTTTGTTTGCGCTGGGAAAAAATGCGTTACGCATACCCGCCCATTGGGGGATGGACGGGTTATGTGGGACTCTCCGGCTAGCCCGGCATACCCACTAAAATAACCCAGCGGCACTCCCGCATCGTCTGTGTGGAGGAGGACTGGGAAACCGGCACAGCCTTTACGTCCAGTCCCCCACCGACGACCGCCCGCCTTTACAGCGGGGCCCGCACGCCCCTCCCTAAGTGGAGGGGCCCGGGAACGACCGTGAGTGCTCGGCCGTTCCCGCCCGACGAGGGTGGTGATTACTGCAATGCGAGCGAAGGCGCCCCCGCACCTGTCGCCCGCTAATCACCACCAGAAGGAGGGAGGCGACGATCGTACAACCGCCGTCTCCCACCCCTTCTTCGCCTGCGAAGCGGCGGCGCGAGAGGATCATCCTCCCGCGCGCGCTCCGCCGCCTCCTTTTGCGACATGACGTTCTCGCAAAAGGAGGCAACCGCCGCCCAAGCCTCCTCACTCCCCAGCATGGAGTTCACCACACTGGGAAGTGAGAGGTCCTGCCCGACCACATCTGTCAGGACTGGACCGAGCGCGTCCAGCGTCCGGCGTCCAAATGTGGCGGAGGCGAGGTCCCGTGTCCAGTGTAGGACGATTGCGTCCCTCGCCTCCCGCCGCACGGCATCCCGCTCTTGCGCGGCGGGGCGCTCACCCAGCGCCCTACGCCGCGCCGCCCATTCGTACACTCTGGCGAGCACCCATGCCTCCAATTCCCAGGGAGGGGTGCCGGCCAGAGCGCACGCCGCCGCAAAGCCCACTGAGCGGTAGGCTCTCGCCACCCGCTGTGCAATGGCCCGTTGGGGCCTGCGGATGGCGGTTGCATTCTCCCTCCTATGGAGGGAGTCCGCCCAGATGGGTGCCCCATATAGGGCCATGCTCTTGAGGATGCCGGCATAGAGGCGCCGGCATCGCTCCTTGGGCCCTCCCAGGTTTGGGAGGAGCCATGAGAGGGCGTCCGCGGCTTTGAGCAGGCGCGTCGACAGCCCGCTGAAGTGCGGGCCGAAGCGCCACCTGCTGTCCAGCACGAGGCCCAGATACTTCATCTGGGCCCCGACCCCTATCCGGACGCCCTCCACCACGATGTGGGCGTCAGGAGGGCAGCGCTGCCGAGGCCCGTGAAAGAACACGGCCTCGGTCTTGTTCAGCGCCACCCTCAATCCGAGCTGGCGGATCCTACCTGCCACTAAGGATCCGCCAGCTGAGGCCAAACAGGCCGCCGCCCCAAAGTCCCTCCCCCGGGCAACGAGGAGAGTGTCATCCGCGTAGCAGATGACACTCGTGCCCTGGAGGAGGGTGCCCCGAAGGACCCAATCGAATCCGATGTTCCACAAGAGGGGCCCTAGCACCGAACCCTGTGGAACACCGGACTCCGCGCCGTAGCGCCTGATCCTGGCCGTCTTGTCCACCAGAAGGACCTCTCGGTCCCTCAAGTAGTCGGCCAGGATGGCCCGCAGATATTGGGGCACTCCGTAGTACCGGAGTGCCTCCAATATGGTTGTGTGGGGCACGGAGTTGAAGGCGTTGGCGATGTCAAACGATACCGCCAACACTCCGTCCCCAGCCCCAACCGCCTCCTGCACTTGGCCCCTGAGTAGGGCCACCGCGTCGACCGTCGAACGCCCCTGTCGAAACCCGAACTGGGCGTCCGACAGGTCTGGCCCTACCTCCCGCAACTGGCTATTGAGCCGGGTGGCGATGATCCCCTCGAACAATTTACCGACCTCATCGAGCAGAACGATGGGCCGGTATGCCGAGGGGGAGTCCACCGGGCGTCCCTCCTTCCGGAGCAGGCAAAGCTGCCCCTCCTTCCAGATCTTCGGGAACCTCCCAGCCGTCAGGCACGCGCTGAAGAGGTCCCGAAACCTCTCCTCCATGAGGGACGCCGCGATGGCCACCACCCGTGCGGGGACACCATCCGGTCCAGGGGCCGTCTTCTTCGCGCGGAGGGACCGAACCCCCGCGCGAAGTTCCTCCACCGACACTGGAGGGACCTCCTCCTCCGGCGAAGCCACCACCCCCCCCAGTGGGGGGTTCATCGTTGGTGGGGTGAAGTCGGTCCTGCGCGGAAACAGTGACCGAACCACCCCATCCAGCAACGCCGGCTCTAGGGTCTCCGTTAATGGGGGGCCATAAGGGCGCAGCTGGCTCCGCGCCAGCTTATATGGCCTCCCAAACGGATCCCTATCGAGTCCCTCCAGCATCTCGGCCCCTGCCGAGTCCTCGGCGGCGCACATTGCCGATTTGAGGACCGTCTTTGCCTCCAGGTAAGAGGCGTAGAGACGGTCCTCCTCAGCCTGACATCGGCTGGTGCGCCGCCGACTCCGCGTGTAGGCCCTCCTGGCCTCCACGCACGCGGCCCGGAGCGCCGCCAGCTCCCCCGTCCACCAATAAACGGCGCGACGGGGAGGCGGACGGCGAGACCGAGGCATGCTGGAATTGCACACCTCGGTCAGGGACCCCCGGAGCTGAACCGCTGCGGCGTCTACGTCCGTCACCTCCACAGGGGGCGAGAGCCAGTCCCGGAGGAACGCTGCCTCCTGGGCTGCCTCCCGATCCAGGCGGGTGAGAGCCCACCGCGGGAAGGGAGATTGGCCCGAGCGGGCCATCCCCCGCGGGCTCTGGGTGGAGATGTCGAACCGCACATATCGGTGGTCCGACAGGGTCTCCAACATCTCCACCCGCCAGTTCACGACGCGTGTGGCTAGCACAGGGGTGGCGAACGACACGTCCACCACTGACCCTCCCTGTTGCCGCACACACGTGTGAACATCCCCCCTGTTCAGGAGGGACACGCCGCACGAAGCCGCCCAAAATTCGACGGCGCGCCCCCGGACGTTACATGACGCCGCTGGGTTGCCCCAGGCCACCGCCTTGGCGTTCAGGTCGCCCAACACGACGACCTGACGTGGTGCCGCCCTCCCGACGACTGCCGTAAGGACTTCGAGAAAACCCTCGAAGTCCCTTAGAGGGCGGTTTGGGGAGAAATAGACCCCGACCAGGGCTATTTCTCCCCACGCGGCGGCCACGTATCCCGGACCCCTCTCTAAAAGCGAGAGGGGAGGGGAGTCCGTGGCAGGCCGCGACACCAACGCCACCAAGCCGTCCCGATCACCCAGCCAACGGCCAGGTATCGAGTACGGCTCGGCGACCACCGCCACGTCCACCAACCACTCGGCCACAGTCTGCATCAGCAGATCCTGGGCCGCTCTGCAGTGGTTGGTGTTCGCCTGGAGGATGCGATGCTCGACTCTACCCATTAGTCGGTCATCGCACCCCCCTCCTCCACAGCCGCTGAGGTCCCAGCCACTGGGACGGCGGTGGCAATGACAGGCCGGGTCGGCGCCTGTATTTTGCCCTTCTTAAGGGGAGGACTGCAGTTCCTCCCCTTCATAATATGTCCCGCAGGGCGGCCACTAGCGGCACATACCGCGCAGTGCGGTGCGGCGGCCTTGCAGGAGGCGGATTTATGCCCCTCCTTGCCGCAGCGGTAGCAGCTGTCCGTCCTATCTACGCTGGACGGACAGAGGGCCCGGGTGTGGCCGATTTCGAAGCACTTGTAGCACCTCAGCGGCTGGTCCTCAAGTGCCCGGACCGCACCCGAGCTGAACCCGACGGCGAGCCGTCCCTTTTCGAGGACGGCTTTGGCAGCGGCGACAGGGCACTCCAGGCGAATAGTGCCCATGCCGCCGCGCCCGGGCCTGATGCCCCCGCCCTGCACCGCTGCGACTTCGCAGCCCCCATTGGCTGCGATCGCTGCCACCACCTCCTCCCTGGTGACGGAGTCATCCAGGTCCGTCACCTCGATGGCCGCCGACTTCACCGGCCTGGCCACCTTCGCCGCGTCCGCGATGACCTCCTGCAGCTTTGCTGCGAATAGGTCGGCGTGTTTCCCGCCCTCAGCACCGGGGAACTCGAAGATACGAGCCCCAGCCTGTGTCCGGCGGCACGAGACTTTGCCGATCCCCAGTTTGGTTGGATCGGCATTGGCACGCGCCCGCAACATTACGGACGCGTATGTCTCGCCCCGCTCCGCAGCCTCCGCAGTGAGCGTCATCACGACGGCTGCGGTTTTGGGAGGAACCAGGTTCCTCTTGGCACCGGCTGGGGGGGAACTCTTCCCTTTCCCCTTTCCCGTGCCAGTCGACTGACCAGCAGGGGTGGTGGTGGGTACGGCTGGGGCTGGAGGGGTGCTCTTCCCCTTCCCCTTCCCTTTCCCTTTGCCAGTCGGCTGGGACTGGCTGGGAGTGGTGGTGGCGGGAACGGCAGGGACGACAGCTGCCGTCCTTTTGCCTTTGCCCTTCCCCTTACCAACCACCTTCGTCCAGCCCTGCTGGTTGGTCGGGGTGGTGGAGGGGAGAAGGGCGTCCTCCCTCTGGGAGGTGGGCACCGGCTCTCGCCTCTTGTCCGCCGCAAGTGGCGGTCGGAGGACTTTCTCCGGCAAGAGCCGGTCCTCAATGCCCGCTAGGCAGGCCCGAACAAAGGCCCTCTCCTCCGCCATAACTTTGCGGAGGATATCTTCAAGGCCGGGGGAGGAGGCAAGGCCCTCTGCCGCAGGTCTAGGCTCGGCTTCGGATGGCCGGGCCGTGGCTTCAGCCAGCTTTTGGTGCAGCTGGCTTACCTCCTGCTGCAGGCGATCCACTTTCGCCTGCAGTTGCCGCGACTCGTCGCTGGCCTTGCGGTCGACCAGCTCCGCGACGATGCCGCGCATGCTGGCGGCCCGGCATTTGAGGGACTTTTGAAAAGTCCCTTTTAGGTGGGAGGACTTGGTGGCGACCTGGACGATTACCTCCTCGTCCTCCAATGCCATCCGCTCCAGCTCGGCCAGGGAGTGGTCCGCGTACAGAACGCGGGACGCTCCGTATCCGGATTTGGCGCGGGCGGCGCGCGCCCGTTCCTCCCTGGCCGCTACCTGCTCCTCCAGGTCTTGTTGGAGCCGCTCCCGCTGAGCCAGGTCCAACTGACGCTGGGCGTCAACCAAACCCACGTCATGGGTGTCCGCCGTGGTCTTTTGTGCCTTCTTTTTTGGCTCCTTCGAACCTGAACCCGAGGCCGAGGATCCATCCGACCCGTTGGAGGTCTTGAGGTACGCCTTCCGCTTCCCCGATGCCGATCGCGACCGAGAACCAGCGATCACCATCGACTCGGCATCCGACGAAATGGACTCAATGTCGGAGTCCGACAAATCGCCCGCCCTCCCTCCGTAGAAGGCCTTGCCTTCTTCCGACGCTGCTCCAGCGTCGCGTTGGCCCTGAGAAGGGCCTTTTGGTTGGCCCTGAGAAGGGCCTTTGGGTTGGCCCTGAGAAGGGCCTTTGGGTTGGCCCTGAGAAGGGCCTTTTCTAATGAAATGCCCGAGGGCATCCCGCGGTTGTTTTGGCATTTCCGACAAGTACGTAGCTCTCAAGGCAATAAGATCGCTACGATGCACAGTGCACTTTAGCCGTACCCAGCCTGCCACTCCGTTACGGTGGTCAGGACTGGGACGTTTCCAGGGAACGCGACGTGGACGCAAGCACTGTGGGGTGGTTCCCCAACCTAACCTAACCTAACCTAACCTTTTTTTTTTTTTTTTTTTTTTGTTGACGCTGGGAAAAAATGCGTTACGCATACCCGCCCATTGGGGGATGGACGGGTTATGTGGGACTCGCCGGGCTAGTCCCGGGATACCCACTAAAATAACCCAGCGGCACTCCCGCATCGTCTATTTGGAGGAGGACTGGGAAACCGGCACAGCCTTTACGTCCAGTCCCCCACCGACGACCGCCCGCCTTTACAGCGGGGCCCGCACGCCCCTCCCTAAGTGGAGGGGCCCGGGAACGACCGTGAGTGCTCGGCCGTTCCCGCCCGACGAGGGTGGTGATTAGTGCAATGCGAGCGAAGGCGCCCCCGCGCCTGTCGCCCGCTAATCACCACCAGAAGGAGGGAGGCGACGATCGTACAACCGCCGTCTCCCACCCCTTCTTCGCCTGCGGAGCGGCGGCGCGAGAGGATCATCCTCCCGCGCGCGCTCCGCCGCCTCCTTTTGCGACATGACATTCTCGCAAAAGGAGGCAACCGCCGCCCAAGCCTCCTCACTCCCCAGCATGGAGTTCACCACACTGGGAAGTGAGAGGTCCTGCCCGACCACATCTGTCAGGGCACGGCGCAGCTCAGCCCAGGCTGGGCAACCTAACCTAACCTTTTTTTTTTTTTTTTTTTTTTTTTTTTTTTTTTTTTTTTTTTTTTTTTTGACGCTGGGAAAAAAATGCGTTACGCATACCCGCCCATTGGGGGATGGACGGGTTATGTGGGACTCGCCGGGCTAGTCCCGGGATACCCACTAAAATAACCCAGCGGCACTCCCGCATCGTCTATTTGGAGGAGGACTGGGAAACCGGCACAGCCTTTACGTCCAGTCCCCCACCGACGACCGCCCGCCTTTACAGCGGGGCCCGCACGCCCCTCCCTAAGTGGAGGGGCCCGGGAACGACCGTGAGTGCTCGGCCGTTCCCGCCCGACGAGGGTGGTGATTAGTGCAATGCGAGCGAAGGCGCCCCCGCGCCTGTCGCCCGCTAATCACCACCAGAAGGAGGGAGGCGACGATCGTACAACCGCCGTCTCCCACCCCTTCTTCGCCTGCGGAGCGGCGGCGCGAGAGGATCATCCTCCCGCGCGCGCTCCGCCGCCTCCTTTTGCGACATGACATTCTCGCAAAAGGAGGCAACCGCCGCCCAAGCCTCCTCACTCCCCAGCATGGAGTTCACCACACTGGGAAGTGACAGGTCTAGCCCGACTATATCAGTCAGGGCACGGCGCAGCTCAGCCCAGGCTGGGCACACCTCGAGGGTGTGCTGCGCCGTGTCCTCCGCGGCTCCACACTCGTGGCACGCCGGGGTTTCCTCCCTCCGAATCCGATGCAGGTGCGTTCCGAAACAGCCATGCCCGGACAACACCTGCACCAGACGGAACGAGAGGAAACCGTGGGGGCGCTCGAGCCAGTCCTGCAGGACTGGACCGAGCGCGTCCAGCGTCCGGCGCCCAAAGGTGGCAGAGGCGAGATCACGTGCCCAGTGGAGGACGATGGCATCCCTCGCCTCCCGCCGCACGGCCTCCCGCTCTTCCGCGGCTGGGCGCTCACCCAGCGCCCTACGCCGCGCCGTCCACTCGTAGACTCTGGCGAGCACCCATGCCTCCAATTCCCATGGAGGGGTGCCGGCCAGAGCGCACGCCGCCGCGAAACCCACCGAGCGGTACGCTCGCGCCACCCGCTGTGCAATGGCCCGTTGGGGCCTGCGGATGGCGGTTGCATTCTCCCTCCTGTGGAGGGAGTCCGCCCAGATGGGTGCCCCGTATAGGGCCATACTCCTCAGGATGCCGGCATAGAGGCGCCGGCATCGCTCCTTGGGCCCGCCCAGGTTTGGGAGGAGCCATGAGAGGGCGTCCGCGGCTTTCAGCAGGCGCGTCGACAGCCCGCTAAAGTGCGGGCCGAAGCGCCACCTGCTGTCCAGCACGAGGCCCAGATACTTCATCTGGGCCCCGACCCCTATCCGGACGCCCTCCACCACGATGTGGGCGTCAGGAGGGCAGCGCTGCCGAGGCCCGTGAAAGAACACGGCCTCGGTCTTGTTCAGCGCTACCCTCAAACCAAGCTGGCGGATCCTACCTGCCACTAAGGATCCGCCAGCCGAGGCCAGACAGGCCGCCTCCCCAAAGTTCCTCCCCCGGGCAACGAGGAGAGTGTCATCCGCATAGCAGATGACACCCGTGCCCTGGAGGAGGGTGCCGCGCAGCAGCCAATCGAATCCGATGTTCCACAAGAGGGGCCCTAGCACCGAACCTTGTGGAACACCGGACTCCGCGCCGTAGCGTCTGATCCTGGCCGTCCTGTCCGCCAGGAGGACCTCCCGGTCCTCCAGGTAGTTGGCCAGGATCGCCCGCAGATATTGGGGCACTCCGTGATACCGGAGTGCCTCCAATATGGTCGAGTGGGGCACGGAGTTGAACGCGTTGGCGATGTCGAACGACACCGCCAACACTCCGTCCCCAGCCTCGACCGCTTCCCGCACTTGGCCCCTGAGTAGGGCCAACGCATCGACCGTCGAACGCCCTTGTCGGAACCCGAACTGGGCGTCCGACAGGTCTGGCCCTACCTCCCGCAACTGGCTATTTAGCCGGGTGGCGATGATCCCCTCGAACAATTTACCGACCTCATCGAGCAGAACGATGGGCCGGTATGCCGAGGGGGAGTCCACCGGGCGTCCCTCCTTCCGGAGCAGGCAAAGCTGCCCCTCCTTCCAGATCTTCGGGAACCTCCCAGCCGTCAGGCACGCGCTGAAGAGGTCCCGAAACCTCTGCTCCATGAAGGACGCCGCGATGGCCACCACCCGTGCGGGGACGCCATCTGGTCCAGGGGCCGTCTTCTTCGCGCGGAGGGACAGAACCCCCGCGCGAAATTCCTCCGCCGACACTGGAGGCACCTCCTCCTCCGGCGAAGCCACCAACCCCCCCAGCGGGGGGTTCATCGTTGGTGGGGTGAAGTCGGTCCTGCGCGGAAACAGTGACCGAACCACCCCATCCAGCAACGCCGGCTCTAGGGTCTCCGCTAATGGGGGACCGTAAGGGCGCAGCTGGCTCCGCGCCTGCTTATACGGCCTCCCAAACGGATCCCTGTCGAGGCCCTCCAGCATCTCGGCCTTTGCCGAGTCCTCGGCGGCGCACATTTCCGACTTGAGGACCGTCTTTGCCTCTAAGTAAGAGGCGTAGAGGCGGTCCTCTTCAGCCTGACATCGGCTGGTGCGCCGCCGACTCCGCGTGTAGGCCCTTCTGGCCTCCACGCACGCGGCCCGGAGCCCCGCCAGCTCCACCGTCCACCAATAAACGGCGCGACGGGGAGGCGGACGGCGAGACCGAGGCATGCTAGAGTTGCACACCTCGGTCAGGGACCCCCGCAGCCGAACCGCTGCGGCGTCCACGTCCGTGCCCTCCACAGGGGGCGAGAGCCAGTCCTCGAGGAACGCTGCCTCCAGGGCTGCCTCCCGGTCCAGGCGGGTGAGAGCCCACCGCGGGAAGGGAGATTGGCCCGAGCGGGCCATCCCCCGCGGGCTCTGGGTGGAGATGTCGAACCGCACATATCGGTGGTCCGACAGGGTCTCCACCATCTCCACCCGCCAGTTCACGACGCGTGTGGCTAGCACAGGGGTGGCGAACGACACGTCCACCACTGACCCTCCCTGTTGCCGCACACACGTCTGAACATCCCCCCTGTTTAGCAGGGACACGCCGCACGAGGCCGCCCAAAATTCGACGGCGCGCCCCCGGACGTTGCAGGACGCCGCTGGGTTGCCCCAGGCCACCGACTTGGCGTTCAGGTCGCCCAACACTACGACCTGACGTGGTGCCGCCCTCCCGACGACTGCCGTAAGGACCTCGAGAAAATTCTCGAAGTCCCTTAGAGGGCGGTTTGGGGAGAAATAGACCCCGACCAGGGCTATTTCTCCCCACGCGGCGGCCACGTATCCCGGACCCCTCTCTAAAAGCGAGAGGGGAGGGGAGTCCGTGGCAGGCCGCGACACCAACGCCACCAAGCCGTCTCGATCACCCAGCCAACGACCAGGCACCGAGTACGGCTCGGCGACCACCGCCACGTCCACCAACCACTCGGCCACAGTCTGCATCAGCAGATCCTGGGCCGCTCTGCAGTGGTTGGTGTTCGCCTGGAGGATGCGATGTTCGACTCTACCCATTAATCGAACATCGCACCCTCCTCCTCCACAGCCGCTGAGGTCCCAGCTACTGGGGTGGCGGTGGCAGCGACAGGCCGGGTCGGCGCCTGAACTTTGCCCTTCTTAAGGGGAGGACTGCAATTCCTCCCCTTCATTATATGGCCCGCAGGGCGGCCACTGGCGGCACAAACTGCGCAGTGCGGTGCGGCGGCCATGCAGGAGGCGGACTTGTGGCCCTCCTTGCCGCAGCGGTAACAACTGTCCGTCCTGTCGACAGTGGATGGACAGAGGGCTCGGGTGTGGCCAATGCCGAAGCACTTGTAGCACCTCAGCGGCTGGGCCTTAAGTGCCCGGACCGCACCCGAGCTGAAGCCGACGGCTAGCCGTCCCTTTTCAAGGACGGCTTTGGCAGCGGCGACTGGGCACTCTAGGCGAATGGTGCCCATGCCGCCACGCCCGGGCCTGATGCCCCCGCCCTGTACCGCTGCGACTGTGCAGCCCCCAATGGCTGCGACTGCTGCCACCACCTCCTCCTTGGTGACGGAGTCGTCCAGATCCGTCACCTCGATGGCCGCCGACTTCACCGGCCTGGCCACCTTCGCCGCGTCCGCAATGACCTCTTGCAGCTTAGCTGCGAAGAGGTCGGCGTGTTTCCCGCCCTCAGCACCGGGGAACTCGAAGATACAACCTAACCTAACCTAACCTAACCTTTTTTTTTTTTTTTTTTTTGTTTGCGCTGGGAAAAAATGCGTTACGCATACCCGCCCATTGGGGGATGGACGGGTTATGTGGGACTCGCCGGGCTAGTCCCGGGATACCCACTAAAATAACCCAGCGGCACTCCCGCATCGTCTATTTGGAGGAGGACTGGGAAACCGGCACAGCCTTTACGTCCAGTCCCCCACCGACGACCGCCCGCCTTTACAGCGGGGCCCGCACGCCCCTCCCTAAGTGGAGGGGCCCGGGAACGACCGTGAGTGCTCGGCCGTTCCCGCCCGACGAGGGTGGTGATTAGTGCAATGCGAGCGAAGGCGCCTCCGCGCCTGTCGCCCGCTAATCACCACCAGAAGGAGGGAGGCGACGATCGTACAACCGCCGTCTACCACCCCTTCTTCGCCTGCGGAGCGGCGGCGCGAGAGGATCATCCTCCCGCGCGCGCTCCGCCGCCTCCTTTTGCGACATGACATTCTCGCAAAAGGAGGCAACCGCCGCCCAAGCCTCCTCACTCCCCAGCATGGAGTTTACCACACTGGGAAGTGAGAGGTCCTGCCCGACCACATCTGTCAGGGCACGGCGCAGCTCAGCCCAGGCTGGGCACACCTCGAGGGTGTGCTGCGCCGTGTCCTCCGCGGCTCCACACTCGTGGCACGCCGGGGTCTCCTCCCTCTGAATCCGATGCAGGTGCGTTCCGAAGCAGCCATGCCCGGACAACACCTGCACCAGACGGAACGAGAGGAAACCGTGGGGGCGCTCGAGCCAGTCCCGCAGGACTGGACCGAGCGCGTCCAGCGTCCGGCGTCCAAAGGTGGCGGAGGCGAGGTCCCGTGTCCAGTGAAGGACGATTGCGTCCCTCGCCTCCCGCCGCACGGCATCCCGCTCTTGCGCGGCGGGGCGCTCACCCAGCGCCCTACGCCGCGCCGCCCATTCGTACACTCTGGCGAGCACCCATGCCTCCAATTCCCATGGAGGGGTGCCGGCCAGAGCGCACGCCGCCGCAAAGCCCACTGAGCGGTAGGCTCTCGCCACCCGCTGTGCAATGGCCCGTTGGGGCCTGCGGATGGCGGTTGCATTCTCCCTCCTATGGAGGGAGTCCGCCCAGATGGGTGCCCCATACAGGGCCATGCTCTTGAGGATGCCGGCATAGAGGCGCCGGCATCGCTCCTTGGGCCCTCCCAGGTTTGGGAGGAGCCATGAGAGGGCGTCCGCGGCTTTCAGCAGGCGCGTCGACAGCCCGCTAAAGTGCGGGCCGAAGCGCCACCTGCTGTCCAGCACGAGGCCCAGATACTTCATCTGGGCCCCGACCCCTATTCGGACGCCCTCCACCACGATGTGGGCGTCAGGTGGGCAGCGCTGCCGAGGCCCGTGAAAGAACACGGCCTCGGTCTTGTTCAGCGCTACCCCCAATCCAAGCTGGCGGATCCTACCTGCCACTAAGGATCCGCCAGCCGAGGCCAGACAGACCGCCTCTCCAAAGTCCTTCCCCCGGGCAACGAGGAGAGTGTCATCTGCGTAGCAGATGACACTCGTGCCCTGGAGGAGGGTGCCCCGCAGGAGCCAGTCAAATCCGATGTTCCACAAGAGGGGCCCCAGCACCGAACCCTGTGGAACACCGGACTCCACTCCATACCGCCTGATCCTGGCCATCTTGTCAACCAGAAGGACCTCCCGGTCCTCCAGGTAGCTGGCCAGGATCGCCCGCAGATATTGGGGCACTCCGTGGTACCGGAGTGCCTCCAATATGGTCGAGTGGGGCACGGAGTTGAAGGCGTTGGCGATGTCGAACGACACCGCCAACACTCCGTCCCCAGCCTCGACCGCCTCCCGCACCTGGCCCCTGAGTAGGGCCAGCGCATCGACCGTCGAACGCCCTTGTCGGAACCCGAACTGGGCGTCCGACAGGTCCGGCCCTACCTCCCGCAAATGGCTGTTAAGCCGGGTGGCGAGGATCCCCTCGAACAGTTTACCGACCTCATCGAGTAAAACGATGGGCCGGTATGCCGAGGGGGAGTCCACCGGGCGTCCCTCCTTGCGGAGAAGGCACAACTTGCCTTCCTTCCATAGCTTCGGGAACCTCCCAGCCGTCAGGCACGCGCTGAAGAGGTCCCGAAGCCTTTCCTCCATTAGGGACGCCGCGATGGCCACCACCCGTGCGGGGACGCCGTCCGGCCCAGGGGCCGTCTTCTTCGCGCGGAGGGGCAGAACCCCCGCGCGAAGTTCCTCCGCCGAAACTGGAGGCACCTCCTCCGGCGAAGCCACCAACCCCCTCAGCGGGGGGTTCATCGTTGGAGGGGTGAAGTCGGTCCTGCGCGGAAAACCTAACCTAACCTTTTTTTTTTTTTTTTTTTTTTTTTTTTTTTTTTTTTTTTTTTTTTTTTTTTGTTGACGCTGGGAAAAAATGCGTTACGCATACCCGCCCATTGGGGGATGGACGGGTTATGTGGGACTCGCCGGGCTAGTCCCGGGATACCCACTAAAATAACCCAGCGGCACTCCCGCATCGTCTATTTGGAGGAGGACTGGGAAACCGGCACAGCCTTTACGTCCAGTCCCCCACCGACGACCGCCCGCCTTTACAGCGGGGCCCGCACGCCCCTCCCTAAGTGGAGGGGCCCGGGAACGACCGTGAGTGCTCGGCCGTTCCCGCCCGACGAGGGTGGTGATTAGTGCAATGCGAGCGAAGGCGCCCCCGCGCCTGTCGCCCGCTAATCACCACCAGAAGGAGGGAGGCGACGATCGTACAACCGCCGTCTACCACCCCTTCTTCGCCTGCGGAGCGGCGGCGCGAGAGGATCATCCTCCCGCGCGCGCTCCGCCGCCTCCTTTTGCGACATGACATTCTCGCAAAAGGAGGCAACCGCCGCCCAAGCCTCCTCACTCCCCAGCATGGAGTTTACCACACTGGGAAGTGAGAGGTCCTGCCCGACCACATCTGTCAGGGCACGGCGCAGCTCAGCCCAGGCTGGGCACACCTCGAGGGTGTGCTGCGCCGTGTCCTCCGCGGCTCCACACTCGTGGCACGCCGGGGTTTCCTCCCTCTGAATCCGATGCAGGTGCGTTCCGAAGCAGCCATGCCCGGACAACACCTGCACCAGACGGAACGAGAGGAAACCGTGGGGGCGCTCGAGCCAGTCCCGCAGGACTGGACCGAGCGCGTCCAGCGTCCGGCGTCCAAAGGTGGCGGAGGCGAGGTCCCGTGTCCAGTGAAGGACGATTGCGTCCCTCGCCTCCCGCCGCACGGCATCCCGCTCTTGCGCGGCGGGGCGCTCACCCAGCGCCCTACGCCGCGCCGCCCATTCGTACACTCTGGCGAGCACCCATGCCTCCAATTCCCATGGAGGGGTGCCGGCCAGAGCGCACGCCGCCGCAAAGCCCACTGAGCGGTAGGCTCTCGCCACCCGCTGTGCAATGGCCCGTTGGGGCCTGCGGATGGCGGTTGCATTCTCCCTCCTATGGAGGGAGTCCGCCCAGATGGGTGCCCCATACAGGGCCATGCTCTTGAGGATGCCGGCATAGAGGCGCCGGCATCGCTCCTTGGGCCCTCCCAGGTTTGGGAGGAGCCATGAGAACCTAACCTAACCTAACCTAACCTAACCTAACCTAACCTAACCTAACCACGTATATCTCAATCCACAAACATACGATTTCAATCATTCTTTTTGTGTCTATCGTTTAATATCAGCCCCCCTATATATAAAGTAACTTCGTTTCCATTATAATACACATATATATTTCTAAAATCTACTCTAAACAATAGTTTTTGTGTATTTTGTACTGAAAACATAGTTTTTGGTCAATTTCTTATTATTTTTACATAGTGTATATAGCTTTTATAATTTTAATATCAAAAACTCAAGGAAACGCATCCGCCAACACCCTATTTGCGGTTGTAAGACACAGTATCTTTGAGTTTTTTGGTATAAACCTTAACTTTCTACTACAAATTATAGTTTTTTAGTGATATCTAATTAGTTTTCTACTGTACCCTAATCTTTTTATTTACTTACCTGTTAGCTCTCGTCGAGACGCATCCAACGACACCGCACACACGGTGATCGCACCAGTATTTCACAAGATATTCGCAATTTTAGATTTTTCATCACCCAAACCGAGGTGTAGTGGCGGGTAGTTTCTGCCCATACATTACGTATATCTCAATCCACAAACATACGATTTCAATCATTCTTTTTGTGTCTATCGTTTAATATCAGCCCCCCTATATATAAAGTAACTTCGTTTCCATTATAATACACATATATATTTCTAAAATCGACTCTAAACAATAGTTTTTGTGTATTTTGTACTGAAAACATAGTTTTTGGTCAATTTCTTATTATTTTTACATAGTGTATATAGCTTTTATAATTTTAATATCAAAAACTCAAGGAAACGCATCCGCCAACACCCTATTTGCGGTTGTAAGACACAGTATCTTTGAGTTTTTTGGTATAAACCTTAACTTTCTACTACAAATTATAGTTTTTTAGTGATATCTAATTAGTTTTCTACTGTACCCTAATCTTTTTATTTACTTACCTGTTAGCTCTCGTCGAGACGCATCCAACGACACCGCACACACGGTGATCGCACCAGTATTTCACAAGATATTCGCAATTTTAGATTTTTCATCACCCAAACCGAGGTGTAGTGGCGGGTAGTTTCTGCCCATACATTACGTATATCTCAATCCACAAACATACGATTTCAATCATTCTTTTTGTGTCTATCGTTTAATATCAGCCCCCCTATATATAAAGTAACTTCGTTTCCATTATAATACACATATATATTTCTAAAATCGACTCTAAACAATAGTTTTTGTGTATTTTGTACTGAAAACATAGTTTTTGGTCAATTTCTTATTATTTTTACATAGTGTATATAGCTTTTATAATTTTAATATCAAAAACTCAAGGAAACGCATCCGCCAACACCCTATTTGCGGTTGTAAGACACAGTATCTTTGAGTTTTTTGGTATAAACCTTAACTTTCTACTACAAATTATAGTTTTTTAGTGATATCTAATTAGTTTTCTACTGTACCCTAATCTTTTTATTTACTTACCTGTTAGCTCTCGTCGAGACGCATCCAACGACACCGCACACACGGTGATCGCACCAGTATTTCACAAGATATTCGCAATTTTAGATTTTTCATCACCCAAACCGAGGTGTAGTGGCGGGTAGTTTCTGCCCATACATTACGTATATCTCAATCCACAAACATACGATTTCAATCATTCTTTTTGTGTCTATCGTTTAATATCAGCCCCCCTATATATAAAGTAACTTCGTTTCCATTATAATACACATATATATTTCTAAAATCGACTCTAAACAATAGTTTTTGTGTATTTTGTACTGAAAACATAGTTTTTGGTCAATTTCTTATTATTTTTACATAGTGTATATAGCTTTTATAATTTTAATATCAAAAACTCAAGGAAACGCATCCGCCAACACCCTATTTGCGGTTGTAAGACACAGTATCTTTGAGTTTTTTGGTATAAACCTTAACTTTCTACTACAAATTATAGTTTTTTAGTGATATCTAATTAGTTTTCTACTGTACCCTAATCTTTTTATTTACTTACCTGTTAGCTCTCGTCGAGACGCATCCAACGACACCGCACACACGGTGATCGCACCAGTATTTCACAAGATATTCGCAATTTTAGATTTTTCATCACCCAAACCGAGGTGTAGTGGCGGGTAGTTTCTGCCCATACATTACGTATATCTCAATCCACAAACATACGATTTCAATCATTCTTTTTGTGTCTATCGTTTAATATCAGCCCCCCTATATATAAAGTAACTTCGTTTCCATTATAATACACATATATATTTCTAAAATCGACTCTAAACAATAGTTTTTGTGTATTTTGTACTGAAAACATAGTTTTTGGTCAATTTCTTATTATTTCTACATAGTGTATATAGCTTTTATAATTTTAATATCAAAAACTCAAGGAAACGCATCCGCCAACACCCTATTTGCGGTTGTAAGACACAGTATCTTTGAGTTTTTTGGTATAAACCTTAACTTTCTACTACAAATTATAGTTTTTTAGTGATATCTAATTAGTTTTCTACTGTACCCTAATCTTTTTATTTACTTACCTGTTAGCTCTCGTCGAGACGCATCCAACGACACCGCACACACGGTGATCGCACCAGTATTTCACAAGATATTCGCAATTTTAGATTTTTCATCACCCAAACCGAGGTGTAGTGGCGGGTAGTTTCTGCCCATACATTACGTATATCTCAATCCACAAACATACGATTTCAATCATTCTTTTTGTGTCTATCGTTTAATATCAGCCCCCCTATATATAAAGTAACTTCGTTTCCATTATAATACACATATATATTTCTAAAATCGACTCTAAACAATAGTTTTTGTGTATTTTGTACTGAAAACATAGTTTTTGGTCAATTTCTTATTATTTTTACATAGTGTATATAGTTTTTATAATTTTAATATCAAAAACTCAAGGAAACGCATCCGCCAACACCCTATTTGCGGTTGTAAGACACAGTATCTTTGAGTTTTTTGGTATAAACCTTAACCCGCCCACCCTCCCGTATACCATTCATCGAGAAGAGGCAGCTAAAAATTATTATTCGCTCAACGTATAGAACTCCCCCAGCGTATTCCAAAGGTACCCTTGAGGGTATACATTGGAGCACTGAACAGCACAAAGATGGCTTCAGAAGTTTGTCCTGAGTCCCACCGTGGAAGCACAGACTCTTTAAACCTCTCAGACGAGGAGGGATTGCATGAAAATTACAGGGACTGTCTAGCTACATCTACTGTAACCCCTAGTCCCCCCAATAACTTCAAAAACTTTTTAATAACAAAAATTAACGACGCTCGCCGTTTACTTTTGGAAGGGCGAAGCCTTAAAAAAGAGAACAAATCCAAAATATCTACGATTTTTGAAGAAATACTCTCAGCTAGTAATAACTTCTTTCCAGTTTCTGACAGCGATTCATTAGCGGAATATACGCACAAACCCAGCAGCTCCGATTTATCACAGCTTAAGAAAGACATCGCAGATATAATAAAAAATGAAATGACCACCATAAAAAAATCTTTGCAACCTCCACAACCTCGACTTGACTATTCAGCTGCTCTACGCACTCCACCTACACAAAAGCTCCAGAATATCCCCATCACTAAGCCTGCACTGATTATCTCATCAAAAAAAGAGGTTCCAAGCTCACTCGTTACTCTCCAAACATTCAGATCAAGCGTCACTTTTAAGGACACAAACTTCTCACCGCTGAATGCCACATATGTGTCTAACAATAAGGTGCGCGTTGAATTTGAAAATATCGAACAGCGTGACATCGCTCTGGATAAAATCCAACGGGCCAACGGTGAAATCACTGCAGAGCCGTCCAAAAAGCTGAAACCGATGATCATACTGAAAGGTATAACAGAAAATGTTCCATGCGAGCAACTTACTGACATCATCATAGCTCAAAACGAATTTGCATGCAGTCACCCTCTTACACCGAATGACCTTACATTCAAATTCAAACGAGGCAACAGGAATAGTCACCTATATAATGCTGTGTTCACGGCAACACCTTCCCTGTGGAGAACCATCATCAAAATTGGAAAACTAAACGTCGACCACCAACGTATCCACGTGGAAGAGTACACTCCTCTCCTACAATGCTTCGGATGTCTACAGTTTGGACATACACGCAATAAATGTACCAACACCAACAAAATTTGCTCATATTGTTCCGCAATGACGCATACATATAAGGACTGTCCCGTAAAACGGGACCCAACCAAATTAGACTGTTATAACTGCATATCCCATGGGAAAAGATTTAATATAACTACCTACAACTCACACCATAGCGCTACCTCCAACTCTTGTCCACGAGTCATGTTTATGACAGAAAAATTGAAGTCACGCATCGATTATGGATACTAACACAACAAGTAATTCTAACCATTCTCACACGAACACTTTCACATGCATCCAAATAAATCTAGGCAGAAGTAAAAATGCCTCCCATGAACTCAATGTTCATATAAACAAAAATAAAACGGACATAATCTTTATCAGTGAACCCTATGTGGGCGGCACTATGTCAATGAAAAACTTTCCGGGCTATACTACCTATCAGTTCCCTTCACAACATCAAACTAAAGCGTCAATTTTAATCAGGGATAACTTTACGAGTGCGATTGGTATTCTTGAGAATTCCGATTCCAATCTGTCCATTGTTAAGATCAATAACAAAAGCAATAAATTTATATATATAATATCGGTATACATCGAACCAAAAATTGATAATAACAACGTATTACATAAACTCGAACTATTTTTGCAAAAAACAGCCGGCTCAACTTATCTCATTTGTGGCGATTTCAATGGATGGCATACCTTATGGGGTTCACCAATGAACAATCGACGAGGCAACCAAGTTGCTGATATGATACTACATAATAACCTGCAAATATGTAACACAGGCAATGAACCTACATTTTCTACAGTTACTCATAACCGCATCAGAGAGTCTATCATCGACATCACACTTATTAGCACCTCTAACTACACGCGTGTCACAGATTGGAGAGTGGAAAATAACATCTGCCCCTCCACCGAACACCGAGCTATCAGTTTTAAATTTACACTCGGCAGAACTCTTTTAGCTAGTAACTGCTCACAAACCACATTTCGGTATAACACCGCCGCCGTTAAATGGGAATCCATATCAGAACGACTAGCTCAAGAAATTCAGGATAATCTTAACCCCAACATTAACATCCATGAACTACAAATACCCGAATTAGACTCCTACGTCACGCACATCACTACGAGCATCCAACGCGCATGCGACAGACTCCTCCCACGCAATTCTAGACGTGCACAACGAGCGCCTTGGTGGAGCGATAAACTAGAGGAATTGAAATCCAAAGTTCTATTAGTACACCACCGACTGGTTAACAAACGACGCAGAAATCAGCCTCTGGATAACCTTATTGAAGAAAACAACAGAGTCAAGCAAGAGTACCGCAACGCAATCCAAGCTGCCTCTACTGAACACTTTAGGGACTTCTGCAATAAACAAAAGAAGGAGGATGTTTATTCAGTAACAAACCGAATCATAAAAACTGCTCCTCTTAGACAGCCGCCATCAACGCTCAGACTGGACGATGGGACCTTCTCGTCGAACTCTGAAGACACCGCACACGCTCTATTAAACAAATTTTATCCTGACGACACTCCGGACTCTACTGACGACCAAGGACATGTTAGAAGTATGATGTACCTACCTATTGATACCTCAATGGAACCCCCTTTCACTCATACCGAAATCGTGCAGTGCATAAATATTATGAACCACAAACGAGCACCAGGTATTGACCATCTCACTGCTGACATTTGCCTCCACTTTGTTAAGACTTTCCCACAAATTATCACCGCATTACTTAATAGATCCCTTGCTCTCAGTTACTTCCCCACTGCATGGAAAATTGCTGCCGCTAAAATTATCCCTAAAACTGGTAGAACCGACTATACCACCTCTAACTCATTTAGACCTATAGGCTTAATCAATGTATTCGGAAAATTGCTAGAAAAACTTATAACGAACCGACTGACTTATCACCTAAACACTACCAACTCCTTTTCCAAGAAACAATTTGGCTTCAAACTGCGCACCTCCACATTCCAAGCCATTGATCACGCTCTTGGCTCTGTCAGGCGCGCCATTGCTAATGGCGAGCAGGTGATTGCCACCTCCCTCGACATCAAAGCAGCATTTGACCATGCGTGGTGGCCTGCCATCTTCCACAGACTAAGAGTAACCAATTGCCCGAAAAATCTTTATAATATACTCCTCAGTTATACCGAAAATCGAGAGGTTAGACTTAGCTTTGCTGACTGCCAAGTTAGTAAACCTATGACTATGGGGTGTATCCAGGGGTCGGTATGCGGTCCAACCCTTTGGAACATAATTCTCGACGAATTGCTCTGCATGGAGCTTCCTGTCGGATGCCATCTTCAAGCGTACGCCGATGATGTCCTTCTGATATCGCACGCTAAGTCTGTTGAAAATTTAGAAATTATCACTAACTCTGCTCTATCCCAAATAATAGCATGGGGTAAAAGCGTCAAACTGACATTTGGTCCCGATAAGACGAGCGTTATGGGCTTCACTAACAAATCCCTCCGGTGTTGTATAGTTTTCAATAATCAGGTTCTTCCATTTGTCACTAATTTCCGATACTTAGGCATCATTATCGATCGCAAACTCCGATTCATCCAACACTGCGATTATGTCATTGAGAAGGCAAAGAAACTTCTAAATAAACTCACGATCTTTATAAAACCTACTTGGGGCATCCATCCTGAAAATGTCAGGATCATCTACGAACATGTGATTGAGCCCATAATTTGCTACTCAGCCAGTGTATGGTCGGGTGCCCTCAAATATTCTTACGTAAACAAAAAGTTCCTTTCCATCCAAAGACTCTTCGCACTCAAAATCATTCAAGGTTTTCGCACTATCAACACGCCTTCCGCTATATGTCTAGCCCAACTCACCCCATTGCCAGCCAAAATCAAGGAAATTGCTGACAATGAACTGACCAAACTGACTGGCACCTCTATTTTTCTTCCTCTTGACTGTCCTCTAGAGACACTATCTTCTCCATCAGAACTTCTCCACCCTTCTTTCCGAACAGGTATTACTTTTTCTAATGCCTTCTCTATTAACGAAACAAAAGAATTATGCTCCCCCAACACTGTCGAAATCTACACAGATGGAAGTAAGCACGATGACAAGGTTGGGGCAGCTTTCGTTATCTTTCAGCCAAATAAACCTACAATTGTTAAAAAACTTAAACTCCACGATTGTTGCTCCGTATTCCAGGCCGAATTATTTGCAATAGAACAAGCATGCCAATGGATATTGAGCAACAAGATCCTCCACACCATTATCTTCTCGGACTGCAAATCAGGATTGACCGAACTTATGAACCCTGACAGTGCCAATCATTTCGCCACTCGTATACACCACCACATCGACCTAACCTAACCTAACCTAACCTAACCTTTTTTTTTTTTTTTTTTTTTTTTTTTTTTTTTTTTTTTTTTTTTTTGTTGACGCTGGGAAAAAATGCGTTACGCATACCCGCCCATTGGGGGATGGACGGGTTATGTGGGACTCGCCGGGCTAGTCCCGGGATACCCACTAAAATAACCCAGCGGCACTCCCGCATCGTCTATTTGGAGGAGGACTGGGAAACCGGCACAGCCTTTACGTCCAGTCCCCCACCGACGACCGCCCGCCTTTACAGCGGGGCCCGCACGCCCCTCCCTAAGTGGAGGGGCCCGGGAACGACCGTGAGTGCTCGGCCGTTCCCGCCCGACGAGGGTGGTGATTAGTGCAATGCGAGCGAAGGCGCCCCCGCGCCTGTCGCCCGCTAATCACCACCAGAAGGAGGGAGACGACGATCGTACAACCGCCGTCTCCCACCCCTTCTTCGCCTGCGGAGCGGCGGCGCGAGAGGATCATCCTCCCGCGCGCGCTCCGCCGCCTCCTTTTGCGACATGACATTCTCGCAAAAGGAGGCAACCGCCGCCCAAGCCTCCTCACTTCCCAGCATGGAATTCACCACACTGGGAAGCGAGAGGTCAATCCCGACTACATCGGTCAGGGCACGGCGCAGCTCAGCCCAGGCTGGGCACACCTCGAGGGTGTGCTGCGCCGTGTCCTCCGCGGCTCCACACTCGTGGCACGCCGGGGTTTCCTCCCTCCGGATCCGATGCAGGTGCGATCCGAAGCAGCCATGCCCGGATAACACCTGCACCAGACGGAACGAGAGGAAACCGTGGGACCGCTCGAGCCAGTCCCGCAGGACTGGACCGAGCGCGTCCAGCGTCCGGCGTCCAAATGTGGCGGAGGCGAGGTCCCGTGTCCAGTGTAGGACGATTGCGTCCCTCGC
This sequence comes from Pseudoips prasinana, assembly GCA_951640165.1. Lineage (NCBI taxonomy): Eukaryota > Metazoa > Arthropoda > Insecta > Lepidoptera > Nolidae > Pseudoips > Pseudoips prasinana. The sequence continues at coordinate 40,197,467 of OX621240.1, read as the reverse complement.
CTCCCGCCGCACGGCATCCCGCTCTTGCGCGGCGGGGCGCTCGGCGAGCAGGTGATTGCCACCTCCCTCGACATCAAAGCAGCATTTGACCATGCGTGGTGGCCTGCCATCTTCCACAGACTAAGAGTAACCAATTGCCCGAAAAATCTTTATAATATACTCCTCAGTTATACCGAAAATCGAGAGGTTAGACTTAGCTTTGCTGACTGCCAAGTTAGTAAACCTATGACTATGGGGTGTATCCAGGGGTCGGTATGCGGTCCAACCCTTTGGAACATAATTCTCGACGAATTGCTCTGCATGGAGCTTCCTGTCGGATGCCATCTTCAAGCGTACGCCGATGATGTCCTTCTGATATCGCACGCTAAGTCTGTTGAAAATTTAGAAATTATCACTAACTCTGCTCTATCCCAAATAATAGCATGGGGTAAAAGCGTCAAACTGACATTTGGTCCCGATAAGACGAGCGTTATGGGCTTCACTAACAAATCCCTCCGGTGTTGTATAGTTTTCAATAATCAGGTTCTTCCATTTGTCACTAATTTCCGATACTTAGGCATCATTATCGATCGCAAACTCCGATTCATCCAACACTGCGATTATGTCATTGAGAAGGCAAAGAAACTTCTAAATAAACTCACGATCTTTATAAAACCTACTTGGGGCATCCATCCTGAAAATGTCAGGATCATCTACGAACATGTGATTGAGCCCATAATTTGCTACTCAGCCAGTGTATGGTCGGGTGCCCTCAAATATTCTTACGTAAACAAAAAGTTCCTTTCCATCCAAAGACTCTTCGCACTCAAAATCATTCAAGGTTTTCGCACTATCAACACGCCTTCCGCTATATGTCTAGCCCAACTCACCCCATTGCCAGCCAAAATCAAGGAAATTGCTGACAATGAACTGACCAAACTGACTGGCACCTCTATTTTTCTTCCTCTTGACTGTCCTCTAGAGACACTATCTTCTCCATCAGAACTTCTCCACCCTTCTTTCCGAACAGGTATTACTTTTTCTAATGCCTTCTCTATTAACGAAACAAAAGAATTATGCTCCCCCAACACTGTCGAAATCTACACAGATGGAAGTAAGCACGATGACAAGGTTGGGGCAGCTTTCGTTATCTTTCAGCCAAATAAACCTACAATTGTTAAAAAACTTAAACTCCACGATTGTTGCTCCGTATTCCAGGCCGAATTATTTGCAATAGAACAAGCATGCCAATGGATATTGAGCAACAAGATCCTCCACACCATTATCTTCTCGGACTGCAAATCAGGATTGACCGAACTTATGAACCCTGACAGTGCCAATCATTTCGCCACTCGTATACACCACCACATCGACCTAACCTAACCTAACCTAACCTAACCTTTTTTTTTTTTTTTTTTTTTTTTTTTTTTTTTTTTTTTTTTTTTGTTGACGCTGGGAAAAAATGCGTTACGCATACCCGCCCATTGGGGGATGGACGGGTTATGTGGGACTCGCCGGGCTAGTCCCGGGATACCCACTAAAATAACCCAGCGGCACTCCCGCATCGTCTATTTGGAGGAGGACTGGGAAACCGGCACAGCCTTTACGTCCAGTCCCCCACCGACGACCGCCCGCCTTTACAGCGGGGCCCGCACGCCCCTCCCTAAGTGGAGGGGCCCGGGAACGACCGTGAGTGCTCGGCCGTTCCCGCCCGACGAGGGTGGTGATTAGTGCAATGCGAGCGAAGGCGCCCCCGCGCCTGTCGCCCGCTAATCACCACCAGAAGGAGGGAGACGACGATCGTACAACCGCCGTCTCCCACCCCTTCTTCGCCTGCGGAGCGGCGGCGCGAGAGGATCATCCTCCCGCGCGCGCTCCGCCGCCTCCTTTTGCGACATGACATTCTCGCAAAAGGAGGCAACCGCCGCCCAAGCCTCCTCACTTCCCAGCATGGAATTCACCACACTGGGAAGCGAGAGGTCAATCCCGACTACATCGGTCAGGGCACGGCGCAGCTCAGCCCAGGCTGGGCACACCTCGAGGGTGTGCTGCGCCGTGTCCTCCGCGGCTCCACACTCGTGGCACGCCGGGGTTTCCTCCCTCCGGATCCGATGCAGGTGCGATCCGAAGCAGCCATGCCCGGATAACACCTGCACCAGACGGAACGAGAGGAAACCGTGGGACCGCTCGAGCCAGTCCCGCAGGACTGGACCGAGCGCGTCCAGCGTCCGGCGTCCAAATGTGGCGGAGGCGAGGTCCCGTGTCCAGTGTAGGACGATTGCGTCCCTCGCCTCCCGCCGCACGGCATCCCGCTCTTGCGCGGCGGGGCGCTCGGCGGGGCGGACCTCCCGGTCCTCCAGGTAGTTGGCCAGGATCACCCGCAGATATTGGGGCACTCCGTGGTACCGGAGTGCCTCCAATATGGTCGAGTGGGGCTCGGAGTTGAAGGCGTTGGCGATGTCGAACGACACCGCCAACACTCCGTCCCCAGCCCCGACCGCCTCCTGCACTTGGCCCCTGAGTAGGGCCACCGCGTCGATCGTCGAACGCCCCTGTCGAAACCCAAACTGGGCGTCCGACAGGTCTGGCCCTACCTCCCGCAGCTGGCTATTAAGCCGGGTGGCGATGATCCCCTCGAACAATTTACCGACCTCATCGAGCAGAACGATGGGCCGGTATGCCGAGGGGGGGGGGAGTCCACCGGGCGTCCCTCCTTCCGGAGCAGGCAAAGCTGCCCCTCCTTCCAGATTTTCGGGAACCTCCCAGCCGTCAGGCACGCGCTGAAGAGGTCCCGAAACCTCTCCTCCATGAGGGACGCCGCGATGGCCACCACCCGTGCGGGGACACCATCCGGTCCAGGGGCCGTCTTCTTCGCGCGGAGGGACAGAACCCCCGCGCGAAATTCCTCCACCGATACTGGAGGGACCTCCTCCTCCGGCGAAGCCACCACCCCCCCCAGCGGGGGGTTCATCGTTGGTGGGGTGAAGTCGGTCCTGCGCGGAAACAGTGACCGAACCACCCCATCCAGCAACGCCGGCTCTAGGGTCTCCGCTAATGGGGGACCGTAAGGGCGCAGCTGGCTCCGCGCCTGCTTATACGGCCTCCCAAACGGATCCCTGTCGAGGCCCTCCAGCATCTCGGCCTTTGCCGAGTCCTCGGCGGCGCACATTTCCGACTTGAGGACCGTCTTTGCCTCTAGGTAAGAGGCGTAGAGGCGGTCCTCCTCAGCCTGACATCGGCTGGTGCGCCGCCGACTCCGCGTGTAGGCCCTCCTGGCCTCCACGCACGCGGCCCGTAGCGCCGCCAGCTCCCCCGTCCACCAATAAACGGCGCGACGGGGAGGCGGACGGCGAGACCGAGGCATGCTGGAGTTGCACACCTCGGTCAGGGACCCCCGCAGCTGAACCGCTGCGGCGTCCACGTCCGTGACCTCAACAGGGGGCGAGAGCCAGTCCCGGAGGAACGCAGCCTCCTGGGCTGCCTCCCGGTCCAGGCGGGTGAGAGCCCACCGCGGGAAGGGAGATTGGCCCGAGCGGGCCATCCCCCGCGGGCTCTGGGTGGAGATGTCGAACCGCACATATCGGTGGTCCGACAGGGTCTCCACCAACTCCACCCGCCAGTTCACGACGCGGGCGGCTAGAACGGGGGTGGCGAACGATACGTCCACCACTGACCCTCCCCGTTGCCGCACACACGTGTGAACATCCCCCCTGTTCAGGAGGGACACGCCGCACGAAGCCGACCAAAATTCGACGGCGTGCCCCCGGACGTTGCAGGACGCCGCTGGGTTGCCCCAGGCCACCGCCTTGGCGTTCAGGTCGCCCAATATGACGACCTGACGTGGCGCCGCCCTCCCGACGACTGCCGTAAGGACTTAGAGAAAATCCTCGAAGTCCCTTAGAGGGTGGTTTGGGGAGAAATAGACCCCGACCAGGGCTATGTCTCCCCACGCGGCGGCCACGTATCCCGGACCCCTCTCTAAAAGCGAGAGGGGAGGGGAGTCCGTGGCAGGCCGCGACACCAACGCCACCAAGCCGTCCCGATCACCCAGCCAACGGCCAGGTACCGAGTACGGCTCGGCGACCACCGCCACGTCCACCAACCACTCGGCCACAGTCTGCATCAGCAGATCCTGTGCCGCTCTGCAGTGGTTGGTGTTCGCCTGGAGGATGCGATGTTCGACTCTACCCATTAATCGAACATCGCACTCTCCTCCTCCACAGCCGCCGAGGTCCCAGCTACTGGGGTGACGGTGGCAGCGACAGGCCGGGTCGGCGCCTGCACTTTGCCCTTCTTAAGGGGAGGAATACAATTCCTCCCCTTCATAATGTGGCCCGCAGGGCGGCCACTGGCGGCACACACCGCGCAGTGCGGTGCGGTGGCCTCGCAGGAGGCGGCTTTATGCCCCTCCTTGCCGCAGCGGTAGCAGCTGTCCGCCCTGTCGACACTGGACGGACAGAGGGCCCGGGTGTGACCGATGCCGAAGCACCGGTAACACCTCAGCGGCAGGACCTCAAGGGCCCGGACCGCCGCCGAGCTGAACCCGACGGCGAGCCGTCCCTTCTCGAGGACGGCTTTGGCAGCGGCGACTGGGCACTCCAGGCGAATAGTGCCCATGCCGCCGCGCCCGGGCCTGATGCCCCCGCCCTGCACCGCTGCGACTTCGCAGCCCCCAATGGCTGCGATCGCTGCCACCACCTCCTCCCTGGTGACGGAGTCATCCAGGTCCGTCACCTCGATGGCCGCCGACTTCACCGGCCTGGCCACCTTCGCCGAGTTCGCGATGACCTCCTGCAGCTTTGCTGCAAAGAGGTCCGCGTTCTTCGCGCCCTCGGCACCCGGGAACTCGAAAATTCGAGCCCCAGCCTGCGTCCGGTGGCACGAGACTTTACCGATCCCCAATTTGGTAGGATCGGCATTGGCACGCGCCCGCAACATCACGGACGCGTACGTCTCGCCCCGCTCCGCAGCCTCCGTGGTGAGCGTCATCACGACGGCTGCGGTCTTGGGAGGAACCAAGTTCCTCCTGACACCGGCTGGGGTCGAACCCTTCCCCTTTCCCGTGCCAGTCGACTGACCAGCAGGGGTGGTGGCGGGGACGGCTGGGGCTGGGGGGGTGCTCTTCCCCTTCCCTTTCCCTTTTCCCTTCCCTTTGCCAGTCGGCTGCGAATGGCTGGGAGTGGTGGTGGCGGGAACGGCAGGGACGACAGCTGCCGTCCTTTTTCCCTTGCCCTTACCGACCACCTTCGTCCAGCCCTGCTGGTTGGTCGGGGTGGTCGAAGGGAGTAGGGCGTCTTCCCTCTGGGAGGTTTCCACTCGCTCCTCTCGCCTCTTGTCTGCCGCAAGCGGCGGTCGGAGGCGTTTCTCCGGTAGGAGCCGGTCCTCGATGCCCGCTAGGCAGGAGCGAACGAACGCCCTCTCCTCCGCCATGACCCTGCGGAGGACATCCTCAAGGCCGGGAGTGGAGGAAAGACCCTCCGCCACAGGTCCGGGCTCGGCTTGCGATGGCCGGGCCGTGGCTTCAGCCAGCTTTAAGTGCAGCTGGCTGACCTCCGACTGCAGGCGATCTACTTTCGCCTGCAGTTGCCGCGACTCATCGCTGGCCTTGCGGTCCACCAGCTCCGCGACGATTTCGCGAAGACTCGCGGCCCGGCATTTGAGGGACTTCTGGAAAGTCCCCTTCAGATGCGAGGACTTGGCGGCGACCTCCACGATCGCCTCCTCGTCCTCCAAGGCCATCCTCTGGAGTTCGGCCAAGGAGTGGTCCGCGTACAGGACGCGGGACGCCCCGTACCCGGACTTTGCACGGGCGACGCGCGCCCGTTCCTCCTGGGCCGCAACCCGCTCCTCCAGCTCTTGCTGGAGCTGCTCCCGCCTTGCCAGGTCCAACTCGCGTTGGGCGTCGGCTAAACCCACGTCGTGGGTGTCTGCCGCTGTCGTCGCCTTTCTAGACTTGACCCTCTTTCCGGGCCCCTTCGCTGAACCTGAGCCCGAGGACCCATCGGACACGACTTTCAAGAAGCTCCGCTTCCTCGATGCCGATCGCGATCGAGCATCAATCACCATTGAACTGGCATCCGACAATACGGACTCGTTGTCGGATTCAGACAAATCGCCCGCCTTCCCTCCGTAGAAGGTCCTGCCTTCCTCCGACGCTAAGGCTGCGTCGCGTTGGCCCTGAGAAGGGCCTTTTGGTTGGCCCTGAGAAGGGCCTTTGGGTTGGCCCTGAGAAGGGCCTTTGGGTTGGCCCTGAGAAGGGCCTTTGGGTTGGCCCTGAGAAGGGCCTTTTTTTACAAAATGCCCGAGGGCATCCCGCACAGGTTTTGGCATATCAAACAACGCAAAATTCGTAACTCTCAACGCAATAGGTAGCTACGAAGCACAGTGCACTTTAGCCGTACCCAGTCTGCCACTCCGTTACGGTGGTCAGAACTGAGACGTTTCCGGGGAACGCGACGTGGACGCAAGCACTGTGGGGTGGTTCCCCAACCTAACCTAACCTAACCTTTTTTTTTTTTTTTTTTTTTTTTTTTTTTTTTGTTTGCGCTGGGAAAAAATGCGTTACGCATACCCGCCCATTGGGGGATGGACGGGTTATGTGGGACTCTCCGGCTACTCCGGCATACCCACTAAAATAACCCAGCGGCACTCCCGCATCGTCTATTTGGAGGAGGACTGGGAAACCGGCACAGCCTTTACGTCCAGTCCCCCACCGACGACCGCCCGCCTTTACAGCGGGGCCCGCACGCCCCTCCCTAAGTGGAGGGGCCCGGGAACGACCGTGAGTGCTCGGCCGTTCCCGCCCGACGAGGGTGGTGATCAGTGCAATGCGAGCGAAGGCGCCCCCGCGCCTGTCGCCCGCTAATCACCACCAGAAGGAGGGAGACGACGATCGTACAACCGCCGTCTCCCACCCCTTCTTCGCCTGCGGAGCGGCGGCGCGAGAGGATCATCCTCCCGCGCGCGCTCCGCCGCCTCCTTTTGCGACATGACATTCTCGCAAAAGGAGGCAACCGCCGCCCAAGCCTCCTCACTCCCCAGCATGGAGTTCACCACACTGGGAAGTGAGAGGTCCTGCCCGACCACATCTGTCAGGGCACGGCGCAGCTCAGCCCAGGCTGGGCACACCTCGAGGGTGTGCTGCGCCGTGTCCTCCGCGGCTCCGCAATGGTGGCACGCCGGGGTTTCCTCCCTCCGGATCCGGTGCAGGTGCGTTCCGAAACAACCATGTCCGGACAACACCTGCACTAGACGGAACGAGAGGAAACCGTGGGGGCGCTCGAGCCAGTCCCGCAGGGCTGGACCGAGCGTGTCCAGCGTCCGGCGCCCAAAGGTGGCGGAGGCGAGATCACGTGCCCAGTGGAGGACGATGGCATCCCTCGCCTCCCGCCGCACGGCCTCCCGCTCTTCCGCGGCTGGGCGCTCACCCAGCGCCCTACGCCGCGCCGTCCACTCGTAGACTCTGGCGAGCACCCATGCCTCCAATTCCCATGGAGGGGTGCCGGCCAGAGCGCACGCCGCCGCGAAGCCCACCGAGCGGTAGGCTCGCGCCACCCGCTGTGCAATGGCCCGTTGGGGCCTGCGGATGGCGGTTGCATTCTCCCTCCTGTGGAGGGAGTCCGCCCAGATGGGTGCCCCGTTTAGGGCCATACTCCTCAGGATGCCGGCATAGAGGCGCCGGCATCGCTCCTTGGGCCCGCCCAGGTTTGGGAGGAGCCATGAGAGGGCGTCCGCGGCTTTCAGCAGGCGCGTCGACAGCCCGCTAAAGTGCGGGCCGAAGCGCCACCTGCTGTCCAGCACGAGGCCCAGATACTTCATCTGGGCCCCGACCCCTATCCGGACGCCCTCCACCACGATGTGGGCGTCAGGAGGGCAGCGCTGCCGAGGCCCGTGAAAGAACACGGCCTCGGTCTTGTTCAGCGCTACCCTCAAACCAAGCTGGCGGATCCTACCTGCCACTAAGGATCCGCCAGCTGAGGCCAGACAGGCCGCCTCCCGAAAGTCCCTCCCCCGGGCAACGAGGAGAGTGTCATCCGCGTAGCAGATGACACTCGTGCCCTGGAGGAGGGTGCCGCGCAGCAGCCAATCGAATCCGATGTTCCACAAGAGGGGCCCCAGCACCGAACCCTGTGGAACACCGGACTCCGCGCCGTAGCGCCTGATCCTGGCCGTCCTGTCCGCCAGGAGGACCTCCCGGTCCTCCAAGTAGTTGGCCAGGATCACCCGCAGATATTGGGGCACTCCGTGGTACCGGAGTGCCTCCAATATGGTCGAGTGGGGCACGGAGTTGAAGGCGTTGGCGATGTCGAACGACACCGCCAACACTCCGTCCCCAGCTCCAACCGCCTCCTGCACTTGGCCCCTGAGTAGGGCCACCGCGTCGACCGTCGAACGCCCCTGTCGAAACCCGAACTGGGCGTCCGACAGGTCTGGCCCTACCTCCCGCAACTGGCTATTAAGCCGGGTGGCGATGATCCCCTCGAACAATTTACCGACCTCATCGAGCAGAACGATGGGCCGGTATGCCGAGGGGGAGTCCACCGGGCGTCCCTCCTTCCGGAGTAGGCAAAGCTGCCCCTCCTTCCAGATTTTCGGGAACCTCCCAGCCGTCAGGCACGCGCTGAAGAGGTCCCGAAACCTCTCCTCCATGAGGGACGCCGCGATGGCCACCACCCGTGCGGGGACACCATCCGGTCCAGGGGCCGTCTTCTTCGCGCGGAGGGACAGAACCCCCGCGCGAAATTCCTCCACCGATACTGGAGGGACCTCCTCCTCCGGCGAAGCCACCACCCCCCCCAGCGGGGGGTTCATCGTTGGTGGGGTGAAGTCGGTCCTGCGCGGAAACAGTGACCGAACCACCCCATCCAGCAACGCCGGCTCTAGGGTCTCCGCTAATGGGGGACCGTAAGGGCGCAGCTGGCTCCGCGCCTGCTTATACGGCCTCCCAAACGGATCCCTGTCGAGGCCCTCCAGCATCTCGGCCTTTGCCGAGTCCTCGGCGGCGCACATTGCCAACTTGAGGACCGTCTTTGCCTCTACGTAAGAGGCGTAGAGGCGGTCCTCCTCCGCCTGACATCGGCTGGTGCGCCGCCGACTCCGCGTGTAGGCCCTCCTGGCCTCCACGCACGCGGCCCGGAGCGCCGCCAGCTCCGCCGTCCACCAATAAACGGCGCGACGGGGAGGCGGACGGCGAGACCGAGGCATGCTCGAGTTGCACACCTCGGTCAGGGACCCCCGGAGCCGAACCGCTGCGGCGTCGACGTCCGTGCCCTGCACAGGGGGCGAGAGCCAGTCCTCGAGGAACGCTGCCTCCAGGGCTGCCTCCCGGTCCAGGCGGGTGAGAGCCCACCGCGGGAAGGGAGATTGGCCCGAGCGGGCCATCCCCCGCGGGCTCTGGGTGGAGATGTCGAACCGCACATATCGGTGGTCCGACAGGGTCTCCACCATCTCCACCCGCCAGTTCACGACGCGGGCGGCTAGCACGGGGGTGGCGAACGATACGTCCACCACTGACCCTCCCCGTTGCCGCACACACGTGTGAACATCCCCCCTGTTCAGGAGGGACACGCCGCACGAAGCCGACCAAAATTCGACGGCGTGCCCCCGGACGTTGCAGGACGCCGCTGGGTTGCCCCAGGCCACCGCCTTGGCGTTCAGGTCGCCCAATATGACGACCTGACGTGGCGCCGCCCTCCCGACGACTGCCGTAAGGACTTCGAGAAAATCCTCGAAGTCCCTTAGAGGGCGGTTTGGGGAGAAATAGACCCCGACCAGGGCTATGTCTCCCCACGCGGCGGCCACGTATCCCGGACCCCTCTCTAAAAGCGAGAGGGGAGGGGAGTCCGTGGTAGGCCGCGACACCAACGCCACCAAGCCGTCCCGATCACCCAGCCAACGGCCAGGTATCGAGTACGGCTCGGCGACCACCGCCACGTCCACCAACCACTCGGCCACAGTCTGCATCAGCAGATCCTGTGCCGCTCTGCAGTGGTTGGTGTTCGCCTGGAGGATGCGATGTCCGACTCTACCCATTAATCGGACATCACACCCTCCTCCTCCACAGCCGCCGAGGTCCCAGCTACTGGGGTGGCGGTGGCAGCGACAGGCCGGGTCGGCGCCTGCGCTTTGCCCTTCTTAAGGGGAGGAATACAATTCCTCCCCTTCATAATGTGGCCCGCAGGGCGGCCACTGGCGGCACACACCGTGCAGTGCGGTGCGGTGGCCTCGCAGGAGGCGGCTTTGTGCCCCTCCTTGCCGCAGCGGTAGCAGCTGTCCGTCCTGTCGACACTGGACGGACAGAGGGCCCGGGTGTGACCGATGCCGAAGCACCGGTAACACCTCAGCGGCGGGACCTCAAGGGCCCGGACCGCCGCCGAGCTGAACCCGACGGCGAGCCGTCCCTTCTCGAGGACGGCTTTGGCAGCGGCGACTGGGCACTCCAGGCGAATTGCGCCCATGCCGCCGCGCCCGGGCCTGATGCCCCCGCCCTGCACCGCTGCGACTGCGCAGCCACCTATGGCTGCGACCGCCGCTACCACCTCCTCCTTGGTGACGGAGTCGTCTAGGTCCGTCACCTCGAAGGCCGCCGACTTCACCGGCCTGGCCACCTTCGCGTCGTCCGCAATGACCTCTTGCAGCTTTGCTGCGAAGAGGTCAGCGTTCTTCCCACCCTCGGCACCCGGGAACTCGAAGATTCGGGCCCCAGCCTGTGTCCGGCGGCATGAGACTTTACCGATCCCCAATTTGGTGGGATCGGCATTTGCACGCGCCCGCACCATTATGGACGCGTACGTCTCACCCCGCTCCGCGGCCTTTGCGGTGAGCGTCACCACGACGGCCGCGGTCTTGGGAGGAACTAGGTTCCTCTTGGTACCGGCTGGGGGCGAACCCTTCCCCCTTCCCTTGTCAGTCGACGACTGACCGGCAGGGGTGGTGGCGGAGACGGCTGGGGCCGGGGGGGTGCTATTCCCCTTCCCTTTCCCTTTCCCTTTCCCTTTGCCAGCTGGCCGCGACTGGCTGGGAGTGGTGGTGGCGGGGACGGCAGGGACGACAGCTGCCGTCCTTTTGCCCTTGCCCTTCCCCTTACCGACCACCTTCGTCCAGCCCTGCTGGTTGGTCGGAGTGGTCGAAGGGAGAAGGGCGTCCTCCCTCGTGGAGGTAGGCACCGGCTCCTCTCGCCTCTTGTCCGCCGCAAGCGGCGGTCGGAGGCGTTTCTCCGGCAAGAGCCGGTCCTCTATTCCCGCCAGGCAGGAACGAACAAACGCCCTCTCCTCCGCCATAACCTTGCGGAGGACGTCCTCAAGGCCGGAGGAGAGGGCAGGGCCCTCTGCCGCAGGTCTGGGCTCGGCTTGGGATGGCCGGGCCGTGGCTTCAGCCAGCTTCATGTGCAGCTGGCTGACCTCCGACTGCAGGCGATCTACCTTCGCCTGCAGTTGCCGCGTTTCGTCGCTGGCCTTGCGGTCCACCAGCTCCGCGACGATGCCACGCATGCTGGCGGCCCGGCATTTGAGGGACTTCTGGAAAGTCCCCTTCAAATGCGAGGACTTGGCGGCGACCTCCACGATCGCCTCCTCGTCCTCCAAGGCCATCCTCTGGAGTTCGGCCAGGGAGTGGTCCGCGTACAGGACGCGGGACGCCCCGTACCCGGACTTGGCACGGGCGACGCGCGCCCGTTCCTCCTGGGCCGCAACCCGCTCCTCCAGCTCTTGCTGGAGCTGCTCCCGCCGAGCCAGGCCCAACTCGCGCTGGGCATCTGCTAAACCCACATCGTGGGTGTCCGCTGCTATCGTCGGCTTCTTTGCCCTGATCTTCTTATTTGGCTCCTTTGCCGAACCCGAGCCCGAGGAGCCATCCGACACGGCTTTAAGGAAGGAACGTTTCCTCGAAGCCGATCGTGATCGAGGATCCTCGATCACCATCGCACCATCTGACGCAGTGGACTCGTTGTCGGAGTCCGACGATTCGTCCACATTCCCTCCGTAGAAGGCCCTGCCTTCGCTCGACGCCGACGCGTCGCGTTGGCCCTGAGAAGGGCCTTTTGGTTGGCCCTGAGAAGGGCCTTTGGGTTGGCCCTGAGAAGCCCCTAACCTAACCTTTTTTTTTTTTTTTTTTTTTTTTTTTTTTTTTTTTTTTTTTTTTTTGACGCTGGGAAAAAATGCGTTACGCATACCCGCCCATTGGGGGATGGACGGGTTATGTGGGACTCGCCGGGCTAGTCCCGGGATACCCACTAAAATAACCCAGCGGCACTCCCGCATCGTCTATTTGGAGGAGGACTGGGAAACCGGCACAGCCTTTACGTCCAGTCCCCCACCGACGACCGCCCGCCTTTACAGCGGGGCCCGCACGCCCCTCCCTAAGTGGAGGGGCCCGGGAACGACCGTGAGTGCTCGGCCGTTCCCGCCCGACGAGGGTGGTGATTAGTGCAATGCGAGCGAAGGCGCCCCCGCGCCTGTCGCCCGCTAATCACCACCAGAAGGAGGGAGGCGACGATCGTACAACCGCCGTCTCCCACCCCTTCTTCGCCTGCGGAGCGGCGGCGCAAGAGGATCATCCTCCCGCGCGCGCTCCGCCGCCTCCTTTTGCGACATGACATTCTCGCAAAAGGAGGCAACCGCCGCCCAAGCCTCCTCACTCCCCAGCATGGAGTTTACCACACTGGGAAGTGAGAGGTCCTGCCCGACCACATCTGTCAGGGCACGGCGCAGCTCAGCCCAGGCTGGGCACACCTCGAGGGTGTGCTGCGCCGTGTCCTCCGCGGCTCCACACTCGTGGCACGCCGGGGTTTCCTCCCTCTGAATCCGATGCAGGTGCGTTCCGAAGCAGCCATGCCCGGACAACACCTGCACCAGACGGAACGAGAGGAAACCGTGGGGGCGCTCGAGCCAGTCCCGCAGGACTGGACCGAGCGCGTCCAGCGTCCGGCGTCCAAAGGTGGCGGAGGCGAGGTCCCGTGTCCAGTGAAGGACGATTGCGTCCCTCGCCTCCCGCCGCACGGCATCCCGTTCTTGCGCGGCGGGGCGCCCACCCAGCGCCCTACGCCGCGCCGCCCATTCGTACACTCTGGCGAGCACCCATGCCTCCAATTCCCATGGAGGGGTGCCGGCCAGAGCGCACGCCGCCGCAAAGCCCACTGAGCGGTAGGCTCTCGCCACCCGCTGTGCAATGGCCCGTTGGGGCCTGCGGATGGCGGTTGCATTCTCCCTCCTATGGAGGGAGTCCGCCCAGATGGGTGCCCCATACAGGGCCATGCTCTTGAGGATGCCGGCATAGAGGCGCCGGCATCGCTCCTTGGGCCCTCCCAGGTTTGGGAGGAGCCATGAGAGGGCGTCCGCGGCTTTCAGCAGGCGCGTCGACAGCCCGCTAAAGTGCGGGCCGAAGCGCCACCTGCTGTCCAGCACGAGGCCCAGATACTTCATCTGGGCCCCGACCCCTATTCGGACGCCCTCCACCACGATGTGGGCGTCAGGTGGGCAGCGCTGCCGAGGCCCGTGAAAGAACACGGCCTCGGTCTTGTTCAGCGCTACCCCCAATCCAAGCTGGCGGATCCTACCTGCCACTAAGGATCCGCCAGCCGAGGCCAGACAGACCGCCTCTCCAAAGTCCCTCCCCCGGGCAACGAGGAGAGTGTCATCTGCGTAGCAGATGACACTCGTGCCCTGGAGGAGGGTGCCCCGCAGGAGCCAGTCAAATCCGATGTTCCACAAGAGGGGCCCTAGCACCGAACCCTGTGGAACACCGGACTCCACTCCATACCGCCTGATCCTGGCCATCCTGTCAACCAGAAGGACCTCCCGGTCCTCCAGGTAGCTGGCCAGGATCGCCCGCAGATATTGGGGCACTCCGTGGTACCGGAGTGCCTCCAATATGGTCGAGTGGGGCACGGAGTTGAAGGCGTTGGCGATGTCGAACGACACCGCCAACACTCCGTCCCCAGCCTCGACCGCCTCCCGCACCTGGCCCCTGAGTAGGGCCAGCGCATCGACCGTCGAACGCCCTTGTCGGAACCCGAACTGGGCGTCCGACAGGTCCGGCCCTACCTCCCGCAAATGGCTGCTAAGCCGGGTGGCGAGGATCCCCTCGAACAGTTTACCGACCTCATCGAGTAAAACGACGGGCCGGTATGCCGAGGGGGAGTCCACCGGGCGTCCCTCCTTGCGGAGAAGGCACAACTTGCCTTCCTTCCATAGCTTCGGGAACCTCCCAGCCGTCAGGCACGCGCTGAAGAGGTCCCGAAGCCTTTCCTCCATTAGGGACGCCGCGATGGCCACCACCCGTGCGGGGACGCCGTCCGGCCCAGGGGCCGTCTTCTTCGCGTGGAGGGGCAGAACCCCCGCGCGAAGTTCCTCCGCCGAAACTGGAGGCACCTCCTCCGGCGAAGCCACCAACCCCCTCAGCGGGGGGTTCATCGTTGGAGGGGTGAAGTCGGTCCTGCGCGGAAACAGTGACCGAACCACCCCATCCAGCAACGCCGGCTCTAGGGTCTCCGCTAATGGGGGACCGTAAGGGCGCAGCTGGCTCCGCGCCTGCTTATACGGCCTCCCAAACGGATCCCTGTCGAGGCCCTCCAGCATCTCGGCCTTTGCCGAGTCCTCGGCGGCGCACATTGCCGTCTTGAGGACCGTCTTTGCCTCCATGTAAGAGGCGTAGAGGCGGTCCTCCTCAGCCTGACATCGGCTGGTGCGCCGCCGACTCCGCGTGTAGGCCCTCCTGGCCTCCACGCACGCGGCCCGTAGCGCCGCCAGCTCCACCGTCCACCAATAAACGGCGCGACGGGGAGGCGGACGGCGAGACCGAGGCATGCTGGAGTTGCACACCTCGGTCAGGGACCTCCGCAGCTGGACCGCTGCGGCGTCCACGTCCGTCACCTCCACAGGGGGCGAGAGCCAGTCCTCGAGGAACGCTGCCTCCAGGGCTGCCTCCCGGTCCAGGCGGGTGAGAGCCCACCGCGGGAAGGGAGATTGGCCCGAGCGGGCCATCCCCCGCGGGCTCTGGGTGGAGATGTCGAACCGCACATATCGGTGGTCCGACAGGGTCTCCACCATCTCCACCCGCCAGTTCACGACGCGTGTGGCTAGCACAGGGGTGGCGAACGACACGTCCACCACTGACCCTCCCTGTTGCCGCACACACGTGTGAACATCCCCCCTGTTCAGGAGGGACACGCCGCACGAAGCCGCCCAAAATTCGACGGCGCGCCCCCGGACGTTGCAGGACGCCGCTGAGTTGCCCCAGGCCACCGACTTAGCATTCAGGTCGCCCAACACGACGACCTGACGTGGTGCCGCCCTCCCGACGACTGCCGTAAGGACTTCGAGAAAATCCTCGAAGTCCCTTAGAGGGCGGTTTGGGGAGAAATAGACCCCGACCAGGGCTATTTCTCCCCACGCGGCGGCCACGTATCCCGGACCCCTCTCTAAGAGCGAGAGGGGAGGGGAGTCCGTGGCAGGCCGCGACACCAACGCCACCAAGCCGTCCCGATCACCCAGCCAGCGGCCAGGTATCGAGTACGGCTCGGCGACCACCGCCACGTCCACCAACCACTCGGCCACAGTCTGCATCAACAGATCCTGTGCCGCTCTGCAGTGGTTGGTGTTCGCCTGGAGGATGCGATGTTCGACTCTACCCATTAGTCGGTCATCGCACCCCCCTCCTCCACAGCCGCTGAGGTCCCAGCCACTGGGACGGCGGTGGCAACGACAGGCCGGGTCGGCGCCTGTACTTTCCCCTTCTTAAGGGGAGGACTGCAGTTCCTCCCCTTCATTATGTGGCCCGCAGGGCGGCCACTGGCGGCACAGACCGTGCAGTGCGGCGTGGCGGCATTGCAGGAGGCGGCTTTGTGCCCCTCCTTGCCGCAGCGGTAGCAGCTGTCCGTCCTGTCTATTGTGGATGGCGAACCTAACCTTTTTTTTTTTTTTTTTTTTTTTTTTTTTTTTTTTTTTTTTTTTTTTTTTTTTTTTTTGTTTGCGCTGGGAAAAAATGCGTTACGCATACCCGCCCATTGGGGGATGGACGGGTTATGTGGGACTCTCCGGCTACTCCGGCATACCCACTAAAATAACCCAGCGGCACTCCCGCATCGTCTTTGTGGAGGAGGACTGGGAAACCGGCACAGCCTTTACGTCCAGTCCCCCACCGACGACCGCCCGCCTTTACAGCGGGGCCCGCACGCCCCTCCCTAAGTGGAGGGGCCCGGAAACGACCGTGAGTGCTCGGCCGTTCCCGCCCGACGTGGATGGTGATTAGTGCAATGCGAGCGAAGGCGCCCCCGCGCCTGTCGCCCGCTAATCACCACCAGAAGGAGGGAGACGACGATCGTACAACCGCCGTCTCCCACCCCTTCTTCGCCTGCGGAGCGGCGGCGCGAGAGGATCATCCTCCCGCGCGCGCTCCGCCGCCTCCTTTTGCGACATGACATTCTCGCAAAAGGAGGCAACCGCCGCCCAAGCCTCCTCACTTCCCAGCATGGAATTCACCACACTGGGAAGCGAGAGGTCAATCCCGACTACATCGGTCAGGGCACGGCGCAGCTCAGCCCAGGCTGGGCACACCTCGAGGGTGTGCTGCGCCGTGTCCTCCGCGGCTCCACACTCGTGGCACGCCGGGGTTTCCTCCCTCCGGATCCGATGCAGGTGCGATCCGAAGCAGCCATGCCCGGATAACACCTGCACCAGACGGAACGAGAGGAAACCGTGGGACCGCTCGAGCCAGTCCCGCAGGACTGGACCGAGCGCGTCCAGCGTCCGGCGTCCAAATGTGGCGGAGGCGAGGTCCCGTGTCCAGTGTAGGACGATTGCGTCCCTCGCCTCCCGCCGCACGGCATCCCGCTCTTGCGCGGCGGGGCGCTCACCGAGCGCCCTACGCCGCGCCGCCCATTCGTACACTCTGGCGAGCACCCATGCCTCCAATTCCCAGGGAGGGGTGCCGGCCAGAGCGCACGCCGCCGCAAAGCCCACTGAGCGGTAGGCTCTCGCCACCCGCTGTGCAATGGCCCGTTGGGGCCTGCGGATGGCGGTTGCATTCTCCCTCCTATGGAGGGAGTCCGCCCAGATGGGTGCCCCATATAGGGCCATGCTCTTGAGGATGCCGGCATAGAGGCGCCGGCATCGCTCCTTGGGCCCTCCCAGGTTTGGGAGGAGCCATGAGAGGGCGTCCGCGGCTTTCAGCAGGCGCGTCGACAGCCCGCTAAAGTGCGGGCCGAAGCGCCACCTGCTGTCCAGCACGAGGCCCAGATACTTCATCTGGGCCCCGACCCCTATCCGGACGCCCTCCACCACGATGTGGGCGTCAGGAGGGCAGCGCTGCCGAGGCCCGTGAAAGAACACGGCCTCGGTCTTGTTCAGCGCCACCCTCAAACCAAGCTGGCGGATCCTGCCTGCCACTAAGGATCCGCCAGCTGAGGCCAGACAGGCCGCCTCCCTAAATTCCCTCCCCCGGGCAACGAGGAGAGTGTCATCCGCGTAGCAGATGACACTCGTGCCCTGGAGGAGGGTGCCCCGCAGGAGCCAATCGAATCCGATGTTCCACAAGAGGGGCCCTAGCACCGAGCCCTGTGGAACACCGGATTCCGCGCCGTAGCGCCTGATCCTGGCCGTCCTGTCCGCCAGGAGGACCTCCCGGTCCTCCAGGTAGTTGGCCAGGATCATCCGCAGATATTGGGGCACTCCGTGGTACCGGAGTGCCTCCAATATGGTTGTGTGGGGCACGGAGTTGAAGGCGTTGGCGATGTCAAACGACACCGCCAACACTCCGTCCCCAGCCCCAACCGCCTCCTGCACTTGGCCCCTGAGTAGGGCCACCGCGTCGACCGTCGAACGCCCCTGTCGAAACCCGAACTGGGCGTCCGACAGGTCTGGCCCTACCTCCCGCAACTGGCTATTGAGCCGGGTGGCGATGATCCCCTCGAACAATTTACCGACCTCATCGAGCAGGACGATGGGCCGGTATGCCGAGGGGGAGTCCACCGGGCGTCCCTCCTTCCGGAGCAGGCAAAGCTGCCCCTCCTTCCAGATCTTCGGGAACCTCCCAGCCGTCAGGCACGCGCTGAAGAGGTCCCGAAACCTCTCCTCCATGAGGGACGCCGCGATGGCCACCACCCGTGCGGGGACACCATCCGGTCCAGGGGCCGTCTTCTTCGCGCGGAGGGACAGAACCCCCGCGCGAAGTTCCTCCACCGATACTGGAGGGACCTCCTCCTCCGGCGAAGCCACCACCCCCCCCAGTGGGGGGTTCATCGTTGGTGGGGTGAATTCGGTCCTGCGCGGAAACAGTGACCGAACCACCCCATCCAGCAACGCCGGCTCTAGGGTCTCCGTTAGTGGGGGGCCATAAGGGCGCAGCTGGCTCCGCGCCAGCTTATATGGCCTCCCAAACGGATCCCTATCGAGTCCCTCCAGCATCTCGGCCTTTGCCGAGTCTTCGGCGGCGCACATTGCCATCTTGAGGACCGTCTTTGCCTCCATGTAAGAGGCGTAGAGGCGGTCCTCCTCAGCCTGACATCGGCTGGTGCGCCGCCGACTCCGCGTGTAGGCCCTCCTGGCCTCCACGCACGCGGCCCGTAGCGCCGCCAGCTCCCCCGTCCACCAATAAACGGCGCGACGGGGAGGCGGACGGCGAGACCGAGGCATGCTGGAGTTGCACACCTCGGTCAGGGACCTCCGCAGCTGGACCGCTGCGGCGTCCACGTCCGTCACCTCCACAGGGGGCGAGAGCCAGTCCTCGAGGAACGCTGCCTCCAGGGCTGCCTCCCGGTCCAGGCGGGTGAGAGCCCACCGCGGGAAGGGAGATTGGCCCGAGCGGGCCATCCCCCGCGGGCTCTGGGTGGAGATGTCGAACCGCACATATCGGTGGTCCGACAGGGTCTCCACCATCTCCACCCGCCAGTTCACGACGCGTGTGGCTAGCACAGGGGTGGCGAACGACACGTCCACCACTGACCCTCCCTGTTGCCGCACACACGTGTGAACATCCCCCCTGTTCAGGAGGGACACGCCGCACGAAGCCGCCCAAAATTCGACGGCGCGCCCCCGGACGTTGCAGGACGCCGCTGAGTTGCCCCAGGCCACCGACTTAGCATTCAGGTCGCCCAACACGACGACCTGACGTGGTGCCGCCCTCCCGACGACTGCCGTAAGGACTTCGAGAAAATCCTCGAAGTCCCTTAGAGGGCGGTTTGGGGAGAAATAGACCCCGACCAGGGCTATTTCTCCCCACGCGGCGGCCACGTATCCCGGACCCCTCTCTAAGAGCGAGAGGGGAGGGGAGTCCGTGGCAGGCCGCGACACCAACGCCACCAAGCCGTCCCGATCACCCAGCCAGCGGCCAGGTATCGAGTACGGCTCGGCGACCACCGCCACGTCCACCAACCACTCGGCCACAGTCTGCATCAACAGATCCTGTGCCGCTCTGCAGTGGTTGGTGTTCGCCTGGAGGATGCGATGTTCGACTCTACCCATTAGTCGGTCATCGCACCCCCCTCCTCCACAGCCGCTGAGGTCCCAGCCACTGGGACGGCGGTGGCAACGACAGGCCGGGTCGGCGCCTGTACTTTCCCCTTCTTAAGGGGAGGACTGCAGTTCCTCCCCTTCATTATGTGGCCCGCAGGGCGGCCACTGGCGGCACAGACCGTGCAGTGCGGCGTGGCGGCATTGCAGGAGGCGGCTTTGTGCCCCTCCTTGCCGCAGCGGTAGCAGCTGTCCGTCCTGTCTATTGTGGACGGACAGAGAGCTCGGGTGTGTCCGATGCCGAAGCACTTATAACACCTTAAAGGCTGGTCTTCAAGGGCCCGGACTGCACCCGAGCTGAAGCCAACGGCGAGCCGTCCCTTTTCGAGGACGGCTTTGGCAGCGGCGACTGGGCACTCTAGGCGAATGGTGCCCATGCCGCCGCGCCCGGGCCTGATGCCCCCGCCTTGTACCGCTGCGACTTCGCAGCCCCCTATGGCTGCGATTGCTGCCACCACCTCCTCCTTGGTGACGGAGTCATCCAGGTCCGTCACCTCGAAGGCCGCCGACTTCACCGGCCTGGCCACCTTCGCCGCGTCCGCAAGGACCTCTTGCAGCTTTGCTGCGAAGAGGTCCGCATTCTTGCCACCCTCCGCACCTGGGAACTCAAAAATACGAGCCCCAGCCAGAGTCCGGCGGCACGAGACTTTGCCGATCCCCAGTTTGGCGGGATCGGCACTGGCACGCGCCTGCATCATTACGGACGCGTAAGTCTCTCCCCGCTCCGCAGCCTCCGCGGTGAGTGTCATCACGACGGCTGCGGTCTTGGGAGGAACCAAGTTCCTCTTGGGGCCGGCTGGGGTGGAACTCTTCGCCTTCCCCTTCTCCCCTCCCGTGCCAGTCGACTGACCAGCAGGGGTGGTGGCGGAGACGGCTGGGGCTCGAGGGGCGCTCCTCCCCTTCCCCTTCCCTTTCCCTTTTCCTTTGCCAGTCGCAGCCGACTGGCTGGGAGTGGTGGTGGCGGGGACGGCAGGGACGACAGGTGCCGTCCTTTTGCCTTTGCCCTTCCCCTTACCGACCACCTTCGTCCAGCCCTGCTGGTTGGTCGGGGTGGTGGAAGGGAGAAGGGCGTCCTCCCTCGAGGAGCTAGGCTCCGGCTCCTCTCGCCTTCTGTCCGCCGCAAGCGGCGGTCGGACGACTTTCGCCGGCAAGAGCCGGTCCTCTATCCCCGCTAGGCAGGATCTGACGAAGGCCCTCTCCTCCGCCATGACCCTGCGGAGGACATCCTCAAGGCCGGGGGAGGAGGCAAGGCCCTCTGCCGCAGGTCTGGGCTCGGCTTGGGATGGCCGGGCCGTGGCTTCAGCCAGCTTCATGTGCAGCTGGCTGACCTCCGACTGCAGGCGATCTACCTTCGCCTGCAGTTGCCGCGTTTCGTCGCTGGCCTTGCGGTCGACCAGCTCCGCGACGATGCCACGCATGCTCGCGGCCCGGCATTTAAGGGACTTCTGAAAAGTCCCTTTTAAGTGGGAGGACTTGGCGGCGACCTCCGCGATCGCCTCCTCGTCCTCCAAGGCCATTCTCTGGAGTTCGGCCAGGGAGTGGTCCGCGTACAGGACGCGGGACGCCCCGTACCCGGACTTTGCACGGGCAACGCGCGCCCGTTCTTCCTGGGCCGCAACCCGCTCCTCCAGCTCTTGCTGGAGCTGCTCCCGCCGTGCCAGGTCCAGCTCACGCTGGGCGTCGGCTAAACCCACATCGTGGGTGTCTGCCGCTGTCGTGGGCTTCTTAGCCTTGTTTTTTTGGCTTCTTCGCCGAGCCCGAGCCAGAGGAGCCATCCGACACGACTTTGAGGAAGGAACGTTTCCTCGAAGCCGATCGTGATCGAGCAATCTCGATCACCATCGCGCCATCTGACGCAGTGGACTCGTTGTCGGAGTCCGACAATTCATCCACCCTCCCGCCGTAGAAGGCTCGACCTTCCTTCGACGCTTCAGCGTCGCGTTGGCCCTGAAAAGGGCCTTTTGGTTGGCCCTGAGAAGGGCCTTTGGGTTGGCCCTGAGAAGGGCCTTTGGGTTGGCCCTGAGAAGGGCCTTTTTTTACAAAATGCCCGAGGGCATCCCGCGCGGGTTTAGGCATTTTCCAACAATTCGTAGCTCTCAAGGCAGTAAGGTAGCTACGATGCACAGTGCACTTTAGCCGTACCCAGTGTCTGCCACTCCGTTACGGTGGTCAGAACTGGGACGTTTCCGGGGAACGCGACGTGGACGCAAGCACTGTGGGGTGGTTCCCCTGGCGAACCTAACCTTTTTTTTTTTTTTTTTTTTTTTTTTTTTTTTTTTTTTTTTTTTTTTTTTTTTTTTTTTGTTTGCGCTGGGAAAAAATGCGTTACGCATACCCGCCCATTGGGGGATGGACGGGTTATGTGGGACTCTCCGGCTAGCCCGGCATACCCACTAAAATAACCCAGCGGCACTCCCGCATCGTCTATTTGGAGGAGGACTGGGAAACCGGCACAGCCTTTACGTCCAGTCCCCCACCGACGACCGCCCGCCTTTACAGCGGGGCCCGCACGCCCCTCCCTTAGTGGAGGGGCCCGGGAACGACCGTGAGTGCTCGGCCGTTCCCGCCCGACGAGGGTGGTGATTGGTGCAATGCGAGCGAAGGCGCCCCCGCGCCTGTCGCCCGCTAATCACCACCAGAAGGAGGGAGGCGACGATCGTACAACCGCCGTCTCCCACCCCTTCTCCGCCTGCGGAGCGGCGGCGCGAGAGGATCATCCTCCCGCGCGCGCTCCGCCGCCTCCTTTTGCGACATGACATTCTCGCAAAAGGAGGCAACCGCCGCCCAAGCCTCCTCACTCCCCAGCATGGAGTTCACCACACCGGGAAGTGAGAGGTCTAACCCGACTACATCGGTCAGGGCACGGCGCAGCTCAGCCCAGGCTGGGCACACCTCGAGGGTGTGCTGCGCCGTGTCCTCCGTGGCTCCACACTCGTGGCACGCCGGGGTTTCCTCCCTCTGGATCCGATGCAGGTGCGTTCCGAAGCAGCCATGCCCGGACAACACCTGCACCAGACGAAAAGAGAGGAAACCGTGGGGGCGCTCGAGCCAGTCCCAAAGGACTGGACCGAGCGCGTCCAGCGTCCGGCGTCCAAAGGTGGCGGAGGCGAGGTCTCGTGTCCAGTGAAGGACGATTGCGTCCCTCGCCTCCCGCCGCACGGCCTCCCACTCTTGCGCGGCGGGGCGCTCACCCAGCGCCCTACGCCGCGCCACCCATTCGTACACTCTGGCGAGCACCCATGCCTCCAATTCCCATGGAGGGGTGCCGGCCAGAGCGCACGCCGCCGCGAAGCCCACCGAGCGGTAGGCTCGCGCCACCCGCTGTGCAATGGCCCGTTGGGGCCTGCGGATGGCGGTTGCATTCTCCCTCCTGTGGAGGGAGTCCGCCCAGATGGGAGCCCCATATAGGGCCATGCTTTTGAGGATGCCGGCATAGAGGCGCCGGCATCGCTCCTTGGGCCCGCCTAGGTTCGGGAGGAGCCATGAGAGGGCGTCCGCGGCTTTTAGCAGGCGCGTCGACAGCCCGCTGAAGTGCGGGCCGAAGCGCCACCTGCTGTCCAGCACGAGGCCCAGATACTTCATCTGGGCCCCGACCCCTATCCGGACGCCCTCCACCAGGATGTGGGCGTCAGGAGGGCAGCGCTGCCGAGGCCCGTGAAAGAACACGGCCTCGGTCTTGTTCAGCGCCACCCTCAAACCAAGCTGGCGGATCCTACCTGCCACTAAGGATCCGCCAGCTGAGGCCAGACAGGCCGCCTCCCTAAAATCCCTCCCCCGGGCAACGAGGAGAGTGTCATCCGCGTAGCAGATGACACTCGTGCCCTGGAGGAGGGTGCCGCGCAGCAGCCAATCGAATCCGATGTTCCACAAGAGGGGCCCTAGCACCGAACCCTGTGGAACACCGGACTCCGCGCCGTAGCGCCTGATCCTGGCCGTCCTGTCCGCCAGGAGGACCTCCCGGTCCTCCAGGTAGTTGGCCAGGATCACCCGCAGATATTGGGGCACTCCGTGGTACCGGAGTGCCTCCAATATGGTCGAGTGGGGCACGGAGTTGAACGCGTTGGCGATGTCGAACGACACCGCCAACACTCCGTCCCCAGCCTCGACCGCCTCCTTTACTTGGCCCCTGAGTAGGGCCACCGCGTCGACCGTCGAACGCTCCTGTCGAAAGCCGAACTGGGCGTCCGACAGGTCCGGCCCTACCTCCCGCAAATGGCTGTTAAGCCGGGTGGCGAGGATCCCCTCGAACAGTTTACCGACCTCATCGAGCAGAACGATGGGCCGGTATGCCGAGGGGGAGTCCACCGGGCGTCCCTCCTTCCGGAGCAGGCAAAGCTGCCCCTCCTTCCATAGTTTCGGGAACCTCCCAGCCGTCAGACACGCGCTGAAGAGGTCCCGAAACCTCTGCTCCATGAGGGACGCCGCGATGGCCACCACCCGTGCGGGGACGCCATCCGGTCCAGGGGCCGTCTTCTTCGCGCGGAGGGAAAGAACCCCCGCGCCAAATTCCTCCGCCGAAACCGGAGGGACCTCCTCTGCCAGCGAAGCCACCACCCCCCCCAGTGGGGGGTTCATCGTTGGTGGGGTGAATTCGGTCCTGCGCGGAAACAGCGACCGAACCACCCCATCCAGCAACGCCGGCTCTAGGGTCTCCGTTAGTGGGGGGCCACAAGGGCGCAGCTGGCTCCGCGCCAGCTTATATGGCCTCCCAAACGGATCCCTGTCGAGTCCCTCCAGCATCTCGGCCTTTGCCGAGTCTTCGGCGGCGCACATTGCCAACTTGAGGACCGTCTTTGCCTCTACGTAAGAGGCGTAGAGGCGGTCCTCCTCCGCCTGACATCGGCTGGTGCGCCGCCGACTCCGCGTGTAGGCCCTCCTGGCCTCCACGCACGCGGCCCGGAGCGCCGCCAGCTCCGCCGTCCACCAATAAACAGCGCGACGGGGAGGCGGACGGCGAGACCGAGGCATGCTGGAATTGCACACCTCGGTCAGGGACCCCCGGAGCCGAACCGCTGCGGCGTCGACGTCCGTGCCCTCCACAGGGGGTGAGAGCCAGTCCTCGAGGAACGCTGCCTCCAGGGCTGCCTCCCGGTCCAGGCGGGTGAGAGCCCACCGCGGGAAGGGTGATTGGCCCGAGCGGGCCATCCCCCGCGGGCTCTGGGTGGAGATGTCGAACCGCACATATCGGTGGTCCGACAGGGTCTCCACCATCTCCACCCGCCAGTTCACGACGCGTGTGGCTAGCACAGGGGTGGCGAACGACACGTCCACCACTGACCCTCCCTGTTGCCGCACACACGTGTGAACATCCCCCCTGTTCAGGAGGGACACGCCGCACGAAGCCGCCCAAAATTCGACGGCGCGCCCCCGGACGTTACAGGACGCCGCTGGGTTGCCCCAGGCCACCGCCTTGGCGTTCAGGTCGCCCAACACGACGACCTGACGTGGTGCCGCCCTCCCGACGACTGCCGTAAGGACCTCGAGAAAGTTCTCGAAGTCCCTTAGAGGGCGGTTTGGGGAGAAATAGACCCCGACCAGGGCTATTTCTCCCCACGCGGCGGCCACGTATCCCGGACCACTCTCTAAAAGCGAGAGGGGAGGGGAGTCCGTGGCAGGCCGCGACACCAACGCCACCAAGCCGTCTCGATCACCCAGCCAACGGCCAGGTATCGAGTACGGCTCGGCGACCACCGCCACGTCCACCAACCACTCGGCCACAGTCTGCATCAGCAGATCCTGTGCCGCTCTGCAGTGGTTGGTGTTCGCCTGGAGGATGCGATGTTTGACCCTACCCATTAGTCGGTCATCGCACCCCCCTCCTCCACAGCCGCTGAGGTCCCAGCCACTGGGACGGCGGTGGCAACGACAGGCCGGGTCGGCGCCTGTACTTTCCCCTTCTTAAGGGGAGGACTGCAGTTCCTCCCCTTCATTATATGGCCCGCAGGGCGGCCACTGGCGGCACAAACTGCGCAGTGCGGCGCGGCGGCCATGCAGGAGGCGGATTTGTGGCCCTCCTTGCCGCAGCGGTAACAACTGTCCGTCCTGTCGACAGTGGACGGACAGAGGGCCCGGGTGTGGCCAATGCCGAAGCACTTGTAGCACCTCAGCGGCTGGGCCTCAAGTGCCCGGACCGCAGCTGAGCTGAAGCCGACGGCGAGCCGTCCCTTCTCGAGGACGGCTCTGGCTGCGGCCACTGGGCACTCCAGGCGAATGGTGCCCATGCCGCCGCGCCCGGGCCTGATGCCCCCGCCCTGCACCGCTGCGACTGTGCAGCCCCCAATGGCTGCGACTGCTGCCACCACCTCCTCCTTGGTGACGGAGTCGTCCAGATCCGCCACCTCGAAGGCCGCCGACTTCACCGGCCTGGCCACCTTCGCGTCGTCCGCAATGACCTCTTGCAGCTTTTCTGCGAAGAGGTCCGCATTTTTTCCGCCCTCCGCCCCCGGGAACTCGAAGATACGAGCCCCAGCCTGTGTCTTGCGGCATGACACTTTGCCGATCCCCAATTTGGTGGGATCGGCACTGGCACGCGCCCGCACCAACATGGACGCGTACGTCACTCCCCGCTCCGCGGCTTCCGCGGTGAGTGTCACCACGACGGCCGCGGTCTTGGGAGGAACCAAGTTCCTCCTGACACCGGCTGGGGTCGAACCCTTCCCCTTTCCCGTGCCAGTCGACTGACCAGCAGGGGTGGTGGCGGGGACGGCTGGGGCTGGAGGGGTGCTCTTCCTCTTCCCCTTCCCTTTCCCTTTGCCAGCTGGCCGCGACTGGCTGGGAGTGGTGGTGGCGGGAACGGCAGGGACGACAGCTGCCGTCCTTTTTCCCTTGCCCTTGCCCTTACCAACCACCTTCGTCCAGCCCTGCTGGTTGGTCGGGGTGGTGGAAGGGAGAAGGGCGTCCTCCCTCGTGGAGCTAGGCACCGGCTCCTCTCGCCTTCTGTCCGCCGCAAGCGGCGGTCGAACGACTTTCGCCGGCAAGAGCCGGTCCTCAATGCCCGCTAGGCAGGCCCTCACGAAGGCCCTCTCCTCCGCCATCACCTTGCGGAGGACATCCTCAAGGCCGGTGGAGGAGGCAAGACCCTCCGCCGCAGGTCCG
This sequence comes from Pseudoips prasinana, assembly GCA_951640165.1. NCBI lineage: Eukaryota > Metazoa > Arthropoda > Insecta > Lepidoptera > Nolidae > Pseudoips > Pseudoips prasinana. The sequence continues at coordinate 40,170,891 of OX621240.1, read as the reverse complement.
GGCTCGGCTTGCGATGGCCGGGCCGTGGCTTCAGCCAGCTTCATGTGCAGCTGGCTGACCTCCGATTGCAGGCGATCTACCTTCGCCTGCAGTTGCCGCGTTTCGTCGCTGGCCTTGCGGTCCACCAGCTCCGCGACGATGCCACGCATGCTGGCGGCCCGGCATTTGAGGGACTTCTGAAAAGTCCCCTTCAGATGCGAGGACTTGGCGGCGACCTCCACGATCGCCTCCTCGTCCTCCAAGGCCATCCTCTGCAGTTCGGCCAGGGAGTGGTCCGAGTACATCACGCGAGACGCACCGTACCCGGACTTGGCACGGGCGGCGCGCGCCCGTTCCTCCTGGGCCGCAACCCGCTCCTCCAGCTCTTGCTGGAGCTGCTCCCGCCGAGTCAGGTCCAGCTCGCGCTGGGCATCAACCAAACCCACGTCGTGGGTATCCGCCGCCTTTTTGGCCTTCACCTTCCGTTTAGGCTCCTTCGCCGAGCCTGAGCCCGAGGAGCCATCCGACCCATCCTTTAGAAAGGTCTTTCGCTTTCGGGACGCGGATCGCGATCGCGAATCCACGACCACCATCGAGTCCGCATCTGATACAATGGACTCATCGTCGGAGTCCACCTGCCCGCCGTAAAAGGCCCTGCCTTCATCCGACGCTAAGGAAGCGTCGCGTTGGCCCTGAGAAGGGCCTTTTGGTTGGCCCTGAGAAGGGCCTTTGGGTTGGCCCTGAGAAGGGCCTTTGGGTTGGCCCTGAGAAGGGCCTTTTTTCACAAAATGCCCGAGGGCATCCCGCGCTGGTTTTGGCATTTCCGCAGTATTCGTAGCTCTCAACGCAATAGGTAGCTACGATGCACAGTGCACTTTAGCCGTACCCAGTCTGCCACTCCGTTACGGTGGTCAGAACTGGGACGTTTCCGGGGAACGCGACGTGGACGCAAGCACTGTGGGGTGGTTCCCCTGGCGAACCTAACCTTTTTTTTTTTTTTTTTTTTTTTTTTTTTTTTTGTTTGCGCTGGGAAAAAATGCGTTACGCATACCCGCCCATTGGGGGATGGACGGGTTATGTGGGACTCTCCGGCTACTCCGGCATACCCACTAAAATAACCCAGCGGCACTCCCGCATCGTCTATTTGGAGGAGGACTGGGAAACCGGCACAGCCTTTACGTCCAGTCCCCCACCGACGACCGCCCGCCTTTACAGCGGGGCCCGCACGCCCCTCCCTAAGTGGAGGAGCCCGGGAACGACCGTGAGTGCTCGGCCGTTCCCGCCCGACGAGGGTGGTGATTAGTGCAATGCGAGCGAAGGCGCCCCCGCGCCTGTCGCCCGCTAATCACCACCAGAAGGAGGGAGGCGACGATCGTACAACCGCCGTCTCCCACCCCTTCTTCGCCTGCGGAGCGGCGGCGCGAGAGGATCATCCTCCCGCGCGCGCTCCGCCGCCTCCTTTTGCGACATGACATTCTCGCAAAAGGAGGCAACCGCCGCCCAAGCCTCCTCACTCCCCAGCATGGAGTTCACCACACTGGGAAGTGAGAGGTCCATCCCGACCACATCTGTCAGGGCACGGCGCAGCTCAGCCCAGGCTGGGCACACCTCGAGGGTGTGCTGCGCCGTGTCCTCCGCGGCTCCACAGTTGTGGAACGCCGGGGTCTCCTCCCTCTGGATCCGATGCAGGTGCGTTCCGAAGCAGCCATGCCCGGACAACACCTGCACCAGACGGAAAGAGAGGAAACCGTGGGGGCGCTCGAGCCAGTCCCGCAGGACTGGACCGAGCGCGTCCAGCGTCCGGCGACCAAAGGTGGCGGAGGCGAGGTCTCGTGTCCAGTGAAGGACGATTGCGTCCCTCGCCTCCCGCCGCACGGCCTCCCGCTCTTGCGCGGCGGGGCGCTCACCCAGCGCCCTACGCCGCGCCACCCATTCGTACACTCTGGCGAGCACCCATGCCTCCAATTCCCATGGAGGGGTGCCGGCCAGAGCGCACGCCGCCGCGAAGCCCACCGAGCGGTAGGCTCGCGCCACCCGCTGTGCAATGGCCCGTTGGGGCCTGCGGATGGCGGTTGCATTCTCCCTCCTGTGGAGGGAGTCCGCCCAGATGGGAGCCCCATATAGGGCCATGCTTTTGAGGATGCCGGCATAGAGGCGCCGGCATCGCTCCTTGGGCCCGCCCAGGTTCGGGAGGAGCCACGAGAGGGCGTCCGCGGCTTTTAGCAGGCGCGTCGACAGCCCGCTGAAGTGCGGGCCGAAGCGCCACCTGCTGTCCAGCACGAGGCCCAGATACTTCATCTGGGCCCCGACCCCTATCCGGACGCCCTCCACCACGATGTGGGCGTCAGGAGGGCAGCGCTGCCGAGGCCCGTGAAAGAACACGGCCTCGGTCTTGTTCAGCGCCACCCTCAAACCAAGCTGGCGGATCCTACCTGCCACTAAGGATCCGCCAGCTGAGGCCAGACAGGCCGCCTCCCTAAAATCCCTCCCCCGGGCAACGAGGAGAGTGTCATCCGCGTAGCAGATGACACTCGTGCCCTGGAGGAGGGTGCCGCGCAGCAGCCAATCGAATCCGATGTTCCACAAGAGGGGCCCTAGCACCGAACCCTGTGGAACACCGGACTCCGCGCCGTAGCGCCTGATCCTGGCCGTCCTGTCCGCCAGGAGGACCTCCCGGTCCTCCAGGTAGTTGGCCAGGATCACCCGCAGATATTGGGGCACTCCGTGGTACCGGAGTGCCTCCAATATGGTCGAGTGGGGCACGGAGTTGAAGGCGTTGGCGATGTCGAACGACACCGCCAACACTCCGTCCCCAGCTCCAACCGCCTCCTGCACTTGGCCCCTGAGTAGGGCCACCGCGTCGACCGTCGAACGCCCCTGTCGAAACCCGAACTGGGCGTCCGACAGGTCTGGCCCTACCTCCCGCAACTGGCTATTAAGCCGGGTGGCGATGATCCCCTCGAACAATTTACCGACCTCATCGAGCAGAACGATGGGCCGGTATGCCGAGGGGGAGTCCACCGGGCGTCCCTCCTTCCGGAGCAGGCAAAGCTGCCCCTCCTTCCAGATTTTCGGGAACCTCCCAGCCGTCAGGCACGCGCTGAAGAGGTCCCGAAACCTCTCCTCCATGAGGGACGCCGCGATGGCCACCACCCGTGCGGGGACACCATCCGGTCCAGGGGCCGTCTTCTTCGCGCGGAGGGACAGAACCCCCGCGCGAAATTCCTCCACCGATACTGGAGGGACCTCCTCCTCCGGCGAAGCCACCACCCCCCCCAGCGGGGGGTTCATCGTTGGTGGGGTGAAGTCGGTCCTGCGCGGAAACAGTGACCGAACCACCCCATCCAGCAACGCCGGCTCTAGGGTCTCCGCTAATGGGGGACCGTAAGGGCGCAGCTGGCTCCGCGCCTGCTTATACGGCCTCCCAAACGGATCCCTGTCGAGGCCCTCCAGCATCTCGGCCTTTGCCGAGTCCTCGGCGGCGCACATTTCCGACTTGAGGACCGTCTTTGCCTCTAGGTAAGAGGCGTAGAGGCGGTCCTCCTCAGCCTGACATCGGCTGGTGCGCCGCCGACTCCGCGTGTAGGCCCTCCTGGCCTCCACGCACGCGGCCCGTAGCGCCGTCAGCTCCCCCGTCCACCAATAAACGGCGCGACGGGGAGGCGGACGGCGAGACCGAGGCATGCTGGAGTTGCACACCTCGGTCAGGGACCCCCGCAGCTGAACCGCTGCGGCGTCCACGTCCGTGACCTCAACAGGGGGCGAGAGCCAGTCCCGAAGGAACGCAGCCTCCTGGGCTGCCTCCCGGTCCAGGCGGGTGAGAGCCCACCGCGGGAAGGGAGATTGGCCCGAGCGGGCCATCCCCCGCGGGCTCTGGGTGGAGATGTCGAACCGCACATATCGGTGGTCCGACAGGGTCTCCACCATCTCCACCCGCCAGTTCACGACGCGGGCGGCTAGCACGGGGGTGGCGAACGACACGTCCACCACTGACCCTCCCCGTTGCCGCACACACGTCTGAACATCCCCCCTGTTTAGGAGGGACACGCCGCACGAAGCCGACCAAAATTCGACGGCGCGCCCCCGGACGTTACAGGACGCCGCTGAATTGCCCCAGGCCACCGACTTGGCGTTTAGGTCGCCTAACACGACGACCTGACGTGGTGCCGCCCTCCCGACGACTGCCGTAAGGACTTCGAGAAAGTTCTCGAAGTCCCTTAGAGGGCGGTTTGGGGAGAAATAGACCCCGACCAGGGCTATTTCTCCCCACGCGGCGGCCACGTATCCCGGACCCCTCTCTAAAAGCGAGAGGGGAGGGGAGTCCGTGGCAGGCCGCGACACCAACGCCACCAAGCCGTCTCGATCACCCAGCCAACGGCCAGGTACCGAGTACGGCTCGGCGACCACCGCCACGTCCACCAACCACTCGGCCACAGTCTGCATCAGCAGATCCTGGGCCGCTCTGCAGTGGTTGGTGTTCGCCTGGAGGATGCGATGTTCGACTCTACCCATTAGTAGGACATCGCACCCTCCTCCTCCACAGCCGCTGAGGTCCCAGCCACTGGGACGGCGGTGGCAGCGACAGGCCGGGTCGGAGCCTGGGCTTTGCCCTTCTTAAGGGGAGGACTGCAATTCCTCCCCTTCATAATGTGGCCCGCAGGGCGACCACTGGCGGCACAAACTGCGCAGTGCGGCGCGGCGGCCATGCAGGAGGCGGATTTGTGGCCCTCCTTGCCGCAGCGGTAACAACTGTCCGCCCTGTCAATGCTGGACGGACAGAGGGCTCGGGTGTGACCGATGCCGAAGCACCGGTAACACCGCAGAGGCTGGTCCTCAAGGGCCCGGACCGCAGCCGAGCTGAAGCCGACGGCGAGCCGTCCCTTTTCGAGGACGGCTTTGGCAGCGGCGACTGGGCACTCAAGGCGAATGGTGCCCATGCCGCCGCGCCCGGGCCTGATGCCCCCGCCCTGCACCGCTGCGACTTCGCAACCCCCAATGGCTGCGATCGCTGCCACCACCTCCTCCTTGGTGACGGAGTCGTCCAGATCCGTCACCTCCATGGCCGCCGACTTCACCGGCCTGGCCACCTTCGCCGAGTTCGCGATGACCTCCTGCAGCTTCGCTGCGAAGAGGTCCGCGTTGTTCGCGCCCTCGGCGCCAGGGAACTCAAAAATTCGAGCCCCAGCCTGCGTCCGGCGGCACGAGACTTTGCCGATCCCCAGTTTGGTTGGATCGGCATTGGCACGCGCCCGCAACATTACGGACGCGTATGTCTCGCCCCGCTCCGCAGCCTCCGCGGTGAGCGTCATCACGACGGCTGCGGTCTTGGGAGGAACCAAGTTCCTCCTGACACCGGCTGGGGTCGAACCCTTCCCCTTTCCCTTGCCAGTCGTCTGTGACGGACCGGCAGGGGCGGTGGGGGAGGCGGCTGGGGGGGTGGTTTTCCCCTTCCCTTTTCCCTTACCAGTCAGCTTCGACTGGCTGGGAGTGGTGGTGGCGGGGACGGCAGGGACAACAGGTGCCGTCCTTTTGCCTTTGCCCTTCCCCTTACCGACCACCTTCGTCCAGCCCTGCTGGTTGGTCGGGGTGGTGGAAGGGAGAAGGGCGTCCTCCCTCTGGGAGGTCACCGGCTCCTCTCGCCTCTTATCCGCCGCAAGTGGCGGTCGGAGGCGTTTCTCCGGCAGGAGCCGGTCCTCTATTCCCGCCAGGCAGGCCCTGACGAAGACCCTCTGCTCCTCCATAGCCTTGCGGAGGATGTCCTCAAGGCCGGAGGAGGGAGCGAGGCCCTCTGCCGCAGGTCTGGGCTCGGCTTGGGATGGCCGGGCCGTGGCTTCAGCCAGCTTCTGATGCAGCTGGCTGACCTCCGACTGCAGGCGATCTACCTTCGCCTGCAGTTGCCGCGTTTCATCGCTGGCCTTGCGGTCCACCAGCTCCGCGACGATGCCACGCATGCTGGCGGCCCGGCATCTGAGGGACTTCTGGAAAGTCCCCTTCAGATGCGAGGACTTGGCGGCGACCTCCACGATCGCCTCTTCGTCCTCCAAGGCCATCTTCTCCAGTTCGGCCAGGGAGTGGTTCGCGTACAGGACGCGGGCCGCACCGTAGTCGGCCTTGGCACGAGCAACGCGTGCCCGTTCCTCCCTGGCCGCAACCCGCTCCTCCAGCTCTTGCTGGAGCTGCTCCCGCCGTGCCAGGTCCAGCTCGCGCTGGGCGTCGGCTAAGCCCACATCGTGGGTGTCTGCCGCTGTTGTTGCCTTTTTGGCCTTTATCTTCTTTGGCTCCTTAACCCGAGCCGAACCCGAGCCCGAGGAGCCATCGGACACGACCTTGAGAAAGGTCCGCTTCCTCGATGCCGATCTTGATCGAGGATCGATCGCCATAGAGCTGGCATCCGACGCTACGGACTCAATGTCGGAGTCCGACAAATCGCCCGCTCTCCCTCCGTAGAAGGCTCTGCCTTCCGACGCCGACGCGTCGCGTTGGCCCTGAGAAGGGCCTTGTGGTTGGCCCTGAGAAAGGCCTTTTGGTTGGCCCTGAGAAGGGCCTTTGGGTTGGCCCTGAGAAGGGCCTTTGGGTTGGCCCTGAGAAGGGCCTTTTTTTACGAAATGCCCGAGGGCATCCCGCGCAGGTTTCGGCATTCCGAACAAAGCAAGATACGTAGCACGCAAGGCAGATATTCGCTACGAAGCACAGTGCACTTTAGCCGTACCCAGTCTGCCACTCCGTTACGGTGGTCAGAACTGGGACGTTTCCAGGGAACACGACGAGGACGTAAGCACTGTGGGGTGGTTCCCCAACCTAACCTTTTTTTTTTTTTTTTTTTTTTTGTTTGCGCTGGGAAAAAATGCGTTACGCATACCCGCCCATTGGGGGATGGACGGGTTATGTGGGACTCCCCGGCTAGTCCGGTATACCCACTAAAATAACCCAGCGGCACTCCCGCATCGTCTTTGTGGAGGAGGACTGGGAAACCGGCTCAGCCTTTACGTCCAGTCCCCCACCGACGACCGCCCGCCTTTACAGCGGGGCCCGCACGCCCCTCCCCAAGTGGAGGGGCCCGGGAATGACCGTGAGTGCTCGGCCATTCCCGCCCGACGAGGGTGGTGATTGGTGCAATGCGAGCGAAGGCGCCCCCGCGCCTGTCGCCCGCTAATCACCACCAGAAGGAGGGAGGCGACGATCGTACAACCGCCGTCTCCCACCCCTTCTTCGCCTGCGGAGTGGTGGCGCGAGAGGATCATCCTCCCGCGCGCGCTCCGCCGCCTCCTTTTGCGACATGACATTCTCGCAAAAGGAGGCAACCGCCGCCCAGGCCTCCTCACTCCCCAGCATGGAGTTGACCACACTGGGAAGTGAGAGGTCCTGCCCGACCACATCTGTCAGGGCACGGCGCAGCTCAGCCCAGGCTGGGCACACCTCGAGGGTGTGCTGCGCCGTGTCCTCCGCGGCTCCACAATCGTGGCACGCCGGGGTTTCCTCCCTCTGGATCCGATGCAGGTGCGTTCCGAAGCAGCCATGCCCGGACAACACCTGCACCAGACGGAAAGAGAGGAAACCGTGGGGGCGCTCGAGCCAGTCCCGCAGGACTGGACCGAGCGCGTCCAACGTCCGGCGTCCAAATGTGGCGGAGGCGAGGTCCCGTGTCCAGTGTAGGACGATTGCGTCCCTCGCCTCCCGCCGCACGGCATCCCGCTCTTGCGCGGCGGGGCGCTCACCCAGCGCCCTACGCCGCGCCGCCCATTCGTACACTCTGGCGAGCACCCATGCCTCCAATTCCCAGGGAGGGGTGCCGGCCAGAGCGCACGCCGCCGCAAAGCCCACTGAGCGGTAGGCCCTCGCCACCCGCTGTGCAATGGCCCGTTGGGGCCTGCGGATGGCGGTTGCATTCTCCCTCCTGTGGAGGGAGTCCGCCCAGATGGGTGCCCCATACAGGGCCATGCTCTTGAGGATGCCGGCATAGAGGCGCCGGCATCGCTCCTTGGGCCCTCCCAGGTTTGGGAGGAGCCATGAGAGGGCGTCCGCGGCTTTCAGCAGGCGCGTCGACAGCCCGCTAAAGTGCGGGCCGAAGCGCCACCTGCTGTCCAGCACGAGGCCCAGATACTTCATCTGGGCCCCGACCCCTATCCGGACGCCCTCCACCACGATGTGGGCGTCAGGTGGGCAGCGCTGCCGAGGCCCGTGAAAGAACACGGCCTCGGTCTTGTTCAGCGCTACCCCCAATCCAAGCTGGCGGATCCTACCTGCCACTAAGGATCCGCCAGCTGAGGCCAGACAGGCCGCCTCCCTAAAATCCCTCCCCCGGGCAACGAGGAGAGTGTCATCCGCGTAGCAGATGACACTCGTGCCCTGGAGGAGGGTGCCCCGCAGGAGCCAGTCAAATCCGATGTTCCACAGGAGGGGCCCCAGCACCGAACCCTGTGGAACACCGGACTCCACTCCGTAGCGCCTGATCCTGGCCGCCTTGTCCACCAGAAGGACCTCTCGGTCCTCCAGGTAGCTGGCCAGGATCGCCCGCAGATATTGGGGCACTCCGTAGTATCGGAGTGCCTCCAATATGGTCGAGTGGGGCACGGAGTTGAAGGCGTTGGCGATGTCGAACGACACCGCCAACACTCCGTCCCCAGCCTCGACCGCCTCCCGCACCTGGCCCCTGAGTAGGGCCAACGCGTCGACCGTCGAACGCCCTTGTCGGAACCCGAATTGGGCGTCCGACAGGTCCGGCCCTACCTCCCGCAGCTGGCTATTAAGCCGGGTGGCGATGATCCCCTCGAACAGTTTACCGACCTCATCGAGTAAAACGATGGGCCGGTATGCCGAGGGGGAGTCCACCGGGCGTCCCTCCTTGCGAAGAAGGCACAACTTGCCTTCCTTCCATAGCTTCGGGAACCTCCCAGCCGTCAGGCACGCGCTGAAGAGGTCCCGAAGCCTTTCCTCCATGAGGGACGCCGCGATGGCCACCACCCGTGCGGGGACGCCGTCCGGTCCAGGGGCCGTCTTCTTCGTGCGGAGGGGCAGAACCCCCGCGCGAAGTTCCTCCACCGATACTGGAGGGACCTCCTCCTCCGGCGAAGCCACCACCCCCCCCAGCGGGGGGTTCATCGTTGGTGGGGTGAAGTCGGTCCTGCGCGGAAACAGTGACCGAACCACCCCATCCAGCAACGCCGGCTCTAGGGTCTCCGCTAATGGGGGACCGTAAGGGCGCAGCTGGCTCCGCGCCTGCTTATACGGCCTCCCAAACGGATCCCTGTCGAGGCCCTCCAGCATCTCGGCCTTTGCCGAGTCCTCGGCGGCGCACATTTCCGACTTGAGGACCGTCTTTGCCTCTAGGTAAGAGGCGTAGAGGCGGTCCTCCTCAGCCTGACATCGGCTGGTGCGCCGCCGACTCCGCGTGTAGGCCCTCCTGGCCTCCACGCACGCGGCCCGTAGCGCCGCCAGCTCCCCCGTCCACCAATAAACGGCGCGACGGGGAGGCGGACGGCGAGACCGAGGCATGCTGGAGTTGCACACCTCGGTCAGGGACCCCCGCAGCTGAACCGCTGCGGCGTCCACGTCCGTGACCTCAACAGGGGGCGAGAGCCAGTCCCGGAGGAACGCAGCCTCCTGGGCTGCCTCCCGGTCCAGGCGGGTGAGAGCCCACCGCGGGAAGGGAGATTGGCCCGAGCGGGCCATCCCCCGCGGGCTCTGGGTGGAGATGTCGAACCGCACATATCGGTGGTCCGACAGGGTCTCCACCATCTCCACCCGCCAGTTCACGACGCGTGTGGCTAGCACAGGGGTGGCGAACGACACGTCCACCACTGACCCTCCCTGTTGCCGCACACACGTGTGAACATCCCCCCTGTTCAGGAGGGACACGCCGCACGAAGCCGCCCAAAATTCGACGGCGCGCCCCCGGACGTTACAGGACGCCGCTGGGTTGCCCCAGGCCACCGACTTGGCGTTCAGGTCACCACACACAATGACCTGACGTGGCGCCGCCCTCCCGACGACTGCCGTAAGGACCTCGAGAAAATTCTCGAAGTCCCTTAGAGGGCGGTTTGGGGAGAAATAGACCCCGACCAGGGCTATTTCTCCCCACGCGGCGGCCACGTATCCCGGACCCCTCTCTAAGAACGAGAGGGGAGGGGAGTCCGTGGCAGGCCGCGACACCAACGCCACCAAGCCGTCCCGATCACCCAGCCAGCGGCCAGGTATCGAGTACGGCTCGGCGACCACCGCCACGTCCACCAACCACTCGGCCACAGTCTGCATCAGCAGATCCTGTGCCGCTCTGCAGTGGTTGGTGTTCGCCTGGAGGATGCGATGTTCGACTCTACCCATTAGTCGGTCATCGCACCCCCCTCCTCCACAGCCGCTGAGGTCCCAGCCACTGGGACGGCGGTGGCAGCGACAGGCCGGGTCGGCGCCTGTTCCTTGCCCTTCTTAAGGGGAGGACTGCAATTCCTCCCCTTCATAATGTGGCCCGCTGGGCGGCCACTGGCGGTGCATACCGCGCATTGCGGTGCGGCGGCCTTGCAGGAGGCGGCTTTGTGCCCCTCCTTGCCGCAGCGGTAGCAGCTGTCCGTCCTGTCAATGCTGGACGGACAGAGGGCTCGGGTGTGACCGATGCCGAAGCACCGGTAACACCGCAGAGGCTGGTCCTCAAGGGCCCGGACCGCCGCCGAGCTGAACCCGACGGCGAGCCGTCCCTTCTCGAGGACGGCTTTGGCAGCGGCAACTGGGCACTCCAGGCGAATCGTGCCCATGCCGCCGCGCCCGGGCCTGATGCCCCCGCCCTGCACCGCTGCGACTTCGCAGCCCCCTATGGCTGCGATTGCTGCCACCACCTCCTCCTTGGTGACGGAGTCGTCCAGATCCGTCACCTCGATGGCCGCCGACTTCACCGGCCTGGCCACCTTCGCCACGTCCGCGATGACCTCCTGCAGCTTCGCTGCGAAGAGGTCCGCGTTCTTACTGCCTTCCGCTCCCGGGAACTCAAAGATTCGGGCCCCAGCCTGGGTCCGGCGGCATGAGACCTTGCCGATCCCCAGTTTGGTGGGATCGGCAGTGGCACGCGCCCGCACCAACATGGACGCGTACGTCTCGCCCCGCTCCGCGGCCTTCGCGGTGAGTGTCACCACGACGGCCGCGGTCTTTGGAGGAACCAGGTTCCTCTTGGCACCGGCTGGGGGCGAACCCTTCCCCTTTCCCTTGCCAGTCGACGACTGACCGGCAGGGGTGGTTGCGGAGACGGCTGGGGCTGGGGGGGTGCTCTTCCCCTTCCCCTTCCCTTTTCCTTTGCCAGTCGGCTGCGACTGGCCGGGAGTGGTGGTGGGAACGGCAGTGACAACAGGTGCCGTCCTTTTGCCTTTGCCCTTCCCCTTACCGACCACCTTCGTCCAGCCCTGCTGGTTGGTCGGGGTGGTGGAAGGCAGAAGGGCGTCCTCCCTCTGAGAGGCAGGCACCGGCTCCTCTCGCCTCTTGTCCGCTGCAAGCGGCGGTCGGAGGGTCTTCGCCGGTAAGAGCCGGTCCTCAATACCTGCTAGGCAGGCCCGAACAAATGCCCTCTCCTCCGCCATCACCTTGCGGAGGACATCCTCGAGACCGGGAGAGGAAACAAGGCTTTCTGCCGCAGGTTGGGTCTCGGCTTGGGATGGACGGGCCGTGGCTTCAGCCAGCTTCAGGTGAAGCTGGCTCACCTCCGTCTGCAGGCGATCCACCTTCGCCTGCAGTTGCCGCGACTCGTCGCTGGCCTTGCGGTCGACCAGCTCCGCGACGATGCCGCGCATGCTGGCGGCCCGGCATTTAAGGGACTTTTGAAAAGTCCCTTTTAGGTGGGAGGACTTGGTGGCGACCTGGACGATTACCTCCTCGTCCTCCAATGCCATCCGCTCCAGCTCGGCCAGGGAGTGGTCCGCGTACAGAACGCGGGACGCTCCGTATCCCGATTTGGCACGGGCGGCGCGCGCCCGTTCCTCCCTGGCCGCTACCTGCTCCTCCAGGTCTTGTTGGAGCCGCTCCCGCTGAGCCAGGTCCAACTGCCGCTGGGCGTCGACCAAACCCACATCATGGGTATCTCCCGCTACTGTCGGCCTCTTGGCCTTCACCTTCTTCTTTGCAGAACCCGAGGCCGAGGAGCCATCCAACCCCTCCTTCAAAAAGGTCTTCCGCTTTCTGGAAGTGGATCGCGACCGCGAATCCACTTCCGCCATCGAATCGGCGTCCGATTCAATGGACTCAATTTCGGAGTCAGACAAATCGATCGCCCTCCCGCCGTAGAAGGCCCTGCCTTCCTCCGACGCTGATGCGTCGCGTTGGCCCTGAGAAGGGCCTTTTGGTTGGCCCTGAGAAGGGCCTTTGGGTTGGCCCTGAGAAGGGCCTTTGGGTTGGCCCTGAGAAGGGCCTTTGGGTTGGCCCTGAGAAGGGCCTTTTTTGACAAAATGCCCGAGGGCATCCCGCGCAAGTTTAGGCATTCTAACAAGCAGATACGTAGCACGCAAGGCAATTGTTCGCTACGAAGCACAGTGCACTTTAGCCGTACCCAGTCTGCCACTCCGTTACGGTGGTCAGAACTGGGACGTTTCCAGGGAACACGACGAGGACGTAAGCACTGTGGGGTGGTTCCCCTCCCCAACCTAACCTAACCTTCTTTTTTTTTTTTTTTTTTTTTTTTTTTTTTTTTTTTTTTTTTTTGTTTGCGCTGGGAAAAAATGCGTTACGCATACCCGCCCATTGGGGGATGGACGGGTTATGTGGGACTCTCCGGCTATTCCGGCATACCCACTAAAATAACCCAGCGGCACTCCCGCATCGTCTGTGTGGAGGAGGACTGGGAAACCGGCACAGCCTTTACGTCCAGTCCCCCACCGACGACCGCCCGCTTTTACAGCGGGGCCCGCACGCCCCTCCCTAAGTGGAGGGGCCCGGGAACGACCGTGAGTGCTCGGCCGTTCCCGCCCGACGATGGTGGCGATTTGTGCAATGCGAGCGAAGGCGCCCCCGCGCCTGTCGCCCGCTAATCACCACCAGAAGGAGGGAGGCGACGATCGTACAACCGCCGTCTCCCACCCCTTCTTCGCCTGCGGAGCGGCGGCGCGAGAGGATCATCCTCCCGCGCGCGCTCCGCCGCCTCCTTTTGCGACATGAAATTCTCGCAAAAGGAGGCAACCGCCGCCCAAGCCTCCTCACTCCCCAGCATGGAGTTCACCACACTGGGAAGTGAGAGGTCCATTCCGACCACATCTGTCAGGGCACGGCGCAGCTCAGCCCAGGCTGGGCACACCTCGAGGGTGTGCTGCGCCGTGTCCTCCGCGGCTCCACAGTCGTGGCACGCCGGGGTTTCCTCCCTCTGGATCCGATGCAGGTGCGTTCCGAAGCAGCCATGCCCGGACAACACCTGCACCAGACGGAAAGAGAGGAAACCGTGGGGGCGCTCGAGCCAGTCCCGCAGGACTGGACCGAGCGCGTCCAGCGTCCGGCGTCCAAATGTGGCGGAGGCGAGGTCCCGTGTCCAGTGTAGGACGATTGCGTCCCTCGCCTCCCGCCGCACGGCATCCCGCTCTTGCGCGGCGGGGCGCTCACCCAGCGCCCTACGCCGCGCCGCCCATTCGTACACTCTGGCGAGCACCCATGCCTCCAATTCCCAGGGAGGGGTGCCGGCCAGAGCGCACGCCGCCGCGAAGCCCACTGAGCGGTAGGCTCTCGCCACCCGCTGTGCAATGGCCCGTTGGGGCCTGCGGATGGCGGTTGCATTCTCCCTCCTGTGGAGGGAGTCCGCCCAGATGGGTGCCCCATACAGGGCCATACTCTTGAGGATGCCGGCATAGAGGCGCCGGCATCGCTCCTTGGGCCCTCCCAGGTTTGGGAGGAGCCATGAGAGGGCGTCCGCGGCTTTCAGCAGGCGCGTCGACAGCCCGCTAAAGTGCGGGCCGAAGCGCCACCTGCTGTCCAGCACGAGGCCCAGATACTTCATCTGGGCCCCGACCCCTATCCGGACGCCCTCCACCACAATGTGGGCGTCTGGAGGGCAGCGCTGCCGAGGCCCGTGAAAGAACACGGCCTCGGTCTTGTTCAGCGCCACCCTCAATCCAAGCTGGCGGATCCTACCTGCCACTAAGGATCCGCCAGCTGAGGCCAGACAGGCCGCCTCCCTAAAGTCCCTCCCCCGGGCAACGAGGAGAGTGTCATCCGCGTAGCAGATGACACTCGTGCCCTGGAGGAGGGTGCCGCGCAGCAGCCAATCGAATCCGATGTTCCACAAGAGAGGTCCTAGCACCGAACCCTGTGGAACACCGGACTCCGCGCCGTAGCGCCTAATCCTGGCCGTCCTGTCCGCCAGGAGGACCTCCCGGTCCTCCAGGTAGTTGGCCAGGATCACCCGCAGATATTGGGGCACTCCGTGGTACCGGAGTGCCTCCAATATGGTCGAGTGGGGTACGGAGTTGAACGCGTTGGCGATGTCGAACGACACCGCCAACACTCCGTCCCCAGCCTCGACCGCCTCCTGAACTTGGCCCCTGAGTAGGGCCACCGCGTCGACCGTCGAACGCCCCTGTCGAAACCCGAACTGGGCGTCCGACAGGTCTGGCCCTACCTCCCGCAAGTGGCTGTTAAGCCGGGTGGCGATGATCCCCTCGAACAGTTTACCGACCTCATCGAGCAGAACGATGGGCCGGTATGCCGAGGGGGAGTCCACCGGGCGTCCCTCCTTCCGGAGCAGGCAAAGCTGCCCCTCCTTCCAGATCTTCGGGAACCTCCCAGCCGTCAGGCACGCGCTGAAGAGGTCCCGAAACCTCTGCTCCATGAAGGACGCTGCGATGGCCACCACCCGTGCGGGGACGCCATCTGGTCCAGGGGCCGTCTTCTTCGCGCGGAGGGACAGAACCCCCGCGCGAAATTCCTCCGCCGACACTGGAGGCACCTCCTCCTCCGGCGAAGCCACCACCCCCCCCAGCGGGGGGTTCATCGTTGGTGGGGTGAAGTCGGTCCTGCGCGGAAACAGTGACCGAATCACCCCATCCAGCAACGCCGGCTCTAGGGTCTCCGCTAATGGGGGACCGTAAGGGCGCAGCTGGCTCCGCGCCTGCCTATACGGCCTCCCGAACGGATCCCTATCGAGGCCCTCCAGCATCTCGGCCTTTGCCGAGTCCTCGGCGGCGCACATTGCCGACTTGAGGACCGTCTTTGCCTCTAGGTAAGAGGCGTAGAGGCGGCCCTCCTCAGCCTGACATCGGTTAGTGCGCCGCCGACTCCGCGTGTAGGCCCTCCTGGCCTCCACGCACGCGGCCCGGAGCCCCGCCAGCTCCACCGTCCACCAATAAACGGCGCGACGGGGAGGCGGACGGCGAGACCGAGGCATGCTGGAGTTGCACACCTCGGTCAGGGACCCCCGCAGCCGAACCGCTGCGGCGTCCACGTCCGTGCCCTCCACAGGGGGCGAGAGCCAGTCCTCGAGGAACGCCGCCTCCTGGGCTGACTCCCGGTCCAGGCGGGTGAGAGCCCACCGCGGGAAGGGTGATTGGCCCGAGCGGGCCATCCCCCGCGGGCTCTGGGTGGAGATGTCGAACCGCACATATCGGTGGTCCGACAGGGTCTCCACCATCTCCACCCGCCAGTTCACAACGCGGGCGGCTAGCACAGGGGTGGCGAACGATACGTCCACCACTGACCCTCCCTGTCGCCGCACACACGTGTGAACATCCCCCCTGTTTAGGAGAGACACGCCGCACGAGGCCGCCCAAAATTCGACGGCGCGCCCCCGGACGTTGCAGGACGCCGCTGAGTTGCCCCAGGCCACCGACTTGGCGTTCAGGTCGCCCACCACGACGACCTGACGTGGTGCCGCCCTCCCGACGACTGCCGTAAGGACTTCGAGAAAATCCTCGAAGTCCCTTAGAGGGCGGTTTGGGGAGAAATAGACCCCGACCAGGGCTATGTCTCCCCACGCGGCGGCCACGTATCCCGGACCCCTCTCTAAAAGCGAGAGGGGAGGGGAGTCCGTGGCAGGCCGCGACACCAACGCCACCAAGCCGTCCCGATCACCCAGCCAACGGCCAGGTATCGAGTACGGCTCGGCGACCACCGCCACGTCCACCAACCACTCGGCCACAGTCTGCATCAGCAGATCCTGTGCCGCTCTGCAGTGGTTGGTGTTCGCCTGGAGGATGCGATGTCCGACTCTACCCATTAATCGGACATCACACCCTCCTCCTCCACAGCCGCCGAGGTCCCAGCTACTGGGGTGGCGGTGGCAGCGACAGGCCGGGTCGGCGCCTGTATTTTGCCCTTCTTAAGGGGAGGACTGCAGTTTCTCCCTTTCATGATGTGCCCCGCAGGGCGGCCACTGGCGGCACACACCGCGCAGTGCGGTGCGGTGGCCTCGCAGGAGGCGGCTTTGTGCCCCTCCTTGCCGCAGCGGTAGCAGCTGTCCGCCCTGTCGACACTGGACGGACAGAGGGCCCGGGTGTGGCCGATGCCGAAGCACCGGTAACACCTCAGTGGCAGGACCTCAAGGGCCCGGACCGCCGCCGAGCTGAACCCGACGGCGAGCCGTCCCTTCTCGAGGACGGCTTTGGCAGCGGCGACTGGGCACTCCAGGCGAATTGCGCCCATGCCGCCGCGCCCGGGCCTGATGCCCCCGCCCTGCACCGCTGCGACTGCGCAGCCACCTATGGCTGCGACCGCCGCTACCACCTCCTCCTTGGTGACGGAGTCGTCCAGGTCCGTCACCTCGAAGGCCGCCGACTTCACCGGCCTGGCCACCTTCGCCGAGTCTGCGATGACCTCTTGCAGCTTAGCTGCGAAGAGGTCCGCGTTTTTGCCGCCCTCCGCACCAGGGAACTCGAATATACGAGCCCCAGCCTGTGTCTTGCGGCATGAGACTTTGCCGATCCCCAGTTTGGTGGGATCGGCAGTGGCACGCGCCCGCACCAACATGGACGCGTACGTCTCACCCCGCTCCGCGGCCTCTGCGGTGAGCGTCACCACGACGGCCGCGGTCTTGGGAGGAACCAGGTTCCTCTTGGCACCGGCTGGGGGCGAACCCTTCCCCTTTTCCTTGCCAGTCGACGACTGACCGGCAGGGGTGGTGGCGGAGACAGCTGGGGCTGGAGGGGTGCTCTTCCCCTTCCCCTTCCCTTTCCCTTTCGGCTGCGACTGGCTGGGAGTGGTGGTGGCGGGAACGGCAGGGACGACAGCTGCCGTCCTTTTTCCCTTGCCCTTGCCCTTACCGACCACCTTCGTCCAGCCCTGCTGGTTGGTCGGGGTGGTCGAAGGAAGATGGGCGTCCTCCCTCGAGGAGCTAGGCACCGGCTCCACTCGCCTCTTATCCGCCGCAAGTGGCGGTCGAACGACTTTCGCCGGCAAGAGCCGGTCCTCAATGCCTGCCAGGCAGGCTCTCACAAACGCCCTCTCCTCCGCCATGACCTTGCGGAGGACATCCTCAAGGCCAGGGGAGGAGGCTAGGCTCTCTGCCGCAGGTCTAGGCTCAGCTTGGGATGGCCGGGCCGTGGCTTCAGCCAGCTTCATGTGCAGCTGGCTGACCTCCGACTGCAGGCGATCTACCTTCGCCTGCAGTTGCCGCGTTTCATCGCTGGCCTTGCGGTCCACCAGCTCCGCGACGATGCCACGCATGCTGGCGGCCCGGCATCTGAGGGACTTCTGGAAAGTCCCCTTCAAATGCGAGGACTTGGCGGCGACCTCCGCGATCGCCTCCTCGTCCTCCAAGGCCATCCTCTTCAGTTCGGCCAGGGAGTGGTCCGAGTACAGCACGCTGGACGCACCGTACCCGGACTTGGCACGGGCGACGCGCGCCCGTTCTTCTTTGGCCGCTACCCGCTCCTCCAGCTCTTGCTGGAGCTGCTCCCGCCGAGCCAGGTCCAGCTCGCGCTGGGCGTCGGCTAAGCCCACATCGTGGGTGTCTGCCGCTGTCGTTGTCTTCTTGGCTTTCACCTTCTTCTTTGCAGAATCCGAAGCCGAGGAGCCATCCGACCCGTCCTTCAAAAAGGTCTTCCGCTTTCTTGACAAGGATCGCGATCGCGAATCCTCGACCGCCATCGAGTCCGCATCCGAAACAATGGACTCATCGTCGGAGTCCACGTTCCCGCCGTAGAAGGCCCTGCCTTCGTTCGACGCTAAGGAAGCGTCGCGTTGGCCCTGAGAAGGGCCTTTTGGTTGGCCCTGAGAAGGGCCTTTGGGTTGGCCCTGAGAAGGGCCTTTGGGTTGGCCCTGAGAAGGGCCTTTGGGTTGGCCCTGAGAAGGGCCTTTTTTGACAAAATGCCCGAGGGCATCCCGCGCAGGTTTCGGCATATTCCGCAATCAAAAATTCGTAGCACTCCAAGCAGTTTAAGTTCGCTACGATGCACAGTGCACTTTAGCCGTACCCAGTCTGCCACTCCGTTACGGTGGTCAGAACTGGGACGTTTCCGGGGAACGCGACGTGGACGCAAGCACTGTGGGGTGGTTCCCCAACCTAACCTTTTTTTTTTTTTTTTTTTTTTTTTTTTTTTTTTTTTTTTTTTTTTTTTTTTGTTTGCGCTGGGAAAAAATGCGTTACGCATACCCGCCCATTGGGGGATGGACGGGTTATGTGGGACTCTCCGGCTACTCCGGCATACCCACTAAAATAACCCAGCGGCACTCCCGCATCGTCTGTGTGGAGGAGGACTGGGAAACCGGCACAGCCTTTACATCCAGTCCCCCACCGACGACCGCCCGCCTTTACAGCGGGGCCCGCACGCCCCTCCCTTAGTGGAGGGGCCCGGGAACGACCGTGAGTGCTCGGCCGTTCCCGCCCGACGGTGGTGGCGATTTGTGCAATGCGAGCGAAGGCGCCCCCGCGCCTGTCGCCCGCTAATCACCACCTGAGGGTGGGAGGCGACGGTCGTATAACCGCCTTCTCCCACCCCTTCTTCGCCTGCGGAGCGGCGGCGCGAGAGGATCGTCCTCCCGCGCGCGCTCCGCCGCCTCCTTTTGCGACATGACATTCTCGCAAAAGGAGGCAACCGCCGCCCAAGCCTCCTCACTCCCCAGCATGGAGTTCACCACACTGGGAAGTGAGAGGTCCAGCCCAACGACAGTATTCAGGGCACGGCGCAGCTCAGCCCAGGCTGGGCACACCTCGAGGGTGTGCTGCGCCGTGTCCTCCGCGGCTCCACAGTCGTGGCACGCCGGGGTTTCCTCCCTCTGGATCCGATGCAGGTGCGTTCCGAAACAACCATGCCCGGACAACACCTGCACCAGACGGAAAGAGAGGAAACCGTGGGACCGCTCGAGCCAGTCCCGCAGGACTGGACCGAGCGCGTCCAACGTCCGGCGTCCAAATGTGGCGGAGGCGAGGTCCCGTGTCCAGTGGAGGACGATTGCGTCCCTCGCCTCCCGCCGCACGGCATTCCGCTCTTGCGCGGCGGGACGCTCACCCAGCGCCCTACGCCGCGCCGCCCATTCGTACACTCTGGCGAGCACCCATGCCTCCAATTCCCAGGGAGGGGTGCCGGCCAGAGCGCACGCCGCCGCAAAGCCCACTGAGCGGTAGGCCCTCGCCACCCGCTGTGCAATGGCCCGTTGGGGCCTGCGGATGGCGGTTGCATTCTCCCTCCTGTGGAGGGAGTCCGCCCAAATGGGTGCCCCATACATGTTTGGGAGGAGCCATGAGAGGGCGTCCGCGGCTTTCAGCAGGCGCGTCGACAGCCCGCTAAAGTGCGGGCCGAAGCGCCACCTGCTGTCCAGCACGAGGCCCAGATACTTCATCTGCGCCCCGACCCCTATCCGGACGCCCTCCACCACGATGTGGGCGTCTGGAGGGCAGCGCTGCCGAGGCCCGTGAAAGAACACGGCCTCGGTCTTGTTCAGCGCTACCCTCAAACCAAGCTGGCGGATCCTACCTGCCACTAAGGATCCGCCAGCCGAGGCCAGACAGGCCGCCTCCCGAAAGTCCCTCCCCCGGGCAACGAGAAGAGTGTCATCCGCGTAGCAGATGACACTCGTGCCCTGGAGGAGGGTGCCCCGCAGGAGCCAATCGAATCCGATGTTCCACAAGAGGGGCCCTAGCACCGAGCCTTGTGGAACACCGGACTCCGCGCCGTAGCGCCTGATCCTGGCCGTCCTGTCAGCCAGGAGGACCTCCCGGTCCTCCAGGTAGTTGGCCAGGATCACCCGCAGATATTGGGGCACTCCGTGGTACCGGAGTGCCTCCAATATGGTCGAGGGGGGCACGGAGTTGAAGGCGTTGGCGATGTCGAACGACACCGCCAACACTCCGTCCCCAGCTCTAACCGCCTCCTGCACTTGGCCCCTGAGTAGGGCCACCGCGTCGACCGTCGAACGCCCTTGTCGAAACCCGAACTGGGCGTCCGACAGGTCCGGCCCTACCTCCCGCAAGTGGTGGTTAAGCCGGGTGGTGAGGATCCCCTCGAACAGTTTACCGACCTCATCGAGCAGAACGATGGGCCGGTATGCCGAGGGGGAGTCCACCGGGCGTCCCTCCTTGCGGAGCAGGCAAAGCTGCCCCTCCTTCCAGATTTTCGGGAACCTCCCAGCCGTCAGGCACGCGCTGAAGAGGTCCCGAAACCTCTCCTCCATGAGGGACGCCGCGATGGCCACCACCCGTGCGGGGACACCATCCGGTCCAGGGGCCGTCTTCTTCGCGCGGAGGGACAGAACCCCCGCGCGAAATTTCTCCACCGATACTGGAGGGACCTCCTCCTCCGGCGAAGCCACCACCCCCCCCAGCGGGGGGTTCATCGTTGGTGGGGTGAAGTCGGTCCTGCGCGGAAACAGTGACCGAACCACCCCATCCAGCAACGCCGGCTCTAGGGTCTCCGCTAATGGGGGACCGTAAGGGCGCAGCTGGCTCCGCGCCTGCTTATACGGCCTCCCAAACGGATCCCTGTCGAGGCCCTCCAGCATCTCGGCCTTTGCCGAGTCCTCGGCGGCGCACATTGCCAACTTGAGGACCGTCTTTGCCTCTACGTAAGAGGCGTAGAGGCGGTCCTCCTCCGCCTGACATCGGCTGGTGCGCCGCCGACTCCGCGTGTAGGCCCTCCTGGCCTCCACGCACGCGGCCCGGAGCGCCGCCAGCTCCGCCGTCCACCAATAAACGGCGCGACGGGGAGGTGGACGGTGAGACCGAGGCATGCTCGAGTTGCACACCTCGGTCAGGGACCCCCGGAGCCGAACCGCTGCGGCGTCGACGTCCGTGCCCTGCACAGGGGGCGAGAGCCAGTCCTCGAGGAACGCTGCCTCCAGGGCTGCCTCCCGGTCCAGGCGGGTGAGAGCCCACCGCGGGAAGGGAGATTGGCCCGAGCGGGCCATCCCCCGCGGGCTCTGGGTGGAGATGTCGAACCGCACATATCGGTGGTCCGACAGGGTCTCCACCATCTCCACCCGCCAGTTCACGACGCGGGCGGCTAGCACGGGGGTGGCGAACGATACGTCCACCACTGACCCTCCCCGTTGCCGCACACACGTGTGAACATCCCCCCTGTTCAGGAGGGACACGCCGCACGAAGCCGACCAAAATTCGGGGGCGCGCCCCCGGACGTTGCACGACGTCGCCGGGTTGCCCCAGGCCACCGACTTGGCGTTCAGGTCGCCCATTACGACGACCTGACGTGGTGCCGCCCTCCCGACGACTGCCGTAAGGACTTCGAGAAAATTCTCGAAGTCCCTTAGAGGGCGGTTTGGGGAGAAATAGACCCCGACCAGGGCTATTTCTCCCCACGCGGCGGCCACGTATCCTGGACCCCTCTCTAAAAGCGAGAGGGGAGGGGAGTCCGTGGCAGGCCGCGACACCAACGCCACCAAGCCGTCCCGGTCACCCAGCCAACGGCCAGGCACCGAGTACGGCTCGGCGACCACCGCCACGTCCACCAACCACTCGGCCACAGTCTGCATCAGCAGATCCTGGGCCGCTCTGCAGTGGTTGGTGTTCGCCTGGAGGATGCGATGTCCGACTCTACCCATTAATCGGACATCACACCCTCCTCCTCCACAGCCGCCGAGGTCCCAGCTACTGGGGTGGCGGTGGCAGCGACAGGCCGGGTCGGCGCCTGCGCTTTGCCCTTCTTAAGGGGAGGAATACAATTCCTCCCCTTCATAATGTGGCCCGCAGGGCGGCCACTGGCGGCACACACCGCGCAGTGCGGTGCGGTGGCCTCGCAGGAGGCGGCTTTGTGCCCCTCCTTGCCGCAGCGGTAGCAGCTGTCCGTCCTGTCGACACTGGACGGACAGAGGGCCCGGGTGTGACCGATGCCGAAGCACCGGTAACACCTCAGCGGCGGGACTTCAAGGGCCCGGACCGCCGCCGAGCTGAACCCGACGGCGAGCCGTCCCTTCTCGAGGACGGCTTTGGCAGCGGCGACTGGGCACTCCAGGCGAATTGCGCCCATGCCGCCGCGCCCGGGCCTGATGCCCCCGCCCTGCACCGCTGCGACTGCGCAGCCACCTATGGCTGCGACCGCCGCTACCACCTCCTCCTTGGTGACGGAGTCGTCTAGGTCCGTCACCTCGAAGGCCGCCGACTTAACCGGCCTGGCCACCTTCGCGTCGTCCGCAATGACCTCTTGCAGCTTTGCTGCGAAGAGGTCAGCGTTCTTCCCGCCCTCGGCACCCGGGAACTCGAAGATTCGGGCCCCAGCCTGTGTCCGGCGGCATGAGACTTTACCGATCCCCAATTTGGTGGGATCGGCATTTGCACGCGCCCGCACCATTATGGACGCGTACGACTCACCCCGCTCCGCGGCCTTTGTGGTGAGCGTCACCACGACGGCCGCGGTCTTGGGAGGAACTAGGTTCCTCTTGGCACCGGCTGGGGGCGAACCCTTCCCCTTTCCCTTGCCAGTCGACGACTGACCGGCAGGGGTGGTGGCGGAGACGGCTGGGGCCGGGGGGGTGGTCTTCCCCTTCCCTTTGCCTTTCCCCTTCCCTTTGCCAGTCGGCTGCGACTGGCTGGAAGTGGTGGTGGCGGGAACGGCAGGGACGACAGCTGCCGTCCTTTTCCCCTTGCCCTTGCCCCTACCGACCACCTTCGTCCAGCCTTGCTGGCTGGTCGGGGTGGTCGAAGGGAGATGGGCGTCCCCCGTCTGGGACGTAGGCACCGGCTCCTTTTGCCTCCTGTCCGCCGCGAGCGGCGGCCGGACGACTTTCTCCGGCAAGAGCCGGTCCTCAATGCCTGCCAGGCAGGCTCTCACAAACGCCCTCTCCTCCGCCATGACCTTGCGGAGGACATCTTCAAGGCCGGGGGAGGAGGCTAGGCTCTCTGCCGCAGGTCTGGGCTCGGCTTGGGATGGCCGGGCCGTGGCTTCAGCCAGCTTCATGTGCAGCTGGCTGACCTCCGACTGCAGGCGATCTACCTTCGCCTGCAGTTGCCGCGTTTCATCGCTGGCCTTGCGGTCCACCAGCTCCGCGACAATGCCACGCATGCTGGCGGCCCGGCATTTGAGGGACTTCTGGAAAGTCCCCTTCAAATGCGAGGACTTGGCGGCGACCTCCACGATCGCCTCCTCGTCCTCCAAGGCCATCCTCTGGAGTTCGGCCAGGGAGTGGTCCGCGTACAGGACGCGGGATGCCCCGTACCCGGACTTAGCACGGGCGACGCGCGCCCGTTCTTCCTGGGCCGCAATCCGCTCCTCCAGGTCTTGCTGGAGCTGCTCCCGCCGTGCCAGGTCCAACTCACGTTGGGCGTCGGCCAAACCCACGTCGTGGGTGTCTGCCGCTGTCGTCGCCTTTTTGGCCTTCACCTTTCTTTTGGGCTCCTTCGCCGAACCCGACGCCGAGGAGCCATCCGACCCGTCCTTTAAAAAGGTCTTCCTTTTTCTGGACGCGGATCGCGATCGCGCATCCTCTACCACCATTGAATCGGCGTCCGATTCAATGGACTCAATTTCGGAGTCCGATAAATCGTCCTCCCTCCCGCCGTAGAAGGCCCTGCCTTCCTCCGACGCTGATGCGTCGCGTTGGCCCTGAGAAGGGCCTTTTGGTTGGCCCTGGGAAGGGCCTTTTGGTTGGCCCTGAGAAGGGCCTTTGGGTTGGCCCTGAGAAGGGCCTTGTTTAATGAAATGCCCGAGGGCATCCCGCGGTTGTTTGGGCATTCTCAGCAGTATTCGTAACTCACAAGGCAATAAGATAGTTACGATGCACAGTGCACTTTGGCCGTACCCAGCCTGCCACTCCGTTACGGTGGTCAGGACTGGGACGTTTCCGGGGAACGCGACGTGGACGCAAGCACTGTGGGGTGGTTCCCCAACCTAACCTAACCTAACCTTTTTTTTTTTTTTTTTTTTTTTTTTTGTTTGCGCTGGGAAAAAATGCGTTACGCATACCCGCCCATTGGGGGATGGGCGGGTTATGTGGGACTCTCCGGCTACTCCGGCATACCCACTAAAATAACCCAGCGGCACTCCCGCATCGTCTATTTGGAGGAGGACTGGGAAACCGGCACAGCCTTTACGTCCAGTCCCCCACCGACGACCGCCCTTTACAGCGGGGCCCGCACGCCCCTCCCTTAGTGGAGGGGCCCGGGAACGACCGTGAGTGCTCGGCCGTTCCCGCCCGACGAGGGTGGTGATTGGTGCAATGCGAGCGAAGGCGCCCCCGCGCCTGTCGCCCGCTAATCACCACCAGAAGGAGGGAGGCGACGATCGTACAACCGCCGTCTCCCACCCCTTCTCCGCCTGCGGAGCGGCGGCGCGAGAGGATCATCCTCCCGCGCGCGCTCCGCCGCCTCCTTTTGCGACATGACATTCTCGCAAAAGGAGGCAACCGCCGCCCAAGCCTCCTCACTCCCCAGCATGGAGTTGACCACACTGGGAAGTGAGAGGTCCTGCCCGACCACATCAGTCAGGGCACGGCGCAGCTCAGCCCAGGCTGGGCACACCTCGAGGGTGTGCTGCGCCGTGTCCTCCGCGGCTCCACAGTCGTGGCACGCCGGGGTCTCCTCCCTCTGGATCCGATGCAGGTGCGTTCCGAAACAACCATGCCCGGACAACACCTGCACCAGACGGAAAGAGAGGAAACCGTGGGATCGCTCGAGCCAGTCCCGCAGGAGGAGGTCCCGTGTCCAGTGGAGGACGATTGCGTCCCTCGCCTCCCGCCGCACGGCATCCCGCTCTTGCGCGGCGGGGCGCTC
Source organism: Pseudoips prasinana (assembly GCA_951640165.1). Lineage (NCBI taxonomy): Eukaryota > Metazoa > Arthropoda > Insecta > Lepidoptera > Nolidae > Pseudoips > Pseudoips prasinana. The sequence continues at coordinate 40,145,810 of OX621240.1, read as the reverse complement.
ACCCAGCGCCCTACGCCGCGCCGCCCATTCGTACACTCTGGCGAGCACCCATGCCTCCAATTCCCAGGGAGGGGTGCCGGCCAGAGCGCACGCCGCCGCAAAGCCCACTGAGCGGTAGGCTCTCGCCACCCGCTGTGCAATGGCCCGTTGGGGCCTGCGGATGGCGGTTGCATTCTCCCTCCTATGGAGGGAGTCCGCCCAGATGGGTGCCCCATATAGGGCCATGCTCTTGAGGATGCCGGCATAGAGGCGCCGGCATCGCTCCTTGGGCCCTCCCAGGTTTGGGAGGAGCCATGAGAGGGCGTCCGCGGCTTTCAGCAGGCGCGTCGACAGCCCGCTAAAGTGCGGGCCGAAGCGCCACCTGCTGTCCAGCACGAGGCCCAGATACTTCATCTGGGCCCCGACCCCTATCCGGACGCCCTCCACCACGATGTGGGCGTCAGGAGCGCAGCGCTGCCGAGGCCCGTGAAAGAACACGGCCTCGGTCTTGTTCAGCGCTACCCTCAAACCGAGCTGGCGGATCCTACCTGCCACTAAGGATCCGCCAGCCGAGGCCAGACAGGCCGCCTCTCCAAAGTCCCTCCCCCGGGCAACGAGGAGAGTGTCATCCGCGTAGCAGATGACACTCGTGCCCTGGAGGAGGGTGCCGCGCAGCAGCCAATCGAATCCGATGTTCCACAAGAGGGGCCCTAGCACCGAACCCTGTGGAACACCGGACTCCGCGCCGTAGCGCCTGATCCTGGCCGTCCTGTCCGCCAGGAGGACCTCCCGGTCCTCCAGGTAGTTGGCCAGGATCGCCCGCAGATATTGGGGCACTCCGTGGTACCGGAGTGCCTCCAATATGGTCGAGTGGGGCACGGAGTTGAACGCGTTGGCGATGTCGAACGACACCGCCAACACTCCGTCCCCAGCTCCAACCGCCTCCTGCACTTGGCCCCTGAGTAGGGCCACCGCGTCGACCGTCGAACGCCCCTGTCGAAACCCGAACTGGGCGTCCGACAGGTCCGGCCCTACCTCCCGCAAATGGCTGTTAAGCCGGGTGGCTAGGATCCCCTCGAACAGTTTACCGACCTCATCGAGCAGAACGATGGGCCGGTATGCCGAGGGGGATTCCACCGGGCGTCCCTCCTTCCGGAGCAGGCAAAGCTGCCCCTCCTTCCATAGTTTCGGGAACCTCCCAGCCGTCAGGCACGCGCTGAAGAGGTCCCGAAACCTCTGCTCCATTAGGGACGCCGCGATGGCCACCACCCGTGCGGGGACGCCATCCGGTCCAGGGGCCGTCTTTTTCGCGCGGAGGGAAAGAACCCCCGCGCCAAATTCCTCCGCCGAAACCGGAGGGACCTCCTCCGCCGGCGAAGCCACCACCCCCCCCAGTGGGGGGTTCATCGTTGGTGGGGTGAATTCGGTCCTGCGCGGAAACAGTGACCGAACCACCCCATCCAGCAACGCCGGCTCTAGGGTCTCCGTTAGTGGGGGGCCATAAGGGCGCAGCTGGCTCCGCGCCAGCTTATATGGCCTCCCAAACGGATCCCTATCGAGTCCCTCCAGCATCTCGGCCTTTGCCGAGTCTTCGGCGGCGCACATTGCCGTCTTGAGGACCGTCTTTGCCTCCATGTAAGAGGCGTAGAGGCGGTCCTCCTCAGCCTGACATCGGCTGGTGCGCCGCCGACTCCGCGTGTAGGCCCTCCTGGCCTCCACGCACGCGGCCCGTAGCGCCGCCAGCTCCCCCGTCCACCAATAAACGGCGCGACGGGGAGGCGGACGGCGAGACCGAGGCATGCTGGAGTTGCACACCTCGGTCAGGGACCTCCGCAGCTGGACCGCTGCGGCGTCCACGTCCGTCACCTCCACAGGGGGCGAGAGCCAGTCCTCGAGGAACGCTGCCTCCAGGGCTGCCTCCCGGTCCAGGCGGGTGAGAGCCCACCGCGGGAAGGGAGATTGGCCCGAGCGGGCCATCCCCCGCGGGCTCTGGGTGGAGATGTCGAACCGCACATATCGGTGGTCCGACAGGGTCTCCACCATCTCCACCCGCCAGTTCACGACGCGTGTGGCTAGCACAGGGGTGGCGAACGACACGTCCACCACTGACCCTCCCTGTTGCCGCACACACGTGTGAACATCCCCCCTGTTCAGGAGGGACACGCCGCACGAAGCCGACCAAAATTCGACAGCGCGCCCCCGGACGTTGCAGGACGCCGCTGGGTTTCCCCAGGCCACCGACTTGGCGTTCAGGTCGCCTAACACCATTACCTGGCGTGGCGCCGCCCTCCCGACGACTGCCGTAAGGACCTCGAGAAAATTCTCGAAGTCCCTTAGAGGGCGGTTTGGGGAGAAATAGACCCCGACCAGGGCTATTTCTCCCCACGCGGCGGCCACGTATCCCGGACCCCTCTCTAAAAGCGAGAGGGGAGGGGAGTCCGTGGCAGGCCGCGACACCAACGCCACCAAGCCGTCTCGATCACCCAGCCAACGGCCAGGTACCGAGTACGGCTCGGCGACCACCGCCACGTCCACCAACCACTCGGCCACAGTCTGCATGAGCAGATCCTGTGCCGCTCTGCAGTGGTTGGTGTTCGCCTGGAGGATGCGATGTTCGACCCTACCCATTAGTCGGTCATCGCACCCCCCTCCTCCACAGCCGCTGAGGTCCCAGCCACTGGGACGGCGGTGGCAACGACAGGCCGGGTCGGCGCCTGTACTTTCCCCTTCTTAAGGGGAGGACTGCAGTTCCTCCCCTTCATTATGTGGCCCGCAGGGCGGCCACTGGCGGCACAGACCGTGCAGTGCGGCGTGGCGGCATTGCAGGAGGCGGCTTTGTGCCCCTCCTTGCCGCAGCGGTAGCAGCTGTCCGTCCTGTCGACACTGGACGAACAGAGGGCCCGGGTGTGGCCGATGCCGAAGCACCGGTAACACCTCAGCGGCAGGACCTCAAGGGCCCGGACCGCCGCCGAGCTGAACCCGACGGCGAGCCGTCCCTTCTCGAGGACGGCTTTGGCAGCGGCGACTGGGCACTCCAGGCGAATTGCGCCCATGCCGCCGCGCCCGGGCCTGATGCCCCCGCCCTGCACCGCTGCGACTGCGCAGCCACCTATGGCTGCGACCGCCGCTACCACCTCCTCCTTGGTGATGGAGTCGTCCAGGTCCGTCACCTCGAAGGCCGCCGACTTCACCGGCCTGGCCACCTTTGCCGCGTCCGCAATGACCTCTTGCAGCTTCGCTGCGAAGAGGTCAGCGTTTTTTCCGCCCTCTGCACCGGGGAACTCGAAGATTCGAGCCCCAGCCTGTGTCCGGCGGCACGAGACTTTACCGATCCCTAGTTTGGTGGGATCGGCACTGGCGCGCGCCCGCAACATCACGGACGCGTACGTCTCGCCCCGCTCCGCAGCCTCCGTGGTGAGCGTCATCACGACGGCTGCGGTCTTGGGAGGAACCAAGTTCCTCCTGACACCGGCTGGGGTCGAACCCTTCCCCTTTCCCTTGCCAGTTGTCTGTGACGGACCGGCAGGGGCGGTGGCGGAGGCGGCTGGGGGGGTGGTTTTCCCCTTCCCTTTTCCCTTGCCAGTCGGCTTCGACTGGCTGGGAGTGGTGGTGGCGGGGACGGCAGGGACGACCGCTGCCGTCTTTTTGCCCTTGCCCTTCCCCTTACCGACCACCTTCGTCCAGCCCTGCTGGTTGGTCGGGGTGGTGGAAGGGAGAAGGGCGTCCTCCCTCTGGGAGGTCACCGGCTCCTCTCGCCTCTTGTCCGCCGCAAGTGGCGGTCGGAGGCGTTTCTCCGGCAAGAGCCGGTCCTCTATTCCCGCCAGGCAGGCCCTGACGAAGACCCTCTGCTCCTCCATAGCCTTGCGGAGGATGTCCTCAAGGCCGGAGGGGGGAGCGAGGCCCTCTGCCGCAGGTCTGGGCTCGGCTTGGGATGGCCGGGCCGTGGCTTCAGCCAGCTTCAGATGCAGCTGGCTGACCTCCGACTGCAGGCGATCTACCTTCGCCTGCAGTTGCCGCGTTTCATCGCTGGCCTTGCGGTCCACCAGCTCCGCGACGATGCCACGCATGCTGGCGGCCCGGCATCTGAGGGACTTCTGGAAAGTCCCCTTCAGATGCGAGGACTTGGCGGCGACCTCCACGATCGCCTCTTCGTCCTCCAAGGCCACTTCGGCCTCTCCAGTTCGGCCAGTGAGTGGTTCGCGTACAGGACGCGGGCCGCACCGTAATCGGCCTTTGCACGAGCGACTCGCGCCCGTTCTTCCCTGGCCGCAACCCGCTCCTCCAGCTCTTGCTGGAGGTGCTCCCGCCGTGCCAGGTCCAGCTCGCGCTGGGCGGTGGCTAAACCCACATCGTGGGTGTCTGCCGCTGTTGTGGGTTTCTTAGCCTTGACCCTTTTCTTCGACGAACCCGACGCCGAGGAGCCATCCGACCCGTCCTTTAAAAAGGTCTTCCGCTTTCTGGAAGCAGATCGCGATCGCGAATCTTCGACCGCCATCGAATCGGAATCCGATACAATGGACTCATCGTCGGAGTCCACCTGCCCGCCGTAGAAGGCCCTGCCTTCATCCGACGCTAAGGAAGCGTCGCGTTGGCCCTGAGAAGGGCCTTTTGGTTGGCCCTGAGAAGGGCCTTTGGGTTGGCCCTGAGAAGGGCCTTTGGGTTGGCCCTGAGAAGGGCCTTTGGGTTGGCCCTGAGAAGGGCCTTTTTTCACAAAATGCCCGAGGGCATCCCGCGCTGGTTTTGGCATTTCCGCAGTATTCGTAACTCACAAGACAATAAGATAGTTACGATGCACAGTGCACTTTAGCCGTACCCAGTCTGCCACTCCGTTACGGTGGTCAGAACTGGGACGTTTCCGGGGAACGCGACGTGGACGCAAGCACTGTGGGGTGGTTCCCCGGGTTAACCTAACCTTTTTTTTTTTTTTTTTTTTTTTTTTTTTTTTTTTTTTTTTTTTTGTTTGCGCTGGGAAAAAATGCGTTACGCATACCCGCCCATTGGGGGATGGACGGGTTATGTGGGACTCTCCGGCTATTCCGGCATACCCACTAAAATAACCCAGCGGCACTCCCGCATCGTCTATTTGGAGGAGGACTGGGAAACCGGCACAGCCTTTACGTCCAGTCCCCCACCGACGACCGCCCGCCTTTACAGCGGGGCCCGCACGCCCCTCCCTAAGTGGAGGAGCCCGGGAACGACCGTGAGTGCTCGGCCGTTCCCGCCCGACGATGGTGGCGATTTGTGCAATGCGAGCGAAGGCGCCCCCGCGCCTATCGCCCGCTAATCACCACCAGAAGGTGGGAGGCGACGGTCGTATAACCGCCTTCTCCCACCCCTTCTTCGCCTGCGGAGCGGTGGCGCGAGAGGATCATCCTCCCGCGCGCGCTCCGCCGCCTCCTTTTGCGACATGACATCCTCGCAAAAGGAGGCAACCGCAGCCCAAGCCTCCTCACTCCCCAGCATGGAGTTTACCACACTGGGAAGTGAGAGGTCCTGCCCGACCACATCTGTCAGGGCACGGCGCAGCTCAGCCCAGGCTGGGCACACCTCGAATGTGTGCTGCGCCGTGTCCTCCGCGGCTCCACAATCGTGGCACGCCGGGGTTTCCTCCCTCCGAATCCGGTGCAGGTGCGTTCCGAAACAGCCATGTCCGGACAACACCTGCACTAGACGGAACGAGAGGAAACCGTGGGGGCGCTCGAGCCAGTCCCGCAGGACTGGACCGAGCGCGTCCAGCGTCCGGCGTCCAAATGTGGCGGAGGCGAGGTCCCGTGTCCAGTGTAGGACGATTGCGTCCCTCGCCTCCCGCCGCACGGCATCCCGCTCTTGCGCGGCGGGGCGCTCACCCAGCGCCCTACGCCGCGCCGCCCATTCGTACACTCTGGCAAGCACCCATGCCTCCAATTCCCAGGGAGGGGTGCCGGCCAGAGCGCACGCCGCCGCAAAGCCCACTGAGCGGTAGGCTCTCGCCACCCGCTGTGCAATGGCCCGTTGGGGCCTGCGGATGGCGGTTGCATTCTCCCTCCTATGGAGGGAGTCCGCCCAGATGGGTGCCCCATATAAGGCCATGCTCTTGAGGATGCCGGCATAGAGGCGCCGGCATCGCTCCTTGGGCCCGCCCAGGTTCGGGAGGAGCCATGAGAGGGCGTCCGCGGCCTTAAGCAGGCGCGTCGACAGCCCGCTGAAGTGCGGGCCGAAGCGCCACCTGCTGTCCAGCACGAGGCCCAGATACTTCATCTGGGCCCCGACCCCTATTCGGACGCCCTCCACGACGATGTGGGCGTCTGGAGGGCAGCGCTGCCGAGGCCCGTGAAAGAACACGGCCTCGGTCTTGTTCAGCGCTACCCTCAAACCAAGCTGGCGGATCCTACCTGCCACTAAGGATCCGCCAGCCGAGGCCAGACAGGCCGCCTCCCGAAAGTCCCTCCCCCGGGCAACGAGGAGAGTGTCGTCCGCGTAGCAGATGACACTCGTGCCCTGGAGGAGGGTGCCCCGCAGGAGCCAATCGAATCCGATGTTCCACAAGAGGGGCCCTAGCACCGAGCCTTGTGGAACACCGGATTCCGCGCCGTAGCGCCTGATCCTGGCCGTCCTGTCCGCCAGGAGGACCTCCCGGTCCTCCAGGTAGTTGGCCAGGATCGCCCGCAGATATTGGGGCACTCCGTGATACCGGAGTGCCTCCAATATGGTCGAGTGGGGCACGGAGTTGAAGGCGTTGGCGATGTCGAACGACACCGCCAACACTCCGTCCCCAGCCTCGACCGCTTCCCGCACTTGGCCCCTGAGTAGGGCCAACGCGTCGACCGTCGAACGCCCTTGTCGGAACCCGAACTGGGCGTCCGACAGGTCTGGCCCTACCTCCCGCAACTGGCTATTAAGCCGGGTGGCGATGATCCCCTCGAACAACTTACCGACCTCATCGAGCAGAACAATGGGCCGGTATGCCGAGGGGGAGTCCACCGGGCGTCCCTCCTTCCGGAGCAGGCAAAGCTGCCCCTCCTTCCAGATTTTCGGGAACCTCCCAGCCGTCAGGCACGCGCTGAAGAGGTCCCGAAACCTCTCCTCCATGAGGGACGCCGCGATGGCCACCACCCGTGCGGGGACACCATCCGGTCCAGGGGCCGTCTTCTTCGCGCGGAGGGACAGAACCCCCGCGCGAAATTCCTCCACCGATACTGGAGGGACCTCCTCCTCCGGCGAAGCCACCACCCCCCCCAGCGGGGGGTTCATCGTTGGTGGGGTGAAGTCGGTCCTGCGCGGAAACAGTGACCGAACCACCCCATCCAGCAACGCCGGCTCTAGGGTCTCCGCTAATGGGGGACCGTAAGGGCGCAGCTGGCTCCGCGCCTGCTTATACGGCCTCCCAAACGGATCCCTGTCGAGGCCCTCCAGCATCTCGGCCTTTGCCGAGTCCTCGGCGGCGCACATTTCCGACTTGAGGACCGTCTTTGCCTCTAGGTAAGAGGCGTAGAGGCGGTCCTCCTCAGCCTGACATCGGCTGGTGCGCCGCCGACTCCGCGTGTAGGCCCTCCTGGCCTCCACGCACGCGGCCCGTAGCGCCGCCAGCTCCCCCGTCCACCAATAAACGGCGCGACGGGGAGGCGGACGGCGAGACCGAGGCATGCTGGAGTTGCACACCTCGGTCAGGGACCTCCGCAGCTGAACCGCTGCGGCGTCCACGTCCGTGACCTCAACAGGGGGCGAGAGCCAGTCCCGGAGGAACGCAGCCTCCTGGGCTGCCTCCCGGTCCAGGCGGGTGAGAGCCCACCGCGGGAAGGGAGATTGGCCCGAGCGGGCCATCCCCCGCGGGCTCTGGGTGGAGATGTCGAACCGCACATATCGGTGGTCCGACAGGGTCTCCACCATCTCCACCCGCCAGTTCACGACGCGTGTGGCTAGCACAGGGGTGGCGAACGACACGTCCACCACTGACCCTCCCTGTTGCCGCACACACGTGTGAACATCCCCCCTGTTCAGGAGGGACACGCCGCACGAAGCCGCCCAAAATTCGACGGCGCGTCCCCGGACATTGCAAGACGCCGCTGGGTTGCCCCAGGCCACCGACTTGGCGTTCAGGTCGCCCAGGATGGCGACCTGACGTGGCGCCGCCCTCCCGACGACTGCCGTAAGGACTTCGAGAAAATCCTCGAAGTCCCTTAGAGGGCGGTTTGGGGAGAAATCGACCCCGACCAGGGCTATTTCTCCCCACGCGGCGGCCACGTATCCCGGACCCCTCTCTAAAAGCGAGAGGGGAGGGGAGTCCGTGGCAGGCCGCGACACCAACGCCACCAAGCCGTCTCGATCACCCAGCCAGCGGCCAGGTATCGAGTACGGCTCGGCAACCACCGCCACGTCCACCAACCACTCGGCCACAGTCTGCATCAACAGATCCTGTGCCGCTCTGCAGTGGTTGGTGTTCGCCTGGAGGATGCGATGTTCGACTCTACCCATTAGTCGGTCATCGCACCCCCCTCCTCCACAGCCGCCGAAGTCCCAGCTACTGGGGTGGCGGTGGCAGCGACAGGCCGGGTCGGCGCCTGAGTTTTGCCCTTCTTAAGGGGAGGACTGCAATTCCTCCCCTTCATAATGTGGCCCGCAGGGCGGCCACTGGCGGCACACACCGCGCAGTGCGGTGCGGTGGCCTCGCAGGAGGCGGCTTTGTGCCCCTCCTTGCCGCAGCGGTAGCAGCTGTCCGCCCTGTCGACACTGGACGGACAGAGGGCCCGGGTGTGACCGATGCCGAAGCACCGGTAACACCTCAGCGGCAGGACCTCAAGGGCCCGGACCGCCGCCGAGCTGAACCCGACGGCGAGCCGTCCCTTCTCGAGGACGGCTTTGGCAGCGGCGACTGGGCACTCCAGGCGAATAGTGCCCATGCCGCCGCGCCCGGGCCTGATGCCCCCGCCCTGCGGGTTAACCTAACCTTTTTTTTTTTTTTTTTTTTTTTTTTTGTTTGCGCTGGGAAAAAATGCGTTACGCATACCCGCCCATTGGGGGATGGGCGGGTTATGTGGGACTCACCGGCTACTCCGGTATACCCACTAAAATAACCCAGCGGCACTCCCGCATCGTCTGTGTGGAGGAGGACTGGGAAACCGGCACAGCCTTTACGTCCAGTCCCCCGCCGACGACCGCCCGCCTTTACAGCGGGGCCCGCACGCCCCTCCCTTAGTGGAGGGGCCCGGGAACGGCCGTGAGTGCTCGGCCGTTCCCGCCCGACGAGGGTGGTGATTAGTGCAATGCGAGCGAAGGCGCCCCCGCGCTTGTCGCCCGCTAATCACCACCAGAAGGAGGGAGGCGACGATCGTACAACCGCCGTCTCCCACCCCTTCTTCGCCTGCGGAGCGGCGGCGCGAGAGGATCATCCTCCCGCGCGCGCTCCGCCGCCTCCTTTTGCGACATAACATCCTCGCAAAAGGAGGCAACCGCCGCCCAAGCCTCCTCACTCCCCAGCATGGAGTTCACCACACTGGGAAGTGTGAGGTCCCGCCCGACCACATCTGTGAGGGCACGGCGCAGCTCAGCCCAGGCTGGGCACACCTCGAGGGTGTGCTGCGCCGTGTCCTCCGCGGCTCCGCAATGGTGGCACGCCGGGGCTTCCTCCCTCTGGATCCGATGCAGGTGCGTTCCGAAACAGCCATGCCCGGACAACACCTGCACCAGACGGAAAGAGAGGAAACCGTGGGGTCGCTCGAGCCAGTCCCGCAGGACTGGACCGAGCGCGTCCAGCGTCCGGCGTCCAAATGTGGCGGAGGCGAGGTCCCGTGTCCAGTGTAGGACGATTGCGTCCCTCGCCTCCCGCCGCACGGCATCCCGCTCTTGCGCGGCGGGGCGCTCACCCAGCGCCCTACGCCGCGCCGTCCACTCATACACTCTGGCGAGCACCCATGCCTCCAATTCCCAGGGAGGGGTGCCGGCCAGAGCGCACGCCGCCGCAAAACCCACTGAGCGGTAGGCCCTCGCCACCCGCTGTGCAATGGCCCGTTGGGGCCTGCGGATGGCGGTTGCATTCTCCCTTCTGTGGAGGGAGTCCGCCCAGATGGGTGCCCCGTACAGGGCCATGCTCTTCAGGATGCCGGCATAGAGGCGCCGGCATCGCTCCTTGGGCCCTCCCAGGTTTGGGAGGAGCCATGAGAGGGCGTCCGCGGCTTTCAGCAGGCGCGTCGACAGCCCGCTAAAGTGCGGGCCGAAGCGCCACCTGCTGTCCAGCACGAGGCCAAGATACTTCATCTGGGCCCCGACCCCTATCCGGACGCCCTCCACCACAATGTGGGCGTCTGGAGGGCAGCGCTGCCGAGGCCCGTGAAAGAACACGGCCTCGGTCTTGTTCAGCGCCACCCTCAATCCAAGCTGGCGGATCCTACCTGCCACTAAGGATCCGCCAGCTGAGGCCAGACAGGCCGCCTCCCTAAAGTCCCTCCCCCGGGCAACGAGGAGAGTGTCATCCGCGTAGCAGATGACACTCGTGCCCTGGAGGAGGGTGCCCCGCAGGAGCCAATCGAATCCGATGTTCCACAAGAGGGGCCCTAGCACCGAACCCTGTGGAACACCGGACTCCGCGCCGTAGCGCCTGATCCTGGCCGTCCTGTCCGCCAGGAGGACCTCCCGGTCCTCCAGGTAGTTGGCCAGGATCGCCCGCAGATATTGGGGCACTCCGTGGTACCGGAGTGCCTCCAATATGGTCGAGTGGGGCACGGAGTTGAACGCGTTGGCGATGTCGAATGACACCGCCAACACTCCGTCCCCAGCTCCGACCGCCTCCTGCACTTGGCCCCTGAGTAGGGCCACCGCGTCGACCGTCGAACGCCCTTGTCGAAACCCGAACTGGGCGTCCGACAGGTCTGGCCCTACCTCCCGCAACTGGCTATTAAGCCGGGTGGCGATGATCCCCTCGAACAATTTACCGACCTCATCGAGCAGAACGATGGGCCGGTATGCCGAGGGGGAGTCCACCGGGCGTCCCTCCTTCCGGAGCAGGCAAAGCTGCCCCTCCTTCCAGATCTTCGGGAACCTCCCAGCCGTCAGACACGCGCTGAAGAGGTCCCGAAACCTCTCCTCCATGAGGGACGCCGCGATGGCCACCACCCGTGCGGGGACACCATCCGGTCCAGGGGCCGTCTTCTTCGCGCGGAGGGACAGAACCCCCGCGCGAAATTCCTCCACCGATACTGGAGGGACCTCCTCCTCCGGCGAAGCCACCACCCCCCCCAGCGGGGGGTTCATCGTTGGTGGGGTGAAGTCGGTCCTGCGCGGAAACAGTGACCGAACCACCCCATCCAGCAACGCCGGCTCTAGGGTCTCCGCTAATGGGGGACCGTAAGGGCGCAGCTGGCTCCGCGCCTGCTTATACGGCCTCCCAAACGGATCCCTGTCGAGGCCCTCCAGCATCTCGGCCTTTGCCGAGTCCTCGGCGGCGCACATTTCCGACTTGAGGACCGTCTTTGCCTCTAGGTAAGAGGCGTAGAGGCGGTCCTCCTCAGCCTGACATCGGCTGGTGCGCCGCCGACTCCGCGTGTAGGCCCTCCTGGCCTCCACGCACGCGGCCCGTAGCGCCGCCAGCTCCCCCGTCCACCAATAAACGGCGCGACGGGGAGGCGGACGGCGAGACCGAGGCATGCTGGAGTTGCACACCTCGGTCAGGGACCCCCGCAGCTGAACCGCTGCGGCGTCCACGTCCGCGACCTCAACAGGGGGCGAGAGCCAGTCCCGGAGGAACGCAGCCTCCTGGGCTGCCTCCCGGTCCAGGCGGGTGAGAGCCCACCGCGGGAAGGGAGATTGGCCCGAGCGGGCCATCCCCCGCGGGCTCTGGGTGGAGATGTCGAACCGCACATATCGGTGGTCCGACAGGGTCTCCACCAACTCCACCCGCCAGTTCACGACGCGGGCGGCTAGAACGGGGGTGGCGAACGATACGTCCACCACTAACCCTCCCCGTTGCCGCACACACGTGTGAACATCCCCCCTGTTCAGGAGGGACACGCCGCACGAAGCCGACCAAAATTCGACGGCGTGCCCCCGGACGTTGCAGGACGCCGCTGGGTTGCCCCAGGCCACCGCCTTGGCGTTCAGGTCGCCCAATATGACGACCTGACGTGGCGCCGCCCTCCCGACGACTGCCGTAAGGACTTCGAGAAAATCCTCGAAGTCCCTTAGAGGGCGGTTTGGGGAGAAATAGACCCCGACCAGGGCTATGTCTCCCCACGCGGCGGCCACGTATCCCGGACCCCTCTCTAAAAGCGAGAGGGGAGGGGAGTCCGTGGCAGGCCGCGACACCAACGCCACCAAGCCGTCCCGATCACCCAGCCAACGGCCAGGTACCGAGTACGGCTCGGCGACCACCGCCACGTCCACCAACCACTCGGCCACAGTCTGCATGAGCAGATCCTGTGCCGCTCTGCAGTGGTTGGTGTTCGCCTGGAGGATGCGATGTTCGACTCTACCCATTAATCGAACATCGCACTCTCCTCCTCCACAGCCGCCGAGGTCCCAGCTACTGGGGTGACGGTGGCAGCGACAGGCCGGGTCGGCGCCTGCACTTTGCCCTTCTTAAGGGGAGGAATACAATTCCTCCCCTTCATAATGTGGCCCGCAGGGCGGCCACTGGCGGCACACACCGCGCAGTGCGGTGCGGTGGCCTCGCAGGAGGCGGCTTTATGCCCCTCCTTGCCGCAGCGGTAGCAGCTGTCCGCCCTGTTGACACTGGACGGACAGAGGGCCCGGGTGTGACCGATGCCGAAGCACCGGTAACACCTCAACGGCAGGACCTCAAGGGCCTTGACCGCCGCCGAGCTGAACCCGACGGCGAGCCGTCCCTTCTCGAGGACGGCTTTGGCAGCGGCGACTGGGCACTCCAGGCGAATAGTGCCCATGCCACCGCGCCCGGGCCTGATGCCTCCGCCCTGCACCGCTGCGACTTCGCAGCCCCCAATGGCTGCGATCGCTGCCACCACCTCCTCCCTGGTGACGGAGTCATCCAGGTCCGTCACCTCGATGGCCGCCGACTTCACCGGCCTGGCCACCTTCGCCGAGTTCGCGATGACCTCCTGCAGCTTCGCTGCAAAGAGGTCCGCGTTCTTCGCGCCCTCGGCACCCGGGAACTCGAAAATTCGAGCCCCAGCCTGCGTCCGGCGGCACGAGACTTTACCGATCCCCAATTTGGTAGGATCGGCATTGGCACGCGCCCGCAACATCACGGACGCGTACGTCTCGCCCCGCTCCGCAGCCTCCGTGGTGAGCGTCATCACGACGGCTGCGGTCTTGGGAGGAACCAAGTTCCTCCTGACACCGGCTGGGGTCGAACCCTTCCCCTTTCCCGTGCCAGTCGACTGACCAGCAGGGGTGGTGGCGGGGACGGCTGGGGCTGGGGGGGTGCTCTTCCCCTTCCCTTTCCCTTTTCCCTTCCCTTTGCCAGTCGGCTGCGAATGGCTGGGAGTGGTGGTGGCGGGAACGGCAGGGACGACAGCTGCCGTCCTTTTTCCCTTGCCCTTACCGACCACCTTCGTCCAGCCCTGCTGGTTGGTCGGGGTGGTCGAAGGGAGTAGGGCGTCTTCCCTCTGGGAGGTTTCCACTCGCTCCTCTCGCCTCTTGCCTGCCGCAAGCGGCGGTCGGAGGCGTTTCTCCGGTAGGAGCCGGTCCTCGATGCCCGCTAGGCAGGAGCGAACGAACGCCCTCTCCTCCGCCATGACCCTGCGGAGGACATCCTCAAGGCCGGGAGTGGAGGAAAGACCCTCCGCCGCAGGTCCGGGCTCGGCTTGCGATGGCCGGGCCGTGGCTTCAGCCAGCTTCTGATGCAGCTGGCTGACCTCCGACTGCAGGCGATCTACCTTCGCCTGCAGTTGCCGCGTTTCATCGCTGGCCTTGCGGTCCACCAGCTCCGCGACGATGCCACGCATGCTGGCGGCCCGGCATCTGAGGGACTTCTGGAAAGTCCCCTTCAGATGCGAGGACTTGGCGGCGACCTCCACGATCGCCTCTTCGTCCTCCAAGGCCATCTTCTCCAGTTCGGCCAGGGAGTGGTTCGCGTACAGGACGCGGGCCGCACCGTAGTCGGCCTTGGCACGAGCAACGCGCGCCCGTTCCTCCCTGGCCGCAACCCGCTCCTCCAGCTCTTGCTGGAGCTGCTCCCGCCGTGCCAGGTCCAGCTCGCGCTGGGCGTCGGCTAAGCCCACATCGTGGGTGTCTGCCGCTGTTGTTGCCTTTTTGGCCTTTATCTTCTTTGGCTCCTTAACCCGAGCCGAACCCGAGCCCGAGGAGCCATCGGACACGACCTTGAGAAAGGTCCGCTTCCTCGATGCCGATCTTGATCGAGGATCGATCGCCATAGAGCTGGCATCCGACGCTACGGACTCAATGTCGGAGTCCGACAAATCGCCCGCTCTCCCTCCGTAGAAGGCTCTGCCTTCCGACGCCGACGCGTCGCGTTGGCCCTGAGAAGGGCCTTGTGGTTGGCCCTGAGAAGGGCCTTTGGGTTGGCCCTGAGAAGGGCCTTTGGGTTGGCCCTGAGAAGGGCCTTTGGGTTGGCCCTGAGAAGGGCCTTTTGTGACAAAATGCCCGAGGGCATCCCGCGCAGGTTTCGGCATATTCCGCAATCAAAAATTCGTAGCACTCCAAGCAGTTTAAGTTCGCTACGATGCACAGTGCACTTTAGCCGTACCCAGTCTGCCACTCCGTTACGGTGGTCAGAACTGGGACGTTTCCGGGGAACGCGACGTGGACGCAAGCACTGTGGGGTGGTTCCCCAAGGGTTAACCTAACCTTTTTTTTTTTTTTTTTTTTTTTTTGTTTGCGCTGGGAAAAAATGCGTTACGCATACCCGCCCATTGGGGGATGGACGGGTTATGTGGGACTCTCCGGCAACTCCGGCATACCCACTAAAATAACCCAGCGGCACTCCCGCATCGTCTGTGTGGAGGAGGACTGGGAAACCGGCACAGCCTTTACGTCCAGTCCCCCACCGACGACCGCCCGCCTTTACAGCGGGGCCCGCACGCCCCTCCCTAAGTGGAGGGGCCCGGGAACGACCACGAGTGCTAGGCCGTTCCCGCCCGACGAGGGTGGTGATTACTGCAATGCGAGCGAAGGCGCCCCCGCGCCTGTCGCCCGCTAATCACCACCAGAAGGAGGGAGGCGACGATCGTACAACCGCCGTCTCCCACCCCTTCTTCGCCTGCGGAGCGGCGGCGCGAGAGGATCGTCCTCCCGCGCGCGCTCCGCCGCCTCCTTTTGCGACATGACATTCTCGCAAAAGGAGGCAACCGCCGCCCAGGCCTCCCCACTCCCCAGCATGGAGTTGACCACACTGGGAAGTGAGAGGTCCTGCCCGACCACATCTGTCAGGGCACGGCGCAGCTCAGCCCAGGCTGGGCACACCTCGAGGGTGTGCTGCGCCGTGTCCTCCGCGGCTCCACAATTGTGGCACGCCGGGGTTTCCTCCCTCTGGATCCGATGCAGGTGCGTTCCGAAGCAGCCATGCCCGGACAACACCTGCACCAGACGGAAAGAGAGGAAACCGTGGGGGCGCTCGAGCCAGTCCCGCAGGACTGGACCGAGCGCGTCCAGCGTCCGGCGTCCAAAGGTGGCGGAGGCGAGGTCCCGTGTCCAGTGTTGGACGATGGCGTCCCTCGCCTCCCGCCGCACGGCATCCCGCTCTTGCGCGGCGGGGCGCTCACCCAGCGCCCTACGCCACGCCGCCCATTCGTACACTCTGGCGAGCACCCATGCCTCCAATTCCCAGGGAGGGGTGCCGGCCAGAGCGCACGCCGCCGCAAAACCCACTGAGCGGTAGGCCCTCGCCACCCGCTGTGCAATGGCCCGTTGGGGCCTGCGGATGGCGGTTGCATTCTCCCTCCTGTGGAGGGAGTCCGCCCAGATGGGAGCCCCATATAGGGCCATGCTTTTGAGGATGCCGGCATAGAGGCGCCGGCATCGCTCCTTGGGCCCTCCCAGGTTCGGGAGGAGCCATGAGAGGGCGTCCGCGGCTTTTAGCAGGCGCGTCGACAGCCCGCTGAAGTGCGGGCCGAAGCGCCACCTGCTGTCCAGCACGAGGCCCAGATACTTCATCTGGGCCCCGACCCCTATCCGGACGCCCTCCACCACGATGTGGGCGTCAGGAGGGCAGCGCTGCCGAGGCCCGTGAAAGAACACGGCCTCGGTCTTGTTCAGCGCCACCCTCAAACCAAGCTGGCGGATCCTACCTGCCACTAAGGATCCGCCAGCTGAGGCCAGACAGGCCGCCTCCCTAAAATCCCTCCCCCGGGCAACGAGGAGAGTGTCATCCGCGTAGCAGATGACACTCGTGCCCTGGAGGAGGGTGCCGCGCAGCAGCCAATCGAATCCGATGTTCCACAAGAGGGGCCCTAGCACCGAACCCTGTGGAACACCGGACTCCGCGCCGTAGCGCCTGATCCTGGCCGTCCTGTCCGCCAGGAGGACCTCCCGGTCCTCCAAGTAGTTGGCCAGGATCACCCGCAGATATTGGGGCACTCCGTGGTACCGGAGTGCCTCTAATATGGTCGAGTGGGGCACGGAGTTGAACGCGTTGGCGATGTCGAACGACACCGCCAACACTCCGTCCCCAGCCTCGACCGCTTCCCGCACTTGGCCCCTGAGTAGGGCCAACGCGTCGACCGTCGAACGCCCTTGTCGGAACCCGAACTGGGCGTCCGACAGGTCTGGCCCTACCTCCCGCAACTGGCTATTTAGCCGGGTGGCGATGATCCCCTCGAACAATTTACCGACCTCATCGAGCAGAACGATGGGCCGGTATGCCGAGGGGGAGTCCACCGGGCGTCCCTCCTTCCGGAGCAGGCAAAGCTGCCCCTCCTTCCAGATCTTCGGGAACCTCCCAGCCGTCAGGCACGCGCTGAAGAGGTCCCGAAACCTCTGCTCCATGAAGGACGCTGCGATGGCCACCACCCGTGCGGGGACGCCATCTGGTCCAGGGGCCGTCTTCTTCGCGCGGAGGGACAGAACCCCCGCGCGAAATTCCTCCACCGACACTGGAGGCACCTCCTCCTCCGGCGAAGCCACCACCCCCCCCAGCGGGGGGTTCATCGTTGGTGGGGTGAAGTCGGTCCTGCGCGGAAACAGTGACCGAACCACCCCATCCAGCAACGCCGGCTCTAGGGTCTCCGCTAATGGGGGACCGTAAGGGCGCAGCTGGCTCCGCGCCTGCTTATACGGCCTCCCAAACGGATCCCTGTCGAGGCCCTCCAGCATCTCGGCCTTTGCCGAGTCCTCAGCGGCGCACATTTCCGACTTGAGGACCGTCTTTGCCTCTAGGTAAGAGGCGTAGAGGCGGTCCTCCTCAGCCTGACATCGGCTGGTGCGCCGCCGACTCCGCGTGTAGGCCCTCCTGGCCTCCACGCACGCGGCCCGGAGCCCCGCCAGCTCCACCGTCCACCAATAAACGGCGCGACGGGGAGGCGGACGGCGAGACCGAGGCATGCTGGAGTTGCACACCTCGGTCAGGGACCCCCGCAATCGAACCGCTGCGGCGTCCACGTCCGTGCCCTCCACAGGGGGCGAGAGCCAGTCCTCGAGGAACGCCGCCTCCTGGGCTGACTCCTGGTCCAGGCGGGTGAGAGCCCACCGCGGGAAGGGTGATTGGCCCGAGCGGGCCATCCCCCGCGGGCTCTGGGTGGAGATGTCGAACCGCACATATCGGTGGTCCGACAGGGTCTCCACCATCTCCACCCGCCAGTTCACAACGCGGGCGGCTAGCACAGGGGTGGCGAACGATACGTCCACCACTGACCCTCCCTGTTGCCGCACACACGTGTGAACATCCCCCCTGTTTAGGAGAGACACGCCGCACGAGGCCGCCCAAAATTCGACGGCGCGCCCCCGGACGTTGCAGGACGCCGCTGAGTTGCCCCAGGCCACCGACTTGGCGTTCAGGTCGCCCACCACGACGACCTGACGTGGTGCCGCCCTCCCGACGACTGCCGTAAGGACTTCGAGAAAATCCTCGAAGTCCCTTAGAGGGCGGTTTGGGGAGAAATAGACCCCGACCAGGGCTATTTCTCCCCACGCGGCGGCCACGTATCCCGGACCCCTCTCTAAAAGCGAGAGGGGAGGGGAGTCCGTGGCAGGCCGCGACACCAACGCCACCAAGCCGTCTCGATCACCCAGCCAACGGCCAGGTATCGAGTACGGCTCGGCAACCACCGCCACGTCCACCAACCACTCGGCCACAGTCTGCATCAACAGATCCTGTGCCGCTCTGCAGTGGTTGGTGTTCGCCTGGAGGATGCGATGTTCGACCCTACCCATTAGTCGGTCATCGCACCCCCCTCCTCCACAGCCGCCGAAGTCCCAGCTACTGGGGTGGCGGTGGCAGCGACAGGCCGGGTCGGCGCCTGAGTTTTGCCCTTCTTAAGGGGAGGAATACAATTCCTCCCCTTCATAATGTGGCCCGCAGGGCGGCCACTGGCGGCACACACCGCACAGTGCGGTGCGGCGGCCTCGCAGGAGGCGGCCTTGTGCCCCTCCTTGCCGCAGCGGTAGCAACTGCCCGTCCTGTCAATGCTGGACGGACAGAGGGCTCGGGTGTGACCGATGCCGAAGCACCGGTAACACCGCAGAGGCTGGTCCTCAAGGGCCCGGACCGCCGCCGAGCTGAACCCGACGGCGAGCCGTCCCTTCTCGAGGACGGCTTTGGCTGCGGCGACTGGGCACTCTAGGCGAATGGTGCCCATGCCGCCACGCCCGGGCCTGATGCCCCCACCCTGTACCGCTGCGACTTCGCAGCCCCCTATGGCTGCGATTGCTGCCACCACCTCCTCCTTGGTGACGGAGTCGTCCAGATCCGTCACCTCGATGGCCGCCGACTTCACCGGCCTCGCCACCTTCGCCGAGTCTGCGATGACCTCTTTCAGCTTAGCTGCGAAGAGGTCCGCGTTTTTGCCGCCCTCCGCACCAGGGAACTCAAAAATTCGAGCCCCAGCCTGGGTCTTGCGGCATGAGACTTTGCCGATCCCCAGTTTGGTGGGATCGGCAGTGGCACGCGCCCGCACCAACATGGACGCGTACGTCTCACCCCGCTCCGCGGCCTCTGCGGTGAGCGTCACCACGACGGCCGCGGTCTTGGGAGGAACTAAGTTCCTCCTGACACCGGCTGGGGCGGAGCTCTTGCCCTGTCCCTTTCCCTTGTCGGCCGACTGCGACTGACCGGCAGGGGTGGTGGCGGAGACGGCTGGGGCTGGGGGGGTGCTCTTCCCCTTCCCTTTGCCTTTCCCCTTCCCTTTGCCAGTCGGCTGCGACTGGCTGGGAGTGGTGGTGGCGGGGACGGCAGGGACGACTGCTGCCGTCCTTTTGCCCTTGCCCTTTCCCTTACCGACCACCTTCGTCCAGCCCTGCTGGTTGGTCGGGGTGGTCGAAGGTAGAAGGGCGTCCTCCGTCTGGGAGGTAGGCACCGGCTCCTGTCGCCTCTTGTCCGCCGCAAGTGGCGGTCGGAGGCGTTTCTCCGGCAGTAACCGGTCCTCGATGCCCGCTAAGCAGGCCCTCACAAAATCCCTCTGCTCCCCCATAGCCCTGCGGAGGATTTCCTCAAGGCCAGAGGACGGAGCGAGGCCCTCTGCCGCAGGCCTGGGCTCGGCTTGCGATGGCCGGGCCGTGGCTTCAGCCAGCTTTAAATGCAGCTGGCTGACCTCCAACTGCAGGCGATCCACTTTCGCCTGCAGTTGCCGCGATTCGTCGCTGGCCTTGCGGTTGACCAGCTCCGCGACGATGCCACGCATGCTGGCGGCCCGGCATTTGAGGGACTTTTGAAAAGTCCCTTTTAGGTGGGAGGACTTGGTGGCGACCTGGACGATTACCTCCTCGTCCTCCAATGCCATCCGCTCCAGTTCGGCAAGGGAGTGGTCCGCGTACAGAACGCGGGACGCTCCGTATCCTGATTTGGCACGGGCGGCGCGCGCCCGTTCCTCCCTGGCCGCTACCTGCTCCTCCAGGTCTTGTTGGAGCCGCTCCCGCTGAGCCAGGTCCAACTCCCGCTGGGCGTCTGCCAAACCCACGTCGTGGGTATCTGCTGTAATTGCCAACTTCTTGGCCTTGACCCGCTTTTTAGGCTCCTTCGCCGAGCCTGAGCCCGAGGACCCATCGGACACAACCTTGAGGAAGGTCCGCTTCCTCGATGCCGATCGCGATCGACAAACATCGAGCGCCATCGAATCACCATCCGACGCAATTGACTCAATGTCGGAGTCCGACATATCTCCCGCTCTCCCTCCGTAGAAGGCTCTGCCTTCCGACGCCGACGCGTCGTGTTGGCCCTGAGAAGGGCCTTTTGGTTGGCCCTGAGAAGGGCCTTTTGGTTGGCCCTGAGAAGGGCCTTTGGGTTGGCCCTGAGAAGGGCCTTGTTTCACGAAATGCCCGAGGGCATCCCGCGCAGGTTTATGCATTTTTGGCATAATCCGCAGTTTCGAAGCAATCCAGGCAATATAGTTCGCAACGAATCACAGTGCACTTTAGCCGTACCCAGTCTGCCACTCCGTTACGGTGGTCAGAACTGGGACGTTTCCAGGGAACACGACGAGGACGTAAGCACTGTGGGGTGGTTCCCCAACCTAACCTTTTTTTTTTTTTTTTTTTTTTTTTTTTTTTTTTTTTTTTTTTGTTGACGCTGGGAAAAAATGCGTTACGCATACCCGCCCATTGGGGGATGGACGGGTTATGTGGGACTCGCCGGGCTAGTCCCGGGATACCCACTAAAATAACCCAGCGGCACTCCCGCATCGTCTATTTGGAGGAGGACTGGGAAACCGGCACAGCCTTTACGTCCAGTCCCCCACCGACGACCGCCCGCCTTTACAGCGGGGCCCGCACGCCCCTCCCTAAGTGGAGGGGCCCGGGAACGACCGTGAGTGCTCGGCCGTTCCCGCCCGACGAGGGTGGTGATTAGTGCAATGCGAGCGAAGGCGCCCCCGCGCCTGTCGCCCGCTAATCACCACCAGAAGGAGGGAGGCGACGATCGTACAACCGCCGTCTACCACCCCTTCTTCGCCTGCGGAGCGGCGGCGCGAGAGGATCATCCTCCCGCGCGCGCTCCGCCGCCTCCTTTTGCGACATGACATTCTCGCAAAAGGAGGCAACCGCCGCCCAAGCCTCCTCACTCCCCAGCATGGAGTTTACCACACTGGGAAGTGAGAGGTCCTGCCCGACCACATCTGTCAGGGCACGGCGCAGCTCAGCCCAGGCTGGGCACACCTCGAGGGTGTGCTGCGCCGTGTCCTCCGCGGCTCCACACTCGTGGCACGCCGGGGTTTCCTCCCTCTGAATCCGATGCAGGTGCGTTCCGAAGCAGCCATGCCCGGACAACACCTGCACCAGA
Organism: Pseudoips prasinana; assembly: GCA_951640165.1. NCBI lineage: Eukaryota > Metazoa > Arthropoda > Insecta > Lepidoptera > Nolidae > Pseudoips > Pseudoips prasinana. The sequence goes on along the minus strand of OX621240.1, from coordinate 40,124,500 downwards.
CGGAACGAGAGGAAACCGTGGGGGCGCTCGAGCCAGTCCCGCAGGACTGGACCGAGCGCGTCCAGCGTCCGGCGTCCAAAGGTGGCGGAGGCGAGGTCCCGTGTCCAGTGAAGGACGATTGCGTCCCTCGCCTCCCGCCGCACGGCATCCCGCTCTTGCGCGGCGGGGCGCTCACCCAGCGCCCTACGCCGCGCCGCCCATTCGTACACTCTGGCGAGCACCCATGCCTCCAATTCCCATGGAGGGGTGCCGGCCAGAGCGCACGCCGCCGCAAAGCCCACTGAGCGGTAGGCTCTCGCCACCCGCTGTGCAATGGCCCGTTGGGGCCTGCGGATGGCGGTTGCATTCTCCCTCCTATGGAGGGAGTCCGCCCAGATGGGTGCCCCATACAGGGCCATGCTCTTGAGGATGCCGGCATAGAGGCGCCGGCATCGCTCCTTGGGCCCTCCCAGGTTTGGGAGGAGCCATGAGAGGGCGTCCGCGGCTTTCAGCAGGCGCGTCGACAGCCCGCTAAAGTGCGGGCCGAAGCGCCACCTGCTGTCCAGCACGAGGCCCAGATACTTCATCTGGGCCCCGACCCCTATTCGGACGCCCTCCACCACGATGTGGGCGTCAGGTGGGCAGCGCTGCCGAGGCCCGTGAAAGAACACGGCCTCGGTCTTGTTCAGCGCCACCCTCAATCCAAGCTGGCGGATCCTACCTGCCACTAAGGATCCGCCAGCCGAGGCCAGACAGACCGCCTCTCCAAAGTCCCTCCCCTGGGCAACGAGGAGAGTGTCATCTGCGTAGCAGATGACACTCGTGCCCTGGAGGAGGGTGCCCCGCAGGAGCCAGTCAAATCCGATGTTCCACAAGAGGGGCCCCAGCACCGAACCCTGTGGAACACCGGACTCCACTCCATACCGCCTGATCCTGGCCATCTTGTCAACCAGAAGGACCTCCCGGTCCTCCAGGTAGCTGGCCAGGATCGCCCGCAGATATTGGGGCACTCCGTGGTACCGGAGTGCCTCCAATATGGTCGAGTGGGGCACGGAGTTGAAGGCGTTGGCGATGTCGAACGACACCGCCAACACTCCGTCCCCAGCCTCGACCGCCTCCCGCACCTGGCCCCTGAGTAGGGCCAGCGCATCGACCGTCGAACGCCCTTGTCGGAACCCGAACTGGGCGTCCGACAGGTCCGGCCCTACCTCCCGCAAATGGCTGTTAAGCCGGGTGGCGAGGATCCCCTCGAACAGTTTACCGACCTCATCGAGTAAAACGATGGGCCGGTATGCCGAGGGGGAGTCCACCGGGCGTCCCTCCTTGCGGAGAAGGCACAACTTGCCTTCCTTCCATAGCTTCGGGAACCTCCCAGCCGTCAGGCACGCGCTGAAGAGGTCCCGAAGCCTTTCCTCCATTAGGGACGCCGCGATGGCCACCACCCGTGCGGGGTCGCCGTCCGGCCCAGGGGCCGTCTTCTTCGCGCGGAGGGGCAGAACCCCCGCGCGAAGTTCCTCCGCCGAAACTGGAGGCACCTCCTCCGGCGAAGCCAGCAACCCCCTCAGCGGGGGGTTCATCGTTGGAGGGGTGAAGTCGGTCCTGCGCGGAAACAGTGACCGAACCACCCCATCCAGCAACGCCGGCTCTAGGGTCTCCGCTAATGGGGGACCGTAAGGGCGCAGCTGGCTCCGCGCCTGCTTATACGGCCTCCCAAACGGATCCCTGTCGAGGCCCTCCAGCATCTCGGCCTTTGCCGAGTCCTCGGCGGCGCACATTTCCGACTTGAGGACCGTCTTTGCCTCTAGGTAAGAGGCGTAGAGGCGGTCCTCCTCAGCCTGACATCGGCTGGTGCGCCGCCGACTCCGCGTGTAGGCCCTCCTGGCCTCCACGCACGCGGCCCGTAGCGCCGTCAGCTCCCCCGTCCACCAATAAACGGCGCGACGGGGAGGCGGACGGCGAGACCGAGGCATGCTGGAGTTGCACACCTCGGTCAGGGACCCCCGCAGTTGAACCGCTGCGGCGTCCACGTCCGTGACCTCAACAGGGGGCGAGAGCCAGTCCCGGAGGAACGCAGCCTCCTGGGCTGCCTCCCGGTCCAGGCGGGTGAGAGCCCACCGCGGGAAGGGAGATTGGCCCGAGCGGGCCATCCCCCGCGGGCTCTGGGTGGAGATGTCGAACCGCACATATCGGTGGTCCGACAGGGTCTCCACCATCTCCACCCGCCAGTTCACGACGCGGGCGGCTAGCACGGGGGTGGCGAACGACACGTCCACCACTGACCCTCCCCGTTGCCGCACACACGTGTGAACATCCCCCCTGTTCAGGAGGGACACGCCGCACGAAGCCGACCAAAATTCGGCGGCGCGCCCCCGGACGTTGCACGACGCCGCCGGGTTGCCCCAGGCCACCGATTTGGCGTTCAGGTCGCCCATTACGACGACCTGACGTGGTGCCGCCCTCCCGACGACTGCCGTAAGGACTTCGAGAAAATTCTCGAAGTCCCTTAGAGGGCGGTTTGGGGAGAAATAGACCCCGACCAGGGCTATTTCTCCCCACGCGGCGGCCACGTATCCCGGACCCCTCTCTAAAAGCGAGAGGGGAGGGGAGTCCGTGGAAGGCCGCGACACCAACGCCACCAAGCCGTCTCGATCACCTAGCCAGCGGCCAGGTATCGAGTACGGCTCGGCAACCACCGCCACGTCCACCAACCACTCGGCCACAGTCTGCATCAACAGATCCTGTGCCGCTCTGCAGTGGTTGGTGTTCGCCTGGAGGATGCGATGTTCGACTCTACCCATTAATCGGTCATCGCACCCTCCTCCTCCACAGCCGCCGAGGTCCCAGCTACTGGGGTGGCGGTGGCAGCGACAGGCCGGGTCGGCGCCTGCGCTTTGCCCTTCTTAAGGGGAGGAATACAATTCCTCCCCTTCATAATGTGGCCCGCAGGGCGGCCACTGGCGGCACACACCGCGCAGTGCGGTGCGGTGGCCTCGCAGGAAGCGGCTTTGTGCCCCTCCTTGCCGCAGCGGTAGCAGCTGTCCGTCCTGTCGACACTGGACGGACAGAGGGCCCGGGTGTGACCGATGCCGAAGCACCGGTAACACCTCAGCGGCGGGACCTCAAGGGCCCGGACCGCCGCCGAGCTGAACCCGACGGCAAGCCGTCCCTTCTCGAGGACGGCTTTGGCAGCGGCGACTGGGCACTCCAGGCGGATGGTGCCCATGCCGCCGCGCCCGGGCCTGATGGCCCCGCCCTGCACCGCTGCGACTGTGCAGCCCCCAATGGCCACGACTGCTGCCACCACCTCCTCCTTGGTGACGGAGTCGTCAAGATCCGTCACCTCGATGGCCGCCGACTTCACCGGCCTGGCCACCTTCGCCACGTCTGCGATGACCTCCTGCAGCTTCGCTGCGAAGAGGTCCGCGTTTTTACCACCCTCGGCACCTGGGAACTCGAAAATACGAGCCCCAGCCTGTGTCCGGCGGCATGAGACTTTGCCGATCCCCAGTTTGGTGGGATCGACAGTGGCACGCGCCCGCACCAACATGGATGCGTACGTCTCACCCCGCTCCGCGGCCTTCGCGGTGAGTGTTACCACGACGGCCGCGGTCTTGGGAGGAACCAAGTTCCTCCTAACACCGGCTGGGGTCGCACCCTTCCCCTTTCCCTTGCCAGTCGACGACTGACCGGCAGGGGTGGTGGCGGAGACGGCTGGGGCTGGAGGGGTGCTCTTCCCCTTCCCCTTCCCTTTTCCTTTGCCAATCGCAGACGACTGGCTGGGAGTGGTGGTGGCGGGGACGGCAGGGACGACAGGTGCCGTCCTTTTGCCTTTTCCCTTCCCCCTACCGACCACCCTCGTCCAGCCCTGCTGGTTGGTCGGGGTGGTCGAAGGGAGAAGGGCGTCCTCCCTCTGAGAGGTAGGCACCGGCTCCTCTCGCCTCTTGTCCGCCGCGAGTGGCGGTCGGAGGCGTTTCTCCGGCAAGAGCCGGTCCTCTATTCCCGCTAGGCAGGATCTGACGAAGGCCCGCTCCTCCACCATGACCCTGCGGAGGACATCCTCAAAGCCGGAGGTGGAGGCGAAGCCCTCCGCCGCAGGTCTAGGCTCGGCTTGGGACGGCCGGGCCGTGGCTTCAGCCAGCTTTAAGTGAAGCTGGCTGACCTCCGTCTGCAGGCGATCAACTTTCGCCTGCAGCTGCCGCGACTCGTCGCTGGCCTTGCGGTCGACCAGCTCCGCGACGATTTGGCGTAGACTCGCTGCCCTGCATTTTAGGGACTTTTGAAACGTCCCTTTTAGGTGGGACGACTTGGCGGCGACCTCTACGATCACCCCCTCGTCCTCCAACGCCATCTTCTGGAGTTCGGCCAGGGAGTGGTCCGAGTACAGCACGCTGGACGCACCGTACCCGGACTTGGCACGGGCGACGCGCGCCCGTTCTTCCTTGGCCGCTACCCGCTCCTCCAGCTCTAGCTGGAGCTGCTCCCGCCGAGCCAGGTCCAGCTCGCGCTGGGCGTCGGCTAAACCCACATCGTGGGTGTCTGCCGCTGTTGTCGGCTTCTTCGCCTTCGGCTTCTTATTTTCCGAACCCGAGGCCGAGGATCCATCCGACCCGTGCCTGAGGTACGCCTTTCGTTTTCCCGATGCCGATCGCGACCGAGAAGCCTCGATCACCATCACATCCGACGCTATGGACTCATTGTCGGAGTCCGACAATGAGTCCACTCTCCCTCCGTAGAAGGCCCTGCCTTCACTCGACGCTGATACGTCGCGTTGGCCCTGAGAAGGGCCTTTTGGTTGGCCCTGAGAAGGGCCTTTTGGTTGGCCCTGAGAAGGGCCTTTGGGTTGGCCCTGAGAAGGGCCTTGTTTAATGAAATGCCCGAGGGCATCCCGCGGTTGTTTGGGCATTCTCAGCAGTATTCGTAACTCACAAGGCAATAAGATAGTTACGATGCACAGTGCACTTTGGCCGTACCCAGCCTGCCACTCCGTTACGGTGGTCAGGACTGGGACGTTTCCGGGGAACGCGACGTGGACGCAAGCACTGTGGGGTGGTTCCCCTCCCCAACCTAACCTAACCAAACCTTTTTTTTTTTTTTTTTTTTTTTTGTTGACGCTGGGAAAAAATGCGTTACGCATACCCGCCCATTGGGGGATGGACGGGTTATGTGGGACTCGCCGGGCTAGTCCCGGGATACCCACTAAAATAACCCAGCGGCACTCCCGCATCGTCTATTTGGAGGAGGACTGGGAAACCGGCACAGCCTTTACGTCCAGTCCCCCACCGACGACCGCCCGCCTTTACAGCGGGGCCCGCACGCCCCTCCCTAAGTGGAGGGGCCCGGGAACGACCGTGAGTGCTCGGCCGTTCCCGCCCGACGAGGGTGGTGATTAGTGCAATGCGAGCGAAGGCGCCCCCGCGCCTGTCGCCCGCTAATCACCACCAGAAGGAGGGAGGCGACGATCGTACAACCGCCGTCTACCACCCCTTCTTCGCCTGCGGAGCGGCGGCGCGAGAGGATCATCCTCCCGCGCGCGCTCCGCCGCCTCCTTTTGCGACATGACATTCTCGCAAAAGGAGGCAACCGCCGCCCAAGCCTCCTCACTCCCCAGCATGGAGTTTACCACACTGGGAAGTGAGAGGTCCTGCCCGACCACATCTGTCAGGGCACGGCGCAGCTCAGCCCAGGCTGGGCACACCTCGAGGGTGTGCTGCGCCGTGTCCTCCGCGGCTCCACACTCGTGGCACGCCGGGGTTTCCTCCCTCTGAATCCGATGCAGGTGCGTTCCGAAGCAGCCATGCCCGGACAACACCTGCACCAGACGGAACGAGAGGAAACCGTGGGGGCGCTCGAGCCAGTCCCGCAGGACTGGACCGAGCGCGTCCAGCGTCCGGCGTCCAAAGGTGGCGGAGGCGAGGTCCCGTGTCCAGTGAAGGACGATTGCGTCCCTCGCCTCCCGCCGCACGGCATCCCGCTCTTGCGCGGCGGGGCGCTCACCCAGCGCCCTACGCCGCGCCGCCCATTCGTACACTCTGGCGAGCACCCATGCCTCCAATTCCCATGGAGGGGTGCCGGCCAGAGCGCACGCCGCCGCAAAGCCCACTGAGCGGTAGGCTCTCGCCACCCGCTGTGCAATGGCCCGTTGGGGCCTGCGGATGGCGGTTGCATTCTCCCTCCTATGGAGGGAGTCCGCCCAGATGGGTGCCCCATACAGGGCCATGCTCTTGAGGATGCCGGCATAGAGGCGCCGGCATCGCTCCTTGGGCCCTCCCAGGTTTGGGAGGAGCCATGAGAGGGCGTCCGCGGCTTTCAGCAGGCGCGTCGACAGCCCGCTAAAGTGCGGGCCGAAGCGCCACCTGCTGTCCAGCACGAGGCCCAGATACTTCATCTGGGCCCCGACCCCTATTCGGACGCCCTCCACCACGATGTGGGCGTCAGGTGGGCAGCGCTGCCGAGGCCCGTGAAAGAACACGGCCTCGGTCTTGTTCAGCGCTACCCCCAATCCAAGCTGGCGGATCCTACCTGCCACTAAGGATCCGCCAGCCGAGGCCAGACAGACCGCCTCTCCAAAGTCCCTCCCCCGGGCAACGAGGAGAGTGTCATCTGCGTAGCAGATGACACTCGTGCCCTGGAGGAGGGTGCCCCGCAGGAGCCAGTCAAATCCGATGTTCCACAAGAGGGGCCCCAGCACCGAACCCTGTGGAACACCGGACTCCACTCCATACCGCCTGATCCTGGCCATCTTGTCAACCAGAAGGACCTCCCGGTCCTCCAGGTAGCTGGCCAGGATCGCCCGCAGATATTGGGGCACTCCGTGGTACCGGAGTGCCTCCAATATGGTCGAGTGGGGCACGGAGTTGAAGGCGTTGGCGATGTCGAACGACACCGCCAACACTCCGTCCCCAGCCTCGACCGCCTCCCGCACCTGGCCCCTGAGTAGGGCCAGCGCATCGACCGTCGAACGCCCTTGTCGGAACCCGAACTGGGCATCCGACAGGTCCGGCCCTACCTCCCGCAAATGGCTGTTAAGCCGGGTGGCGAGGATCCCCTCGAACAGTTTACCGACCTCATCGAGTAAAACGATGGGCCGGTATGCCGAGGGGGAGTCCACCGGGCGTCCCTCCTTGCGGAGAAGGCACAACTTGCCTTCCTTCCATAGCTTCGGGAACCTCCCAGCCGTCAGGCACGCGCTGAAGAGGTCCCGAAGCCTTTCCTCCATTAGGGACGCCGCGATGGCCACCACCCGTGCGGGGACGCCGTCCGGCCCAGGGGCCGTCTTCTTCGCGCGGAGGGGCAGAACCCCCGCGCGAAGTTCCTCCGCCGAAACTGGAGGCACCTCCTCCGGCGAAGCCACCAACCCCCTCAGCGGGGGGTTCATCGTTGGAGGGGTGAAGTCGGTCCTGCGCGGAAACAGTGACCGAACCACCCCATCCAGCAACGCCGGCTCTAGGGTCTCCGCTAATGGGGGACCGTAAGGGCGCAGCTGGCTCCGCGCCTGCTTATACGGCCTCCCAAACGGATCCCTGTCGAAACCTAACCTAACCTTTTTTTTTTTTTTTTTTTTTTTTTTTTTGTTTGCGCTGGGAAAAAATGCTTTACGCATACCCGCCCATTGGGGGATGGACGGGTTATGTGGGACTCTCCGGCTACTCCGGCATACCCACTAAAATAACCCAGCGGCACTCCCGCATCGTCTTTTTGGAGGAGGACTGGGAAACCGGCACAGCCTTTACGTCCAGTCCCCCACCGACGACCGCCCGCCTTTACAGCGGGGCCCGCACGCCCCTCCCTAAGTGGAGGGGCCCGGGAACGACCGTGAGTGCTCGGCCGTTCCCGCCCGACGAGGGTGGTGATTAGTGCAATGCGAGCGAAGGCGCCCCCGCGCCTGTCGCCCGCTAATCACCACCAGAAGGAGGGAGGCGACGATCGTACAACCGCCGTCTCCCACCCCTTCTTCGCCTGCGGAGCGGCGGCGCGAGAGGATCGTCCTCCCGCGCGCGCTCCGCCGCCTCCTTTTGCGACATGACATCCTCGCAAAAGGAGGCAACCGCCGCCCAAGCCTGCTCACTCCCCAGCATGGAGTTCACCACACTGGGAAGTGACAGGTCCAACCCGACTATGTCGGTCAGGGCACGACGCAGCTCAGCCCAGGCTGGGCACACCTCGAGGGTGTGCTGCGCCGTGTCCTCCGCGGCTCCACACTCGTGGCACGCCGGGGTTTCCTCCCTCCGAATCCGATGCAGGTGCGTTCCGAAACAGCCATGTCCGGACAACACCTGCACTAGACGGAACGAGAGGAAACCGTGGGGGCGCTCGAGCCATTCCCGCAGGACTGGACCGAGCGCGTCCAGCGTCCGGCGCCCAAAAGTGGCGGAGGCGAGGTCCCGTTCCCAGTGCAGGACGATGGCGTCCCTCGCCTCCCGCCGCACGGCCTCCCGCTCTTGCGCGGCGGGGCGCTCACCTAGCGCCCTACGCCGCGCCACCCATTCGTACACTCTGGCGAGCACCCATGCCTCCAATTCCCAGGGAGGGGTGCCGGCCAGAGCGCACGCCGCCGCAAAGCCCACTGAGCGGTAGGCTCTCGCCACCCGCTGTGCAATGGCCCGTTGGGGCCTGCGGATGGCGGTTGCATTCTCCCTCCTGTGGAGGGAGTCCGCCCAGATGGGTGCCCCGTAAAGGGCCATGCTCTTGAGGATGCCGGCATAGAGGCGCCGGCATCGCTCCTTGGGCCCTCCGAGGTTTGGGAGGAGCCACGAGAGGGCGTCCGCGGCTTTCAGCAGGCGCGTCGACAGCCCGCTGAAGTGCGGGCCGAAGCGCCACCTGCTGTCCAGCACGAGGCCCAGATACTTCATCTGGGCCCCGACCCCTATCCGGACGCCCTCCACCACGATGTGGGCGTCAGGAGGGCAGCGCTGCCGAGGCCCGTGAAAGAACACGGCCTCGGTCTTGTTCAGCGCCACCCTCAAACCAAGCTGGCGGATCCTGCCTGCCACTAAGGATCCGCCAGCTGAGGCCAGACAGGCCGCCTCCCTAAATTCCCTCCCCCGGGCAACGAGGAGAGTGTCATCCGCGTAGCAGATGACACTCGTGCCCTGGAGGAGGGTGCCCCGCAGGAGCCAATCGAATCCGATGTTCCACAAGAGGGGCCCTAGCACCGAGCCTTGTGGAACACCGGATTCCGCGCCGTAGCGCCTGATCCTGGCCGTCCTGTCCGCCAGGAGGACCTCCCGGTCCTCCAGGTAGTTGGCCAGGATCACCCGCAGAAACCTAACCTAACCTTTTTTTTTTTTTTTTTTTTTTTTTTTTTTTTTTTTTGTTTTTTTTGTTTGCGCTGGGAAAAAATGCGTTACGCATACCCGCCCATTGGGGGATGGACGGGTTATGTGGGACTCTCCGGCTACTCCGGCATACCCACTAAAATAACCCAGCGGCACTCCCGCATCGTCTATTTGGAGGAGGACTGGGAAACCGGCACAGCCTTTACGTCCAGTCCCCCACCGACGACCGCCCGCCTTTACAGCGGGGCCCGCACGCCCCCCTTAGCGGAGGGGCCCGGAAACGACCGTGAGTGCTCAGCCGTTCCCGCCCGACTGTGGTGGCGATTTGTGCAATGCGAACGAAGGCGCCCCCGCGCCTGTCGCCCGCTAATCACCACCTGAGGGTGGGAGGCGACGGTCATACAACCGCCTTCTCCCACCCCTCCTTCGCCTGCGGAGCGGTGGCGCGAGAGGATCATCCTCCCGCGCGCGCTCCGCCGCCTCCTTTTGCGACATGACATTCTCGCAAAAGGAGGCAACCGCCGCCCAAGCCTCCTCACTCCCCAGCATGGAGTTCACCACACTGGGAAGTGAGAGGTCTAACCCGACTACATCGGTAAGGGCACGGCGCAGCTCAGCCCAGGCTGGGCACACCTCGAGGGTGTGCTGCGCCGTGTCCTCCGCGGCTCCACAGTCGTGGCACGCCGGGGTCTCCTCCCTCTGGATCCGATGCAGGTGCGTTCCGAAGCAGCCATGCCCGGACAACACCTGCACCAGACGGAAAGAGAGGAAACCGTGGGGGCGCTCGAGCTCCGGGTCCGCGGCTTTAAGCAGGCGCGTCGACAGCCCGCTCAAGTGCGGGCCGAAGCGCCACCTGCTGTCCAGCACGAGGCCCAGATACTTCATCTGGGCCCCGACCCCTATCCGGACGCCCTCCACCACGATGTGGGCGTCAGGTGGGCAGCGCTGCCGAGGCCCGTGAAAGAACACGGCCTCGGTCTTGTTCAGCGCTACCCCCAATCCAAGCTGGCGGATCCTACCTGCCACTAAGGATCCGCCAGCTGAGGCCAGACAGGCCGCCTCCCTAAAATCCCTCCCCCGGGCAACGAGGAGAGTGTCATCCGCGTAGCAGATGACACTCGTGCCCTGGAGGAGGGTGCCCCGCAGGAAACCTAACCTAACCTTTTTTTTTTTTTTTTTTTGTTTGCGCTGGGAAAAAATGCGTTACGCATACCCGCCCATTGGGGGATGGACGGGTTATGTGGGACTCTCCGGCTACTCCGGCATACCCACTAAAATAACCCAGCGGCACTCCCGCATCGTCTGTGTGGAGGAGGACTGGGAAACCGGCACAGCCTTTACGTCCAGTCCCCCACCGACGACCGCCCGCCTTTACAGCGGGGCCCGCACGCCCCTCCCTAAGTGGAGGGGCCCGGGAACGACCGTGAGTGCTCGGCCGTTCCCGCCCGACGAGGGTGGTGATTAGTGCAATGCGAGTGAAGGCGCCCCCGCGCCTATCGCCCGCTAATCACCACCAGAGGGTGGGAGGCGACGGTCGTACAACCGCCTTCTCCCACCCCTCCTTCGCCTGCGGAGCGGTGGCGCGAGAGGATCATCCTCCCGCGCGCGCTCCGCCACCTCCTTTTGCGAGATGACATCCTCGCAAAAGGAGGCAACCGCCGCCCAAGCCTCCTCACTCCCCAGCATGGAGTTCACCACACTGGGAAGTGAGAGGTCCAACCCGATTATGTCGGTCAGGGCACGACGCAGCTCAGCCCAGGCTGGGCACACCTCGAGGGTGTGCTGCGCCGTGTCCTCCGCGGCTCCGCAATGGTGGCACGCCGGGGTTTCCTCCCTCCGGATCCGGTGCAGGTGCGTTCCGAAACAACCATGTCCGGACAACACCTGCACTAGACGGAACGAGAGGAAACCGTGGGGGCGCTCGAGCCATTCCCGCAGGACTGGACCGAGCGCGTCCAGCGTCCGGCGCCCAAAAGTGGCGGAGGCGAGGTCCTGTGCCCAGTGCAGGACGATGGCGTCCCTCGCCTCCCGCCGCACGGCCTCCCGCTCTTGCGCGGCGGGGCGCTCACCTAGCGCCCTACGCCGCGCCGCCCATTCGTACACTCTGGCGAGCACCCATGCCTCCAATTCCCAGGGAGGGGTGCCGGCCAGAGCGCACGCCGCCGCGAAGCCCACCGAGCGGTAGGCTCGCGCCACCCGCTGTGCAATGGCCCGTTGGGGCCTGCGGATGGCGGGCCAAACCTAACCTAACCTAACCTTTTTTTTTTTTTTTTTTTTTTTTTTACATGGTGGAAATGCATTAAACTTACGCATACCCGCCGCTTGGGGAGGCGACGGGTTATGTGGGACTCACTCGGGCTAGTCCCGGGATACGCACTAAAACCACCATGGTAGCCAGCCTCACAATGCCTGTAGCGGGGGGCCTGGGTACTCGTGAACGATCTCGCCAGTACCCCCGCTGTACACTGAGCGTCTGAGACTCTCCTCCGGGGACGGGAGGGGGCCAAATGCCTCCTCCCCTCCCCTTCACGCACAAGCGCGTTTAGGCAACCTGAGCTACAGCAGGTTACCTCTTCCCGGGACCGCTTATGTAAGACGAGTGGAGTTCCCCTCCTCCAAACGCCAGCGGTCCCAGGGGCGACGTCAAGCCGGGGAGAAGCCAGCCGGACGCCGCATACTCTCACGCGCTGAGATTAGATCCCAGCGCCGGCGCCGATGAAGCGGATATTAGTGTCAATATCCAGTTCATCGGCGCCGTCTCGTTCTCCTACGGGAGGGATCGTTGCGCTCCCTCTCGCGCTCGGAGGCCTCCTTCTTGAGCATAACAGCTTCACAGAATGAGGCCACCGCGTTCCATCCGGTTGTCGCCGCCAGCATAGCCGAAACCACTGATGGCAGCGAGAGGTCCAATCCTATTTCAGCGACCAGGACTCGCCTCTCGGGGGCCCAAGCTGGGCACTCCTCGAGTGTATGTTGGGCCGAGTCCGGGCCGCCGCCACAATGGTGACACGACGGTGTCGCCTCTCTACCTATTCGACACAGGTACTCACCGAAGCACCCGTGTCCGGTGAGTATCTGTGTCAACCTGAAGGTTAGGCTGCCCCGTTTCCGGAGCAGCCATGCGTCAAACCACGGCAGGACCGCACCGACAGAGCGTTGGCGCGAGCCTCTTGGCAATTCAAGCCGCTCGCGCCAAATCTCTAAGGCCTGTCGGTGCGCGTCCCGCCGCACGTTTGTCGAGTCCGGTTGTTGGCCGCCGGCATCCGAGCGGGCACGGACGAGATCGTAAACTCTCGCGTCCATGTCCGCCAGGATATCTAGTGGCGGGAATCGTCCTAGTAAAGTCGCCGCCTCGAAGGAGATCGTCCGGTATCCACGGACCACTCTGATGGCAACCACCCGCTGCACGCTATTCAAAAGAGCTTTGCAGCGGGAAGCTCTCGCCAGTCTAGACGACCAGACGGGAGCACCGTAGAGGGCCATAGACCGGATAACCCCACAGTAGAGGCGGCGGACTTCTTCCCGGGGTCCCCCAAGGTTGGGCAGCAGACGCTGGAGTGCGCCCGCCGCTCCGCGAAGTCGGGGGACTAGCTGGACAAAGTGGGCGTCAAAAGCCCACCTACTGTCCAGCGTCAGCCCGAGGTATTTGAGGGTTTGCCCAACTGGGACCGCCTCACCACACACCTGAATCCGCGTGCTGGGAGGTTCCCTACCCCGACGGAGGCTGTGGAACCAAAGCGCCTCAGTTTTATGAGGCGCTACCTGAAGGCCCAGCCCGCGGACACTGCCGACGACGCAGGCCACTCCCAGCTCGGCAAGCCGTGCCACATCCATGAAATTGCTCCCCCTGGCCAACACGAGAGTGTCATCCGCATAGCAAACGACATCTACGCCGAGGGGGAGCCTCGTCCTGAGGACCGTGTCAAAAGCGAGGTTCCACAAGAGGGGTCCTAAAACAGATCCCTGTGGAACCCCGCGATCGACCTCCCTTGACATTCCCTCTCCGCCCCGAGCCGTGTAAACGATGAGCCTATCGCTCAGATACGAGCTAACAATCCCCTGTAGGTAAGGGGGCACGTTGTGGTAAACCAGTGCCTCCCTTATTGCCCACCACGGGAGGGAGTTGAAGGCGTTGACAATGTCAAGACTGACAGCCATCGCTACCCCCCCCTCCCGAGTGACGTCCTGTGCCAGGGATTGGACCCGCCGGATTGCGTCCACCGTCGAACGACCGCGACGGAATCCGAACTGGCAGTCCGACAGGTCAGGCCCATCCCGTGACAGGTGCCCGCTGAGACGGGAGGACACTACTCGCTCAAAGAGTTTGCCCACCTCGTCCAGAAGGCAAATGGGTCGGAACGAAGAGGGAGAGTCCGCATTTCTCCCTTTCTTTTGGATGAGGACGAGCTTGGCCTCCTTCCACTTAGACGGGAAAACCCCAAGGTGGAGGCAGCGAGAGAAGAGGCGACGCAGCTTACTGCCTAGCACTGACAGGGCCAGCACCCAGGCCCGACCTGGGATACCGTCGGGCCCAGGGGCAGTGTTTCGCGCCGCGAGTCGCCTTACTGCGCTCTCAAGCTCGTCCTCCGTCACTTCCATGTCGGATGTCCAGTCCGGTGTAGATCGCGGTGGAGCGACCGAGTCACCGGGCTCGGCCCTTGGGAAGAGGGTGTCTACCACTCTTCCCACGAACTCGGGGTCGAGCGTTTCGGTGAGTGGAGGGACCCATGGTCTGAGCTTGCCCATAACCATCTTGTACGGGCGCCCCCATGGATCCCTGTTGATCCCCTCGATCAGCTCCTCCCACGCCCTGGTCTTTGCCTCCTTGATGGCGAACTGGAACGCCATGGTGGCCAAGCGGTATGCTCGGTAAGCCTCTGCAATCTCGTCGACCGAGGCACGCCGTCTCCTTCTAGTCCTAGTATAACGGCGGCGCGCAGAGACGCAGGACCCCCGCAGCCGCGCTAAGTCCGCTGACCACCAGTAGACGGAGGACCTCGTTGTCGGCCTGGCTCGGGGCATGGCGACGTCACAAATAGTGGTCATCTTTTCCCCGAACCATGCCGCCACCACCTCCGGAGAGGCTTCGTCCTCCAACTCTTCCCAATCCGCGACGAGGGCAGAAGCAAGAAGCAGATCTCTGTCTAATCGCTTCAAGGCCCATCGTCGCGGAGCGGCATTTTGTTGGCGTCCCAGTTCGCCATTTGGGCACCTGCCCGACATCTCAATGAGAATGTGCCGGTGATCTGATAGAGTTGCGAGCTCCTCAGCCACTCTCCAGCCTGATACCCTGCGCGCAGCAGGGACAGTCGCCCACGTTAGGTCGACAACCGACTCCCCCTGCCACCGCACGCAAGTACTGGTTGATCCTTGGTTGAGTAGCTGAAGATTAAGTGATGCAGCCCACTCTATCAGTGCTTCCCCTCTCAGGTCGTCACGAGCGTCCCCCCACACCCTGGAGTGTGCATTGAAGTCGCCCATGACGAACAGTGGACGTGAGAGTAGACCCTGGATGCAGGTGCCCAGTCTGTCGATGGTGTCCTCGAAGTGGGCAAGGCCGCAGTTTGGAGAGATGTAACATCCCACCACTACGGCGTCGCCCCATTCGATGACAACAAAATCTGTCCCACCATGGATGAGGCGGCAATGGAGGCCACCCGATGCTTCCGCCCAGTAAATAGCGACGGAACCCCCGTCCACCCCGAACCACCTCGGGTGATCTGGGATGGAATAGGGCTCCGATATCACCGCAAGGGCAACTGACCACTCCGCGAGCGTCTGTAGCAGGAGATCCTGCGCTGCACGGCAGTGGTTTAAGTTACCCTGCAATATCTTGGATGGGGGCGGGAATTTTAGACCTCCATTGTCTCCTGACCAGCCAGCAGCGCGAACGAATTCGCTACTGGCGTAGTGGGTGGACCCTGCGGCTTCTGCACTGTCCGGCTTTTGGGAGGGAAGCACTTACTTCCTCCCATCCTGTGTTTGCCAGCGACGCCAAGGTCCGTACAGATCGGACACTTCGGTTCGCTGGCTTTGCAGTTTACGGCCTTATGGCCCTGGTCGCCACAGACATAGCAGCATTTGCTGCGATCTGTGGGACTACTGCACTTGGCCTTAACGTGGCCAAACCCGAGGCATTTGTAGCACTGTAAGGGTCTAGCCTTGAGTGCCTCGACCCTTGCTGCTGACCAACCAACGCACACGCGTTTGCCTGCGAGCTTATTGGCCGCCTCTAGCGGGCATCTGACCCACGCAGTGTTGAGCCCAGACGCATGGACTCGGACAGGCCCTACTTTAAAGTCATTCGCGGAGCAACCGACGGTGCCCGCTAAGGCCACCGCGATCGCTGCGGGAGTGACAGTCTCGTCCAGGTCAAAGACGCGCATTTCTGCGGTCTTGACAGGACGCGAGATCCGAGCGTCCGTATCCGCCAGAACTTCCCTTAGTTTGGCTGCGAGGGCATCGGCTCTTGTGGTATTGTCGGGCCCGGAGACTCTCAAGACCAAGCCACCGTTTAAGGCTCTCTTCTGGAAGATACCACCTTCCAGTCCAAAGTCCTTAAGGCAGACCTTCTCCTTCGCCGTCCTTATAAGGTCAGCAAGAGGAGTCTCTGACCCTTCTGCCCGCGTTATTAGCACCGCTGCCGTTTTCGGTGGACGAGGGAGTTTCCTCGATGCACCTCCGGGAGCGGTGTTCGGTGTGGCCACTGCCTTTTTGGCCTTAGCCGCAGATTTGCGACCAACGACTTTCGCCCATGTGGTCTCTCCCGCATTCGCATGCACTGCACTAGACTGCTGGCTCTGCGAAGCGCCAGCAACCTGCGCAGGCGCAACAGGCACACCTACTCTCTTACGCTGCCTCTCCCTTTCCCGCTTCTTTTTCCTCTTGTCCTTATTGGACGAGGTAGAAGGGGTCGGGAGTGGCGGCGGTGCTGGAGCTTTTGGCTTTTTCGCCTCGGCACCACGAGGAGGGATGGCCGCAGCCTTCTTCCCAAGTGGGGGCCTGATGGCCCTTCCTGGGAAGAGCTCCGCCATGAGGGCTGCACGGAAGGAGACGAGTTTCTCCTCCATAATGGCAGCCACCTGCTCGGCGTTGGAGCCGCTCTCTCGTCCAGTGGCCTTTGGCTTAACTGCATCCGGCTTGGAAGCCTTCCGTGGCACACTGGTCGTTGTAGCAGCATTCGCCTGGGTCACTGTGGGAGGCCCCTGACAAGAGCGTAGGGTCTCAACCTCCGCCGACAGTTTGGCGAGACGTCCCTCGAGGGAGGAGAGCTTCGAACGAAGCTCTCGGTTCTCCACCTCCAATCGCTCAGCCTCGCCCCCGTACGTCCGAACGTGCAGTTCGGAGGTGGCGGCCTGCGCCTCACGCACACTTCGCCTAATGGCGTGCTTCAGCGGCCCTTGGATGTTCGAGGACCTATCCGTGGCCTTCTCCACCACGGACAGAGCCTCGAGCAGCCTAGCCCCAACATCAGCCGTAGGCTGATGTCTGAGCTCCTCCGCTATGTCTTCAACGCGGGGCAAAGATTTCTTAGCCCGCGTATTTGTAGGAGGGAGGAGAGGGTTGAGGATATCCGAAATATCCCCATCCAAGTCTCCCCCCTCGTCAATTCCTATTTTTGCCCGCACAATCTGTGTGCGAGCATTTGGAGCCACAAGGGATCTCCGCTTCCCAAGCTTTGGCCCTTCTGCCGGCAATGACACGCAGGAAGCGGCCGACTTGTCGCTTCCCACGGAATCGCTTCGAAGTACGGACTTCGAGCGTGACCGCGACCGCGAACGCAACAGCGACCGAGAAGTAGAACGCGGTCGCAGCTGCCTCCGCGGTGGAGCAGTCTCTCTGGCTCTGTCAGCCAGACTTCTTTCCCCTTTAGAGACTCTCACCCGCAGCTCGCTAGCTGCAGGTGAGGGTCCCTCGACACTCAAAACTGGGCACACAAAACTGGGCGTGTGCGCCCTATCCGCGACCTCCGCGGTAACATGTCCAATAGTGTCCCCCCCAGATACGGTGGGACAGCCGGGCCCAGAAGGACCCGGGAGGGATTCTCCGGCTAAGCCGGTACCCTCCTGGGGTAATGTTTTTCCAGTAGACATCCTGACCTTATACCCTGTAGACCGGTTTACCCCCCGGTAGCCCCCTCGCCGGGTATGCTCAGAGGTTAAGGGTTTGCCGAATGCTATCGACCGGATTAACGCACCGGCCATTCAGCCCATCACCGTCCGACGAAGCTTAGGCTTGCGTCCTCCGCTGTCCCCTCCAGAGTATGGAAGGGACAGCAGAGGCGTGAGATGTCGGAATATTGGCCACGGACGGTGGCTTCTCCCCATGCAAGCACAGGAAGAAGCCAGCGCCCACGCCCAGGGCACACCAATCCGAAAAAACTACCGTTCCCACCGAATATAAATATTCGAATAGGACCAATAGCCTCGGACAACGAGGAGGTTTTCCGACCACGTGCCCCAACCTAACCTTTTTTTTTTTTTTTTTTTTTTTGTTTGCGCTGGGAAAAAATGCGTTACGCATACCCGCCCATTGGGGGATGGACGGGTTATGTGGGACTCTCCGGCTAGCCCGGCATACCCACTAAAATAACCCAGCGGCACTCCCGCATCGTCTGTGTGGAGGAGGACTGGGAAACCGGCACAGCCTTTACGTCCAGTCCCCCACCGACGACCGCCCGCCTTTACAGCGGGGCCCGCACGCCCCTCCCTAAGTGGAGGGGCCCGGGAACGACCGTGAGTGCTCGGCCGTTCCCGCCCGACGATGGTGGCGATTTGTGCAATGCGAGCGAAGGCGCCCCCGCGCCTGTCGCCCGCTAATCACCACCAGAAGGAGGGAGGCGACGATCGTACAACCGCCGTCTCCCACCCCTTCTTCGCCTGCGGAGCGGCGGCGCGAGAGGATCATCCTCCCGCGCACGCTCCGCCGCCTCCTTTTGCGACATGACATTCTCGCAAAAGGAGGCAACCGCCGCCCAAGCCTCCTCACTCCCCAGCATGGAGTTCACCACACTGGGAAGTGAGAGGTCCATTCCGACCACATCTGTCAGGGCACGGCGCAGCTCAGCCCAGGCTGGGCACACCTCGAGGGTGTGCTGCGCCGTGTCCTCCGCGGCTCCACAGTCGTGGCACGCCGGGGTTTCCTCCCTCTGGATCCGATGCAGGTGCGTTCCGAAGCAGCCATGCCCGGACAACACCTGCACCAGACGGAAAGAGAGGAAACCGTGGGGGCGCTCGAGCCAGTCCCGCAGGACTGGACCGAGCGCGTCCAGCGTCCGGCGTCCAAATGTGGCGGAGGCGAGGTCCCGTGTCCAGTGTAGGACGATTGCGTCCCTCGCCTCCCGCCGCACGGCATCCCGCTCTTGCGCGGCGGGGCGCTCACCCAGCGCCCTACGCCGCGCCGCCCATTCGTACACTCTGGCGAGCACCCATGCCTCCAATTCCCAGGGAGGGGTGCCGGCCAGAGCGCACGCCGCCGCGAAGCCCACTGAGCGGTAGGCTCTCGCCACCCGCTGTGCAATGGCCCGTTGGGGCCTGCGGATGGCGGTTGCATTCTCCCTCCTGTGGAGGGAGTCCGCCCAGATGGGTGCCCCATACAGGGCCATACTCTTGAGGATGCCGGCATAGAGGCGCCGGCATCGCTTCTTGGGCCCTCCCAGGTTTGGGAGGAGCCATGAGAGGGCGTCCGCGGCTTTCAGCAGGCGCGTCGACAGCCCGCTGAAGTGCGGGCCGAAGCGCCACCTGCTGTCCAGCACGAGGCCCAGATACTTCATCTGGGCCCCGACCCCTATCCGGACGCCCTCCACCACAATGTGGGCGTCAGGAGGGCAGCGCTGCCGAGGCCCGTGAAAGAACACGGCCTCGGTCTTGTTCAGCGCCACCCTCAAACCAAGCTGGCGGATCCTACCTGCCACTAAGGATCCGCCAGCTGAGGCCAGACAGGCCGCCTCCCTAAAATCCCTCCCCCGGGCAACGAGGAGAGTGTCATCCGCGTAGCAGATGACACTCGTGCCCTGGAGGAGGGTGCCGCGCAGCAGCCAATCGAATCCGATGTTCCACAAGAGGGGCCCTAGCACCGAACCCTGTGGAACACCGGACTCCGCGCCGTAGCGCCTGATCCTGGCCGTCCTGTCCGCCAGGAGGACCTCCCGGTCCTCCAGGTAGTTGGCCAGGATCACCCGCAGATATTGGGGCACTCCGTGGTACCGGAGTGCCTCCAATATGGTCGAGTGGGGCACGGAGTTGAACGCGTTGGCGATGTCGAACGACACCGCCAACACTCCGTCCCCAGCCTCGACCGCCTCCCGCACCTGGCCCCTGAGTAGGGCCACCGCGTCGACCGTCGAACGCCCCTGTCGAAAGCCGAACTGGGCGTCCGACAGGTCCGGCCCTACCTCCCGCAAATGGCTGTTAAGCCGGGTGGCGAGGATCCCCTCGAACAGTTTACCGACCTCATCGAGCAGAACGATGGGCCGGTATGCCGAGGGGGAGTCCACCGGGCGTCCCTCCTTCCGGAGCAGGCAAAGCTGCCCCTCCTTCCATAGTTTCGGGAACCTCCCAGCCGTCAGACACGCGCTGAAGAGGTCCCGAAACCTCTGCTCCATGAGGGACGCCGCGATGGCCACCACCCGTGCGGGGACGCCATCCGGTCCAGGGGCCGTCTTCTTCGCGCGGAGGGAAAGAACCCCCGCGCCAAATTCCTCCGCTGAAACCGGAGGGACCTCCTCCGCCAGCGAAGCCACCACCCCCCCCAGTGGGGGGTTCATCGTTGGTGGGGTGAATTCGGTCCTGCGCGGAAACAGCGACCGAACCACCCCATCCAGCAACGCCGGCTCTAGGGTCTCCGTTAGTGGGGGGCCATAAGGGCGAAGCTGGCTCCGCGCCAGCTTATATGGCCTCCCAAACGGATCCCTGTCGAGGCCCTCCAGCATCTCGGCCTTCGCCGAGTCCTCGGCGGCGCACATTGCCGTCTTGAGGACCGTCTTTGCCTCTACGTAAGAGGCGTAGAGGCGGTCCTCCTCCGCCTGACATCGGCTGGTGCGCCGCCGACTCCGCGTGTAGGCCCTCCTGGCCTCCACGCATGCGGCCCGGAGCGCCGCCAGCTCCGCCGTCCACCAATAAACGGCGCGACGGGGAGGCGGACGGCGAGACCGAGGCATGCTCGAGTTGCACACCTTGGTCAGGGACCCCCGGAGCCGAACCGCTGCGGCGTCGACGTCCGTGCCCTGCACAGGGGGCGAGAGCCAGTCCTCGAGGAACGCTGCCTCCAGGGCTGCCTCCCGGTCCAGGCGGGTGAGAGCCCACCGCGGGAAGGGAGATTGGCCCGAGCGGGCCATCCCCCGCGGGCTCTGGGTGGAGATGTCGAACCGCACATATCGGTGGTCCGACAGGGTCTCCACCATCTCCACCCGCCAGTTCACGACGCGGGCGGCTAGCACGGGGGTGGCGAACGATACGTCCACCACTGACCCTCCCCGTTGCCGCACACACGTGTGAACATCCCCCCTGTTCAGGAGGGACACGCCGCACGAAGCCGACCAAAATTCGGCGGCGCGCCCCCGGACGTTGCACGACGCCGCCGGGTTGCCCCAGGCCACCGACTTGGCGTTCAGGTCGCCCATTACGACGACCTGACGTGGTGCCGCCCTCCCGACGACTGCCGTAAGGACTTCGAGAAAATTCTCGAAGTCCCTTAGAGGGCGGTTTGGGGAGAAATAGACCCCGACCAGGGCTATTTCTCCCCACGCGGCGGCCACGTATCCCGGACCCCTCTCTAAAAGCGAGAGGGGAGGGGAGTCCGTGGCAGGCCGCGACACCAACGCCACCAAGCCGTCCCGGTCACCCAGCCAACGGCCAGGCACCGAGTACGGCTCGGCGACCACCGCCACGTCCACCAACCACTCGGCCACAGTCTGCATCAGCAGATCCTGGGCCGCTCTGCAGTGGTTGGTGTTCGCCTGGAGGATGCGATGTTCGACTCCCATTAATCGGACATCGCACCCCTCTCCTCCACGGCCGCCGAGGTCCCAGCCACTGGGACGGCGGTGGCAGCGACAGGCCGGGTCAGCGCCTGTTCCTTGCCCTTCTTAAGGGGAGGACTACAATTCCTCCCCTTCATGATGTGGCCCGCTGGGCGGCCACTGGCGGCACATACCGCGCAATGCGGCGTGGCGGCCTTGCAGGAGGCGGCTTTGTGCCCCTCCTTGCCGCAGCGGTAGCAGCTGTCCGTCCTGTCGACACTGGACGGACAGAGGGCTCGGGTGTGGCCGATTCCGAAGCACTTGTAGCACCGCAAAGGCTGGTCCTCAAGTGCCCGGACCGCACCCGAGCTGAACCCGACGGCGAGCCGTCCCTTCTCGAGGACGGCTTTGGCAGCGGCGACTGGGCACTCCAGGCGAATTGCGCCCATGCCGCCGCGCCCGGGCCTGATGCCCCCGCCTTGTACCGCTGCGACTTCGCAGCCCCCTATGGCTACGATTGCTGCCACCACCTCCTCCTTGGTGACGGAGTCGTCGAGATCCGTCACCTCAATGGCCGCCGACTTTACCGGCCTGGCCACCTTCGCCGAGTCTGCGATGACCTCTTGCAGCTTAGCTGCGAAGAGGTCCGCGTTTTTGCCGCCCTCCGCACCAGGGAACTCGAATATACGAGCCCCAGCCTGTGTCTTGCGGCATGAGACTTTGCCGATTCCCAGTTTGGTGGGATCGGCATTGGCACGCGCCCGCACCAACATGGACGCGTACGTCTCACCCCGCTCCGCGGCCTCTGCGGTGAGCGTCACCACGACGGCCGCGGTCTTGGGAGGAACTAGGTTCCTCTTAGCACCGGCTGGGGGCGAACCCTTCCCCTTTCCCTTGCCAGTTGACGACTGACCGGCAGGGGTGGTGGCGGAGACGGCTGGGGCTGGAGGGGTGCTCTTCCCCTTCCCCTTCCCTTTCCCAGCTGGCCGCGACTGGCTGGGAGTGGTGGTGGCGGGAACGGCAGGGACGGCAGCTGCCGTCTTTTTGCCCTTGCCCTTCCCCTTGCCGACCACCCTCGTCCAGCCCTGCTGGTTGGTCGGGGTGGTCGAAGGGAGAAGGGCGTCCTCCCTCTGTGAGGTGGGCACCGGCTCCTCTCGCCTCTTGTCCGCTGCAAGCGGCGGTCGGAGGCGTTTCTCCGGCAGGAGCCGGTCCTCGATGCCCGCTAGGCAGGCTCTAACAAATGTCCTCTGCTCCGCCATAGCCTTGCGGAGGATTTCCTCCAGGCCGGAGGAGGGAGCGAGGACCTCTGCCGCAGGTCTGGGCTCGGCTTGCGACGGCCGGGCCGTGGCTTCAGCCAGCTTCAGGTGCAGCTGGCTGACCTCCGACTGCAGGCGATCTACCTTCGCCTGCAGTTGCCGCGTTTCATCGCTGGCCTTGCGGTCCACCAGCTCCGCGACGATGCCACGCATGCTGGCGGCCCGGCATCTGAGGGACTTTTGGAAAGTCCCCTTTAGGTGGGAAGACTTGGCGGCGACCTCCGCGATCGCCTCCTCGTCCTCCAAGGCCATCCTCTTCAGTTCGGCCAGGGAGTGGTCCGAGTACAGCACGCTGGACGCACCGTACCCGGACTTGGCACGGGTGACGCGCGCCCGTTCTTCCTTGGCCGCTACCCGCTCCTCCAGCTCTTGCTGGAGCTGTTCCCGCCTTGCCAGGTCCAACTCGCGTTGGGCGTCGGCTAGACCCACGTCGTGGGTGTCTGCCGCTGTCGTCGCCTTTCTGGACTTGACCCTTCTTCCGGGCCCCTTCGCTGAACCTGAGCCCGAGGACCCATCGGACACGACTTTTAGGAAGCTCCGCTTCCTGGATGCCGATCGCGATCGAGGATCCTCGATCGCCATCGCACTGGCATCCGACCCAACGGACTCAATGTCGGAGTCCGACAAATCGCCCTCCCTCCCGCCGTAGAAGGCGCTGCCTTCCTTCGACGCTTCAGCGTCGCGTTGGCCCTGAGAAGGGCCTTTTGGTTGGCCCTGAGAAGGGCCTTTGGGTTGGCCCTGAGAAGGGCCTTTGGGTTGGCCCTGAGAAGGGCCTTTTTTCACAAAATGCCCGAGGGCATCCCGCGCTGGTTTTGGCATAGCAAACAAAGCAGTATTCGTAGCACGCAAGGCAGTTGTTCGCTACGAAGCACAGTGCACTTTAGCCGTACCCAGTCTGCCACTCCGTTACGGTGGTCAGAACTGGGACGTTTCCGGGGAACGCGACGTGGACGCAAGCACTGTGGGGTGGTTCCCCTCCCCAACCTAACCTTTTTTTTTTTTTTTTTTTTTTGTTTGCGCTGGGAAAAAATGCGTTACGCATACCCGCCCATTGGGGGATGGACGGGTTATGTGGGACTCTCCGGCTACTCCGGCATACCCACTAAAATAACCCAGCGGCACTCCCGCATCGTCTTTGTGGAGGAGGACTGGGAAACCGGCACAGCCTTTACGTCCAGTCCCCCACCGACGACCGCCCGCCTTTACAGCGGGGCCCGCACGCCCCTCCCTAAGTGGAGGGGCCCGGAAACGACCGTGAGTGCTCGGCCGTTCCCGCCCGACGTGGGTGGTGATTAGTGCAATGCGAGCGAAGGCGCCCCCGCGCCTGTCGCCCGCTAATCACCACCAGAAGGAGGGAGACGACGATCGTACAACCGCCGTCTCCCACCCCTTCTTCGCCTGCGGAGCGGCGGCGCGAGAGGATCATCCTCCCGCGCGCGCTCCGCCGCCTCCTTTTGCGACATGACATTCTCGCAAAAGGAGGCAACCGCCGCCCAAGCCTCTTCACTTCCCAGCATGGAATTCACCACACTGGGAAGCGAGAGGTCAATCCCGACTACATCGGTCAGGGCACGGCGCAGCTCAGCCCAGGCTGGGCACACCTCGAGGGTGTGCTGCGCCGTGTCCTCCGCGGCTCCACACTCGTGGCACGCCGGGGTTTCCTCCCTCCGGATCCGATGCAGGTGCGATCCGAAGCAGCCATGCCCGGATAACACCTGCACCAGACGGAAAGAGAGGAAACCGTGGGACCGCTCGAGCCAGTCCCGCAGGACTGGACCGAGCGCGTCCAGCGTCCGGCGTCCAAATGTGGCGGAGGCGAGGTCCCGTGTCCAGTGTAGGACGATTGCGTCCCTCGCCTCCCGCCGCACGGCATCCCGCTCTTGCGCGGCGGGGCGCTCACCCAGCGCCCTACGCCGCGCCGCCCATTCGTACACTCTGGCGAGCACCCATGCCTCCAATTCCCAGGGAGGGGTGCCGGCCAGAGCGCACGCCGCCGCAAAGCCCACTGAGCGGTAGGCTCTCGCCACCCGCTGTGCAATGGCCCGTTGGGGCCTGCGGATGGCGGTTGCATTCTCCCTCCTATGGAGGGAGTCCGCCCAGATGGGTGCCCCATATAGGGCCATGCTCTTGAGGATGCCGGCATAGAGGCGCCGGCATCGCTCCTTGGGCCCTCCCAGGTTTGGGAGGAGCCATGAGAGGGCGTCCGCGGCTTTCAGCAGGCGCGTCGACAGCCCGCTAAAGTGCGGGCCGAAGCGCCACCTGCTGTCCAGCACGAGGCCCAGATACTTTATCTGGGCCCCGACCCCTATCCGGACGCCCTCCACCACGATGTGGGCGTCAGGAGGGCAGCGCTGCCGAGGCCCGTGAAAGAACACGGCCTCGGTCTTGTTCAGCGCTACCCTCAAACCGAGCTGGCGGATCCTACCTGCCACTAAGGATCCGCCAGCTGAGGCCAGACAGGCCGCCTCTCCAAAGTCCCTCCCCCGGGCAACGAGGAGAGTGTCATCCGCGTAGCAGATGACACTCGTGCCCTGGAGGAGGGTGCCGCGCAGCAGCCAATCGAATCCGATGTTCCACAAGAGGGGCCCTAGCACCGAACCCTGTGGAACACCGGACTCCGCGCCGTAGCGCCTGATCCTGGCCGTCCTGTCCGCCAGGAGGACCTCCCGGTCCTCCAGGTAGTTGGCCAGGATCACCCGCAGATATTGGGGCACTCCGTGGTACCGGAGTGCCTCCAATATGGTCGAGTGGGGCACGGAGTTGAAGGCGTTGGCGATGTCGAACGACACCGCCAACACTCCGTCCCCAGCCCCGACCGCCTCCTGCACTTGGCCCCTGAGTAGGGCCACCGCGTCGATCGTCGAACGCCCCTGTCGAAACCCGAACTGGGCGTCCGACAGGTCTGGCCCTACCTCCCGCAGCTGGCTATTAAGCCGGGTGGCGATGATCCCCTCGAACAATTTACCGACCTCATCGAGCAGAACGATGGGCCGGTATGCCGAGGGGGAGTCCACCGGGCGTCCCTCCTTCCGGAGCAGGCAAAGCTGCCCCTCCTTCCAGATCTTCGGGAACCTCCCAGCCGTCAGGCACGCGCTGAAGAGGTCCCGAAACCTCTCCTCCATGAGGGACGCCGCGATGGCCACCACCCGTGCGGGAACACCATCCGGTCCAGGGGCCGTCTTCTTCGCGCGGAGGGACAGAACCCCCGCGCGAAATTCCTCCACCGATACTGGAGGGACCTCCTCCTCCGGCGAAGCCACCACCCCCCCCAGCGGGGGGTTCATCGTTGGTGGGGTGAAGTCGGTCCTGCGCGGAAACAGTGACCGAACCACCCCATCCAGCAACGCCGGCTCTAGGGTCTCCGCTAATGGGGGACCGTAAGGGCGCAGCTGGCTCCGCGCCTGCTTATACGGCCTCCCAAACGGATCCCTGTCGAGGCCCTCCAGCATCTCGGCCTTTGCCGAGTCCTCGGCGGCGCACATTTCCGACTTGAGGACCGTCTTTGCCTCTAGGTAAGAGGCGTAGAGGCGGTCCTCCTCAGCCTGACATCGGCTGGTGCGCCGCCGACTCCGCGTGTAGGCCCTCCTGGCCTCCACGCACGCGGCCCGTAGCGCCGCCAGCTCCCCCGTCCACCAATAAACGGCGCGACGGGGAGGCGGACGGCGAGACCGAGGCATGCTGGAGTTGCACACCTCGGTCAGGGACCCCCGCAGCTGAACCGCTGCGGCGTCCACGTCCGTGACCTCAACAGGGGGCGAGAGCCAGTCCCGGAGGAACGCAGCCTCCTGGGCTGCCTCCCGGTCCAGGCGGGTGAGAGCCCACCGCGGGAAGGGAGATTGGCCCGAGCGGGCCATCCCCCGCGGGCTCTGGGTGGAGATGTCGAACCGCACATATCGTTGGTCCGACAGGGTCTCCACCAACTCCACCCGCCAGTTCACGACGCGGGCGGCTAGAACGGGGGTGGCGAACGATACGTCCACCACTGACCTTCCCCGTTGCCGCACACACGTGTGAACATCCCCCCTGTTCAGGAGGGACACGCCGCACGAAGCCGACCAAAATTCGACGGCGTGCCCCCGGACGTTGCAGGACGCCGCTGGGTTGCCCCAGGCCACCGCCTTGGCGTTCAGGTCGCCCAATATGACGACCTGACGTGGCGCCGCCCTCCCGACGACTGCCGTAAGGACTTCAAGAAAATCCTCGAAGTCCCTTAGAGGGCGGTTTGGGGAGAAATAGACCCCGACCAGGGCTATGTCTCCCCACGCGGCGGCCACGTATCCCGGACCCCTCTCTAAAAGCGAGAGGGGAGGGGAGTCCGTGGCAGGCCGCGACACCAACGCCACCAAGCCGTCCCGATCACCCAGCCAACGGCCAGGTACCGAGTACGGCTCGGCGACCACCGCCACGTCCACCAACCACTCGGCCACAGTCTGCATCAGCAGATCCTGTGCCGCTCTGCAGTGGTTGGTGTTCGCCTGGAGGATGCGATGTTCGACTCTACCCATTAATCGAACATCGCACTCTCCTCCTCCACAGCCGCCGAGGTCCCAGCTACTGGGGTGACGGTGGCAGCGACAGGCCGGGTCGGCGCCTGCACTTTGCCCTTCTTAAGGGGAGGAATACAATTCCTCCCCTTCATAATGTGGCCCGCAGGGCGGCCACTGGCGGCACACACCGCGCAGTGCGGTGCGGTGGCCTCGCAGGAGGCGGCTTTATGCCCCTCCTTGCCGCAGCGGTAGCAGCTGTCCGCCCTGTCGACACTGGACGGACAGAGGGCCCGGGTGTGACCGATGCCAAAGCACCGGTAACACCTCAGCGGCAGGACCTCAAGGGCCCGGACCGCCGCCGAGCTGAACCCGACGGCGAGCCGTCCCTTCTCGAGGACGGCTTTGGCAGCGGCGACTGGGCACTCCAGGCGAATAGTGCCCATGCCGCCGCGCCCGGGCCTGATGCCCCCGCCCTGCACCGCTGCGACTTCGCAGCCCCCAATGGCTGCGATCGCTGCCACCACCTCCTCCCTGGTGACGGAGTCATCCAGGTCCGTCACCTCGATGGCCGCCGACTTCACCGGCCTGGCCGCCTTCGCCGAGTTCGCGATGACCTCCTGCAGCTTCGCTGCAAAGAGGTCCGCGTTCTTCGCGCCCTCGGCACCCGGGAACTCGAAAATTCGAGCCCCAGCCTGCGTCCGGCGGCACGAGACTTTACCGATCCCCAGTTTGGTAGGATCGGCATTGGCACGCGCCCGCAACATCACGGACGCGTACGTCTCGCCCCGCTCCGCAGCCTCCGTGGTGAGCGTCATCACGACGGCTGCGGTCTTGGGAGGAACCAAGTTCCTCCTGACACCGGCTGGGGTCGAACCCTTCCCCTTTCCCGTGCCAGTCGACTGACCAGCAGGGGTGGTGGCGGGGACGGCTGGGGCTGGGGGGGTGCTCTTCCCCTTCCCTTTCCCTTTTCCTTTTCCCTTCCCTTTGCCAGTCGGCTGCGAATGGCTGGGAGTGGTGGTGGCGGGAACGGCAGGGACGACAGCTGCCGTCCTTTTTCCCTTGCCCTTACCGACCACCTTCGTCCAGCCCTGCTGGTTGGTCGGGGTGGTCGAAGGGAGTAGGGCGTCTTCCCTCTGGGAGGTTTCCACTCGCTCCTCTCGCCTCTTGTCTGCCGCAAGCGGCGGTCGGAGGCGTTTCTCCGGTAGGAGCCGGTCCTCGATGCCCGCTAGGCAGGAGCGAACGAACGCCCTCTCCTCCGCCATGACCCTGCGGAGGACATCCTCAAGGCCGGGAGTGGAGGAAAGACCCTCCGCCGCAGGTCCGGGCTCGGCTTGCGATGGCCGGGCCGTGGCTTCAGCCAGCTTTAAGTGCAGCTGGCTGACCTCCGACTGCAGGCGATCTACTTTCGCCTGCAGTTGCCGCGACTCATCGCTGGCCTTGCGGACCACCAGCTCCGCGACGATTTCGCGCAGACTCGCGGCCCGGCATTTTAGGGACTTCTGGAACGTCCCCTTAAGGTGGGAGGACTTGGCGGCGACCTCAACGATCGCCTCTTCGTCCTCCAAGGCCATCTTCTCCAGTTCGGCCAAGGAGTGGTCCGCGTACAGGACGCGGGACGCCCCGTACCCGGACTTTGCACGGGCGGCGCGCGCCCGTTCTTCCTTGGCCGCTACCCGCTCCTCCAACTCTTGCTGGAGCTGTTCCCGCCTTGCCAGGTCCAACTCGCGTTGGGCGTCGGCTAGACCCACGTCGTGGGTGTCTGCCGCTGTCGTCGCCTTTCTGGACTTGACCCTCCTTCCGAGCCCCTTCGCTGAACCTGAGCCCGAGGACCCATCGGACACAACTTTTAGGAAGCTCCGCTTCCTGGATGCCGATCGCGATCGAGGATCCTCGATCGCCATCGCACTGGCATCCGACCCAACGGACTCATTGTCGGAGTCCGACAAATCGCCCGCTGTCCCTCCGTAGAAGGCTCTGCCTTCCGACGCCGTCGCGTCGCGTTGGCCCTGAGAAGGGCCTTTAACCTAACCTAACCTTTTTTTTTTTTTTTTTTTTTTTTTTTTTTTGTTTGCGCTGGGAAAAAATGCGTTACGCATACCCGCCCATTGGGGGATGGACGGGTTATGTGGGACTCTCCGGCTAGCCCGGCATACCCACTAAAATAACCCAGCGGCACTCCCGCATCGTCTGTGTGGAGGAGGACTGGGAAACCGGCACAGCCTTTACGTCCAGTCCCCCACCGACGACCGCCCGCCTTTACAGCGGGGCCCGCACGCCCCTCCCTAAGTGGAGGGGCCCGGGAACGACCGTGAGTGCTCGGCCGTTCCCGCCCGACGAGGGTGGTGATTACTGCAATGCGAGCGAAGGCGCCCCCGCACCTGTCGCCCGCTAATCACCACCAGAAGGAGGGAGGCGACGATCGTACAAACGCCGTCTCCCACCCCTTCTTCGCCTGCGAAGCGGCGGCGCGAGAGGATCATCCTCCCGCGCGCGCTCCGCCGCCTCCTTTTGCGACATGACGTTCTCGCAAAAGGAGGCAACCGCCGCCCAAGCCTCCTCACTCCCCAGCATGGAGTTCACCACACTGGGAAGTGAGAGGTCCTGCCCGACCACATCTGTCAGGGCACGGCGCAGCTCAGCCCAGGCTGGGCACACCTCGAGGGTGTGCTGCACCGTGTCCTCCGCGGCTCCACAATCGTGGCACGCCGGGGTTTCCTCCCTCCGAATCCGGTGCAGGTGCGTTCCGAAACAGCCATGTCCGGACAACACCTGCACTAGACGGAACGAGAGGAAACCGTGGGGGCGCTCGAGCCAGTCCCGCAGGACTGGACCGAGCGCGTCCAGCGTCCGGCGTCCAAATGTAGCGGAGGCGAGGTCCCGTGTCCAGTGTAGGACGATTGCGTCCCTCGCCTCCCGCCGCACGGCATCCCGCTCTTGCGCGGCGGGGCGCTCACCCAGCGCCCTACGCCGCGCCGCCCATTCGTACACTCTGGCGAGCACCCATGCCTCCAATTCCCAGGGAGGGGTGCCGGCCAGAGCGCACGCCGCCGCAAAGCCCACTGAGCGGTAGGCTCTCGCCACCCGCTGTGCAATGGCCCGTTGGGGCCTGCGGATGGCGGTTGCATTCTCCCTCCTATGGAGGGAGTCCGCCCAGATGGGTGCCCCATATAGGGCCATGCTCTTGAGGATGCCGGCATAGAGGCGCCGGCATCGCTCCTTGGGCCCTCCCAGGTTTGGGAGGAGCCATGAGAGGGCGTCCGCGGCTTTGAGCAGGCGCGTTGACAGCCCGCTGAAGTGCGGGCCAAAGCGCCACCTGCTGTCCAGCACGAGGCCCAGATACTTCATCTGGGCCCCGACCCCTATCCGGACGCCCTCCACCACGATGTGGGCGTCAGGAGGGCAGCGCTGCCGAGGCCCGTGAAAGAACACGGCCTCGGTCTTGTTCAGCGCCACCCTCAATCCGAGCTGGCGGATCCTACCTGCCACTAAGGATCCGCCAGCCGAGGCCAAACAGGCCGCCGCCCCAAAGTCCCTCCCCCGGGCAACGAGGAGAGTGTCATCCGCGTAGCAGATGACACTCGTGCCCTGGAGGAGGGTGCCCCGAAGGACCCAATCGAATCCGATGTTCCACAAGAGGGGCCCTAGCACCGAACCCTGTGGAACACCGGACTCCGCGCCGTAGCGCCTGATCCTGGCCGTCTTGTCCACCAGAAGGACCTCTCGGTCCCTCAAGTAGTCGGCCAGGATCGCCCGCAGATATTGGGGCACTCCGTAGTATCGGAGTGCCTCCAATATGGTCGAGTGGGGCACGGAGTTGAAGGCGTTGGCGATGTCGAACGACACCGCCAACACTCCGTCCCCAGCCTCGACCGCCTCCCGCACCTGGCCCCTGAGTAGGGCCAACGCGTCGACCGTCGAACGCCCCTGTCGGAACCCGAACTGGGCGTCCGACAGGTCCGGCCCTACCTCCCGCAAATGGCTGTTAAGCCGGGTGGCGAGTATCCCCTCGAACAGTTTACCGACCTCATCCAGCAGAACGATGGGCCGGTATGCCGAGGGGGAGTCCACCGGGCGTCCCTCCTTCCGGAGAAGGCACAATTTGCCTTCCTTCCATGGCTTCGGGAACCTCCCAGCCATCAGGCACGCGCTGAAGAGGTCCCGAAGCCTTTCCTCCATGAGGGACGCCGCGATGGCCACCACCCGTGCGGGGACGCCGTCCGGTCCAGGGGCCGTCTTCTTCGCGCGGAGAGGCAGAACCCCCGCGCGAACTTCTTTCACCGATACTGGAGGGACCTCCTCCGCCGGCGAAGCCGCCACCCCCCCCAGTGGGGGGTTCATCGTTGGTGGGGTGAATTCGGTCCTGCGCGGAAACAGTGACCGAACCACCCCATCCAGCAACGCCGGCTCTAGGGTCTCCGCTAATGGGGGACCGTAAGGGCGCAGCTGGCTCCGCGCCTGCTTATACGGTCTCCCAAACGGATCCCTGTCGAGGCCCTCCAGCATCTCGGCCTTTGCCGAGTCCTCGGCGGCGCACATTTCCGACTTGAGGACCGTCTTTGCCTCTAGGTAAGAGGCGTAGAGGCGGTCCTCCTCAGCCTGACATCGGCTGGTGCGCCGCCGACTCCGCGTGTAGGCCCTCCTGGCCTCCACGCACGCGGCCCGGAGCCCCGCCAGCTCCACCGTCCACCAATAAACGGCGCGACGGGGAGGCGGACGGCGAGACCGAGGCATGCTGGAGTTGCACACCTCGGTCAGGGATCCCCGCAGCCGAACCGCT
The DNA here is from genome assembly GCA_951640165.1 of Pseudoips prasinana. Lineage (NCBI taxonomy): Eukaryota > Metazoa > Arthropoda > Insecta > Lepidoptera > Nolidae > Pseudoips > Pseudoips prasinana. The sequence goes on along the minus strand of OX621240.1, from coordinate 40,092,707 downwards.
GCGGCGTCCACGTCCGTGCCCTGCACAGGGGGCGAGAGCCAGTCCTCGAGGAACGCCGCCTCCTGGGCTGACTCCCGGTCCAGGCGGGTGAGAGCCCACCGCGGGAAGGGAGATTGGCCCGAGCGGGCCATCCCCCGCGGGCTCTGGGTGGAGATGTCGAACCGCACATATCGGTGGTCCGACAGGGTCTCCACCATCTCCACCCGCCAGTTCACGACGCGTGTGGCTAGCACAGGGGTGGCGAACGACACGTCCACCACTGACCCTCCCTGTTGCCGCACACACGTCTGAACATCCCCCCTGTTTAGCAGGGACACGCCGCACGAGGCCGCCCAAAATTCGACGGCGCGCCCCCGGACGTTGCAGGACGCCGCTGGGTTGCCCCAGGCCACCGACTTGGCGTTCAAGTCGCCCAACACTACGACCTGACGTGGTGCCGCCCTTCCGACGACTGCCGTAAGGACCTCGAGAAAATTCTCGAAGTCCCTTAGAGGGTGGTTTGGGGAGAAATAGACCCCGACCAGGGCTATCTCTCCCCACGCGGCGGCCACGTATCCCGGACCCCTCTCTAAAAGCGAGAGGGGAGGGGAGTCCGTGGCAGGCCGCGACACCAACGCCACCAAGCCGTCTCGATCACCCAGCCAACGGCCAGGCACCGAGTACGGCTCGGCGACCACCGCCACGTCCACCAACCACTCGGCCACAGTCTGCATCAGCAGATCCTGTGCCGCTCTGCAGTGGTTGGTGTTCGCCTGGAGGATGCGATGTTCGACTCTATGCATCGGACATCACACCCTCCTCCTCCAGAGCCGCCGAGGTCCCAGCTACTGGGGTGGCGGTGGCAGCGACAGGCCGGGTCGGCGCCTGCGCTTTGCCCTTCTTAAGGGGAGGAATACAATTCCTCCCCTTCATAATGTGGCCCGCAGGGCGGCCACTGGCGGCACACACCGCGCAGTGCGGTGCGGTGGCCTCGCAGGAGGCGGCTTTGTGCCCCTCGTTGCCGCAGCGGTAGCAGCTGTCCGTCCTGTCGACACTGGACGGACAGAGGGCCCGGGTGTGACCGATGCCGAAGCACCGGTAACACCTCAGCGGCGGGACCTCAAGGGCCCGGACCGCCGCCGAGCTGAACCCGACGGCGAGCCGTCCCTTCTCGAGGACGGCTTTGGCAGCGGCGACTGGGCACTCCAGGCGAATTGCGCCCATGCCGCCGCGCCCGGGCCTGATGCCCCCGCCTTGTACCGCTGCGACTTCGCAGCCCCCTATGGCTGCGATTGCTGCCACCACCTCCTCCTTGGTGACGGAGTCGTCGAGATCCGTCACCTCAATGGCCGCTGACTTTACCGGCCTGGCCACCTTCGCCGAGTCTGCGATGACCTCTTGCAGCTTAGCTGCGAAGAGGTCCGCGTTTTTGCCGCCCTCGGCCCCCGGGAACTCGAAAATTCGAGCCCCAGCTTGTGTCCGGCGGCATGACACTTTGCCGATGCCCAGTTTCGTGGGATCGGCGTTTGCACGCGCCCGCACCATTATGGAGGCGTATGTCTGGCCTCGCTCCGCAGCCTCCGCGGTGAGCGTCACCACGACGGCCGCGGTCTTGGGAGGAACCAGTTTCCTCTTTGCTCCGGCTTGGGGGGAACTCTTTCCCTTCCCCTTTCCCGTGCCAGTCGACTGACCAGCAGGGGTGGTGGCGGGGACGGCTGGGGCTGGAGGGGTTCTCTTCCCCTTCCCTTTCCCTTTGCCAGTCGGCTGCGACTGGCTGGGAGTGGTGGTAGCGGGAACGGCAGGGACGACAGCTGCCGTCCTTTTGCCCTTGCCCTTCCCCTTACCGACCACCTTCGTCCAGCCCTGCTGGTTGGTCGGGGTGGTAGAGGGGAGAAGGGCGTCCTCCGTCTGGGACGAAGGCACCGGCTCCTTTTGCCTCCTGTCCGCCGCAAGCGTCGGCCGGACGACTTTCTCCGGCAAGAGCCGGTCCTCAATGCCTGCCAGGCAGGCTCTAACAAACGCCCTCTCCTCCGCCATGACCTTGCGGAGGATATCCTCAAGGCCGGAGGAGGGGGCGAGGCCCTCTGCCGCAGGTCTGGGCTCGGCTTGGGATGGCCGGGCCGTGGCTTCAGCCAGCTTTTGGTGCAGCTGGCTTACCTCCTGCTGCAGGCGATCCACTTTCGCCTGCAGCTGCCGCGATTCATCGCTGGCCTTGCGGTTGACCAGCTCCGCGACGATGCCGCACATGCTGGCGGCCCGGCATTTGAGGGACTTTTGAAAAGTCCCTTTTAGGTGGGAGGACTTGGTGGCGACCTGGACGATTACCTCCTCGTCCTCTAATGCCATCCGCTCTAGTTCGGCCAGAGAGTGGTCCGCGTACAGAACGCGGGACGCTCCGTATCCCGATTTGGCACGGGCGGCGCGCGCCCGTTCCTCCCTGGCCGCTACCTGCTCCTCCAGGTCTTGCTGGAGCTGCTCCCGCCTGGTGAGGTCCAACTCGCGCTGGGCGTCTACCAAACCCACGTCGTGGGTATCCGCTGTTATTGCCAAATTCTTGGCCTTGACCCTCTTTTTTGGCTCCTTTGCCGAGCCTGAGCCCGAGGAGCCATCGGACACAACCTTGAGGAAGGTCCGCTTCCTCGATGCCGATCGCGATCGACAAACATCGATCGCCATCGAATCACCATCCGATGCGATGGACTCTATGTCGGAGTCCGACATATCGCCCGCTCTCCCTCCGTAGAAGGCTCTGCCTTCCGACGCCGACGCGTCGCGTTGGCCCTGAGAAGGGCCTTTTGGTTGGCCCTGAGAAGGGCCTTTGGGTTGGCCCTGAGAAGGGCCTTTGGGTTGGCCCTGAGAAGGGCCTTTTGTAATGAAATGCCCGAGGGCATCCCGCGGTTGTTTGGGCATTCTCAGCAGTATTCGTAACTCACAAGGCAATAAGATAGTTACGATGCACAGTGCACTTTGGCCGTACCCAGCCTGCCACTCCGTTACGGTGGTCAGGACTGGGACGTTTCCGGGGAACGCGACGTGGACGCAAGCACTGTGGGGTGGTTCCCCAACCTAACCTTTTTTTTTTTTTTTTTTTTTTTTTTTTTTTTTTTTTTTTTTTTTTTTTGTTTGCGCTGGGAAAAAATGCGTTACGCATACCCGCCCATTGGGGGATGGACGGGTTATGTGGGACTCTCCGGCTACTCCGGCATACCCACTAAAATAACCCAGCGGCACTCCCGCATCGTCTTTGTGGAGGAGGACTGGGAAACCGGCACAGCCTTTACGTCCAGTCCCCCACCGACGACCGCCCGCCTTTACAGCGGGGCCCGCACGCCCCACCCTAAGTGGAGGGGCCCGGGAACGACCACGTGCTAGGCCGTTCCCGCCCGACGAGGGTGGTGATTACTGCAATGCGAGCGAAGGCGCCCCCGCGCCTGTCGCCCGCTAATCACCACTAGAGGGAGGGAGGCGACGATCGTACAACCGCCGTCTCCCACCCCTTCTTCGCCTGCGGAGCGGCGGCGCGAGAGGATCGTCCTCCCGCGCGCGCTCCGCCGCCTCCTTTTGCGACATGACATTCTCGCAAAAGGAGGCAACCGCCGCCCAAGCCTCCTCACTCCCCAGCATGGAGTTCACCACACTGGGAAGTGAGAGGTCCATACCGACCACATCTGTCAGGGCACGGCGCAGCTCAGCCCAGGCTGGGCACACCTCGAGGGTGTGCTGCGCCGTGTCCTCCGCGGCTCCGCAATGGTGGCACGCCGGGGTTTCCTCCCTCCGGATCCGGTGCAGGTGCGTTCCGAAACAACCATGTCCGGACAACACCTGCACTAGACGGAACGAGAGGAAACCGTGGGGGCGCTCGAGCCAGTCCCGCAGGGCTGGACCGAGCGCGTCCAACGTCCGGCGTCCAAAGGTGGCGGAGGCGAGGTCCTGTGTCCAGTGTAGGACGATTGCGTCCCTCGCCTCCCGCCGCACGGCATCCCGCTCTTGCGCGGCGGGGCGCTCACCCAGCGCCCTACGCCGCGCCGTCCACTCATACACTCTGGCGAGCACCCATGCCTCCAATTCCCAGGGAGGGGTGCCGGCCAGAGCGCACGCCGCCGCAAAACCCACCGAGCGGTAGGCCCTCGCCACCCGCTGTGCAATGGCCCGTTGGGGCCTGCGGATGGCGGTTGCATTCTCCCTCCTGTGGAGGGAGTCCGCCCAGATGGGTGCCCCGTACAGGGCCATGCTCTTCAGGATGCCGGCATAGAGGCGCCGGCATCGCTCCTTGGGCCCTCCCAGGTTTGGGAGGAGCCATGAGAGGGCGTCCGCGGCTTTCAGCAGGCGCGTCGACAGCCCGCTGAAGTGCGGGCCGAAGCGCCACCTGCTGTCTAGCACGAGGCCCAGATACTTCATCTGGGCCCCGACCCCTATCCGGACGCCCTCCACCACGATGTGGGCGTCAGGAGGGCAGCGCTGCCGAGGCCCGTGAAAGAACACGGCCTCGGTCTTGTTCAGCGCTACCCTCAAACCAAGCTGGCGGATCCTACCTGCCACTAAGGATCCGCCAGCTGAGGCCAAACAGGCCGCCGCCCCAAAGTCCCTCCCCCGGGCAACGAGGAGAGTGTCATCCGCGTAGCAGATGACACTCGTGCCCTGGAGGAGGGTGCCCCGAAGGACCCAATCGAATCCGATGTTCCACAAGAGGGGCCCTAGCACCGAACCCTGTGGAACACCGGACTCCGCGCCGTAGCGCCTGATCCTGGCCGTCTTGTCCACCAGAAGGACCTCTCGGTCCCTCAAGTAGTCGGCCAGGATCGCCCGCAGATATTGGGGCACTCCGTAGTATCGGAGTGCCTCCAATATGGTCGAGTGGGGCACGGAGTTGAACGCGTTGGCGATGTCGAACGACACCGCCAACACTCCGTCCCCAGCCTCGACCGCCTCCCGCACCTGGCCCCTGAGTAGGGCCAACGCGTCGACCGTCGAACGCCCCTGTCGGAACCCGAACTGGGCGTCCGACAGGTCCGGCCCTACCTCCCGCAAATGGCTATTAAGCCGGGTGGCGAGTATCCCCTCGAACAGTTTACCGACCTCATCCAGCAGAACGATGGGCCGGTATGCCGAGGGGGAGTCCACCGGGCGTCCCTCCTTCCGGAGAAGGCACAATTTGCCTTCCTTCCATGGCTTCGGGAACCTCCCAGCCATCAGGCACGCGCTGAACAGGTCCCGAAGCCTTTCCTCCATGAGGGACGCCGCGATGGCCACCACCCGTGCGGGGACGCCGTCCGGTCCAGGGGCCGTCTTCTTCGCGCGGAGGGGCAGAACCCCCGCGCGAACTTCCTCCGCCGACACTGGAGGGACCTCCTCCGCCGGCGAAGCCACCACCCCCCCCAGCGGGGGGTTCATCGTTGGAGGGGTGAATTCGGTCCTGCGCGGAAACAATGACCGAACCACCCCATCCAGCAACGCCGGCTCTAGGGTCTCCGTTAGTGGGGGGCCATAAGGGCGCAGCTGGCTCCGCGCCAGCTTATATGGCCTCCCAAACGGATCCCTATCGAGTCCCTCCAGCATCTCGGCCCTTGCCGAGTCTTCGGCGGCGCACATTGCCGACTTGAGGACCGTCTTTGCCTCTTCGTAAGAGGCGTAGAGGCGGTCCTCCTCAGCCTGACATCGGCTGGTGCGCCGCCGACTCCGCGTGTAGGCCCTCCTGGCCTCCACGCACGCGGCCCGGAGCGCCGCCAGCTCCCCCGTCCACCAATAAACGGCGCGACGGGGAGGCGGACGGCGAGACCGAGGCATGCTGGAATTGCACACCTCGGTCAGGGACCTCCGCAGCTGGACCGCTGCGGCGTCTACGTCCGTCACCTCCACAGGGGGCGAGAGCCAGTCCCGGAGGAACGCCGCCTCCTGGGCTGACTCCCGGTCCAGGCGGGTGAGAGCCCACCGCGGGAAGGGACATTGGCCCGAGCGGGCCATCCCCCGCGGGCTCTGGGTGGAGATGTCGAACCGCACATATCGGTGGTCCGACAGGGTCTCCACCATCTCCACCCGCCAGTTCACGACGCGGGCGGCTAGCACGGGGGTGGCGAACGATACGTCCACCACTGACCCTCCCCGTTGCCGCACACACGTGTGAACATCCCCCCTGTTCAGGAGGGACACGCCGCACGAAGCCGACCAAAATTCAGCGGCGCGCCCCCGGACGTTGCACGACGCCGCTGGGTTGCCCCAGGCCACCGACTTGGCGTTCAGGTCGCCAACCACTACGACCTGACGTGGTGCCGCCCTCCCGACGACTGCCGTAAGGACTTCGAGAAAATTCTCGAAGTCCCTTAGAGGGCGGTTTGGGGAGAAATAGACCCCGACCAGGGCTATTTTTCCCCACGCGGCGGCCACGTATCCCGGACCCCTCTCTAAAAGCGAGAGGGGTGGGGAGTCCGTGGCAGGCCGCGACACCAACGCCACCAAGCCGTCCCGATCACCCAGCCAACGGCCAGGCACCGAGTACGGCTCGGCGACCACCGCCACGTCCACCAACCACTCGGCCACGGTCTGCATGAGCAAATCCTGGGCCGCTCTGCAGTGGTTGGTGTTCGCCTGGAGGATGCGATGTTCGATCCTACCCATTAATGGATCATCGCACCCTCCTTCTCCACAGCCGCCGAGGTCCCAGCTACTGGGGTGGCGGTGGCAGCGACAGGCCGGGTCGGCGCCTGCATTTTGCCCTTCTTTAGGGGAGGAATACAGTTCCTCCCCTTCATAATGTGGCCCGCAGGGCGGCCACTGGCGGCACACACCGCGCAGTGCGGTGCGGTGGCCTCGCAGGAGGCGGCTTTGTGCCCCTCCTTGCCGCATCGGTAGCAGCTGTCCGTCCTGTCGACACTGGACGGACAGAGGGCTCGGGTGTGGCCGATTCCGAAGCACTTGTAGCACCTCAGCGGCTGCTCCTCAAGTGCCCGGACCGCCGCCGAGCTGAACCCGACGGCGAGCCGTCCCTTTTCGAGGACGGCTTTGGCAGCGGCGACTGGGCACTCCAGGCGAATAGTGCCCATGCCGCCGCGCCCGGGCCTGATGCCCCCGCCCTGCACCGCTGCGACTGCGCAGCCACCTATGGCTGCGATCGCTGCCACCACCTCCTCTTTGGTGACTGAATCATCAAGATCAGCCACCTCAATGGCCGCTGACTTTACCGGCCTCGCCACCTTCGCCGCATCCGCAATGACCTCCTGCAGCTTCGCTGCAAAGAGGTCTGCGTTCTTCGCGCCCTCGGCACCCGGGAACTCGAAAATTCGAGCCCCAGCCTGCGTCCGGCGGCACGAGACTTTACCGATCCCCAGTTTGGTAGGATCGGCATTGGCACGCGCCCGCAACATCACGGACGCGTACGTCTCGCCCCGCTCCACAGCCTCCGTGGTGAGCGTCATCACGACGGCTGCGGTCTTGGGAGGAACCAAGTTCCTCCTGACACCGGCTGGGGTCGAACCCTTCCCCTTCCCCTTTCCCGTGCCAGTCGACTGACCAGCAGGGGTGGTGGCGGAGACGGCTGGGGCTGGAGGGGTGCTCTTTCCCTTCCCCTTCCCTTTTCCTTTGCCAGTCGCAGCCGACTGGCCGGGAGTGGTGGTGGCGGGGACGGCAGGGACGACAGGTGCCGTCCTTTTGCCTTTGCCCTTCCCCTTACCGACCACCTTCGTCCAGCCCTGCTGGTTGGTCGGGGTGGTGGAAGGGAGAAGGGCGTCCTCCCTCGAGGAGCTAGGCACCGGCTCCTCTCGCCTCCTGTCCGCCGCAAGCGGCGGTCGGACGACTTTCGCCGGCAAGAGCCGGTCCTCAATGCCTGCCAGGCAGGCGCGGACAAATGACCTCTCCTCCGCCATGACCTTGCGGAGGATATCCTCAAGGCCGGAGGGGGGGGCGAAGCCCTCTTCCGCAGGTCTGGGCTCGGCTTGGGATGGCCGGGCCGTGGCTTCAGCCAGCTTCAGGTGAAGCTGGCTCACCTCCGACTGCAGGCGATCCACTCTCGCCTGCAGTTGCCGCGTCTCGTCGCTGGCCTTGCGGTCGACCAGCTCCGCGACGATGCCTCGCATGCTCGCGGCCCGGCATTTAAGGGACTTCTGAAAAGTCCCTTTTAGGTGGGAGGACTTGGTGGCGACCTCGATGATCACCTCCTCGTCCTCCAAAGCCATCCGCTCCAGTTCGGCCAGGGAGTGGTCCGCGTACTGGACGCGGGACGCCCCGTACCCGGACTTGGCACGGGCGGCGCGCGCACGTTCCTCCCTGGCCACAACCTGCTCCTCCAGGTCATGTTGGAGCCGCTCCCGCCTGGTTAGGTCCAGCTCGCGCTGGGCGTCCGCTAAACCCACCTCGTGGGTATCTGCCACTATTGCCGGCTTCTTAGCCTTCGGTTTCTTCTTTACAGAACCTGAAGCCGAGGAGCCATCGGACCCGTCCTTTAAAAAGGATTTCCGCTTTCGGGACGCGGATCTCGATCGCGAATCCTCCAACACCATGGAATCGGCGTCCGATTCGAAGAACTCAATTTCGGAGTCCGACAAATCGCCCTCCCTCCCGCCATAGAAGGCCCTGCCTTCCTCCGACGCTGATGCGTCGCGGTGGCCCTGAGAAGGGCCTTTTGGTTGGCCCTGAGAAGGGCCTTTGGGTTGGCCCTGAGAAGGGCCTTTGGGTTGGCCCTGAGAAGGGCCTTTGGGTTGGCCCTGAGAAGGGCCTTTTTTCACAAAATGCCCGAGGGCATCCCGCGCTGGTTTTGGCATAGCAAACAAAGCAGTATTCGTAGCACGCAAGGCAGTTGTTCGCTACGAAGCACAGTGCACTTTAGCCGTACCCAGTCTGCCACTCCGTTACGGTGGTCAGAACTGGGACGTTTCCGGGGAACGCGACGTGGACGCAAGCACTGTGGGGTGGTTCCCCTCCCCAACCTAACCTTTTTTTTTTTTTTTTTTTTTTGTTTGCGCTGGGAAAAAATGCGTTACGCATACCCGCCCATTGGGGGATGGACGGGTTATGTGGGACTCTCCGGCTACTCCGGCATACCCACTAAAATAACCCAGCGGCACTCCCGCATCGTCTATTTGGAGGAGGACTGGGAAACCGGCACAGCCTTTACGTCCAGTCCCCCACCGACGACCGCCCGCCTTTACAGCGGGGCCCGCACACCCCTCCCTTAGTGGAGGGGCCCGGGAACGACCGTGAGTGCTCGGCCGTTCCCGCCCGACGAGGGTGGTGATTGGTGCAATGCGAGCGAAGGCGCCCCCGCGCCTGTCGCCCGCTAATCACCACCAGAAGGAGGGAGCCGACGATCGTACAACCGCCGTCTCCCACCCCTTCTCCGCCTGCGGAGCGGCGGCGCGAGAGGATCATCCTCCCGCGCGCGCTCCGCCGCCTCCTTTTGCGACATGACATTCTCGCAAAAGGAGGCAACCGCCGCCCAAGCCTCCTCACTCCCCAGCATGGAGTTGACCACACTGGGAAGTGAGAGGTCCTGCCCGACCACATCAGTCAGGGCACGGCGCAGCTCAGCCCAGGCTGGGCACACCTCGAGGGTGTGCTGCGCCGTGTCCTCCGCGGCTCCACAGTCGTGGCACGCCGGGGTCTCCTCCCTCTGGATCCGATGCAGGTGCGTTCCGAAACAACCATGCCCGGACAACACCTGCACCAGACGGAAAGAGAGGAAACCGTGGGACCGCTCGAGCCAGTCCCGCAGGACTGGACCGAGCGCGTCCAACGTCCGGCGTCCAAATGTTGCGGAGGCGAGGTCCCGTGTCCAGTGGAGGACGATTGCGTCCCTCGCCTCCCGCCGCACAGCATCCCGCTCTTGCGCGGCGGGGCGCTCACCCAGCGCCCTACGCCGCGCCGCCCATTCGTACACTCTGGCGAGCACCCATGCCTCCAATTCCCAGGGAGGGGTGCCGGCCAGAGCGCACGCCGCCGTAAAGCCCACTGAGCGGTAGGCTCTCGCCACCCGCTGTGCAATGGCCCGTTGGGGCCTGCGGATGGCGGTTGCATTCTCCCTCCTATGGAGGGAGTCCGCCCAGATGGGTGCCCCATATAGGGCCATGCTCTTGAGGATGCCGGCATAGAGGCGCCGGCATCGCTCCTTGGGCCCTCCCAGGTTTGGGAGGAGCCATGAGAGGGCGTCCGCGGCTTTCAGCAGGCGCGTCGACAGCCCGCTAAAGTGCGGGCCGAAGCGCCACCTGCTGTCCAGCACGAGGCCCAGATACTTCATCTGGGCCCCGACCCCTATCCGGACGCCCTCCACCACGATGTGGGCGTCAGGAGGGCAGCGCTGCCGAGGCCCGTGAAAGAACACGGCCTCGGTCTTGTTCAGCGCTACCCTCAAACCGAGCTGGCGGATCCTACCTGCCACTAAGGATCCGCCAGCCGAAGCCAGACAGGCCGCCTCTCCAAAGTCCCTCCCCCGGGCAACGAGGAGAGTGTCATCCGCGTAGCAGATGACACTCGTGCCCTGGAGGAGGGTGCCGCGCAGCAGCCAATCGAATCCGATGTTCCACAAGAGGGGCCCTAGGACCGAACCCTGTGGAACACCGGACTCCGCGCCGTAGCGCCTGATCCTGGCCGTCCTGTCCGCCAGGAGGACCTCCCGGTCCTCCAGGTAGTTGGCCAGGATCGCCCGCAGATATTGGGGCACTCCGTGGTACCGGAGTGCCTCCAATATGGTCGAGTGGGGCACGGAGTTGAACGCGTTGGCGATGTCGAACGACACCGCCAACACTCCGTCCCCAGCTCCGACCGCCTCCTGCACTTGGCCCCTGAGTAGGGCCACCGCGTCGACCGTCGAACGCCCCTGTCGAAACCCGAACTGGGCGTCCGACAGGTCCGGCCCTACCTCCCGCAAATGGCTGTTAAGCCGGGTGGCTAGGATCCCCTCGAACAGTTTACCGACCTCATCGAGCAGAACGATGGGCCGGTATGCCGAGGGGGAGTCCACCGGACGTCCCTCCTTCCGGAGCAGGCAAAGCTGCCCCTCCTTCCATAGTTTCGGGAACCTCCCAGCCGTCAGGCACGCGCTGAAGAGGTCCCGAAACCTCTGCTCCATTAGGGACGCCGCGATGGCCACCACCCGTGCGGGGACGCCATCCGGTCCAGGGGCCGTCTTTTTCGCGCGGAGGGACAGAACCCCCGCGCCAAATTCCTCCGCCGAAACCGGAGGGACCTCCTCCGCCGGCCAAGCCACCACCCCCCCCAGTGGGGGGTTCATCGTTGGTGGGGTGAATTCGGTCCTGCACGGAAACAGTGACCGAACCACCCCATCCAGCAACGCCGGCTCTAGGGTCTCCGTTAGTGGGGGGCCATAAGGGCGCAGCTGGCTCCGCGCCTGCTTATATGGCCTCCCAAACGGATCCCTGTCGAGTCCCTCCAGCATCTCGGCCTTTGCCGAGTCTTCGGCGGCGCACATTGCCAACTTGAGGACCGTCTTTGCCTCTACGTAAGAGGCGTAGAGGCGGTCCTCCTCCGCCTGACATCGGCTGGTGCGCCGCCGACTCCGCGTGTAGGCCCTCCTGGCCTCCACGCACGCGGCCCGGAGCGCCGCCAGCTCCGCCGTCCACCAATAAACAGCGCGACGGGGAGGCGGACGGCGAGACCGAGGCATGCTGGAATTGCACACCTCGGTCAGGGACCCCCGGAGCCGAACCGCTGCGGCGTCGACGTCCGTGCCCTGCACAGGGGGCGAGAGCCAGTCCTCGAGGAACGCTGCCTCCAGGGCTGCCTCCCGGTCCAGGCGGGTGAGAGCCCACCGCGGGAAGGGAGATTGGCCCGAGCGGGCCATCCCCCGCGGGCTCTGGGTGGAGATGTCGAACCGCACATATCGGTGGTCCGACAGGGTCTCCACCATCTCCACCCGCCAGTTCACGACGCGGGCGGCTAGAACGGGGGTGGCGAACGATACGTCCACCACTGACCCTCCCCGTTGCCGCACACACGTGTGAACATCCCCCCTGTTCAGGAGGGACACGCCGCACGAAGCCGACCAAAATTCGGCGGCGCGCCCCCGGACGTTGCACGACGCCGCCGGGTTGCCCCAGGCCACCGACTTGGCGTTCAGGTCGCCCATTACGACGACCTGACGTGGTGCCGCCCTCCCGACGACTGCCGTAAGGACTTCGAGAAAATTCTCGAAGTCCCTTAGAGGGCGGTTTGGGGAGAAATAGACCCCGACCAGGGCTATTTCTCCCCACGCGGCGGCCACGTATCCCGGACCCCTCTCTAAAAGCGAGAGGGGAGGGGAGTCCGTGGAAGGCCGCGACACCAACGCCACCAAGCCGTCCCGATCACCTAGCCAGCGGCCAGGTATCGAGTACGGCTCGGCAACCACCGCCACGTCCACCAACCACTCGGCCACAGTCTGCATCAACAGATCCTGTGCCGCTCTGCAGTGGTTGGTGTTCGCCTGGAGGATTCGATGTTCGACTCTATGCATCGGACATCATACCCTCCTCCTCCACAGCCGCCGAGGTCCCAGCTACTGGGGTGGCGGTGGCAGCGACGGGCCGGGTCGGCGCCTGCGCTTTGCCCTTCTTAAGGGGAGGAATACAATTCCTCCCCTTCATAATGTGGCCCGCAGGGCGGCCACTGGCGGCACACACCGCGCAGTGCGGTGCGGTGGCCTCGCAGGAGGCGGCTTTGTGCCCCTCCTTGCCGCAGCGGTAACAGCTGTCCGTCCTGTCGACACTGGACGGACAGAGGGCTCGGGTGTGGCCAATGCCGAAGCACTTGTAGCACCTCAGCGGCTGGACTTCAAGTGCCCGGACCGCACCCGAGCTGAAGCCGACGGCTAGCCGTCCCTTTTCAAGGACGGCTTTGGCAGCAGCGACTGGGCACTCTAGGCGAATTGTGCCCATGCCGCCACGCCCTGGCCTGATGCCCCCGCCCTGTACCGCTGCGACTGTGCAGCCCCCAATGGCTGCGACTGCTGCCACCACCTCCTCCTTGGTGACGGAGTCATCCAGATCCGTCACCTCGATGGCCGCCGACTTCACCGGCCTCACCACCTTCGCCGCGTCCGCGATGACCTCCTGCAGCTTGGCTGCAAAGAGGTCTGCGTTTTTTGCGCCCTCCGCACCCGGGAACTCAAAGATACGAGCCCCAGCCTGCGTCCGGCGGCACGAGACTTTGCCGATCCCCAGTTTGGTGGGATCGGCATTGGCACGCGCCCGCATCATCACGGCCGCGTACGTCTCGCCCCGCTCCGCAGCCTCCGTGGTGAGCGTCATCACGACGGCTGCGGTCTTGGGAGGAACCAAGTTCCTCCTGACACCGGCTGGGGTCGAACCCTTCCCCTTTCCCGTGCCAGTCGGCTGACCAGCAGGGGTGGTGGCGGGGACGGCTGGGGCTGGAGGGGTGCTCTTCCCCTTCCCCTTCCCTTTCCCTTTGCCAGCTGGCCGCGACTGGCTGGGAGTGGTGGTGGCGGGAACGGCAGGGACGACAGCTGCCGTCCTTTTTCCCTTGCCCTTGCCCTTACCGACCACCTTCGTCCAGCCCTGCTGGTTGGTCGGGGTGGTGGAAGGGAGAAGGGCGTCCTCCCTCGTGGAGCTAGGCACCGGCTCCTCTCGCCTTCTGTCCGCCGCAAGCGGCGGTCGAACGACTTTCGCCGGCAAGAGCCGGTCCTCAATGCCCGCTAGGCAGGCCCTCACGAAGGCCCTCTCCTCCGCCATCACCCTGCGGAGGACATCCTCAAGGCTGGAGGAGGAGGCAAGACCCTCCGCCGCAGGTATGGGCTCGGCTTGCGATGGCCGGGCCGTGGCTTCAGCCAGCTTTAAGTGCAGCTGGCTGACCTCCGACTGCAGGCGATCTACTTTCGCCTGCAGTTGCCGCGACTCATCGTTGGCCTTGCGGCCCACTAGCTCCGCGACGATTTCGCGCAGACTCGCGGCCCGGCATTTTAGGGACTTCTGGAACGTCCCCTTTAGGTGGGAGGACTTGGCGGCGACCTCAACGATCGCCTCTTCGTCCTCCAAGGCCATCTTCTCCAGTTCGGCCAAGGAGTGGTCCGCGTACAGGACGCGGGACGCCCCGTACCCGGACTTTGCACGGGCGGCGCGCGCCCGTTCCTCCTGGGCCGCAACCCGCTCCTCCAGGTCTTGCTGGAGCTGCTCCCGCCGAGTCAGGTCCAGCTCTCGCTGGGCGTCAACCAAGCCCACATCGTGGGTGTCTGCCGCTGTAATTGCCTTTTTGGCCTTAATCTTTTTCTTTGGCTCCTTAACCCGAGCTGAACCCGAGCCCGAGGAGCCATCGGACACGACCTTTAGGAAGGTCCGCTTCCTCGATGCCGATCTCGATCGAGGATCGATCGCCATAGAGCTAGCATCCGACGTTACGGACTCATTGTCGGAGTCCGACACATCGCCCGCTCTCCCTCCGTAGAAGGCTCTGCCTTCCGACGCCGACGCGTCGCGTTGGCCCTGAGAAGGGCTCCCCAACCTAACCTAACCTTTTTTTTTTTTTTTTTTTTTTTTTTTGTTTGCGCTGGGAAAAAATGCGTTACGCATACCCGCCCATTGGGGGATGGACGGGTTATGTGGGACTCTCCGGCTACTCCGGCATACCCACTAAAATAACCCAGCGGCACTCCCGCATCGTCTTTGTGGAGGAGGACTGGGAAACCGGCACAGCCTTTACGTCCAGTCCCCCACCGACGACCGCCCGCCTTTACAGCGGGGCCCGCACGCCCCTCCCTAAGTGGAGGGGCCCGGAAACGACCGTGAGAGCTCGGCCGTTCCCGCCTACGTGGGTGGTGATTAGTGCAATGCGAGCGAAGGCGCCCCCGCGCCTGTCGCCCGCTAATCACCACCAGAAGGAGGGAGACGACGATCGTACAACCGCCGTCTCCCACCCCTTCTTCGCCTGCGGAGCGGCGGCGCGAGAGGATCATCCTCCCGCGCGCGCTCCGCCGCCTCCTTTTGCGACATGACATTCTCGCAAAAGGAGGCAACCGCCGCCCAAGCCTCCTCACTTCCCAGCATGGAATTCACCACACTGGGAAGCGAGAGGTCAATCCCGACTACATCGGTCAGGGCACGGCGCAGCTCAGCCCAGGCACACTCGTGGCACGCCGGGGTTTCCTCCCTCCGGATCCGATGCAGGTGCGATCCGAAGCAGCCATGCCCGGATAACACCTGCACCAGACGGAACGAGAGGAAACCGTGGGACCGCTCGAGCCAGTCCCGCAGGACTGGACCGAGCGCGTCCAGCGTCCGGCGTCCAAATGTGGCGGAGGCGAGGTCCCGTGTCCAGTGTAGGACGATTGCGTCCCTCGCCTCCCGCCGCACGGCATCCCGCTCTTGCGCGGCGGGGCGCTCACCGAGCGCCCTACGCCGCGCCGCCCATTCGTACACTCTGGCGAGCACCCATGCCTCCAATTCCCAGGGAGGGGTGCCGGCCAGAGCGCACGCCGCCGCAAAGCCCACTGAGCGGTAGGCTCTCGCCACCCGCTGTGCAATGGCCCGTTGGGGCCTGCGGATGGCGGTTGCATTCTCCCTCCTATGGAGGGAGTCCGCCCAGATGGGTGCCCCATATAGGGCCATGCTCTTGAGGATGCCGGCATAGAGGCGCCGGCATCGCTCCTTGGGCCCTCCCAGGTTTGGGAGGAGCCATGAGAGGGCGTCCGCGGCTTTCAGCAGGCGCGTCGACAGCCCGCTAAAGTGCGGGCCGAAGCGCCACCTGCTGTCCAGCACGAGGCCCAGATACTTTATCTGGGCCCCGACCCCTATCCGGACGCCCTCCACCACGATGTGGGCGTCAGGAGGGCAGCGCTGCCGAGGCCCGTGAAAGAACACGGCCTCGGTCTTGTTCAGCGCTACCCTCAAACCGAGCTGGCGGATCCTACCTGCCACTAAGGATCCGCCAGCTGAGGCCAGACAGGCCGCCTCTCCAAAGTCCCTCCCCCGGGCAACGAGGAGAGTGTCATCCGCGTAGCAGATGACACTCGTGCCCTGGAGGAGGGTGCCGCGCAGCAGCCAATCGAATCCGATGTTCCACAAGAGGGGCCCTAGCACCGAACCCTGTGGAACACCGGACTCCGCGCCGTAGCGCCTGATCCTGGCCGTCCTGTCCGCCAGGTAATTGGCCAGGATCACCCGCAGATATTGGGGCACTCCGTGGTACCGGAGTGCCTCCAATATGGTCGAGTGGGGCACGGAGTTGAAGGCGTTGGCGATGTCGAACGACACCGCCAACACTCCGTCCCCAGCCCCGACCGCCTCCTGCACTTGGCCCCTGAGTAGGGCCACCGCGTCGATCGTCGAACGCCCCTGTCGAAACCCGAACTGGGCGTCCGACAGGTCTGGCCCTACCTCCCGCAGCTGGCTATTAAGCCGGGTGGCGATGATCCCCTCGAACAATTTACCGACCTCATCGAGCAGAACGATGGGCCGGTATGCCGAGGGGGAGTCCACCGGGCGACCCTCCTTCCGGAGCAGGCAAAGCTGCCCCTCCTTCCAGATCTTCGGGAACCTCCCAGCCGTCAGGCACGCGCTGAAGAGGTCCCGAAACCTCTCCTCCATGAGGGACGCCGCGATGGCCACCACCCGTGCGGGGACACCATCCGGTCCAGGGGCCGTCTTCTTCGCGCGGAGGGACAGAACCCCCGCGCGAAATTCCTCCACCGATACTGGAGGGACCTCCTCCTCCGGCGAAGCCACCACCCCCCCCAGCGGGGGGTTCATCGTTGGTGGGGCGAAGTCGGTCCTGCGCGGAAACAGTGACCGAACCACCCCATCCAGCAACGCCGGCTCTAGGGTCTCCGCTAATGGGGGACCGTAAGGGCGCAGCTGGCTCCGCGCCTGCTTATACGGCCTCCCAAACGGATCCCTGTCGAGGCCCTCCAGCATCTCGGCCTTTGCCGAGTCCTCGGCGGCGCACATTTCCGACTTGAGGACCGTCTTTGCCTCTAGGTAAGAGGCGTAGAGGCGGTCCTCCTCAGCCTGACATCGGCTGGTGCGCCGCCGACTCCGCGTGTAGGCCCTCCTGGCCTCCACGCACGCGGCCCGTAGCGCCGCCAGCTCCCCCGTCCACCAATAAACGGCGCGACGGGGAGGCGGACGGCGAGACCGAGGCATGCTGGAGTTGCACACCTCGGTCAGGGACCTCCGCAGCTGGACCGCTGCGGCGTCCACGTCCGTCACCTCCACAGGGGGCGAGAGCCAGTCCTCGAGGAACGCTGCCTCCAGGGCTGCCTCCCGGTCCAGGCGGGTGAGAGCCCACCGCGGGAAGGGAGATTGGCCCGAGCGGGCCATCCCCCGCGGGCTCTGGGTGGAGATGTCGAACCGCACATATCGGTGGTCCGACAGGGTCTCCACCATCTCCACCCGCCAGTTCACGACGCGTGTGGCTAGCACAGGGGTGGCGAACGACACGTCCACCACTGACCCTCCCTGTTGCCGCACACACGTGTGAACATCCCCCCTGTTCAGGAGGGACACGCCGCACGAAGCCGCCCAAAATTCCACGGCGCGCCCCCGGACGTTGCAGGACGACGCTGAGTTGCCCCAGGCCACCGACTTAGCATTCAGGTCGCCCAACACGACGACCTGACGTGGTGCCGCCCTCCCGACGACTGCCGTAAGGACTTCGAGAAAATCCTCGAAGTCCCTTAGAGGGCGGTTTGGGGAGAAATAGACCCCGACCAGGGCTATTTCTCCCCACGCGGCGGCCACGTATCCCGGACCCCTCTCTAAGAGCGAGAGGGGAGGGGAGTCCGTGGCAGGCCGCGACACCAACGCCACCAAGCCGTCCCGATCACCCAGCCAGCGGCCAGGTATCGAGTACGGCTCGGCGACCACCGCCACGTCCACCAACCACTCGGCCACAGTCTGCATCAACAGATCCTGTGCCGCTCTGCAGTGGTTGGTGTTCGCCTGGAGGATGCGATGTTCGACTCTACCCATTAGTCGGTCATCGCACCCCCCTCCTCCACAGCCGCTGAGGTCCCAGCCACTGGGACGGCGGTGGCAACGACAGGCCGGGTCGGCGCCTGTACTTTCCCCTTCTTAAGGGGAGGACTGCAGTTCCTCCCCTTCATTATGTGGCCCGCAGGGCGGCCACTGGCGGCACAGACCGTGCAGTGCGGCGTGGCGGCATTGCAGGAGGCGGCTTTGTGCCCCTCCTTGCCGCAGCGGTAGCAGCTGTCCGTCCTGTCTATTGTGGACGGACAGAGAGCTCGGGTGTGTCCGATGCCGAAGCACTTATAACACCTTAAAGGCTGGTCTTCAAGGGCCCGGACTGCACCCGAGCTGAAGCCAACGGCGAGCCGTCCCTTTTCGAGGACGGCTTTGGCAGCGGCGACTGGGCACTCTAGGCGAATGGTGCCCATGCCGCCGCGCCCGGGCCTGATGCCCCCGCCTTGTACCGCTGCGACTTCGCAGCCCCCTATGGCTGCGATTGCTGCCACCACCTCCTCCTTGGTGACGGAGTCATCCAGGTCCGTCACCTCGAAGGCCGCCGACTTCACCGGCCTGGCCACCTTCGCCGCGTCCGCAAGGACCTCTTCGCAGCAAAGCTGCAAGAAGGTCCGCATTCTTGCCACCCTCCGCACCCGGGAACTCAAAAATACGAGCCCCAGCCTGAGTCCGGCGGCACGAGACTTTGCCGATCCCCAGTTTGGCGGGATCGGCACTGGCACGCGCCCGCATCATTACGGACGCGTAAGTCTCTCCCCGCTCCGCAGCCTCCGCGGTGAGTGTCATCACGACGGCTGCGGTCTTGGGAGGAACCAAGTTCCTCTTGGGGCCGGCTGGGGTGGAACTCTTCGCCTTCCCCTTCTCCCCTCCCGTGCCAGTCGACTGACCAGCAGGGGTGGTGGCGGAGACGGCTGGGGCTCGAGGGGCGCTCCTCCCCTTCCCCTTCCCTTTCCCTTTTCCTTTGCCAGTCGCAGCCGACTGGCTGGGAGTGGTGGTGGCGGGGACGGCAGGGACGACAGGTGCCGTCCTTTTGCCTTTGCCCTTCCCCTTACCGACCACCTTCGTCCAGCCCTGCTGGTTGGTCGGGGTGGTGGAAGGGAGAAGGGCGTCCTCCCTCGAGGAGCTAGGCACCGGCTCCTCTCGCCTTCTGTCCGCCGCAAGCGGCGGTCGGACGACTTTCGCCGGCAAGAGCCGGTCCTCTATCCCCGCTAGGCAGGATCTGACGAAGGCCCTCTCCTCCGCCATGACCCTGCGGAGGACATCCTCAAGGCCGGGGGAGGAGGCAAGGCCCTCTGCCGCAGGTCTGGGCTCGGCTTGGGATGGCCGGGCCGTGGCTTCAGCCAGCTTCATGTGCAGCTGGCTGACCTCCGACTGCAGGCGATCTACCTTCGCCTGCAGTTGCCGCGTTTCGTCGCTGGCCTTGCGGTCGACCAGCTCCGCGACGATGCCACGCATGCTCGCGGCCCGGCATTTAAGGGACTTCTGAAAAGTCCCTTTTAAGTGGGAGGACTTGGCGGCGACCTCCACGATCGCCTCCTCGTCCTCCAAGGCCATTCTCTGGAGTTCGGCCAGGGAGTGGTCCGCGTACAGGACGCGGGACGCCCCGTACCCGGACTTTGCACGGGCAACGCGCGCCCGTTCCTCCTGGGCCGCAACCCGCTCCTCCAGCTCTTGCTGGAGCTGCTCCCGCCGTGCCAGGTCCAGCTCACGCTGGGCGTCGGCTAAACCCACATCGTGGGTGTCTGCCGCTGTCGTGGGCTTCTTAGCCTTGATCCTCTTTTTTGGCTCCTTCGCCGAGCCCGAGCCAGAGGAGCCATCCGACACGACTTTGAGGAAGGAAACCTAACCTAACCTAACCTTTTTTTTTTTTTTTTTTTTTTTTTTTTTTTTGTTTGCGCTGGGAAAAAATGCGTTACGCATACCCGCCCATTGGGGGATGGACGGGTTATGTGGGACTCTCCGGCTACTCCGGCATACCCACTAAAATAACCCAGCGGCACTCCCGCATCGTCTATTTGGAGGAGGACTGGGAAACCGGCACAGCCTTTACGTCCAGTCCCCCACCGACGACCGCCCGCCTTTACAGCGGGGCCCGCACGCCCCTCCCAAAGTGGAGAGGCCCGGGAACGACCGTGAGTGCTCGGCCGTTCCCGCCCGACGAGGGTGGTGATCAGTGCAATGCGAGCGAAGGCGCCCCCGCGCCTGTCGCCCGCTAATCACCACCAGAAGGAGGGAGGCGACGATCGTACAACCGCCGTCTCCCACCCCTTCTTCGCCTGCGGAGCAGCGGCGCGAGAGGATCATCCTCCCGCGCACGCTCCGCCGCCTCCTTTTGCGACATGACATTCTCGCAAAAGGAGGCAACCGCCGCCCAAGCCTCCTCACTCCCCAGCATGGAGTTCACCACACTGGGAAGTGAGAGGTCCATCCCGACCACATCTGTCAGGGCACGGCGCAGCTCAGCCCAGGCTGGGCACACCTCGAGGGTGTGCTGCGCCGTGTCCTCCGCGGCTCCACAGTCGTGGCACGCCGGGGTCTCCTCCCTCTGGATCCGATGCAGGTGCGTTCCGAAGCAGCCATGCCCGGACAACACCTGCACCAGACGGAAAGAGAGGAAACCGTGGGGGCGCTCGAGCCAGTCCCGCAGGACTGGACCGAGCGCGTCCAGCGTCCGGCGTCCAAATGTGGCGGAGGCGAGGTCCCGTGTCCAGTGTAGGACGATTGCGTCCCTCGCCTCCCGCCGCACGGCATCCCGCTCTTGCGCGGCGGGGCGCTCACCCAGCGCCCTACGCCGCGCCGCCCATTCGTACACTCTGGCGAGCACCCATGCCTCTAATTCCCAGGGAGGGGTGCCGGCCAGAGTGCACGCCGCCGCGAAGCCCACTGAGCGGTAGGCTCTCGCCACCCGCTGTGCAATGGCCCGTTGGGGCCTGCGGATGGCGGTTGCATTCTCCCTCCTGTGGAGGGAGTCCGCCCAGATGGGTGCCCCATACAGGGCCATACTCTTGAGGATGCCGGCATAGAGGCGCCGGCATCGCTCCTTGGGCCCTCCCAGGTTTGGGAGGAGCCATGAGAGGGCGTCCGCGGCTTTCAGCAGGCGCGTCGACAGCCCGCTGAAGTGCGGGCCGAAGCGCCACCTGCTGTCCAGCACGAGGCCCAGATACTTCATCTGGGCCCCGACCCCTATCCGGACGCCCTCCACCACAATGTGGGCGTCAGGAGGGCAGCGCTGCCGAGGCCCGTGAAAGAACACGGCCTCGGTCTTGTTCAGCGCCACCCTCAAACCAAGCTGGCGGATCCTACCTGCCACTAAGGATCCGCCAGCTGAGGCCAGACAGGCCGCCTCCCTAAAATCCCTCCCCCGGGCAACGAGGAGAGTGTCATCCGCGTAGCAGATGACACTCGTGCCCTGGAGGAGGGTGCCGCGCAGCAGCCAATCGAATCCGATGTTCCACAAGAGGGGCCCTAGCACCGAACCCTGTGGAACACCGGACTCCGCGCCGTAGCGCCTGATCCTGGCCGTCCTGTCCGCCAGGAGGACCTCCCGGTCCTCCAGGTAGTTGGCCAGGATCACCCGCAGATATTGGGGCACTCCGTGGTACCGGAGTGCCTCCAATATGGTCGAGTGGGGCACGGAGTTGAACGCGTTGGCGATGTCGAACGACACCGCCAACACTCCGTCCCCAGCCTCGACCGCCTCCCGCACCTGGCCCCTGAGTAGGGCCACCGCGTCGACCGTCGAACGCCCCTGTCGAAAGCCGAACTGGGCGTCCGACAGGTCCGGCCCTACCTCCCGCAAATGGCTGTTAAGCCGGGTGGCGAGGATCCCCTCGAACAGTTTACCGACCTCATCGAGCAGAACGATGGGCCGGTATGCCGAGGGGGAGTCCACCGGGCGTCCCTCCTTCCGGAGCAGGCAAAGCTGCCCCTCCTTCCATAGTTTCGGGAACCTCCCAGCCGTCAGACACGCGCTGAAGAGGTCCCGAAACCTCTGCTCCATGAGGGACGCCGCGATGGCCACCACCCGTGCGGGGACGCCATCCGGTCCAGGGGCCGTCTTCTTCGCGCGGAGGGAAAGGACCCCCGCGCCAAATTCCTCCGCTGAAACCGGAGGGACCTCCTCCGCCAGCGAAGCCACCACCCCCCCCAGTGGGGGGTTCATCGTTGGTGGGGTGAATTCGGTCCTGCGCGGAAACAGCGACCGAACCACCCCATCCAGCAACGCCGGCTCTAGGGTCTCCGTTAGTGGGGGGCCATAAGGGCGAAGCTGGCTCCGCGCCAGCTTATATGGCCTCCCAAACGGATCCCTGTCGAGGCCCTCCAGCATCTCGGCCTTCGCCGAGTCCTCGGCGGCGCACATTGCCGTCTTGAGGACCGTCTTTGCCTCTACGTAAGAGGCGTAGAGGCGGTCCTCCTCCGCCTGACATCGGCTGGTGCGCCGCCGACTCCGCGTGTAGGCCCTCCTGGCCTCCACGCATGCGGCCCGGAGCGCCGCCAGCTCCGCCGTCCACCAATAAACGGCGCGACGGGGAGGCGGACGGCGAGACCGAGGCATGCTCGAGTTGCACACCTCGGTCAGGGACCCCCGGAGCCGAACCGCTGCGGCGTCGACGTCCGTGCCCTGCACAGGGGGCGAGAGCCAGTCCTCGAGGAACGCTGCCTCCAGGGCTGCCTCCCGGTCCAGGCGGGTGAGAGCCCACCGCGGGAAGGGAGATCGGCCCGAGCGGGCCATCCCCCGCGGGCTCTGGGTGGAGATGTCGAACCGCACATATCGGTGGTCCGACAGGGTCTCCACCATCTCCACCCGCCAGTTCACGACGCGGGCGGCTAGCACGGGGGTGGCGAACGACACGTCCACCACTGACCCTCCCCGTTGCCGCACACACGTCTGAACATCCCCCCTGTTCAGGAGGGACACGCCGCACGAAGCCGACCAAAATTCGACGGCGCGCCCCCGGACGTTGCAGGACGCCGCTGAATTGCCCCAGGCCACCGACTTGGCGTTCAGGTCGCCTAACACGACGACCTGACGTGGTGCCGCCCTCCCGACGACTGCCGTAAGGACTTCGAGAAAGTTCTCGAAGTCCCTTAGAGGGCGGTTTGGGGAGAAATAGACCCCGACTAGGGCTATTTCTCCCCACGCGGCGGCCACGTATCCCGGACCCCTCTCTAAAAGCGAGAGGGGAGGGGAGTCCGTGGCAGGCCGCGACACCAACGCCACCAAGCCGTCTTGATCACCCAGCCAACGGCCAGGTACCGAGTACGGCTCGGCGACCACCGCCACGTCCACCAACCACTCGGCCACAGTCTGCATCAGCAGATCCTGGGCCGCTCTGCAGTGGTTGGTGTTCGCCTGGAGGATGCGATGTTCGACTCTTCCCATTAGTAGGACATCGCACCCTCCTCCTCCACAGCCGCTGAGGTCCCAGCCACTGGGACGGCGGTGGCAGCGACAGGCCGGGTCGGAGCCTGGGCTTTGCCCTTCTTAAGGGGAGGACTGCAATTCCTCCCCAACCTAACCTAACCTTTTTTTTTTTTTTTTTTTTTTTTTTTTTTTTTTTTTTTTTTTTTTTTTTTTGCGGGGTGGAAAATCCTGCATGGATGTCCTCCGCCTTGGGGGAGGCGGAGGGGTCTGTCAGACTCCTACTGACTAAAAACCACCCCGGTGTTCCATCTCACACCTGCGCCGGGGGTCGCGGGAACGAATGATACTTCCGCAACCCCCAGCTGGTGCTGGCCCATGCCTGCGGGCCTCCTCGCATTAGCGGGGGGAGTGAGGTGTTAAACTCCCCCCGCAACGTCTAAGAGGGGCGCGCGTGGAACACGTCGCGCCGCCACCTCGGGTCCAGATGTGTAGTGGGCGACGGACGCCCCTGAGTCCGTCGCCCCTGGACCCATTTAGGGGGGCTGGAAGAGGGCATTGTCCGCCCTCCGCCGACGCCCGGTGCGTCTGCTGCGGGCCGGATGAGAGGATGAAATCTCCCTCTCCCGCTCCGCAGCTTCCTTCCGCGAGATGACTGTCTCGCAGAAGGAAACCACCGCGTCCCAGGACTCCTCGCTGCCAACCATTGAGTTCACGACGGCCGGCAGCGACAGGTCACTGCCTACTCCAGAAATGAGGGCACGGCGCTGCTCCTCCCAAGCGGCACACTCTGCCAGCGTATGCAGCGCCGTGTCCTCCCGACAGTCGACGCAGTGGTGACACCGGGCGTCCGGCTCCCTGTTTATGCGACACAGGTACTTCCCGAAGCAGCCATGCCCCGAGAGTACCTGCGTCACCCGAAACGACAGGGAGCCGTGCCTCCTCCCGAGCCAACGCTCGAGTACCGGCCGGACCGCCTCGATAGTGACGAGGCCGGCGGTTGGGCGCGATAGCCTGTCCCGCCATTCCGCCACCAGGGCCTCGCGAAGCTGCGACCGACGCAGCCCCATGTGTTGCTGCATCGGCCTCTCGCCTTGTGCCAGCATCTCCTCGCGCCACCGGTACAGTGACGCGAGTACTTTAGCCTCGAGGTCCCAGGGCGGGGATCCGGCCAGTACACAAGCCGCCTCGTAGGAGACCGTGCGATACCCCCTGATAACTCTGACGGCCATAGCTCTCTGCGGTCTCCGCAGAACAGCTATGCTACCGGCCGTCAGGTCAGCCGCCCAGATCGGGGCCCCGTACAGGGCCATCGATCGCACGATCCCCACGTAGAGCCGCCTACAGGCTGCGCTCGGGCCCCCCAGATTGGGAAGCAGCGTTGACAGCGCCCCAGCCGCGCCCATCAGCTTGGGCACCAGCCGCCGGAAGTGGGGTCCGAAGTCCCACCGGCTGTCGAGCACCAATCCCAGGTACTTCATGGTAGGCTCGACAGCGATCCGGACCCCCCCAACCACTATGTGTGATCCGGCGGGTGGCGCCCTTCGGGGACCATGGAACATCATGGCCTCCGATTTGTTGAGGGCCACCTCCAGGCCGAGGCGCCGGATGCGGCTCACCACCTGTGAGACCGCCGCCGTCGCCAGCAACGCTGCCTCCCTGTGCGAACTCCCACGGGCCGTAACCAGCGTGTCGTCCGCATAACACGTCAGGTCCACGCCCGTCTGGAGTTCGCCCCTCAGCACCCAGTCGTAACCGATGTTCCACAGGAGCGGGCCCAAGACTGAGCCCTGCGGAACACCGCACGACATTGGGTGCCGTTGTCCGCCATCCCGTCCCACGTAGGTGACACACCTCTCTGCCAGGTAAGCCCCAACGATGTGGCGAAGGTAGGAAGGCACCCGATGATACCGCAGTGCCTCCCGAATGCAACTCCAGGGCAGGGTGTTGAAGGCGTTGGAGATGTCCAAGGACACCGCCAACATCACCCCACCCCGGGACACTGCTTCCTCCGCCAGGCCTCTCACCCTCGACACAGCGTGTATGGTAGAGCGCCCATGCCGAAAGCCGAACTGGCTCTCGTCCAGGTCCGGCCCCTCTCCGCACAAGTGGCCGACGAGGCGGGCTGCGATTATCCACTCAAGCAGCTTGCCAACCTCGTCCAGCAGCACTATGGGCCGGTACCCAGACGGTGAGTCCGCAGGGCGCCCCGCCTTTCTGAGCAGGACCAGACGACCAGATTTCCACAAGGTGGGAAACTGGCCCCGCTCAAGGCACGCCGTGTAGAGACCTCTCAGTTGGGGACCCAGCTCCTTCAGAGCGAGGGCCAACGCACAGCCGTGAATCCCGTCGGGCCCCGGAGCCACGTTTTTGGCCCGGAGCCGCATCACGGCCGCCCTCAACTCTTCCTGAGTCACCCCTGGGACGCTGATGGCGTTCTCCTCTGTAGGCTCTGCAGCTGTGGGCAAAGCCATCGGCGGTGGCGTGTGCTCCGCTCTTGCCGGGAAGAGGGCTGCCACTACTTCCTCCAGCAGCTCGGGTTGGAGACTCTCCGTGAGTGGAGGCGCCGCGGCTCGAAGTTTCCCACGAACCGCACGATAAGGGCGCCCCCACGGATCTCCGTCCAGAGTCTCCAACATCTCCTCCCTGGCTCGCGTCTTGGCTTCGCCGATGGCCAGCCACAGAGCCTCCTTCGCCGCGCGGTACACCTCATACCGCGCGGCCTCTTCATCAGGGACCCGACGACGTCTCCTCCGGTATCGGGTGTACTGGCGCCTGACCGCCACGCACGCGACGCGCAACTGTGCGATCTCGGCAGTCCACCAGTACACCTGGCGCTTTCCTGTCTGTGTGTGGACCCGGGGCATAGACGCGTCGCAGATTTGCGTCATCGCCCCGCGGAACCACAGCGCCTCCTCTTCGACGTCGACGGGTCCATTCGTCGCCGACTCCCGGTACCAGGCCTGGACAATGGCGGCCTCCTCGAGAAGTTCCCTGTCGATGCGCTTACGCGCCCAGCGCGGACCGTCTACCCGCGGGGCCGGTGGACCGCGGCCGCCAGTGGTCTGGGCGGAGACGTCGAAACGGATGTACCGATGATCCGACAACGTCTCCACCTCCACAGCGACACGCCAGTCGCGGACACGGCTCGCGACAGCAGGGCTAGCGAACGAGACGTCCACTATTGAACCACCCCGCTGCCGCACGCACGTGTGGACCGACCCCCGATTTAGGACGGTCAGGCCAGCCGTGACCGCCCACTCCTCCAGCACCTCACCCCTGGCATCCGTTACCGGAGATCCCCACGCCGCAGACTTGGCGTTGAGATCCCCGAGCAACAGCACAGGGCGAGGGTGGAGTCGGCCTACAACGGCACCCAACTCGACAAGGAAATTCTCGAAGTCGGCGAGACTCTTGTTGGGCGAAAAATACGCCCCAACCGTACCAATGCCGTCCACGAGGGCTGCTACCCAGCCGTGACCTCGGGACGGGTGGACCAGAGCCCCGCCAATGATGGCCACCAAGCCGTCCAAGTCTCCCAACCAGTTATCCCTGGGGGGGACAAAGTACGGCTCGGCGACCACCGCCACGCGGATCGACCACTCCGCCATGCTCTGGAGCAAGAGATCCTGAGCTCTGGCACAGTGGTTGATATTGCCCTGGAGGAAATGGAACAGCGCCATTAGGCAGTGTCCATTCCCTCCGCACCCCTCTCAGGCCGGGAGTCGGCCGAAGGGCAGCTAGGCTGTCGGGGGGGTAAAGAGCCCCCGGCAGCCTTGGCTCCCTTTTTCTTCTTCTTGGCGGTAGCGCCACAGGCCTTCCCGCCCGCTCTGTGCCCCGCGGGCCTCCCTGCAGCTGTACAGAGGCTGCAGTTTGGCGCCGCAGAGCACTGGGCCGCCTTGTGGCCGGGCTGGCCGCAGCGATAACACTCGTCGCTGCGGTCCGTTTCAGCAGTGCACCGCGCCCGGACATGCCCAATGTCCAGGCATCGGTAGCACCGCATAGCCCTGGGCTGCACCAGCTTGACCCTGGCGGCAACCCACCCCACCAACAGTCGCCCAGCACTGGCGACCTTATTCGCCGCCCCCACCGGACACCGCACCCATATGAAGCCGAGTCCGGAGGCGTCGGCGCGAATGTCGCCCGTCCGCACATCCTCGGGCCGACATCCACCGATCCGGGCGACGGCCGCCAAGACCTCAGCCGGAGTCACCGAGTCATCCAGGCCGTCGACACGAAACTCCGCGGTCTTCACCGGCCTGGACACCCGGACGTCCTCCGGATTGAGGGCCTCCCTCAACTTGGCGGCCAGGATGTCCGCCTTCGCCCCGCTGGAGTCACCCGACACCTCAAGCAGCCGCGCCCCCGTCACCGCCGACTTTATCCTGAAGCCGGACGGTGTGCCAAGGTCGGGAAACGCGACTTTGGCCTTTGCCTCGGTCAGGACCGCCTTATACGTAACGCCCCTTTTGACGGCTTCGGGCTGCAGTGTTATCACTACAGCCGCGGAGCGTGGGGCTCTGACCTTAGGCGGTCCCTGTGCCTTCTTGGGTGCCGGTGTTGGTGCCGGCGGCGCCGCCTTCTTCTTTTTGCGGCCCCTCTTGACGACCGTCGTCCAGGCCTCAGTACTAGGCCCAGGCGCAGCCGCTGGAGGCGCCGCTGGAGGTCCCGCTGTCCGGGAGGTCGGCATTTGGGACGCGGGCTTTGATGCCACTGTCCTTCCTGGTCGGCTCGGTTTAGCCGCCACGGCCACCGCGGCCGCCGGGCGCCGTTCGTGGACAACCTCTCTCCTCCGCCCGTCCCCGGCGAGTGGAGGGCGGACGGACTCCGCCGGGAGGAGCCTCGCCTCTATGGCCTCGAAGCGGGCACCGACCATCTTACCGCACTGCATCATGCAGACGCGGACGATCTTTTCGACCTCCGCATCCACAAGTGCAGGGGTCGAGAAAGAGGCCGGCGATGGAGTCGGCGATGGGGTCGCCACAGGAGAGGACCCGGCGACTGCGGGAGCTGTCCTTTGGGCGGCAACCTGCCGCTTGAGGTCCTCCAGCTCCGATCGGAGACGGTCGTTCTCCTCCCACAACTTCGCCGTCTCCTCGGTGCCGGTGCGATTGGCGAGGACCTCAACCGCCTCCCGGATGCCGTCAGCCGCCTCCTTCAGAGCTCGAGTGAACGTGCCCTTCAGGTTGCCCGATTTGGTGGCAACCCTCAGAACCACGTCCACTCCGTCTAAAACCTGGCGACTGAGCGCCACCGCCGATGAGCTCCCTGCAGCCATCCGAGCGGAGCGCCGCTCTCGAGCCTGCCGGGCCAACTCGCTGACCTCGTCAGCCGCGGCTTCCTTTCGCTGCAACCGCCTTGCAGCAGCGGCCTCCGCACGGTTGCTGCCCAGCAGTGAAGCAGTGGAGCCCCCGCTCGAATCAGCCATGGCTAGCCCAGGGTCGCTCTCCGCGCCCTCCACATGCTCCACTGGAGCTGCCGCAACAAAGCGACCCCGCCCGTCACGCTCCGGCATCCGAGCAATGGCTCCACTCGGAACCGCGCGAACTTTGCCTCTCCGGGCCGTGGAGACCTTGGCGACCACCAAGTTCTCCCTACTTAGGGACCCGCTGCGCTTCCTCCCATGTCCGGACCTGGATCCAGATCCAGACCTGGAACGGCACCCGCGTGTGTCCTCGTCGGACATTTGGTCAGGAAGAGGAGTGGCTGGACGGGACCTCGACCTGGTGGTCCCCCTACTCCTTCTTGCACAGTGCGCCAACTCGACTTCCTCATCTCCCTCATTATTATTAGGACGCACAAAACTGGGCGTGTGCGCCCTATCCGCAACCTCTGCAGGCAATTGTCTCATGGTGTCCCCCCCAGATACGGTGGGACAGCCGGGCCCTAATGGACCCGGGAGGGATTCTCCGGCATAGCCGGTACCCTCCTGGGGTAGTGTTTTCCGAGAAGACATTCTGAACCTTATTACCCTGCGGGCCGGTTTACCCCCCGGTAGCCCCTGCGCCGGGTAATGCTCAGGGGTTAAGGGGTTAAATCTCTGAATACTCCCCTTCTAGTGAATAGAAGGGGGAACAGAGGCGAGAGATGTCGGAATATTCGCCACGGACGGTGGCTTATCCCCATGCAAGCACAGGAAAAAGCCAGCGCCCATGCCCAGGGCACACCAATCCGAAAAACTTCCGTTCCCACCGAATATAAATATTCGAATGGGACCAGAAGTCTCGGACCACGAGGAGGTTTTCCGACCACGTGCCCCAACCTAACCTTATTTTTTTTTTTTTTTTTTTTTTTTTTTTGTTTGCGCTGGGAAAAAATGCGTTACGCATACCCGCCCATTGGGGGATGGACGGGTTATGTGGGACTCTCCGGCTAGTCCGGCATACCCACTAAAATAACCCAGCGGCACTCCCGCATCGTCTATGTGGAGGAGGACTGGGAAACCGGCTCAGCCTTTACGTCCAGTCCCCCACCGACGACCGCCCGCCTTAACAGCGGGGCCCGCACGCCCCTCCCTAAGTGGAGAGGCCCGGGAACGACCGTGAGTGCTCGGCCGTTCCCGCCCGACGAGGGTGGTGATCAGTGCAATGCGAGCGAAGGCGCCCCCGCGCCTGTCGCCCGCTAATCACCACCAGAAGGAGGGAGGCGACGATCGTACAACCGCCGTCTCCCACCCCTTCTTCGCCTGCGGAGCGGCGGCGCGAGAGGATCGTCCTCCCGCGCGCGCTCCGCCGCCTCCTTTTGCGACATGACGTCTTCGCAAAAGGAGGCAACCGCCGCCCAAGCCTCCTCACTCCCCAGCATGGAGTTCACCACACTGGGAAGTGAGAGGTCCAGCCCAACGACGGTATTCAGGGCACGGCGCAGCTCAGCCCAGGCTGGGCACACCTCGAGGGTGTGCTGCGCCGTGTCCTCCGCGGCTCCACAGTCGTGGCACGCCGGGGCTTCCTCCCTCCGAATCCGGTGCAGGTGCGTTCCGAAACAGCCATGTCCGGACAACACCTGCACCAAACGGAACGAGAGGAAACCGTGGGGGCGCTCGAGCCATTCCCGCAGGACTGGACCGAGCGCGTCCAGCGTCCGGCGCCCAAAGGTGGCGGAGGCGAGGTCCCGTGCCCAGTGCAGGACGATGGCGTCCCTCGCCTCCCGCCGCACGGCCTCCCGCTCTTGCGCGGCGGGGCGCTCACCTAGCGCCCTACGCCGCGCCGCCCATTCGTATACTCTGGCGAGCACCCATGCCTCCAATTCCCAGGGAGGGGTGCCGGCCAGAGCGCACGCCGCCGCAAAGCCCACTGAGCGGTAGGCCCTCGCCACCCGCTGTGCAATGGCCCGTTGGGGCCTGCGGATGGCGGTTGCATTCTCCCTCCTGTGGAGGGAGTCCGCCCAGATGGGTGCCCCATACAGGGCCATGCTTTTGAGGATGCCGGCATAGAGGCGCCGGCATCGCTCCTTGGGCCCTCCCAGGTTTGGGAGGAGCCATGAGAGGGCGTCCGCGGCTTTCAGCAGGCGCGTCGACAGCCCGCTAAAGTGCGGGCCGAAGCGCCACCTGCTGTCCAGCACGAGGCCCAGATACTTCATCTGGGCCCCGACCCCTATCCGGACGCCCTCCACCACGATGTGGGCGTCAGGTGGGCAGCGCTGCCGAGGCCCGTGAAAGAACACGGCCTCGGTCTTGTTCAGCGCTACCCCCAATCCAAGCTGGCGGATCCTACCTGCCACTAAGGATCCGCCAGCTGAGGCCAGACAGGCCGCCTCCCTAAAATCCCTCCCCCGGGCAACGAGGAGAGTGTCATCCGCGTAGCAGATGACACTCGTGCCCTGGAGGAGGGTGCCCCGCAGGAGCCAGTCAAATCCGATGTTCCACAGGAGGGGCCCCAGCACCGAACCCTGTGGAACACCGGACTCCACTCCGTAGCGCCTGATCCTGGCCGCCTTGTCCACCAGAAGGACCTCTCGGTCCTCCAGGTAGCTGGCCAGGATCGCCCGCAGATATTGGGGCACTCCGTAGTATCGGAGTGCCTCCAATATGGTCGAGTGGGGCACGGAGTTGAAGGCGTTGGCGATGTCGAACGACACCGCCAACACTCCGTCCCCAGCCTCGACCGCCTCCCGCACCTGGCCCCTGAGTAGGGCCAACGCGTCGACCGTCGAACGCCCTTGTCGGAACCCGAATTGGGCGTCCGACAGGTCCGGCCCTACCTCCCGCAGCTGGCTATTAAGCCGGGTGGCGATGATCCCCTCGAACAGTAACCTAACCTAACCATAAACTTACAACACAATTTTTTAATTTTTGGCCGTTTTTGTTTATTATTTTTGTGTTGTAATCTGTCTTTTGACTGTACCTAACGTGTGGGCAAAATAGTTTTACTCCCGGCCCCAGGAAAATTGTAGAAAGTCGATTTTCCCGTGTTTACCAGACACTTTACACGCAAAATTGCATTTGTTTAATCGTTTGACACTAATTAGTTGCCGAGTTGTACGACAAAAGCGACTAGATTGGTTCTACAACTGTCTGACCGCATCCCGGAGCATAATTCATACCTATTAGTTACAGTATAACTTAAATAACCCAAATTTCGGCATAAATTCTGGTGCAAAAACAGGTTTTTGGACCTTTTTTTTTCAAATTTTTTTCAAAAACACCCCTCCACTTTTGAACGTTTTTGTATAGCCCTCGGTGAGGCGCGTCCCTGGACACCCCGTTCGCGGAAATCGGACGACAAAAACTTAAAAAATTGGCCCGCCCACCCACCCGTTAGGGTTTGACCACATCAAATTTGGGGTATTATTTTTATCAATACAGGGATCCCATAATTTTTTTTTTCTTTTATTGGCTTACTGGAAAGGGCTCCTTCAGAGCAACCGAAATATACCCTTATCGGCATACCCCCGACCACTGAGGCGACCCACAGTTAGAGTTTTATATTTTTCGTTATATATTAGACTGGTGTCTCTTTTTAGGCACCTAACACAAGCTTTCTTCCTTATACGTTGGCCCTAGGACTGGTGCCTTTATTGAGGCATTACAACACGCCCCTTTTATACAATAGTCGAGTAGGCCCTATACACCACTCACTATTTTGTTACATCTACGCCTACGGGGCTCGGGCGTTATTACAGACAATTGGTTCTCTTTGAGTGCTTCTGCCTGACAAGGACCAGCAGTTATTCTGCAGGGTTATAAAGGAAATATAGGCGACATGTCGATGTTTGACACTCCTCCAAAGAGGGTCACAGAGGCAGTGGAGCGCCTGATGAAGAGGAGGGGAACCTTCACGGTGGATCATACTTCCCCAAATCAGTCTGCTGCCGCTTCCTGCACTGGCGCTGGTAGGACTAGCACCAGTGCAGCCACCGACAGCGTACTAATACCACGGCCCTCTAAAGCACAAATAAGACCTTCACCTCCCCCAATGAAGCGAACGACACCCTCAGACAAGACAGTCGCAGCCCCTCAAAAAGGGAAGTGTACCAAGAAGCCGCCGACGGAAAGTGGGGAAACGGGGAAAAAATGGACCACGACTGATTCCTCTACAGGCAAAATCCCTGTTTCAACTCCGGTTCCGGACGGCTCGGAGGACGTACTACAGCGGATACTGGAGATTTTGGCCATAGAAGCAAACCGACTAATAGTTGAGGCTCAGTCGGCCATGGAGCGGTCCGGAAACCTGAAGAGGGAAATTAAGGGAACCCTGAATGGGAATCTGTCGAGGATACACGCCATAGTAATGGAGATGGGCATGGCTGTGTCAAGACATATGCAAATTACATGCGAGCCAAACCTCGACACCGCTACAAAACCGGACACAAAGGAAGAAGGAACACAAACGCCAATAGATCCAAAAACTACCGCTACTGATACCCGCAACCAGCCTGAACCCACAAACCTAATGAGGGAACTGTTGGAGGAAATTAAGGACAGTAGAAAAGACCTAGCGGAATGTGCGCTCTCCACACGCACACTCGTGCGCGACATGAGCAACATGACCAAAGCTCCTTATTTTCCTCCAACAGTAACACTGGAGACCCCGCATGCCTCTTACGCAAAAGTCGCCGCCACTCAGATGCCTAATATACCCCCTCAGCTGCACTCCATAATCGTGTCATCGAGCGAAGATGACGACACGGCCGGGGTGATTATGGAGAAGATAAGAACGGCAGTAAATGCAAGACAGACTGGGGTCAGGGTGGATCGACTCAGGAAAGCGCGGGACCAGAAGGTGGTACTCGGGTGTGGAACCATAGCGGAACTCAATAAAGTCGAAGACATATTAAAAAAGTCCTCAACGACACTCAAGGTGGACAGAGCCGTCTCTAGGAATCCACTA
Organism: Pseudoips prasinana; assembly: GCA_951640165.1. Taxonomy (NCBI): domain Eukaryota; kingdom Metazoa; phylum Arthropoda; class Insecta; order Lepidoptera; family Nolidae; genus Pseudoips; species Pseudoips prasinana. Next base: position 40,059,126 of record OX621240.1, on the reverse strand, counting down.
GTGATCCTAATAGACGTGCAGAAACACAACACAGATGACGAAATCGCAGAGTCCATCACGGGCCAGAACGCATACCTGCTCGGTGATCTAAGACCCGAGGAATTAGCCGTAACGGTCAAATATAGAAAACGCGCTAGAAACCCTCAGGAACAGCATGTTGTCCTAGAAGTCTCTCCACCAGTGTGGAGGCGTCTGATTGAGGCGGGGAAGGTACACGTGGACCTTCAAAGGGTACGCGTCTTTGACCAATCCCCACTGACGCAATGTTCACGTTGTCTCCGCTTCGGTCACGGAAGAAAACTCTGCACGGAGAAGGAGGACTCATGCGCGCACTGTGGTGGTTCACATATGCGGTCAGAGTGTGCGGACTGGCTCGCCAACAAGAGTCCAAGCTGCAGAAATTGTACAGAGGCCAAAATCGATAAAACAGCCCACAATGCGTATGACAATGAATGCCCCACCCGGAGGAAATGGGACGCGCTAGCTAGAGCTAGAGTGGCCTATTCCTAACAAACCGGGGGTCATTGACATGCGCACTGTGAGACCACAAAAGGTCGTTACCTCCCCGAATACAAAGTAATAATTGTATCGGCATATTATGGAAATAAGCCATCAATTAATTAAAAGTGTACAATATGTAAAATCGGGGAGGTATAGTGACTCATGTGTTCAGGGTATGGCTGAAAATGGGCAAATATGTAGAAATCCTGACTCTGAAATGGACCTGTGAAAAACATCAAAACAACACACAAAATAGAAAATACACAGCCATACTTAACAAAATTGTGCCAACATAATATACTATGCGAAACACAATTAGCAAAAGTATAAAAACTGTAGCTTCATAAACATCACATAAATAAAAAACAAAACACCTCTAACTTAAAGAATAAATAATAAATCAATACAAAATTAAAACATAAAATTAAATAATACACCAACTCTAAATAAAAGAAACCTAAAATAAATAAATATCTGGCTAACACTTAAAATTAAAGAAATAATAAATCAAAACAAAATACAAATAATTAAATATATATAAATAATAAATAAACGAATAAACATCTAGCCAACACCTTTAACTTAAAGAACAAGTATATAAATGAAAATCAAACAAAATATAATAAAATACAAATAATAAATAAACAACTACCAATATAATTTCAAACTATATGGAAAAGACACGAAAGATAACGAGAAGGTTGCAAGATCATATATTATGATAATATATATAATTGCAAAAGGATAAGTTGAAACAAAGATGGCAAAAAACTAGGACGAAATACAAAATATATAAAACATAACTACTGAATAATAACAAATATTACATACCACAAACCATAAATTTAAATATTATCCACCTTGCGAACAATATCGAAAGAGGACATAACCAAAATTTACAAACCAAATATATACAATAAAATAAACAAGTTTCCTAATAGACATAGTAAATAGATATACAGAATAAACAAATTACCAATTCAGAAAACACCAAACAACAAACAAGCATATTAATAGAACGATCGATACCAAAAGACTCTGACACAGTCAGGGGAATCAATTGTCTGTTCCCTAACGAAGAAATAGGGAACACCATAAAAAAAAAAAAAAAAAAAAAAAAAAAAACCTAACCTAACCTAACCTTTTTTTTTTTTTTTTTTTTTTTTTTTTTTTTGTTTGCGCTGGGAAAAAATGCGTTACGCATACCCGCCCATTGGGGGATGGGCGGGTTATGTGGGACTCTCCGGCTACTCCGGCATACCCACTAAAATAACCCAGCGGCACTCCCGCATCGTCTATTTGGAGGAGGACTGGGAAACCGGCACAGCCTTTACGTCCAGTCCCCCACCGACGACCGCCCGCCTTTACAGCGGGGCCCGCACGCCCCTCCCTAAGTGGAGGGGCCCGGGAACGACCACGAGTGCTAGGCCGTTCCCGCCCGACGAGGGTGGTGATTACTGCAATGCGAGCGAAGGCGCCCCCGCGCCTGTCACCCGCTAATCACCACCAGAAGGAGGGAGGCGACGATCGTACAACCGCCGTCTCCCACCCCTTCTTCGCCTGCGGAGCGGCGGCGCGAGAGGATCGTCCTCCCGCGCGCGCTCCGCCGCCTCCTTTTGCGACATTACATCCTCGCAAAAGGAGGCAACCGCCGCCCAAGCCTCCTCACTCCCCAGCATGGAGTTCACCACACTGGGAAGTGAGAGGTCTAACCCGACTACATCGGTCAGGGCACGGCGCAGCTCAGCCCAGGCTGGGCACACCTCGAGGGTGTGCTGCGCCGTGTCCTCCGCGGCTCCACAGTCATGGCACGCCGGGGTTTCCTCCCTCTGGATCCGATGCAGGTGCGTTCCGAAGCAGCCATGCCCGGACAACACCTGCACCAGACGGAAGGAGAGGAAACCGTGGGGTCGCTCGAGCCAGTCCCGCAGGACTGGACCGAGCGCGTCCAGCGTCCGGCGTCCAAATGTGGCGGAGGCAAGGTCGCGTGCCCAGTGGAGGACGATGGCATCCCTTGCCTCCCGCCGCACGGCCTCCCGCTCCTCCGCGGCGGGGCGCTCACCTAGCGCCCTACGACGCGCCACCCATTCGTACACTCTGGCGAGCACCCATGCCTCCAATTCCCAGGGAGGGGTGCCGGCCAGAGCGCACGCCGCCGCAAAGCCCACTGAGCGGTAGGCTCTCGCCACCCGCTGTGCAATGGCCCGTTGGGGCCTGCGGATGGCGGTTGCATTCTCCCTCCTGTGGAGGGAGTCCGCCCAGATGGGTGCCCCGTAAAGGGCCATGCTCTTGAGGATGCCGGCATAGAGGCGCCGGCATCGCTCCTTGGGCCCTCCCAGGTTTGGGAGGAGCCATGAGAGGGCGTCCGCGGCTTTCAGCAGGCGCGTCGACAGCCCGCTGAAGTGCGGGCCGAAGCGCCACCTGCTGTCCAGCACGAGGCCCAGATACTTCATCTGGGCCCCGACCCCTATCCGGACGCCCTCCACCACGATGTGGGCGTCAGGAGGGCAGCGCTGCCGAGGCCCGTGAAAGAACACGGCCTCGGTCTTGTTCAGCGCTACCCTCAAACCAAGCTGGCGGATCCTACCTGCCACTAAGGATCCGCCAGCCGAGGCCAGACAGGCCGCCTCCCCAAAGTTCCTCCCCCGGGCAACGAGGAGAGTGTCATCCGCATAGCAGATGACACCCGTGCCCTGGAGGAGGGTGCCGCGCAGCAGCCAATCGAATCCGATGTTCCACAAGAGGGGCCCTAGCACCGAACCTTGTGGAACACCGGACTCCGCGCCGTAGCGCCTGATCCTGGCCGTCCTGTCCGCCAGGAGGACCTCCCGGTCCTCCAGGTAGTTGGCCAGGATCGCCCGCAGATATTGGGGCACTCCGTGATACCGGAGTGCCTCCAATATGGTCGAGTGGGGCACGGAGTTGAAGGCGTTGGCGATGTCGAACGACACCGCCAACACTCCGTCCCCAGCCTCGACCGCTGCCCGCACTTGGCCCCTGAGTAGGGCCAACGCATCGACCGTCGAACGCCCTTGTCGGAACCCGAACTGGGCGTCCGACAGGTCTGGCCCTACCTCCCGCAACTGGCTATTTAGCCGGGTGGCGATGATCCCCTCGAACAATTTACCGACCTCATCGAGCAGAACGATGGGCCGGTATGCCGAGGGGGAGTCCACCGGGCGTCCCTCCTTCCGGAGCAGGCAAAGCTGCCCCTCCTTCCAGATCTTCGGGAACCTCCCAGCCGACAGGCACGTGCTGAAGAGGTCCCGAAACCTCTGCTCCATGAAGGACGCTGCGATGGCCACCACCCGTGCGGGGACGCCATCTGGTCCAGGGGCCGTCTTCTTCGCGCGGAGGGACAGAACCCCCGCGCGAAATTCCTCCGCCGACACTGGAGGCACCTCCTCCTCCGGCGAAGCCACCACCCCCCCCAGCGGGGGGTTCATCGTTGGTGGGGTGAAGTCGGTCCTGCGCGGAAACAGTGACCGAACCACCCCATCCAGCAACGCCGGCTCTAGGGTCTCCGCTAATGGGGGACCGTAAGGGCGCAGCTGGCTCCGCGCCTGCTTATACGGCCTCCCAAACGGATCCCTGTCGAGGCCCTCCAGCATCACGGCCTTTGCCGAGTCCTCGGCGGCGCACATTTCCGACTTGAGGACCGTCTTTGCCTCTAGGTAAGAGGCGTAGAGGCGGTCCTCCTCAGCCTGACATCGGCTGGTGCGCCGCCGACTCCGCGTGTAGGCCCTCCTGGCCTCCACGCACGCGGCCCGGAGCCCCGCCAGCTCCACCGTCCACCAATAAACGGCGCGACGGGGAGGCGGACGGCGAGACCGAGGCATGCTGGAGTTGCACACCTCGGTCAGGGACCCCCGCAGCCGAACCGCTGCGGCGTCCACGTCCGTGCCCTCCACAGGGGGCGAGAGCCAGTCCTCGAGGAACGCCGCCTCCTGGGCTGACTCCCGGTCCAGGCGGGTGAGAGCCCACCGCGGGAAGGGTGATTGGCCCGAGCGGGCCATCCCCCGCGGGCTCTGGGTGGAGATGTCGAACCGCACATATCGGTGGTCCGACAGGGTCTCCACCATCTCCACCCGCCAGTTCACGACGCGTGTGGCTAGCACAGGGGTGGCGAACGACACGTCCACCACTGACCCTCCCTGTTGCCGCACACACGTGTGAACATCCCCCCTGTTCAGGAGGGACACGCCGCACGAAGCCGCCCAAAATTCGACGGCGCGCCCCCGGACGTTACAGGACGCCGCTGGGTTGCCCCAGGCCACCGCCTTGGCGTTCAGGTCGCCCAACACGACGACCTGACGTGGTGCCGCCCTCCCGACGACTGCCGTAAGGACCTCGAGAAAGTTCTCGAAGTCCCTTAGAGGGCGGTTTGGGGAGAAATAGACCCCGACCAGGGCTATTTCTCCCCACGCGGCGGCTACGTATCCCGGACCCCTCTCTAAAAGCGAGAGGGGAGGGGAGTCCGTGGCAGGCCGCGACACCAACGCCACCAAGCCGTCCCGATCACCCAGCCAACGGCCAGGTATCGAGTACGGCTCGGCGACCACCGCCACGTCCACCAACCACTCGGCCACGGTCTGCATGAGCAGATCCTGGGCCGCTCTGCAGTGGTTGGTGTTCGCCTGGAGGATGCGATGTTTGACCCTATCCATTAGTCGGTCATCGCACCCCCCTCCTCCACAGCCGCTGAGGTCCCAGCCACTGGGACGGCGGTGGCAACGACAGGCCGGGTCGGCGCCTGTATTTTCCCCTTCTTAAGGGGAGGACTGCAGTTCCTCCCCTTCATTATATGGCCCGCAGGGCGGCCACTGGCGGCACAAACTGCGCAGTGCGGCGCGGCGGCCATGCAGGAGGCGGATTTGTGGCCCTCCTTGCCGCAGCGGTAACAACTGTCCGTCCTGTCGACAGTGGACGGACAGAGGGCCCGGGTGTGGCCAATGCCGAAGCACTTGTAGCACCTCAGCGGCTGGGCCTCAAGTGCCCGGACCGCAGCCGAGCTGAAGCCGACGGCGAGCCGTCCCTTCTCGAGGACGGCTTTGGCTGCGGCCACTGGGCACTCCAGGCGAATGGTGCCCATGCCGCCGCGCCCGGGCCTGATGCCCCCGCCCTGCACCGCTGCGACTGTGCAGCCCCCAATGGCCGCGACTGCTGCCACCACCTCCTCCTTGGTGACGGAGTCGTCCAGATCCGCCACCTCGAAGGCCGCCGACTTCACCGGCCTGGCCACCTTCGCGTCTTCCGCAATGACCTCTTGCAGCTTTTCTGCGAAGAGGTCCGCATTTTTTCCGCCCTCCGCCCCCGGGAACTCGAAGATACGAGCCCCAGCCTGTGTCTTGCGGCATGACACTTTGCCGATCCCCAATTTGGTGGGATCGGCACTGGCACGCGCCCGCACCAACATGGACGCGTACGTCACTCCCCGCTCCGCGGCTTCCGCGGTGAGTGTCACCACGACGGCCGCGGTCTTGGGAGGAACTAAGTTTCTCCTGACACCGGCTGGGGCGGAACTCTTGCCCTGTCCCTTTCCCTTGTCGGCCGACCGCGCCAACCTAACCTTTTTTTTTTTTTTTTTTTTTTTTTTTTTTTTTTGTTTGCGCTGGGAAAAAATGCGTTACGCATACCCGCCCATTGGGGGATGGACGGGTTATGTGGGACTCTCCGGCTAGCCCGGCATACCCACTAAAATAACCCAGCGGCACTCCCGCATCGTCTGTGTGGAGGAGGACTGGGAAACCGGCACAGCCTTTACGTCCAGTCCCCCACCGACGACCGCCCGCCTTTACAGCGGGGCCCGCACGCCCCTCCCTAAGTGGAGGGGCCCGGGAACGACCGTGAGTGCTCGGCCGTTCCCGCCCGACGAGGGTGGTGATTACTGCAATGCGAGCGAAGGCGCCCCCGCACCTGTCGCCCGCTAATCACCACCAGAAGGAGGGAGGCGACGATCGTACAACCGCCGTCTCCCACCCCTTCTTCGCCTGCGAAGCGGCGGCGCGAGAGGATCATCCTCCCGCGCGCGCTCCGCCGCCTCCTTTTGCGACATGACGTTCTCGCAAAAGGAGGCAACCGCCGCCCAAGCCTCCTCACTCCCCAGCATGGACTTCACCACACTGGGAAGTGAGAGGTCCTGCCCGACCACATCTGTCAGGGCACGGCGCAGCTCAGCCCAGGCTGGGCAAACCTCGAGGGTGTGCTGCACCGTGTCCTCCGCGGCTCCACAATCGTGGCACGCCGGGGTTTCCTCCCTCCGAATCCGGTGCAGGTGCGTTCCGAAACAGCCATGTCCGGACAACACCTGCACTAGACGGAACGAGAGGAAACCGTGGTGGCGCTCGAGCCAGTCCCGCAGGACTGGACCGAGCGCGTCCAGCGTCCGGCGTCCAAATGTGGCGGAGGCGAGGTCCCGTGTCCAGTGTAGGACGATTGCGTCCCTCGCCTCCCGCCGCACGGCATCCCGCTCTTGCGCGGCGGGGCGCTCACCCAGCGCCCTACGCCGCGCCGCCCATTCGTACACTCTGGCGAGCACCCATGCCTCCAATTCCCAGGGAGGGGTGCCGGCCAGAGCGCACGCCGCCGCAAAGCCCACTGAGCGGTAGGCTCTCGCCACCCGCTGTGCAATGGCCCGTTGGGGCCTGCGGATGGCGGTTGCATTCTCCCTCCTATGGAGGGAGTCCGCCCAGATGGGTGCCCCATATAGGGCCATGCTCTTGAGGATGCCGGCATAGAGGCGCCGGCATCGCTCCTTGGGCCCTCCCAGGTTTGGGAGGAGCCATGAGAGGGCGTCCGCGGCTTTGAGCAGGCGCGTCGACAGCCCGCTGAAGTGCGGGCCAAAGCGCCACCTGCTGTCCAGCACGAGGCCCAGATACTTCATCTGGGCCCCGACCCCTATCCGGACGCCCTCCACCGCGATGTGGGCGTCAGGAGGGCAGCGCTGCCGAGGCCCGTGAAAGAACACGGCCTCGGTCTTGTTCAGCGCCACCCTCAATCCGAGCTGGCGGATCCTACCTGCCACTAAGGATCCGCCAGCCGAGGCCAAACAGGCCGCCGCCCCAAAGTCCCTCCCCCGGGCAACGAGGAGAGTGTCATCCGCGTAGCAGATGACACTCGTGCCCTGGAGGAGGGTGCCCCGAAGGACCCAATCGAATCCGATGTTCCACAAGAGGGGCCCTAGCACCGAACCCTGTGGAACACCGGACTCCGCGCCGTAGCGCCTGATCCTGGCCGTCTTGTCCACCAGAAGGACCTCTCGGTCCCTCAAGTAGTCGGCCAGGATCGCCCGCAGATATTGGGGCACTCCGTAGTATCGGAGTGCCTCCAATATGGTCGAGTGGGGCACGGAGTTGAAGGCGTTGGCGATGTCGAACGACACCGCCAACACTCCGTCCCCAGCCTCGACCGCCTCCCGCACCTGGCCCCTGAGTAGGGCCAACGCGTCGACCGTCGAACGCCCCTGTCGGAACCCGAACTGGGCGTCCGACAGGTCCGGCCCTACCTCCCGCAAATGGCTGTTAAGCCGGGTGGCGAGTATCCCCTCGAACAGTTTACCGACCTCATCCAGCAGAACGATGGGCCGGTATGCCGAGGGGGAGTCCACCGGGCGTCCCTCCTTCCGGAGAAGGCACAATTTGCCTTCCTTCCATGGCTTCGGGAACCTCCCAGCCATCAGGCACGCGCTGAAGAGGTCCCGAAGCCTTTCCTCCATGAGGGACGCCGCGATGGCCACCACCCGTGCGGGGACGCCGTCCGGTCCAGGGGCCGTCTTCTTCGCGCGGAGGGGCAAAACCCCCGCGCGAAATTCCTCCGCCGACACTGGAGGCACCTCCTCCTCCGGCGAAGCCACCACCCCCCCCAGCGGGGGGTTCATCGTTGGTGGGGTGAAGTCGGTCCTGCGCGGAAACAGTGACCGAACCACCCCATCCAGCAACGCCGGCTCTAGGGTCTCCGCTAATGGGGGACCGTAAGGGCGCAGCTGGCTCCGCGCCTGCTTATACGGCCTCCCAAACGGATCCCTGTCGAGGCCCTCCAGCATCTCGGCCTTTGCCGAGTCCTCGGCGGCGCACATTTCCGACTTGAGGACCGTCTTTGCCTCTAGGTAAGAGGCGTAGAGGCGGTCCTCCTCAGCCTGACATCGGCTGGTGCGCCGCCGACTCCGCGTGTAGGCCCTCCTGGCCTCCACGCACGCGGCCCGGAGCGCCGCCAGCTCCCCCGTCCACCAGTAAACGGCGCGACGGGGAGGCGGACGGCGAGACCGAGGCATGCTCGAGTTGCACACCTCGGTCAGGGACCTCCGCAGCTGGACCGCTGCGGCGTCCACGTCCGTCACCTCCACAGGGGGCGAGAGCCAGTCCTCGAGGAACGCTGCCTCCTGGGCTGACTCCCGGTCCAGGCGGGTGAGAGCCCACCGCGGGAAGGGAGATTGGCCCGAGCGGGCCATCCCCCGCGGGCTCTGGGTGGAGATGTCGAACCGCACATATCGGTGGTCCGACAGGGTCTCCACCATCTCCACCCGCCAGTTCACGACGCGGGCGGCTAGAACGGGGGTGGCGAACGATACGTCCACCACTGACCCTCCCCGTTGCCGCACACACGTGTGAACATCCCCCCTGTTCAGGAGGGACACGCCGCACGAAGCCGACCAAAATTCGACGGCGTGCCCCCGGACGTTGCAGGACGCCGCTGGGTTGCCCCAGGCCACCGCCTTGGCGTTCAGGTCGCCCAATATGACGACCTGACGTGGCGCCGCCCTCCCGACGACTGCCGTAAGGACTTCGAGAAAATCCTCGAAGTCCCTTAGAGGGCGGTTTGGGGAGAAATAAACCCCGACCAGGGCTATGTCTCCCCACGCGGCGGCCACGTATCCCGGACCCCTCTCTAAAAGCGAGAGGGGAGGGGAGTCCGTGGCAGGCCGCGACACCAACGCCACCAAGCCGTCCCGATCACCCAGCCAACGGCCAGGGATCGAGTACGGCTCGGCGACCACCGCCACGTCCACCAACCACTCGGCCACAGTCTGCATCAGCAGATCCTGTGCCGCTCTGCAGTGGTTGGTGTTCGCCTGGAGGATGCGATGTCCGACTCTACCCATTAATCGGACATCACACCCTCCTCCTCCACAGCCGCCGAGGTCCCAGCTACTGGGGTGGCGGTGGCAGCGACAGGCCGGGTCGGCGCCTGCGCTTTGCCCTTCTTAAGGGGAGGAATACAATTCCTCCCCTTCATAATGTGGCCCGCAGGGCGGCCACTGGCGGCACACACCGCGCAGTGCGGTGCGGTGGCCTCGCAGGAGGCGGCTTTGTGCCCCCCCTTGCCGCAGCGGTAGCAGCTGTCCGTCCTGTCGACACTGGACGGACAGAGGGCCCGGGTGTGACCGATGCCGAAGCACCGGTAACACCTCAGCGGCAGGACCTCAAGGGCCCGGACCGCCGCCGAGCTGAACCCGACGGCGAGCCGTCCCTTCTCGAGGACGGCTTTGGCAGCGGCGACTGGGCACTCCAGGCGAATTGCGCCCATGCCGCCGCGCCCGGGCCTGATGCCCCCGCCCTGCACCGCTGCGACTGCGCAGCCACCTATGGCTGCGACCGCCGCTACCACCTCCTCCTTGGTGACGGAGTCGTCGAGGTCCGTCACCTCGAAGGCCGCCGACTTCACCGGCCTGGCCACCTTCGCGTCGTCCGCAATGACCTCTTGCAGCTTTGCTGCGAAGAGGTCAGCGTTCTTCCCGCCCTCGGCACCCGGGAACTCGAAGATTCGGGCCCCAGCCTGTGTCCGGCGGCATGAGACTTTACCGATCCCCAATTTGGTGGGATCGGCATTTGCACGCGCCCGCACCATTATGGACGCGTACGTCTCACCCCGCTCCGCGGCCTTTGCGGTGAGCGTCACCACGACGGCCGCGGTCTTGGGAGGAACTAGGTTCCTCTTGGCACCGGCTGGGGGCGAACCCTTCCCCTTTCCCTTGCCAGTCGACGACTGACCGGCAGGGGTGGTGGCGGAGACGGCTGGGGCTGGAGGGGTGCTCTTCCCCTTCCCCTTCCCTTTTCCTTTGCCAGCTGGTAGCGACTGGCTGGGAGTGGTGGTGGCGGGGACGACAGGGACGACAGGTGCCGTCCTTTTGCCTTTGCCCTTCCCCTTACTGACCACCTTCGTCCAGCCCTGCTGGTTGGTCGGGGTGGTCGAAGGGAGAAGGGCGTCCTCCCTCGTGGAGGTAGGCACCGGCTCTTCTCGCCTCTTGTCCGCCGCAAGTGGCGGTCGGAGGCGTTTTTCCGGCAAGAGCCGGTCCTCTATTCCCGCTAGGCAGGATCTGACGAAGGCCCTCTCCTCCGCCATGACCCTGCGGAGGACATCCTCAAGGTCGGGGGAGGAGGCAAGGCCCTCTGCCGCAGGTCTGGGCTCGGCTTGGGATGGCCGGGCCGTGGCTTCAGCCAGCTTCATGTGCAGCTGGCTGACCTCCGACTGCAGGCGATCCACCTTCGCCTGCAGTTGCCGCGTTTCGTCGCTGGCCTTGCGGTCCACCAGCTCCGCGACGATGCCACGCATGCTGGCGGCCCGGCATTTGAGGGACTTCTGGAAAGTCCCCTTCAGATGCGAGGACTTGGCGGCGACCTCTACGATCGCCTCCTCGTCCTCCAAGGCCATCCTTTGGAGTTCGGCGAGGGAGTGGTCCGCGTACAGGATACGGGACGCCCCGTACCCGGACTTGGCACGGGAAACGCGCGCCCGTTCCTCCCTAGCCGCCACCTGCTCCTCCAGGTCTTGTTGGAGCCGCTCCCGCCTTGCCAGGTCCAACTCCCGCTGGGCGTCGACTAACCCCACGTCGTGGGTGTCTGCCGCTGTCGCCTTTTTGGCCTTGACCTTCCTTATGGGCTCCTTAGCTGAACCCGAGCCTGAGGATCCATCGGACACGACCTTGAGGAAGGTCCGCTTCCGCGATGCCGATCGTGATCGAGGATCGACCACCATCGAACCCGCATCCGATGCAATGGACTCAATGTCGGAGTCCGACATGTCGCCCACACTCCCGCCGTAGAAGGCTCTGCCTTCACTCGACGCTTCAGCGTCGCGTTGGCCCTGAGAAGGGCCTTTTGGTTGGCCCTGAGAAGGGCCTTTGGGTTGGCCCTGAGAAGGGCCTTTGGGTTGGCCCTGAGAAGGGCCTTTTTTGACAAAATGCCCGAGGGCATCCCGCAATGGTTTTGGCATATTCCAACAATATCGTAGCTCACAAGGCAGTAAGATAGCTACGATGCACAGTGCACTTTAGCCGTACCCAGTCTGCCACTCCGTTACGGTGGTCAGAACTGGGACGTTTCCGGGGAACGCGACGTGGACGCAAGCACTGTGGGGTGGTTCCCCTGGAACCTAACCTAACCTTTTTTTTTTTTTTTTTTTTTTTTTTTGTTTGCGCTGGGAAAAAATGCGTTACGCATACCCGCCCATTGGGGGATGGACGGGTTATGTGGGACTCTCCGGCTATTCCGGCATACCCACTAAAATAACCCAGCGGCACTCCCGCATCGTCTATTTGGAGGAGGACTGGGAAACCGGCACAGCCTTTACGTCCAGTCCCCCACCGACGACCGCCCGCCTTTGCAGCGGGGCCCGCACGCCCCTCCCTTAGTGGAGGGGCCCGGGAACGACCGTGAGTGCTCGGCCGTTCCCGCCCGACGAGGGTGGTGATTGGTGCAATGCGAGCGAAGGCGCCCCCGCGCCTGTCGCCCGCTAATCACCACCAGAAGGAGGGAGGCGACGATCGTACAACCGCCGTCTCCCACCCCTTCTCCGCCTGCGGAGCGGCGGCGCGAGAGGATCATCCTCCCGCGCGCGCTCCGCCGCCTCCTTTTGCGACATGACATTCTCGCAAAAGGAGGCAACCGCCGCCCAAGCCTCCTCACTCCCCAGCATGGAGTTCACCACACCGGGAAGTGAGAGGTCTAACCCGACTACATCGGTCAGGGCACGGCGCAGCTCAGCCCAGGCTGGGCACACCTCGAGGGTGTGCTGCGCCGTGTCCTCCGCGGCTCCACACTCGTGGCACGCCGGGGTTTCCTCCCTCTGGATCCGATGCAGGTGCGTTCCGAAGCAGCCATGCCCGGATAACACCTGCACCAGACGGAACGAGAGGAAACCGTGGGGACGCTCGAGCCAGTCCCGCAGGGCTGGACCGAGCGCGTCCAACGTCCGGCGTCCAAAGGTGGCGGAGGCGAGGTCCCGTGTCCAGTGAAGGACGATTGCGTCCCTCGCCTCCCGCCGCACGGCATCCCGCTCTTGCGCGGCGGGGCGCTCACCCAGCGCCCTACGCCGCGCCGTCCATTCGTACACTCTGGCGAGCACCCATGCCTCCAATTCCCAGGGAGGGGTGCCGGCCAGAGCGCACGCCGCCGCAAAACCCACCGAGCGGTAGGCCCTCGCCACCCGCTGTGCAATGGCCCGTTGGGGCCTGCGGATGGCGGTTGCATTCTCCCTCCTGTGGAGGGAGTCCGCCCAGATGGGTGCCCCGTAAAGGGCCATGCTTTTGAGGATGCCGGCATAGAGGCGCCGGCATCGCTTCTTGGGCCCGCCCAGGTTCGGGAGGAGCCATGAGAGGGCGTCCGCGGCTTTGAGCAGGCGCGTCGACAGCCCGCTGAAGTGCGGGCCGAAGCGCCACCTGCTGTCCAGCACGAGGCCCAGATACTTCATCTGGGCCCCGACCCCTATCCGGACGCCCTCCACCACGATGTGGGCGTCTGGAGGGCAGCGCTGCCGAGGCCCGTGAAAGAACACGGCCTCGGTCTTGTTCAGCGCTACCCTCAATCCAAGCTGGCGGATCCTGCCTGCCACTAAGGATCCGCCAGCCGAGGCCAAACGACACCGCCAACACTCCGTCCCCAGCCTCGACCGCCTCCCGCACCTGGCCCCTGAGTAGGGCCAGCGCATCGACCGTCGAACGCCCTTGTCGGAACCCGAACTGGGCGTCCGACAGGTCCGGCCCTACATCCCGCAAATGGCTGTTAAGCCGGGTGGCGAGGATCCCCTCGAACAGTTTACCGACCTCATCGAGTAAAACGATGGGCCGGTATGCCGAGGGGGAGTCCACCGGGCGTCCCTCCTTGCGGAGAAGGCACAACTTGCCTTCCTTCCATAGCTTCGGGAACCTCCCAGTCGTCAGGCACGCGCTGAAGAGGTCCCGAAGCCTTTCCTCCATTAGGGACGCCGCGATGGCCACCACCCGTGCGGGGACGCCGTCCGGCCCAGGGGCCGTCTTCTTCGCGCGGAGGGGCAGAACCCCCGCGCGAAGTTCCTCCGCCGAAACTGGAGGCACCTCCTCCGGCGAAGCCACCAACCCCCTCAGCGGGGGGTTCATCGTTGGAGGGGTGAAGTCGGTCCTGCGCGGAAACAGTGACCGAACCACCCCATCCAGCAACGCCGGCTCTAGGGTCTCCGCTAATGGGGGACCGTAAGGGCGCAGCTGGCTCCGCGCCTGCTTATACGGCCTCCCAAACGGATCCCTGTCGAGGCCCTCCAGCATCTCGGCCTTTGCCGAGTCCTCGGCGGCGCACATTTCCGACTTGAGGACCGTCTTTGCCTCTAGGTAAGAGGCGTAGAGGCGGTCCTCCTCAGCCTGACATCGGCTGGTGCGCCGCCGACTCCGCGTGTAGGCCCTCCTGGCCTCCACGCACGCGGCCCGGAGCCCCGCCAGCTCCACCGTCCACCAATAAACGGCGCGACGGGGAGGCGGACGGCGAGACCGAGGCATGCTGGAGTTGCACACCTCGGTCAGGGACCCCCGCAGCTGAACCGCTGCGGCATCCACGTCCGTGACCTCAACAGGGGGCGAGAGCCAGTCCCGGAAGAACGCAGCCTCCTGGGCTGCCTCCCGGTCCAGGCGGGTGAGAGCCCACCGCGGGAAGGGAGATTGGCCCGAGCGGGCCATCCCCCGCGGGCTCTGGGTGGAGATGTCGAACCGCACATATCGGTGGTCCGACAGGGTCTCCACCATCTCCACCCGCCAGTTCACGACGCGGGCGGCTAGCACGGGGGTGGCGAACGATACGTCCACCACTGACCCACCCCGTTGCCGCACACACGTGTGAACATCCCCCCTGTTCAGGAGGGACACGCCGCACGAAGCCGACCAAAATTCGGCGGCGCGCCCCCGGACGTTGCACGACGCCGCCGGGTTGCCCCAGGCCACTGATTTGGCGTTCAGGTCGCCCATTACGACGACCTGACGTGGTGCCGCCCTCCCGACGACTGCCGTAAGGACTTCGAGAAAATTCTCGAAGTCCCTTAGAGGGCGGTTTGGGGAGAAATAGACCCCGACCAGGGCTATTTCTCCCCACGCGGCGGCCACGTATCCCGGACCCCTCTCTAAAAGCGAGAGGGGAGGGGAGTCCGTGGAAGGCCGCGACACCAACGCCACCAAGCCGTCTCGATCACCTAGCCAGCGGCCAGGTATCGAGTACGGCTCGGCAACCACCGCCACGTCCACCAACCACTCGGCCACAGTCTGCATCAACAGATCCTGTGCCGCTCTGCAGTGGTTGGTGTTCGCCTGGAGGATGCGATGTTCGACTCTACCCATTAATCGGTCATCGCACCCTCCTCCTCCACAGCCGCCGAGGTCCCAGCTACTGGGGTGGCGGTGGCAGCGACAGGCCGGGTCGGCGCCTGCGCTTTGCCCTTCTTAAGGGGAGGAATACAATTCCTCCCCTTCATAATGTGGCCCGCAGGGCGGCCACTGGCGGCACACACCGCGCAGTGCGGTGTGGTGGCCTCGCAGGAGGCGGCTTTGTGCCCCTCCTTGCCGCAGCGGTAGCAGCTGTCCGTCCTGTCGACACTGGACGGACAGAGGGCCCGGGTGTGACCGATGCCGAAGCACCGGTAACACCTCAGCGGCGGGACCTCAAGGGCCCGGACCGCCGCCGAGCTGAACCCGACGGCAAGCCGTCCCTTCTCGAGGACGGCTTTGGCAGCGGTGACTGGGCACTCCAGGCGGATGGTGCCCATGCCGCCGCGCCCGGGCCTGATGGCCCCACCCTGCACCGCTGCGACTGTGCAGCCCCCAATGGCCACGACTGCTGCCACCACCTCCTCCTTGGTGACGGAGTCGTCAAGATCCGTCACCTCGATGGCCGCTGACTTTACAGGCCTCGCCACCTTCACCGCGTCCGCGATGACCTCCTGCAGCTTAGCTGCAAAGAGGTCCGCGTGTTTTGCGCCCTCCGCACCCGGGAACTCGAAAATACGAGCCCCAGCCTGCGTCCGGCGGCACGAGACTTTACCGATCCCCAGTTTGGTAGGATCGGCATTGGCACGCGCCCGCAACATCACGGACGCGTACGTCTCGCCCCGCTCCGCAGCCTTCGTGGTGAGCGTCATCACGACGGCCGCGGACTTGGGAGGAACCAAGTTCCTCCTGACACCGGCTGGGGTCGTACCCTTCCCCTTTCCCTTGCCAGTCGTCTGTGACTGACCGGCAGGGGTGGTGGCGGAGGCGGCTGGGGGGGTGGTTTTCCCCTTCCCTTTCCCCTTGCCAGTCGACTTCGACTGGCTGGGAATGGTGGTGGCAGGCACGGCAGGGACGACAGCTGCCGTCCTTTTGCCTTTGCCCTTCCCCTTACCGACCACCTTAGTCCAGCCCTGCTGGTTGGTCGGGGTGGTGGAAGGGAGAAGGGCGTCCTCCCTCGAGGAGCTAGGCGCCGGCTCCTTTCGCCTTTTGTCCGCCGCAAGTGGCGGTCGGAGGCGTTTCTCCGGCAAGAGCCGGTCCTCAATGCCCGCTATGCAGGAGCGAACGAACGCCCTCTCCTCCGCCATCACCTTGCGGAGGACATCCCCAAGGCCGGGAGAGGAAACGAGGCCCTCTGCCGCAGGTTGGGGCTCGGCTTGGGATGGCCGGGCCGTGGCTTCAGCCAGCTTCAGGTGAAGCTGGCTCACCTCCGACTGCAGGCGATCCACTTTCGCCTGCAGTTGCCGCGACTCCTCGCTGGCCTTGCGCTCCACAAGCTCCGCCACGATTTCGCGAAGACTCGCAGCCCGGCATTTAAGGGACTTTTGAAAAGTCCCCTTTAAGTGGGAGGACTTGGCGGCGACCTCCACGATCGCCTCTTCGTCCTCCAAGGCCATCCTCTGGAGTTCGGCCAGGGAGTGGTCCGAGTATAGCACGCGGGACGCACCATACCCGGACTTGCCACGGGCGACGCGCGCCCGTTCTTCCTGGGCCGCAACCCGCTCCTCCAGCTCTTGCTGGAGCTGCTCCCGCCGGGCCAGGTCCAGCTCGCGCTGGGCGTCGGCCAAACCCGCATCGTGGGTGTCTCCTACTGTCAACGCCTTTTTGGCCTTGACCCTCTTTTTTGGCTCCTTCGCCGAGCCTGAGCCCGAGGAGCCATCGGACACGACCTTGAGGAAGGTCCGCTTCCGCGATGCCGATCGTGATCGAGGATCGACCACCATCGAACCCGCATCCGATGCTATGGACTCTATGTCGGAGTCCGACATGTCGCCCACACTCCCGCCGTAGAAGGCTCTGCCTTCACTCGACGCTGATGCGTCGCGTTGGCCCTGAAAAGGGCCTTTTGGTTGGCCCTGAGAAGGGCCTTTGGGTTGGCCCTGAGAAAGGCCTTTGGGTTGGCCCTGAGAAGGGCCTTTGGGTTGGCCCTGAGAAGGGCCTTTTGTTTTCACGAAATGCCCGAGGGCATCCCGCGCAGGTTTCGGCATACCGAACAACGCAAAATTCGTAGCTTCCAGGCAATAAGATCGCTACGATGCACAGTGCACTTTAGCCGTACCCAGCCTGCCACTCCGTTACGGTGGTCAGGACTGGGACGTTTCCGGGGAACGCGACGTGGACGCAAGCACTGTGGGGTGGTTCCCCAACCTAACCTTTTTTTTTTTTTTTTTTTTTTTTTTTTTTTTTGTTTGCGCTGGGAAAAAATGCGTTACGCATACCCGCCCATTGGGGGATGGACGGGTTATGTGGGACTCTCCGGCTATTCCGGCATACCCACTAAAATAACCCAGCGGCACTCCCGCATCGTCTGTGTGGAGGAGGACTGGGAAACCGGCACAGCCTTTACGTCCAGTCCCCCACCGACGACCGCCCGCCTTTACAGCGGGGCCCGCACGCCCCTCCCTAAGTGGAGGGGCCCGGGAACGACCGTGAGTGCTCGGCCGTTCCCGCCCGACGATGGTGGCGATTTGTGCAATGCGAGCGAAGGCGCCCCCGCGCCTGTCGCCCGCTAATCACCACCAGAAGGTGGGAGGCGACGATCGTACAACCGCCGTCTCCCACCCCTTCTTCGCCTGCGGAGCGGCGGCGCGAGAGGATCATCCTCCCGCGCGCGCTCCGCCGCCTCCTTTTGCGACATGACATTCTCGCAAAAGGAGGCAACCGCCGCCCAAGCCTCCTCACTCCCCAGCATGGAGTTCACCACACTGGGAAGTGAGAGGTCCATTCCGACCACATCTGTCAGGGCACGGCGCAGCTCAGCCCAGGCTGGGCACACCTCAAGGGTGTGCTGCGCCGTGTCCTCCGCGGCTCCACAGTCGTGGCACGCCGGGGTTTCCTCCCTCTGGATCCGATGCAGGTGCGTTCCGAAGCAGCCATGCCCGGACAACACCTGCACCAGACGGAAAGAGAGGAAACCGTGGGGGCGCTCGAGCCAGTCCCGCAGGACTGGGCCGAGCGCGTCCAGCGTCCGGCGTCCAAATGTGGCGGAGGCGAGGTCCCGTGTCCAGTGTAGGACGATTGCGTCCCTCGCCTCCCGCCGCACGGCATCCCGCTCTTGCGCGGCGGGGCGCTCACCCAGCGCCCTACGCCGCGCCGCCCATTCGTACACTCTGGCGAGCACCCATGCCTCCAATTCCCAGGGAGGGGTGCCGGCCAGAGCGCACGCCGCCGCGAAGCCCACTGAGCGGTAGGCTCTCGCCACCCGCTGTGCAATGGCCCGTTGGGGCCTGCGGATGGCGGTTGCATTCTCCCTCCTGTGGAGGGAGTCCGCCCAGATGGGTGCCCCATACAGGGCCATGCTCTTGAGGATGCCGGCATAGAGGCGCCGGCATCGCTCCTTGGGCCCTCCCAGGTTTGGGAGGAGCCATGAGAGGGCGTCCGCGGCTTTCAGCAGGCGCGTCGACAGCCCGCTAAAGTGCGGGCCGAAGCGCCACCTGCTGTCCAGCACGAGGCCCAGATACTTCATCTGGGCCCCGACCCCTATCCGGACGCCCTCCACCACAATGTGGGCGTCTGGAGGGCAGCGCTGCCGAGGCCCGTGAAAGAACACGGCCTCGGTCTTGTTAAGCGCTACCCCCAATCCAAGCTGGCGGATCCTACCTGCCACTAAGGATCCGCCAGCTGAGGCCAGACAGGCCGCCTCCCTAAAGTCCCTCCCCCGGGCAACGAGGAGAGTGTCATCCGCGTAGCAGATGACACTCGTGCCCTGGAGGAGGGTGCCGCGCAGCAGCCAATCGAATCCGATGTTCCACAAGAGAGGTCCTAGCACCGAACCCTGTGGAACACCGGACTCCGCGCCGTAGCGCCTGATCCTGGCCGTCCTGTCCGCCAGGAGGACCTCCCGGTCCTCCAGGTAGTTGGCCAGGATCACCCGCAGATATTGGGGCACTCCGTGGTACCGGAGTGCCTCCAATATGGTCGAGTGGGGCACGGAGTTGAACGCGTTGGCGATGTCGAACGACACCGCCAACACTCCGTCCCCAGCCTCGACCGCCTCCTGAACTTGGCCCCTGAGTAGGGCCACCGCGTCGACCGTCGAACGCCCCTGTCGAAACCCGAACTGGGCGTCCGACAGGTCTGGCCCTACCTCCCGCAAGTGGCTGTTAAGCCGGGTGGCGATGATCCCCTCGAACAGTTTACCGACCTCATCGAGCAGAACGATGGGCCGGTATGCCGAGGGGGAGTCCACCGGGCGTCCCTCCTTCCGGAGCAGGCAAAGCTGCCCCTCCTTCCAGATCTTCGGGAACCTCCCAGCCGTCAGGCACGCGCTGAAGAGGTCCCGAAACCTCTGCTCCATGAAGGACGCTGCGATGGCCACCACCCGTGCGGGGACGCCATCTGGTCCAGGGGCCGTCTTCTTCGCGCGGAGGGACAGAACCCCCGCGCGAAATTCCTCCGCCGACACTGGAGGCACCTCCTCCTCCGGCGAAGCCACCACCCCCCCCAGCGGGGGGTTCATCGTGGGTGGGGTGAAGTCGGTCCTGCGCGGAAACAGTGACCGAACCACCCCATCCAGCAACGCCGGCTCTAGGGTCTCCGCTAATGGGGGACCGTATGGGCGCAGCTGGCTCCGCGCCTGCCTATACGGCCTCCCAAACGGATCCCTATCGAGGCCCTCCAGCATCTCGGCCTTTGCCGAGTCCTCGGCGGCGCACATTGCCGACTTGAGGACCGTCTTTGCCTCTAGGTAAGAGGCGTAGAGGCGGTCCTCCTCAGCCTGACATCGGTTAGTGCGCCGCCGACTCCGCGTGTAGGCCCTCCTGGCCTCCACGCACGCGGCCCGGAGCCCCGCCAGCTCCACCGTCCACCAATAAACGGCGCGACGGGGAGGCGGACGGCGAGACCGAGGCATGCTGGAGTTGCACACCTCGGTCAGGGACCCCCGCAGCCGAACCGCTGCGGCGTCCACGTCCGTGCCCTCCACAGGGGGCGAGAGCCAGTCCTCGAGGAACGCCGCCCCCTGGGCTGACTCCCGGTCCAGGCGGGTGAGAGCCCACCGCGGGAAGGGTGATTGGGGTGGAGGTCGCGGCAGCGCGATCGGCCTCTTTGGAGGCGGAGGCGGCGGTGGCCGATTTTGGCGGGCAGCCTTTGCCCTGGCCTTTCGGCCAACCACCTGGGCCCATGTGCCCTCGACGGGTGGCGGTGGTGCTGACCACACCGGCATTGTCACGTTCCTGGCCGCAGCCGCCTCTTCGGCGGCTCGTCGTCTCCGCTTCCGGCCACCCCGCTTCGCGGTGGGTGGCACCTGGGGCGGCGCTGCGCTCCCAGCGAGCGGCGGGCGGATGGCCCTGCCCGGGAAGATCTCCGCCATGACCTCATGACGCATCTGGACCATACGTTGGTCCCAGATGCGTCCCATTTCTTGCATTTTGCGGTCCAAAAGGGCCGCAAACTTATCTATTGGCGACGTAAGATCTTGCCGAGGAGAAGCAGAAAGAGCAGCGACCCCATTGTTCCCCCGCGATGCCAAGGCTGCATGCGGTGATCCCGGTGTGCATCTCTCCGGCGTCAGTGGTGGAGACGGCCTTAGCGATGGAGGTGGCTGCGAAGGAGGCAAAGTCGGCGACCGCGAAGGAGGCGGCGATGGCCGGGATGGCGACGGCAAAGGCGGAAAGACTGCGACCTCGCCCCGGCGAAGCTCCGACAACTCCGCCGTCATGGCGGCCACACGGGACTCCAGGGAGGCCAACCTAGAGCGAAGCCGCTGGTTTTCCAGCTCCAGTAAGCTCCCTTCGGTTCTCCCGTGCAGCTCGGTGGCGGCAGCCTGGGCTTTCCGGGCCGCTAGTCTCAGGACCCGCACAAAGTTGCCCTTGAGGTTGCGCGATGTATCTGCAACCTTTTCCACCCTCGCCAACGAGTCCAGAATGACCGCACCCAGGTCGGCAGTCGGCTGGTGGCGCAGTTCCTCAACTAGGTCCTCGACCCGGGGCAGTGTGCTCTTCGTCTTAGTCTCTGTAGGGCCCTGAGACGAGTCCAGAATGAAGGCGAGATCCGCCTCGTCGTCCGCATCGTCAATTAATTTGGCGGCCTTGACCGGACGTCCACCCTGTACCGCAGTGATCCGGCGTTTCCCCCCCGGAGTGTCCGCCCGGCTATCCAGGGACTCCATGGAAACCGCGGACCTAACGGAGCCATCACTCTCCGTGCCCGCGGCCTCATCCCGCGAAGTTCCTGGAACCGGAGTGGCCGGGCGAGAAAAGGTCTCCCTGACCCTCCTAGCGGCCTTCTTCTTAGTGGCAGCCCTCGCTGCCTTCTCATCTGCTACGGGGTGCACCATACCTGGCACACCCGCTAGCTCCTTAGAAGTTAAGGCTATTACCTTAACTGTTGGCTGGGCAATTTCTATATTCTTTTTTCCTTCCATATGTAGCAATACAGCGTTCACCAACCCAATTCCCCACCCTCCACCGAGCCCTCAAAGGGGATGCTTTACAAGCACCAGGGATATTGGGCGGTATAGCCATGGGATTATGCCAATCTGCGAGACCTCCAACGCGAACCGATACTGGACAGCCCAACGTCCAGCACGGCGCGCGCCTTCGTCTGCAGACCGGCACACGGCGCCAGCCCAGACGCCGCCTGCAGATACGCCTACCCATGGCTAGCCTTGACGGCCGTCCGACCGGACGTCGCAGCCGATTGATCGGGGCCCGGCTAGACCCCGACCGCCCGTGTAAGGGGAAATCCGGACCAAAGAGGCGTGTTGCGGGTGAGGGATAACTACTGCCCGACCCCTCACCAGCTCAACCCCCAGGACTCCTTCATCCCCCCGTACGGGTCCCCGCGCACGGCACAAACACGCGGGTGGTCGTTGCGGAATTCCTACCATGCATGGATGATGCATGGAAGGTCCGCCAAGATACGACCACAGGATCTTGGCAGATTCCGCCCCCCCCCCCCTGTGTCGGAATATTAGCCACAAGCAGTAACCCTTTCACGTGGGACTAATCCCATTACGAGAAACGATTACTACCTGCGCCCGGCGTGCACCGTCCCATAAACTTCTGTTCCCACCGAATATGAATATTCGAATGGGACCAGTAGTCTTGGGCTCGCGAGGAGGTTTTCCGACCTAGCACGCCAACCTAACCTTTTTTTTTTTTTTTTTTTTTTTTTTTTTGTTTGCGCTGGGAAAAAATGCGTTACGCATACCCGCCCATTGGGGGATGGACGGGTTATGTGGGACTCTCCGGCTACTCCGGCATACCCACTAAAATAACCCAGCGGCACTCCCGCATCGTCTGTGTGGAGGAGGACTGGGAAACCGGCACAGCCTTTACGTCCAGTCCCCCACCGACGACCGCCCGCCTTTACAGCGGGGCCCGCACGCCCCTCCCTAAGTGGAGGGGCCCGGGAACGACCGTGAGTGCTCGGCCGTTCCCGCCCGACGAGGGTGGTGATCAGTGCAATGCGAGCGAAGGCGCCCCCGCGCCTGTCGCCCGCTAATCACCACCAGAAGGAGGGAGGCGACGATCGTACAACCGCCGTCTCCCACCCCTTCTCCGCCTGCGGAGCGGCGGCGCGAGAGGATCATCCTCCCGCGCGCGCTCCGCCGCCTCCTTTTGCGACATGACATCCTCGCAAAAGGAGGCAAACGCCAACCTAACCTAACCTAACCTAACCTTTTTTTTTTTTTTTTTTTTTTTTTTTTTTTTTTTTTTTTTTTTTTGTTTGCGCTGGGAAAAAATGCTTTACGCATACCCGCCCATTGGGGGATGGGCGGGTTATGTGGGACTCTCCGGCTACTCCGGCATACCCACTAAAATAACCCAGCGGCACTCCCGCATCGTCTATTTGGAGGAGGACTGGGAAACCGGCACAGCCTTTACGTCCAGTCCCCCACCGACGACCGCCCGCCTTTACAGCGGGGCCCGCACGCCCCTCCCTTAGTGGAGGGGCCCGGAAACGACCGTGAGTGCTCGGCCGTTCCCGCCCGACGGTGGTGGCGATTTGTGCAATGCGAGCGAAGGCGCCCCCGCGCCTGTCGCCCGCTAATCACCACCTGAGGGTGGGAGGCGACGGTCGTACAACCGCCTTCTCCCACCCCTCCTTCGCCTGCGGAGCGGTGGCGCGAGAGGATCATCCTCCGCCTCCTTTTGCGACATGACGTCCTCGCAAAAGGAGGCAACCGCCGCCCAAGCCTCCTCACTCCCCAGCATGGAGTTCACCACACTGGGAAGTGAGAGATCCAGCCCAATGACAGTATTCAGGGCACGGCGCAGCTCAGCCCAGGCTGGGCACACCTTGAGGGTGTGCTGCGCCGTGTCCTCCGCGGCTCCGCATTCATGGCACGCCGGGGTTTCCTCCCTCCGGATCCGGTGCAGGTGCGTTCCGAAACAGCCATGTCCGGACAACACCTGCACTAGACGGAACGAGAGGAAACCGTGGGGGCGCTCGAGCCATTCCCGCAGGACTGGACCGAGCGCGTCCAGCGTCCGGCGTCCAAAGGTGGCGGAGGCGAGATCGCGTGCCCAGTGAAGAACGATGGCATCCCTCGCCTCCCGCCGCACGGCCTCCCGCTCTTCCGCGGCTGGGCGCTCACCCAGCGCCCTACGCCGCGCCGTCCACTCGTAGACTCTGGCGAGCACCCATGCCTCCAATTCCCATGGAGGGGTGCCGGCCAGAGCGCACGCCGCCGCGAAACCCACCGAGCGGTAGGCTCGCGCCACCCGCTGTGCAATGGCCCGTTGGGGCCTGCGGATGGCGGTTGCATTCTCCCTCCTGTGGAGGGAGTCCGCCCAGATGGGTGCCCCGTACAGGGCCATACTCTTTAGGATGCCGGCATAGAGGCGCCGGCATCGCTCCTTGGGCCCGCCCAGGTTTGGGAGGAGCCATGAGAGGGCGTCCGCGGCTTTCAGCAGGCGCGTCGACAGCCCGCTTAAGTGCGGGCCGAAGCGCCACCTGCTGTCCAGCACGAGGCCCAGATACTTCATCTGGGCCCCGACCCCTATCCGGACGCCCTCCACCACGATGTGGGCGTCAGGAGGGCAGCGCTGCCGAGGCCCGTGAAAGAACACGGCCTCGGTCTTGTTCAGCGCTACCCTCAAACCAAGCTGGCGGATCCTACCTGCCACTAAGGATCCGCCAGCTGAGGCCAGACAGGCCGCCTCCCGAAAGTCCCTCCCCCGGGCAACGAGGAGAGTGTCATCCGCGTAGCAGATGACACTCGTGCCCTGGAGGAGGGTGCCGCGCAGCAGCCAATCGAATCCGATGTTCCACAAGAGGGGCCCTAGCACCGAACCCTGTGGAACACCGGACTCCGCGCCGTAGCGCCTGATCCTGGCCGTCCTGTCCGCCAGGAGGACCTCCCGGTCCTCCAGGTAGTTGGCCAGGATCACCCGCAGATGTTGGGGCACTCCGTGGTACCGGAGTGCCTCCAATATGGTCGAGTGGGGCACGGAGTTGAAGGCGTTGGCGATGTCGAACGACACCGCCAACACTCCGTCCCCAGCTCCAACCGCCTCCTGCACTTGGCCCCTGAGTAGGGCCACCGCGTCGACCGTCGAACGCCCCTGTCGAAACCCGAACTGGGCGTCCGACAGGTCTGGCTCTACCTCCCGCAACTGGCTATTAAGCCGGGTGGCGATGATCCCCTCGAACAATTTACCGACCTCATCGAGCAGAACGATGGGCCGGTATGCCGAGGGGGAGTCCAGCGGGCGTCCCTCCTTCCGGAGCAGGCAAAGCTGCCCCTCCTTCCAGATCTTCGGGAACCTCCCAGCCGTCAGGCACGCACTGAAGAGGTCCCGAAACCTCTGCTCCATGAAGGACGCTGCGATGGCCACCACCCGTGCGGGGACGCCATCTGGTCCAGGGGCCGTCTTCTTCGCGCGGAGGGACAGAACCCCCGCGCGAAATTCCTCCGCCGACACTGGAGGCACCTCCTCCTCCGGCGAAGCCACCACCCCCCCCAGCGGGGGGTTCATCGTTGGTGGGGTGAAGTCGGTCCTGCGCGGAAACAGTGACCGAACCACCCCATCCAGCAACGCCGGCTCTAGGGTCTCCGTTAGTGGGGGACCGTAAGGGCGCAGCTGGCTCCGCGCCTGCTTATACGGCCTCCCAAACGGATCCCTGTCGAGGCCCTCCAGCATCTCGGCCTTTGCCGAGTCCTCGGCGGCGCACATTTCCGACTTGAGGACCGTCTTTGCCTCTAGGTAAGAGGCGTAGAGGTGGTCCTCCTCCGCCTGACATCGGCTGGTGCGCCGCCGACTCCGCGTGTAGGCCCTCCTGGCCTCCACGCACGCGGCCCGGAGCCCCGCCAGCTCCACCGTCCACCAATAAACGGCGCGACGGGGAGGCGGACGGCGAGACCGAGGCATGCTGGAGTTGCACACCTCGGTCAGGGACCCCCGCAGCCGAACCGCTGCGGCGTCCACGTCCGTGCCCTCCACAGGGGGCGAGAGCCAGTCCTCGAGGAACGCCGCCTCCTGGGCTGACTCCCGGTCCAGGCGGGTGAGAGCCCACCGCGGGAAGGGTGATTGGCCCGAGCGGGCCATCCCCCGCGGGCTCTGGGTGGAGATGTCGAACCGCACATATCGGTGGTCCGACAGGGTCTCCACCATCCCCACCCGCCAGTTCACAACGCGTGTGGCTAGCACGGGGGTGGCGAACGACACGTCCACCACTGACCCCCCCCGTTGCCGCACACACGTGTGAACACCCCCCCTGTTCAGGAGGGACACGCCGCACGAAGCCGACCAAAATTCGGCGGCGCGCCCCCGGACGTTACACGACGCCGCCGGGTTGCCCCAGGCCACCGACTTGGCGTTTAGGTCACCTATCACCATTACATGGCGTGGCGCCGCCCTCCCGACGACTGCCGTAAGGACTTCGAGAAAATTCTCGAAGTCCCTTAGAGGGCGGTTTGGGGAGAAATAGACCCCGACCAGGGCTATTTCTCCCCACGCGGCGGCCACGTATCCCGGACCCCTCTCTAAAAGCGAGAGGGGTGGGGAGTCCGTGGCAGGCCGCGACACCAACGCCACCAAGCCGTCCCGATCACCCAGCCAACGGCCAGGCACCGAGTACGGCTCGGCGACCACCGCCACGTCCACCAACCACTCGGCCACGGTCTGCATGAGCAAATCCTGGGCCGCTCTGCAGTGGTTGGTGTTCGCCTGGAGGATGCGATGTTCAATCCTACCCATTAATGGATCATCGCACCCTCCTTCTCCACAGCCGCCGAGGTCCCAGCTACTGGGGTGGCGGTGGCAGCGACAGGCCGGGTCGGCGCCTGCATTTTGCCCTTCTTTAGGGGAGGAATACAGTTCCTCCCCTTCATAATGTGGCCCGCAGGGCGGCCACTGGCGGCACACACCGCGCAGTGCGGTGCGGTGGCCTCGCAGGAGGCGGCTTTGTGCCCCTCCTTGCCGCAGCGGTAGCAGCTGTCCGTCCTGTCGACAGTGGAAGGACAGAGGGCTCGGGTGTGGCCAATGCCGAAGCACTTGTAGCACCGCAGTGGCTGGTCCTCGAGTGCCCGGACCGCACCCGAGCTGAAGCCGACGGCTAGCCGTCCCTTTTCAAGGACGGCTTTGGCAGCGGCGACTGGGCACTCAAGGCGAATGGTGCCCATGCCGCCGCGCCCGGGCCTGATGCCCCCGCCTTGTACCGCTGCGACTTCGCAGCCCCCTATGGCTGCGATTGCTGCCACCACCTCCTCCTTGGTGACGGAGTCATCCAGATCCGTCACCTCGATGGCCGCCGACTTCAGCGGCCTGGCCACCTTCGCCGCATCCGCAATGACCTCCTGCAGCTTTTTTGCAAAGAGGTCCGCGTTCTTCGCGCCCTCGGCACCTGGGAACTCGAAAATTCGAGCCCCAGCCTGCGTCCGGCGGCACGAGACTTTACCGATCCCCAGTTTGGTAGGATCGGCATTGGCACGCGCCCGCAACATCACGGACGCGTACGTCTCGCCCCGCTCCGCAGCCTCCGTGGTGAGCGTCATCACAACGGCTGCGGTCTTGGGAGGAACCAAGTTCCTCTTGGCGCCTGCTGGGGGGGAACTCTTCCCCTTCCCTTTTCCCTTGCCAATCGACTGATCGGCAGAGGTGGTGGCGGAGGCGGCTGGGGGGGTGGTTTTCCCCCTCCCTTTACCCTTGCCAGTCGGCTTCGACTGGCTGGGAGTGGTGGTGGTGGGCACGGCAGGGACGACAGGTGCCGTCCTTTTGCCTTTGCCCTTCCCCTTACCGACCACCTTCGTCCAGCCCTGCTGGTTGGTCGGGGTGGTGGAAGGGAGAAGGGCGTCCTCCCTCGAGGGGCTAGGCACCGGCTCCACTCGCCTTTTGTCCGCCGCAAGTGGCGGTCGGAGGCGTTTCTCCGGCAAGAGCCGGTCCTCTATTCCCGCTAGGCAGGATCTGACGAAGGCCCTCTCCTCCGCCATGACCCTGCGGAGGACATCCTCAAGGCCGGGGGAGGAGGTAAGGCCCTCTGCCGCAGGTCTGGGCTCGGCTTGCGACGGCCGGGCCGTGGCTTCGGCCAGCTTGAGGTGAAGCTGGCTAACCTCCGACTGCAGGCGATCCACTTTCGCCTGCAGTTGCCGCGACTCGTCGCTGGCCTTGCGCTCCACGAGCTCCGCGACGATGCCACGCATGCTCGCGGCCCGGCATTTCAGGGACTTTTGGAAAGTCCCCTTTAGGTGGGAGGACTTGGCGGCGACCTCCACGATCGCCTCCTCGTCCTCCAAGGCCATCCTCTGAAGCTCGGCCAGGGAGAGGTCCGAGTACAGCACGTGGGACGCACCGTACCCGGACTTGGCACGGGCGACGCGCGCCCGTTCCTCCTGGGCCGCAACCCGCTCCTCCAGCTCTTGCTGGAGCTGCTCCCGCCGAGTCAGGTCCAGCTCGCGCTGGGCATCCACCAGACCCACGTCGTGGGTATCCGCCACTATGGCCGTCTGCTTCTTGGCCTTAACTTTCTTTTTTGGCTCCTTCACCGAGCCCGAGGCCGAGGAGCCATCCGAACTGACTTTCAGAAAAGTCCGCTTTCTCGATCCTGATCGTGACCGAGAAGCCGCGATCACCATCGCATCCGATGCAATGGACTCATTGTCGGAGTCCGACAATGAGTCCACTCTCCCTCCGTAGAAGGCTCTGCCTTCCGACGCCGACGCGTCGCGTTGGCCCTGAGAAGGGCCTTTTGGTTGGCCCTGAGAAGGGCCTTTGGGTTGGCCCTGAGAAGGGCCTTTGGGTTGGCCCTGAGAAGGGCCTTTTTTAATGAAATGCCCGAGGGCATCCCGCGCGGGTTTTGGCATTTCAAACAAGACAGAATTCGTAACACACAAGGCAGTTAATTGTTACGATGCACAGTGCACTTTAGCCGTTCCCAGTCTGCCACTCCGTTACGGTGGTCAGAACTGGGACGTTTCCGGGGAACGCGACGTGGACGCAAGCACTGTGGGGTGGTTCCCCAACCTAACCTTTTTTTTTTTTTTTTTTTTTTTTTTTTTTTTTTTTTTTTTTGACGCTGGGAAAAAATGCGTTACGCATACCCGCCCATTGGGGGATGGACGGGTTATGTGGGACTCTCCGGCTAGCCCGGCATACCCACTAAAATAACCCAGCGGCACTCCCGCATCGTCTGTGTGGAGGAGGACTGGGAAACCGGCACAGCCTTTACGTCCAGTCCCCCACCGACGACCGCCCGCCTTTACAGCGGGGCCCGCACGCCCCTCCCAAAGTGGAGGGGCCCGGGAACGACCGTGAGTGCTCGGCCGTTCCCGCCCGACGAGGGTGGTGATTAGTGCAATGCGAGCGAAGGCGCCCCCGCGCCTGTCGCCCGCTAATCACCACCAGAAGGAGGGAGGCGACGATTGTACAACCGCCGTCTCCCACCCCTTCTTCGCCTGCGGAGCGGCGGCGCAAGAGGATCATCCTCCCGCGCGCGCTCCGCCGCCTCCTTTTGCGACATGACATTCTCGCAAAAGGAGGCAACCGCCGCCCAAGCCTCCTCACCCCCCAGCATGGAGTTCAATCTCCCTTCCCGCGGTGGGCTCTCACCCGCCTGGACCGGGAGGCAGCCCAGGAGGCTGCGTTCCTCCGGGACTGGCTCTCGCCCCCTGTGCAGGGCACGGACGTCGACGCCGCAGCGGTTCGGCTCCGGGGGTCCCTGACCGAGGTGTGCAACTCGAGCATGCCTCGGTCTCGCCGTCCGCCTCCCCGTCGCGCCGTTTATTGGTGGACGGCGGAGCTGGCGGCGCTCCGGGCCGCATGCGTGGAGGCCAGGAGGGCCTACACGCGGAGTCGGCGGCGCACCAGCCGATGTCAGGCGGAGGAGGACCGCCTCTACGCCTCTTACGTAGAGGCAAAGACGGTCCTCAAGACGGCAATGTGCGCCGCCGAGGACTCGGCGAAGGCCGAGATGCTGGAGGGCCTCGACAGGGATCCGTTTGGGAGGCCATATAAGCTGGCGCGGAGCCAGCTTCGCCCTTATGGCCCCCCACTAACGGAGACCCTAGAGCCGGCGTTGCTGGATGGGGTGGTTCGGTCGCTGTTTCCGCGCAGGACCGAATTCACCCCACCAACGATGAACCCCCCACTGGGGGGGGTGGTGGCTTCGCTGGCGGAGGAGGTCCCTCCGGTTTCAGCGGAGGAATTTGGCGCGGGGGTTCTTTCCCTCCGCGCGAAGAAGACGGCCCCTGGACCGGATGGCGTCCCCGCACGGGTGGTGGCCATCGCGGCGTCCCTCATGGAGCAGAGGTTTCGGGACCTCTTCAGCGCGTGTCTGACGGCTGGGAGGTTCCCGAAACTATGGAAGGAGGGGCAGCTTTGCCTGCTCCGGAAGGAGGGACGCCCGGTGGACTCCCCCTCGGCATACCGGCCCATCGTTCTGCTCGATGAGGTCGGTAAACTGTTCGAGGGGATCCTCGCCACCCGGCTTAACAGCCATTTGCGGGAGGTAGGGCCGGACCTGTCGGACGCCCAGTTCGGCTTTCGACAGGGGCGTTCGACGGTCGACGCGGTGGCCCTACTCAGGGGCCAGGTGCGGGAGGCGGTCGAGGCTGGGGACGGAGTGTTGGCGGTGTCGTTCGACATCGCCAACGCGTTCAACTCCGTGCCCCACTCGACCATATTGGAGGCACTCCGGTACCACGGAGTGCCCCAATATCTGCGGGTGATCCTGGCCAACTACCTGGAGGACCGGGAGGTCCTCCTGGCGGACAGGACGGCCAGGATCAGGCGCTACGGCGCGGAGTCCGGTGTTCCACAGGGTTCGGTGCTAGGGCCCCTCTTGTGGAACATCGGATTCGATTGGCTGCTGCGCGGCACCCTCCTCCAGGGCACGAGTGTCATCTGCTACGCGGATGACACTCTCCTCGTTGCCCGGGGGAGGGATTTTAGGGAGGCGGCCTGTCTGGCCTCAGCTGGCGGATCCTTAGTGGCAGGTAGGATCCGCCAGCTTGGTTTGAGGGTGGCGCTGAACAAGACCGAGGCCGTGTTCTTTCACGGGCCTCGGCAGCGCTGCCCTCCTGACGCCCACATTGTGGTGGAGGGCGTCCGGATAGGGGTCGGGGCCCAGATGAAGTATCTGGGCCTCGTGCTGGACAGCAGGTGGCGCTTCGGCCCGCACTTCAGCGGGCTGTCGACGCGCCTGCTAAAAGCCGCGGACGCCCTCTCATGGCTCCTCCCAAACCTGGGAGGGCCCAAGGAGCGATGCCGGCGCCTCTATGCCGGCATCCTCAAGAGTATGGCCCTGTATGGGGCACCCATCTGGGCGGACTCCCTCCACAGGAGGGAGAATGCAACCGCCATCCGCAGGCCCCAACGGGCCATTGCACAGCGGGTGGCGAGAGCCTACCGCTCAGTGGGCTTCGCGGCGGCGTGCGCTCTGGCCGGCACCCCTCCCTGGGAATTGGAGGCATGGGTGCTCGCCAGAGTGTACGAATGGGCGGCGCGGCGTAGGGCGCTGGGTGAGCGCCCCGCCGCGCAAGAGCGGGATGCCGTGCGGCGGGAGGCGAGGGACGCAATCGTCCTACACTGGACACGGGACCTCGCCTCCGCCACCTTTGGACGCCGGACGCTGGACGCGCTCGGTCCAGTCCTGCGGGACTGGCTCGAGCGCCCCCACGGTTTCCTCTCTTTCCGTCTGGTGCAGGTGTTGTCCGGGCATGGCTGCTTCGGAACGCACCTGCATCGGATCCAGAGGGAGGAGACCCCGGCGTGCCACGACTGTGGAGCCGCGGAGGACACGGCGCAGCACACCCTCGAGGTGTGCCCAGCCTGGGCTGAGCTGCGCTGTGCCCTGACAGATGTGGTCGGGATGGACCTCTCACTTCCCAGTGTGGTGAACTCCATGCTGGGGAGTGAGGAGGCTTGGGCGGCGGTTGCCTCCTTTTGCGAGAATGTCATGTCGCAAAAGGAGGCGGCGGAGCGTGCGCGGGAGGATGATCCTCTCGCGCCGCTGCTCCGCAGGCGAAGAAGGGGTGGGAGACGGCGGTTGTACGATCGTCGCCTCCCTCCTTCTGGTGGTGATTAGCGGGCGACAGGCGCGGGGGCGCCTTCGCTCGCATTGCACTGATCACCACCCTCGTCGGGCGGGAACGGCCGAGCACTCACGGTCGTTCCCGGGCCTCTCCACTTTGGGAGGGGCGTGCGGGCCCCGCTGTAAAGGCGGGCGGTCGTCGGTGGGGGACTGGACGTAAAGGCTGTGCCGGTTTCCCAGTCCTCCTCCAAATAGACGATGCGGGAGTGCCGCTGGGTTATTTTAGTGGGTATGCCGGAGTAGCCGGAGAGTCCCACATAACCCGTCCATCCCCCAATGGGCGGGTATGCGTAACGCATTTTTTCCCAGCGCAAACAAAAAAAAAAAAAAAAAAAGGCCACCGACTTGGCGTTCAAGTCGCCCAACACTACGACCTGACGTGGTGCCGCCCTCCCGACGACTGCCGTAAGGACCTCGAGAAAATTCTCGAAGTCCCTTAGAGGGCGGTTTGGGGAGAAATAGACCCCGACCAGGGCTATTTCTCCCCACGCGGCGGCCACGTATCCCGGACCCCTCTCTAAAAGCGAGAGGGGAGGGGAGTCCGTGGCAGGCCGCGACACCAACGCCACCAAGCTGTCTCGATCACCCAGCCAACGGCCAGGCACCGAGTACGGCTCGGCGACCACCGCCACGTCCACCAACCACTCGGCCACAGTCTGCATCAGCAGATCCTGTGCCGCTCTGCAGTGGTTGGTGTTCGCCTGGAGGATGCGATGTTCGACTCTATGCATCGGACATCACACCCTCCTCCTCCAGAGCCGCCGAGGTCCCAGCTACTGGGGTGGCGGTGGCAGCGACAGGCCGGGTCGGCGCCTGCGCTTTGCCCTTCTTAAGGGGAGGAATACAATTCCTCCCCTTCATAATGTGGCCCGCAGGGCGGCCACTGGCGGCACACACCGCGCAGTGCGGTGCGGTGGCCTCGCAGGAGGCGGCTTTGTGCCCCTCGTTGCCGCAGCGGTAGCAGCTGTCCGTCCTGTCGACACTGGACGGACAGAGGGCCCGGGTGTGACCGATGTCGAAGCACCGGTAACACCTCAGCGGCGGGACCTCAAGGGCCCGGACCGCCGCCGAGCTGAACCCGACGGCGAGCCGTCCCTTCTCGAGGACGGCTTTGGCAGCGGCGACTGGGCACTCCAGGCGAATTGCGCCCATGCCGCCGCGCCCGGGCCTGATGCCCCCGCCTTGTACCGCTGCGACTTCGCAGCCCCCTATGGCTGCGATTGCTGCCACCACCTCCTCCTTGGTGACGGAGTCGTCGAGATCCGTCACCTCAATGGCCGCTGACTTCACCGGCCTGGCCACCTTCGCCGAGTCTGCGATGACCTCTTGCAGCTTAGCTGCGAAGAGGTCCGCGTTTTTGCCGCCCTCGGCCCCCGGGAACTCGAAAATTCGAGCCCCAGCTTGTGTCCGGCGGCATGACACTTTGCCGATGCCCAGTTTCGTGGGATCGGCGTTTGCACGCGCCCGCACCATTATGGAGGCGTATGTCTGGCCTCGCTCCGCAGCCTCCGCGGTGAGCGTCACCACGACGGCCGCGGTCTTGGGAGGAACCAGTTTCCTCTTTGCTCCGGCTTGGGGGGAACTCTTTCCCTTCCCCTTTCCCGTGCCAGTCGACTGACCAGCAGGGGTGGTGGCGGGGACGGCTGGGGCTGGAGGGGTTCTCTTCCCCTTCCCTTTCCCTTTGCCAGTCGGCTGCGACTGGCTGGGAGTGGTGGTAGCGGGAACGGCAGGGACGACAGCTGCCGTCCTTTTGCCTTTGCCCTTCCCCTTACCGACCACCTTCGTCCAGCCCTGCTGGTTGGTCGGGCTGGTGGAAGGCAGAAGGGCGTCCTCCCTCTGAGAGGCAGGCACCGGCTCCTCTCGCCTCTTGTCCGCTGCAAGCGGCGGTCGGAGGGTCTTCGCCGGTAAGAGCCGGTCCTCAATACCCGCTAGGCAGGCCCGAACAAATGCCCTCTCCTCCGCCATCACCTTGCGGAGGACATCCTCGAGACCGGGAGAGGAAACAAGGCTTTCTGCCGCAGGTTGGGTCTCGGCTTGGGATGGACGGGCCGTGGCTTCAGCCAGCTTCAGGTGAAGCTGGCTCACCTCCGTCTGCAGGCGATCCACCTTCGCCTGCAGTTGCCGCGACTCGTCGCTGGCCTTGCGGTCGACCAGCTCCGCGACGATGCCGCGCATGCTGGCGGCCCGGCATTTAAGGGACTTTTGAAAAGTCCCTTTTAGGTGGGAGGACTTGGTGGCGACCTGGACGATTACCTCCTCGTCCTCCAATGCCATCCGCTCCAGCTCGGCCAGGGAGTGGTCCGCGTACAGAACGCGGGACGCTCCGTATCCCGATTTGGCACGGGCGGCGCGCGCCCGTTCCTCCCTGGCCGCTACCTGCTCCTCCAGGTCTTGTTGGAGCCGCTCCCGCTGAGCCAGGTCCAACTGCCGCTGGGCGTCGACCAAACCCACATCATGGGTATCTCCCGCTACTGTCGGCCTCTTGGCCTTCACCTTCTTCTTTGCAGAACCCGAGGCCGAGGAGGCGCGTCGACAGCCCGTTAAAGTGCGGGCCGAAGCGCCACCTGCTGTCCAGCACGAGGCCCAGATACTTCATCTGGGCCCCGACCCCTATCCGGACGCCCTCCACCACGATGTGGGCGTCAGGAGGGCAGCGCTGCCGAGGCCCGTGAAAGAACACGGCCTCGGTCTTGTTCAGCGCTACCCTCAAACCAAGCTGGCGGATCCTACCTGCCACTAAGGATCCGCCAGCTGAGGCCAGACAGGCCGCCTCCCGAAAGTCCCTCCCCCGGGCAACGAGGAGAGTGTCATCCGCGTAGCAGATGACACTCGTGCCCTGGAGGAGGGTGCCGCGCAGCAGCCAATCGAATCCGATGTTCCACAAGAGGGGCCCCAGCACCGAACCCTGTGGAACACCGGACTCCGCGCCGTAGCGCCTGATCCTGGCCGTCCTGTCCGCCAGGAGGACCTCCCGGTCCTCCAGGTAGTTGGCCAGGATCACCCGCAGATATTGGGGCACTCCGTGGTACCGGAGTGCCTCCAATATGGTCGAGTGGGGCACGGAGTTGAAGGCGTTGGCGATGTCGAACGACACCGCCAACACTCCGTCCCCAGCTCCAACCGCCTCCTGCACTTTGCCCCTGAGTAGGGCCACCGCGTCGACCGTCGAACGCCCCTGTCGAAACCCGAACTGGGCGTCCGACAGG
Source organism: Pseudoips prasinana (assembly GCA_951640165.1). NCBI lineage: Eukaryota > Metazoa > Arthropoda > Insecta > Lepidoptera > Nolidae > Pseudoips > Pseudoips prasinana. The sequence goes on along the minus strand of OX621240.1, from coordinate 40,024,230 downwards.
TCTGGCCCTACCTCCCGCAACTGGCTATTAAGCCGGGTGGCGATGATCCCCTCGAACAATTTACCGACCTCATCGAGCAGAACGATGGGCCGGTATGCCGAGGGGGAGTCCACCGGGCGTCCCTCCTTCCGGAGCAGGCAAAGCTGCCCCTCCTTCCAGATTTTCGGGAACCTCCCAGCCGTCAGGCACGCGCTGAAGAGGTCCCGAAACCTCTCCTCCATGAGGGACGCCGCGATGGCCACCACCCGTGCGGGGACACCATCCGGTCCAGGGGCCGTCTTCTTCGCGCGGAGGGACAGAACCCCCGCGCGAAATTCCTCCACCGATACTGGAGGGACCTCCTCCTCCGGCGAAGCCACCACCCCCCCCAGCGGGGGGTTCATCGTTGGTGGGGTGAAGTCGGTCCTGCGCGGAAACAGTGACCGAACCACCCCATCCAGCAACGCCGGCTCTAGGGTCTCCGCTAATGGGGGACCGTAAGGGCGCAGCTGGCTCCGCGCCTGCTTATACGGCCTCCCAAACGGATCCCTGTCGAGGCCCTCCAGCATCTCGGCCTTTGCCGAGTCCTCGGCGGCGCACATTTCCGACTTGAGGACCGTCTTTGCCTCTAGGTAAGAGGCGTAGAGGCGGTCCTCCTCAGCCTGACATCGGCTGGTGCGCCGCCGACTCCTGGCCTCCACGCACGCGGCCCGTAGCGCCGCCAGCTCCCCCGTCCACCAATAAACGGCGCGACGGGGAGGCGGACGGCGAGACCGAGGCATGCTGGAGTTGCACACCTCGGTCAGGGACCCCCGCAGCTGAACCGCTGCGGCGTCCACGTCCGTGACCTCAACAGGGGGCGAGAGCCAGTCCCGGAGGAACGCAGCCTCCTGGGCTGCCTCCCGGTCCAGGCGGGTGAGAGCCCACCGCGGGAAGGGAGATTGGCCCGAGCGGGCCATCCCCCGCGGGCTCTGGGTGGAGATGTCGAACCGCACATATCGGTGGTCCGACAGGGTCTCCACCAACTCCACCCGCCAGTTCACGACGCGGGCGGCTAGAACGGGGGTGGCGAACGATACGTCCACCACTGACCCTCCCCGTTGCCGCACACACGTGTGAACATCCCCCCTGTTCAGGAGGGACACGCCGCACGAAGCCGACCAAAATTCGGCGGCGCGCCCCCGGACGTTGCACGACGCCGCCGGGTTGCCCCAGGCCACCGACTTGGCGTTCAGGTCGCCCATTACGACGACCTGACGTGGTGCCGCCCTCCCGACGACTGCCGTAAGGACTTCGAGAAAATTCTCGAAGTCCCTTAGAGGGCGGTTTGGGGAGAAATAGACCCCGACCAGGGCTATTTCTCCCCACGCGGCGGCCACGTATCCCGGACCCCTCTCTAAAAGCGAGAGGGGAGGGGAGTCCGTGGCAGGCCGCGACACCAACGCCACCAAGCCGTCCCGGTCACCCAGCCAACGGCCAGGCACCGAGTACGGCTCGGCGACCACCGCCACGTCCACCAACCACTCGGCCACAGTCTGCATCAGCAGATCCTGGGCCGCTCTGCAGTGGTTGGTGTTCGCCTGGAGGATGCGATGTTCGACTCCCATTAATCGGACATCGCACCCCTCCCCTCCACGGCCGCCGAGGTCCCAGCCACTGGGACGGCGGTGGCAACGACAGGCCGGGTCGGCGCCTGTTCCTTGCCCTTCTTAAGGGGAGGACTACAATTCCTCCCCTTCATGATGTGGCCCGCTGGGCGGCCACTGGCGGCACATACCGCGCAGTGGGGCGTGGCGGCCTTGCAGGAGGCGGCTTTGTGCCCCTCCTTGCCGCAGCGGTAGCAGCTGTCCGTCCTGTCGACACTGGACGGACAGAGGGCTCGGGTGTGGCCGATTCCGAAGCACCTGTAGCACCTCAAAGGCTGGTCCTCAAGTGCCCGGACCGCTGCCGAGCTGAACCCGACGGCGAGCCGTCCCTTCTCGAGGACGGCTTTGGCAGCGGTGACTGGGCACTCCAGGCGAATTGCGCCCATGCCGCCGCGCCCGGGCCTGATGCCCCCGCCCTGCACCGCTGCGACTTCGCAGCCCCCAATGGCTGCGATCGCTGCCACCACCTCCTCCCTGGTGACGGAGTCATCCAGGTCCGTCACCTCGATGGCCGCCGACTTCACCGGCCTGGCCACCTTCGCCGAGTTCGCGATGACCTCCTGCAGCTTTGCTGCAAAGAGGTCCGCGTTCTTCGCGCCCTCGGCACCCGGGAACTCGAAAATTCGAGCCCCAGCCTGCGTCCGGTGGCACGAGACTTTACCGATCCCCAATTTGGTAGGATCGGCATTGGCACGCGCCCGCAACATCACGGACGCGTACGTCTCGCCCCGCTCCGCAGCCTCCGTGGTGAGCGTCATCACGACGGCTGCGGTCTTGGGAGGAACCAAGTTCCTCCTGACACCGGCTGGGGTCGAACCCTTCCCCTTTCCCGTGCCAGTCGACTGACCAGCAGGGGTGGTGGCGGGGACGGCTGGGGCTGGGGGGGTGCTCTTCCCCTTCCCTTTCCCTTTTCCCTTCCCTTTGCCAGTCGGCTGCGAATGGCTGGGAGTGGTGGTGGCGGGAACGGCAGGGACGACAGCTGCCGTCCTTTTTCCCTTGCCCTTACCGACCACCTTCGTCCAGCCCTGCTGGTTGGTCGGGGTGGTCGAAGGGAGTAGGGCGTCTTCCCTCTGGGAGGTTTCCACTCGCTCCTCTCGCCTCTTGTCTGCCGCAAGCGGCGGTCGGAGGCGTTTCTCCGGTAGGAGCCGGTCCTCGATGCCCGCTAGGCAGGAGCGAACGAACGCCCTCTCCTCCGCCATGACCCTGCGGAGGACATCCTCAAGGCCGGGAGTGGAGGAAAGACCCTCCGCCACAGGTCCGGGCTCGGCTTGCGATGGCCGGGCCGTGGCTTCAGCCAGCTTTAAGTGCAGCTGGCTGACCTCCGACTGCAGGCGATCTACTTTCGCCTGCAGTTGCCGCGACTCATCGCTGGCCTTGCGGTCCACCAGCTCCGCGACGATTTCGCGAAGACTCGCGGCCCGGCATTTGAGGGACTTCTGGAAAGTCCCCTTCAGATGCGAGGACTTGGCGGCGACCTCCACGATCGCCTCCTCGTCCTCCAAGGCCATCCTCTGGAGTTCGGCCAAGGAGTGGTCCGCGTACAGGACGCGGGACGCCCCGTACCCGGACTTTGCACGGGCGACGCGCGCCCGTTCCTCCTGGGCCGCAACCCGCTCCTCCAGCTCTTGCTGGAGCTGCTCCCGCCTTGCCAGGTCCAACTCGCGTTGGGCGTCGGCTAAACCCACGTCGTGGGTGTCTGCCGCTGTCGTCGCCTTTCTAGACTTGACCCTCTTTCCGGGCCCCTTCGCTGAACCTGAGCCCGAGGACCCATCGGACACGACTTTCAAGAAGCTCCGCTTCCTCGATGCCGATCGCGATCGAGCATCAATCACCATTGAACTGGCATCCGACAATACGGACTCGTTGTCGGATTCAGACAAATCGCCCGCCTTCCCTCCGTAGAAGGTCCTGCCTTCCTCCGACGCTAAGGCTGCGTCGCGTTGGCCCTGAGAAGGGCCTTTTGGTTGGCCCTGAGAAGGGCCTTTGGGTTGGCCCTGAGAAGGGCCTTTGGGTTGGCCCTGAGAAGGGCCTTTGGGTTGGCCCTGAGAAGGGCCTTTTTTTACAAAATGCCCGAGGGCATCCCGCACAGGTTTTGGCATATCAAACAACGCAAAATTCGTAACTCTCAACGCAATAGGTAGCTACGAAGCACAGTGCACTTTAGCCGTACCCAGTCTGCCACTCCGTTACGGTGGTCAGAACTGAGACGTTTCCGGGGAACGCGACGTGGACGCAAGCACTGTGGGGTGGTTCCCCACACTAACCTAACCTAACCTTTTTTTTTTTTTTTTTTTTTGTTTGCGCTGGGAAAAAATGCGTTACGCATACCCGCCCATTGGGGGATGGACGGGTTATGTGGGACTCTCCGGCTAGCCCGGCATACCCACTAAAATAACCCAGCGGCACTCCCGCATCGTCTGTGTGGAGGAGGACTGGGAAACCGGCACAGCCTTTACGTCCAGTCCCCCACCGACGACCGCCCGCCTTTACAGCGGGGCCCGCACGCCCCTCCCTAAGTGGAGGGGCCCGGGAACGACCGTGAGTGCTCGGCCGTTCCCGCCCGACGAGGGTGGTGATTACTGCAATGCGAGCGAAGGCGCCCCCGCACCTGTCGCCCGCTAATCACCACCAGAAGGAGGGAGGCGACGATCGTACAACCGCCGTCTCCCACCCCTTCTTCGCCTGCGAAGCGGCGGCGCGAGAGGATCATCCTCCCGCGCGCGCTCCGCCGCCTCCTTTTGCGACATGACGTTCTCGCAAAAGGAGGCAACCGCCGCCCAAGCCTCCTCACTCCCCAGCATGGAGTTCACCACACTGGGAAGTGAGAGGTCCTGCCCGACCACATCTGTCAGGGCACGGCGCAGCTCAGCCCAGGCTGGGCACACCTCGAGGGTGTGCTGCGCCGTGTCCTCCGCGGCTCCGCAATGGTGGCACGCCGGGGCTTCCTCCCTCCGGATCCGGTGCAGGTGCGTTCCGAAACAACCATGTCCGGACAACACCTGCACTAGACGGAACGAGAGGAAACCGTGGGGGCGCTCGAGCCAGTCCCGCAGGGCTGGACCGAGCGCGTCCAACGTCCGGCGTCCAAAGGTGGCGGAGGCGAGGTCCTGTGTCCAGTGTAGGACGATTGCGTCCCTCGCCTCCCGCCGCACGGCATCCCGCTCTTGCGCGGCGGGGCACTCACCCAGCGCCCTACGCCGCGCCGTCCACTCATACACTCTGGCGAGCACCCATGCCTCCAATTCCCAGGGAGGGGTGCCGGCCAGAGCGCACGCCGCCGCAAAACCCACCGAGCGGTAGGCCCTCGCCACCCGCTGTGCAATGGCCCGTTGGGGCCTGCGGATGGCGGTTGCATTCTCCCTCCTGTGGAGGGAGTCCGCCCAGATGGGTGCCCCGTACAGAGCCTTGCTCTTCAGGATGCCGGCATAGAGGCGCCGGCATCGCTCCTTGGGCCCTCCCAGGTTTGGGAGGAGCCATGAGAGGGCGTCCGCGGCTTTCAGCAGGCGCGTCGACAGCCCGCTGAAGTGCGGGCCGAAGCGCCACCTGCTGTCTAGCACGAGGCCCAGATACTTCATCTGGGCCCCGACCTCTATCCGGACGCCCTCCACCACGATGTGGGCGTCTGGAGGGCAGCGCTGCCGAGGCCCGTGAAAGAACACGGCCTCGGTCTTGTTCAGCGCTACCCTCAAACCAAGCTGGCGGATCCTACCTGCCACTAAGGATCCGCCAGCTGAGGCCAAACAGGCCGCCGCCCCAAAGTCCCTCCCCCGGGCAACGAGGAGAGTGTCATCCGCGTAGCAGATGACACTCGTGCCCTGGAGGAGGGTGCCCCGAAGGACCCAATCGAATCCGATGTTCCACAAGAGGGGCCCTAGCACCGAACCCTGTGGAACACCGGACTCCGCGCCGTAGCGCCTGATCCTGGCCGTTCTGTCCGCCAAGAGGACCTCCCGGTCCTCCAGGTAGTTGGCCAGGATCGCCCGCAGATATTGGGGCACTCCGTGGTACCGGAGTGCCTCCAATATGGTCGAGTGGGGCACGGAGTTGAACGCGTTGGCGATGTCGAACGACACCGCCAACACTCCGTCCCCAGCCCCGACCGCATCCTGCACTTGGCCCCTGAGTAGGGCCACCGCGTCGACCGTCGAACGCCCCTGTCGAAACCCGAACTGGGCGTCCGACAGGTCTGGCCCTACCTCCCGCAACTGGCTATTAAGCCGGGTGGCGATGATCCCCTCGAACAATTTACCGACCTCATCGAGCAGAACGATGGGCCGGTATGCCGAGGGGGAGTCCACCGGGCGTCCCTCCTTCCGGAGCAGGCAAAGCTGCCCCTCCTTCCAGATTTTCGGGAACCTCCCAGCCGTCAGGCACGCGCTGAAGAGGTCCCGAAACCTCTCCTCCATGAGGGACGCTGCGATGGCCACCACCCGTGCGGGGACACCATCCGGTCCAGGGGCCGTCTTCTTCGCGCGGAGGGACAGAACCCCCGCGCGAAATTCCTCCACCGATACTGGAGGGACCTCCTCCTCCGGCGAAGCCACCACCCCCCCCCAGCGGGGGGTTCATCGTTGGTGGGGTGAAGTCGGTCCTGCGCGGAAACAGTGACCGAACCACCCCATCCAGCAACGCCGGCTCTAGGGTCTCCGCTAATGGGGGACCGTAAGGGCGCAGCTGGCTCCGCGCCTGCTTATACGGCCTCCCAAACGGATCCCTGTCGAGGCCCTCCAGCATCTCGGCCTTTGCCGAGTCCTCGGCGGCGCACATTTCCGACTTGAGGACCGTCTTTGCCTCTAGGTAAGAGGCGTAGAGGCGGTCCTCCTCAGCCTGACATCGGCTGGTGCGCCGCCGACTCCGCGTGTAGGCCCTCCTGGCCTCCACGCACGCGGCCCGTAGCGCCGCCAGCTCCCCCGTCCACCAATAAACGGCGCGACGGGGAGGCGGACGGCGAGACCGAGGCATGCTGGAGTTGCACACCTCGGTCAGGGACCCCCGCAGCTGAACCGCTGCGGCGTCCACGTCCGTGACCTCAACAGGGGGCGAGAGCCAGTCCCGGAGGAACGCAGCCTCCTGGGCTGCCTCCCGGTCCAGGCGGGTGAGAGCCCACCGCGGGAAGGGAGATTGGCCCGAGCGGGCCATCCCCCGCGGGCTCTGGGTGGAGATGTCGAACCGCACATATCGGTGGTCCGACAGGGTCTCCACCAACTCCACCCGCCAGTTCACGACGCGGGCGGCTAGAACGGGGGTGGCGAACGATACGTCCACCACTGACCCTCCCCGTTGCCGCACACACGTGTGAACATCCCCCCTGTTCAGGAGGGACACGCCGCACGAAGCCGACCAAAATTCGACGGCGTGCCCCCGGACGTTGCAGGACGCCGCTGGGTTGCCCCAGGCCACCGCCTTGGCGTTCAGGTCGCCCAATATGACGACCTGACGTGGCGCCGCCCTCCCGACGACTGCCGTAAGGACTTCGAGAAAATCCTCGAAGTCCCTTAGAGGGCGGTTTGGGGAGAAATAGACCCCGACCAGGGCTATGTCTCCCCACGCGGCGGCCACGTATCCCGGACCCCTCTCTAAAAGCGAACCTAACCTTTTTTTTTTTTTTTTTTGTTTGCGCTGGGAAAAAATGCGTTACGCATAGCCGGAGAGTCCCACATAACCCGCCCATCCCCCAATGGGCGGGTTATGTGGGACTCTCCGGCTACTCCGGCATACCCACTAAAATAACCCAGCGGCACTCCCGCATCGTCTATTTGGAGGAGGACTGGGAAACCGGCACAGCCTTTACGTCCAGTCCCCCGCCGACGACCGCCCGCCTTTACAGCGGGGCCCGCACGCCCCTCCCTAAGTGGAGGGGCCCGGGAACGACCGTGAGTGCTCGGCCGTTCCCGCCCGACGAGGGTGGTGATTAGTGCAATGCGAGCGAAGGCGCCCCCGCGCCTGTCGCCCGCTAATCACCACCAGAAGGAGGGAGGCGACGATCGTACAACCGCCGTCTCCCACCCCTTCTTCGCCTGCGGAGCGGCGGCGCGAGAGGATCAACCTCCCGCGCGCGCTCCGCCGCCTCCTTTTGCGACATGACATTCTCGCAATAGGAGGCAACCGCCGCCCAAGCCTCCTCACTCCCCAGCATGGAGTTCACCACACTGGGAAGTGAGAGGTCCATACCGACCACATCTGTCAGGGCACGGCGCAGCTCAGCCCAGGCTGGGCACACCTCGAGGGTGTGCTGCGCCGTGTCCTCCGCGGCTCCGCAATGGTGGCACGCCGGGGTTTCCTCCCTCCGGATCCGGTGCAGGTGCGTTCCGAAACAACCATGTCCGGACAACACCTGCACTAGACGGAACGAGAGGAAACCGTGGGGGCGCTCGAGCCAGTCCCGCAGGGCTGGACCGAGCGCGTCCAACGTCCGGCGTCCAAAGGTGGCGGAGGCGAGGTCCTGTGTCCAGTGTAGGACGATTGCGTCCCTCGCCTCCCGCCGCACGGCATCCCGCTCTTGCGCGGCGGGGCGCTCACCCAGCGCCCTACGCCGCGCCGTCCACTCATACACTCTGGCGAGCACCCATGCCTCCAATTCCCAGGGAGGGGTGCCGGCCAGAGCGCACGCCGCCGCAAAACCCACCGAGCGGTAGGCCCTCGCCACCCGCTGTGCAATGGCCCGTTGGGGCCTGCGGATGGCGGTTGCATTCTCCCTCCTGTGGAGGGAGTCCGCCCAGATGGGTGCCCCGTACAGGGCCATGCTCTTCAGGATGCCGGCATAGAGGCGCCGGCATCGCTCCTTGGGCCCTCCCAGGTTTGGGAGGAGCCATGAGAGGGCGTCCGCGGCTTTCAGCAGGCGCGTCGACAGCCCGCTGAAGTGCGGGCCGAAGCGCCACCTGCTGTCTAGCACGAGGCCCAGATACTTCATCTGGGCCCCGACCCCTATCCGGACGCCCTCCACCACGATGTGGGCGTCAGGAGGGCAGCGCTGCCGAGGCCCGTGAAAGAACACGGCCTCGGTCTTGTTCAGCGCCACCCTCAAACCAAGCTGGCGGATCCTACCTGCCACTAAGGATCCGCCAGCTGAGGCCAAACAGGCCGCCTCTCCAAAGTCCCTCCCCCGGGCAACGAGGAGAGTGTCATCCGCGTAGCAGATGACACTCATGCCCTGGAGGAGGGTGCCCCGCAGGAGCCAATCGAATCCGATGTTCCACAAGAGGGGCCCTAGCACCGAACCCTGTGGAACACCGGACTCCGCGCCGTAGCGCCTGATCCTGGCCGTCCTGTCCGCCAGGAGGACCTCCCGGTCCTCCAGGTAGTTGGCCAGGATCGCCCGCAGATATTTGGGCACTCCGTGGTACCGGAGTGCCTCCAATATGGTCGAGTGGGGCACGGAGTTGAACGCGTTGGCGATGTCGAACGACACCGCCAACACTCCGTCCCCAGCCTCGACCGCCGCCTTTACTTGGCCCCTGAGTAGGGCCACCGCGTCGACCGTCGAACGCCCTTGTCTAAAGCTGAACTGGGCGTCCGACAGGTCCGGCCCTACCTCCCGCAAATGGCTGTTAAGCCGGGTGGCGAGGATCCCCTCGAACAGTTTACCGACCTCATCGAGCAGAACGATGGGCCGGTATGCCGAGGGGGAGTCCACCGGGCGTCCCTCCTTCCGGAGCAGGCAAAGCTGCCCCTCCTTCCAGAGCTTCGGGAACCTCCCAGCCGTCAGGCAAGCGCTGAAGAGGTCCCGAAACCTCTGCTCCATTAGGGACGCCGCGATGGCCACCACCCGTGCGGGGACGCCATCCGGTCCAGGGGCCGTCTTTTTCGCGCGGAGGGACAGAACCCCCGCGCCAAATTCCTCCACCAAAACCGGAGGGACCTCCTCCGCCGGCGAAGCCACCACCCCCCCAGTGGGGGGTTCATCGTTGGTGGGGTGAATTCGGTCCTGCGCGGAAACAGTGACCGAACCACCCCATCCAGCAACGCCGGCTCTAGGGTCTCCGTTAGTGGGGGGCCATAAGGGCGCAGCTGGCTCCGCGCCAGCTTATATGGCCTCCCAAACGGATCCCTGTCGAGTCCCTCCAGCATCTCGGCCTTTGCCGAGTCCTCGGCGGCGCACATTGCCGACTTGAGGACCGTCTTTGCCTCTACGTAAGAGGCGTAGAGGCGGTCCTCCTCGGCCTGACATCGGCCGGTGCGCCGCCGACTCCGCGTGTAGGCCCTCCTGGCCTCCACGCACGCGGCCCGGAACCCCGCCAGCTCCACCGTCCACCAATAAACGGCGCGACGGGGAGGCGGACGGCGAGACCGAGGCATGCTAGAGTTGCACACCTCGGTCAGGGACCTCCGGAGCTGAACCGCTGCGGCGTCCACGTCCGTGCCCTCTACAGGGGGCGAGAGCCAGTCCTCGAGGAACGCTGCCTCCAGGGCTGCCTCCCGGTCCAGGCGGGTGAGAGCCCACCCGGGAAGTGTGATTGGCCCGAGCGGGCCACCCCCCGCGGGCTCTGGGTGGAGATGTCGAACCGCACATATCGGTGGTCCGACAGGGTCTCCACCATCTCCACCCGCCAGTTCACGACGCGTGTGGCTAGCACAGGGGTGGCGAACGACACGTCCACCACTGACCCTCCCTGTTGCCGCACACACGTGTGAACATCCCCCCTGTTCAGGAGGGACACGCCGCACGAAGCCGCCCAAAATTCGACGGCGCGCCCCCGGACGTTACAGGACGCCGCTGGGTTGCCCCAAGCCACCGCCTTGGCGTTCAGGTCGCCCAAAACGACGACCTGACGTGGTGCCGCCCTCCCGACGACTGCCGTAAGGACCTCGAGAAAGTTCTCGAAGTCCCTTAGAGGGCGGTTTGGGGAGAAATAGACCCCGACCAGGGCTATTTCTCCCCACGCGGCGGCCACGTATCCCGGACCCCTCTCTAAAAGCGAGAGGGGAGGGGAGTCCGTGGCAGGCCGCGACACCAACGCCACCAAGCCGTCCCGATCACCCAGCCAACGGCCAGGTATCGAGTACGGCTCGGCGACCACCGCCACGTCCACCAACCACTCGGCCACAGTCTGCATCAGCAGATCCTGTGCCGCTCTGCAGTGGTTGGTGTTCGCCTGGAGGATGCGATGTTTGACTCTACCCATTAGTCGGTCATCGCACCCCCCTCCTCCACGGCCGCTGAGGTCCCAGCCACTGGGACGGCGGTGGCAACGACAGGCCGGGTCTGCGCCTGTACTTTCCCCTTCTTAAGGGGAGGACTGCAGTTCCTCCCCTTCATTATATGGCCCGCAGGGCGGCCACTGGCGGCACAAACTGCGCAGTGCGGCGCGGCGGCCATGCAGGAGGCGGATTTGTGGCCCTCCTTGCCGCAGCGGTAGCAACTGTCCGTCCTGTCGACAGTGGACGGACAGAGGGCTCGGGTGTGGCCGATTCCGAAGCACTTGTAGCACCTCAAAGGTTGGTCCTCAAGTGCCCGGACCGCACCCGAGCTGAACCCGACGGCGAGCCGTCCCTTTTCGAGGACGGCTTTGGCAGCGGCAACTGGGCACTCTAGGCGAATGGTGCCCATGCCGCCGCGCCCGGGCCTGATGCCCCCGCCTTGCACCGCTGCGACTTCGCAGCCCCCTATGGCTACGATTGCTGCCACCACCTCCTCCTTGGTGACGGAGTCATCCAGGTCCGTCACCTCGATGGCCGCCGACTTCACCGGCCTGGCCACCTTCGCCACGTCCGCGATGGCCTCCTGCAGCTTCGCTGCGAAGAGGTCCGCGTTTTTACCACCCTCGGCACCTGGGAACTCGAAAATACGAGCCCCAGCCTGTGTCCGGCGGCATGAGACTTTGCCGATCCCCAGTTTGGTGGGATCGGCAGTGGCACGCGCCCGCACCAACATGGACGCGTACGTCTCACCCCGCTCCGCGGCCTTCGCGGTGAGTGTCACCACGACGGCCGCGGTCTTTGGAGGAACTAGGTTCCTCTTGGCACCGGCTGGGGGGGAAGAAGTCTTCCCTTTCCCCTTTCCCTTGCCAGTCGACTGACCAGCAGGGGTGGTGGCGGAGGCGGCTGAGGCCGCGGGGGTGCTCTTCCCCCTCCCTTTTCCCCTACCAGTCGATTGCGACTGGCTAGGAGTGGTGGTGGCAGGGACGGCAGGGACGACAGCTGCCGTCTTTTTGCCTTTGCCCTTCCCCTTACCGACCACCTTCGTCCAGCCCTGCTGGTTGGTCGGGGTGGTCGAAGGAAGAAGGGCGTCCTCCTTCTGGGAGGTTTCTACCCGCTCCTCTCGCCTTCTATCTGCCGCAAGTGGCGGTCGGAGGCGTTTCTCCGGAAGGAGCCGGTCTTCGATGCCCGCTAGGCAGGCTCTCACAAAAGCCCGCTCCTCCGCCATAACCTTGCGGAGGATATCCTTAAGGTCGGACGACGGAGCGAGGCTCTCTTCCGCATGCCTGGGCTCGGCCTGGGATGGCTGGGCCGTGGCTTCAGCCAGCTTCAGGTGCAGCTGGCTGACCTCTGACTGCAGGCGATCTACTTTCGCCTGCAGTTGCCGCGTTTCGTCGCTGGCCTTGCGGTCCACCAGCTCCGCGACGATGCCACGCATGCTGGCGGCCCGGCATTTGAGGGACTTCTGGAAAGTCCCCTTCAAATGCGAGGACTTGGCGGCGACCTCCACGATCGCCTCCTCGTCCTCCAAGGCCATCCTCTGGAGTTCGGCCAGGGAGTGGTCCGCGTACAGGACGCGGGACGCCCCGTACCCGGACTTGGCACGGGCGACGCGCGCCCGTTCTTCCTGGGCCGCAACCCGCTCCTCCAGCTCTTGCTGGAGCTGCTCCCGCCGTGCCAGATCCAACTGCCGCTGGGCATCTGCCAAACCCACGTCGTGAGTGTCCGCCATCGTTGGTTTCTTGGCCTTCACCCTCTTCTTTGAAGAACCCGAAGCCGAGGAGCCATCCGACCCGTCCTTTAAAAAGGTCTTCCTCTTTCTGGACGCGGATCGTGATCGCGCATCCTCTACCATTGAATCGTCGTCCGATTCTATGGACTCAATTTCGGAGACCGATAAATCGCCCTCCTTCCCGCCGTAGAAGGCCCTGCCTTCTGCCGACGCTGACGCGTCGCGTTGGCCCTGAGAAGGGCCTTTTGGTTGGCCCTGAGAAGGGCCTTTGGGTTGGCCCTGAGAAGGGCCTTTGGGTTGGCCCTGAGAAGGGCCTTTTTTTTTGACGAAATGCCCGAGGGCATCCCGCGCAGGTTTCGGCATACCGAACAACGCAAAATTCGTAGCTTCCAGGCTATAAGATCGCTACGATGCACAGTGCACTTTAGCCGTACCCAGTCTGCCACTCCGTTACGGTGGTCACAACTGGGACGTTTCCAGGGAACACGACGAGGACGTAAGCACTGTGGGGTGGTTCCCCAAGCGAACCTAACCTTTTTTTTTTTTTTTTTTTTTTTTTTTTTTTTTGTTTGCGCTGGGAAAAAATGCGTTACGCATACCCGCCCATTGGGGGATGGACGGGTTATGTGGGACTCTCCGGCTAGCCCGGCATACCCACTAAAATAACCCAGCGGCACTCCCGCATCGTCTGTGTGGAGGAGGACTGGGAAACCGGCACAGCCTTTACGTCCAGTACCCCACCGACGACCGCCCGCCTTTACAGCGGGGCCCGCACGCCCCTCCCTAAGTGGAGGGGCCCGGGAACGACCGTGAGTGCTCGGCCGTTCCCGCCCGACGAGGGTGGTGATTACTGCAATGCGAGCGAAGGCGCACTCCGTGGTACCGGAGTGCCTCCAATATGGTCGAGTGGGGCACGGAGTTGAACGCGTTGGCGATGTCGAACGACACCGCCAACACTCCGTCCCCAGCTCCGACCGCCTCCTGCACTTGGCCCCTGAGTAGGGCCACCGCGTCGACCGTCGAACGCCCCTGTCGAAACCCGAACTGGGCGTCCGACAGGTCCGGCCCTACCTCCCGCAAATGGCTGTTAAGCCGGGTGGCTAGGATCCCCTCGAACAGTTTACCGACCTCATCGAGCAGAACGATGGGCCGGTATGCCGAGGGGGATTCCACCGGGCGTCCCTCCTTCCGGAGCAGGCAAAGCTGCCCCTCCTTCCATAGTTTCGGGAACCTCCCAGCCGTCAGGCACGCGCTGAAGAGGTCCCGAAACCTCTGCTCCATTAGGGACGCCGCGATGGCCACCACCCGTGCGGGGACGCCATCCGGTCCAGGGGCCGTCTTTTTCGCGCGGAGGGAAAGAACCCCCGCGCCAAATTCCTCCGCCGAAACCGGAGGGACCTCCTCCGCCGGCGAAGCCACCACCCCCCCCAGTGGGGGGTTCATCGTTGGTGGGGTGAATTCGGTCCTGCGCGGAAACAGTGACCGAACCACCCCATCCAGCAACGCCGGCTCTAGGGTCTCCGTTAGTGGGGGGCCATAAGGGCGCAGCTGGCTCCGCGCCAGCTTATATGGCCTCCCAAACGGATCCCTATCGAGTCCCTCCAGCATCTCGGCCTTTGCCGAGTCTTCGGCGGCGCACATTGCCGTCTTGAGGACCGTCTTTGCCTCCATGTAAGAGGCGTAGAGGCGGTCCTCCTCAGCCTGACATCGGCTGGTGCGCCGCCGACTCCGCGTGTAGGCCCTCCTGGCCTCCACGCACGCGGCCCGTAGCGCCGCCAGCTCCCCCGTCCACCAATAAACGGCGCGACGGGGAGGCGGACGGCGAGACCGAGGCATGCTGGAGTTGCACACCTCGGTCAGGGACCTCCGCAGCTGGACCGCTGCGGCGTCCACGTCCGTCACCTCAACAGGGGGCGAGAGCCAGTCCTCGAGGAACGCTGCCTCCAGGGCTGCCTCCCGGTCCAGGCGGGTGAGAGCCCACCGCGGGAAGGGAGATTGGCCCGAGCGGGCCATCCCCCGCGGGCTCTGGGTGGAGATGTCGAACCGCACATATCGGTGGTCCGACAGGGTCTCCACCATCTCCACCCGCCAGTTCACGACGCGTGTGGCTAGCACAGGGGTGGCGAACGACACGTCCACCACTGACCCTCCCTGTTGCCGCACACACGTGTGAACATCCCCCCTGTTCAGGAGGGACACGCCGCACGAAGCCGACCAAAATTCGACGGCGCGCCCCCGGACGTTGCAGGACGCCGCTGGGTTTCCCCAGGCCACCGACTTGGCGTTCAGGTCGCCTAACACCATTACCTGGCGTGGCGCCGCCCTCCCGACGACTGCCGTAAGGACCTCGAGAAAATTCTCGAAGTCCCTTAGAGGGCGGTTTGGGGAGAAATAGACCCCGACCAGGGCTATTTCTCCCCACGCGGCGGCCACGTATCCCGGACCCCTCTCTAAAAGCGAGAGGGGAGGGGAGTCCGTGGCAGGCCGCGACACCAACGCCACCAAGCCGTCTCGATCACCCAGCCAACGGCCAGGTACCGAGTACGGCTCGGCGACCACCGCCACGTCCACCAACCACTCGGCCACAGTCTGCATGAGCAGATCCTGTGCCGCTCTGCAGTGGTTGGTGTTCGCCTGGAGGATGCGATGTTCGACCCTACCCATTAGTCGGTCATCGCACCCCCCTCCTCCACAGCCGCTGAGGTCCCAGCCACTGGGACGGCGGTGGCAACGACAGGCCGGGTCGGCGCCTGTACTTTCCCCTTCTTAAGGGGAGGACTGCAGTTCCTCCCCTTCATTATGTGGCCCGCAGGGCGGCCACTGGCGGCACAGACCGTGCAGTGCGGCGTGGCGGCATTGCAGGAGGCGGCTTTGTGCCCCTCCTTGCCGCAGCGGTAGCAGCTGTCCGTCCTGTCGACACTGGACGAACAGAGGGCCCGGGTGTGGCCGATGCCGAAGCACCGGTAACACCTCAGCGGCAGGACCTCAAGGGCCCGGACACCCGCCGAGCTGAACCCGACGGCGAGCCGTCCCTTCTCGAGGACGGCTTTGGCAGCGGCGACTGGGCACTCCAGGCGAATTGCGCCCATGCCGCCGCGCCCGGGCCTGATGCCCCCGCCCTGCACCGCTGCGACTGCGCAGCCACCTATGGCTGCGACCGCCGCTACCACCTCCTCCTTGGTGACGGAGTCGTCCAGGTCCGTCACCTCGAAGGCCGCCGACTTCACCGGCCTGGCCACCTTTGCCGCGTCCGCAATGACCTCTTGCAGCTTCGCTGCGAAGAGGTCAGCGTTTTTTCCGCCCTCTGCACCGGGGAACTCGAAGATTCGAGCCCCAGCCTGTGTCCGGCGGCACGAGACTTTACCGATCCCTAGTTTGGTGGGATCGGCACTGGCGCGCGCCCGCAACATCACGGACGCGTACGTCTCGCCCCACTCCGCAGCCTCCGTGGTGAGCTTCATCACGACGGCTGCGGTCTTGGGAGGAACCAAGTTCCTCCTGACACCGGCTGGGGTCGAACCCTTCCCCTTTCCCTTGCCAGTTGTCTGTGACGGACCGGCAGGGGCGGTGGCGGAGGCGGCTGGGGGGGTGGTTTTCCCCTTCCCTTTTCCCTTGCCAGTCGGCTTCGACTGGCTGGGAGTGGTGGTGGCGGGGACGGCAGGGACGACCGCTGCCGTCTTTTTGCCCTTGCCCTTCCCCTTACCGACCACCTTCGTCCAGCCCTGCTGGTTGGTCGGGGTGGTGGAAGGGAGAAGGGCGTCCTCCCTCTGGGAGGTCACCGGCTCCTCTCGCCTCTTGTCCGCCGCAAGTGGCGGTCGAAGGCGTTTCTCCGGCAAGAGCCGGTCCTCTATTCCCGCCAGGCAGGCCCTGACGAAGACCCTCTGCTCCTCCATAGCCTTGCGGAGGATGTCCTCAAGGCCGGAGGGGGGAGCGAGGCCCTCTGCCGCAGGTCTGGGCTCGGCTTGGGATGGCCGGGCCGTGGCTTCAGCCAGCTTCAGATGCAGCTGGCTGACCTCCGACTGCAGGCGATCTACCTTCGCCTGCAGTTGCCGCGTTTCATCGCTGGCCTTGCGGTCCACCAGCTCCGCGACGATGCCACGCATGCTGGCGGCCCGGCATCTGAGGGACTTCTGGAAAGTCCCCTTCAGATGCGAGGACTTGGCGGCGACCTCCACGATCGCCTCTTCGTCCTCCAAGGCCATCTTCTCCAGTTCGGCCAGTGAGTGGTTCGCGTACAGGACGCGGGCCGCACCGTAATCGGCCTTGGCACGAGCGACTCGCGCCCGTTCTTCCCTGGCCGCAACCCGCTCCTCCAGCTCTTGCTGGAGGTGCTCCCGCCGTGCCAGGTCCAGCTCGCGCTGGGCGGTGGCTAAACCCACATCGTGGGTGTCTGCCGCTGTTGTGGGTTTCTTAGCCTTGACCCTTTTCTTCGACGAACCCGACGCCGAGGAGCCATCCGACCCGTCCTTTAAAAAGGTCTTCCGCTTTCTGGAAGCAGATCGCGATCGCGAATCTTCGACCGCCATCGAATCGGAATCCGATACAATGGACTCATCGTCGGAGTCCACCTGCCCGCCGTAGAAGGCCCTGCCTTCATCCGACGCTAAGGAAGCGTCGCGTTGGCCCTGAGAAGGGCCTTTTGGCTGGCCCTGAGAAGGGCCTTTGGGTTGGCCCTGAGAAGGGCCTTTGGGTTGGCCCTGAGAAGGGCCTTTGGGTTGGCCCTGAGAAGGGCCTTTTTTCACAAAATGCCCGAGGGCATCCCGCGCTGGTTTTGGCATTTCCGCAGTATTCGTCACTCACAAGACAATAAGATAGTTACGATGCACAGTGCACTTTAGCCGTACCCAGTCTGCCACTCCGTTACGGTGGTCAGAACTGGGACGTTTCCGGGGAACGCGACGTGGACGCAAGCACTGTGGGGTAAGCGCTGGGAAAAAATGCGTTACGCATACCCGCCCATTGGGGGATGGACGGGTTATGTGGGACTCTCCGGCTACTCCGGCATACCCACTAAAATAACCCAGCGGCACTCCCGCATCGTCTATTTGGAGGAGGACTGGGAAACCGGCACAGCCTTTACGTCCAGTCCCCCACCGACGACCGCCCGCCTTTACAGCGGGGCCCGCACGCCCCTCCCTTAGTGGAGGGGCCCGGAAACGACCGTGAGTGCTCGGCCGTTCCCGCCCGACGGTGGTGGCGATTTGTGCAATGCGAGCGAAGGCGCCCCCGCGCCTGTCGCCCGCTAATCACCACCTGAGGGTGGGAGGCGACGGTCGTACAACCGCCTTCTCCCACCCCTCCTTCGCCTGCGGAGCGGTGGCGCGAGAGGATCATCCTCCCGCGCGCGCTCCGCCGCCTCCTTTTGCGACATGACATTCTCGCAAAAGGAGGCAACCGCCGCCCAAGCCTCCTCACTCCCCAGCATGGAGTTCACCACCGTGGGAAGTGAGAGGTCCAGCCCAACGACAGTATTCAGGGCACGGCGCAGCTCAGCCCAGGCTGGGCACACCTCGAGGGTGTGCTGCGCCGTGTCCTCCGCGGCTCCGCATTCATGGCACGCCGGGGTTTCCTCCCTCCGGATCCGGTGCAGGTGCGTTCCAAAACAGCCATGTCCGGACAACACCTGCACTAGACGGAACGAGAGGAAACCGTGGGGGCGCTCGAGCCATTCCCGCAGGACTGGACCGAGCGCGTCCAGCGTCCGGCGCCCAAAAGTGGCGGAGGCGAGGTCCCGTGCCCAGTGCAGGACGATGGCGTCACTCGCCTCCCGCCGCACGGCCTCCCGCTCTTGCGCGGCGGGGCGCTCACCTAGCGCCCTACGCCGCGCCGCCCATTCGTACACTCTGGCGAGCACCCATGCCTCCAATTCCCAGGGAGGGGTGCTGGCCAGAGCGCACGCCACCGCAAAGCCCACTGAGCGGTAGGCCCTCGCCACCCGCTGTGCAATGGCCCGTTGGGGCCTGCGGATGGCGGTTGCATTCTCCCTCCTGTGGAGGGAGTCCGCCCAAATGGGTGCCCCATACAGGGCCATGCTCTTGAGGATGCCGGCATAGAGGCGCCGGCATCGCTCCTTGGGCCCTCCCAGGTTTGGGAGGAGCCATGAGAGGGCGTCCGCGGCTTTCAGCAGGCGCGTCGACAGCCCGCTAAAGTGCGGGCCGAAGCGCCACCTGCTGTCCAGCACGAGGCCCAGATACTTCATCTGGGCCCCGACCCCTATCCGGACGCCCTCCACCACGATGTGGGCGTCAGGAGGGCAGCGCTGCCGAGGCCCGTGAAAGAACACGGCCTCGGTTTTGTTCAGCGCTACCCTCAAACCAAGCTGGCGGATCCTACCTGCCACTAAGGATCCGCCAGCTGAGGCCAAACAGGCCGCCTCTCCAAAGTCCCTCCCCCGGGCAACGAGGAGAGTGTCATCCGCGTAGCAGATGACACTCGTGCCCTGGAGGAGGGTGCCCCGCAGGAGCCAATCGAATCCGATGTTCCACAAGAGGGGCCCTAGCACCGAACCCTGTGGAACACCGGACTCCGCGCCGTAGCGCCTGATCCTGGCCGTTCTGTCCGCCAAGAGGACCTCTCGGTCCTCTAGGTAATTGGCCAGGATCGCCCGCAGATATTGGGGAACTCCGTGGTACCGGAGTGCCTCCAATATGGTCGAGTGGGGCACGGAGTTGAACGCGTTGGCGATGTCGAACGACACCGCCAACACTCCGTCCCCAGCCTCGACCTGAACCTAACCTAACCTAACCTTTTTTTTTTTTTTTTTTTTTTGTTTGCGCTGGGAAAAAATGCGTTACGCATACCCGCCCATTGGGGGATGGACGGGTTATGTGGGACTCTCCGGCTAGTCCGGCATACCCACTAAAATAACCCAGCGGCACTCCCGCATCGTCTATGTGGAGGAGGACTGGGAAACCGGCACAGCCTTTACGTCCAGTCCCCCACCGACGACCGCCCGCCTTAACAGCGGGGCCCGCACGCCCCTCCCTAAGTGGAGAGGCCCGGGAACGACCGTGAGTGCTCGGCCGTTCCCGCCCGACGAGGGTGGTGATCAGTGCAATGCGAGCGAAGGCGCCCCCGCGCCTGTCGCCCGCTAATCACCACCAGAAGGAGGGAGGCGACGATCGTACAACCGCCGTCTCCCACCCCTTCTTCGCCTGCGGAGCGGCAGCGCGAGAGGATCGTCCTCTCGCGCGCGCTCCGCCGCCTCCTTTTGCGACATGACGTCCTCGCAAAAGGAGGCAACCGCCGCCCAAGCCTCCTCACTCCCCAGCATGGAGTTCACCACACTGGGAAGTGAGAGGTCCAGCCCAACGACGGTATTCAGGGCACGGCGCAGCTCAGCCCAGGCTGGGCACACCTCGAGGGTGTGCTGCGCCGTGTCCTCCGCGGCTCCACAGTCGTGGCACGCCGGGGCTTCCTCCCTCCGAATCCGGTGCAGATGCGTTCCGAAACAGCCATGTCCGGACAACACCTGCACCAAACGGAACGAGAGGAAACCGTGGGGGCGCTCGAGCCATTCCCGCAGGACTGGACCGAGCGCGTCCAGCGTCCGGCGCCCAAAGGTGGCGGAGGCGAGGTCCCGTGCCCAGTGCAGGACGATGGCGTCCCTCGCCTCCCGCCGCACGGCCTCCCGCTCTTGCGCGGCGGGGCGCTCACCTAGCGCCCTACGCCGCGCCGCCCATTCGTATACTCTGGCGAGCACCCATGCCTCCAATTCCCAGGGAGGGGTGCCGGCCAGAGCGCACGCCGCCGCAAAGCCCACTGAGCGGTAGGCCCTCGCCACCCGCTGTGCAATGGCCCGTTGGGGCCTGCGGATGGCGGTTGCATTCTCCCTCCTGTGGAGGGAGTCCGCCCAGATGGGTGCCCCATACAGGGCCATGCTCTTGAGGATGCCGGCATAGAGGCGCCGGCATCGCTCCTTGGGCCCTCCCAGGTTTGGGAGGAGCCATGAGAGGGCGTCCGCGGCTTTCAGCAGGCGCGTCGACAGCCCGCTAAAGTGCGGGCCGAAGCGCCACCTGCTGTCCAGCACGAGGCCCAGATACTTCATCTGGGCCCCGACCCCTATCCGGACGCCCTCCACCACGATGTGGGCGTCAGGTGGGCAGCGCTGCCGAGGCCCGTGAAAGAACACGGCCTCGGTCTTGTTCAGCGCTACCCCCAATCCAAGCTGGCGGATCCTACCTGCCACTAAGGATCCGCCAGCTGAGGCCAGACAGGCCGCCTCCCTAAAATCCCTCCCCCGGGCAACGAGGAGAGTGTCATCCGCGTAGCAGATGACACTCGTGCCCTGGAGGAGGGTGCCCCGCAGGAGCCAGTCAAATCCGATGTTCCACAGGAGGGGCCCCAGCACCGAACCCTGTGGAACACCGGACTCCACTCCGTAGCGCCTGATCCTGGCCGCCTTGTCCACCAGAAGGACCTCTCGGTCCTCCAGGTAGCTGGCCAGGATCTCCCGCAGATATTGGGGCACTCCGTAGTATCGGAGTGCCTCCAATATGGTCGAGTGGGGCACGGAGTTGAAGGCGTTGGCGATGTCGAACGACACCGCCAACACTCCGTCCCCAGCCTCGACCGCCTCCCGCACCTGGCCCCTGAGTAGGGCCAACGCGTCGACCGTCGAACGCCCTTGTCGGAACCCGAATTGGGCGTCCGACAGGTCCGGCCCTACCTCCCGCAGCTGGCTATTAAGCCGGGTGGCGATGATCCCCTCGAACAGTTTACCGACCTCATCGAGTAAAACGATGGGCCGGTATGCCGAGGGGGAGTCCACCGGGCGTCCCTCCTTGCGAAGAAGGCACAACTTGCCTTCCTTCCATAGCTTCGGGAACCTCCCAGCCGTCAGGCACGCGCTGAATAGGTCCCGAAGCCTTTCCTCCATGAGGGACGCCGCGATGGCCACCACCCGTGCGGGGACGCCGTCCGGTCCAGGGGCCGTCTTCCTCGTGCGGAGGGGCAGAACCCCCGCGCGAAGTTCCTCCACCGATACTGGAGGGACCTCCTCCTCCGGCGAAGCCACCACCCCCCCCAGCGGGGGGTTCATCGTTGGTGGGGTGAAGTCGGTCCTGCGCGGAAACAGTGACCGAACCACCCTATCCAGCAACGCCGGCTCTAGGGTCTCCGCTAATGGGGGACCGTAAGGGCGCAGCTGGCTCCGCGCCTGCTTATACGGCCTCCCAAACGGATCCCTGTCGAGGCCCTCCAGCATCTCGGCCTTTGCCGAGTCCTCGGCGGCGCACATTTCCGACTTGAGGACCGTCTTTGCCTCTAGGTAAGAGGCGTAGAGGCGGTCCTCCTCAGCCTGACATCGGCTGGTGCGCCGCCGACTCCGCGTGTAGGCCCTCCTGGCCTCCACGCACGCGGCCCGTAGCGCCGCCAGCTCCCCCGTCCACCAATAAACGGCGCGACGGGGAGGCGGACGGCGAGACCGAGGCATGCTGGAGTTGCACACCTCGGTCAGGGACCCCCGCAGCTGAACCGCTGCGGCGTCCACGTCCGTGACCTCAACAGGGGGCGAGAGCCAGTCCCGGAGGAACGCAGCCTCCTGGGCTGCCTCCCGGTCCAGGCGGGTGAGAGCCCACCGCGGGAAGGGAGATTGGCCCGAGCGGGCCATACCCCGCGGGCTCTGGGTGGAGATGTCGAACCGCACATATCGGTGGTCCGACAGGGTCTCCACCATCTCCACCCGCCAGTTCACGACGCGTGTGGCTAGCACAGGGGTGGCGAACGACACGTCCACCACTGACCCTCCCTGTTGCCGCACACACGTGTGAACATCCCCCCTGTTCAGGAGGGACACGCCGCACGAAGCCGCCCAAAATTCGACGGCGCGCCCCCGGACGTTACAGGACGCCGCTGGGTGGCCCCAGGCCACCGCCTTGGCGTTCAGGTCGCCCAACACGACGACCTGACGTGGTGCCGCCCTCCCGACGACTGCCGTAAGGACCTCGAGAAAGTTCTCGAAGTCCCTTAGAGGGCGGTTTGGGGAGAAATAGACCCCGACCAGGGCTATTTCTCCCCACGCGGCGGCTACGTATCCCGGACCCCTCTCTAAAAGCGAGAGGGGAGGGGAGTCCGTGGCAGGCCGCGACACCAACGCCACCAAGCCGTCCCGATCACCCAGCCAGCGGCCAGGTATCGAGTACGGCTCGGCGACCACCGCCACGTCCACCAACCACTCGGCCACAGTCTGCATCAGCAGATCCTGTGCCGCTCTGCAGTGGTTGGTGTTCGCCTGGAGGATGCGATGTTCGACTCTACCCATTAGTCGGTCATCGCACCCCCCTCCTCCACAGCCGCTGAGGTCCCAGCCACTGGGACGGCGGTGGCAGCGACAGGCCGGGTCGGCGCCTGTTCCTTGCCCTTCTTAAGGGGAGGACTGCAATTCCTCCCCTTCATAATGTGGCCCGCTGGGCGGCCACTGGCGGCGCATACCGCGCAGTGCGGTGCGGCGGCCTTGCAGGAGGCGGCTTTGTGCCCCTCCTTGCCGCAGCGGTAGCAGCTGTCCGTCCTGTCAATGCTGGACGGACAGAGGGCTCGGGTGTGACCGATGCCGAAGCACCGGTAACACCGCAGAGGCTGGTCCTCAAGGGCCCGGACCGCCGCCGAGCTGAACCCGAGGGCGAGCCGTCCCTTCTCGAGGACGGCTTTGGCAGCGGCAACTGGGCACTCCAGGCGAATCGTGCCCATGCCGCCGCGCCCGGGCCTGATGCCCCCGCCCTGCACCGCTGCGACTTCGCAGCCCCCTATGGCTGCGATTGCTGCCACCACCTCCTCCTTGGTGACGGAGTCGTCCAGATCCGTCACCTCGATGGCCGCCGACTTCACCGGCCTGGCCACCTTCGCCACGTCCGCGATGACCTCCTGCAGCTTCGCTGCGAAGAGGTCCGCGTTCTTACTGCCTTCCGCTCCCGGGAACTCAAAGATTCGGGCCCCAGCCTGGGTCCGGCGGCATGAGACCTTGCCGATCCCCAGTTTGGTGGGATCGGCAGTGGCACGCGCCCGCACCAACATGGACGCGTACGTCTCACCCCGCTCCGCGGCCTTCGCGGTGAGTGTCACCACGACGGCCGCGGTCTTTGGAGGAACCAGGTTCCTCTTGGCACCGGCTGGGGGCGAACCCTTCCCCTTTCCCTTGCCAGTCGACGACTGACCGGCAGGGGTGGTGGCGGAGACGGCTGGGGCTGGGGGGGTGCTCTTCCCCTTCCCCTTCCCTTTTCCTTTGCCAGTCGGCTGCGACTGGCCGGGAGTGGTGGTGGGAACGGCAGTGACAACAGGTGCCGTCCTTTTGCCTTTGCCCTTCCCCTTACCGACCACCTTCGTCCAGCCCTGCTGGTTGGTCGGGGTGGTGGAAGGCAGAAGGGCGTCCTCCCTCTGAGAGGCAGGCACCGGCTCCTCTCGCCTCTTGTCCGCTGCAAGCGGCGGTCGGAGGGTCTTCGCCGGTAAGAGCCGGTCCTCAATACCCGCTAGGCAGGCCCGAACAAATGCCCTCTCCTCCGCCATCACCTTGCGGAGGACATCCTCGAGACCGGGAGAGGAAACAAAGCTTTCTGCCGCAGGTTGGGTCTCGGCTTGGGATGGACGGGCCGTGGCTTCAGCCAGCTTCAGGTGAAGCTGGCTCACCTCCGTCTGCAGGCGATCCACCTTCGCCTGCAGTTGCCGCGACTCGTCGCTGGCCTTGCGGTCGACCAGCTCCGCGACGATGCCGCGCATGCTGGCGGCCCGGCATTTAAGGGACTTTTGAAAAGTCCCTTTTAGGTGGGAGGACTTGGTGGCGACCTGGACGATTACCTCCTCGTCCTCCAATGCCATCCGCTCCAGCTCGGCCAGGGAGTGGTCCGCGTACAGAACGCGGGACGCTCCGTATCCCGATTTGGCACGGGCGGCGCGCGCCCGTTCCTCCCTGGCCGCTACCTGCTCCTCCAGGTCTTGTTGGAGCCGCTCCCGCTGAGCCAGGTCCAACTGCCGCTGGGCGTCGACCAAACCCACATCATGGGTATCTCCCGCTACTGTCGGCCTCTTGGCCTTCACCTTCTTCTTTGCAGAACCCGAGGCCGAGGAGCCATCCGACCCCTCCTTCAAAAAGGTCTTCCGCTTTCTGGAAGTGGATCGCGACCGCGAATCCACTTCCGCCATCGAATCGGCGTCCGATTCAATGGACTCAATTTCAGAGTCTGACAAATCGATCGCCCTCCCGCCGTAGAAGGCCCTGCCTTCCTCCGACGCTGATGCGTCGCGTTGGCCCTGAGAAGGGCCTTTTGGTTGGCCCTGAGAAGGGCCTTTGGGTTGGCCCTGAGAAGGGCCTTTGGGTTGGCCCTGAGAAGGGCCTTTGGGTTGGCCCTGAGAAGGGCCTTTTTTGACAAAATGCCCGAGGGCATCCCGCGCAAGTTTAGGCATTCTAACAAGCAGATACGTAGCACGCAAGGCAATTGTTCGCTACGAAGCACAGTGCACTTTAGCCGTACCCAGTCTGCCACTCCGTTACGGTGGTCAGAACTGGGACGTTTCCAGGGAACACGACGAGGACGTAAGCACTGTGGGGTGGTTCCCCAACCTAACCTTTTTTTTTTTTTTTTTTTTTTTTTTTTTTTTTTTTGACGCTGGGAAAAAATGCGTTACGCATACCCGCCCATTGGGGGATGGACGGGTTATGTGGGACTCTCCGGCTATTCCGGCATACCCACTAAAATAACCCAGCGGCACTCCCGCATCGTCTATTTGGAGGAGGACTGGGAAACCGGCACAGCCTTTACGTCCAGTCCCCCACCGACGACCGCCCGCCTTTACAGCGGGGCCCGCACGCCCCTCCCTAAGTGGAAGGGGCCCAGGAACGACCGTGAGTGCTCGGCCGTTCCTGCACGACGATGGTGGCGATTTGTGCAATGCGAGCGAAGGCGCCCCCGCGCCTATCGCCCGCTAATCACCACCAGAAGGAGGGAGGCGACGATCGTACAACCGCCGTCTCCCACCCCTTCTTCGCCTGCGGAGCGGCGGCGCGAGAGGATCATCCTCCCGCGCGCGCTCCGCCGCCTCCTTTTGCGACATGACATTCTCGCAAAAGGAGGCAACCGCCGCCCAAGCCTCCTCACCCCCCAGCATGGAGTTCACCACACTGGGAAGTGAGAGGTCCAATCCGACTACATCGGTCAGGGCACGGCGCAGCTCAGCCCAGGCTGGGCACACCTCGAGGGTGTGCTGCGCCGTGTCCTCCGCGGCTCCACAGTCGTGGCACGCCGGGGTTTCCTCCCTCCGAATCCGGTGCAGGTGCGTTCCGAAACAGCCATGTCCGGACAACACCTGCACTAGACGGAACGAGAGGAAACCGTGGGGGCGCTCGAGCCACTCCCGCAGGACTGGACCGAGCGCGTCCAGCGTCCGGCGCCCAAAAGTGGCGGAGGCGAGGTCCCGTGCCCAGTGCAGGACGATGGCGTCCCTCGCCTCCCGCCGCACGGCCTCCCGCTCTTGCGCGGCGGGGCGCTCACCCAGCGCCCTACGCCGCGCCACCCATTCGTACACTCTGGCTAGCACCCATGCCTCCAATTCCCAGGGAGGGGTGCCGGCCAGAGCGCACGCCGCCGCAAAGCCCACTGAGCGGTAGGCCCTCGCCACCCGCTGTGCAATGGCCCGTTGGGGCCTGCGGATGGCGGTTGCATTCTCCCTCCTGTGGAGGGAGTCCGCCCAGATGGGTGCCCCGTATAGGGCCATACTCTTCAGGATGCCGGCATAGAGGCGCCGGCATCGCTCTTTGGGCCCTCCCAGGTTTGGGAGGAGCCATGAGAGGGCGTCCGCGGCTTTCAGCAGGCGCGTCGACAGCCCGCTAAAGTGCGGGCCGAAGCGCCACCTGCTGTCCAGCACGAGGCCCAGATACTTCATCTGGGCCCCGACCCCTATCCGGACGCCCTCCACCACGATGTGGGCGTCAGGTGGGCAGCGCTGCCGAGGCCCGTGAAAGAACACGGCCTCGGTCTTGTTCAGCGCTACCCCCAATCCAAGCTGGCGGATCCTACCTGCCACTAAGGATCCGCCAGCTGAGGCCAGACAGGCCGCTTCCCTAAAATCCCTCCCCCGGGCAACAAGGAGAGTGTCATCCGCGTAGCAGATGACACTCGTGCCCTGGAGGAGGGTGCCCCGCAGGAGCCAGTCAAATCCGATGTTCCACAGGAGGGGCCCCAGCACCGAACCCTGTGGAACACCGGACTCCACTCCGTAGCGCCTGATCCTGGCCGCCTTGTCCACCAGAAGGACCTCTCGGTCCCTCAAGTAGTCGGCCAGGATCGCCCGCAGATATTGGGGCACTCCGTAGTATCGGAGTGCCTCCAATATGGTCGAGTGGGGCACGGAGTTGAAGGCGTTGGCGATGTCGAACGACACCGCCAACACTCCGTCCCCAGCCTCGACCGCCTCCCGCACCTGGCCCCTGAGTAGGGTCAACGCGTCGACCGTCGAACGCCCTTGTCGGAACCCGAACTGGGCGTCCGACAGGTCCGGCCCTACCTCCCGCAGCTGACTATTAAGCCGGGTGGCGATGATCCCCTCGAACAGTTTACCGACCTCATCGAGTAAAACGATGGGCCGGTATGCCGAGGGGGAGTCCACCGGGCGTCCCTCCTTGCGGAGAAGGCACAGCTTGCCTTCCTTCCACAGCTTCGGGAACCTCCCAGCCGTCAAGCACGCGCTGAAGAGGTCCCGAAGCCTTTCCTCCATTAGGGACGCCGCGATGGCCACCACCCGTGCGGGGACGCCGTCCGGTCCAGGGGCCGTCTTCTTCGCGCGGAGGGGCAGAACCCCCGCGCGAAGTTCCTCCGCCGACACTGGAGGCACCTCGTCCTCCGGCGAAGCCACCACACCCCCCCGCGGGGGGTTCATCGTTGGAGGGGTGAATTCGGTCCTGCGCGGAAACAGTGACCGAACCACCCCATCCAGCAACGCCGGCTCTAGGGTCTCCGTTATTGGGGGACCATATGGACGCAGCTGGCTCCGCGCCAGCTTGTATGGTCTCCCAAACGGATCCCTGTCGAGGCCCTCCAGCATCTCGGCCTTTGCCGAGTCCTCGGCGGCGCACATTGCCAACTTGAGGACCGTCTTTGCCTCTACGTAAGAGGCGTAGAGGCGGTCCTCCTCGGCCTGACATCGGCCGGCGCGCCGCCGACTCCGCGTGTAGGCCCTCCTGGCCTCCACGCACTCGGCTCGGAGCCCCGCCAACTCCACCGTCCACCAATAAACGGCGCGACGGGGAGGCGGACGGCGAGACCGAGGCATGCTAGAGTTGCACACCTCGGTCAGGGACCTCCGGAGCTGAACCGCTGCGGCGTCCACGTCCGTGCCCTCCACAGGGGGCGAGAGCCAGTCCTCGAGGAACGCTGCCTCCAGGGCTGCCTCCCGGTCCAGGCGGGTGAGAGCCCACCGCGGGAAGGGAGATTGGCCCGAGCGGGCCATCCCCCGCGGGCTCTGGGTGGAGATGTCGAACCGCACATATCGGTGGTCCGACAGGGTCTCCACCATCTCCACCCGCCAGTTCACGACGCGTGTGGCTAGCACAGGGGTGGCGAACGACACGTCCACCACTGACCCTCCCTGTTGCCGCACACACGTGTGAACATCCCCCCTGTTTAGCAGGGACACGCCGCACGAGGCCGCCCAAAATTCGACGGCGCGCCCTCGGACGTTGCAGGACGCCGCTGGGTTGCCCCAGGCCACCGACTTGGCGTTCAGGTCGCCCAACACTACGACCTGACGTGGTGCCGCCCTCCCGACGACTGCCGTAAGGACCTCGAGAAAATTCTCGAAGTCCCTTAGAGGGCGGTTTGGGGAGAAATAGACCCCGACCAGGGCTATTTCTCCCCACGCGGCGGCCACGTATCCCGGACCCCTCTCTAAAAGCGAGAGGGGAGGGGAGTCCGTGGCAGGCCGCAACACCAACGCCACCAAGCCGTCTCGATCACCCAGCCAACGGCCAGGCACCGAGTACGGCTCGGCGACCACCGCCACGTCCACCAACCACTCGGCCACAGTCTGCATCAGCAGATCCTGGGCCGCTCTGCAGTGGTTGGTGTTCGCCTGGAGGATGCGATGTTCGACTCTACCCATTAATCGAACATCGCACCCTCCTCCTCCACAGCCGCTGAGGTCCCAGCTACTGGGACGGCGGTGGCAGCGACAGGCCGGGTCGGTGCCTGAACTTTGCCCTTCTTAAGGGGAGGACTGCAATTCCTCCCCTTCATAATGTGGCCCGCAGGGCGACCACTGGCGGCACAAACTGCGCAGTGCGGCGCGGCGGCCATGCAGGAGGCGGACTTGTGGCCCTCCTTGCCGCAGCGGTAACAGCTGTGCGTCCTGTCGACAGTGGACGCACAGAGGGCTCTGGTGTGTCCGATGCCGAAGCACCGGTAACACCTCAGAGGCTGGTCCTCCAGTGCCCGGACAGCACCCGAGCTAAAGCCGACCGCAAGCCGTCCCTTTTCGAGGACGGCTTTGGCAGCGGCGACTGGGCACTCTAGGCGAATAGTGCCCATGCCGCCACGCCCGGGCCTGATGCCCCCGCCCTGCACCGCTGCGACTGCGCAGCCACCTATGGCTGCGATCGCCGCCACCACCTCCTCCTTGGTGACGGAGTCGTCCAGATCCGTCACCTCGATGGCCGCCGACTTCACCGGCCTGGCCACCTTCGCCGAGTCTGCGATGACCTCTTGCAGCTTAGCTGCGAAGAGGTCCGCGTTTTTGCCGCCCTCCGCACCAGGGAACTCGAAAATTCGAGCCCCAGCCTGGGTCTTGCGGCATGAGACTTTGCCGATCCCCAGTTTGGTGGGATCGGCAGTGGCACGCGCCCGCACCAACATGGACGCGTACGTCTCACCCCGCTCCGCGGCCTCTGCGGTGAGCGTCACCACGACGGCCGCGGTCTTGGGAGGAACAAGGTTCCTCTTGGCACCGGCTGGGGGCGAACCCTTCCCCTTTCCCTTGCCAGTCGACGACTGACCGGCAGGGGTGGTGGCGGAGACGGCTGGGGCTGGGGGGGTGCTCTTCCCCTTCCCTTTCCCTTTCCCCTTCCCGTTGCCAGTCGGCTGCGACTGGCCGGGAGTGGCGGTGGCGGGAACGGCAGTGACGACAGGTGCCGTCCTTTTGCCTTTGCCCTTCCCCTTACCGACCACCCTCGTCCAGCCCTGCTGGTTGGTCGGGGTGGTCGAAGGGAGAAGGGCGTCCTCTCTCTGGGAGGTGGGCACCGGCTCCTCTCGCCTCTTCTCCGCTGCAAGCGGCGGTCGGAGGCGTTTCTCCGGCAGGAGCCGGTCCTCAATGCCCGCCAGGCAGGCTCTAACAAATGTCCTCTGCTCCGCCATAGCCTTGCGGAGGACTTCCTCTAGGCCGGAGGAGGGAGCGAGGACCTCTTCCGCAGGTCTGGTCTCGGCTTGCGACGGCCGGGCCGTGGCTTCAGCCAGCTTTAAGTGCAGCTGGCTGACCTCCGACTGCAGGCGATCCACTTTCGCCTGCAGCTGCCGCGACTCGTCGCTGGCCTTGCGGTCGACCAGCTCCGCGACGATGCCACGCATGCTGGCGGCCCTGCATTTGAGGGACTTCTGAAAAGTCCCTTTTAGGTGGGAGGACTTGGTGGCGACCTCGACGATCACCTCCTCGTCCTCCAAGGCCATCCGCTGCAATTCGGCGAGGGAGTGGTCCGCGTACAGGACGCGGGCCGCACCGTACTCGGCCTTGGCACGGGCGACGCGCGCCCGCTCCTCCTTGGCCGCAACCCGCTCCTCCAGCTCTTGCTGGAGCTGCTCCCGCCGTGCCAGGTCCAACTCACGCTGGGCATCGGCCAAACCCACGTCGTGGGTGTCTCCTGCTGTCAATGCCTTTTTGGCCTTGACTTTTCTCTTGGACTCCTTCGCCGAACCCGAGCCTGAGGAGCCATCAGACACAACTTTCAGGTAGGTCCGCTTCCGCGATGCCGATCTCGAACGAGGATCAACCACCATCGAACCCGCATCAGATGCTATGGACTCAATGTCGGAGTCCGACATGTCGCCCACACTCCCGCCGTAGAAGGCTCTGCCTTCCGACGCCGACGCGTCGCGTTGGCCCTGAGAAGGGCCTTTTGGTTGGCCCTGAGAAGGGCCTTTGGGTTGGCCCTGAGAAGGGCCTTTGGGTTGGCCCTGAGAAGGGCCTTTGGGTTGGCCCTGAGAAGGGCCGTTTTTAGTGAAATGCCCGAGGGCATCCCGCGCTTGTTTTGGCATATCCGCAGTTTCGTTGCAATCCAGGCAATTGTTCGCAACGATGCACAGTGCACTTTAGCCGTACCCAGTCTGCCACTCCGTTACGGTGGTCAGAACTGGGACGTTTCCAGGGAACACGACGAGGACGTAAGCACTGTGGGGTGGTTCCCCTCCCCAACCTAACCTAACCTAACCTAACCTCAAAATCGACCGCATGGTTACCACGTGTTTGGTCCTAGCACCCCAAAAATTTCATACCACCTCGAGCTCAACACGGACAGCCTGAAACTGCAAGCAGAAAAATTTTAACACCCCCCTGAACGAAGTTATCATCACTCCAAGCTGAAACTTTGGACCCCAATAAGTCCAGAATCCGCAGGCAAGACCCCCACTTTTTATGCTGCCATCTGCTGCGCGCTTCCTGGGACTACAGGCCCCCGCCATCAAAATAATTATAAGTATTTTATTTAAGTTATTAAATTAAAAATAAGAAATATATAGTAATTTTAAAAAATTGTTCAATAATAATAATACTTATATATAAATTAAATTGTAGATTAGTAGCCCTTTATTTTACGCAAATTTTGAGACATTTTTTAGATTTTTAGGTTAAAGGGCTACAGAGTTATTAAATTTTTAATGAATTTTCAATTTTATTCAATAAATAATTATAAATAAATATAAATATATATAAAATAGGCCTCAGATAGCTAAGGGACATACCCCTAGCCCAAATCCGGGCACTCTGGGACCACAGGGGCCAAATTTCAACAATTTTGGAGCCACTGGCGGCCATTTTGTTTTTTGTAGGAAAACTTTGAGCCAGGCTAGCTAGGCAACCTGTGGACCTAGAGAGCTGGGGTTTTCACTGTTGCCATATTAAGAGAGTGTTCTACCTGGATCACTGTGCAAAATCCAAATTCGGCGACCCCAGATTTTTATGTGTAAAACCCCCCCACCCGATAGGGTAAGTGGAGCCCATCACTCAGGTCTTTTCCCCACCCTTCTGGGACCTCTGGTTGCGGAGTTATAGCTAAATAAAGTCCGGGCCTGACACCTCGGCGGCCATTTTGTTTTTAGTCAACTGCATATAACTCCGGAACCATCCGTCCTAGAACGTTGGGGTTTTGGGATTCTGTTTGGTGGGAACCAGACTCACACACCCCCACCCCTAAATTCTGGATTGGGGCTCCCAAAAATTAAGATCCAGCTACCACCGGGAACAGGTAGGGGAAGCCCCAACAAACGCGAAAACCCGTTACTCGGGTACCCTAGCTCCACTGGGTCCGGAGATATCGCTGTCGGAAAAAACGTGACCTAGATATCCGCCATCTTGGAAAACTTGGGACAGCGATATCTCGGGAACCACTGGGCCGGTGAACCTGGGATTTTCGAGGCCAACAAGCCCCACCGACCCTCTACCAACTCAAGCTACTCCGAAACAGATAAGGGGAACTTACCCCCCCCCCCCCCCCAAAGTCAAAAAATTATTTAGATTAGGTACAGGGTGGGATAGACTGCCCCGGGACGATTGCGGCGGGCCCAATCTCGGGTCTCTGGGACAAATAGCGGCGGGGCTACGGTGGCTCCAAGATTGCTGAGCCGCCATCTTGGATTTTTTGGAGCCACGGTGGAGCACGACGCATTGGCCTAAGGAGCTCGAGCTTGGGCTCGTTGAACTTGGGCCGATCAACCCTACAATATAAGAAGATCAGACGTAGAAAATAGCGCCATCCCCCCCCCCCCCCCCCCAAAATTTAACCTAGCATAACTCGGCCGTTTGGGGTCCGATCGCGTCGATCTTGGGCTCGCCACGCTTGGACAATTTAGTACCACACAGCACACCGCATTCCCCCTTAATTCGCACACCTCGTACCCTCACCCCCGGAAAACGAAGATGTCATCAACCACCAACAAAGCCGATTCATATACAACAACAACGGCTCCACCGGCAAGGCAGAGGCCTCTCAAACCCAACCCTCCTGCCAGAAAGAAGATCCTGATTCCCAAAATAACGGTGGAATCCAGCACACCGGATCTGTCACCAGTAGAACTAGTAGGAAACGAGAGTTCCCTATTGAAAACTCCGCAGGAAGGGGAAAAACCCAGGGAAAGGCAGGACTCTGCTTCGTCGGTACCATCTTCGATCCGCTCATCCGTCGGGTACGAGGAAATATCGTGGTGCGATCCAAATGTTGACGCGGACGTGCCCAGTCCACTCACAAATCGGCTTAGTATGCTGGGCTCCACCAGAAACAGAACGGCAGAACCTATGGACCAGGCGGCCAGGCGAGCAAATGAATATCTGCAGGCGGGCAAAACCGCTATAGAAGGGGCTAAAAATATACGCACCGACCTCAAGCTTGAAGCTTTGGAGTCCCTCCAGGACTTCTATCAACTGTGCCTGGAGCTTCTAGACTCCAGAAGCAGACAGAAGTGCCACCTGGAGGAACTCAAAGCCAAAATGGCTAATGATACCATCAAAGAGCAGCGGAAGCACTCCAAGGCCATGCTGGACGTACATATCAGCCACGCTCAAAAGTTGGAAGAGGTCCATGCACTCGTGCAGGATAACTACAAGGCCACCAAAGATGTTAACAGATGGCTTAATTACGAGATGGATGGACCTCTTCGATCTATTGACAAACTTAGCCGGCAAATGGAGGCGATGGCTACAAGTAAGTCACCCAAGGGGATGATCCAAGACTCAAAAGCGCTGAGCCAAAGCCATACGGACAGGCTAAATGAGATCCGCGCGGAGAGCACACGCTTGGCAAATAGCATGAGAGACATCCACCTCGATCTAGAGAAGTGGCGGAAAGAGGCAATTGACCAAGCGTCAACAATACGTACGTCTATGACCCAACTTAAGACGACACCCCCATCGGAGCCAAACCCAGACCCCACAATTGCCAGGATCGGCGTGGATGTCTCCGAGCTGCGCCAAATGCTCTCGGAACAAAGGATACTCATCGAACGCATTCAGCCTGGACCAACAAGGGCCGAAATTAAACAGGATGTGGCCACTTCCATCAGACCAGCCATCGACCACCTAACTAACTTGGAGGCCGACATCAAAGATTTGCAAGAATTCACTACACAAATCATCCGGCCAACTACCGAGCCTGGAACTGCCCTGGGGATGGAAATGGCCACTACTGACAACAAAAACAAAATTGAGGAACTGCTGGCCCCACTGCAACGTATGGTGGATACCATGGAGGACAGGATGGGAAGCTCATCATCGTATAAGCAGACCGAGCCACACACTGACAGCTTGAGTGCTCGCCCACCACCACGCACTTATGCGGAGGCGGCTAATACCACCTATCCCGTCCTGATCGGCTCCGCAGACCCACAGAAATCAGGCGAAGAGGTCCTGCAAACACTGAAAGAATCCGTGGACGTCATCGGCCTGGGCATTGGGGTCAGCAGGCTTCGAAAAACACGCGGCCATAAAGTTGTCGTTGGGTGTGATACGGCAAAAAACCGCGATAAATTGAAAGAAGCACTGGAAAGCACCAACCTTACAGTCGCCGAGGTGACGAACAGACTTCCGCTGTTGAGATTGCAGGAAGTGGCAAATGACCTGACGGACACTAAGATAGTCACAGCCCTCCTGAGTCAAAACAGGGGAAGTCTGGAGGCCGTCCCCGAGCAAGACAGAGAGATAAGAGTCTTACGCCGAACCAGGTCGCGTACAGCCGCTATGAACAATATAATCATAGAAGTGTCCCCAAAGGTTTATAGGCAACTCTGCGGCACTAGGGTGAAGCTGGGGTACCAGGTCGTGTGGGCCGTGGACCAAACGCCAGTAGTTCAATGCTACCGATGCATGGCGTTCGGCCACATTGCCCGCTCCTGCAAAGCTGAAGACCCCAAGTGCGGTTACTGTGCAGAGACCCACGACACAAGAGACTGCCGTAATAGGGAAAAATCCCCACAGTGCACAAACTGTAAAGGGGACGGCGCACGGGTCACTGGCCATCCCGCATATAAAATGGAATGCCCCATAAAGGCAAAGTGGGACCGGATGTCCAGGGCAATGGTGGCATACTGCTGAGGATGACCAGGGACCACCACATAGCGCACACGTAGGCAATGACACCACGAACAGGATAGAACAAGCTAGCGTAATTAAACTGGTCCAAATAAACTTAGGCCGAGGGCAGGCAGCCTCTCAGGAGTGCCTGAGGGAGTCGAAACACAGGAAACTGGACATCCTCCTCCTACAAGAACCGTATGTAGGCTCAAGGGGAACAGTAACCATGGGCTCCCTCAGAGTGATACAGGCAGCCAACCCAGTAGGCCCAATAAAAGCGGCAATAGGCATTCTAAATACAAACCTAATCATAACAGAGAAAAGGGGGGGGACCAATGCTGTGCAAACATCGCATGCGTCGTGGTGAATCTGGGGCATTTTAAGCTAGGAATAGTCAATGTGTATCTGGAACCCGATAAAGACATCGAACCCTACATGCACCGTATACAGCATGTGATCCAAAATCTTGGAACGCCAAACATCATACTGGCAGGGGATGCAAATGCCTGGAGCTATTGGTGGGGATCCCGCGACGAGAACCCAAGAGGTACAGCATATGCGGAACTGCTGGTACAGCTCGACATGACCGTGTTGAATACCGGGAACACGCCAACATTCAGTGCCATCAGGGGAGGCAGACTTTGCGAAAGCATCCCTGACATCACGGCCTGCACCACCAGGATGGCAGCCAGGGTGTCGGAATGGAGGGTTGACAGGGACTTGGTCACGGCGTCGGATCACAGGGCAATCACCATGAGGATGACGCTGAGCAAAGCCGAGATGCCGACAAATCGACCGTCAACTAGGAAATACAATGCGACAAAGGCCGACTGGATTAAGTTTGATGAAACTCTCAAAAATGAACTAACCTCGCTAAGCTTCAACATAGATGCCATCCAGTCGGCTAATGAAGCGGTTGCCTTAGATGAGTTGACGGTCGATTTCAACTCTGCGGTGGGCAGAGC
Organism: Pseudoips prasinana; assembly: GCA_951640165.1. Taxonomy (NCBI): domain Eukaryota; kingdom Metazoa; phylum Arthropoda; class Insecta; order Lepidoptera; family Nolidae; genus Pseudoips; species Pseudoips prasinana. Next base: position 39,988,528 of record OX621240.1, on the reverse strand, counting down.
TTGTTCAGCGGCCATGCTCCCAAAAGGCAAACCAAAAGCCAACATAACGAAATGGTGGACCGACGAGCTCACAACCCTAAAAGCCCAAATGATCCGACACCGGAACAGGATTCGACACGCCAATCCGTCAAGGAAGCCTAAAGTGGTAGAGGAGTACCTGGAGGCACTCACCCAATATAAGGAGACCATGGAGACGACAAGAGTCAACAGCTGGAAGGCATACTGCACCAGACAAGACACGGAAACCATGTGGGCAGGCATTTACCGTACGCTTAATTTCACCAGCGCTCCTACGGACTGCCTGCTCCAAGACTCGGGCGGCAGCGAACTCGACGCTGGGAATTCGGCTAACCTGCTGGCCGCGACCTTTTACCCGGAGGATGACCCGGCCTCAGACGACACCTATCATCGAGAACTCCGGCAGACCGTTGTAAACCAGCTGGGCGACCTTAGAAGGGGATTCGCTTCCAGGGCCGCTCGGCCCTTTACTAGCGTGGAGCTGAAAGAGGTCATCCGGAAAATCAGCCCCAAAAAGGCCCCAGGGTCTGACGGATACACGGCCGACATATGCTCGAGAGCCATAGCAGCCTCGGAGGGCCTTTTCTTGGCCCTATTAAATAGGTGTCTGAGGCTGGGCCATTTTCCGAAAATATGGAAGGAAGCAACAATAAGGATCCTGCCGAAACCGCTCAAGGACGACTACAAAAAAGTTAAATCCTACAGACCAATAGGACTTCTACCGGTGTTCGGCAGGATCCTTGAAAAAATGCTTACAAACCGTCTGCAGTGGCAACTAGGCAGAGAAGGAGCACTAAGCCCCAGACAGTATGGGTTCATGCCGCAGAGAAGCACGGAAGACGCCCTCTACGATGCGGTGTGCCTAATCAAGGAGGGATTAAAATCCAAGAAGCTCGTCGCCGTGGTCTCCTTAGACATTGAAGGAGCTTTCGACAGTGCATGGTGGCCGGCAATTTTACACCAGATGCTAGCAAAACACTGTCCTCCAGAAACCACCCTGCTGGTCCAAAGCTACCTAAACGACCGCAAGGTGAAGCTCCAATACGCGGGAGTGGAGGTATCCAGAAATACCACTCGAGGGTGCATCCAAGGCTCTACATGTGGTCCCCTCTTCTGGAACCTCCAGCTCGACCCACTCCTCCAAGAGGCTGAAGGATTGGAGGCACATGTCCAGGCCTTCGCCGACGACATCCTAATAGTCGCAACGGCCAACACATCGACTGAACTATCGACTGCCGTCAACCGGGCCCTGGAAAAAATTGCCGCTTGGGGTAGCAGGAATAAAATGAAGTTTGCGGCACACAAGACCCAAGCGATGGTGGTCACACGGCGGCTGAGGTGGGACACCCCGCACTTCATATTGAATAACACCAACATTGAACTGACCAATGAGGTGAAAGTGCTGGGTGTCCTCATAGACAGCGCACTGACCTTCAAGAGTCACATCGCAGGGGTGTGCCGCAAAGCTACCAGACTATATCAAAAGGCGGCCGGAGCCACAAGGCAGACCTGGGGAATGAGCACGGAAATCTGCAGGCAACTTTATTCGGCGGTGGTTGAGCCGACTATCACATACGCAGCCAGTGTCTGGGGCGAAAATGCAAAAAAGAAGTACGTGATAAAGCGGCTCAACCAAATCAGCCGGAAATTCGGCATCCTAATCGCACGTGCTCATAGAACCGTCTCCCTGGCCTCGGTAATGTGTATCTCCGGCTTACTGCCGCTCGACCTGCGGGTGAGGGAGTCCGTCGAACTGTATGAATATAAAAGGGGGAAACCTCTGAGGGACCTGCCAGGTAGAACACTGGAAAAAAAGGTAAGCGTGTTCGACCTGCCCCACCCCTCAGAGCGACGGACTTTACCACACGGGCTCCTTCACACGCAGGAAGAGGTAGATAGCGTCCAGGGCCCGAAGATTTATACGGACGGTAGTAAAATCGAAGGTAAAGTGGGAGGCGCCGCGACCCTGTGGGAAAACGGCACCGAAATAAAACAGACAAACTTCACTCTGGCAAACTACAACACGGTGTACCAAGCGGAGCTAGCAGCTATAGCTAAAGCTGCTCTGACTACCCAGACATCCAGCCTGAACACTTTCAATATTATAAGCGACTCCAGGTCAGCGCTGGAAGCACTGGCTCGTCCCGACAATACCCACCCCATAGTAGTGGAAATAAAAGACCTATTAAAAACATTGGAAACATCAGGGAAGACTGTATATTTCCACTGGGTAAAGGCACATGAGGGTATTGTCGGGAATGAGAGAGCAGACGCCCTAGCTAAAAAGGCAGCTTTAACAAAAAAGACCAGGCCAGCCTACGACAGCGTACCTGTATGCTACATGAAAAGATACATTAGGCAAAATACGCTGGATGTCTGGCAGGACAGATACAGCCAAACTGAAACTGGACGCATCACAAAAATCTTTTGGCCAAACGTAAGAATAGCTCACAAGGCAATACGCAACACCCCTACCAGCAACATCAACACACAGCTGTGGACGGGGCATGGAGGGTTCGGTGAGTACCTACACCGCTTCAAATTAAAAGCGAGTGCCCAATGCACATGTGACCCATCACAAAAGGAGACGGTAGAACATATCATCGATAGTTGCCCCAGATTCACCAGGTGGAGGTATGACGCACAACAAAAAATGCGGTTAGAGATAAAGTCCGAGCTCTACTCTGAAATTATGACAGACAAGACAGACAGACAAATATTTTTGGACTATGCACATAGAGTAGTCAGAAAGGTGGCAAAAGAAAATGGAAGCACAGTGGTCTAGGCCATATAAAGGGCGATACTTAGGTTAAGTTAAGTTAAGTTAGTTCTAAGAAATTATACACGTTTTAAAATTGTTTTATTGTTTTATATTATTTTAATTTTACTAATTTTATGGATCTTTTGCGATAATTGTGTTAGTAATCTTAGCTTAAAAATTTTCTAGTCATAGAAATTAGGAAGAGCTATAATAAATAAATTGATAGTGTTGTATCGTCTGTAATAATAATGTAATTAATGTTATATAGAAGCTATAATATAGTAAAAAAGCCAAAGAAGAAATAATAGAATAACATCATAATAATAATCATTAGAGTAAGCCACAATATGGATAATGATAAAAGAAAGCGAATGCTATAACAAAAGGAAAATGAATACTGTAATAAAAACATAAAGCGCCACTTACGGTAGAAATAAAAAAAATGTAACTAGATATATAATTACGATTAAGAAATGGAATTGTAATATAAACTAATAAAATCAACAAATGTTAAATAGAAATAAGTTATAAACTGTTTAAAATTAGAAGAGAAAGTATAAAAATTGTAAATCTTCATAAAGAAATAAATAAATAGGATTAATAAATAAAGAAATGTAATAGAATAAGTAAATGAATTTCTAAAGTAAGAAATAAAGAAAACTCTGAAAAAATTATTTACCCCAAAGCGCCAATGTTGCCACACTATGATAGTGGCAGAGATTCGTCGGAGGCTAATTAGCCCAAAAAAAAAAAAAAAAAAAAAAACCTAACCTAACCTAACTACTTTTTTTTAAAATAAACTTCACCTCACTACTCCAATAATTAAAAAAAAACCTAACCTAACCTTACTTCTCCAATATCAAATCCCCACTGACGTAATGTTCACGTTGTCTCCGCTTCGGTCACGGAAGAGAACTCTGCACGGAGAAGGACTCATGCGCGCACTGTGGTGGTTCACATATGCGGTCAGAGTGTGCGGACTGGCTCGCCAACAAGAGTCCAAGCTGCAGAAATTGTACAGAGGCCAAAACCGATAAAACAGCCCACAATGCGTATGACAATGATTGCCCCACCCGGAGGAAATGGGACGCGCTAGCTAGAGCTAGAGTGGCCTATTCCTAACAAACCGTGGGTCATTGACGTGCGCACTGTGAGACCACAAAAGGTCGTTACCTCCCCGAATACAAAGTAATAATTGTATCGGCATATTATGGTAATAGGCCATCAATTAATTAAAAGTGTACGATATGTAAAATCGGGGAGGTATAGTGACTCATATGTTCAGGGTAGGGCTGAAAACGGACAAATATGTAGAAATCCTGACTCTGAAATGGACCTGTGAAAAACAACAAAACAACACACAAAATAGAAAATACACAGCCATACTTAACAAAATTGTGCCAACATAATATACTATGCGAAACACAATTAGCAAAAGTATAAAAACTGTAGCTTCATAAATATCACATAAATAAAAACAAAACACCTCTAACTTAAAGAATAAATAATAAATCAATACAAAATAGAATAACATAAAATTAAATAATACACAAACTATAAATAAAAGAAACCATAAATAAATAAATATCTGGCTAACACTTTTAAATTAAAGATATCTGGCTATCCGTCAGTATTCTACTGAAAATTATAAATCAATTTCAAATTACATTTTCATTAAAATTGTATTTTCTTAGTGATAGAACTACAATTAGTTCGTTAAATTTGTGTTATCGGTCATATAACGGTATATATAACGGTCGTATCAGACCATCCCACTTTGTTCTTGGATCTTATTTCAGTTCCACCTATTTTCTATTGCAAAACCATGATTATTTATATTTATTTAATTTTATACAAAAATAGTCTGATCTATGTAATAATGCACCTGTATAAATAAAATTAAGTATTTTTTTTGCATTTTCATAGCAAATGCATTAAGAATAGTCTTACTGTTTTTAGTAGAAGATGACCTGCGCTATTAATATTTTTACACAAGTACGTTTCACATAATAATATTGATGTCTTTGTATCTTTTCAGAGCGTATTTCGCCATTACCCCTAGGAGCACGTGACGTACCTAATAGAAAATATTAAAGACATTTATTTGTAAGTGTTAGCAAAAACTATGGTATTGGTTGGCGTTGATATTTTTGTGTAAAGCATAGAATAGCATAAACAGTAAGCACAGAGGCCCAGCCTGTACTAGCGGGTGTACTTCCGGTTGATCTTGAAGTTCAAAGACGAGCAGCAATGTATAATTCTAGGCGCGAAAATTTAGAAAATTATTTCTTATCATTACACGACCGTACGAAAATAACCAGGCTATTTATGCCAATAGCTGAATTAAATAACGAACTACTAAATTAATGTCAATGTAGATGGAATAGCTCAATCAAGGGTCGCCATCTACACCAGTTCTTTCCGGACGTACGCGAACGGTTAAATAAAACTTGGCTAATCATAGACCATTGTGTTGCACAATTTCTTACCGGACACGGCAATTTTAAAAGTAAATTGTTTAGTTTTAAATTAGTATCTTCACCAATCTGTCTGTGCTCAACTTTCAGCAACGAATATGAACAAACTGCTCACCACATTCTTTGGGAGTGTGATCTCTGGCACGTATCGGGGAAAAAGTGCAGAATCGAAGCAGAGAGGTAGTCGGTTCGAACCGGAATTTGGACACTTTTTGGTGTTTATTTTTTTATTTCTTTTTCGTAATAATCTTTATTTGTTCTTTTTTTTCCACTTTGATGATGAATTAAAAGTGCTTAATTAGAATCAGTCATAAATATTTATATCAGACTGTAAAACTATTAAACTATGCTGAATTACATTTAAACTAAGTACAAGAACCTTACTCTTATGAAAATACGTACCTAATACAATTCGATATTGTGGTTTAGTATAATGGATGAACAAAACATTACAGTACGACAACACAGAACTATAGGAATTTTTAACGATTCGCTTAATCTATCCTTTGGCTCAACATAGTCAGAAATCAGACGACAAAGTTTACCAAATCTGTCTACGGGCTATGACAGTGATAAAGAAGACTTAAAAAAAGAAATATCAGTGCTCAAAATTGAGTTATCTAGTGCTCACGTAGAGATTGAAAAACTTAACGAAGAAATAGTGGTGCTAAAAAAGTCCTTACGAGATCAACAGAATAAAGCTAAAAATTTACATAAAATATATTTAGAACCTACAATTAGCACAAAGAAAACAAAAAATAATGGATTAAAAAACCAAACCACTGTTACACCTTTTGATGTAACATCAGAAAATATTGAAAAACAACAAATTAATCAGGAATATCAAATACCAAGCATAACGACTCAGAGTAATAAGCGGAGTACCCCAGTTTCTCAATTAAACCCAATTACATATGACTATAATCAGGAAAAGAATAACAAGGATTCTATCAATAATGGTTTGGTGACGGTGTCATCGGAGTGTGTTGTTACAGTTACAACGAAAGGATCAATATAAAAACTAAAAGAAACAGAAATATTCATATAATCGGCAGCCAACAATGTACAGGACTTGCATCCAGTTTAATTTCGTCAAGAGAATATATAAAATACGAACACTACAATATATCAGCATGTACCAAACCACATGCCACGACGCAAGAAATACTGAAAACATGTTACATGAAGTCGTCGAACGAAGGGGACTATTATGTTTTATGCATTGGTGAAAACGACTCAAACCCTATGAAAATAATTGCTGAACTCTGTGCTATATTGAAGCACTTACAAAACGCTAACGTATTAGTTACCTTACAGAATATCTGCTGCAATATTGATAATTCTAAATTCGTTAAATGCAATAGCGATTATAATTCAAATCATAAACAATATTTAACTAAGTTAACTCATAAGATTAATCATATAATTGACTCTCAGGACTATTACAATAAATACTTGAATTTTAATGTCAAGATGTGTCCTTTTTGTCATAATGTACCAACTACAAATAATAAATGTTCATATCTGGCAACATACAACCCTACTTCTGTTGATTTTTGTAATTATGATACTGATAATAACAGGTTTTTTCAAATGTGAAGGTCCTACTCGACATGATTCACCAAAATATTGCAGGGCTACTTAATAAACTTTCTTTGGTTGAAATATCTTTAAATGAATTTGATAATACTTCTGAAGTCATTAATATATTGTGTTTTACCGAAACTTTTGTAAAAGCTAACAATGAAGTAAATATAAATATAAATGATTTTACCTTGGCTAGCTCATATTGTAGAAGAATAGAAAATAGAGGAGGGGTGTGTATATTATTAAGATCATATCTCGAGTATAAGATAATACATTTGTGCAAAGATTTGTCAGTAAATAAGGTTTTCGAATGTTGTGGAATTGAAGTTCCATTGTATCACTGCTTTATTATATGTATTTATAGAACACCGGACTCAAGTGTTTCCTTGTTTTTCAACAAACTTGAAACGTTATTAAATAAATTATGTCTCAAAAGAAATAAAAAAAATATATTAGTTGGTGATTTGAATATTAATACTATCGCAAGTAATAAAAACTCCAGTATACTAATGGACCTAATTAAGAGTTACAATCTTGTGTTGCACATAAATTCTCCAACTCGTAAGAACACATGCATCGACCACATAATAAGTAACATAACAGGGGCTTTAGGAGAGACTCATGAACTCTGCATCTCTCTGACCATAATACCGCACAAATGTTGACTTTCTTCACTACAACCGTATCTAGTCCTGATAAATCACATATTTTTTAGGTATCAAATAAATTACAATAAAGAATATATAAAAACTTTCAGAGAATGTCTACTAAGTTTAAAGTGGTGGGATATTTATGAGGAACAAAGTCCGAATAATGCCTTTAATAATTTTCACGATATCTTTTGCTTGCTCTATAAACTCAACTTTCCGATACAAAAACTAAAAATAAGTTTGCAAACAAAAAACTTCGAGATGGTTAACCAAAGGTATAAAAAAGTCATCCTTGATTAAAAGATATCTAAAATCTCAATAATCAAAACTGAAATATCAGAAATACGCAAAAACATTACGCAAATGCATTAATATATCTAGACTAAAATCAAACACTGAATACATTTCGTCGGCAAAAAATAAATGTAGAGCCACATGGAATATAATAAAGAAATCGTCCGACTCTATATACTCGCAACTTATAAAAGTAATTAATATGAAAGATGAAACGATCAAGGAACCCGACCGCATAGCTAAAGAGTTTAACGAATACTTTGTCAGACTGACAAATAATAATTCAACTAATTCAGGAAATAGCACTCTAAGACATATAAATAGGCTAAATAATAGTATATTTTTGGAACCATGTTCCTCAAAGGAAATTAGAAATATAATATTAAACTTAAAAAATACAAAAAGTGTGGGCTTTGACAACATAGCTACATCTATCATTAAGCAGTGTGCAAAAGTTTTTTTCAGGAGAATATTCCGATCTCTTAAAATGAGCTGTTGTAAAACCTCTTCATAAAAAAGGTGACAAAAAAGAATTAGGTAATTATCTTCCAATAACCCTCGCAACGGTAATCTCGAAAAATTTTGAAAATTTTCGAGATTACCGTACCGAAAATCTTAGACGAAAATTGTAATTGGAAATCTCATATTCAATATATTTGTGCCAAATTAAAGTTTCACATTTGCATTGAGAAATCTGAGAAATACAGTTGGAGCAAATGCTGCTCTTATGGCCTATCATGGTTACGTATCATCAATATTGAGATATGGGATTATCATTTGGGGAAATTCTACTAATATTAACAAAGCATTAATTGCACAAAAAAATGTATTAGAGCTGTTTTTGGGGCAGGACCATTAGACTCTTTTAGACCACTATTTAGGGAACATAAACTGTTAACTCTAATAGGCCTATATATTTTAGAAATAGGAACATTTGTTAAAAATCATACGTCATTATTTGACAAAGCAAAAAATTCATTATATAAAATAGGCAAATATTCCCGTGATGAAACCAAATTAATGATACCAAAATGCAATACTGTGCTCCATAAAAAGAATAGTAGCATGATGGCAATCAAAGTATTCAATTCAATACCTAAAGAACTAAGAGAATTACCCCTAAGAGTTTTTCAAAAGAAACTTAAACAATGGTTATTGGAGAAGTGCCCATATGAATTAAAAGAAATGTATGATTATAGTTATTAAGACAACAATTAATGATATTTCTGTACTAGTATGTATGACATCCAGTTTATGAATTGTATAAACAAAATTAATTTTATACTTACTACTTAATTGTTATTACCTTAATTTCTAACATTTACTCAATAAATTATTAATTATGACATTATATATAACTTATGGAAAATGTTGATTTGTAAACTTAATGAATTTATAGTATAAATAGCGTTTATTATTGTGTGTGTCTAATATTGTGTTCATGTAATATTTACATGCCGTGCTAACGGCGAAGCATGCTGTCCATTCTATTTTTAAACAACCTGTAAACCATGTTTCGACGTAAATAAATAAATTATTATTATTATAAAATCAGCGTGATATTATGTTAAACAGTTTGCAACCAATATCTGGAGTAGTTTATTATACGGATCTTGTAGCAACAAGGAACAACTTCCGTGCGTTTAAGGGCTTTTGCTATACCTACTATTAGACTCAAATATAACAGCTCACTTAGGGCCCTTAAATTGGTCATCGGCGCTTTTGCAGCTGGCTTCTCTAGTTGTAATTCTCTCGTTTTATGAGGCTATAGCCTCTTTATATCATTCTGTCTCCCGCTTTGCTCTGGAAGTGGAACTATTCAATTCTAACTCCTCCTTTTTTATTTCTGATTAAATTAGTTTCGGGATCTAAGATAGTTAAAGCGATTCCCCGGGACATGCCTGAGCCTCACTGCTCAGTGTCTTTTCATTGTGTGCCACTGTTGATCCTGGCTTGCAGGAGTTGCAGTGGTGGGTAAGAGGGAGGGACTAGTCCTGAACCTTACACAAAGCGTATATGGGTCCAATTCCAATTAGTAATGATAAATATAAAGATCTTTTATTAGTCTTTGCGAATCCTCAATAATACCCACAAAATAACATGACCGTTTCTGTAATTTAACTCATGGAAGCAATGTTTCTGATGATAACAATGTGTCTGACTGAATAATTTAAAGTAATATAACAGTTCTAATTTTTTTGTTTACTTACATATCACATAATTATGCTCAATTCTTACTATTTGATCTCAGAAGTTGTGATTTTATGAATACTTTTATTACCTTGCATCCATAAGAATTATCGTGATAAGCTTTGATTATAAAATGGTTAATGTTTAAGATCTTGATTGATAATTTACCAAATAGGTTCAACTCCTCTTAGTTATACTTTTTGTTTACTTGTTAATATTCAAAGATCCTTATTTTTTATTATTGGATCTCGGAAGTTGTAAATTTATTTGATATGTTTACTACCCTAAATACTTATACCGTATACGAATTTTCGTAATAAACTTTGCTTTTTATTATTAATGTTTAAGATTTTGATTGGCAATATACTAAATAGCTATATCACCTAATTCAGTAAGTCTATATTATACTAAAATGCTATTGATCAATGCTTAATGAAAACTGAAACTGATCTGAGTAAATAGTCTGTGTTTTATTTAAAATATGCTACCTACGTATTTACTTACCTACCACCTGCCTTCCTACTTATCCTGATCAAAATAGAATATGTCACATAACACATCAACCAAAATATTAATCAGTAGAACATTACAGGAAAGTCACATCCGTCATTCTTTGCACGGTATCTTTTCGAAGAACAATGTCGGATTATACTATACGACTGTGTTGAGCCCGAAGAAAAATGAAGCATGTGGTTTTTCTGGAAAAAAATTATAATATAAGTTGTTTTTTTTGAAGTTATACTTCTTTTGGCGCGATGGAGAAAAATTATGAGAGTGAATTTTTTAATTGCGCGCGCGGGTGCGCGCGCATCGTAAAAATAACAGCATGACGTTTGTTCTAGGTAGTATGAAAATTGATAACTATGTTCAAGTTGTATATTAAGAAGTATAACTTCTAACGCGTGTACATAAGTACACACAAGTTTTTTTTTTTATTATACTTAAAAAAGAACCTTATTTTATACTCGTATGCCAAAAAGTTATGTCAACAAAACTAACCTTATTATTTGAAATGGCTGCCCTGTAAACTTTGATATTTGTCAGATACGTCACTATTCTACGACTATGACGATATATGTACATTGTACATATATATGGGAACAGTGATCAGAGGCGACGGCGCACCAGCAAGCTATTTGTTCGAGATTTAATGAGCGGTTTAGCGGGCAGTTTCAACTTTTTACTTTCGTGTTACAGTGATGCGCGCGCATCTTAAAATTTTTCACTCTCATCATTTTCTCATAACGCGCCTAATGAATTATAAATTTAAAAGTCTAAATAGAAATTTAACAGACTAATTTCATTGGAGTAGAAGAAAATTATAATAATAATAATCGCGACATTACTTTGGGCTCTGTAGTTAGGTGGTGTGGTACCAAAGATTTGCAGAGACCGCGAATGGGGTGCATTATTCTAACGAGGTGTTGCATAGGACACATATATGTGACTAGGCTTTTTGTATTACCAACTAGAACCGTGATACAGCTATCAGAAAATGGTTAAGAAGGTGATGTGGTAAGTTCTATTACACAATATGTCAGCCCAATAATATGAACAGGTTTGGTTATTACCCCACCTTTGCAAATGTACAATATTGTTCAAAATATCTTTGAAAGTTCCTCACTATATTTACTTTTAACGAAAAAGGAATTATAGAACGCAGACTATTAATGACGATAAGAATTTATTGAAAAATACCACGAAAGAAATACCAACCATCGTGGTATTTCAGAATGTTTTCTTTCTCTTTCATGCAAATACTAGGCCTAGAATCAAAGAACAAATTTCCAAATATATTAACAAATGCAGTATTTGTGGTCAAGCGTAATACAATCGTAATCATGTCAAAAAAAAGTTCTCTATAGTTCCACCACCTTCAAATCACTTCAAATCTCCTTCATCTTGATCTTTTTACAGGTCAAAATTAAAAATTCTTAACAATAATATCTGGGGACAATGTCACACAGATCATCCTAGCCCCAAACTAAGCAAAGCTTGTACTATGGGTACCAGGCGACGATATACATACTTATATAGATAGATAGATACTTAAATACATAGAAAACATCCATGACTCAGAAACAAATACTCGTGCTCATCACACAAATATTTGCACTTACCGGGATTCAAACCCAGGACCACCAGTTTCGTAGGCAGGGGCACTACCAACTAGGCTACGGTGACCGTCGACAATAGTTAACGCATTTTAAAATATTCTCAAGCATACACCTCACAGCGCTAAGAGTTGTTCAAGCTTTTCTGACGTTTAGTACACCATGGCATTCCAACACATTGACAGTTGTTACAGATCAGAGACCAGAATTTACGAACGCGTTACAAAATGTAGACCGATTGACTTAATTCCTGGACATTTTGACCCTCGTAGACTTTTAGAAATTAATTTCTCTGAAAATTGCTTCAACAGTACATATTGGACCATAAAGAGCGAAAACGCGGGGATATGACATAATTAATTAATCTTCTTTACATAACCGAACTATACTGACTGAAAATAGAAACAAGAATCTTGAAAACGAAGTAGAATACGGCCCTGACGGTACTTGTCCGTAACCCCACGGCGAGTAGGCTAAAATTAGCTCCAAGATATACCTAAGACACGGTCCTCGATGACCTGCTTATTCATATTTATACCCACAAGAAACGCGACCAAGACCCAATTAAAAAAAAAATTAAGTGTGTACTTATGTACACGCGTTAGAAGTTATACTTCTTTGGCGTATGGAAAAAAAATAACTAAAATGCAGTAGTGATTAACGATAAATATTAAATTTAATCAAAAAGATTTTATTCAAAATAAAAATACCAGAATATATAACTTGAACATAGTTAGCAATTTTCATACCACCTAGAACTAACTTAATGCTGTTAAATTTAGGTGTCGGTGTGCGCGCGCATCGTAAAAATTCACTCTCATCATTTTTCTCCATCGCGCCAAAAGAAGTATAACTTCAAAAACACCTAAAGATCCCATATTCTTACAGGATACTACTGTTGCTAATCCGACTGACTCGAAGTCAAGAAGTAACCATTGACCCGTTAGGCGATGGTCATGGGTTGCTTCCATTTAAATTAGGAAATACCCGAATTGTATCCGAGTGTCATTATTTTCTTAGTTATGTAAGTCTTAGCAATATTTAGACACCCGCTAAGTACCTAGAAATAACTATAAATTAATTATATATTACTACAAACATGTTGTAACTATTTACAAGCGCTTTTTTAAAGTATACGTGAATAAAAACCCTTTTTATTTTATTTTTATTGAATCTCAAATTGGGAAAGTTAAAGGTAGAATTTAAGTGACAAGAAAATACATGTTCGTGCATCTAGCATAACTTGCGTGACTCATTCGGTAGTTAGTATTAGTGAATTAAGAAATATACTAATCAAACTCGGAACTTTATATTCAAGTAAAGAAATTCTTGATATAGAGATTATAATTATATTATTACGATATTATTAAGCTAGGATAGTATTACTCAAATAATGAGTTTTTTTTATTAATAGTGTTCAAGGTGTCAATTGCTTCTCTTATATCTACCTTACCTCATCTTGGGATTTCTTTAATGAGTACATGGAAGCAGAATGTCCCAAGTAAATCTCTTTATACCTCTGTGAGGTAAAGTCAACTTACCAGCATCCAGACGACTCTGTTTGTATCAAACATATTATTACCAAGCAACTGCTAATCTCGTCCTGTAAACTGAATTCTGGTATCCTAAAAATAGGAACTGTAGAATAGCTTGATGAGAAGCACTACACTATGAGTTTTTGTAGACATATCAAGGCGAAGATCTAATGTGGACAAGAACAATACAACACTTTGGAAGGAAATTATTGGCTATGAAATGAAATGAAATTTATGCAGCACTTGGGTATTAACATACACTTGTACTTGTCAAGGTCACAATGCAGTACATTAATTAGTCCATCCGTGCGGTTTGTTTTATCGCATATATTTTCTGAAATCCTAAAAACAAGTTACTAATCTATTATTTTGAAATTTAGTTATACTATATTAAAATTAAAGAATGGAAGACTAAAGCAAAAATACGAAATTCTAAATGAGGGTGTGATCACATGCACGGGATAGAGACCGCCGCTGAAGAACCTACCCTAGGTAGCCTGCTGCTTTCTCTAGCTACCCAGGTGGACGACCCGGAGAAGAAAGCCGCAAAGAAACTCCGGGCTTGCTTTTTTCGTCTTCTTTTGCTTTCAGTTTACGATTTTACTTACGATGTCACTTAGAATATCCTCTTGCTAGACGAAAAAACGGTGGGTGCATCCGCGTACATTTACAAAATTAACAAGTCCCACGAAGTCTACCAGAGGCGAAAAAAAAATGAGTACCCCAACAACAGTTCGACCAGTTACCGCAAGCAACACCCGTTCACGAGTATGACGTGAAAATATCACTTCAAGTTCCACGAACACTGAATGAAGTCAGCGACACAACTCTATACCACACTACTATACCCTTGTGCGTGGGTTTATTAGGCGCTGGTGCACTCACTATTGTAATTATATACCGACGATCTTGTATTCTTTTGGGTCCTTGGCTGTCGACCCTCGTATCTGGCGCAGTCTAATGGACAGCAAAAGTAGAGTCAGTGCATCAAGTAGAGCAGCTATCCAGAACCTACGGTCGTCGCAGCCAGAGAAGTATACGGGCATGGACACGCCAGGGGTACGAGTTCTAGGAGAGTAGTTTATATTCATACTAGAGTTTCCTTTACATTTTAAGTGTTTCGTGGAGATGAGGGTGTCGTGTTTTCGTAGTTGAATGTACTTACATATAATAATTTGAGCTGAAGGATAAATAAAACTGCGTTTGTAATATCGTTATGACTCTCAAAGAGTAATTTTATTTTGTTCTTAGAACTTTGAGTGAATAAATTCTTGAAATCTTTCACGGCACAACAGTCATCACATTCATACCAACATCACAATAGTTACGATAACATCATGTTACGTGTTACGCATCATATTTATAATTTATTTATAATAATTTAATAATTATTTTATCTCCAAAATATATTTATCACTTATCTTACTAATAGAGGATCACAAAATAATGGATTAAGTTCTACACGAAACCGATGAGCGGAGCGCGCCAGCTACTCGCGCCGGCTACTCGCGCCAGCTACTCGTGCGAGTCATGTGTCATACTTGCAGCCCCATTGGAGCAGCTAAATGTTGCAGAACTATCCCAACTAGTAGAAGCGTATATCTGTGTTTTTTGTAACTTGCAAACGGATGAATCGTTTTTGAATATGGTTTTATCTATTTCATAAAAACTGTAAAGCATTCAAAAGTTAAACTCTTTCAGTAGTTGGAATCGGCGGTTGTGGACGGTTATTATAACCCTTACTAGATACATACATATAAAAATAAAATGGCGTTTAAGTTTTCTTTGAAATTTATGAACAATCGTAATTCTTTTAACTTACTACTGTACTGCAATTCAGTAACGATTTAAAATAAGCAATTGTAGTGCTGACATTAATTATATAACTCAAACTCGTGTATAATAATTTTCATATAATACTGTGTTTATCGTTTATGTGTTGAGTTATATTGCACTGCGGCACTGCAGTTGACAAAGTGGCACGCCGGGCACATGCAAAATGAACGCATTTATTGATATAATTACCTCCTCCCATTGCACCAATAATGATTGGAGTGTTAGGACCATCAGAAAAGATGAGATGGAGTGTGGTTGTCAAAATCCACTCAAATAACTGTACTCAGCACTGTGTACTGCCAGATTTATATTTTGTTTATTATTGTAATATTCAGTTAATTGATACACTTCGACCTGTCACATTCTACTCAAACAACTTTAAATCAGTCGTATCCTTAACTCAAATGTAAAGTTCATCAAAACGCAACTTTAGTACCTTGGCTTGTGTCCGCGTAACCATCGCATATTTAGGGTATGATGAGCGATTGATTATGAAATAAACGTCTGGGCACCTTCAATACTTAAACTACTGCTTTGGATAATATGCTCCAGTTATTTGTCTCCCTTTTAGCTTATAGTCACGTAGCTCTATCGCTAAACGTGGGACTAATAACTAGTGTGCTGGAAGTCTCACTCTAGATACCTTACTAGAGGGAGACTTTCTCATTTGGCGGTCGCCTTACGTTTATACTCAATGCTGCTTGTTTCTATGCTAAAAAAATATATGACAAATTTGACTATATTTTAATAAACTTAATTAAGACCGAAATCCATGCAACTATTTTTCTTCTATAGAAAAAAGCATGAAAGTTACCTACACAATTTGCTTGAAACAAAAGCATCTCAAAAAATACCCGTCAAGTGAAACTGTTTAATACGTGTACAGTGTACAGTGTACCGTGCAGCTTGCGAGAAGGGCAACCTTTGCTGTCCTACATTTGTCATACGGTATATATTTGGCCTACAATTTACTCAGCTCGTTTTGGTACTTTTGTGATTTGTCTATTTTGTCCAGTATTTGTTATTATATTATATAAATGGCTTGAAACGGTAAAATTGGATGACGCAGCCTCTTAGTTCATTTCGCTCTACAAGCTGTAAGATAAGTAGTGGAGGCAACTTAACACGCACAGCTAACCACGAAAACGAACATAAAAATATTTAATTTAGATCTCCATACAAAATGCGTCAGCTGATTGACACTTTTGTATGAAAAAGTAGAACATATTATATATGAAACTAAAGTTTCATAAACCAATAGAGCTCCTTAAATTCCGTCCCCTACTCATGTTACAGCTCGTAGTTATACATATGCTTTCCAATATAAACCGCGTCCGTCGTCCATGTCGCGGCGTATGGCACCCACATTTACTGAACGCTCTCCCTCGACACCCGCTACCACTAGTGCGTGTCACAGACTGTCATATCCGGTCCGATCGTTTATTCAGTATGCGTGTCAGGGAACTGTGCTATCGTTCGTTTTTATTCTCTTTTCAAGCCGATTCAACCCGACACGAGTTAGAGGTACGACCCGTAGGAAGCTGCCAGCCAGTTGACTAGATTCCATTGAGTCGCGATCGGTTACGACCAAGAAGCCACCATCGGGCAGCTAGCAGTTCCGCGGGCCCACAGTGCGGGTTCGGGCAGAGTGGCCGCGCGGATCCTGTGCCTCGCCTGGCGAGGGCCGGCGGTGCCTTGTGAGTCTATTGCTGGAGTGGTATCGCCGCTCCGCTCTGTAGGCCAGTTAAAGCTTGCATCTTAAATCTTAACGATAAAGTAATCATAATATCCTAACTTGTACTTTATTTTCTACTAACAATAAATAGATCGTCTCTTACTCCTACGGATGCTATCACTTTCAGTTACTGTTTAGTCCCTACTCGTAAAATTAATATTTGATATCTTCATAGAGAAAGTCGCTACTCTTCAACAAAAAGCGTGAGCGAGTTACCCGTACACACACACACGCACACACACTGCAGAGCGCGTGTGTGTGTCGCGGTGACAGCTTGCAAGCCATAGGCTCTGAGGCTCGTCGTCTACAAAATATAAGTACTCTATGTATGTACAAGAGATAGTTTTACATCGGCGCCGGGCCGATGGTGCCCTGCGGCTCGCTCGAAGGGAAACCTATGCACAGGGCGCTACTACAGTATACATATAATAAAATTAGTATCTCTATAAGTACGATATCACACTCCGGCAAGGGGAAGTATCACAAGTGGGCTAGGCGGCGCCCAGCGGCGGCTTGGCGGGCTGCAGGCGCTCGTCGGCGGCCAGCAGGCGGTCCAGCTCCTCGTCCTCGTAGAACACCACGAAGTGCTCGGGCTTGGCCACGGCCTCGAAGATGGAGCACACGGAGGGCTTGACGTTGTAGAAGTACAGCGGCTGGCGGCGCGCGTGGAAGTCGGCCGTGAGCTGCTGGATGCTCTGCGCCGCCGTGTAGTCGGCGCTGTAGATGTGCGTGCACTCCAGCACCACGGCCAGCGCGCCCGCCGCCGCGAACTTGGTCACCAGGCGCCGCACGTAGTCCACGGACGGGAACATGAGGCAGCGGTCCGGCGTCACCATCAGGTACTCCACGCCGCGCTCCGTCTGCAACACCGACCCGCTCGGTTACCTGCCCGCTCATAGCGACGTATCCACCTCACCCCTCCCCGAGAACGTAGAGACTCTCTCACCTTGAGCAGCTCCACCGAGAGCTTGGGGCGCGCCGCGTGGTACAGAATGAAGATGATGTTGACGATGACGCCGGTCAGAATGCCCATCTCGATGCGCAGAGTCAAGCACAGCACGAACGTGCCGACTCCTGGGATTAGGTCCAACTCTGAGCAGAAAACAAAACTTCACATTAAATATCTATACGAAACAAGAATGTAAATATTACCATAATTTATAAAAAAAAAAATATTTACTATTGTGCCATAAATTTAACTAACTACTTTTTATCTCGAGAATCTATACGTACTCGCGGGGTAAACTATGGAAATTAAAAGATGAAAATAGAGTCAGCGACAAATTACTACATTTAGTTTGGGATCTGCTACAGTAGTGGCGGACGGCAACATGATCTCCACCCCATCTCATCCTGTGGAGGCGTACAAGTCATTCGGAGTTAATATCTACTAGAGAATGGACAGCGACTCTCTGTGAACTATGACCACCATAGGGTGAAGGCCAAGCCGTCTGCCGAGCGTGGCGGTTTAGCATATCCCTACAAAAATAATACTTAATGGTGTATTAGGTATTGCAGTCGTGATATTTTGTAGTAGGTATATAGTTATACTTTAATAAATATTATATAATTACATAATACTTTGCAGCTCCTCGGAATACTTTTACATTTTCCTTATGACTCTCGTATGCGCTGTGGTCACCCTGGTGTCAAAGTTGTTCAAGTCACCCAGTAGGCCTCGAACATGGCTTAACGACTGTTGTTTAATGATTATAACCGGGACCGACAGCTTAACGTGCTCTCTGAAGCACGCTCGGAAATTAAACCACTTCGGTGGCTACTCATCCATGAACTGATCGCGAGGCTAGTTGCTTAACCTCGCTGAGAACTGCTTTTGTGGAATGCAAATAAAACATTGAGCTATCCTTAAAATAATACATTTTATAGAGGTATTATTGGTGTCATATTACTATATACAGAAAGTGTTATGTAAAAGAACCACGTAGTCAAGGTATGAATGTCAATCAATTGGTAGTTTCGTTCACATAAAATAAGTGAAGTGTAATTTTGTTTTCAGTATATTATACATTGAGGAGCGCCTGAATTTTGAAGAGAGCAATGTTGGTTTCTACTACATTTGGACTCACTTTTTGCTCGCCACATTGGCTTGATAACACTGTACTCGACCATGAACAAGATGGCGGAGATGATGACAGCCGCTAACGCCGCCTTCGGGATGTATTCAAAGTACTGCGTGAAGAACTGGAGAGCTAGGATCACCATCACACCTGGAAATAATGAACTGTGCGTCAGTCGGGTTGTTGTGAATACGGAAGGACTTAAGGATGCAAGAAAGACAACACTCACCAGTGTAGATACCATTGAATGTGGTCTTCACGCCAGAGCTATTGGAGACGACGGAACGTGCCAGCGAGCCTCCACCTGGGTACGCCTGCATGAAAGAGTTGGCGAGCCCGGCCACGCCCAGCGCAATCATTTCTTGCGTGGCGTCGATGGTGCGGCCGTCGGAGAAAGCTTTGCAGATGGCGATGTCTTCCAGAAGCACGATGAGCGGGATGACCAGAAGGCCGGAGCCTAACTCCGACACCATATCCAGAAAGTCAGCCGTCGTATTGTCGGCGCGCACGTAGCTGAAGGGCGGCAGCTGCGGCAGCGGCACGCCCGACGGGATCGCTCCTGTGGACACGTGCATGCGACACGTCACTAACACGCACTCAGCCGCGCTCCAGTGTATGGGCGGTGTGACCATGAGTGCCTGATGCGTGACACTACTGCTATCGAATTCTAGTCACTATATGGGGTGGATATATGTCGTGACATGACAGTATCTACTCTCTATTCTACTAACCGGTCGGACTATTCTCGGCTGGCAATAAAACAGAAATAGAAATGACGTTAGAGCTCAGGTATCGTAAGGATGTTAGATACAAAACATGAGGTGGTACTGACCCATGAGGGCGACTGGAGAAGTGCCTTTCGTGGAGACGAACCAATAGCCGAGCACGCCGGTCACCACCACCACGATGGCGTTGCGGCACGTACTGATCAGCCACAAGCACTTCGTTATCACTTTCTGTCTGGTGTTCGGACCTCCTTCGGCATTTTCACCTAATTTTATCATGCCGATTTTCTGAAATATAGAGACGTAAACACGTTATCCTACATGAAACAAACGTACAGAACTTGATATGATAAAACGCAAAGGAAATTTACTCACCCTAAGTATCAAGAGCGTGGCGATACAGATAAAGCCCAGTACGGGATCCCACAATGCCGCTGAGTGTAAGTTGCCGAAGATGGAAATCCACTGTTGCAAGAACGTTGTGCCCGTGACCGTGATCGCAAACAAATCCTTAACTTGCGAGGTGGCAATCATTAGCGCCACCGCAGACGTGAAGCCCGAGGACACGGGCCCTGACACGAAGTTGATGAGGAAGCCGAGCCCGAGCACCCCCATCAGGAGCTCTACCAGTCCCGACAGGAATGTCAGCAGAATGGCTTTCTCTATTACGCCACCTGCCACCTGGTACGTGAGTAGCGAAGCGATAGCAGTGGGGCCGGCAGGCACGGCGCGGCACCCTCCCAGCACGATGTAGATGAAACAGCCCAAGAAGGAGCCATACAGTCCGTACTGCGGCGGGAGGCCCGCGATATTGGAGTAAGCCAGAGACTGCGGGATCACCGTCAAGCCCACTGTCACTCCAGCTATGAGATCACCCAACGCCTGCTCCATGGTATACTGCGGCAGCCAAGACGTAATGGGTAGCCGTTTGTGCAGCGTCTTTCGGTTGAAGCGCCGCCGCAGCGCAGCGCGCCATCCGCGGCGGGACTCGTTGTCGGACACTGCCAACAACAACATATTATCGTAATTATAGACGTGCGCGCGCGAGAGGCGCGGCGACCGCGGGAGCGGCGCGGTCAAGTTCAGGGCTAAACTGCCCCTGAGAGTTAATATGCACTTTCGTGAGTCATGCCGCTCTATTTCACGGCTGAATAGTCGCGCATTAGCTGAGTCGCGTCAGCGACTACTGCCATACCAGTTATATTATGTGCCGACACACGGGGAAGGGCACTCGGTGTGACTTAAGATGTCTCGTTTGGTACGAGATATTCAATCAACAAAGCACAATTTAAAAAATGACGGACTGGTTTTGATTTCTATCACTCAATCATTCTTTTTTTTTATACAACTTAGTTGGCAAACAAGCATACAGCCCACTTGATGGTAAGTGGTCACCGTAGCCTATGAACGCTTGCAACACCAGGGGCATCTATAGCGCGTTGCCGACTCTTTAGAAACCTTATAACTCCTTTTTTGAAGGGCCCTATGCTGTAGTCTCTTGGGAAAACCGTAACAGGGAGTTTATTGGGGAGGGAGAATTTATTGCTGAACATAGGTACAACATATAATACATTTCAAGATGTCAGACAAATGTAGGTCTTATTGAGGTTATAAGAAATGGGCGACGATGATTTGGCAACATGAAACAAAACAACACCAAAGAGTCGTCGAGCAAGGTGCTCAGTGGATTCTCTGTCTGATTGGGCATGGTGTATAGTCAACTACTTCGAACATCCCCAATTAGCTTTTTTCGTGATAATATATGAAGCTTGCATTCCACAAGCGCTTTGATTGGGCGTCTCTCTTCCTCGCAAGGTGTAAGATCACACATCATAAGATGTACAGAACCTGTGTACACACCTTTTGCAGTGGCTGATATGCTTTGTGCTAGATACTAGCATGTACTTACGTATGTAGTCGTTGCTGGCATGCTTGTCGTCGGGCGGCGGCAGCGAGCCGGACGACGCGTTGTGTTTGCGTCTCGGGATCATCCTGCAACTGGCGTTAACCAACATTAGATACGATCTAATGCGTATACTTATATTTATGGACTACTTTTATCATGGTAACTAATTTCAATGACGCATATTTATACACGCTATGATAACAACACAGGCACTTCTAGGGTAGGAGAATAATCCAATGTTACATGTAGATATAAAGGGGAAAATGTACTTGAGCTGAACGTAGGTACTCTGCGAGGCAAGGGGGGCAACCCTACCTATATGTTTGTTAACAGTATCAGGTCGGCTGCCAAGCATATGGCTACGGTCTACCGGTATCCCGTGCGTTGTTAACGGTTACCGTAGACCGTAGCCTTTGACGGCTGGGAAACGTCCTTAGCACGCATTGCCGACCCTTTGCCTCACCCTGATAAGCTCAGGTGACAAAACAAATGGTATAAGCGGGAGTGTATGCCGTAAGGTTTACCAGTCGTATCCCAGTCGAGCTGCTCAAAGAGCGAAAGAACGCTATGCTGTACAGATTATAGCTCCAATCGCATATTTTTGGATATTTTCTTGAACAATACTCTTTTGGATTCTAATTGTCAATAGGATATTTACGATGACGTAAGTAGGTAGGTACCTGGCAAGCTAGTAGGATAGCCGCTTCGCTTATAGTGAGCACGATCCGCCGCGAACACAACACAGCACACAACTTTCTCTGGAATAAACTACAACAAGCGACTGTTGGACGGATTGCGGACGGCAAAGCTGCTCAGTGCATACGTGTTTGATAACAGGAGGAAAACTATTTATATGATGTAAATAAGGTTGAATTCATTTATATATATGTATGCGGCAAGATTTATATAAGGCCCATTTCCGAAGCGGACTGGAGGGGCGAAGGGCTTTAACTATTTTTTGTGATCATAACGCTAGCGTCAGAAGTAGAGCTTAGGGGCCACGCAGCACTTCTGTACGCCACGCCACTTGAATGGGACTGGTCCCTACTTATAGCGTGGCGCGAGCGCCGCGTCGCGCAAACACTCGCGCGCATATACAAACACTTATCGGCGGCCGCATGGACGTGTACCGCCGGCGGCTGCGTGCTTCACACTATTTTAGGTAATCAGTCAGCTCGGTAAAACGCCACGCCCGTGCTTATCCGCTTTTCTTGCGATATCTAATAAGTACAAGGTTGTTATGCTCTTGAAAATGCTTAACTGAATATTAATATAATAATATCCTGAGACATTATTCACACACAGCCATCTGATCCCAAAGTAAGCAGAGCTTGTACTATGGAGTATTACATAGATTACTTTTTTTTTGTAAATTCATACTTCTATAGATAATTACATCCAGACTCAGGACAAACAGACATGCACACAAATATCTGTCCTGGGTGGGAATCGAACCCGAGATCTGCGGCGAGAAAGGCGAGCATTTACCAACCGCGCCAACTGGCCCGTTAAAATATATGTAGACACCTATGCATATTGATAATATATCAAATCGATCATCGAAATTATAATGATTGATTACGACGCTTCGCTTATTGACGTTTGGCTGCGTGTTCTGATCGAATGGATGTTTGTTTTATTACGAAGCATGTACGAAGTACACTCGGGTACAGCCGCGGGGACGGTACCGCGGTACGCACGCACACAGCTCGGCGCCGCCATTGCATGACACAACATTATATCAATAATCTATTAAGCATGTTTTTTTTTTCGGATTATTTTTAACTACCAGCTTTTACTGCTCGTCATATTTATTTTATTTTATTTTCCAATTTAGAAAACTAACAGCTAATTAGGTACACAAATTCTTGAAATTATACAAAAGATAGCCAATTACAAGTTTTCACAAATAAATAAATTGTATACATATTACAAATAAAGAATAAACAGCATACCTATTACTATATTTTTATAAAAAAAATCTAAAATCTAAAAAATCTACTGAGAACACTGTGACTCAAGGAAATTATTAAACATAGTCCTTTTCAGGTTTGAGACACTTGTGTGAAATATGTATATCATATTCATCGAATGTAGTGTGAATGTCTCCACCTGCACCCTTCATATCATCTAATCTACCTAAATATCATTACTATTATAAAATTTTATAAATGTTTTCATACTATCCGTGTACCTAATAGAAATAATTATGTATACTTAATTATATTACTACAAACATGTTCTGACTATTTACAAAACGCTTTTTTGGTCTACGTGAATAAAAACCTTTTTTATTTACTTACTCGCAGAGGGTGGTTTGGAAATAGGTTTATTGTTCGTGGGATATATTTTTAGTTTAAGTTAATAGTAATAAAATACATTAACTATATAGGGAGTCGGAGATATCTTTACACCGTAACATATTAACTTTTACAGAGCTCCGAATCCCTCGAGGAACCCTTATACTTACTTAGTTATATATTCCCGAATCACCATGACATTTTAAAATATTTAGAATTCATATCAAAATGTATTCATTGTAAACTACATAATTAATATCGGACAAATAATTTCGTTTTATCATCGAGCAAACAAGGTATAATACCAATATATCCCTAAGAACTTATTTTCCTATCGTTATAATTTTTGCACCTTCCAAATGGATGGACCCTTACAAAACTAAATACCTCCTCTCCCGTAAGTTGATATGTATCGTTTGCCAGAGTGCTTTGACAGACGCGTAGACGCGACGGTGCAGGCACATTTTGATTTAAAATGTATTTTATTTGCATAAGGAAATAATTTATTATAAGTAGATCATATTTCAGATGTGCTCCATATATAATAGTATAATGATTGTTGTTTTCTTAGACTGCGAGCACCTTTACAAATAATGAACATATCAAAGAAGTACCTACAGTTCACCGCCGGACGGTTACCCTCCTCAAAGAATGGGGGTATATGCCAATCGCCACGCTTAATATGTTCGTAGAAAAACGCTGCCTTTACTGCAGGATTTCTACGCCCCCAGCGGTATGAGTGAGATGGGGTGATAATATTCTTCGCCGTCACCACACAGTATAACTTTAACGGCGTAATATCTTCCGATATTATGAATGAGTGTAATTTTCTTCTTGCTTTGTTGTCAATATTTTGATTTCATTCTGTATTTTATAAAAAAAATCTTAATATTTCTATAGTGACGTAATTCTTGTATCATATTCTATCTGGGAAATTATCTTCAGAGGTTTAAGAAGATTTTAATATAATCATCGCCAATTTTATATACTAACAATTATTATGTAATATCGAATCCATTTATTGATGAACTTAGCTAGCTTAATTGCATTACGGCTTCGTTGGGAGATCGGGGCTTTTTTTAACAATAATACTCGCAAAATAATATTTTTAACAACAGTCGCACTAAACAAAGAGATTAACCAGTAATCTACAAAAAAAATAACAAATCAAAGACCATTTCACGATTTATAGCCTTATACTGACAGAACGCGATAATGGAGTCTTCTTTAAACTCAAGTAAGTTTTGTATTTCATTTCGATGCAATTACTTTCAATGTATTTGAATTTTGTTTTTAATAATTATATTACTATATTTTACTACTTATTATCCTATATATCCTATTCCTGACGAAGATAAATGCAAAAACACAAAAACCATTTAAATTGCTCCACCCGTTCTTGAGTTATAAATCGTGTAAGTAACACGACTTTCTTATATATATATATATATACTATACATTCATTATATTCTTCAATATCTGTTCTAAAACTATCGACGTAGTTAATTTAACTACAAAAAATATTATTCAGTCTTCTTTATCGTCTGTATAACAATAGTTTATTCTTTCAATTTTATATTATTTCGTAGTAATATCTTGAAGGAATTACATTCTGCTCGCAGGATACTGGTATAAGCATTTTCTAGAGCTACAATATTATTTCACACGCCAGCAGTCTATTTTCATTGTTTGAGTATCATTTAAATCACATTTGTAATAACTAGCATAACGCTCAGTTCGGGCTGCTTCTAGGTACCTCTCTGACTTCATTCCATTTAAAATTTTCATTGTTATCATTTCTGACCCACGTGTATTGTGTCGCGGCAGATTTAGTCTAAAATATCATTGACGACACTTCAATCACTTAAATTTCTTAGCAGCCTATGCAGGTGTCTAAGCTTGTATAATGTAGACGTGTAATGAGTCGACCCGTGACCACGGCTGGTGCAACGTCGGTTAACCAAGGTGATGATTTGCCTATATCTTTATCGCGAAAGAGACCCGTGTCCACAGTATATAAAAAAAATTGTTTAATGTATATATACATATACATTGAGAAACTGAGCGGATGCGACGACACTATTAACAGACTATAAACGTATGTCTCTGATGCCCATGTCTGCGACTTTTTCTACATGATTGTACAGACAGTGACCACTTCGGTAAGTTCTCTTTTTGCCGTAGTCTCATCCCATACACAAGAAAGTCCTTTTTTGTGCCCCATGTCAAATATTGAGTCATGATACACTGTTAACTTGCACTTATAGTATAAATACCTATTCTTAACGTTGCAACTGAAACTTCTCTTAACTTACACTGGGCGAGCTTCTCATCCTCAGACTTTAGTGATCTAGCAATATGTTTACTTTTCATATGATTCATTTTCTTTATCAGCATTATTACATTTGTTTTTATGAGCAGTACAGATATTGCACACATCTTTCTCAGGAATGGAAAATCCTATATTCAAGTGCGAGTTGACTAAATGCCTATATTGTCTGAGTGTACTTACATTGTCGTGAATATTATTTTGAGCAGTCCAATCGTGGTACAATGTAAATATTTTGGCAAAGTTCAAATCACTTTCAAGGTACATGTTCTTATAATCTTTTTACTTGGTCACATACACTTTGATAGTGGTTTCCGTCAAAACCTTCTATTCATTTGAATGTTAAAAGTAGCTGTTAAAAGTAAGGTACATTTTTATTTCAAATCCTTCTGTCAAATACCCAACTTTTGACGGGCAGCACCGACTTTCGGCTCTAATAAAAATCGGACACATTGGCGTCCAACCAGGCTGCAGAGTCAAGCTGGTAAGTCCTGAGTACATTTTACTAAGTAATTTTTAACATTTCTGATATTATAACATTTTTTATATTTCTGAGCTGTTTCACCACACGATTCAAGTCGGTTTCTTAATCCGCTTTAGCTAAGGTTGCTACTCGCTTTCCACACTTTAGCTGTTCGCCCCATGTCCTTTTAAGTTGCGTGGTAGTAAGTTGTTAGTAAATGTAATAAATAGCTGCCACGCCAAGCGCTGAACGGTTGGGAAAAAATTGCGACGATTCAAACAAAATTTTACTATTTTTCACTAATAACAACTTTAAGCAGAAAAAGGAAGATTTTTGATAACAAAGAATATTCTAGTGCAAAATTAAAACTAGGTTTATAATATATAAATGCATAACTATGTACTCGATATTTATGGTAAGGTGTCTCGGGTGAGGAAGCTGATTACTTACATGGATACTTTCCTGTGTCATTTGAGAATGTCCGGGCAAAGCTTCAAAAGGTTTTAAACGCGACCATCGGTATACACAAAAGGTTTGTTATAAAAATTAATTTGTGTGTACTTATGTACACGCGTTAGAAGTTATACTTCTTTGGCGTATGGAAAAAAATAACTAAAATGCAGTAGTGATTAACGATAAATATTAAAATTAATCAAAAAGATTTTATTTAAATAAAAATACTAGAATATACAACTTGAACATAGTTATCAATTTTTATACCACCTAGAACTAACTTCATGCTGTTAAATTTAGGTGTCGGTGTGCGCGCAACGTAAAAATTCACTCTCATCTAGAACTAACTTCATGCTCTTAAATTTAGGTGTCGGTGTGCGCGCGCATCGTAAAAATTCACTCTCATCTAGAACTAACTTCATGCTGTTAAATTTAGGTGTCGGTGTGCGCGCAACGTAAAAATTCACTCTCATCTAGAACTAACTTCATGCTGTTAAATTTAGGTGTCGGTGTGCGCGCGCATCGTAAAAATTCACTCTCATCATTTTTCTCCATCGCGCCAAAAGAAGTATAACTTCAATAATGTTATTTATTAATTGCTTTCATAGCTGTTCTCACATAGGTCTTTCGGTGAGCATACAGAACCAAACATGAACACCGTTAGGGGGCACATCAGATATAACATTTATAAATAAGTATTAACATAAAGTGACATTCTTATAACATTATTTATGAAAGATTGTGAACTGAAGATCATTATTTATTATTGTGTAAGTGTTATGTGGTAGGGCATACTAATATGGCGTCTGTATATGTGTGTGTGTGTTTGTGTGTACCTGTTCGTAGTAAATGTATTTAAAACTATAGATATTGTATATATTATTCTCTATTCGATCGGCATTTTTTTCGTTTATGTGTGTCTGTCGGCTGATATGTTGATGAATATACGTAATAAAATAAACATTTTCAGTATTACGCAACTGAATACAGTGTACAGTAAAGTTTATGATTTATAAATAGAAAAACACTAAAAGCTGAAAGCTGGATATATATATATGCTGTGTGGTGACGGCATAGAATATAATCGGCGTAGAAATCATCCGAGGAAATACCTACCAGCGAACGGGCAGCAGCGTTTTTTTAAACTATGACCATCAAATTGCGATCGCCAACCCGTCTGCCAAGCGTGGCGTTTATGGCATATCTCCCATTCTTTGGGGAGGCTTTTGTCCAGCAGTGGACGTACTTTGGCTGACATGATGATATATGTTTATCTTTGTTTCAGTATTTCATAAGTAACGTGGCACTCAACAGACTCAGTAATGTATAACAATAGCGCCTTCCATACATAGACATTTTTATTGAAAGGATTTTATACCTTACTGAGAGGACGTATGTTCTTGAGTAAATTATATGGGAGCAAAAATTATTGATTCGCAGTCAGTCCAGGTATTTAGGATGAAAATTACAAACTATGCTAACCTAACGGAATAAGTATAAAACCCGCCAAGTGCGAGTCGGACTCGTTAACTTATTTATAATGCTATTATATGCTATAAATAGCAACAATAGCGACACATATTATGCTCATATTTCAACTGTGCACCTCTCACAGTACATGGGATACAGCCCGCAGACAGGCAGACGGACCGCGGAGGCTTAGTGATAGAGCTCCGCTGCAAAGCGAGTACGGCAGTACGGCCCCCTACAAGAATCTCAATGTTTCCTAGTCCACGTGCCACTCGCCAAGTAAATATTTAAATATACGGCGACATCTACGGTCCCGATGTTTCTAATTGTCTTTTTTACTGCTGACTGCGCAATTGTATTGTGTTGTATAATTTTTATTGCGGACAAATAAATCCATAGAGTGTTAGTAACATAAAAATAACTTATTTTCTAGTGTTAGTATTTACAATTAACCGTACAAAACGGCAAATAATTGGCGACTTGAGGTTCTCGGCTATAATTGTCAGAATGCTATTCCGACTGTCTCTCACTCTTCGCACAAGAGTTGCTGTTTTTTTGCGTATAATCGCATAAAAATCGTCGGTACGAGCTTGCGCAAACATTTCCGACGCACTACAGTAACGAGGCAGTCTCAATAGCATTCTGAAAGCATTATTATACTGGACGCGGAGGACATCTAGCGTTCCCTTGTTGTAGTTGAACCATAGATTGCCCGTGTACAGACTCTGACAGTATGCCTTAAACAGGGTGATCTTAACTTGGTCTGTACATCGCGCAAACCTACGGGCCAACATGTTGCTCCGGACCGCCAGAGCCTTCTGCAATGGTTTGCAGAAGACAATACATCGTACAACGCGAGGTGGCTTCCTGTATAGTGACCATTGACGGCCGAGGAGCACAAACGCGGACCAAAGAAGTTGAGAAAGTGTTTAGAGAACCGTATTAAGCAGGTGATGTCATCTTATAAGCACCATCTCAAATACAGACGGCCAATTGCGGTCAAATCCTTAACTAGTGAGTCTTTTGGTTTGAATACTGCATCACTTTTCAGATATCGCTTTTGAAGCGAACCTGTCAGCCGAGATTATCGAAAGTAGTGTACATTTGCAACAAGTGTCAAGGTTTGCTCAGTATTAGGCCCTGCGTACAGATTACACAAGGGAAACTGGTGCGGACTTAGAGTTAGGCTCGCCATTCATTTCGCTTTCTAAATGTTTTTGATGATGTCGGAAAACTTTTATTCATTCGAGTCACACTATTAACTGTCTGGATAGTCATAATGGCTAGCGGAGGGGTTAAGATCATTAGGGACTGCTATCTGATCCCAATCTAGACAGAGCCTATAATATTAATAATATGTAAGTTTTAATTATTGTAGATAAAAAAGATATACATATATCTTTTTTTTATTTTTACATTTTTTTACATTTAAATACAGTACATTACGAGAGTCACAATCTGATACGTATACCAATTATAGGCGTACAATAAAATAATAATGTTTAAATATTGATTTCAATAAAATTGTTTACGTCTAAAAAAATATATAGATAAATTATAACCAAACACAGAACAAATAATCGTGTTATTCATATAAAGATTTGTCCCGGGTGGGAATCGTACCCACGACTTCTGGCATAGCAGCCAGGGCCTCTAACCATTAGACCAATAGGCCAGTCCTAGTTGTAGCCCCTATGCCAAAATGTAAGACGGAATGGGCCAGTATTGAGGTGATGCGCCGCACTAGGCGCCGCGCGCTGTGCGTGAAAGTATTGAGGAATTTATAGTCACCTGCGTCAACTCTCGCGCAATGCGATAATTCCACATTTGATTCAGGAGGTGAAGGGGGCAATAGGCTTAATTATTTTTTGACAGAAACGAGTTAACTGAGCGGAAATAGACCATACCATTATGGAATACGGTGACGAGTTACTTTTGCTAAACCATCACAATTAGCTAATTTATAACAACAATTTAAAGAGAGATTACGACTGCACAAAACTAACTTTGTGACTCACCATTTGGACTTTCAATTTAGCAATAGTTTTTTTCAACACGGTTCGTATAATGAGACCCATTACTTTGGGACCGAGGGGCTGGCGGGAACAATGAGAACGCCGTGCCGACTGACTACCTGAAGCTGGCGGTATGGCGCGCGGTGGGCGGGCGCAGCACCCGTGCTACTCCTGGCACTCGAGCGGGACTCACTTGTGGGGGTCGTGGTGCGGGCGATGCGTGCGGTGCGAGAGACGGCGGTGTCAGGTGCTCATGGGGCGCGCGGCGTGGGCAGGCTGCTGCGGTGGGCCGGCCGTGGTGCGTAATGTCGGACCGTGCGGTGGAAGGGCGCGCGCTAGACGCGAGCGGGCGTGCGAGTGTCGGCGCGGTCGGAACGCGACTGCCGCTGCAGAGGAAGCTCGCGGCTCGAGTCGCCGTCCCCGCCGCCCGCTCGGCGCGGTCGGGATGCGCTGCGCGGAGGCTGCGCGCCCCGCGCCGCACACTGGCGCGCCGGGACCGGGGACACGCACACCGGTGCATGCTCCTCGGCAACACTTATTAACTCATAATTATGTTGGTACTTAATTAATGCGTCAGGTATGCAACGTTATTGTCTAATCTGATTTATTCATTAATTGCTGCGTTTCATTTATTATTAAGTATGTTGTCTTTCCATGGTATAATTCTGTGTTCGAGGTAACTATTTGCTTGCGTTATCGTTACTGAGACAAATTCTAATCTATCACATCAATGACTATTGAATAGGTAGGTACATACATACTGTATGCACGTACATACCTACATACCTATTTGAATACAATCTTTGCATTAGAAAAATGATTATAATTTTTATACTAAAATAAAATAGTTTATGAGTTAATATTTTTATCCCTGTGGTAGATTGGTTAAATCTAATAATAGTAGTAGGCGCGAGCAGAGCGCAGACGTAGAGGCGCCGCGCCGCGCCGCGCCGGGGCGCTCGCAAGTGGCCGCTGACGTAGAGGCGCCGCGCCGCGCCGCGCCGGGGCGCTCGCAAGTGGCCGCTGACGTAGACAAAGTAGCGAGTTGGGTTATACATATATTAATATTGAGATACCTGTGAAGAGTTTATGTGTTTGGTGAGATTTGTTCAATGTCAATGCATTAGGCATGAGATGTCTTGTGAATCGTAAAATGATTTCTGATATATTGGGACGTGGCATCTGATGAAATAATAATGAAAAAATAACGTCAGGGATTCGTTAAAATTTGTCAAAAAGTTGGGAGAATTCTGCACCAAAGAGCAACACCGAATGAGAAGTGTTTTTTTTTATTTTCAAATTCTGGTACGGACCCAAACTTGAACCTAACTTGAGTAAACCCTTTATTTTTCAACGGACTCCATGTCCTTTACATGAGATAGAAGCTGTAGTGCTTCATCCCGGAACAATACTGGTTTGTTACGTATAACAGTTTGCCCTCTACAGATTGTTCTCACGTGTGGTGACGGCCTCCATGTCCATATCGATGAAATCCATTTGCCTCCGATCCTTAATCGGACGAGCAATCCGCGGCTGCGCGTATTAGCGTCAACCAATATTTGCACAAATGGTCCTTAAAACCGACTTTTTCATACAACTCCTCGTAAGTTAGATGGCTCAGGTTGAGCCGAAGTTCCATCCTCAAAGGTTAACGCAGTTTACTTAGTTCAAAACTTATTGCAGCAGTGAAAGGTAACTGTGAATCCGTCTAAAAAAACTTGTGTGTACTTATGTACACGCGTTAGAAGTTATACTTCTTAATATACAACTTGAACATAGTTATCAATTTTTATACCACCTAGAACTAACTTCATGCTGTTATTTTTACGATACGCGCGCATCTGCGCGCGCATCGTAAAAATTCACTGTCATACCACCTAGAACTAACTACATGCTGTAAAATTTTTTGGCGTCGGTGTGCGCGCGCATCGTATAAATTCACTCGTCATCATTTTTCTCCATCGCGCCAAAAGAAGTATAACTTCAAAATCAGTGTAAAACTTGGAAAAGAGGACAAGTGGGCAAAAACGTATACCAGCATTAATGTCACATTTTATTATTATTATTATTAAACTCTTTATTGTACACCAAAATATTAATCAGAACAAGAACAATACATAGAGAGAACAGTACAATTGGCGGTCTTATCACTAAAATGTGATCTCTTCCAGACAACCTACTTAGGAAACAGGAGAAAGGATACAGTCACGGGTAGTTGCCGGTGTACGGAGTGTTTAAATAAGGTATTTTAAAGGAATGAATTCTTTGACCTTAATGTTTCTGAATCCATACATATTGTTCATACGCTATAGCTGGCATGGATTTTATATAAAACGGTGCAGGAAACTACGCTAACAAACCCTTAAACAGTTACGTTGAATGCGAAACAGACCCACACACTTGCATTCCGGGCTGGAACCGTCAGGTCATCTGGAAGTCCCAGATCAGACTCTGGACCCATCCAGAGACTGATCAGCGACTTCCAGATCAGCCGTGGAAACTTGTGGCCAAGCCAGAGACGAATGGGATTGGTAGGCAAACACTGTCTCGCCATAGATTGAGCCTCTGTGGACACACCGCTCGCAGAGAGTGGAAGCGACACTAGTCACGATCAGACACATCGGTAGTGCCAACAGTTTACTTTACTATTAGGTGTATACCAGTTATCGCTGTAGGTATTTTGACGAAACTCTTAGATCCCAAAACACGATTAATTACTTTTACCTCCGCAGTTGCTCAAAAAATGCATAAAACAATGCAATTTAAAATTATAATACTTATTACATGCGGTCGTGGGTTCGATCCCCAGTTAGGACAAATCTTAGTGTGATATAATATGAAGGTGTTTAGAAATATATAAACATGTTTATCAGTTGTCTGGTCGCCATAGTACAAACTCGGCCTTTTTTGGGATCAGATGGCCGTGTGTAAGTTGTCCCAATATATTATTTGTTTATTTAAATTGTTATTTTAGTTGAAGTGTTTTCAACTCTTCACTCGAGTATGACCCGTTCTCATAGGGCTATACGAGCGAGATTGGCTTGAAACGTCGTAATTGGGTTTCGCCAGCCTCTTAACGACAACTAGTAACATAGCATGTACAGTACATATATCTAATTATGAGGGTGGTGTTATTTCAATATATGAATGCTGACCTGTAGTGCATAATATTCTGTAAAAGTCAGCGACTTCGCTGTAGAGGCAGTGTTATAGCTGCGGCGCAGGAAGCTGGGGACGGCTTATGGTGGCGTGCAGCCGGCCGGCCCGTGACTACAGCAGCCGAGACAACTACGCAGTACACTTGCAGTGCAGGAGTGTGCATACTATTTTTTTTGCTATACTACTGATTCCTACAGCTTTAACATACATTTAAAACCGTGTAGAAAATGGCACGCCGCCATACCGCCCTGACGTGATGACTGGCAGGTCCGAGTCAGAGTCTCATTTAAGAGGTTCTCTGCGTTCCAGAATAATAAACTATAGTAACTATTTAAATATATAAAAATGTATTAGTTCCTTATGTAAGTACTGTTTTGTTCTGTTTACGCCTTTGCCTCGGAGAGCATGTAAAGCCTGGTCTTGTACCTGACTTGTGCACTATACGTCTCCCGCAGATGGCTAGTATATGGGTTGTGAAGGCTGAAATGCAAGGAAGGACATTATTATTAATATGGGCTATATACCTCTATATAGCAGTACCAGTGCTAGTAGTTGTTGAGACATACCTACCGTCACGACAGACGGACGGACGGACGGATTCAACCTCATAATAAGGCATTACCAGGCCTCGAAGCATAACTCAGGATTATTAATAGAGCCACGTCGCGTCGTCACGAAGTTACTCCCTTCGTACTAGTATTAATAGAGCCACGTCGCGTCGTCACGAAGTTACTCCCTTCGTACTAGTATTAATAGAGCCACGTCGCGTCGTCACGAAGTTACTCCCTTCGTACTAGTATTAATAGAGCCACGTCGCGTCGTCACGAAGTTACTCCCTTCGTACTAGTATTAATAGAGCCACGTCGCGTCGTCACGAAGTTACTCCCTTCGTACTAGTATTAATAGAGCCACGTCGCGTCGTCACGAAGTTACTCCCTTCGTACTAGTATTAATAGAGCCACGTCGCGTCGTCACGAAGTTACTCCCTTCGTACTAGTATTAATAGAGCCACGTCGCGTCGTCACGAAGTTACTCCCTTCGTACTAGTATTAATAGAGCCACGTCGCGTCGTCACGAAGTTACTCCCTTCGTACTAGTATTAATAGAGCCACGTCGCGTCGTCACGAAGTTACTCCCTTCGTACTAGTATTAATAGAGCCACGTCGCGTCGTCACGAAGTTACTCCCTTCGTACTAGTATTAATAGAGCCACGTCGCGTCGTCACGAAGTTACTCCCTTCGTACTAGTATTAATAGAGCCACGTCGCGTCGTCACGAAGTTACTCCCTTCGTACTAGTATTAATAGAGCCACGTCGCGTCGTCACGAAGTTACTCCCTTCGTACTAGTATTAATAGAGCCACGTCGCGTCGTCACGAAGTTACTCCCTTCGTACTAGTATTAATAGAGCCACGTCGCGTCGTCACGAAGTTACTCCCTTCGTACTAGTATTAATAGAGCCACGTCGCGTCGTCACGAAGTTACTCCCTTCGTACTAGTATTAATAGAGCCACGTCGCGTCGTCACGAAGTTACTCCCTTCGTACTAGTATTAATAGAGCCACGTCGCGTCGTCACGAAGTTACTCCCTTCGTACTAGTATTAATCTGTGAAATGATTTCGCTCTTCAGTAGGGTGACTGCTACATGTTTTAAAACGTGAACTCAGAATTTGTAATTGGCTTATAAATATTAACCTTAGACCCTAAACGCAGTCGCTAACGCACCCTCCATCAACGGCGGCGCAGCGCGACGCGCACGCGTTGAACTCTTTGCCTCGCGCGGGAGCACTTCCACACACCCTCTCACTGATAACCTTACTTCTTCACTATCACCAACTACGCTAAAGCGGAGTCGGCCAACTTGTGATTGATATACTCGTCTGAAGTGCTCGTCAATACCGGCCTGAAGAACTCGCCTGCAATGTGCCCTTCCTCCTACAGTGGACAACCATGTTGATAAATACTATTTGACCTTAATGAACATCTTAACTGCGTAGAAAGTACGGGTACGGTTTGCGCAGTGCGTGGCCGCTGACTCGGAGCCGACTGTACCTAGGACCGTGGCACTTACGTAACGTTGACACAATATGTATCACTCAGCACAAATTACATGAATATCGATACTTGTCAACGCCCGAGCTCTTCAAGCGCATAACAGTTAATGTTTACACGCATAAGCGGGGAAGGGGGGAGGGTGCTGGCTACTGCCAGTTACGATACTTCAGAGCAGGTTTCGAGGAAAGCCCAGCGGTGAAGTTGTGAGGGGGGAGGGGAAGACTCACGTGACTGCAGCGCGCGCACACGCACATGCGCAAGCGCCGTAAGCATTCATTTCAAATGTAACACACGTTTGAGTTTATGCGGCTAGATTTCACGTGGTAGCTAACGCGCAGGTCAGTATTGATATTGACGACCGTTGGACAGTGATAGATAGATAGATAGCACTGAGCCTGTTTGTGTGTGTAGTGCAGTAGAGCCGAGCCGATTAGACGATTTCCCTGCGGTGACACACACACACACACACACACACAGGGCCAGCTTTGCATCCGGTGCGGTGCGAGGTCTGTGGCTGTAATTAGCATCCGCCGCACCTCACGTAGTCACGGGACTTGCCCGATGTAGGCACTTCAGGCCTCCGCCCTCTCAATAGCAATATGTACTAATAGAAACCGGCTGACTGGACTATCACGCACCTTTCCTACTTCTGTTGACTTTTGAGTATGTAAATATTCACAATGTTTGCACAACGCATACGTTAAATAATATATTTATGCAGCTCAAGCTAGTGTAGATCTACTATGGAGCTGAAATTAGCACTATTGTGCAGCTCCAGCCAATCGTCAAACTGCACAACTTGTACAACAGTAGCCAGGAGTTCGCACAATATTGTGTTTGCTATTCCTCCCAAGTTCAGCTACCTGGTGTATTTGGGCGAGGAGCGAGCCGTCTCAGTCTCACTGTTTAATGTTGTCAATTTAGAGAATTGAATTCAGTCAGAGGCATAATTAGCGCTCACTGGTGTGTTGTTCGTGTAGTTTATGTAAATTATTTCCACAGCATTATGTTGTATTTAATTCTTTTTGGGGAGATGGCTCTTATTATGAGAACATATATATTAACAAGAAAAAGCAGTACATATATTACATCAGTTATCTGGTTTCCATAGTATTCCATAGTTCATTATATTTTATCTACATGTCCAAACAGAACTGCCTATCACCTCGCTAATGCTTAATGGCAGAGCTACTTGAAGTAAAAGTCAAAGAACTGTAGTGTAGGCGTCGCTGTAGATATAGGAGAATCTCCTAAAACACACATAATGTAAATACTGGACAGAAGTTTAATTACAACCTTTTACATGGTATCGGACGATGTCAATACTAATATTGTGCAATGGTTCGGTTACTAGCAGCTTGAGGTAAGACCATTCATATCACACATTACATTAGTTTAGATTTAATGACAGCCCAATACTACGTTACTGATAATGGCAAATGACCGGCATCGCTAATACGTTAGGAACGTAAAGACATACTAAGCGTAACAACTGCATAATACAAAATGAAATAGCTTGTATTCATAGTCTACTGTGGCTGTGACGACGAATGCTAAAGGCTCTCTACAGCGCTTGACCAACGAAATTACAAAGACAAGCGAGTCTAAGATCTAAAGCACAGGAATTGCTCGACCGCTGTAGACTTGCGTTTCGTCGTAGCCACGCTATCTCGGACGGAGTGCGCTGAAGGGCACTTCCATCTGCACGATATATCGGGATAACGTAGTTGGGTAAGTATATGACGTCATATACTGCGGTGGGGTCATCGTCATTACTAATGCGTCACCTCAAAGTGTACACTTACGACGCGACGTCTGCGGCGACGGGACTAAACCTGACGTCTCAGTACTTTCCTGTGACGTTTGCGCTGTGACAAAGTAACAGTGACATTAGTGTTATTGTACAGCGGTACTCATTGCTCACTCATCGTGATAGGTAAACAGAAATGATGCCATATACGGCAGTTTAACTTTAAACAGTACCTACCTTACTAAGTGGTCTATGCCTTAAGTAGCTCAGTAGGACGACGGAGCACGATATGCAGCGCGCTATCACAGCGCTATAGTAGAGGGACTGAGGGGAGTGCGACCTCAAGTCAAGGCCGTGACTTGGTGCCACAGCTTTGACAATGCCGCGCTACATGCTGCACTGCGCCGGGCTGGCTGAGCTGCGGCGGGCGCGGTGCATGGATAGGTGCTAGGTCAGGTGCGGCCGCGGTCGCTGACCCCGCGCATGGCTGGGGTGTCGGGAGCGGGCGAAAGCGGGGGGCATCACGTGAGTACGGGCGCGGGGGAGGGGGAAGGTCACGGGACGCGCGGGGCGGGGCGGTGGGCCCGCCCAGCCACGCGCACGCTCTCGCTCCCCGCTCCCACTACTCTCGCACATTGTTTACAACACTTGCGCACGCGCATGATACATACATATACTTTCAATTAGTAAAGCATTGCGGGGCACCCGCCAAGAGACAACCATTTTGATTGATGTTTGAACAAAATAAGTGCGACATATAATACCTAATAAGGAAGCACTTAGTACGAGTGAATAAACTCCAAAACCATGACATGCTAAACATTACTGATTATTGATCTTTGTACCCATTTAGTATGTTTTAAAACTGAGAAACTTCGGAGATACCTAATGGGATTCCCTTTCCCAGTAAGTAGGTACTAACACCTACCTACTGTACATTATTAATATAGTTAAACAAGCTAGTAACGCATGGCAATCCACGTGGTTAAAAACGAATTAATAATAATATAAATTTGTCCATAAAAACAAATGTTCGAAGTTATTGCAAAAAACCGAGTCATGATTGAGGTAAAAAATCTATCGAGACTTGCGGAAATAAAACCGAGCGAATGATTATATTGTGTACTATCCCAATCAATGTAAATATTTCAGTCCCGAAATAAACCGTGGAGAGTTGCCAAGAGAATATCCACCTTCGTGTATGACGTCACAAGGCAAACCCAGTTACATCACTTAAGTAGGTACTAGTCCTTTTAGCGTGCAATACATTCTCATATATAGTTGTAATCGGTCCTAATGTCAAGCGATACGCTGCGCTGTTCCTACTAAACGCAATACGATAACGCTAGAAAGAACAATGCAATAAAAAAAAACAAAAGGTTTTTATTCACGTAGACTAAAAAAGCGCTTTTAAATAGTCAGAACATGTTTGTAGTATTATAAGTAGTTGTATACATTATTATTTCTAGTAACATAGATATTTAGGTACACATTGTATGAAAACATTTATAAAATTTATTTTATTATAGGATTGATATTTAGCTAGCTCGTATCAAGTTATTGTCAAGAGACTATGTTTAATTATCTAGTTTAAGTCTAATATTTTTACTACATATTGTCAATGGTTCTCTCTATATTAAGGTATTATTATTATGACGGACCTTGTGTTAATAACGACGGTCGCGCCATAATGCTACCACCGGATCCAATGCCCAATTGAGAAGACCCAGCGAAACAAACTCAGTGGTTTCATCTACTACCGGTTTCAACACAATGACAAGCAAGTGCCTTTGGACAGCTCTTCTGTTCTGACTTGTTATATGAAAGTTCGCGAAGTTCGTTTGCGCAAGTACAGTTAGAGTAAGGTGCTCTAGTTTGTAGTACGCAGGGGCTGATGACTCCCTAGTTGCTCTAGCGGTAATGTGTTTCACTGCAGATGGTAAGGTCTTGGGTTCAGGCGCCGGTTTGGGTCAAAAAGTGAAAGTTCTCGGTGTGTGAGTCTGTGTTACACGCCCGCGCCCTGTAAAGCATGTAAAACCGGGCACTTTTTCCGCTCGTATCGGCTAGCCACGCAATCGGACCGTGAACTAAAGCAAGGGCATAGAGAGTGTTTGCGCATGCGCTGGTGGCCCATAATATTTCCCGGGCAGATGACTAGTCTCCAATAAGAATTGGCGTCATAGCCCAAACTCAACCAGGAGGATATGAATACTTACTTGGTAACGTTAGTTCAGTAAGGTTCGTTGCCTCTACATACGTCATCTTCCGTCCAACTATTTGATGATTTTTCAAACTTATACTAGTTGGAAAACGCATTGATTTTTTTGATTTGATTTT
The DNA here is from genome assembly GCA_951640165.1 of Pseudoips prasinana. Taxonomy (NCBI): domain Eukaryota; kingdom Metazoa; phylum Arthropoda; class Insecta; order Lepidoptera; family Nolidae; genus Pseudoips; species Pseudoips prasinana. The sequence continues at coordinate 39,948,293 of OX621240.1, read as the reverse complement.
TACCTTACTAATTACGTGCGGGTTTCAATCGGCTTGGTCTATGCCAAGTTAAAAGCAATGTAAACTTAAAAAATAACCTTTTATGGGAATGTATACATTAAGGTCTTGGTCAGCTAGTCACTACACTGCCGATAGATGGCGTGGATTTTGGAATTTATAATATTTATTTATTGAAGTTATACTTCTTTTGGCGCGATGGAGAAAAATGATGAGAGTGAATTTTTACGATGCGCGCGCACACCGACACCAAAAAATTTAACAGCATGAAGTTAGTTCTAGGTGGTACGAAAGTGAATTTTTAGGATGCGCGCGCGTCTGCGCGCGCATCGTAAAAATAACAGCATGAAGTTAGTTCTAGGTGGTATGAAAATTGATAACTATGTTCAAGTTGTATATTAAGAAGTATAACTTCTAACGCGTGTACATAAGTACACACAAGTTATTTTTTATAAAAGACTTATTTTTTATAATAATATATTTTGCGCCTATAGCGTTATATTCTTAATACATACATATATCCAACTAGATTTCGAGTACATTATATCTTTGAAAATACGTATTTAGGTATTTGCCATAACGCAAGGGAAGTTGGAGTACTTAAACACACATACACATTCAAAGGCATTTTCGATATGATAGTAATCGCAAAATTCAACGGCCCTAATGTAGTGTAATTTGACCTATAGGAGCTAGGTGTAGCTTGTAAACTACGTGTCACAGTGTTCATATCCTGGATGGAACTCTTGAGGTTTGCCATTTTTATATCTATAGGAATGTAAAAACTGTCTTGTTTATTTGAACAAATATCATTGTACGTGTTTTATTTTTTTATATAAATTCATATTTTGTGTTATGTTGTGTTCTGTTATATTGTGTAAAGTAAAATTGTTACTAAAATAAATAATAATAATTTCGATCTGGTTTTGGAAATTCTTTTTCTCAACTAGTGTCTACTTGACAAGACCAAGGCTATAGCAAATCTATACTCATTCCTGAATTGAAAATATCGTCTAAATTAGGTAATCGACATAATTTTATATCTTTTATAATTGATAAGAGTGTAAAAATTGTGTAGTAGGTACGTGTACTTATAATGTACTTATAACCAAAACTATCACGAAGAATCTGTAGCCTCGTGTTAGTGTTAGATCGCTTTAAATAATCTTCATAATTGGTCTTTTATCTCGTAACTGCTTTTCGTAACCCAAAACTCTTAATTTTAATTATAGTATAGTATTAGTATTTAGAATATAAGAATGTTTATATAAATTGTATATTAGTACATAACTTTGAATATTTGACTGTACACTACAGCTATCGCCTTTTCTGTCTTACTTTTCCTTATCCACCCAACAGTTGTCTGGAAGAGATTGCTACAAAGCGATAAGAACTGTGTGTTAAATTTGCTTATTTGTAAGTCATATATTGTTTCTTATGTTGCAATAAAGTATACTCTATTTATCATTTTTTTTTAATTCAGTTCACTAAACTGGCAACGCACTTTGTACAATTTAAAGAGCATTAAACAAATATAGCTTAAGTGTTTGGCCTTCTAGAAGTGAACACAGCATGCATTAAACAAAAAGAATATTTAAAGTTTCAAATTGAAATTAATATTAGAAAGATAACAATACAAAAATTTAAATTATGAAAATAAAACCTAATTGCAGTAATTTACATCACTTATGATTAAATTTCTTAAGTAAGAACAGTCTCAACGAATGAGCAGACGAACTAAAAATATCAATTTGGTTGCAAAAGTTGTTGTAAGCCGAACCCATACGGTACAACGGCGAGAGTTGACTGTTGTTGGAACGGCAAAGAGACATATTGAAAGTCTTCTATGGATACGGCTACACAAGCGTGGTACATTAAAGTTTAATTTTCCTAGTAGAGATGGACTATCTAGTTTTCCAGTAACCAATTAATGCAAAAAAAGGATGTTCCTTCTATGCTCCAGTGACAAAAGTTTAAAGTATGCAAGTCTAGAGTTATAATACATTAGATTACGGCAGAGATTGTGTGTATAAGATAAACTGTACAAGAAGTGTTTCTGAAGTTTTTCTAGACGGCTAATATGAATCCTATAGGAGGGGTTCCATATCTGACTACAGTATTCAAAAAGTGATCGCACATAGCATTTGTAAAGGAGAATTGGAATTTGTAGTCTTTAAAGTACCTACTTGGTTTGACGAATAACGAAACCAGCCAAACGGGCACCACTACTTGCAATTCCGTTTATGTGTTCACGGAAATCTAACTTAGTGTCAACCACGACACCCAGATCACGTATACTCGACACTTCGGTGATTTGACTATTAGACATAGGTATAGTAAGTGGCAGGCATTGGATCGCCTTTACGAGTGAGTTTAATGTGAAAGCATTTAGAAATACTTATGGTCATTCCGTTTAAATAGCACCAATGATTTATTGCGTCACTGCGATTTGTGATATGGCTGAGCATAAGTCGTTAAAATAAACCAAGTAAAACAGGGGTCCTATGATTAATAGCCCCTGATTTTTACCAGTTGAGACCTCTTGACGAGGCAGGATTCACACAATCTTAATAGCGAGCCACAAATCCCAGCATGGGCCAACTTTTGTATGAGTAGGTTATGATCAACCACGTCAAAGGCCTTAGAGAAACCTGTATAAATAGCATGTACTTCCGTTTTGGCGTTGATAGTAGTAACATAATTTAGGAGATTTGTAGCCGTTGATCTGCCTGGTAAAAATCCGTGCTGATTACTATTGAGAATGGGTTTTAGATGAAAGAGAAGTTCTTTACAATTAGGTAATTTTGGTTATATATAGAAACAAAAGGTCTAAAAGTACCTCAAAAACATAAAACCTAAAAAAGCCATCCCACTTATTTACCCTCTACATTTATGGAGTAATCCCGAAGTTGGAAACACTTCCCTGCGCTTATTGTTTTATAAAAAATATTAATAATCTTTTTTTTAAGAATTGTTATGTCGGCTAATGCACGTACAGAACCGTTGTCATCTAGTTAATCAAAATAATTGTGAGGTAATAAAAACAATAACATTCAATTTCACTCAAGCAAACCTTAACCTCTTGCAAGACAAACAAACAGCGGATGCATCCGCGCACATTTACGAAATTAACAAGTCACGAAGTCTGACTGGGGCGACGACTGTATGAAAAAAATAAATGAGGTACTCATTTATTTTTTTCAACAGTACTTTGATCAGTTATATATATATATATATATATATATATATATATATATATATATATATATATATATATATATATATATATATATACCAGTTATTCAATTCTAAATCACTTAGTGACCGAAATTATTCCGGCAGCTTGTTAGATATTGACACCGCAGTATTATAACAGTTTTTGTCACATAGTCTATTGCGTGGTATCACTAATGCTTTTTTTTACAATTATTCTTTTTAATGGGGCCTTTTTATTTATTAAAAAGAAATGATTATTATTATCAGATATAATTATCAGAGACGGAAGCGTAAGGGTATTTTTTTGGATAATATTGGTTTGCAGGAATCAGTCCACTTAAAGTTAATCTAATGCATGGTTTTTGCGCTATAAATACTCTCTGGCTATCCGTTGAGTTTGCACATATAATCCTACTAATATTATAAAGGCGAAAGTTTATGAGTGTGTGAGTGTGGAGTGTGTATGTTTGTTCCTCATGTCTAAACGGCTGGAGCAATTTTAATAAAATTTGATATGGAGTTACCTGACACCCTGGTTACCCACACTTTATAAATTATAGCCTATGTAACACATAGGCTATAATTTATAAAGTTTAAAGTGGGTAAAACAGCGGGGCACAGCTAGTAATACCATATCTGCGGGCAGAGCCTACGTGGCTGCGGTATACCATTAAAGCCGTTTGTAAGATTTTTAATTCTGTTGAGTGCAAATACGAATTGGTTTAGTTTCTTGCAAATTTGTCATCCCGATGTTTCCGTTACGGAATTTGGCAAAATGTATTCCTAACTAATGTATGTCATTTCCTTGTAAGATGTATGTTTGGGAATATTTTAAGAATATATTTCATCGTAATATTTATTGTCAAATTATTTAGTTCTTACCTTTTAAAAAGAAGAAGAAGAAGAAGAAGAAGTACACTTTATTGCAAAAATAAGTAATACAAAATAATGGATACAACAAGAAAATTAGCTTATTTTAATGCAATTGGCGGCCTTATCGCTAAAAGCGATCTCTTCCAGGCAACCGAAATGTCATTATTCAAAGCTTTGTTTGTAACTTTTATTGCATTATTCATTGTGCTTTCTGTTAATTAAAACTAATTGTATCATCGGCGAAAAGGTGCAGTGCGTTGGGTTTGGCAGGTCGTTAACATAGGAAATGCACAATATCGGCCCGGCTCACCCTGGTGTGCACACGTGTACCAGGGAGACCCGGGTTCTAACGTGAGAAGAACTAAAAGTTTCCTCTAATTTCGTACTTAGACATATATATTGCACTTGCGTGCATTGTTTTCTACCCTTTTAAAAACTTTTATACCATTTGAAGCCACGCCATTCGTTATTTTAATGTAAAACACACAATCTTATGTAAGTACTTTTCAAATTATTATTTGTTATTATATTAAATCTTAGTTTTAATTAATTTCTCACAGGTATTTTAACCCAATTACCGTTTGTTTTTTCTCTTCCAATAACGATCGGAAGGCGCTTAGTATCAGCCTGAAAGTTTGTTAGTATCAGCACGGAGTCTGAGCGTTGGTGGTTTTTATATACCCATGTATAAATGTTTTAACATTCCGTGTACCTAAATATATGTAATATGTAACTAGAAATAATAACTGTATTACTACAAACATGTTCTGACTATTTACAAGCGCTTTTTTAAAGTCTACGTGAATAAAAACGGGTTAAGGGGGGGGGGGGGGGGGGGTTAAGGGTTGGTCCGGTACCTCACCTGTGACCGGTCGTATCACTAGTCAACCCATCGAATTATGAATGTGGTGAAATAGAGAGTGCCCCTGTGTCTGCGCACACAATGGCTCTCTATAATATGTCCTGCGCAGATGGCTAGTCTGTATTGAGACTGGTCGACATGGCCGAAATTTGACCAGGAGGACAATATATCATTATCTTTAACATACGATATGCTGTATATATCGCCAGTAGTAATATTGCTTTGACTGACGCTCGAGTATTCTATTGTTAGGTAAAGCTAAGTGGCGTCCCCACTGGTGGTACTCACACTTGTCCTCAGCCCAAGTCTTTAGATGGACCACTCATTCGACAATCATCAATCGATTATCAGCTGAATCGCAGTAATCTTCAATTGCCTATATATCTACATGTACTATAACAGCGCCTAATTCTCTTTTTTACAGTTATTACACGATAGGAAAATATATTATGGCGTACAGTTTTATTTTTTAGGGTTTGGTAATTAACACGGACCTCTTACAGTCTTATTTAAAAACGCTACTTAAATTTAAGCCGGCCGCTCAACCATGGTTTATCAAATTTTTCAATTAAAAACACGATTTAACTTTGACCCGCGGTTGAGCCATGTCAAAATTTAAACCACGTCGGGCCCTGGTTTAAAGCTTGCTCAAATATGGCGGATTTTATTTGCATCAGCTGACGTTTTGTTTGACGTTTGTTTGTGAATGGAGGTTTTATTGAAGTTACTAACCATTTTAATTTTTAAATAAATACTGAATTCCAGTGGGAATCTTATCACAAACTTCAAAATCCACCGAAGAAAATCAATAGTCCTTGAAAATGCACTGTTACGATCTTAAATCTATCATTCCATGTCTACCATAGAGCAAAAATCGTAAAGTTTTGATAAATAATCCGATTTAGTCGATTAATTTTGGTCAAGCTCTATACCAGTCTCAGAAATGTTGACAGTGTAAAATAAAATGACGTTACTTAGCTGAGAAACCTTTATGTAGGGTTTTTAAATAAAGAAATAGTTGAGCGGGGTTTAAGTGGTTGAGCAGGGTTTAGCTGAGACATGGTTAAGCGGCGGATCAAGGAATTATTTTAAATAAGAGTGTTACAGTTTTGCTACGTCCGTCCTTAAGCTGCAAAATATAAAACTCAAACTAGAACTAGAACTCCAAAACAAGGTTCACGGAGTGCGAGCCGCAGGTACTTGGCGCCTAACTGAACTGAAACTACTGGTTGATAACGCAGTTCGCCGACCGCGCAGTGTTTTCAATTTGTAATATAAACTTAATAGATTTTCAAAATAACTTTATTTAAGAACTAGCTGTGCCCGCGATGGCGTGGTTTGTGAAAACTAAACCTCGTCATTTAGATAAGAGTAAGAAAGCTAAAAGAGGTAATGAAAGCCATGGACCAATAAAGAAATTACGAATTAAGGACTTGTAACATTATCCAATGTGGCACTTATGTTAATGCTTCTCTAAATACTATGGTAACGGTGGAATCACCCGGAGCATATACAAAATCGATCGGGGGATTCCTGAGACCTACTTATTCTCATCCTAATGGCATTTCGGCTACGCAGAGAAAGGTTTGTTACTATTCTAGAAGGCATTTCCAAGGAAAATAGGGAACCAATAAATCAAATAATTAATTTCATCAAGTGTTAGGTAAAAACCACAACAACTAAGAAATGACCGAATTTTAAACAACAAACAGTCAGTCGGACGGACGGGCTCGAATAAATACAACTCGTCTGTACAATCGTATCGACAGCACAAACTTTCAAACGAATGACACTATGTTAAAACTAACCTGTACATAAATTAATTTGTTCAAACAAAAACAAACCAATTTTCAATAACAACATCTAGACAACACAGATTTTTTTCGTAATAAATCGGACTACTCTCTACATCATTCTTTCACGGAAAATCTTAACACCGTGATTCCAAAAATGACACCCAACTACATCTATCGAATATGAACTTCAACTCTCAACTGTCAACATCAGTTCTTCGTGTACCTAACTGAATGTCGTGTTATTTTTCACCTTCAACACTTTAAAATCTAATATCTCAGGATAGGGTGAACCGATTGGGTTGAAACAAAAACTAAGTAATACTTCAAGTTGCGGACCATTTTACGCCAAAAAGTTATCAACATTGGTTTCGTAGTTTTTACGTGATGCGTGCACAGAGAAACACACAAACAGATAAACAGACACACAGGTTTATCTGTTTGTCTAAGAAACAAAATAGTCTTCATCATCCATAAGCTTTTTTTTATTATTTTCTATGTACAGATACGGATTTTCCCCTCCATGAGCACTTGCGATCTTACTCTCACGCAGAAACACAACATTAAGTTATTAATGTTATTATTAAGGAATGTCTTCTGTAAGGTGGAGGTACTTCCCCAGTCGGGCTTCTCTTTGAGCGAATGACCGTTGTGCCCAGGTTGGTTGCCTCTTAAACTTAACCTCTTTCAGTTTGGAACCAGACATCGGCGCGTGCGGATTAATCGTATGTTGTTGTTAGTGTTTTGTCATAAAAAGATTGTTGTTAATATCTAAATGAAGTATTCTGAAGTGTTAATAAACCTCCTCTTCCTCCAACCTTTTTATGATAAAATCGTTTAATTTGCTAAAAGTATAGATTTCTCAACATTTTTATGTGAAGATAGACCGCACAGAAAGACTGGTACTACACTCTAGTGATTCTAATGTTGTATAATAATAAAACTTGTACTAAAAGTGTATATGTGCTGAATAAATTGTATTTTATATAAATATATAAAATAAGAGGGTCTTCAGAATTGCAATCAAATCTGTAAGTGGCATTTTTCATTTAGATGAAAATTTCGTAAGATATGTAAGGTCCAAATGAAAAGATCCCTCTTAAAGAAGTAAAAAATGTTTTTATTGATTTATAGAAGGCCACAACTTCTACAGAAATAAGACTATCCACAAAAACAACAGTTTGCGTAAAAATATTAGTCAATTCTTATATCATATTTATATTCATGACGATAAGGTGTGTACGGTAACATGGCAACTAGTCACCTAGGAAGGAATGTCTCTACAACATTCAAACAAAGTGAAACGAATGCCTTCGGGCGATAAAGATAACAGCTTCAATCGGCACTTGTTGTTATGATCCCCTCGAATGAATTATCAGCGAGCGTAGGCACAGACAGCTTCGTCCTTTGGCGCTAAGTGCTGAGCAAACGAAGCTTGTTGACACAGATTAGAGATACAACAATGGATATGAATGAACACACAGCTGTAAACAGACTGAGCATGTGACTCGCGCCGCCGCTGATCGTGTTACACGAGGAGAATCAAAATAGGTAGCAACCAATCGATACAAGTGCAATCAATTGATCGAATGTTCATCAGTTAAATCAATCCCAATTTAGCCCACGACGCGCCACATCTTCCCCCTCTTGTTCCTCCTATCTTGACGTCACAACGCCGCCTCACAACTCCCTCGTAGCTTCCAAACATTGAATGCGCCTTCACTTGATCTAAAACATGGTAAATATAAAAAGTATGATTTGTTTTATTCCAACTTAACTTTTTAGGAATGGTAACCACCGCGGTATAGCAGTCTACGGAAATCTACCTCTTAACATTCTTCTTAAATTACTAAATATGTACATAGAATGGTGTACATTCGTGTATCGCCTTTATAGTTTAAAAATTGTAATGAGAATGTGAGATGTGTTCAATACGCATTATTATAATTCGAAGAGTCGCATTAACAGCAAACATGATTTAATAATGAACTGAACTTTATTAACGGCCTGACCAAATAATGTATAATACATCAACTTCTTTTTTTTGTTGTAGGCATTTTTTACCGACTTCATAAAATTATAATATGTTGCGCGGTTTTCCCGTTGCTTATGAACCAATTTGGAATAATTGCTTTTTATTCGAAGGTTGGTAATACTTGAGAAATAGTAATCGAAGAATTTATAAATAAACTAGCTGTGCCACGCGGTTTCATCCGCGTCAAACTTTATAAATCATAACCTATGTGTTATCCGTATATATAAGATATATTAGTACAAAGATTCATCAAAATCTGTTCCGTAGTTTTTACGTGAAAGAGTAACAAACATCCATTCATCCATACTTGCAACCTTTCGCATTCATAATATTAGTAGGAAGAAGGATTATGAGTTGAATGTGGTGTTTTGTTATATGCCTCATACGTCTCACCTTCGCGATCGTTGTCGGTGATAGGTAAAGTCTAATAACTGACACCCACGACTTATTCCAACTGAATAGCCCGATGTCATTTTCTAAAGATATTTATTTATTTTTTATTAAAAAACTTCTTGCACAGAATTGTATAAAGGCGAACTTAATGCCAAAGGCATTCTCTACCAGTCAACCTTGGGGTGATGGAGAGAAAACATGGTAGGTGCACTGATTGTAAAAATATTGTAGGTGAGAAGATATATAAGGCACATACATTAAACAGATACATATCATATATACTTACATACAATAAAATATATAAACTAATATATATCAAAAAAACTTGAGAGGTGTCAAGGGACACCCGGATGGAACGAAGTTATTTCTTATTATGTAAAAACCTGTATACACTCAACAAAAATAATCGTCGCAACACCACACTGTTCAATGCGAAATAGAAATGAAAATATCTGGCTTGCTTTCTATAAGAGAGAGAGAGACAGACAGAGAAACATGCGCACGCCGCACGCCCACAGCTGCAAAAAGTGTCGTGACAACTTTTCGCAGCGCACGATAAGGAACTTCGTTCCAATAAATAGCATAAATAAATTGTACAATAAATAATACAACAGTAATACGATATACACCTTTTTTTAAAAAACATGCGCGATTTTTCTTTTTCAACGAGTAACGAGTCTTTGCCATCCTGATTTCCGGCGGAAGGGAGTTCCAAAGAATAAGGGATTGTACGAAGAAAGAAGAGTGAATGAAATTAGAATGATGAGAGGGGCACTGAAGAAGTCTGTTATGAGAAGAACGAAGATATTAACTGTGATTGCTATGTAGATATTGAAACTTTGAAGTTAGATACGAGGGAGAAGAGGGAGAATCAAGTAAAGAGTAGTTAACGCTCTCAGAGATCTACGCTGCCGAATAGGCAACCAATTAAGTTTCTTATCAAAGAAAAAGAAGAAATATATTTATTAGAGACTCGATACAATAAAAATAAATTATTGAAATAGATGTAAAAGATAAAACGAGAGGGTTTCAGAGGCCACATTCCAGCGTGCAGCCACAGCTGACAACTGTAGTCCTGATTTACAAAGAGTACCTACCTCTTAAACAAGTACCTAGCACAAACTAAATACCCCTTGATATTTAAAAACATATTGTATATTTAAAAACATTTGCTGTATGGTGATGGCATAGAATATCATCACCCCATCTCATCCCGTGGAATAGAAATATATCCCCGCATAGAAATCGACCGAGAGAATTCTTACCAGAGAACGGGCAGCAGGGTTTTTCTGTGACTATCAAACTGCGATCTTGCCGATTATGGCATATCCCCCCTCTCTTTGGGGAGGTATTTGTCCAGCAGTACACGTAGTAAGGCTGACAAGATAATGATGATTTATAAACAAACTTAAAAATGTCAATAGAGAAATCTTATTATGCTTTGCAATGTCAAATTAGGACATTATCAAATGAGTGAGTAACTTTATTTTACTTAGAAAAATGATAAAACATGTAACGTAATAAGCTCTGGCCAAATAGAAGAGGCCTGTGATAATCAGCCCACTGCCTGCCATTAATAACACGCATACGTCTCGTTGGGATATACAAACATTCAGTATGCCTGTGGAGGCTTTACTCCGTAACTTTTATTTCGCAAGGAATAAAAGCACAAAGAGCACACTTTAGACTTGTTTTTAAAGAAGTACGTACATTATTTTAATGTCTTTAACGCTAATACAATATTGATTAAATATACTGAAATGTATGTACCTACTTCTAAATATATACAAAACGATTCACATTATAAACTTGTTTAATTGTGTCATTATTGTGTACAATCTTCAAATTACCATGCTTGCTTGTAAATTTAAAATGTACAATAGAACTTGAGTTTTATCTAGATTTATTTTAAAATTATTGTAAGTAATCCTATGAATAATATTTAGTCAATAATAGTGTAGTTAGTGTGCTGTTGAATATTTTTACATTTAATAACATTCGTTGTATTTCCTGCACATTGTACGGTATCATTTGGAAATGGTAAATTGTGTATATTAACAAGAATTCTTCCATTTAAACAATTCAAACCATTATTCATTGTAAGCCAGTCTAAGTCAAAATACAGTGTTTGAGATCTCTCTCGGGTACAAACACCTTGTCATTCGTTCTAGGAAAAAGTAACGTTTAGTTGTAATATTTTGGAGGCTAAACTCTCAGCACGTAAGTCCATTCGGTTGTGAGGAGATACAGGGAGTGTGGCGTTTTTAATACCTATTGGATGTTTATCGCAGAAAGTACGTATCAATATTGATTGCGATTCTGTAAACCTGTTAGTGAACTAGTTAGGCGGAAAAAAATAATTCCCTTAAGTTTATTGTCTTTAAAGTAAACTATCTGTAAATTTGGCTATGTAATGTATCTTACATTACATAGCCAAATTTTCAGATAGTTTACTGTTTTGTATCTTTATTCAGGGAATTCCATTGAAATCCCTGAGCTTGAAGGTGATTTGGTAGTCATAGTATGCTTACATGACACCTGTTACTGCAGAACATTTACAACTTACAATTTTGTCGTAACCACATTTAACCTTCCGTGCAGTGCTTGCAGTTGTAGCCGAGAAACTGAAAAAAAAATGTGTGGGAATTCTTTACTAAAAATAAAATTATAACCAAACAAACACATTTAAATAAGCAATTGTAATCATATAATTTATTATTCTTATTTATGTAATGGCATTCCACGTTATCCACGCTCGATTATACCAATGTCAAGTGGGAATTGATATTCTGGATGGTACTTTGAAAGATATTATGTTAAGTCGATAGAATACTAGTTGATTATGACTATGACACAACTATTCACTGCAGAGTAGTGCAGAGTATCTGAGCATCTAATGATTGTTAATTTAAACGTGTTGACGTAAATCTACTTCCCAAGTTTCGTCTGGAATGTTATAATCAGTACACAATTTGGCTTTAATTGCCAGATCCTAGCTGTAAACAATAGTTAGATAAAAGTAATAAAAACTACATTGAGAATGGTATCTTGTACATATATGATACTGAAGTGTACAAGATAATCACATTGTTTATTAATTCCTGATGATTTTATTTGTTATTGAAAGCGTGTGTTTGCACAAGTAGGTAGGCAACGGTGACGTAATTTACAATCATATACGAAGCTTACAATCATTTCATTTCAATTAAAAATACAGCTTTTTATATTTTGGGTAGGTTTATGTATACTTTGTATGTTGCTTAGTTCCAAAGTTTCTACGTGGTGTAAAATTGGATTTAAAAGATATACAAATTCATCGCACGAAAAGCATAGTATGGGCACGTAATTATAAGATCCAGCTAAAAGGAAGGAGATGGAATACCTAAATACCTACTGCTAAAATATGTAGATCTTGTCAGGCGACTCAAAGCTTTACATACCATGCGAATTTTTTTTCACAGTATCTGTAAAAGTACCTGTTAATTTTTAACAAATATATAATACATATAATAAAGTCGTACGAATGTAAAAACTGTACATTGAATATTATTTAAAAAGAATGCTTGGTGCCTGATCTACAATCGATATTGAAGCCAAAAATATATATTTTTTAATTTGTGTCTGTTTGTCTGTATATTATGTCCGGGCTAAACTCAAAAACTACGGCATGTATTTACTTCAAATTTTGCATGAATATTACTAAGAGGTCGGGTCAACATATAGGCTACATATTATCACGCTATCACCTACGGGGGAGGAGTTGCGATAATAATTTATAAAATTTGACGCTAGTATATAAATAGCCTTACAATTAATATTACCTGTAGAAGAGTTTTCAACGGGCTCTTTATTGTCGACCCTGAATGTGATATACTTGCCAAGGGACGGAGAAAACTAATGAGAGATTTTGGTGTTCAGCGCGAGCAAGTATGCGAGGGTGTCCACGTTCCATGTTAGTTTTAATTAATGGTTAACTAATCGTGTTAATATATTAATCACAAATAAATATCTAAGGAGAGCTACCAGATGTTTATGTGCATGCAGATGTCTGTTTGTCCTGAGTCTGGGTGTAATTATCTATATAAGTATGTATTTACAAAAGAAATGTTGCATATCAGTTATCTAGTTACCATAGTACAAGCTCAGCTAAGTTTGGGATCAGATGGCCGTGTGTGAACAATGTTCCAGGTTATTATATTATTATTACTGATAAACAAACTTATACATTTCTAAATATTATCTATAATATGTATGCATCATAGACAAATTACACCTACAGAACAAATCATCGTGGTCATCACACTAAGATTTGTCCTGGATGGGGATCGAACTCACGACCACTGTCTTAGCAGAAAGGGTCACTAACCATTAAGACAACAGGACAGTCAAGTTTGTTGACTTTCTGAATGAAAAAAAATATGCAAATTCGTTCAGCATTTGCATATTTTGATGTTCTTGCTTCAACAGTCTACAGGCTGCTAGAGCTAGCTAGTTGAAACGGGTTTGGCTGTAGATAAAAATGCATTCAAAACTTATCATGAAGCTTGCTTTGTACAAAATTTCAGCATGAGCAAATATGTAAATCAGACGTACAGTCCTTTAGATTAAATGTTTAGTACGATGTGTAAATAAAACTACAAATTAAGAATGACGCATGGGAGCCCCTTTTGGTTTAAACCTCAAGGTTTAGAAACTTTCGGTCAACGCGATAATATGCGAAGACCGGCCATATCGGGGACGGCATGTTACGGTATGAATGCGAACGTGGATTCGTATGGTTCGTGGCTTGCGGTACTCACGGCAGGCAAGCATGATATGTGACGTAAGCCCTAGTCTCAACGTTCTGGTCGTTTAGAACGTTTCTGTGAGGACCGTGCTTACGGGAGAGGCGGACCGGTGTTTAGCTTCCGCGACCACCACGTCACTTCTGTAGTGCTTAGTTGGCTCAAAAAAGCGTTAAGCCAAATGCTCTACCTAATGCTCTATGGTAGGCAATCGGAAATTGGTATAATCGCGCCGAGTGTTCATATGAAGATTGTTCCGCTCCGTTCTTTCGTGTGACGAATAAGATTGCAGCCACATAAAGACGTAAGCAGGCGGCTGGCGCTGATCTACGCTAAGCTGGCACGCCTTTATTCCATATTTACATAACATTATGCTCCATAAGTGCGGTAGAGGCGCGTGCCAGTTTAGATACAAAACTTCAAAATATTAACTGGCACGATTCACGTTAGTTTACAGATTTCACGCTCTTGTTCAACTTATTCCTACACAAATAAACTAGAAGTAAGTTGGTCTGTCGATACCTATCTAATCAAATTAGCGAGCGAAACTTGTTACAAATGATAGATATCGATTATATATTAAGGTCGACCGCGGTAAGTGTCACATTAATTGGTCCAAAAGCACTCATTGACTATTTCATATTTATCAAACTTGTCTCTTCGCAGGTAGTTTGTAAGCATTCAAGTAATCATTATAATTGTGCGCTCATATGTTTTAATTCCCCCAATAGATGATAGGTGACAAGTCAGAATTTCAATGAACATTAACTGAAGGGTAACAGAGTCTTTCCTTTTAAGTTTACAGAAATAAAAAAATAATGTAACTTCATACAATCAGTGTAAAACTTGCCAATTGAAATCTGGGAGCAGGCTCTACAATTCTACACTAATAGTATGTGATGTTAGCCTACGAACTCCCGTTGGTGAATAGTTGTGTCCGCTGTGCGCGGAAATCTTTTCATCTTATAAACTTTACACAAGACTACAGCTCGTTGGCACTACAGTAAAGAGTAATAAGATTACTAAAGGGTCGACAACGAACGTGAGAGACCGCGGGTGTTGCAAGCGTCCGGCAGCACCCCGTTCCTTACATGTACAATGCATATACTGGGATCGGAAGGCACGTTGGTAGCGTGGAAGCGAAGTAATGAACAGAGGTAGCGCATTGTGGGCGCTGCATCGCGTCCGAGGCTGTCCGACGGATTTAGATAATTCACTCCTTGTATGCGAAATTCGTTCACGAGCGGTCCACCTTGCGTGTAACGTTTACCTTTTAGCGAACATGGAAATAAACCACTTCCGAAATATAAGTACCTACTTAAATCAACATTATGGCAATATTTAATTTGGTTTTAGTTCCGGATATGGGGGCGTATGTTTCTTTGTTCGCAGGACATCAGATATATAATAATAATAATATCCTGGGACATTATACGTCCATCTGATGCCAAACTGAGCAGAGCTTGTACTATACGAACCAGATAACTGATATATTACATAATATACTATTTTTCTTTTGTAAATACGATGTCTTTTGTACTTACATAGATAAACACCTAGACTCTGTCCTTGGTGGGAATCGAACCCACGACCTGCGGCGTGAAAGGCAAGCATTTACCAACCACGCCAACTGGTATGGAGCTTTAAGAAAACTGATAATTCTTACAGCCCACAAAATTAAAAAAAACAAACACTTTCCGTAAATTCCTTATTGGTTTCCATTGGAACCAAACATAAAACTCATAATACTAATTTGCGTGATCCGAGATGCGATTATTTTTGTACCTACTATATTGAGCTCGGCTCCCGCTTGAGGCTGTACTTCTCTCGCCAACTTCATCCTTAACACGAATTCTTCCCTTAAACCGAGAAATATCGATACAACAATTCTAGGTAGGTAGAAATAGTTACGTTTCATAATGCATCAATCGAAGTAAATAACTAATGATAACATTGAAGTATAATATGTGAGCGCAGTAACATGCGTGCGAGAACACAGCATGAGCCAATGCCGGCCCGCCGCGCGCCGCGTCGGTGGCTCGCTGCGCCGGCGCCGACCAGACGTATGTTAATCAAGGAAAATAATGAAAGCACTTATCAATTAAATGAGTTCTTGTTTTTGATGTTGATCGCCAGTCAAGGTTTACCTTTTCGAATTATAGACTAGGTCACAGTATGTAGTCATTTCACCTATCGTTTAATTATAAAGTAGTAATATAATTTAATAGTTAAGTGAGATAAGTAATTCAAAAGTAAGTATAGTAAGTAATTCGAACACTTAGATAACTAACTAAAGGCCACCTAATTTAATGTAGGTGAGAGGATACGGATGGTTGATACCTGCACCGTACATAATTCAGTGTTTCCATTTTTAAACAAAAGTACAAAACTGTAAAGCATGGTTAACTCAATACACCTTTAAAAATGTTGTACTACGCACTGGAACGTTCATACAATAATAATCAAAATTGGTTCTTAAACGTACAACGAACGCTCAATTGCTGATTAAAGAACAGCAAGCAGATCCTCCCCGCTTTGTTGCAGGTTGGATGAAACTGACTGCCTGTGTAGTTGGCGTCATTATTTTCTATTCCCTAATCTCTTATCTTATTACACACAGAAAAACAGAAATATAATTCACTATCATGAAATTTTCAAAAAAATTGTGGGACCATATATATGCTACTTTGTGAAACACACATTAAAGATTCTGTAGAATTATTCCATATCAATTTTGTTCGAATCGGTTGTCTAAAAGAAAAGTTAAATTCGTATTTATGTATTTTTTACAGTAATGTTACCTTCTGTGTCCTACCTGTTAGATAACTGTTGAAAGTGGAGCGGGGATAGGAAAGGTGTCGGACGCTTTGGCAAAGTCAAGTAACAGAGAAATAGCTTTTGTATAAACATTATCTAAGTTTGTCGAAAATATTTCCGGTGTCATCGGTTGATTTATTTCTTTGAAAGCGGAGTTATTGACATGAAATAATATTTAATATGAATATAATTAACTTATCTGTGTTTTGAAAGTACAGTAAATCTATTGGATGATAATTTTCGACGTGGTGATGTATTCGACTTCAATTTGTTGTTCCCTATTATGAGAGTAAGATTTAAACCAATCATAGGCCTATCAAATTGTACTTTGTCATAAGCTTTAAATAAATAAATAAAATAAAAAAGGTTTTTATTCACCTAGACTTTAAAAAAGCGCTTGTAAATAGTCAGAACATGTTTGTAGTAATATAGTTGTATACATTAGATATTATTTCTAGTAACATAGATATTTAGGTACATCTTGTATGAAAACATTTATAAAATTTATTTTATTACAGAAATGATATTTAGCTAGCTCGTATCAAGTTATTGTCAAAAGATTATGTTTAATTATCTAGTTTAAGTCTAATATTTTTACTACATATTGTCAATGGTTCTGTCTATATTAAAGGTATTATTATTATGACGGACCTTGTGTTAATAACGACGGTCGCGCTTTAATGCTACCACCGGATCCAATGCGCCCCAACTGAGAAGACCCAGCGCAACAAACTCAGTGGGTTCATCTACTACCGGTTTCAACACCGACCCAGTTGAGACGGTCCGGCGAAACATAGATACTCAAGCGGGCATGAACACGGGATTTGGTCCAATTAGAGTAATTATTTAGTAGGCAAACACAATATATGCTCGATCGGTTGTCTGAATGCTTATTATTTTAGATTATATTTAGGTATACAAAAGAAAAACTTCGAAACAATAACATTATTCATTTTGAGACCGAGTCAATAATTTTAAATTAAGTATATGATAGCAATCATTTACAGATAGTTCACGTAACACAGCAGATCAGTCATGTCTATATGGCTACAAGATCTCCAGCGAGCAATGTGCAGGTAGGAAGTGAGAGCCAGACGTCTTTGTCATCGATGTACTCTTTAGTGGTGTAATAACCCCTAGCCATAAGTATACGTTTAATATGTGTTTTAAAACTTGTGTCAGGCAGATCAGTAATTTGAGTAGGAAGCTTGTTATAAAACCTAATACAATTTCCTAAAAATGATTTATTAGTTTTGCTTACTCTAAAGCCTGGCATGGCTAGTTTGTTTTTATTCCTAGTATTTATATTATGCAGTTCACTTTTCTTTTTATAATTATGAATATTTTTATGAATATTTTCGTTATATCTAATAAAATACCTTTATGATAATGTTTATTTTTAATTATTTATTGCTTCTTGCATGTATTTGTAAGTTGCTAAAACTGTTGAACGTCCCTTACGAAAACCGTTTTGACAATCATTGAATAGATTATAATTTTCACAGAAGTTGTTCACGCGGTCACACATGGCCTTTTCGAAAATTTTCGAAGCTGTCTGAGTGACCACTACGCTGTCCGTGCTACTATTTCGTGTGTGCCGGGTTCAGGGCCTGTGCCCGCTAGCCTGTGTTCATCGTACAGTCACGCTAATAAACGCAAATTTGCCACCGCATTGGATAGCGTGGATTAAAATGGTATAGAGCAAAAACATTGCGCCTCTTCTGAGAGAATTAGCTCTAGCGGTGATAAACATAGTAAGACACAAATCGAAATATATTGTAGATTACCAATGAGGTTATAAATTTTAATAGCATATTATAATTTATAATGTCATTACTACTGTGTCATTAGTAGTTAGTTTAACTGATTTTTTAAACTCGACATAAAAATTATCAACGCATAATTACTTACAAACACATACATAAAAATAATCAAATCGAAAAAAAATATAACAATCTTCTCAGGCATGACAGAAGCAATTATTACTGCAACATAATTATAAAATCGGTTAATTATATCCAATCAGTGTTGCAAGTTGTGAACACGGAAACCGGCAGAGATAGAAGGTATCATGACTATTACAAGAGCCTAAAAAAGCCTGATGGATTCAATTTACACAGCAAAGCCGACGCAGTGGACGCAGTGAACTCAGACTTTAGCTATGCTGCGTCAGCATGCGGCGCGTCCGCTGACCGCTGGCTATGCATTAGACCGCTCACACCACAAGAAGTATATCGCATTATTGTAAGTGGAGTAGCGCACAAAAATCTAAAGGCTGTATGACTCATCTGCTATATACTGTTGCCGGACCCATATCGCCTATTTTATACAACAATTGTAGTACCGGGGTATGACTCCCCTTAAAGTTTATGAAGGTCACACCTTTGTACAAGAAGAAAGGTAAGCCAGAGGAAACAACAGCTACAGAGTGAATAATACCCGACATAGCTAAATTATTTTAGCTTGGTTTACTGAATACATTTATACGTGTCACTCGATGAGAAATAGGCAATACGCGTATCGTCGTGGCCGTTTAATCATAGGTTTGACCAAAAAAGCTGATGAAAGAGATGTCGAAACATGTGAAGGTCAGAAACAGGTTGCAGTTATTTTCTATGACCTGACGAAAGCTTTCGACATTGCGTTCTCACCCAGAAGATAAAAAAATACGGGATAAAAGGTCCTGCATTGAAGCTGCTCACTGACTTCATGTCAGACAGATATCAAGTGGTCGTAGGAAATAGCCAATCGGTCAAATCAAAACTACTAAAAACCGCATGTGGTGTAGCATAAGGATCATCCATCTCCTACATACTCTTATACTCTCTTGCTTAATGACCTACTTGAAAACAGTCAAGAAGGTCATATCTTAATGTAGACAGATGACGTCAAAGGTTTTGTCATTGCAAAAACAAATTGATCAGCTGGAGAAAACTTGACTGTGGTGGCACACGACCTGAGTTAGTAGTCTAGGTTACGACGGCTTGATCTTACATGCAAACAAAACGCAGTTTATCCATTTTAGACACTCAGACCACTTGAAGTGGCTTGTTGAACAATCATTATATTCTTTTAATGATATAATGAAATCCAATTACTAATGACATTATTATTTTATTTATTTTTATTCGTTGTTTATTTAATATTGTGATTTGTGGCTGTTATTTTTCTTTGACATTAATTTGATTTTGACATTTATACGCTATTGACATTAATTATCGTTTCACTGTATTTGATATTATTTATGTTTATAATTAATGTATAATTTTATTCTCCATTGACATTATCTGTGATTTGACTTGTAACATTTGCTAGGAATAAATGAATTTGAATATGTCCCATCCTGTAGCATCATTAGAACTTATTATATACAAAATATATTATAGTAGAAATGATTTCATCAATATCCAGTTTTGCCATAGTAAAATACATATGACAGCTATTCAAAATCTTACATACACCGGTATTCATAAGAAAAATTTGATGCTTATATGAGTCTTGTGACGTGGCATCGTTACGATAGATCTTTAGTTTTCTATGGAATCTTAGTGTTTTATACTCCTCAGTAAACATGTCCATTGTTCGATTTTAAATATCCTCGTCGATTATTGTATAGAAATAGTACTCTACTAGATATTGCATCTTTTAATGATTCAACAAGCAAATTTGTAGCCGTCTCTGCAGGTTTGATCTTGGTTACCAATGTATATTCCAACTTTTCAATGTTTTGATTTAACGTTTGTGCATATAAACAATCTTTCAATAAAAACACACAGACCAGACCACAGAGTATTTTGGTGGTTTTGCATCTATACGTAATGGTGTAGAGTTGTGACCTGTTGTTGTTGTATCGAAATCAAGGTTATTATTTCGCTGGAACCAATGGTCTAAGCAATTGCTACTTCTAGTTGGAAAGGTGTGAGAGAGATTTGAACCATGAAAAGCAAGGGTAGCGTAGGTAATTATGTGAACGTGCATCTATGGAGGCAATTTTATACCTAGGTATATTTGTATCACCAGTACACCTACCTTAACTATATCTTTACGCTAAACATTTTATGTGCCACGGTATACTGCGGGAAATTGCTACCTAATAATTATAATATAATATAATAATATCCTGTATCCTATAATAATATCCTGGGACATTATTTACATACGGCTATCTGATCCCAAACTAAGCAGCGCTTGTACTATGGAAACCAGATAACCGATGTACTTACTACATATGCTACTTTTATTTTGTAAATACATACTTATATAGATAATTACACCCAGACTCAGGACAAACAGACATGCACACAAATATCTGTCCTGGGTGCGAATCGAACCCACGACCTCCGGCGTGAAAAGCAATCATTTTCCAACCCTGCCAACAGGCTCGTCATTTTAGATTCATAGTATATTTATACCTTATAATATTGTAAGCCTTTCGACATTTGCTAATGGCGTGATACAAACAATTCCTATAAATTTATAAATAAAACATTAGTAGACATGAATAGAATACAGTCGTCTTAACGACATTCAGAACCTCCGTGAGATTTGCTCCTTCTCATTCCTTCCAAGGCAAAATCACTTTGAACCCAAAATCTTTCTCAAGTTGATCCGTGTTTATTAATAAGGTGAGAGGATATCAGCTGAACTTATATAAATGCTGTGTGCGTCATTAGTTAATGTAACAAGCGAATGAAAGAACAATCGTACTGACTGACTGTTATCTATGCGCTTCATTCGCTTCGGAATACACACAGACCCGTAACTATTCGGTTATATATATATGTCGCAGGGATATAATGAAAACAGGGATTTGGCCAAATCCCTAAGACATTTGATGAAATTACGGCGGATGTTAAAATAACATCACGATTTTATCATTTCCCTAAGCAAATCTGGCGATTTGTTAAAAACCTAAATTGATTCAGTGAAATGATAATATAATAATAAGATATGGTTCGGGAGTTCTTTGCTTATTATGCCAAAAAGAAGAGAACATTAAAAAGCAAAAGGAAGTGGCTTCACAAAATTTAAAAACATCTGCTGATAAAATGAAAGAAACTTGTTCGAAGAAATTTAAGGATGTATTAGTTGGTTCCACCGTTTTGGGTGATGTACCAAAAGTAGACAGAGGTCCACTAGATGTAAATAGTATTACAGGCATTGTATTAGATACGAAAAACAATTTATTTCCAATTGGTACTTGGGTTGGCATCATAAGAGATTGGTTTCCTAGAAACGCTCTTCAATTGTCTACAGTTACTTTAACCGATTCAGTTCCATCGACTAAGCTGAGTTTGCCTAGAATTGCACGAATAAATGTGTCTGTAAGAAAAATAATGTTCTATGTAAGTAATTCACGTCACAACAAATCTGCTACGTGTTTTAATAAATGATCATTACAAATAAGCATATAATAGGTTAAGTTTTTCAATTTGTTTAATATATTTCGTATTTTTTTTCTCATTATTATGTTCTAGTGGGGATTTTTGAGATCAATATTGAGATCAATATTGCATTGTACGACACCTGATTATTATAATTATGTAGGTAATCTTACAAAATGAACGTTTAAAATACCACAGAAAAGTTATTTTTGTCATTTCACTGAACCAATTTTGGGATTTGTTCAAATCACTAGATTTCTTTAGTGGGATTTGTCAAATCACCAGATTTGCTTAGGGAAATGATAAAATTGTGTTGTTATTTTAACATCTTCCGTGATTTAATCAAATCCCTTAGGGATTTGGCCAAATCCCTGTTTTTATCATATCCCTGCGACATATACACTCTCACCGAGTTGGAGTTTCAATATGGATCTTTATTTCTTTCGGGGTCTTCCAAGAGCTCGGCCCATACGATGGGCAAACCGAAGGTTAATCATTAACTAATCCTTTCACGCCATTGCCACGATGAAGGTAAGATGCTGCTGCCCGTTTTCAATTAGATATTCCCTACGGCCGACCTCTACGCCCCACGAGATCAGACAGGGTGCTGAAATGGGTCACCGTCGCCACACAACAAATAATAAAAAGTGTATTTATACGCTATATTAAAAATGTTTAAATTATTTTTTGTTTGTTGTTAAATTCAATTACAAATTTCAGCTCATGCGAACAATCCAAGAATTGTAAATAATTGACCTTTATCCGCGCAAGTTCAGCTGTTGAAGGTTACTGTAACTCGGTTCTCGACTAATAAGGGAGTGAAGCCTTGGCCTGCGCCTTGACTTATTTTCAAAAACCTGTCGCCGCGGCATGCGGCAGTTTGTAACCAACGACTTATCTACACCATCGTAAAACTGTATCAGTAGTGTGCCTATTTATTTAAGATATTTACAAAACTTAAGTTATAGTACTCTGTTCAGTTTCCCTGGCGTAAATTTATGTCATTTATTTTGATCTGACTGAATCCCAAGGCAGGTGCCCATGAGTGTATTTTAGATTGATTGCTAGATGGCTTTAGTCTGTCTATTGTGCAGCGAGGCATTGAAACTGTAACAAAACCACACTACTAAAGTAAAACTTCTACTGTGACCGCGTAGCATAAGGTGGTCCATACAGTATTTTTTTGTGTTGAGAGCGTCCAAAGGCTGGCTATGAGAGAAAGAGGAAAAGGAAAATAAAATGTGTGCTCGCACCTCTCTCTTGCCTCTACAGCGATATACGAAACGTAAATCTCTCTCTCTTTCTATTTTCACTAACTTATATACCTCTCTCAACTTCCGTTCGGCCTTTACTTTTCGTATCGCATTGACCAGCTTGCCCCCCAATCCAAGCGTGCCAAAAGAAGTTTTACTCCAAAAATGATTATTACTGTCGATACTTAATGTTGTCCTTACCTATATTGTGTGAAATTACAAAATGGGTTTCATAGTTACAACATGCCATTGTGGAGTTTCAGCCAAGGAAAATTAGTATTTATATTTAGTTGCTTTCCCAGAAGCCTACATAAAATCTCTATAATTGCTAAAATAGCTGTGGCAATAGCAAAGAAATCGTACCTCAAGTTCCGTCCTGTATATTTCTCTGGCGTATCATAAGTTACTCATATACCTATAATATAATGTGGGTCTGGGGATGGGAAAGAAAACTAGTCTTTGCAAACGGAACCCTTATTGGCCTCGACAGTGACAGTTGGAACATAGACGTACTTAATAGTCCCGGCCATAAGCACTGCGTTAGAGTTCACACGTGGTGCACTTACAGAGTCCCCGGGACGAGCACTGCGCGTAAGTCCCGACTTACACGGTACACTTCTCACTGTGTCCGGAACACTTGGTACCGTTTAGTTTCACTGATCACTTCTACTTGTTAAATTTTACTTCTTTCTTTTGAATTGCCTTGTTTCGATATACTGTTTATGCCCCGTAAGTGTTCCAAATTATTAAAGGAATTATTTTTATTGTAGAACATTCACCAATATAGAAATACTTCTGTTATTATCTCTTTCTTTTGTATCAGGAAATTGCATTATCTCTCTTTTTGGAACGAAGTTCTTTATCGCGCATTGTGAAAGGGGGCTAGACGGAAAAAAATCTTACGAAAAGTTGTCAGGACACTTTTTGCAGCTGTGCGGCCTGCGCACGTTTCTCTGTCTGTCTCTCTCTCTCTCTCTCTTATAGAAAGCCAGCCAGGTATTTTCATTTCTATTTCGCATTGAACAGTGTGGTGTCGCGAAGATTATTTTTGTTGAGTGTAAGTATACAGGTTTTTTGTACATAATAAATAATAATAATATATCATAATAATAAACTTCGTTCCATCCCGGTGTCCCTTGACACCTCTCAAGTTTTTTTTTCATTCTAATGCAAATTTTACACTAGATGGCTCGTGTAAAATTTGCATTAAGAATTTTGTATGTCTCTTTCATCAGCTATCCTTTTACTTTTGTTCTAGTATTAACTAGAACAATCGCGATATGTTACAATACCCACCAAATATACTTACTGGTACTGGGCTTTGAATCCCGAACGTGACAATAATATATAAAATTCAAGAAGCGCATTCAAAGAGCCGACATAAATGTGCCACCTTCGCTACCGTCCCGCTATCCAACTACACTGGTATAGGAAGAGTCCTATTGTTTCTTAGCCAAATTATACTACGTTTGTTAATAATTATGGAAATATTTAAAGAAAAAGCTTAAATTTAAACTGATTATTACGCAAATTAGTACTTACATAGATATTCTACTTAGTGTTAATTATAATTATTGATGAGCTATTTCTATAATTTAGGAATAATGTGATAATGTACATTTCATATTTATTATGAAAACTAGCCACCTGCAGTATAGGTTTGGTGTTACTGTCATCATTCGTCGTCTGTAACAAATATCAAGGTATATCATTTACCACACCACGCCATTCATTATGTGTCAGTAGCCAGTAGCCAACTCTGACACTGTGATAGTAGGCTGTAAGAATTGGTCTGAAATGTAAACTAACACAAAGTATGCCTACCAATATGTATAACAATATCTTCAATTAAAACTTTAACTAATATAACTATGGCATGCTATAAAGTAACATTGTTTGGCCTAGGGTTGAAAAGTACACAGAGTTTTAAAATACTGTATTTAATGGATATAAAAAACTAACAATTGTATTTAAAATAACCGTAGTGGAAAAACATACCCTGGCAACTCCCCATAGACTCTATACCTACCCTTAAAGGCTTTGCCAAGCATTATCTCTCTATTCAGTTATGTCGGTGACTTCCTTTAAGCAAAGTACACCAGTGTTTGCTCGTGGTTAGTATATCAATACTAACTAACCAGGAGCGAGAGTGGAAACGGTGGTACTAAGGCCGTAGATACGAGGAAACTGAAAGACATCTTGCAAATTCATTCCAAAATATATCTAATATCATCGTCATCATACCAGCCAAAAGACGTTCTCTGCTGGACGAAGGGTTCTCCACAACTGCCGGCCTTACGCCACCCGCAATCATCGGTCCATCTTGTAAAAATCACCTCTTTCTCGAAGTTGGATACCTAGTTGGATGATGGTAAATATAGTGTTCTACAACTCTGAATGCAGGTTAGTGAGTTAGTGTTAGTTAGTGTATTAGGTTGATATATTTAGTTTGTAAAAAATACCAATTTGAATTTTGTGCTTGAATTACATGCCGAGTGAAAACAGAACTTGGCACCCATATAAATCTCCTTAGTTGGTGAAGTCAAGAACCACGCATTATTGAATATCATAATGCACCCTCGTATTTGACGTTGTGCAGTGGCGTACTTAACATTAGACACGCCCGAGACGGTAGCTCATGAGACTCTCGGGGAGGTAGTTGGATTCCATTTCTCGTTAGAAGAGTTACCTACTTAACGTTATCTGTACTTGGTTATATTTTCAGTTTTCAGATTTTTCCTTTGTATATGCGTAATAATCTACCTTGGTACCAAATATCAAGTTTCTAGGTCATCTAGAAGTGGCTCTTTCAGGAGTGAGTCAGTTAGTCATAAAAATACCGGTTTTTATACTTTATTACATCAATAACCGTTTAAACTAAATAAATGAAATTGAATAATGTGCTAAATTTCATGTATCATAAGTAGTTAGATAGTTTACGAGTTTTAAAGGGATTTAAATTTGTTCGTAATGGTTCGTGTAATGGTATTATTACACGATCCATTTCGAGCAAATTGAAATCCCTCCACACGTTGCGTTGTATCCAAGAGTTACTGAAACAAAGAGAGCATTTGGAAAACACACAAACTATACTCATGACACGATAATGCAGGGATGGCTTTACGAATTTCGGGTGACATACAAACAGGCAAGACGATACTAAATTATCAATGACATATTAGAGAGATTTGGTATACGTTTCGTTACCTATGGTCCGTCGCAAAGTAAGATAAGCGAATGGTTTGCGAGTCGCCCGAGCGGAGACTCGTGGGATCGTATTGCACCGAGGCACTGTCTCCACGCCACGCGCCACACAACATCCATGACTACTGTTTATTTGTATTTGCTGAGCAATTAATTACACGCAAGCAGTCATGTGACACGCACCTGCCGCCCCGCGCCCCGCGCCCTCTCCGCGATATTATGATACACTAGTTGTTATTATAAATTATATTATAGATACGTTTCTGCTTAAAATACGCTTTATTTTATTTTATTGACATTGTCCGTTAGCCATAGGTAGGTACCTACGAATGGCAATGAGTGTTTAGTCACAAGTATCGCGGCACCATAACCTCGTACTGTGAATTAGTTTCAGATCTATAATAATAGTTGGGTTCAGTATCGTCAAATTAACATCTTCTTTTAAGGGACTTATGTTTGAGGTACACACATTGAAAAAAGTATTTTTTGCGGTATAATAATAATATATCCAATGCGTCAAGCATTGGATATATTATACCGCAAAAAATACTCTATATACCATAACCAGGTTCTGTTGCAATCCGACAAACGAGACATGCAGGACGCTCAGTTGAACGCATATTTAGAGCCCATTGACCTTTTAATCTTATTTCCACAAGAAGCTGTCAGAAGACGCCTGGCATCGAGGGGCACCGTTGGCGAGTTGGTCTCAGCCTCGCATCTCTAGACACGGTGCGTGTAACACCTAAAATTTGTGTTTTGGAGATAGAGGTATCATCCGGTATGGGCACAGGTAGAGCTTTAGTGTAGGAGGACATGTGCAAGGGGTATTGCCTGGTCGTGGATCATGGAATGTATAGTCAGGCGAACCGTGGGAATGCCCATTCGGAGGAAAAAGCGCCATAATTGACACATGGCTTCTACGGTCTGGTGTCACAGTGCCGCGGTAGAGGAGTGAGAAAGGACTTAACAGACCGAGTCAGGGCAGATACCCTTCGCATGCCTTTCACCCCAAATAATAACCCTATACATTATACTAGCCGGCTGACCCGGCTTTGCTCGGGTATTAATTTATTAATGCAAACATTTTGTAAACCTTAATGCGGTTCACAGAATACATCTACTTACCAAGTTTCAACAGTACAGCTCTTATAGTTTCGGCAAAAACTGGCTGTGACATACGGACGGACAGACAGACAGACATGACGAATCTATAAGCGTTCCGTTTTTTGCCATTTGGCTACGGAACCCTAAAAAGGAAATAAATCTAATATATCCTGAGACATTATTCACACACGGCCGTCTGATCTGAAACTAAGCAGAGCTTGTACTATGGAAACCAGATAACTGATAGACTACATAATATACTACTTTTCTTTTGTAAATACATACTTATAAAGATAATCGATCAAAATTTCACGCAATTGCGAGGCGTACTCTCTCTGACTTGCGGGACGATCTGAATTTTTAGAAGAAGATCTCCAATACGAGATATTTGGCAAATCTCGCTCTAGAACTGTGTTTAGAGAGTTGGGCCCTTTTGTTTCTAGGCGTATTGCAATTAGCTGGTGAGAATGCTATTTTTTTATATATAACAATAAATAATAATTAAATAGATATTTATTGAATAATTATTAGAGATGAAACTACAAATACGGAGATCAGAGGAAAATTAAAAAATTGTAGATAATATAATATTGTTAAAAATTAAATTGCAAATAGGAAAATGACTTTTTAAAAGTTATAGAAAAACAAACCTGTCTATACTAGAATCATCATATCAGCCGAAAGACGTCCACTGCTGGACAAAGGCCTCCCCCAAAGATCTCCACAATTGCCGGTCTTGCGCTATTCGCATCCAGCTGTTTCCAGCGACCCGCACAAGATCATCGGTCCATCTTGTAGGGGGCCTGCCCACGCTGCGTCTTCCGGTTCGTGGTCGCCACTCAAGAACCTTTCTGCCCCAACGGCCATCGGTTCTACGAGCTATGTGCCCCGCCCACTGCCACTTCAGTTTTGCAATTCTTCGGGCTATGTCGGTGACTTTGGTTCGCCTGCGGATTTCGACATTTCTGACACGATCCCGCAGGGAAACTCCGAGCATAGCCCTCTCCATTGCTCTTTGGGTGACCTTGAGCCTTCTAATAGTCTATACTAGAATACGAATTACTAACCCATTCCGCCCATTACGAGCAGCGTTTTTATATCTATGATATCTTTAAAATTAAATGTCCGATTCCATGCTCTATACGTGATCTACGGTTGCTGAAACAGCCTTTACTACGAACGTATTATTTATTTGATTAACCATAAATTTCAAGATACCAATAACGTGGTCTAAATTGGGCGTTTTGTATGTAAATAAGTAGTTATAATGACGTATCC
This sequence comes from Pseudoips prasinana, assembly GCA_951640165.1. Classification (NCBI taxonomy): domain Eukaryota; kingdom Metazoa; phylum Arthropoda; class Insecta; order Lepidoptera; family Nolidae; genus Pseudoips; species Pseudoips prasinana. The sequence continues at coordinate 39,919,297 of OX621240.1, read as the reverse complement.
ACAATAGTTAGACACGTGGTATTGCAAAGTTACGCGCAGATATTGACATACCATTTAATGTTGTAGTACTTACATAGTTTTATTCTATCATCAATTGTTTGCGCAGCGCATGCGATATGGAGTTTTATGTTAAAACATTTTCTTGGGTTACATTATTGTAGTTTTCGTAGGGATCCCTAATTTTATTCGATTAACAATATAGCCTATATGTTACTCAGTGATGATGTAGAATTCTTTTAATAAAGATTTTTTTAAACGGGTTAGTATTTTTTGAGTTTATTCGTTACAAATAAAAATACAAATCTCTCTTTATAATATACAATGTATACAAATAAGAATTCCTCATTACATCTATATTTGAAAAAAGTTAAAAGCAAGAAAAGTTTATTCAGAAAATTGCACATATCCTAAAATACAACACGAACATAAGATAAGAAGAAAAATTGATAACACTTGTGTGAACCCCCATCCCCAAGTGTGAACTGGTGTGACTTCTGAACATCTATTTCAATACTTAAGTGTTGTGACGGAAGGGAGTCCCTGTGAGAGTAGTGGCAGTTAGGGTTCGTACCAATCGCAAGCCAGCAAGCTTGGTAGGCAGTAACTCCGTAGTGTACCTACGGTATATTATATATATATGAAAACCAATTCCTTCTATAAAAGGAGCGATGCACATAATATAATAATAATCTAGATATAAGAATAATCTTATGTTGCATACTAGTCTCCACGAAATAAGTAACTCTTTTATGGGGAAATGCATAAGATTATTTAACAAACTTCCCAATGATATTAGAGATTTGGTACGAATATTACAAAATTTCCGATTATTTAAGTGACTAAAGAGCTTGGGATGGTGTTGTACTAAGTCAACACACATCAACAAATTGTAATTTATTTTAAGGATAATTTAGAATAGGATAGGTAATAGGATAATTTTAACTCATATCTGCCAAACAGTCTGATGAAGACAATAGTTGTCCCAATCATAAAAAACAAAACGGGAGACGTGTCGGATAAAGACAACTATCGACCTATTTCTCTGGCAACTATATCAGCCAAGGTGCTTGATGGTGTGCTTGAGCGGCGGATTACCGGACAGCTCGGACTGCATGATGCCCAATTCGGTTTTAGACAGGGATTATCAACAGAAGCGGCTATTCTGACGCTCAAGCATACGGTCAGGTACTATACAGACCGAAACACACCGGTGTACGCTGCTTTTTTGGATCTCTCCAAGGCATTTGACCTGGTTAGTTACAATATCCTGTGGGCAAAGATGCGTAAGCGAGGTATACCCGAAGAGCTGGTAAGTATCTTTAAATACTGGTATGGCCACCAAACTAACCAGGTCAGATGGTCGGGTGCCCTTTCGGAGATGTATGGATTGGAGTGTGGCGTGAGGCAGGGAGGCCTGACCTCGCCTGCTCTCTTCAATCTTTACATCAACGAGTTGGTTGGGGAGCTCGGTGAAACCGGCGTCGGATGCTCAATTGAGGGTAGAATTGTGAACAGCCTCTATTAAGCGGACGACGCCGTTTTATTGAGCCCTTCAATTAAGGCACTCCGACGGCTGCTGGAGGTATGTGAGAAATACGCACACACACGGGTTGATATATAATGTTAAGAAGAGTGAGATGATGGTCTTCAGGGTTGGAACAAAGAAGCCTGCAGTGATCCCCCCGGTTTACTTGTACGGTGTGGCCCTAAACAGAGTCACAGAATTTAAATACCTTGGTCACATCCTAAACGAGTATTTAAAAGATGATCAAGATATGGAGAGAGAACGGAGAGCGTTGTTGGTCCGATGTAACATGCTGGCCCGCAGGTTTGCACGTTGTACAGTCAAGGTTAAAATTACGCTGTTTAAAGCATTCTGCCAAACCTTTTACACGTGCAGTCTGTGGGTCAGGTATACGCAGAGGGCCTATAACGCACTCCGTATACAATACAATAACGCGCTGAGGGTGTTATTGGGGCTTCCAAGATTTTGCAGCGCGTCAGGTATGCATGCGGAGGCGACAACTGATAGTTTTGAAACAATTATCCGCAAGAGGACCGCCTCCCTGATGCGTCGCATACGAGGGAGCACCAATAGCATCCTTCGCATCATTTGCGAGAGACCTGACTGTCCGCTACTGGGGCATTGGACACGTTTGCACTGCTGCGTGTCAGGTGCACCAGGACGTGGACGGAAATTTTTAAATTAATTTAATTGTAATAAGTACACTAACATAGTTTTAAGTTATTATAATACAACAATTATATGGATGTACAATTTCTGAGATAAATAAATAATAATCATAATTAATTTTACAAAAGGATTCCTACTGAGTTATCTGTCAGTGTTTCTCAGTAGCTGCCACGTCATGCACTGCACGGTAGGGTAGAAAAACGACCATTCCACATAAATGTAAAATTTTACGCAATAAATTAATTTTGATTTGTACACTAATTAATTATACAACAAATTACAAGATGGTATAAATGGCGGCCTTATTTCCAGTTGAGTATCTTTGAACGAAATGATAATTTGAACGAATGAACCAGACCTGAGCACGGTTTATTGAGTTTAACAAAACAGATTCATTCTTGTCGTGACTTTACTTCACCCGATTCTAATAATAAATATAAGTAATTTGAAATTCTATCAGGGTATAATAAAATAGGCATAAGGCTCCCGGCGCCACGCAGCGCTCCGTGTCATGGCGCCGGATGGCTCCTCGGTATTAATTAACCCATTGTTATTTAGTAATAATGACCCGCTTCTTACGCAACGTCCCTTGAGGAGCTATTCGACAATACAATGAGCAGCCTTGGGACTTGCGTACTTACAATAGTGTTCACGAAATAACTTGGACGGGGCTTCCGAAAAGCGCAATTGGGGACGGGGTAGGTGTCGCCGGTATGTTTTGTTTCTATACCAGTTCAAGTGCTGATTCTGTATTCTTCTAGATACAAAAGTGCCATATCAATATTGACCCGACGGGTTGGATTGATTGGAGGATTGTACTTCTTTTGTTTTGCATTGCTAAATATACTACAGAATGTCTTTATATACAACGTTCGCGGCTTTTCAGTCATTAGACAATACAAACAAGATTACTCTAGAGGTTACTCTTAAAAGAGCGACATATAATTCATTGCCCATGTGAAAAACACGCAACGCTCAAATCTAAGCCTGCAACGTTGAAAGTTTGACCCTGCGATTTATTAATGGTCATTGCAAAATATGTCATTACCGGAAATTCGTAGGCGTTTTCATTGGCACGGTAAATGCGATGGTACCAGAGGTATTCGGGGAATTAATACGATGTATCTTCTCCGGTGCCACATCCGGTGAGTACTGTGCACTCTATCATGAAAGTTTTGAGTGATGTTACCAGCAAGCGCGTGGCATTGCAAAGTTTAGGTGGATTCCGGTTTCTTAATTAAATAACAGGACAACCTACTTTGAACACCATTTTATGGGAGGGAACCAAACGGGTTCAAAGAATTAAGAAATTCTGTAGGAAAATAAACAGCTTCTTCCAAATCTAGAACAGTATCAAACAAATAGTATATTTGTGTCGGCGCATCATTATTTGAAAGAATCAAGTTATTTACCTTATCTACTTGTTCGTTAGTTGGTGACATAATCGCTCTTAAATGTCAATGTCGGAATAGGCATTGTTGACCAACGCTTTGATGTTGTTTATCAGAACACAAAGGTTTTCTAGGTTAATCCTTCCACCACTTTGTGTTAATTTTCCATTGTCAACTTTTAGCAGCATCTCTGAAAATAGCCTGTTCTGACGTGAAGACAATGAAACCGTCATGTTAGTTTAAGCTCTAATTTGTTGACGTGTGGCCAAAGGTTGGTTTTTTTAGGGAAGCATTTGTTTCCCTCGAATCACAACTGGCAGGGTTTGATGAAAGTCTCCTGAGAACATGTTCCTAAACCTTCCTCTGGAGCATGCTGCCGGAGTATGTACCCTCCACTACCATTCCGATTAAAATGACGCCAAATAAACAACATAATTACTAAGAATCTTGAGCCGGCTAATTCCATCGTATATGTCAAATGGACTAAGAATTCTGCTAATCTCCATCGGTTATTGTTATAATAGACCTCCATAACTGTACAAAAGTAGCTGTAAAAGTGTCCTAGACTAGTTAGTGCTATTTTAATAACCATTTCCAATTGTAAACATTCAATACCTAATCAGACAAGTGTGAGCCGGCCTCGCATACAAAGGTTCCATAGCATCGCACAAGATCGTCAGTTATCGAGCGACAAACAACATTCCATTTTCTTGTCACCTTTATTTTTTTACATAATTATAGGGACAACAACGGCTGCTGTATCTCATGTGGCTGTAGCCCTCTGAAGACAAACGGCCGGCGGGCCAGCGGCCGCTTAGTAATAGGTCGGCTGCCGAGTTCCGCTTGCCAGCCCCTTGTTGCTACACCGCGTAGCACACGTGTTCGCGCCAACACGGCACGCGTACTTGTGCAAGCGTAGCATATGTACTCATTTGAACGTAGCATTGAATGAAACTACGCTCGAAAATACCTGTTCACCACGTGGCATTATTTATTGAGAGCGCTAGTTGCAAATAATAATAATACTGATTAAACAAATAAAATAATTACGCTTATTTCTACAATAAGAACAACTTATATGTAAGGTATACTTAGGGACAATATTCTGGTTGTGGATCGCTGGTGCCTGAGATGGTACAGATATTCCCTGTGTTACAGGTCGCCAGGTCTCCACTCGAATCCACGTAATACAATGTCAATAGATTAGCTCTCTAATAAAACTTAAAAAGATAAACCAAATTAAATTGTAAAAATAAATACAAACATTGGAACAAAAATTACTACTTCCTAAAAAAAATCACCAATATTACGTGGGTATATGCGTGAGGGTTTATGTATAAGTGAGTATTGTGTGTCTGTGAGGGTACTGTGACATTAGTATCAGGAGGCTTCGCTCTTCTACTAGCTTTGCTGAATAAGCCGCTCAGTGACCGCCATGTCATATGTCTATGCATTTGCATGAAAAAATTGTTGCTATGTTTGCACTTTTTTGTACATAAAGTACCCAAGGCAAATGGGAAATCTGCGTCTAAACGAGGTTGCAATCTTGCGTCGGGTAGTTTCATTTCAGTAAGTTGTTAAGAAATGTTGTTTAAGAACTGTTGCTATAAGAAATAATTGAATAACGGTGAGCACTTTGCAAAATTCAAACAGCTTGGTGGTAGGATATAAGCGGGGCTGAGACCAGCATAAGTTTAATACTTGCTGCTTGCGGTAACTGGTCGAACTGCTGTTGGGGGCACACATAATATTTTATGTTTTCATACAGTCGTCGCCTCAGGTAGACTTCGTGTGACTTGTTAATTTTGTAAATGTACGCGGATGTACCCACCATTTTCTCATCTAGCAAGAAGTTATTCTAATTGCTTGAGTGAAATTTAATGTTATTGTTTATTATCTCACAATTTTTTGAGTCATTAGATGACAACGGTTCTGTGCGTGCATTAGCCTACATAACGCCCATCACAATGTAAGAAAACACATGATATAAAAAAAAATAAAAAAAAAAAAAAACGAAAACAAGAAGCAAAAGAAGACGAAAAAAGCAAGCCCGGAGTTTCTTTGTGGCTTTCTTCTCCAGGTCGTCCACCTAGGTAGCTAGAGAAAGCCGCAGGTTAGCTAGGGTAGGCTCCTCAGCGGCGAGAATCGCTTTGACCCCTTAACGCGCCATCAGTGATCCCGTGCAACTGATCACACCCTCTCTTAGAATTCTGTCCTTTTGCTTCAGCGGCCCCCTGAGCTGTGGCCCGAACCCCAAAAGGGTGGCCTCGGGTATTAGTCGTTTAATTTAAGCTACTGGTTAAGAGCCTTCTGCGCTAACCAAATGCTCATTGCCTTCAATTTTTTAATTTTAATATTGTACAACTAAATTTCAAAAACGTAGATTAGTAACTTGTTATTTATTTTAGGATTTAAGAAGATATATCTGATAAAAACAGACCGCACGGACGGACTAATTCATTTTTTGTAATTTTTATACTATATTCGACCATGTTTATGTGAACTTGACAAGTACAAGTGTATGTTAATACCCAAGTGCTGAATAAATTTCATTATTTCACTTCTCTTATCGCGCGCGCGTTAGATGAGTTTTTGTGGTACCTCCCCATATTGACTATATGGGGAGGTACCACAAAAACTCATCTAATATCCTTGATGATCCATGATATCCTTTCTTCTTTCTAACATGGCATCTGTCCATAATAAATACATTATTATCTTTTCAAATATATAGATCGATAAACTCTTTTAGTAAATCAATAGCACAATCACATAAAGACCATGTAATAACAATGTATACAAGTGGCGGTCTTATCACTAACTTGTGGTCTCTTCCAGACAAGGAATGGACAAGCACGAGGGTGAAGAGGGCAGTTGTCGGTGTACTCAGACCTTGTTAACAGTACCCATTGGTACATACTACTGTTGATAAATAATAAATAGATACTTACATCATCATCATCCACTGAAATCTTCCTCTGTTGGACATAGGCCTCTTCCAAAGTTTTCAATAACGTTGCCATTTGGAGGGGCTTCCGTTCGATTCGGTTAAACTTTGAGCTTGACAAGCACACACGAACATTGTCAGTGCATTCCACAAACGAACACTCTGAACTGAGAGGGATTTGACCAGAATATTGGTGGGATGCGCTGGCATTATTAACCTAAGATTTTTAGATGATCTTAAAATTCTGGAATTGCTCCACAATTTTCTTTTCTATACGAGTCACGTATAGAAAAGAAAATTGTAGAGCAATGATAGCATATGAGTATTATAACAATGGCGTATAGATATCCACTTGAGCTTGGTACGGAATTCAGAGACATGGTCATATTTGCGAAGGCCAAACATTAATCTTATGACATTTTGGAGTCGCTCAAGTTTATCAGGCTGGTTTTGGTTAAGATCTGACATCTGCATAATCTAGTATTGGGTGAAGAAGGGATTTTGCGAGCGCAATTAAGTGGTCCTATGGAGGAAATTGCGTAGTCTTCACAAATATAATTTGAGTATTCACTAAATTTGGGTTTCCCAGGATAAATTGTGATCCAAAAAGATGGCAAGAACCTTGACAGTTGGACTGAACTCGATTGCAGTGTCTTTGTCTCTCCGTGTGTTACGGGTGGATATAGCTGGAACTTTGTCATAAACTTGTGAGTTCCACGCCAATGAAGCCGCATTTTTTCAATTATTCATAGTATATAAAGTAAAATAATAATTTCACGAGGTTTTAAATGGTGTCGAATAATTAGTGGAAAATAACAAGAAAGATTTATGGAGTAGGTACTCATATTAAAAAATAGCGCTATCTGAATGTTTCCACCAAACTCACCGGTTATTGTCTACGAGCAGACATAATATTACATACACAACAACATCACGCACACGCAGTCGATACTGTCAATAAACCACAAGTAGGTACTCTTAGACAACGACATTCTGGCTTCAAGTTCTGCATAAAGTAATTTTTAGATGGGTGTTTATTTTTATACATCAATACCATACAAATAATTATCGAGAAATAGATGAATCTGGATTTGAGTGTGTATGATATGTTTTTGTTCGAAGCGCCTTAAACCATTCCTTACATATGTAATAGGTACATAGTATTAGTGTCAACTGGAACTGTCGAACTTTCACAACTGAGGCGGCTGAGAAACAACAACAAGATTTTATTAATACAGTAAAAGTGAATTGTGTCATTTAATATTTTACTGAAACATTCATCGACATTATTAAATAGTATATTATTTACGTGGTTTATTTACACCTACCATCCAGCAGTGGATGAAGCAGGCGTCAAAAACATACTTTGACTCGGCCACTCACCATCCACACCATTTGGTGGTAAAGGCGGTCAAGTACATCCCATCGCACTTATCACGTAAGCACCGTCGTCCCAGGATCGTCTTGGACGAACCGGACGACGAGATTACTGCCTACTTAGAACAAGTTAAAGTCATTAGAAACTCTCGTGACACTATACACAAACCGATTATTCGTACTCGTCGGACGAGAGTACGACCGCGAACGCGTCGCGACTACCAACGTCCTCCATGACCCTTAGTTTGCATATCGTATCGATAAAAAGCCGGGAGGGGCCGCGTCATGTCATTAACGTAGAGCGAAAGTTGCACAAAACTCCCTAAAATGATGATCTCTGCCCTCTCTCGGCCAGTAATCGCCCAGAGTCGAGGTTCAAACCCCACAGGGGGTGACCTCCAGCGCGGGTTACTTAATTGCTAGACGGCTTGAGCCCTCTGCTCGCCTCTATAGTCCGGTGAAGCAGTGAAAGCCTCCTACGCTAACTGTAGCGTCATACAAAAAAGAAAAAAAGGTTTATGTACAAATGAATTCCTGGTATAACATCTCGATAATACCACAGAATCATAATTTTGTCTATGTACCTACACAGTCAAAGTTATGCACACAGTTTCTAAGTAATTTGAAGGGCATGTTTCTATAGAATATATATCTATTGTTGTGGAGTACCAAAATAATTGACAAAATATGTAGGCAGGACACGTCAGACATCAATGTGTAGTAAAAAATGCTATAATTTTTCTAGCAACAGGAGTGTAGAACATGCCTTGCTGGACACAATAACTATAAGTTTTTAAGTAACAAGTGTGTAGAAGATGGCTAACTGGACACTATACGTCATTACTTTTAATCAGCACAAGATTAGCTTTCTCCGTATATTATGTATATCGAGGTCAAAACTTCGTTGGTCCGAATTGACATTGCAGTAAGTGTCAGTCCACTGTACAAGAGTGAGTCTTAAAATTCAAGATACTATATTTACCCTTAAAAGTTTCAATTAATAACCTAATATAAAAAGTGAGACAGGGCAAGATATTGATTTGCGTACACCACAAGTATAGCTATAGTATAGCAACTACTGACTTTGTTTGTTAGAAAAGTAGAAGTCCACTGAATGCTTTTCATTATTCTCTACAGGTTCATTCTCGGGGAAGTAGGTTTTATGGTTTATATAGTCATGACCCTAACCAGGTCGCGGGGCCGGAGGTGTCCAGACAAACCGCGGGCGTCAGCTCACTCGCTACGATACGATGTACTCACAATGTGAAGTGGAGAGCAAAGTTCACTTTGCACATTCCACTTGTATCTATTAATATTAATACGTTCCCATCAACATGGCTGCCCCTCGGCCGCACAAGAGACGTGTGACGCCGCGCTCCAAGCTATGCTTCCAATATTACATAGTCACTGCCAGCAAATTAATGTTCGAACTAGTCAAGCGTGTCCAATCATTGTGGATTTGTTATTTTGAAATGTTTATCAGTACCTATAGAGATATATTGTAAGATCAAGGACTACTCCGCGGCTCATTCCATTCGTTACGTTACGTCAAACTGTATCACTGATCGATCTGTCACTGATACGTATTCTGTTTTGTTTGCTTATCAGAGATTATTACATAGTGTACCCGTCTGCCGACGTGGGATATATACCTACTCATATATTGCACTATTATGTTTCGTGCAACAATCATGTTGACTCCGTTAGTCCGTTCCCCTGCTCCTCTAATGCTGACAATAGCGGTGTATTAAAAGGTTATTTGGATTCCTATTCATATTTCTGTAGTTTTTGTATACAAAACGCAAAGCACCGGCTATTTTATCTCTCTGTTGGATTAAATGACTGTGAGTTTAACGCTAAGCAAACAGCTCTTATTTTCTCTTCTGACATAGCCATATAAATAAATATTTATAATTACTATCTATGCGTACAAAAAAAATTTGTGTTACCCAGTAAGAAAAAAATAAGATATCCTGAACTGCCTAATTTAAGTCAAACCTATAATGGAATTAGAAGTAACCGAAAACAATTTCGTCTTGACATTTTTCTAAGTCGCTCCATTTTGAGCCAACATTATTTGGCAGTTTTTCTAAATGCGTTTTTGTCACACGAAATCAATTCACGTGGCAGCCATCCGCACCCGCGTAGTACCAGAGCTGACAGAAGGATGCTCAGTGGACCAACTCATATGGCTCCGACGGAGCGATCAAGACAAGTGCATTTTTATAAGATAAATGCTGTTTTAAAAATCATACAGTCTTCTATTTTACAGTGTATATAATAACAATAATATCTGGGGACAATGTCACACAGATCATCCTTGCCCCAAACTAAGCAAAGCTTGTACTATGGGTACCAGGCGACGATATACATACTTATATAGATAGATAAATACTTATATACATAGAAAACATCCATGACTCAGAAACAAATATTCGTGCTCATCACACAAATATTTGCACTTACCGGGATTCGAACCCAGGACCACCAGCTTCGTAGGCAGGAGCACTACCAACTAGGCTACGGTGACCGTCTATATATATATATACAAAGTTAAAAACATAGGTCTATCCAAAAAATTCAATGTAAGTTTAATTAATTTTTTGCCTGCATTATTTTATTTTCTAAAAGAACAAATTTCAATAGCCTTCCGATTTGTTAATTTTGGTAAAAAATTCGGCCATGTACGTACAATTACTTTCATTGTATTTATTTTTATTGTCGTTGTGGCGATTATTGTCCGATCACAACAACACATTCCCAATGCTGCTTCGAATGCACTTTTAACCACTACACGTCTCCATGTTAATGGCTACCTCACCCAGCTTACATACCAGCCCACATTTAAATTGATTTAATCATTGACAATTTCCAGATAAGAAATGGTAGCACAATTTCAATTTCTGTTCATACTTCGTAATTGTCTTTAATTTCAAAATGGAGTTTAGTCACTAGCATTATTAAATTAAAAAATTAAATTAAAGCATTATTAAATTAAAGCCCACTGGGCGAAGGGTTCCGTCTATCCCATCACAATATCCGTCTCGCTTTTGTCGTTCTGGATAAAACTTATCCTCCTGAAACCCAATAGCTCCAAGCCTGGCCATTTGCTCAACTCTTCAATTTGGAAGTCTTACTACCAAATCACTCGCGCTGTAGCGACGGCTGCGAGACTCAGGTACTTTACTAGATTAAATATTTCTTTAATTATTAATTATGCAAGTATGTGTTAAATTGGTCAACTATAAGATTTTTTCTCATTATCACAATAGTCATATTACTTATATGAAATTTACTTCATCTTTTTGTAATATTTTATTTTGTTGACCTTGTTGATATATATGTATTTTTTTTTATTTATTTATCACTTAATGCACATTAAATTATACAAAGGCGGACTTAATGCCCTAGGCATTTTCTGCCAGTCAACCTTAGGGTGGTGCAGAGAGAGCATGGTAGGTGCACAGATCGTAAAGTAAAGATTAATAGTAAAAAAAACTGGATTATACAATACTATAAAATTTTATTATTAATTCTTAATGATACAATTTGTGACATATAATATATCTACATATGTTTAATTGACATTGTACTCTGCATAATATTTGAAAGATTTTGTATGCATACCGGCCCCGCGGTGGAACATGGAATGAACTATTGCTTGCTACATAGCAATACATTCATTTATTTTGTGAACATATTATATACATAATAATGTTCATAAAATAAAACAGTTAATAATTGAAAATTACTTAATAAACAATCAGTTCATATTATTGATTATTTTGATATAGACTTTATTTAAAAAATATTGTAAGATTTAATTTTTTAAATGTAGCATTCATTTTCTAAATGTAAGTCTTCTGATGAGGAACGTTTGTTTATAAATTCAGGCAATTAAATGTAGACGTTATGGAATTGATTTCTGTTGAATGAATAAAAGTATAGATAATTATACTACTATGCGTCTTTGGAGGTGAATGGTGGGACAAACAATTAATACATTATTTTCTATCATAACGTATTTGACATTAGCAATAATAAGTTAGGTGTAAGAACGCCCCGTGAGGACCTCGATGTTGATGATCCGTCGTATCGCCAATATGAAAGTAACTCACATTGAAGCGTTCGTATTATGGCGCAGTTAAGTGTTACAAAGAATAGTGCTAATCGTTATGAAACGCTCCAGTCGCCGTGAGCATGTCCCGCGGCCGCGGGGACCGACCCCTCGCCTCTCGACTTGCAGTTTAAATTCACAAATAACTATCTTGTCATGTCATGACTAATTGGCAGTTTCTTTGTGTCGGAGTAATAATAGCTTGTGCTACTCGTGTCCTTTATCCAAAATATATCACCACTTTGGTTTGTATAGTATTTTGCCCCGTTTCTCTAGCCGGTAAACCGCAGATATGCAGAGGCTGCAATCCTCGGTTACTACAAACAGCATTGTTGTATTTTTGGTGATAAAAAATATCTCGCCAGAAACCTGCTGGGAACATTGGTAATGTTACTCTTAACTGGCTCAATGGCACATCAACTGGACGTGTGGTCAAATTCATGTGTCCTATCGTCCTATCGCTGTTCGTGTGGCCTATCGCGACCGTGTCGCACTTTGTGCTCTCCATTCGGACGAGAGTGCAGTAAACTATGAGCTGGGTAGTAGAATAGTTTCTGATGGAGGTCGCCGTGGCCGGATGGCGGCTGCGGCGACCTGAATCAAGCGGCAAATGAGCACTTTTATTTGTACGCCGAGTTATCGGTCCCGGTTGTGGCCATAGGACAACAGTCGGTAAACCATGTCATACTGAGCGGCTGGAAAACTCTGAAACTAGGATTAACATTGCCCATACGATAATATAAAAACACTACAAAGATGGTGGGAGCCACACTCGTGCAATTATAAAGAGAACGCATAACCAAGTTAATAATACCCGTGGAATATCACTTGCACGAGTGCACGGCGAATGAATTGTTCTGCAGTATTTCAGTAATTTCTGCAAGTTAATCTGTCTAATGTGTACTTATTAAGATGTTACCACGTTGTGTCGCTATGTGTCGCACATCTCAACGAGACAGTGGCGCTGTCACGGTGACCTTGGCAATGTCTCGCCGTGTGGCCAGTAGGGCGGCGTAGTAACGTCAGCGTTCTACTCGGTGTATATACTATATAGCCTCTGCCGTAGCGACAAGTGTACAAGACATTAGCTGTGATTTAACTACAAACCATAAAACATGCAAATTCGGCGAAGTATGACTTACGTTTCCAGCAGCAAATTCTGTAGATAAGAGTTTCAGACAAAATTCGTTCAATTGTTTATCGAACAATAACTATGTTAAGTAGCGTCGCGTCTGGGAATGTTCACGTAATCTTAATTTCTTTAGCTCTGGAGGGCGTCGGTCGTTAAGCTGTAGTTATGAGACTTCTCTCAGCTACTTGTTGCCGTAGGTCCCCTTTTCAAAAAGAAAGAGAAGTCTCCTCTCAATAAACGAGGAGGATTGCAGGGCTGCATTATTACTCTCCATCGTATGATTGTAAGCCAGTGTTACTATATACGGTATAACATGTATGCTTGTGCTGCGCCTGACACCCATTCCGTACGTAAGTCAGCCAAAGAGATACCTATACCGGGCACAGCTGGCCCGGTATAGGGAGGTACAGGCTGGTTATATATATCATAGCTGAAGTACTTTTCCGTATGGACAGAGGTTACCCCAGTGTTATTCAAGCCGCCCGGCAGGCCTCTGACGTGGCTTATTAACGGCCTTTGTCTAATGAATACAACCGAGACCTATAGCTTAAAGTGCCCTACGAAGCGCGGAGACGCTCAGAAATTGAATCACCCATCTATATGTAGACTGCGTGTCTAAGTGTTGAACCCTATCGATCACTTGCGCGGATCGATCTATAAGCACATCATTATCATAGCGAAAGGTCTGGTATAGGAATCTGTTGTGTTGATCGCACGACGAGTGACGAGCTAAGACAAGGCTGGATCGAAATGAAATCTGCTTCTAAGCATAACTACATAAGTGCGTAACTATAGTGGGTAACACCTGCAAGACGAGCGGGCGCTGCACTCTTATCGCGCTGTGAAGGCAGCCGACGTGGCACATCAGCTTTTCCGCCGCTTATTTGTGTTAATTGTCGTTATCTGCCGCGTGACGTCACCGCTCGCACCGCGCTCACTGCCACGCCACCTCATCGACCGTAATTGGGTACCTGCTCGATATTATGAACTTTAACAACACAAATTAGTGGAATTTGTATTACCACGTCCATAACAACAATTTGTGCCATAAATTGCCCATAGGAAAATGCGGATATATTGTTGATAATCTATTTAGTTTACGTAGGTACCCAAAAGTGCCAAAGGAACCATTTTAGTAAGTATGTCGGTCCGTCTGTCTCATGAACTGTGATAAGTGGCAGTTGAAATTTTCACAAAATGTATACGTCAATTACCGCTCTACAAACAATTAGTGGGAATAAAGTTATTTTAACATGAATGGAGACTCCCATAAAAAACATGATATTTTGGATATCATTTATGATAGTGCAGAACCCTCCGTATGTATGCGAGTGCGATTTGGTTGGCTTTCTTTTTATATATAATATATTTGGGATATCATTTATGATAGTGCAGAACCCTCCGTATGTATGCGAGTGCGATTTGGTTGGCTTTCTTTTTATATATAATATATTTTGGATATCATTTATGATAGTGCAGAACCCTCCGTATGTATGCGAGTGCGATTTGGTTGGCTTTCTTTTTATATATAATATATTTGGGATATCATTTATGATAGTGCAGAACCCTCCGTATGTATGCGAGTGCGATTTGGTTGGCTTTCTTTTTATATATAATATATTTTGGATATCATTTATGATAGTGCAGAACCCTCCGTATGTATGCGAGTGCGATTTGGTTGGCTTTCTTTTTATATATAATATATTTGGGATATCATTTATGATAGTGCAGAACCCTCCGTATGTATGCGAGTGCGATTTGGTTGGCTTTCTTTTTATATATAATATATTTTGGATATCATTTATGATAGTGCAGAACCCTCCGTATGTATGCGAGTGCGATTTGGTTGGCTTTCTTTTTATATATAATATATTTGGGATATCATTTATGATAGTGCAGAACCCTCCGTATGTATGCGAGTGCGATTTGGTTGGCTTTCTTTTTATATATAATATATTTTGGATATCATTTATGATAGTGCAGAACCCTCCGTATGTATGCGAGTGCGATTTGGTTGGCTTTCTTTTTATATATAATATATTTGGGATATCATTTATGATAGTGCAGAACCCTCCGTATGTATGCGAGTGCGATTTGGTTGGCTTTCTTTTTATATATAATATATTTTGGATATCATTTATGATAGTGCAGAACCCTCCGTATGTATGCGAGTGCGATTTGGTTGGCTTTCTTTTTATTTATAATATATTTGGGATATCATTTATGATAGTGCAGAACCCTCCGTATGTATGCGAGTGCGATTTGGTTGGCTTTCTTTTTATATATAATATATTTTGGATATCATTTATGATAGTGCAGAACCCTCCGTATGTATGCGAGTGCGATTTGGTTGGCTTTCTTTTTATATATAATATATTTTGGATATCATTTATGATAGTGCAGAACCCTCCGTATGTATGCGAGTGCGATTTGGTTGGCTTTCTTTTTATATATAATATATTTTCTCCATAAATTACATAATTGGTTAATAGAAGTATTGTATTATGTATTAACATTATAGGCCAATGTACAAAATGTGTAATTAGCTGAAAGATCTGAGCATATTCCATCACCTGTTGTTATTGCTTTTGTTTTAATATTACTGTAAATTAGAGTAAGTTCGAAAACCTACTTCCGGTTGTGGTAAAACCAAAGGCAGCTAAGCACAACGCAACGCCACGAGAGCAGCGCAGGCGTCTGCACCTAATAAGTGTACAGGCTGGTGTTCTAACGTACCTACGATTTTTATAGAGATGCATACGTATGTTAGAACACATTTACAACAACATCTTAACTAATCGTACAGGCAGTGGTGTACCCTAGTGTTAGACATTTTCAAACCGCCCAATTGGCATTTGGCATGGCTTTAAGAGTCTAATGACGGCAACTGAGACCGATAGCTTAACGTACCCTCAGAAGCACGGAGACGCTCAGAAATTAAACCACTTTGGTGGTCGCCTATCTAAAGACTGACCGCGTGCCTAGATGCTTAACCTTGCCGATCATTTACGGACCGAGTAAATCAACTAAATGAGCTTCTCCTAATATTAGGAAGGTTCATGCTAATGGGAGGGCTATTTTGAAATCAGACCATTACATTGACCGCTGGAATGCACAAAGTGCTACATAAGCGTGCGAGAACTGCGAGATTCATTCCAAACATAAGTATATGTCATCATGTCAGCCAAAGTACGTCCACTGCTGGACAAAAGCCTCCCCAAAGAAAGGGGGGATATGCCATAATCACCATGCTTGGCAGATGAGATGATGAGATTTCTACGCCCCCCACGGGATGAGATGGGATGATAATATTCTATGCCGTCAGTACACAACAGTACTTACTACGTATTGGACACACTCAGCTTTGTAGTGAACAGTAATTATTTTCTCCACGTGCATTATCTATGTGCCTACGCAGACTAATGGGATCGCCGTGCGGCCACTGGGCCTACATACTTACTTATGCTAAACGTTCGGACACTATTCTTATACCATTGGGGAATATGATATAAATCTGACACAAATGACAGTACCTACATAACAGAGCTCTGTGCTGAAATTATGGGTGGCATTTCACATACATTTCCGACTATTTCAAATGATAATAATGCTTGAGATTAACTCCCTCTACATTTTCCCTCGTGTTTTGACTTTAAGTCCCTCAAAGTCAAAACACGCGCGAAAATGTAGAGTTTTTTTACAATTTTTTTTTTTATAATTATACCTATTTTAACTTATTCTATAATAATTCAATACTATAACTTATTTGTATCATTCGATTTGCAAGCCGATAATGGCAAGACGTGTTGACACAATTTAACCTGTACAACTGCTTTAGGATGTTCAAAGATCGGGATGTTAGTTATGTGGGATGTTGATGAATATTCAAAGTACTTGTCTGTATCAATGCGCACGTTACTCAAATGTTCCAGTTCCCGGCCGAGGCATGACAAACATTACGTGTGGAGCTTACTACGACAATAGAATCTTTTCTCTGCAGAGCTATACATACAACGAAATATAAATCGATGCCAAATGCCAATCACGAAGGGTGACTATCTGTGTACTGTCTGTATTTTTTAAAGACAGCGCCTTCATTAGGGAATCTAATCCCTGTGTCGCTGTCGGGTACTTTAAAAACATAAAATAAATAAATAAAATAAAAAAGGTTTTTATTCACGTAGACTTTAAAAAAGCGCTTGTAAATAGTCAGAACATGTTTGTAGTAATATAGTTGTATACATTAGATATTATTTCTAGTAACATAGATATTTAGGTACATATTGTATGAAAACATTTATAAAATTTATTTTATTACAGCAATGATATTTAGCTAGCTCGTATCAAGTTATTGTAAGGAGATTATGTTTAATTATCTAGTTTAAGTCTAAAATTTTTACTACATATTGTCAATGGTTCTGTCTAAATTAAAGGTATTATTATTATGACGGACCTTGTGTTAATAACGACGGTCGCGCTTTAATGCTACCACCGGATCCAATGCGCCCCAACTGAGAAGACCCAGCGAAACAAACTCAGTGGGTTCATCTACTACCGGTTTAAATATATTAGACGGACACAAATTACGTCCAGACTCAGAATAAGTATTTATGGGTCACACAAATAGTTGTGCGGCGCGAGGCTTGAACCCGTGACACGAAGCGGAATTTTACGAACGCGTGTTGACGTAGTAGATGAGCTAAGTGAAATAAACTGACTATTTATTTAAAAAAAAACATTACAAATTAAGGTAATTCTTTTGTTTAAATCAAACATGCTCATTCAATGTATTTAACACACAATGACGGGCCTTTTGGCGTGGTTGGCAAATGCTTGCTATTCACGCCGGAGGTCGTGGGTTCGATTCGCACCCAGGACAGATATTTGTATGCATCAACATATCTGTTTGTTCTGAGTCTGGGTGTAATTATTTTATTTATAAGTACCTATGTATTTACAAAATAAAAGTAGTATATGTTGTATATCAGTCATCTGATTTCCATAATACAAGCTCTGCTTAGTTTGGGACCAGATGTTGACCAGACCAATAATGTTACAGGATATTTATTATAATTACTTCAATTTATTCGTAATTATGTCGTAACGACCCGGAAAAAGGAATAATGTGCAACTATTTTACAGTTTTAGTGTACTTCCATAAAACTAAAATACCTTGGTTCGAATTACAACTATTTTGTTTTTATTAAAGTGATACCTACTAGAACATATACTCATATATGTAAAGATTCTAATCTATAAATAAAAAGAAATATATATAATGGAACCCCGTGAAATTATCGATGTACCCCTTTAACGTCAACATTCAACTTCCTCGTCGTTATTTATTAATTAACGTTTATCTTTCTGCCTTTAAATAACTTGAAAGGCGTGTAAACAAATATAAGCAACATCGGTAATGACGTGGCACTATTTGGTAACGTGCCGGTTCCGTCGGGTACCTGCTACACAATGGTAGGTAAGTAGTGGATCACGACGGAATCCCGCCGCGCGGCGAGCACGTGCAGCCGTAAACACGACACTGTGACTCACGAACAGGTAACGCGGAGATAATACGTCGCGGCAGAGCTAACGGAGCGGGCAGGTAGCCGCGAGACCTACTCGTCCCATGTGTGCTTCATGTAATAATAATTTTAAAAAATGTGAAGCCTCGTGGCCTTATCCCTTCTTGTGTTTTTTTGTAGGTTCGTCGAAGATCAGATTACATAATCAATGTAACTATACCTCTTTTCGATCCCCGCTCGCCTCTGTTGTCTGGTCAAGGCGAAGGTCAAATGTAAGAAAATATCTAGGTACTTATTTATTTCAACAAAACTCGATTTTTTTTTTCTTTTTGATTATAAATTCTTTTAATAACCATATGTTTCTCATTTGCCGGTGGGGTTTAAAATAAATAAAATAAAATAAAAAAGGTTTTTATTCACGTAGACATCGGCCGGTCGGTTTCAACACGGCCCATTTGAGACGGTCCGGCGAAACATACTCAAACGGGCATGTACACGGGATTTGGTCGACTAAAAGTAATTATTTAGTAGGCAAACACAATATTTGCTCGATCGGTTGTCTGAATGAATATTAATTTATATTATATTTAGGAAACAAAAGAAAAACATCGAAACAATAACATTATTCATTTTGAGACACAGTCAATAAATTTAAATTTAGTATATGTTAGCAATCATATTACAGATAGTCACAGATAGTTCACGTAACTCAACAAATTAGTCATGTCTATATGGCTACAAGATCTCCAGCGAGCAATGTGCAGGTAGGTGGTGAGCGCCAGGCGTCTTTTTAATAAATTAAATTTCGTTTAATAAACCAAAAATCGCCATTCCGCACTAGGTAAATAACTTCCGTTGTCTCCGGAACTTTTACAAGCATTCTCAAATTGTCGGACAAAGCGCACGCACACTAAGAACTACTTACAGGAAGGCTTTTACCTCCTTTCTTATATTCTTTTAACTATTCTCCGTTTTTCGAAATAATTATCCTTCTCCGCAGGAGCTTTAAACTTTGAGATGATACTTTAAGTCAAGGGAAGTTTTAACTTGTGGACCTGATTCGTAAATGTGGTGAGTTAGTCAGCCTCACAAGTGTGCGCACGTCTGTCATCTGTATTTCAAATAATAAATATCATCTCAAATGATTAGCATTTTCTACTAGTTGTTTTAAATCGCCACAATTTAATGCTGTTCTATCTGTCTCAATCAATATAGAAAAATATTGAAATGTTCATAAGGCTAGGCGACGAGTATTAGTAGTATCTGCTCAAACGCAGCGCCAAGTTTAACGTAGACTAGGCGGAGAAGGCACAAAGTTGTTACTTTTTTGTGCCTTCTCCGTCTGTGCTCTTCCCGGTTTATGACAGACATCCCAACAACAGAGACTTTATAATGTGTCCAAATGAGTCCAAAGAATAATGGTATCCTTAATAAGGTGAGACCGTAATGCACAAAGGAACAGCTTTAAGTATATAACAACCTCAAGGAAAGCTCTGCATGGAGTACTACTCTCATCTATGGGAAGTATCAGCATGACTCTTTGGATTTGATAAACAGACGCGCTCGTGGGATAATCGATGATAGAGGCTTAACAAGTACAAAGCTGCAAAACTTGGATCATCGGCGACAGGTTTTCTACTTAGTTTCTTTTCTAATTATCTATTGGTATTTGAAGATTCTTATTAATTATTTGATGAAACATAATATTTGTCGGTTGAGGCACATCCGCAATATGTGATACATAATAAATGGCCAGACCAGAGTTGTAGAGATCCGTCGCACACGTGAAAGAGATTGTCGACAATTTTATCAAAACATGTAGATTATGTAACAAAAAGCTTATCGATAGTGACGTTTTTTTTGCGAAACCTTAAATTACTTTAAGAAGAAAGCTTTAAATTATATGTCTAGGCTCGATAAGTGACTCTTATTAATTCTCCAGTGTGTTTATTCTTGTTCTCAAATATTTTATACCCTATTAATTACTTAAATACTATTAATATCCTAATAAATACCTTTAAATAAGTCAAATTATATTATGCGCAGTGTGAACTTTTCAATTATGTAATATTTATAGTTTAATTATGTATCTTGTTTCTCCTCGAAGTGATTGTAAATCTTTGAGAAATAAAGAAATTCCAACCGTTTTAAAACTCTTCAAAACTATGCCTCATAAGTGTACTTATAATTACATTTGAAGTAAAAAGGAGCTCCTTTTAGCATATATGTATCTCACTTTAGGTCTACACTACAAAATACAATACCTTTAAGGGCCTACGACCTATTTAGTAAGACTGTTTTTTCTAATAAATAAATTATTCATAAATCTTGTTATTGTATTGAAGTAATTCATTGTTCCAGTAGATTTTAAAATTGCCATTTTATATACTAGCTGTGCCCGCGACTTCGTTCGCGTGGATGTCGGAACTTAACAATGTATTTTTTAGTGTAAAGCGCTGTGGGAGGATACCGATACAATTTCTTTTTTAATTTAATTTAGTGCTTCTTTATTTTAACTGTGGAACCATCTGGAGCGTACATAAAAACGTTATTGGGGTTGTTTACGCGTGAAAGAGCTACGTATAGTTGATCATGGGAAAAGCATCCAATACTATTCGGTCCATCCCCGCAACGGATAATGTCTAGCTTTATTAATCGTCATGGCATAACAGAGACTGACTGGGAATTGCACTGGTTTGAAAGAGAAATTAAAGTTTTAAGGAATTATAGGTATCCTTGGAATAAAAACAATATCACCGGCGCCGCAACCTGTTAATATTTCAGCTTCGATAATGTTTTGCTGTAGATTTGTGACTTTGAGCCGAGTGCCGTTACAAAGTTTGGGGGGACATACATTTCTGAGGAGAATTATTGGTACACCGATTTTTAAAACTATTTTGTGGGCTGGAAGTCCGGGTGTGCTGAGGGAATCCAAAAATTCTACCGGGTAGTGCTTGGCGCCATCTTCTTCCATACCTGTATTTATTGACCTATATTCTTTACTATTCCCGGACGCATGAGTCAATATTTTGAAATTAATTGCCGCAGCTTGGTCATTTCGGGGAGTCAAAATAGCTCGCTGACATAGCCAAGAACCAGCTTGATTGCCAATGTTCGTGGTATCTCCGTACACAGAAGAAATTAGCTCCAGCTGTGATGTAACGTAAGAGCAGAGATTACCAATCAATATAACTTTTCCATCTTCTTGTACGGGTTATGTGCCATCGCCTATTTTTTTACAATAAATTGGCAAACTCCTGTGCATTTTCGCAGCCTCTGACTGATCAGGTTCCCTCCTATACTTATAACTATCTCTTGAATAGCCAATAAGGACCTGTTGTGAGAAATTTCACGTACCTTGTCAGGAATTTCTCCATCAGTATTTAGTTGTACATGTCTCATAAAATCTTCAGCAAACTTGTCATGGTACTTTTGCCATAACTGGTTAGCACCCGATAACGCACAAAAGGTCAATAAGATGGCAAACAACTGTCGCAAGCTATGTGGACTATCGCTCACGCATCCTTCCGCTAGAGCGTCATCCCAATGCTGACCTCCATCTAATAAATGGCGTGCTCGGCAAGCGGCCTGGTATGTGGGATGTTCAATATCATCCATTTTACGGAGCTCAGCTAAAGACGTAGGTCCTCGCACTACATGGACCAGACTGTGGGATGAACTTACACGTGAGCACGCCGCGTGAACCTGCCCGCCTTCCTTAAGTCAATTCCAGCTAACTTGAGAGTTGGACTTTGCGATTTGATGATGGTTATCGCGACACACACTTTTATAGGGAACTACAGTATTTTAAACTGAAAAGGGAGATCATTTGGCACTAACGGAATACGTGACACGAACACAGTTTCTCCCTGGGCGGATCCAGGCATAATAGTAGCCTCTATAACACGATGCAAAGCTTTGACTATAAATAATATTTCAAATTCCTCAGAACCATTATAGGTATACCCACACGCAACATACATAGGGGATGTATGTTGCGTGTGGGTATACCTATAATGGTTCTGAGGAATTAGAAATATTATTTGGAATATTATACGCCCTTAGGGGTGGAAATTCCTAAAATCCTGAAATACATATTTTTATTTTTAACGGAAAGGCCATACCAATTTTCATGCTTTTCACTTAAAAAATTACACACTTTTCATACAAACTTACATCCCCTATTTTACGCCCTTGGGGTGGAATTTCCAAAAATTCTAAAATATTTATTTTTATTTTTAGCTGATCTACTAAATATAAGTTTCAATGCCTTTAACTACAAAAATGACGGATTTTCATACAATCTTTCATTCTCTATTTTACCCCCTTAGGGTTAGTATTTCCAAAAACCCTTCTTTAGTGAATGCATACGTCATAAAAGTACCTACCGGCAAAATTTCAAGTCTCTAACCCCAGCCGTTCAGGCTGTGCGTTGATATGTCAGTCAGTCAGTTTCCTCTTTTACATAGGTAGGTATATAGATTTGTGCTGAGAAAATTATGAGAGACAGGGTTAATTTACTACATTCAAATACATTCAATCGGACAGGCTCAATAAAATTCGAATCGTCTGTACATTCGCGTTACAAACGAATTGACAGCACAAACTTTCGATCGACTGATATTATAATTTAAAATTAAATTATAACAAATCCAACCTTGTACATAATTCAATTTGCCCAAAGAAAACAGAATATTTTAATAACCAATTTTGGACAACGACATACTTCTAGCCAACCAAGACCTTATTTCGAAACAATTCGGAACATTCAAAGCCCTAATCTTAACACCGCGAGTCAAAAGCAATGCACAACGACATCTATCGAAACAAAATTCAACTATCAAGCACAACGATATCTATCGAAATAAAAATCACCTATCAATAATTTAAAGTTAAATTATAATAAATCCAACCTTCTACATAATTCAATTTGCCCAAAGAAAACAGATTTTTTTAATAACCAATTTTGGACAACGACATACTTCTAGGCAACCGAGACCTTATTTCGAAAGTACATTCAAAACCCTACGTAATCATGCAATCAGCAAACACGGGCAAATCTTAACACCGCGAGTCAAAAGAAATGCACAACGACATCTATCGAAATAAAAATCAACTATCAACCTAGTTCATTCAGAAAAGAGATATCATAATATGCACAATGACATCTATCGGACAGTTAGGTAGCTCAACTGTAAACATTAGTTCATCTTGAAGTAATGAAATGTGTGTTATTTTTCTTCATGATTACTTTAAAATCTAATATCTTTTGATAGACTGAACCGATTGCAATAAAACAAAAACTAAATGTTACCTCAAGTTACGCTCAATCGTTGTGTATAAAAGTTATCTACATTGCTTTAGTATATTTTACGTGATACCCGAACATATAAACAGACAAACAGACAAAAATTCTAAAAAGGCTGGAAATGGGTTCTATTGGTTTTTCTTTAATACCCTGGCTATTTTTTTTGGATTTTCTTTTGATGTACAAAAAATTTTTTTCTACAGATTTATTATATGTATAGATATTATTTATCTTTGATGTAGTAATTCTTATATGTTTATAAACTTTAAGTAGTAGTAAGTAATTTTATATAAATAAAAGTTTCATGTAATATCTTTTGATAATGTCTACACCGCCCGGAACAGTAGTATGTTTAATCTAATGTTTAAATGTTACAACACAAAGTAACATATACCGATATATAACGAATTTATTATTGAACTAAAATACAATACGGAGTGGAGCAGAAGTTGGCCCACATTGGACTGGAGCTCCATTGCAGTAATGTCGCAATCGATTAGTGAAGGTGTTCACTTGCGAGCGCGCATCTAATAAATACATTTCTTCGTTGGTTAACACACATGGCGCTATTTAACTAGCACAGAACGTTCAAATTGTTTGCCAAAAAGTGTTATGAAATTGAAACACTGTTTATGGTTCCAGGCGAATCCCGTTTGCATAGCCTACTAACAATATTGATTGTACAATGCATGTCTCTTACTAATTACTTTCAAAGTTTTCAGACCGGACATAGCGACAGAGAAATTATTCCAAACATAACTTAAAATAATAATAATAAAGAAAAATTGGAATGCGATTGCTTTCCTTAATTAAATGTACAGGTTTGCACCCAATACGACAATAAGTCACCAAATTATGAATGTATTTTTGTAGAATCATAAACTAGGTACATAAATAACTACCTACAATTTGATAAATTCTTATATACCTATATTGGTTCAATAAACATAAGTTAACAAATTATTCTAGAAATCACAACATACAAAAAACATACTCATAATGAATGACGTCAAATACAAAAGACTCAGTCCCTTTCTAATTCCGCTAGTGTCCGGAGGCACCCCGTCTGGCGCCACCGCCGCGCCCGATAGCTTCGGCAAGAGGCGCGCCAGCGCAGCGCGCACGTCATGTCTGTATAGAATTCCGCTGCGGCGGCAACGAGACCGCGCACCTGCGATGCGCGCGACAGACGCGCAGGCGTGGCGGTACTCACGGCCAGGACACTGCGACTAACTTCTTAGAGGTGGAGATGGTTCTCCATTATATTGCTCATAGAAAGCGCAAAGCTGGGGAATAAACACTGTGCAGGGTACACCTCTTCTCTTAGTAGGTACTAAATATTTATCTTTGTAACAACCCTCACTTAAGTAACTATATTTAAACTACACCCGCGCCGCTTGGATATTAAATCCGTGTATCGCGGGCATTCGCGGGGGACTCTCAGTTTTCCTGTGCCGGAATGGAACCCGAAAGACGGCGGCGCCCGGGCGCCGCGGCGCCGAGGTGCTAGCGACCGAGGCACCACCCCGACTACTGCGCCACGCGTACAGGCAGTGCTTGTAATAACTACCTCATTTTAACTACTAATATAACTCGATTATAAAAAAGGAAAATGTCTACTGTACTAATAATATTATAATGGAATTGTGCTGTAAACAGTTTAGTTTTTGCTGTCAATCATGTAAAAAATGGACAACATTACAAAATACGGGTTTCTCCCGAATTTCGTATAGGTTTCTATTGTCGTCTAAATCATTTACACAGACATTTAATTTTAATTAGTTACAATAAAGTACTTATATAATGCTTATTTAATTTTTAAAGACATGAAGTTTTATAGTGCCTGTTATTCGCAATGCAATTCCTGTTTTCCGAACATCGGAAATCCTAAGAGCAGAAAGCCTACCCCGGATTGGTAGGGAATCGAAACGCGCCGGACGATTCAATTGAAGTATAATATTTGTCTTGAAGAAGAGCGAGTTCAGTTGTTACTATCGCGGCGGTTACAGGTACGCGCGGCGCGACCGCGGCGAAAGCAGAAACAGTCCCAGCCTTAGATGTCGTGCAGTCGGATAATAAATTGATTATTGTGAAGAGAAGGTACCATCATAAGATATTACCATGAATACAGACAGCAGACCTATAAACTGGGGTTCCTATTTTTACGTAAGGCATAGCTACAACAGCTACATGCAAGACTATGTAAAAGTGTGGTTTGTTTCGTGCTCGGAATACAAACTTATTATCATTGTGCGTCACAGCTGTAGACGTTTTTGGCCCGTAAATATTCTTTTAAGGAACTGGATTGGCATAAAGTAATATGCCGGTGTGACGAGACACGGTGTCAGGAGCCTATTACCCTCGCATGTTACTGACACTCCCACCCTAGACGTACCATGTCGGAGTTTATATGTTGGGAACTTTAGTACGCTACTATCAATCTGGTCACGACAATTATTCCGCCGAATGGTCAGTCCTGCCTCAGGCCAGTCTGCCCCTTTTAACCGCTGGTTTTTAAAAGCCCGTAGTCTCATAGTCTATTTATATTTTATATGTCTATTTATCGGCCCCCTGAGCTGTGGCCCGAACCCCAAAAGGGCCACCCTTTTGGGGTTCGGGCCACAGCTCAGGGGGCCGATAAATAGACATATAAATTATAAATAGACTAATATAAATAAACGGGTATTAGTCGTTTAATTTAAGCTAGTGGTTAATAGCCTTCTGCGCTAGCCAAATGCTCATTGCCTTCAATTCTTTAATTTTAATATTGTACAACTTAATTTCAAAATAATAGATTATTTTTTTTAATCTAATTATATTTTTGTAATTTTTATACTGTATTCGACTATGTTTATGTACTGCATTGTGAACTTGACAAGTACAAGTGTATGTTAATAGGTACCCAAGTGCTGAATAAATTTCATTATTTCATTTCATTATATCCTGATCGTGTGTCTGTCTGCCAGTCATTGTATTCAAAATCTTTTAATTAAAAAGAACGGCTGACCAAGCGAATGAAAGAGATTTTGTTGTACTTTGTACATTAGTATAAACCTCAGGTCTACCGCAAAAACAATTCATGCATTCATTCATTCATTCCATACTTTTTTCAAATAAGATAACCCATGGTGCAGGAACGTGTTATTACAGAGTGGAGTGCAATCTATCTAAGCGCCACAATACTAAGCGATTTAAGCGATTATATTCTGACCATTCGTTATTTTCTTTTTGACAGTTCTAGACAGTTCGAAATTAGTGACTTCTCACATTTAATCGATAAGATTTGAAATAATAATCACTTTTATTTAAGAAGAACTTTTAATCGATTTTTTTTTAGTTTATATATTATTATTCGTTAATTATTATTATTTACTACAATGGCGACATTGTACATTCGTTCACAACGAATAAAATAATGCAATTACTAAATAATACGTTTGTGTCTCATAACATAACACACCTGAAAACTGGCAGAGTGACGTGGAGAGGACATTAAGTAACAATAATAATGTCTTGTAAGGCAGGGAGTTCTGTAGCTGTAGAACCCAGAGTAAAACTATCTGTTGCATACCTACATACCTCCATGGTATTTAATACCTCTATGGTGAGAGAGTAAAAGGTTTCCAATTGACACGTCTGTCATTCAATAATTGTT
This sequence comes from Pseudoips prasinana, assembly GCA_951640165.1. NCBI lineage: Eukaryota > Metazoa > Arthropoda > Insecta > Lepidoptera > Nolidae > Pseudoips > Pseudoips prasinana. Next base: position 39,891,654 of record OX621240.1, on the reverse strand, counting down.
TTCCGTATTGTAAATAAATGTTTACATAATGAACAGTCTTTTTATAAAGATATAACAAATTGGCGACGATGGAAGAACTAACGCGACTCCAAAGAACACGTGCATCGATACGCGGCCAGCTGACGAAGCTGCAACACCAATTATCACAGATGAACGGAAGAATTACGGAGTACGAAGCAAACATAAGACTCGTCACATTGGAGAGTTATGAAAATAAATTCGATCTAGTACAAACTCAAATCGAAGCCCAAAATGAAACAGGCATGGAATTGGAAATAGAACAGAGGTACAGTACTCAAGAAAATATTTTACAAATAAAATTGAAACTCCGCGAACTACACCCACCACCGGCAGCTGCTGAATGTCCGTTGACATTGGTCATGGCTCAAGGCTGCGATGGCACGCCCGACGTGAGTTTGACAAACTCAAACACACCAAAAATTTATTTACAACCTTTTCATGAAAAAGAATCCTTCAAAAATTTTGTGAAAAGACTAGAGATGTACCTTGAGTTAAACCATTACAACGACACACGGACCAGAATATACATATTATTATCCTCTCTACCACCGGAATTGCATCAAAAGGCGTACGATCTCTGCTCACCCAGCGACCCCCGTGAACAAGAGTTCGACGCACTGGTCAAACTTTTAGAAGAATATATAGACCCAAAACCGAGCATATGGGCTTGCCAGCATAGGTTCATATCAAGAATGCAGGGTGTTGATGAATCAATAATGACATACACATCAGAATTGAAACGATTAGCACAAGACTGCGAATTTACATGTAATGGTTGTAAAAAATCGATAAGTTACAACTTTTTAACATTACAATTCATTAGGGGATTGCATGACACCGACATAAAAACAAAACTATTAGAAAACAGAAGCGCAGTGGACTTTACAGACCTAGTACGTACAGCAACGGCGATGGAAATAGCAAAGGCAGATGGAAAGTTCTTAGTTCAACCACACTCTACAAAAAACAACTTTCAAGTTAATATACGACAAAAGAACGCAATTAAAAACAATAATAGAGCCTTAACGATTCGAGACTTACGAGGCAAATGTATGCGCTGCGGAAGCGCAGATCATCGCGCAAACGTCTGTAAACATATAAACGACATGTGTAGCAAATGCCAGCGCATGGGACACATTGCACGAGTCTGCTTACAATCAGCTAAGACTAACAATCAAATTGAACAAGAAAATTTACCTTTACAACAAGAGCCACATTTTCCGGACATTATCGACGATGATACCCCCTGGAATACAAATATTATCAGAACCAACAGGAATGATAAGTATATGATAAATATACATAGAGGGACAAAAATCGGAAATGGAAATCGACACGGGAGCAGCCCTATCGTCAATGTCAGTAAAAGATTTCAGGAATCTTAACACAGGACGTAAAATATTCAAAACTGATGTCACGATGCGGACTTACACTGGAGAAATTATCAAACCCCTAGGTGTTGTTTACGTCAATTGCAAATACAAAAATCAATCGTTCAATGGAAAACTATACATAATTAAACAAGATGTAGATCCAATATTCGGTCGAGCATGGATACGTTCAATAAAACTGAATCTGGCTGATATCAATACTATTAAGGAAAACACACATTCACAGCTGGACAACCTGTTAGAGGAATACGCTTGTGTGTTTGATGGTACGCTAGGCTGCATCCCTAACTATTTAGGACACATAGCCTTAAAAGAGAACACAACACCAATGTTTGTTAAGCCAAGACGGATACCCTACGCTCTGAAGGAAAAAGTAGACGAAGAAATAGATCGGTTATGTCAACAAGGAGTCATTACAAAAACAGATAATTCCGAGTGGGGAACACCGGTGGTGCCGATAGTAAAGCCGAACGGGAGCATCCGGCTATGCGCCGATTACAAGGTCACTCTCAACAAAGTTTGTATTGACGAACAATACCCGATTCCTATAATTGAAGACATCCTGGTAGAAATGAACGGAGGAAAAGTATTCTGTACTTTAGACATTAGCCAAGCTTACCTACATATGCTAATGGACGAACAGAGTGCCATAATGCAGACACTGAGCACGCATAAGGGGACTTATAGAGTCAACCGTCTCATGTTCGGCATCAAGGTGGCACCTAACTTGTGGCAGAAATTCATGGACAGAATACTACAGGGCATCACTGGAGTTAAATGTTTTTTCGATGACATTATCATACAGGGGTCATCTGAAGGACAATTGTTTAATCGCCTTCGATTAGTTTTACAAAAACTGAAAGAAAACAATTTGAAGCTGAACAAAGACAAATGCCACTTTATTCAACAAAGTATCCAATACCTGGGCCACACAATTGATAAAGACGGCCTTCACAAAACCAAAGATAAGGTGAAAGCGATACTGGAGGCGAATCGTCCAAATAATATTAACGAATTACGTACATTTTTGGGTATGGCCAATTATTACAATAAATTTATTCCAAATCTCGCATCTATCTCAAGTCCACTTAACAACTTACTAAAGAAAAACACACAATTTTTCTGGTCATTGAATTGTGAAGAAGCTTTTAAAAAAGTCAAACAAGAAATTCTCAGTGAAAGGGTTCTGGTCCATTTTGACCCGAACAAGCCATTAGTGCTTGCCACAGACGCTTCATGCAATGGGCTCGGTGCCGTGCTCTCACACCGGCTTGCCGATGGCTCAGATAGACCCATCGCTTTTGCATCGCGCTCGCTCACGACCAGTGAAAGAAAATACAGCCAAATTGATAAGGAAGCGACGTCAATTTTCTGGGGTCTAAAAAAATTTTTCCATTACTGCTATGGTAGAAAGTTTATATTAATCACGGACCACAAACCTTTGACAACAATTTTCAACCCACATAAAACATTACCTGCGATGAGTACGATGAGACTATTCCACTACGCACACTTTTTATCTGGTTTTGATTATAGTATAGAGTACAGGACATCGGAAAATAACGCTAATGCAGACTATCTATCCAGATTTCCAGTAGACAAAATTGCCAAAAATATTATTGATGTTCATTGTGCATATCAGCTGCAGCAAATTAACACCATAGCAATTGACAGGCAAAAGATCGCTTTAGAAACTCAAAGAGACACTGAATTCGAAAACTTATTACAAGCTCTACAATCGGGAAAGAGTGTGATGCGACACGGGTATAATGACAACGAGCTGACGTTACAGGATGGATGCATCTTAAAAGGCACGAGAGTCATGATTCCAAACGCTTTGAGACAGAGAGTACTAGAAGACATACACACAGGACACCTAGGAATAGTAAAAATGAAACTCTTAGCAAGAGGTTTCGTTTACTGGAGAAACATCGACAAAGAAATCGAGGCATTAGTCAGAGGATGCCGTGAATGTAGACTGAAGCAGAATCAGCCGGCACAAGCACCACACCATCCCTGGGAAATGCCTGCGGTCCCTTGGCAGCGACTTCACATTGACTTCGCGGGCCCTGTGCAAGGTCAAATGATGTTCATCATTGTAGACGCGTTTTCGAAATGGGTAGACATCTTACCTACGAAGATAACAACAAGTTCATGGTGTATCGCGAGATTGAAAGAGTTATTCGTAATATTTGGATATCCTGAGATAATTGTTTCTGATAATGGGAGACAATTTGTATCGACAGAATTTGAAACATTTCTGAAAAATAACGGGATCGTACACAAAACCTCGGCACCTTATCATCCGGCTACAAATGGCCAAGCGGAACGCTCAGTCCAGACAGTAAAAAGAGCGTTGAAGACTGCGATTCCTGACTCTAGTTCAATACAAGATAAGCTACTGGGGATCAAGGAGCAGTTGAGACGGACGCCCAGCGCTAGCACAGGCAAGAGCCCATATGAGCTCATGTTTGGTAGAGACGTGAGGACTTCTTTACACGTGCAATTTAAGGGTACACTAACCAATAATAGGCGAAGTGCTCCTCAACATCCACAGACGAGAATATTCTCTCCGGGCCAAAGAGTACAGGTGCGAAGTTATAAGCCAATGAGGAAATGGGAATTCGGAACGGTATTGCGAGTGCTGGGGCAGGTTCACTATTTGGTAGAAACAGACGACGGGGAAACATACAAGCGGCATGTCGACCAGATGATGTGGACCACCATAGAAGCGGACTAAAAGACATTTTAGGGTGGAGACGGATGCCCAGCGCTAGCACAGGCAAGAGCCGTGAGGACATTTTTAGGGTGGAGACCTGTTGCATACCTACATACCTCCATGGTATTTAATACCTCTATGGTGAGAGAGTAAAAGGTTTCCAATTGACACGTCTGTCATTCAATAATTGTTTTCCGTATTGTAAATAAATGTTTACATAATGAACAGTCTTTTTATAAAGATATAACACTATCCAAACACTGTATGGTACGAATGTATATTTTGGATTAAACTTAGCCTACTTATATCTACATTTCTCATAGTACAAGAGGTATGCGTTTAAGGAGATCATATTTAATAATTTATCGAAGACAGGTATATCTAAAATATTTTTGCTATAACGCGGGCAAGGCCCGCGCGGTACAGCGCGTGCGCCTCATATAAAAACATGTGGCATGAACTCAGTGTCAGTTCCCGGTCGGCACCGCGGTGTTCGGACGTCTATGCTTTCACATATTATGTATTGCAGCTACAGTGGTCCCCCCTTAGCGAAGCGTACTGGAGGCTTGACAGCTCTGCCGGATCTCGTCCTGTAGTGCTGATCTTGGGATGTTAACGTTGCCGCTGCAGGTGTAGAAGGGATATCCGTGGTAGGTGCACCGTCGCTGACATCAGTATTTTGCTCAGTACTCAGAATATACGCCGGCTTCAAGCGATCGATGGATACGTTGATAGTACGAGTCGGTAATCTAATCTTAAAGTATTTCTCGCTTCTCTCCAGAACTGGATACGGCCCCTCGTAGGGACGTTGCAGCGGTTTACGTACGGCATCAATACGTAGAAATACGGATTCACAGGTACGGAGATCTCGGTGCACAAAAATGTTTTTGTTGTTGCTATGCGGTACGTAGGCTGGTGTCAGCTGAGTGATAACGCGGTGTAGTTTGTCGACGTACGTATAGTCCATCTTCGTACTTGCAGGTGATGGTGTGAGAAAATCTCCTGGCAAGCGTAATGCTTGCCCGTAGGTCAGCTGCGCTGCGCTTGTGTTTGTGTCCATGCGGGTGGCGGCACGAAGTCCCATGAGTACTGTAGGTAGTTCCTCGAACCACTTGCTACATGTTGGTAGCCTTGCCATCAGTGCAGCTTTCAGCGAGCGGTGCCACCGTTCTATAATCCCGTTACTCTGCGGGTGATAGGCAGTAGTACGGGCTTTCTCGGCACCGACCAAACGCGTTAATTCGAGAAACAACAGACTCTCAAATTGTCTTCCTTGGTCTGTTGTTATGGTGACGGGTGAACCGAACCGTGTTATCCATGCTTCGTAGACGGTCTTCGCTACTGTCTCAGCCGATATTTCTTGTATGGGGATAGCTTCGGGCCAGCGAGTCGCGCGATCTATCATGGTAACTAGGTACCGATGTCCGTTCGCCGATGGTGGTAGCGGGCCAACTATATCTATGTGTAGGCATTGGAATCGTGTGCTTTGCGGCAACGATGCGATATTGCTGTAGGTATGTCGTTGTACTTTGGATTGTTGACACGCAGTACATCCTTTAGCCCAACGTCCGATGTCCGTGTTCATCGAAGGCCAGAAGAACCTTTCTTGTATGAGTTTTCGCGTTGTACGGATACCGGGATGACTCACGTTATGTACAGCGTTGAACGCGGCTCGTCGCAAATCAGCTGTTATATACGGGCGTATGTTGCTCGTAGATACTTCGCAGTAGACTCGTTGGTTTGTCGTAGGTATAGCGATACTTTTAAGTGCGATGTTCGTTTGTTTGAGCAGTTCGGGTAGTGACATATCTTTTTGTTGAGCGGCCGCTAGCTGCGTATAGTCGATCGAAGTAGGTATTTCTATCGCCTCAATTCTCGACAGGGCATCGGCAACTGCGTTGTTTATACCGCTCACGTGACGTATGTCCGTAGTAAATTCGCTTATGAATGACAGTTGGCGGGCTCGGCGTTGTGTGTCATTGTCCGATGGCGGCTTGAGAATTGCGTAAGTCAGTGGTTTGTGGTCCGTGTAGATAGTGAGTTCTCTTCCCTCGAACATTTTTCTGAAATGTTTTATTGCCATGTAGATTGATGTTAGCTCTCGATCGAATGTACTGTATCGTTGTTGCGCGTCGGAGAATTTCTTGGAGAAGTAGCCGAGAGGTACCCATTTGTTATTTATGCGTTGTTGAAGTACCGAGCCTGCAGACTTGTTTGAGGCATCGCACATGATTGACATCGGATGGTCGACGGATGGTGATGGATGAGCGAGTAAAGTTGCGTTCTGCATGCTAGCTTTACAGGCTTCGAATGCTTGCAGGGCTTCAGTAGACCAGTTGATTTTTGATTTGTCACGTCTCTTTGAGTTGTGTAGGAAGGCGTTGAGTGGGGCTTGAATGAGAGCGGCGTTCGGTGTGTTGTCACGGTAAAAGTTGACCATACCGAGAAACCGTCGGAGTTCTTCGATGTTCTCCGGTTTCGGGTAATCCGCAATTACCTTGACTTTCTCGTACGGCGGCTTGATTCCTTCACTCGACACGTCGTAACCGAGGAATTTCACGTTCTCTTGGGCAAATACGCATTTTGATGGATTGATCGTAATTCCGAATTCGTCTAGTCGTTGTAGGACGATCCGTAGGTCTTGATACGCCGTGTCTAGGCTGTCTGAAGCTATGATGACGTCATCGACGAATGAGAACACAAACTCGAGTCCGCTGAGTACTTGGTGTATGAATCGTTGGAATGTTTGACCAGCTCCTTTCAGGCCTGGACACATCCTTGGAAATTCAAATAATCCGAACGGAGTGGTGATAGCGGTTTTCTCAATGTCAGGCTCGTGCACGGGTAACTGCTGGTAAGCCCTGTTCAGGTCCAGTACCGTAAAGATATTCTTGCCATGTAGCAGGTACGTGAAGTCCTTTAGTCGAGGCACAGGGTAGCGGTCGGGCTTGGTCACTGCGTTGAGACGTCTGTAGTCGCCACACACTCGTATATCACCATTTTTCTTGGGCACGACATGAAGCGGGCTTGACCAAGGGCTTTTGCTTGGGCGGCATATGCCCTGCTGCATCATGGTTTCGAATTCTTTCTTAGCGGCCCAGTAGCGGTGCGGCGGTAACGGTCGTGTTCTACTGTGCAGCGGCGGGCCGGTAGTTTCGATGTGATGTTCGACGCGATGTTTAGGTATTTGCTTCATTGAGGACGGTCGGATGATGTCCGGGTACTCGGCAAGGATTTGATGAAAGCGTTGTTGATCATCAATGCTTCTCACGGTTGGCTCGGTGGAATATGAAACTGATGTTCTGACAGATAAATTCGTGACTTTATCAATAAGACAACGTCCGCGTATGTCAACTAGCAGGTTGTGGTGTTTCAAAAAATCTGCACCGATGATGGGTTTCGTGACTGCAGCGATGACGAACTTCCAGGTGTATGGTCTTCTTAGTTTCAGATCCAGCACCAGGGTTTTCTCTCCATATGTAGGTATTGTAGTGTTGTTAGCGGCGTACAATTGAAATGATGTCGGAGCTGTCTTCATCCCTCTTTGTCTCGGTACGACGGATATGTTTGCGCCAGTGTCGATGAGAAAAGATAGACGTGAATTTCTATCTGTCACGAATAGACGGTGTGATGCGTGGTTCGCGTCGGTTGCCGCCTCAGCCAACGCGGCGGTTAGTTTTCCGAAGCGGGCGTCGAATCTTGGAACTTGCACGGGCGCGTGCAACGGTAAGCTTGTTTACCAAACTTGCGGTGGTAATAACATATGTTTGGTGTATCGGGGCGCTGCGGCGTAATACTGCGTGGATGACGTTGATTACTGAGTGATCTTGATTTACTACGATGTTGGTTCCAACATCGTCTTGGTTGATAGGCTCGCCGTGATTTCAACTCCTCTATTTCACGCGTCAGATGTCGCGCTTTTAGTTCCGCTAATTCACTCGTGAGCATGTCAATCTTCTCATGTAATGCGCGTAAGTCGCTCGATGTAAGCCCGGAGCGACTCGGCTCGGTCTGCGAAGTACTGGCAATGGCGGCGATTTCGGGGTGGGTAGTTTCTAGAATCTTGTCAGCCATTGATGCGAGGTCGTTGAGATCCGATTTTTGGGCAATATTTACACTCACGGCGAGGACGGCGCGAATCGATTGTGGAAGATGGTTAGTCCACATAATACGCAGCGTCGATTCTGATATATTTTCGCCGGCAAGGCTTTTCATTCGCCGGAGAAGTTGTGAGGGCTTCATCTCTCCCAGTTCCATCTCGGAGAGTAACCGTTGTACTTGCCGCTGCTCCGATTCCTCGTATACTTGCAAGAGGCGGGTCTTGATGGCATTATACTTGTTGCTGTCGGGAGGCCGTAGAATGATGTCGGCGATCTCGTCGATGTCTTGCCGTTCCAGCTGTCCAATGACAAGCTCATACATCGCCTTGTCGCTCTTTTTGTGCGGTGAAACGATGGCTTCAAACTGGGCGAACCATAATCGTAATCGACCGCGCCATATAGGTGGAATACGGAGATGAGTAGACACACCGGAGAGTTCTTGATCGGAGACTGGGTTGCTTTCTGTTGCCATGATTTATTCTGGCAGTCGGGGTCACCAACGTAAGGCAGGGAGTTCTGTAGCTGTAGAACCCAGAGTAAAACTATCCAAACACTGTATGGTACGAATGTATATTTTGGATTAAACTTAGCCTACTTATATCTACATTTCTCATAGTACAAGAGGTATGCGTTTAAGGAGATCATATTTAATAATTTATCGAAGACAGGTATATCTAAAATATTTTTGCTATAAAGCCCGGGTGACACGAGGCTAGTATTTTGAAGCTAGTATAGTAAGCTAGTAAGGGGTCACTAGCTTGGTTTCTAGCTTACCTACTAGCCTGGATTGTAACCAAGCTAGTGCTGTCTACACGAAGCTAGGAAATTTCAAGCTAGTCAAGTCAGTAGTGAGTTGTGCTTAACCTGATAACACGTATACGTAAAAATGAACAGTGTGCGTAAGAGAAAAGCAATTCTACTAAGAAAGTTAATTCGGAAGTTGTGTCAACATGCGCTAGATGAAATATTAGCTCTGCTAGAAGAAAAGCGTACTTGGACAAGACCCTGGATCTTAAGAAGACATAGTCATGGAGCATCTGCATTACTTTTAAAAGAACTGCGATCTGAGGATTCCGGCGAATTCAAGAGTATTTTGCGAATGACACCTAATATTTTTGACAATTTACTGAATCTAGTGGGACCACAAATACAAAAATTAAATACTAATATGAGAGAAGCCATACCGGCTAAAATAAAATTGGAAATAACTCTAGATTTTCTATCATCTGGTGTCAATTACAGGAAGTTAAGTCACATGTATCGTGTTTCAAGATCTACTATATCTAGATTTATACCAGAAGTTTGCAGTGAAATTTATAAGGCATTAAAGAAAGATATACAGGTATGTAGAATTTTATTTATTTCAAATTAAAGTAGGTACTTATACGCTTACATAAATGGCGAGATTAAATTCTAAATTACAAAATGAGAAATCATAAATGACGACAAAATGTACGTTTACGCTACATAAATGGCGAGAAATGTATCAAGCATTTTGAAATGCTTGATAGATGGGATCTTCATCTTGCTCCAACTCTTGCTGTGGTGGCGGATGGATGATGGGTTCATCACGTTGCTCAGTCTGTTGTAGTTGTGATGGTGGATTAGTGTAGAGTGGACTTGCTGCAGAACTATTGTAAGAAAATGTGGTTGACATATTGGAGTCTGAAGAATTGATAGGTGACTGGTACGAAAATGTAGTATTTCCGAAGTTTAAATCATACATCCGACAGCGGGATAGTGTTGCGTTGATCTGATCCCTAGCTAAAATGGCCTGTCCGGGTGAAAGCTTTTTCAACTGACTTGCTACATATTTTGCAAATATCTCATGTTCATCCAGCTCTGGTTCCTGAAATTCTCGTGAACTGTTTAAATCCTCCTTAATCACCTTAATTTCATTTATCAATGAACTCACTTGCGAAACCTTCCGTTTCTTAAATTGCGGAATGTTACTTCCGGGGGAAATAAATTTAGAAGTTTTATCTTGAATAGACGACATTTCGCTTGCAGGTTGAGACATTTCAACTGTCTTTTCTGAAAGATTTTCTGCTACGGGTGGTTCTAATGACTGACTGTTGCTTGCACTGTTGTCATCTTTATTATTGTTTGGAGAATCTTGATTGTTCTGAAAATAAAAAATTTGTTAAAAATATTGTTACAGATTCCAACTACAACTGAAGAATGGGCAGCTATAGAAAATGGTTTCAGAGTGAAATGGAACTTTCCAGCGTGTTATGGCGCCGTCGACGGGAAGCATGTTCAAATCATAGCTCCTGGCAACAGTGGAAGTTTGTTTTTTAATTACAAAAAAACATTCAGTATTGTTCTTATGGCTATTGTTGATTACGATTATAATTTCATTTATATTGACGTCGGCGCCTGTGGAATGGCATCTGATGGAAGTGTTTTTAGGAATTGCTCCATATATAATCAACTAGAAAATAACCTTATACCACAAGGCGGAGTAATTTTGGCGGATGCTGCATTCCCATTAAAATCGTATATTATGAAACCGTACCCAGGTGACAATTTAACACATGAAGAAAAAGTATACAACTACCGGCTAAGTAGAGCCAGAAGAACTGTAGAAAATGCCTTTGGCATATTGGCAAGCCGATTTCGTGTTTATCAAAGACCAATCGCAGTTGACGTAAAAACAGTAGACAAAATTGTACTAGCATCATGTGCTCTGCATAATTGGTTACGAAAAGAGCAAAAAAGCACTTATTGCATTAGTAGTGATGTCGACCAAGAAGACATTGAAGCGGGAAACATTATTCCCGGTTCATGGAGAATGGAAAATTTATGTTTACCCAGTATCAGTCGACAGGGAAGTAACCACTCTTCTCTGTCAGCTATCGAAAAAAGGGAGAAATTTAAGAGATATTTCAACAATGATGGAGCAGTACCATGGCAAGCAAGAATGATTCGTTAATTCAGACAAAACTACAAGAAAAATTAAAAATGCCGACGATTATTAATATTTCAATAAGTACTTTTAAGGTAAATAATTGTAAAGAGTAAATAATATTAAAATAACTTACCGAAGTTTTTCTCTTCATTGGCACCTTTTTTATGAAATTATGCATTTCCTCAAACCAAATAATTTTTGGCTTATAGACTTCTGCAGTTCCTGCTCCAGACCTCTCAGATTTTTCTATCTTTGTTAATTCTTGACAATATGTAGCTCTTAGATTTTTAATTTTATTTTTAATCTCTTTTATCGACATTTCTATTCCATCTTTATTTAGTATGTCGCGTATTTTTTCTAGTGACGAGTCTCGCATTTGCTTGTCCTTGTAAGATGGAATACTTGCATTCCACAAACATTCCTCTTCTCTGTACAATTGAACGAATTTTAAATTAATTTCGTCCGCTAATTTCGGCATTTTAACAAATTGCACGCACTCTCACCACGCTCTCCGACTGCACACTAGCTTAGGTTCGCTAGCTTCGCGGTTGACACGAAGCTAGTAACGAAGCCAGGATAGTAAAACGGGTGGTGGGGGGCGCCTACTAGCTTGAAAAATAGAACCCCAAGCTATTAAAACTATCCTGGCTTGAGGCACTAGCTTGCTAGCTTCCACACTAGCTTACTAGCTTGTAAACGAAGCTAGTTCCGTCTACACGAAGCTAGTGTCACTAGCTTACTAGCTTGGCAGCACTAGCTTGGCTCACTAGCTTGATTTACTAGCCTCGTGTCACCCGGGCTTAACGCGGGCAAGGCCCGCGCGGTACAGCGTGTGCGCCTCATATAAAAACATGTGGCATGAACTCAGTGTCAGTTCCCGGTCGGCACCGCGGTGTTCGGACGTCTATGCTTTCACATATTATGTATTGCAGCTACAGTCTGATTGGGATCAGGACTTAGGATTGACAATGTAAGTGAACGAGTATACTAGATGATGCATGTTACCGAGGACTCACCGCACCGGCGGCGAGACTATACATTGTGAAAAAGAGTGATGAATCATTGTTATAAATAATATTTATTAATTTTACTTGTTTCATTTGTATATACCAATTACGAGAAGGACATAGCCAGTTTGTAAAATAAATAGGTAAATTTGTGGCGCAGCGGTTAAGACCTCGTCTCGCCACTTTGTGTCCCGGGTTCGATTCCCATAAGAACAACTATTTGTGTAACCCATAAATAGTTGTTCTGAGTATGGAATTACTTTGTGTTTGTTAATTATGTTTGCAAAGTACCCCGGTTAATACAATAAAGGGCATAATTTCCCTTTAGCGGTCGTTGTCTTTAAAAAAAATAAAATCTCTTGATTATACTTAGTAAACGCGGTTTGAAGTTAATTTCACTAACGGGTGAAATCTAAGAAAGTCAAAAAGAAACTAATTGAATGGACCCGCCTTTTTTATTAAATACACAGAAACAATACTTATATTTGTTATATTTATTAACGTATCGTATGATAAAATTAATTTCACTTTATCAAATTAATTTCATCATACGAGCGATTTACCTTATATGAAGACCAGTTTTATGGTCTGTGGTTGTTAGTTATGCACAGGGCCGTTACACTCGTGGCCGAGCGACGTCACATAAGTGCCCGTTCCGTCGATGAAATATGATATTACTGTAGTACATTATTTCTGAAAAAAAAACTGTAATACATAGGCGTGAGCTATTTAAAACTCGCAGGTTTAAACGTGCAATGGAGTGTATACATTTTGTATAAATAGGTTTAAAAGTACTTTGACTATTTACAAGGCCTTCTTATGATTAGATTTTAATTTTTCTTGTCTCTTCTATATATGTAGTTACATATACCGCGGGTGGGCCAGCTCGTAGGTCCTCCGTAGCACGGACGTAGCCCGAAGCATCACAGGCTACCCGCTCTCCAGTGTACTGCACGGCCAACCAAAATTGAACTTGATCAAAACATCGTAACCACTGAGGTACTTCGAGAAAGTAATCAACTTGTGAACGATGATAAAATGCGAATGAGTCCCATACATTGCCAAATGATATCGGGCGGCCATAACCCTCGGAAACCGTCGCGTCTCAGCCGCACCTTGAACACTAACGAGTTTATGTGAGTTATTACTTATTGGGTACATCTTCTGTGGCATTTCCACGATATTTGTCGGCGGGTGATTGTTTTATGGTTCATTGTTATCGCGAGTCACGTGCACTCGCTCGCTCGGACGACTCATCCGGCGCGCGGCGCGGCCGGCGAGCACCTACCTACTTGGCTTCTACATAGCTGCCTACGATACCCATGTCTAAGTTAAACGAATTCTAGATACAAGTCAAAAGGAAAAAGGTGGTCATGTAAACGATTTCTGAAATTGGATTATTGATATCGATAATACGGGATAAAAATAGTCGCATCATAGCTTCATAAGCCTTATAACATTTACCAACAGAGACGCCGTGGAATTAGGAATGTTGTGTTTAGACAATTAATGCGAATTTTGGAAACTACAAAATGGCACTTTGCCAAGGCATGAATCAAATATTCAAATCTGTAAACACACAAAATTCTCGTCAACCAAATGACCTATGTGAGGTACGAATGCCCGGTCAAGTAGGAGTCTCACAGCGCAGCTCCGTACCGCGCGTAGACCTTTACGAAGGCATTGAGTAACTCATATATGTCCCATTAAAAGCCGGTTAGCATCGTTACGATAGTGTGTGAAGGATTTTTTATCATTAAAAATATTTAGAAACATGGTTTTCCTATAATGTTTACGAAAACATTTTGGAGCATATTTCTAGTTGGCGAACTAGATTTAAATAATAGTCTTGATGTTACTCTACTGACTCAAATCTGCAAAGGAGGCGACAGTCGAGAACCTAGAAGATTGCCAGAACAAAAATTAACCCATATCAGAAAAGAAAGCTCACATACCTTGTAAAACTAATGTTGAAATCGCAGCGGCTGCGCTTTCTTACACCACCGCACCGGTGTCAGGATCAGGAGCCCGTTCAGATCTGTTAGGCGCGTAAAGAATATTTGATCTACTGCTTCACTATATAATATTAGCGTGCTTAATCTATGTCGAATGTCACATAAAACGGTCCACATTTTGAAGGAAATTTCTCTGGTTTTATTTGGGGGGTGAATTAATTTTTATATTTTTTATTTGTAATAAATCAAAAACAACACGACATCATATAAAACATTGATTTTATTTCATATCCACTTTGGTTCCTTTTTCAAAAAGATTATTTTCAATCTCTTTGATCAAGCCAGTCGCAATGGGGACTAGTCAACTGCGCAAGACACACAAAAGTTTCTTCCCCTACCGGGTGAGTCTATAGCCAGCACGCGGAGAGGCTGTACCATCCTCCATGCACATTATTATGTATTCTTATTGGTACATGAGATGTAAATAAAACCGGCCAAGTGCGAGTCGGACTCGCCCATGAAGGGTTCCGTAGAAGCAAGTAGTAACTTGATTAAATGAAAGCAAATTGCGGTTTACGATTTATGACGTATTAAAAAAAACTACTTGCTAGATCTCGTTCAAACCAATTTTTGTTGTTAGTTTGCATGGTAATGTACATCATATATTTTTATTAGTTTTATATTTCTCTTATTTTAGAAGTTACAGCGGAGGGGGGGGGGGGGCACTCATTTCAAAATCTTGGAAGAGTCTCTCGCGCAAACTATTCAGTTTAGAAAAAAATGATGTTACAAACCTCAATATCATTTTTGAAGACCTATCCATAGACACCCCACATGTATGGGTACGATGAAAAATTTGTTTTTGAGTTTTAGCTCTATGTATGGCGACCCCCCAAAATTATTGTTTTTTTTTTTCTAGTTTTGTGTAAAAATCTTAATGCGGTTCACCGAATACATCTACTTACCAAGTTTCAACAGTACAGCTCTTTTAGTTTCGGAAAAAAGCTGGCTGTGACATACGGACGGACAGACAGACAGACATGACGAATCTATAAGGGTTCCGTTTTTTGCCATTTGGCTACGGAACCCTAAAAAACTTTACAATATACCTCTTAACAGTGGCTAAGAGTTCTTATATTTGCATTTCTCTCGGCTTTCTCGTTACTTTATTAGAGCTTATTATCCCACCACTCCCACGCTCACCCCCATTCACAATAGGTAGTCTCGAGCAAATATTGCATCACATCTATTAAGTAAGTAGAAGCGCGTCTGAAGCACCACTTTTCAAGCTATCGGCTTTAACTTTGGGATAGCGACTTACGTATGACTGTTGTAGTGAACCGCGAGTGTAAGCAACTGTTCGCGACTGAGAGACCTTGAACATATACTCGTAAGTAATCATCGGTAGAATTACTTACGAATATGTTTCCTTGTTATCCGATATCGTGGAAAATGTATAATTTTGTAATGATTACCATACTAGCTACCTTACATAGACAACATTGTAGAAATTTAATGAAAGAAAATCTATTCACATATAAATAAAATTGGAGTGTCTGTTTGTAATATTGAAATAACCGTTTTTTACTACATGTATATGATGTACATACATCATATACATGTACCGATTTTGACGGGACTTCTATTGGCACACACGTAGCTGATGTAACAAGATGTACCTTAGGCTAGGTTTATTTTAGAAAAAATCTTGTTAGAAATATAAAAATATAAACAAAATCAACTAATTAACACGCGGATGAAGTGCAGGTACAGCTATTGTCAATAAACATATAACTTAATTTGGAATAAGTAAAAATAAAATGAAATTAAGTAAGTAAGTATCATCATAAAAAAAACTTAAAAATTAAAGAATCGACTATTAGGCGGAACGAAGTTCGCCGGGTCAGCTAGTTATAAATATACCCATACATGAAATCCAGGTTGTTATCTGATAGCCGCTAGCCGGCCCACTCGGGCTTGTTGCATGCGCTCACCGGACTCACTGTTCTAGTGCTCCTCAGCGGCGAAGTGGCCGTGCCAACTAAGCCGAGTGGTGTGCTGCCACATTCATCCAGTTGAGCTCCTTCAGAGCAACACTAGTCCATTGCACGCAGTTGGAACCACCGGCCTGGGGGAACTCCTAGTGAACACCCACTGTGCTTCCTCCCACCCTCATCATATCAGCCGAAAGACGGCCATTGCTGGACTAAGACCTCTTCCAAAGATCTCCATAAGTGTCGGTCTTCCGCTACCCGCATCCATAAACATAAAGGGGTTGAAAAGGACAGTAGTGAGACCCACTCAGTTCATTTCACATAAACCCGGTAGTAGTATTAAAGAGCGACCGTCGTTATACCCACCCGGGCCCTCACAACAATAACTATTGCCTTCTTAGCCGCATATAGACAGAACCATTCGGACAAGATGTAGTACAATATATCAACAACTTAAAATATTGACCATTAGTTTTTAAATTACCATTTTGAGAATAACATGATTCATTAGCTAATTATCTTAATCATTACTGTCATACATTAATAGTTAATTCGTAATAATTGGATACGTGCAACACAGAGGTAATGTGTAACTGCACCTGCAATAATGAAGTACAGTTAACTATAACATTAAAATCATGTTCTCTCTTTTTTAAAACTGTGGGAAAAACACCGATTTATTAGTAAATGACGTATGTATGTGGCAATAATCTCAAAATGTAGCGAAATAACGTATCACCCAAAAGATGCGTACCGATTAAGTTAAGAAATCCCATATTAGGTAACCCTGTATTAGGAGTTATACTTATATACTAACCTGTGTCGCTAGAGTTGATGCCACGCTCACGTCGCACTTCGGCACCAAACATCGTGTATATGACGCCCAGTGCCTGAGATGGGCATTCCCTTGGCTGAAGGACGCTTCAGTGACACTCCGGGGTATTGAAAGCGTCTATAGACTACAGTAACAAAGTGTTCGGTAAAACTACAGTTATTGTTTCAATGAAGGTGACGACATGAGGTCCGCAGGAAGTTGGAGCAGGTGCGTTGGCACGACGCCAGCCCACAGGGCTCCGGCCTCAGGCAGGCCGCAGCGCCGCCTTGTTCACATGCGGAAACTTTCAGAGAAGCAATAAAGGGCATTCAATACCGCATTGTACCGAATTATATTATAATCCGGTAGTTTTTGAAATCAATGAAAGGTCCCATATTAAAAACAACACAATGATGGTATAACAACTTACTTTAGAGACTTTTGCTTATGGGAATTTCGCAAAAACTAAATCAACCAGGTCACTACGATTGGAATGCAAAGCAGGGGCTCTACCGGGTAAGTCGCCGAACATCGATATCTTAAATGGCGTTCAAATAAATAAAGGTTAAAAATACTTTATCAATCGGTAAATCAGCTTCAACGTTGACAGTCGATCCCGGACCATTTATGACGTCACATGTGCTCATGGAAGCTGATTTAACGATTGATTAAGTAATTTTATACCTTTATTTATTTGAACGCCATTTAAGAAATCGACCATCTTTTAGTAATGTTATTAAAATCAATTTAGTTAGTAGTTTAAACATGTAAGCATGACAATAGAGAAGTGTGATAACTTTCTAATTCTATCACATCAAAATATAAACCGCTTCTCTGGCAAAATTCTAGACATAGAACTTTGTAATGAAAAATATGAAATAGATATTCTTTGTTTTACAGAAACATGGCTGAAGGCACACAAGATGGCTTTTAGTGTCTGTGGGTATAGGGTCGCCAGCTTATATAATAGGGTTTCGGCAGAGGGTGGTGGAGTACTGATACTACTTCGAGACCAAATTAAATTTAAAGAACGTAAAGATATATGCCAACTATCTATTGAGCGTGTGTGTGAGGTGGCAGGTGTAGAGACGCAGTTTTATTGTATAATATGTGTGTTAATGTTATGCCGATATAAAGCTTTTTACAGCAACATTAGAAGACATTCTTAGGAAAATTAAAAGTAAAATAAAAATCCTTGTATGTGGTGATTTTAATATGAACATTTTAGCAGATTCACCTGAAATAAACATATTTATATCTGTATTTCGGTTCTTTAACCTTAAATGCTTGTTCTCTGAGGCCACGAGAGTCACACCCACATCTGCTACTTGCATTGATAACATAATTACCAACTTTGATGTCTCTGAGAAGTGTTTGGTGGCTGGTGTTCGCTCTGACCATAAATGCCAAATAGTAAAGATAAAAAATGAGATAAATATAAATAAACAAAAAATTAGTTTTAGACCTTTAACAAAATCTAATTTGGGAAAGTTCAGTAACAACCTGGAGAATAGTTTGTGCCATCTATTGCCAAACAAAAGTAACCCTAACGATATGTACACTACATTATTCCACTGTATTTGCAAAGAATTTAATAAAGCTTGTAAAATAAAAAACATAACGGTTGACAGTAATAAGATAAAATTTAGTTCTTGGGCAACTCAAGGCATTAGACTGAGTAGAGATTTTTTATATGAGTTGTATGACAGAAGGTCCTATAACCCTGATGTCAATTTTATTAATTATGTTAGAAATTATTCAAATTTTTTTAAAAAGGTTTGCATTCAAGATAAATCTTTATATATAAGAGATAAAATTAAAAAATCTGATAATAAAATAAAATCAGCTTGGCAAATAATTAATACTGGTAAAAGTAGATCAAGAGATCAAACATTAGTATTGAATATTGGTGATGAACTGGTTTCAGACAAGCTTACCATTGCCAATTTTTTAGCTGCTTTTTTTTTTGCAAATATACCCGTGGATATTACTAAGTGTCTCGCATCATCACCGGATGTGGCTGAACTCTTTTTAAATCAAAGCGTAAAACAAACTGTACCTAACTTTAGTTTTAAATCCGTAGCAAGTGATGATATTATAAAAGCTTTTAAGAGTATTAAAAGGAAAGGCACAGAAGGTTTGTGGGGACTGTCTGTTGCAGTCGCAGCAATTGAATCAATCATACTAAACATTGCTACAATCCTTGCAGCCATCTTCAATGGCTGTATAAGTGATGGTGTCTTTCCCGATTTAATGAAAATAAGTAGGATAATACCCATTTTCAAGGCAGGTTGTTCAAAAAATGCCACGAATTATAGGCCTATCTCAATACTGCCAGCTTTAAGTAAAATATTTGAAAAGCTGATGCTCAGCCAAATGTTGTCGCACTTTAACGTGAATGAGATATTGCATAACAAGCAGTTCGGGTTTACAAGGGGCCGCTCTACTCAGGATGCAGGTTGCACATTAATTAGGTCAATATTGGAGGTTTGGGAGGGATCACAGGATGCGCTGGGAGTTTTCTGTGATCTCTCTAAGGCTTTCGATTGCGTTGATCATCGTACGCTCGTTGTTAAACTGAAGTACTATGGAATATCTGGCACATCTCTTGATCTTGTGATGTCCTATTTATCGGGGCGACAACAGATGGTTTCGATAGGCGGTGTCACTTCGGCACGTCATCCTGTGAAAAAGGGGGTGCCCCAAGGATCTATATTGGGCCCATTTTTATTTCTAGTTTATATAAATGATCTCCCTTATCTGGTAGAGAAAGTATCAGACATAGTTTTGTTCGCTGATGATACGTCGCTCATATTTAAAGTAAATAGAAAGGATAAAGATCTTATTGAGCATAATAAAACACTCAGCTTTATATCAGAATGGTTTTCGGCAAATAATCTCTTGTTAAATGCAGGGAAAACTAAATGCATCAGGTTCTCATTGCCGAATGTGACTCAAATTGTACCAACAGTTGCACTTAATGCGAAAATATTAGATTTAGTCCCATCGACCGTATTTTTAGGATTGACACTTGATTCAAAATTGCAATGGGGTCCTCAGATTGAAAAGTTAGCAGGTAAATTAAGTTCGGCTTACTATGCTGTCTGGAAAATAAGGCAATTGTCAGATGAACAAACTGCTATATTAGTGTATTTCGCGTACTTTCATAGCATTATGTCGTATGGCATTATGCCGTGGGGTTCGGCGGCTGACATAGGTACTATTTTTGTATTGCAGAAAAGAGCAGTCAGAGCCATTTATGGTTTAGGCTGTCGCGATTCTTTGCGAAATTTGTTTAAAGAAATAAATATACTTACTGTGCCATCGGAATATATATATCAGAATGTAATGTTTGTTAGAAAAAATATTCATAATTATAAAAAGAAAAGTGAACTGCATAATATAAATACTAGGAATAAAAACAAACTAGCCATGCCAGGCTTTAGAGTAAGCAAAACTAATAAATCATTTTTAGGAAATTGTATTAGGTTTTATAACAAGCTTCCTACTCAAATTACTGATCTGCCTGACACAAGTTTTAAAACACATATTAAGCGTATACTTATGGCTAGGGGTTATTACACCACTAAAGAGTACATCGATGACAAAGACGTCTGGCTCTCACTTCCTACCTGCACATTGCTCGCTGGAGATCTTGTAGCCATATAGACATGACTGATCTGCTGTGTTACGTGAACTATCTGTAAATGATTGCTATCATATACTTAATTTAAAATTATTGACTCTGTCTCAAAATGAATAATGTTATTGTTTCGAAGTTTTTCTTTTGTATACCTAAATATAATCTAAAATAATAAGCATTCAGACAACCGATCGAGCATATATTGTGTGTGCCAACTAAATAATTACTTACTCTAATTGGACCCAATCCCGTGTTCATGCCCGCTTGAGTATGTTTCGCCGGACCGTCTCAACTGGGTCGTGTTGAAACCGGTAGTAGATGAACCCACTGAGTTTGTTTCGCTGGGTCTTCTCAGTTGGGGCGCATTGGATCCGGTGGTAGCATTAAAGCGCGACCGTCGTTATTGACACAAGGTCCGTCATAATAATAATACCTTTAATATAGACAGAACCATTGCAATATGTAATAAAAATATTAGACTTAAACTAGATAATTAAACATAATCTCTTGACAATAACTTGATACGAGCTAGCTAAATATCATTTCTGTAATAAAATATATTTTATAAATGTTTTCATACAAGATGTACCTAAATATCTATGTTACTAGAAATAATATCTAATGTATACAACTATATTACTACAAACATGTTCTGACTATTTACAAGCGCTTTTTTAAAGTCTACGTGAATAAAAACCTTTTTTATTTATTTATTTAGATGTCGGCGACTTAGCCGGTAGAGCCCCAGGCACGTTGTTAAAGTAACAACGTGCCTGCTTTGCATTCCAATTATTTTTAATAAAATAAAATTAGTTTTAATATTCGGAAATAAACATTAACTCTTTATCCTAGATCCTAGCAGTACTTCTTGGCTTCCTTTCGGAGTCAACACTACAACCATTTATATTCAGGTGATGATAAATTAGCCATTCCTGATTGACCTCCATTGATGATCAGACCAATATTGGACGCAATATAGATACCTGCCTCGGCTACGGCCGATCGTATCGTTTTTGTGAACAAAACTATTTTTGTAGAACTTATGAGACTCCAGAAATAAATATATAAGCATGTATCAAACTGCGAAAATAAATGTCTGGCGACACGAAGCTACGATGTAGCCTACTTTCTTGTAGTTTCACTTCGTACTGAAGGGAGAATTATTGCCTGTAGTCTAGTGGTCAGTGGCCCTCACTGATAAGCCAGAGCTCGTAGGATCGATCTCCACCCAGAACAAATACTTGTGTGATGACCACGATTATTTGCTCTGTGTCTGGGTGTAATTTATCCATAATATGTACATACTCGTACAGTAGTCTCACGCTTATTTTGTCAGAGGGGTAGGCAGAGACAACGGATTTCCATTTATCACGATCTTTGCATCGGCTTTACGTGCTCTCCGAGGCACGGGGTATATTATCGCCAACTCCCAGTTTTCGAGCTGATAATGTGAAATTTAGCTTTTTACAGAAAAGTCCCAAAATCACTTTTGACCCGACCCGGGATTCGAACCCAGGACCCCGTTCTCTGCGGTTGAACAAGCTACCGCTAGACCAACGACATACAAACTCTTCACCTGTTCGACTATCTCTCCCCCAATCACAATATCACATGTTGTCCTGTATTCATCCCTCTCAAATACCATTACTTTCGTCTTACCAACATTCATTTTCATCCCTCTCCTTTCAAACGCTTTATGCACATTTGTTATCATCACCTGCAACTCGTCCGCCGATGATGCAAGTAGAACTTGATCATCAGCGTAAAGCAGACATTTGGTAAGTAACTCATTGATCCTTAGACCACATTCACTTTCTTTCAAATCTTTTAAACAGCTATTCATGAATAGGTTAAACAACCACGGTGACGCTACACCTCCCTGTTTAACACCCTTTTAGATACTAAACCACGCAGTGTATGACCCGTTAATCCTCACACAAGCTCTGGAATCCCTATTCAATTCTGAACGCGGAAAAAGTGATATGTTTGTTATGTTAAACGCCGTGCCTTTGACTTCTCGTTCGGTTCATACCGATATATACTTAAAAGTAAATACTAAGTAAGTTTGTTGAATATGGAATAATAGGTAATAAAATCGTATTGGACGGCTGTTTAACAATTTAAAACGCAGACACACATCGAATTCAATTTAATTATTGCAATTTAATACTATGCATTCGCAATATTTATTTTATTGTGTTACGCTTTGATTTTATTATTCAACAGAAGTGATTCGTAGCACAAGTCAAATAAATACCTAATTACTGAAGAGCGTTCGCGTTTTTATGTTTAGCTTAAATACACATTGAATGCACTTGTCTTGTGTGCAATAACGGGCCGGCTTCTGTTATGCCCAATTGATGTATCAAATTTAAATAAAATTATTATTAATCCAGGATATGGTTATCATGTCGGGATGTGAACAACGCCATTTTCAAAAACGCGCACACACAGGCACATCCCATATTTTCGCAGCGGTTTCTTTCACAACTCTTTCAACCAATACTTTCGCATACAACTTACCAACGACGCTGAGCAAACTAATGCCCCTAAAGTTTTTACGATCTTGGCGTGAGCCTATCCATAATATGTATGTATTAAAAAATATATAAGTATGTTGATCAGTTGTCTGGGTGCCACAGTACAGGCTCTGCCTAGTTTTGAGCTCAGATGGCACTGTGTCAAGTAATGTATCGTCACATTATAATATATCTACAGTGTCGTATAATGTATCTACATTGGTTTCGTACTTTTTACTTGATGAGACAAACAAATAAACAGACCAAAATTCAAAAAATGCTGGATATGCGTTCTGTTGTAAAACGAATTTTCTACAAATTTATAGATATTTACATATTTATAAAAATCTATGCAGTTGGAAGGAGGAAATATGATAATACAAAAAAAAATTGGTGGATTTTAACATTGTTTCCTTTTCCACAAATATTCGTGAAAAGTGGGACGGCCGCGACAGTTGGGTTTTCTCTTAAGAATGTCACGCTATCTACGTTACACAATTTGTATCATAATATACCACATGGCACCTCGGGAAAATCTCCGTGTCGTGAGATATCGGTCCGCCGCGCACCGGCACTTCCTCGAATCTCTCAGTAGATAAACAAGTCTGTAGAGAGATTCCGTAAGATGATATTTTATAGATCGGTAATCGTATGACGTGCGATGCCACGTGCGCTCGCCTACGACATGCTACACACTGATATGTTACTAAACACATTGGCCGGTAAGTAAATATTGTAATCACGTTTTATGATTCGCTGGAGTAGATTATTCCTCAATGCGAGCGGAACATATTCTGAACTCAGTTAAAACTACACATAGTGACATAGCTGAGAAAATGTAAATTTGGAACTCCATGGCAGCCGGTACGTAACAATGAAATGTGTGAAGTTGACATTATTAAAACAATTTACATATAATAATAATAATGATATAATAATATGAACTGTACACATAATTATTTAATTAATCCCCATCTTAAAATCAGAGAAACTCGATAAACGAATACGCGATGGAGTGAATTAATAATATATATAATATAATATAGACATGTTCTTTTTAAAAAACTGAAATTTATTAGTTTGTAACATGTTCCCATACACATTTAGTCTGGAGTAGAATTTATAAAGACAACTTGAAGTGACTGTGAAATGAAACCAGATACAGAACTGGGTAGCAAATGGCAAATAATCCCTCTATTTTTTTTTTATTTATAATTATAACCTAATTCCAAGGTACTAGTAGTACTAGCCATAAAATGTTTTATTTCCATAGTGATTATATTGTTATAAGCATAGATTTAGCATTCAGTATCGCTTTTAAACCATAGGTACGCTTTGTTTACAATACCCTACATGTGCTCGTTTTCAACAACTGAGAAGACTCGATTTGTCACGAGACATGACAGATAGGTAAAAACAATGCTTTAAGCAAGTGATAACGACCGCACGTGTCGCGAACTGCTTTTGATAATCGCATTAGTGCTGCCCCGTTGGCCTGGCGGTAGCATGTTCAACTACAGATAGTGTGGCCATAGGTTCAAATGGGGGGTCGGACATAAAGTGTTATTGAAACGGTTTTTAGTTTCTGTAGCAGCCCAGTAGCAGCTTAGTTGGCTACTGAGCAGGACATGCTATCCACTCGTGACTGGGCAAATCCGCGCAGCTGTGAGTCCGGCATGTGTTCTCTCCCCGATGGACTATGACAGCCATCTGATTATTATTATTAGAGTAAGGGGAGGAAGAGTGCCACACACTCCGGTAGTCACCGACAGACTCGACCAGGAGCACTATTATATTAGTTAACTTCTTTATGTCAGATAAATTTTCTCAATAGTGTTGTGTCTATAATTTGGAGATATGCCATAAGCACCACACTTGTTCAGAGTACACAGAGAGACACTGCTACCCGTTCTTTGGGAGATATTCCCTTGGGCTGACTTCTACGCCCCCCACGGGATGATGATATTCTTCGCCGTCTGCCGCACACTAGGTAAACTTAAGCGGACGTTATTATAAATAATCGCCTAGGATATTAAGGTAGTAAACACAATATTTTGCATGAAGTTGGAATGTTTAAACATGTATTTAAGTAATGGTAAAGCAGGGGGTATACAAACCCGGGCGAGAATAGTGGAACGGAAAATCCTTCCATCCACCATGAACATGTTTCGGTTGATAAGCTGACAATGTAAATGATAATTTTGTTAGTTACTGATTGAGCGTTGTGAACCTTAGTAGCGTCGAGCCACACATGCCTCTTGTTTTTGTTGTATCGGAATGTAAGCATCGGTCGGTGTAGCTTCATACCTAATTAACAATTTATGTTACTTAACCTATTACTTTTTATTGCGTGGGAAAATCCGTCTAATAATGTGTACTTCGTAATAGGCATCGCCTTAGTTTAGAAGCTATTTCATTTATGGACTTTGGTAAAAAATGGCGAAAAAAATGGTTGTATACATACATCTATTCGGTTTCTTATACAAAAATATAACAGATTTTTTTCACCCTACTGTTATGTGGATATGTTTTGATTTAGCAACGTATAAAGTGTGTGAGTACATCAAGTACCGACAAACATTCGTTAATACCAAATCAAAAAACAGGTTATAAGTGGTAACATTGTAATACATGTGCACTGTGTTCTACCACAAGGTGCGCAAATTTTGTCATAGGACATACATAGGTACATGTGTAGGTGTTGAATAAAATATAATATGTTGATTGTTCAGCATA
This sequence comes from Pseudoips prasinana, assembly GCA_951640165.1. Classification (NCBI taxonomy): domain Eukaryota; kingdom Metazoa; phylum Arthropoda; class Insecta; order Lepidoptera; family Nolidae; genus Pseudoips; species Pseudoips prasinana. The sequence goes on along the minus strand of OX621240.1, from coordinate 39,865,844 downwards.
TTATTTTTCTCACAAGTAAATCGTCATTAACATTTAACAAGGTAAAATTATGTTCAGAACTTAATCATACAAACAATAAACAGCTCAACAAAATATTAAAACAACAGTTATTAAATATCAAGAATTCAAGACTTAGAAACAAAAACAAATTAATAGTAATAATATTAAATAATTAAATAATATTATTTAATTAATATATAATAATAATATTAAATTTGATGGGATACAATTTGATAAATTCGTGTCAAAGTTAGAAATTACAATGCAAGACAGTCCTGTAGCAATCAACATCAATAAATTAAGAAACAAAAATGTATCTTGCAATTTATCAATTAAATATTCACTTAAATTATAATAACATTCGGTAATTGGAAAACATTTTATTTCTTTCTTAAATATATCAATTTTTAGCTCTTTAAGCCCTTTTGGCAACTTATTATAAATTATGGAAGCCATATGAAAAATACTTTTGTGCAGTAGAGTAGTATTTCTTTTAAGTATACATAGATGCTGTGTGTCTCGCTGTTGCTATTACACACCGCAGAACCTAATGGTAATAGATTCGCATTTGTCTTTACACCTCATCAGAATATTGGATCTCATGTCTCTGCGCAGTTTAGCTAGCGTGGCGACGGGGATTTACATAATTCGCATCATCACCGCACTCGCTGCGCAGGCACACATTTATTACTCATATTATGTTGGTAGCATTTTTGAGTCAACGGATGTTCTCAGTACGGGCTGGAGCCTGGAGCCTTTTAAACCTACGACGTTCTCTTGGTGACTGTGACGTTTTGTCATCCTAATGGGTAAAGAGAGTTCAGGAACTTAGGAGACACGAAGTGCGGATGGATCATACAGAATACTTATAATTCTGTTAATTTTGTGATCCTGGGTGTAAGTAAAGTCGCGACTACTAAGTTTTGTACTCCAACATGTCGATAGCAACTCGTAAATGTTTATTAATTACTTATTCGTGCGAGGCAACGAGCGCACGGGCCTATAGCAAAAATTGCGAGGGCGCATGAGAAATTGCATAGATACAATCACAAAATTAGAAAGAAAGGATAAGGGAAAACATCGCCGCCGAATTTGCGACCGTCGTTGGAGGACGATTTCATAGGAGTCAGTTGCGATAACGTAATTAGCTGCGACCTAATTATGAGTCATTTTCTCATGAAAACTTATGAAGGAAACTTGTGTAATCTTGATAATAGCTACATGTTTTTGTCAGTGGTATACATAACTCGTCACACGCACGCTCATATATCGATACAATCGATGCGGGCCCCTAGATACAATCCGTGGTCCGCCGACTTATCCGACATAGTCTGAAGGCGAGATAAAAATTAACAGGCTTCCAACAACAATTAGGCATCGCAGCAATAAATAAAGCAATGAACATTTGCTACAATAAAGACACCAAATAAAACACCTAAGTGACGGCTGTCGCCTAATATCCGATTTACACCTCACTTGTAGACTGCAAATAACCAACAACAATACCATACGTAGTGTTATCATGTCAGAACATGGTTTTCCTACACATTTTGTACTTAGGTGTATCAGCCTTTTGTACCGTCTCCTCACCTTACTTATGACGATATATTTTTTAATAAAGTACCAAGTATAGTACTTTATACGTATAACAAACTAGTCTAGAGACTAATAAGTAATTTTATATTAACATAAACTTCTACATAAACATAATTAATTCTAAGAATCAGTCCACCGACTTCTCTTAGTTATATTTGTTCAGGGGAAGTAACTTTGTTCATGTGTTCTTTCTAATTATTCAATTATCTCACTAATCACTAATCAAGACACAAGTTCATAGGGTTTTGTTTCTCAGTAACTCTGTAATATCGAGTAGCTGGATGGCTTCGACGTTGATGACAATTTTGCAAATGTAGTTAGTTGTTTTTTCCAGTTATAGTAATTAACCGATAACGCTATAAGAAATATTATGTACCTACTACATATGTATCTCCAGTATCTATCATTTAAAAAAAGAACGTTTTTCTCGGACGTCAGTTAAAATGTACAAACACATATACAAACACACACCAGAGAGTGCCAGAGACACAGACACACACACAAACTTTTTACTTAAATTCGTCAATAAAATGGAAAAAAATGCATTCATTAGGTGCTTTTATTATTGTAAAGATAAAAATGTAATAATCTGCTTTAACTTTGATTATTATTTACATTAAATTCATCAAGTAATTATAAATTTAACAATTATTGTAAATTATATAATATGATGTAACTTATAGTACTTTATAAAAAACCTACTCTCATTGAATTGTTTAGCTGTGCCCTACATACACAACAGGGTATCATGTGTAACTGTTACCACTGACTGTTAACATCTATTGTAAGACATGATATTAAGCAAATAAATTGAAATTGAAATATTGACGAGCGAATGATAAACGCTCCTCGACTTACTGCATACTGCACAATATGTGAGTTTCATATCAGACACAACAAAAGTATTCGAATTTTAAGATTCAAGTAAGGTGTGACATTCTACTCCGATCTATCAGACTATTCTAACCTAACATATAAATTAATGCTCGAAGTAATCAGTGTTTATTTTCGACACAAAGTTTCGACGATAATTGATAGCTTACACCAAGGTCACGAATGTAAGACACTAGCTCAAAAAAAAACAATTTTACGTAGGCATTATACTACCTGCATGAACGTAATATCTAGCGGTCGACCCGTTGTCAGTCAGCCAGTATCTCTAATACTACGCAATAGATTATCGAAGTTTATTCACCTGTCACCTCTCAGTCAGATGTCTCGACTGATAAAGTAGAAAATATCTGTTGAAAATAGGTAATGATTATGTTATCGATTTGATATCGTGACGCAAGATAGCTGCTTGTCAATACTAGATAATGCTAAGGCGCTCTGACACACGATATCACACGATCCCATCACGACGGCGCCGATAACAATGCCTTCTCATTGATGGATGACATCCTTGACAGCGAGCTTGTAATCCAAGGGCAGTATACTGAACAGTCTCCCGAGTCTTATTCCACTCTCAATTCTACTGCAACGAACACACGAGCTTATCTTTGATCCAGTTTTATCCCAAACTTTATAATAATTTCCACCGCGACTATAATTATTTATTTATTTTCTAATAAAATTCCTATAGGTACATATATATACACCAACCTACGTGTCTGAACAGCTTATTTACATTTCGTTCGACTTACAATAGTAATTTACTGATTTGTTAAAATATATTATTAAAGTGCTGGCTCATATCGTTTACAACAAAGTGAGCCAGAATACTAAAATACATCAGAGTTACATATGCTGCAATTTCATGATGCTATTTTATCGTGTCGACCCTCGCACCATTTTAATTAAAAATAAAACAATAAATTCATTTATTTCAAGCAAAACATTTCTTTTTTTAAGAAAATCAGAACAAAAATCTTCAACACCTTTTATACTATGCATATGGAGTCCCCCTATTTCGCAGAAATAGCCCGTCTCCCTGTAAGCGATGTTGGCAAGGAAACTATTGCTGAAGGGTGGGCCGTGCAATCAAACAGTAGAAGTGACCCGCGTGCGCATGGAGGTGCCGACACAGTTGATGCGACTCTCGCACGCATTCTCGAAGCGTTACAGAAACAAGGCAACCGCAACAGTGCAGTGACGCCAAAGGATTTGCAGTACAGTTACAAATATAAATTTGTAAATCTTGTACATAAAATTCAATCAGAATCTAATATTTTTAAGAGTACAAGAGATACCTGCAAAAGATGTGTGGTGTATATTTTTGGGTGAAAACCCAAAATACCCAAAACGGTAAAAACAAAGCCGTATTGTTATCACTATAAAATCTCTCTATCTGTATGTCAGAGGACTAGACGATTCCAAGCTTATTATTTGGCTGTTGAGAAAAGTGTAGAGCTAACACCTTAAATTGGGTGGTACGTAGTTTTAAATGTTGCTGTAGCGACACACGTTGCGGCGAAAATATTTCAGCGTGGTACGCTGCAGCCGCTAGCCGGGGCGAAAACTTATTGAAGCGAAACCCACGAAGTCGAATGACACCGCAGAAACTCAGTTGTGGCGAATGAAGTTTGTAATTACATATGTATATGGTAGTTTGAAACAAAAAGGTGCAATAACACACTAAAAGTATAAGTTTCAACAAAAAACAAAAGTTAAATTTCAAGTATCTATATGTATATATGAATCATATCCGTCACCATTTGTTTAACACTTATACGTATATTAACTTATAGTTATTTAGGAGACGTATACGCTGTATATTCCGAAGATGTTATGTAACAGTTTGTATTTCTAATGAATAAATATATTTACAACGCAATAAAATTTGATATACATATGTACTTCTCGTTTTGATCAGTATAAATAAATGTCTTGAGACAGTTAACACCCTGCCATCCGATCCCAAACTGGGCAGAGCCTGCACTATGGCATCTATACAACTGATAAATATACTTCTATATTTGTAAATACATACATATTATATATAAATTACACCTAGACACAGAACCAATAATCGTGCTCATCACACAAAGATTTGCCCTGGGTGGGGATCGAACCCACGACCCCTGGCTTAGCAGTCAGGGTCGTGAACCACTCGGCCAACAGGCCAGTCAATACAACACTTAGATCTTACAATGCTCGCAATTTATAGGAGGGTGGGCCTAAAATAAGGCATAAGTTTTGTAGAATGTCTCATACCGGCTGTAACTGTAGTCATAGTATAAAATAAAAAATCTCCCAAATGCGAGTCGGACTCGCCCATGAAGGGTTCCCCAGCAGCAAGTATTGTAGTTGATTAAATGAAAGGTAAATTGCGGTTTCGATTTATGACGCATTAAAAAAACTACTTACTAGATCCCGTTCAAACCAATTTTCGTTGTTAGTTTACATTGTAATGTACATCGTATATTATCACTCATTTTACCACTTTGGAAGTGTCTCTCGCGCAAACTATTCAGTTTAGAAAAAATATATATTAGGACCCTCAATATAATTTTTTGAAGACCTATCCATAGATAGCCCACATGTATGGGAACAAAGAAAAAAATTTGAGTTTCAGTTCTATGTATGGGGAACCCTCAAAATTATTGTTCCTATTTTTGTGCGAAAATTTTAATGCGGTTTACAGAATACATCTACTTACCAAGTTTCAACAGTACCTACAGCTCTTATAGTTTCGGAAAAAAGTGGCTGTGACATACGGACGTACAGACAGACAGACATGACGAATCTAAAAGGGTTTTTACCATTTGGCTACGAAACCCTAAAAATGAATGAAAATACATCTTTTCGACCATTGATGTCTCGTTACGGAAATCTGTTTAAGTTATCAATGGGTTCCGAATAACAATGCCCAACGACATATCATTAAGAGAGAAAGGAAAACCATTACCTATGTCTGAAGCACCTAAGATTCACTGTAGTAGTAAATATCATAACATATATAATCGCTGTCTAGGACGCAATGTAAAGTTTGGAGAGGATAGCAGCAGTCGCCTGTTGTTATTTGCAACGGAAAAGAATCTGCGAATGTTAAACGTATCACCATTTTGGTTAGTAGATGAAACTCTCCAAACTTGCTCGATATTGTTTGCACAAATATTTTCCGTGCATGGTATAGTTGGCACTGATGATTACAGAAGCATACGGGTTGCTCCCCAAAAAGACTGAAGAGTGGTGATTGATTTGAAGCCGGAAAAAATAATTTCCGATTTAGAATTGGCAATTATAAATGCAGTGAATTCTGTTTTTCCAGCTACAACTCAGTCAGCTAGTCTATTTCATCTGGGCGAAAGTATTTGGAGAAAAATACAAGAAATAGGCCTCAATCTAAAATATCGTTCAGACAGTGAGTTTGCGCTTAAAATTCTATATAATTGTAGCTTTGGCCTCTATTCCGCCATAAGATATACTGAATGTCTTCATCGAGTTAAAAGAGGTGATTTTTCCTGAAGAAACTGAAACGGTTACCGATTACTTCGAAAAATATTACGTTTCGGGACAGTTCTTATTCCGTGAATCAAATGGAAAAACTATAATATAACTTTTACAACCTCTATATCCAGCTGCTTTGTGGCATATCAAAAGAAATAATGATTTGCATCTTCCAAGAACTCAGAATAGTGTGGAGACATTAATCATAGGAGGTGGAATTCCTTAATGAAAAACAAGACACTAGGAATGTACAGCTGTATAAAAAATTAATTGAAGAGCAAAAGCTCATAAAAAGAATTCTGAGTAAAATCCCTCAGACGCCACCAAAAAAAATTATAATAAGCTACAAGGACAATCCATAGTAGCAAAATCAAAAATAAAATGAGCACCGTTGATTTTGTACAAGCTGTAGATTTAATTAAATGTCAAAAATCATTGCCGTAAGGCAAGAATTAAAAAAAATTGTACAGATGGCTATACTTACCGGCAATGATTTTTGACATTAAATTAGTTTTTATTTAGTAGGTACACAAAATCTTTACATTTGTTGATTAAAATGAAACTTAAACTTCTCTCCCCATCCTTGACTATGGTGATACCAGTTATCTTGATGTCACGGAGGACCAACTTGATAAACTTGAGCGACTTCAAAACTTCTGTATACGATTCATATTTGGTTTGCGTAAATATGATCACGTCTCTGAATTTCGCACTAAACTCAAGTGGCTGCCCATAAGACTTCGTCGGAATACTCACATTGTCACGCTTCTATACCGTATTCTGTTCAATCCCGCTACTCCTCTCTATCTCAAGGAACGTTTCAAGTTTCTTCACTCAACTCATTCGAGACTCTTGCGGTCTTCAGAAAACTTACGACTCAAAATGCCAGCGCATTCCATTAATTTCACCGACAAATCCTTCAGTGTACAAGCTGTGTGCTTATGGAATGCGCTGCCAATACAGATCAGGTGCGCTCAATCACAGCATGTATTTAAAAATATGGTGAAACAGCACTATTTGACGATATCTACTAGACAATAATTAATATACTGCTTTCCTATTGTGAAATGATATCCTTACACTTATATTTGTAAATATATTTATACATATGTATATATCTATCTATTTATATGTATGTATCTATGTATGTATCTATGTATGTATCTATTTATGTATATGTAGGTATAGTCGTATGACTCTAGTTACGTATTCGTACGTAATATTAGATTAATTTAGATTCATAACTTCTAATTGCAATTAGTACATCTTCTGCTACCTTCATCAGGTTATTTTCAATTCTGGTCCATTCAACGCACAATGGTTGCCTGGAAGAGATCGCTTTTAGCGATAAGGCCGCCAATTGCATAATAAGTTTATGTCCTTGTTTGTAACCATTGTTATGTTTTACTTATTTTTGCAATAAAGTGTACTTCTTCTTCTTAAACTTTCACACTCTTATTTAAAATAATTCCTTGATCCGCCGCTTAACCATGTCTCAGCTAAACCCTGCTCAACCACTTAAACCCCGCTCAACTATTTCTTTATTTAAAAACCCTACTTAAAGGTTTCTCAGCTAAGTAACGTCATTTTATTTTACACTGTCAACATTTCTGATACTGGTATAGAGCTTGACCAAAATTAATCGACTAAATCGGATTATGTATCAAAACTTTATGATTTTTGCTCTATGGTAGACATGGAATGATAGATTTATGATCGTAACAGTGCATTTTCAAGGACTATTGATTTTCTTCGGTGGATTTTGAAGTTTATGATAAGATTCCCACTGGAATTCAGTATTTATTTAAAAATTAAAACGGTTAGTAACTTCAATAAAACCTCCATTCACAAACAAACGTCAAACAAAACGTCAGCTGATGCAAATAAAATCCGCCATATTTGAGCTAGCTTTAAACCAGGGGCCGACGTGGTTTAAATTTTGACATGGCTCATCCGCGGGTCAAAATTAAATCGTGTTTTTAAATGAAAAATTTGATAAACCATGGTTGAGCGGCTGGCTTAAATTTAAGTAGCGTTTTTAAATAAGACTGTCAGTGTTTTATTGCACCTTTTTGTTTCAAACTAGCATATGCATATTTTTTTTATTTTTTTTTTTTAAAACGGGACTAGTCCCTCCCTCTTACCCACCACTGCAACTCCTGTAAGCCAGGATCAACAGTGGCACACAATGAAATGACACTGAGCGGTGAAGCTCAGGCATGTCCCGGGGAATCGCTTTAACTGTCTTGGATCCCGCAACGAATTTAATCAGAAACAGAAAAAAGGAGGAGTTAGAAAATGAATAGTTCCACTTCCCTCCAGAGCAAAGCGGGAGACAGAATGATGTAAAGAGGCTATAGCCTCATAAAATGAGAGATTTGCAACTAGAGAAGCCAGCTGCAAAAGCACCGAGGATCAATTTAAGGGTCCTAAGTGAGCTGTTATATTTGATTCCAATAGTAGGTATGGCAAAAACGCTTAAACGCACGGAAGTTGTTCCTTGTTGCTACAAGATCCGTATAATAAACTACTCCAGATATTGGTTGCAAGCTGTTTAACATAATATCACGCTGATTTTGCCAGAGATCACACTCCCACAGGATGTGGTGAGCAGTTTGTTCATATTCGTTACCGGATGTTGAGCACAGACAGATTGGTGAAGATACTAATTTGAAACTATACAATTTACTTTTAAAATTGCCGTGTCCGGTAAGAAATTGTGCAACACAATGGTCTATGATTAGCCAAGTTTTATTTAACCGTTCGCGTACGTCCGGAAAGAACTGGTGCAGATGGCGACCCTTGGTTGACGTATTCCATCTACATTGCCATTCATTTAGTAGTTCGTTATTTAAGTCAGCTATTGGCATAAATAGCCTGGTTATTTTCGCACGGTCGCGTAATGATAAGAAATCATTTTCTAAATTATCGCGCGTAGAATAATACATTGCTGCTCGTCTTTGTACTTCAAGATCAACCGGTAGTACACCCGCTAGGACAGGTAGGGCCTCTGTGCTCACTGTTCTATAGGCTTTACACAGAAATATCAACGCCAACCTCTGGCTTTGTAGTAATTTACGGCGAGCAGCTCCGATGGTAGCCCTATCAGCCCACACAGGCGAGCCGTAGCATATACACCCAAGATAGGTTGCCCCGTAAATGATTTTAAGAGTATTAAAAGAGAGGCCCCAGGTTGCCGTCGATATCCTTGTAAGTGCAAAAAAGTTTCGCTTAGCTTTTTCCCCAACTGATTTAATATGTTCTATAAACGAGAAATTCTTTTCTAAAACTAAACCCAAATAACAGGTTGATATTTTGCGTTTTACAGTAACATTATTAAGTTTTACGCCCGGGGGGGATTTTAGTTCACCTTTAAGAAGGAGTTGAGCATATACATATTATGTAATTACAAACTTAATTCGCCACAATTGATTTCGCTGCGGTGTCTTTCGACTTCGTGGGTTTCGCTTCAATAAGTTTTAGCACCGGCTCGGCGTACCACGCTGAAATATTTTCGCCACATCGTGTGTTAGATACATTTAAAAAGAGATGAGTACTTTAATCTAGAAACGATTTATTTTTCTTTTGTCGCTGACAAAATCTGTTTTTTAATTAAAATTGTACCGACACCCTTTAGTACTGAAAACCTTAATATAAAATAATGTATACATAATTATAGTCTGTAAAACAGTTTCAATGACTTGCACAATAATCATATCTACAGAATGGGACTAAGGATTATTTAATTATTCATATAACATGTAACTGCACTGCTTCATTGCTTTTTATTCAAGTATGTAGTACTCGTAAGTAGTAACTGAAGGAAACGTACAGACGCCAACACATCCAGCTACTCCAATCTGTCAAATTTCTTTTATAGATTTTCAACTTTATCACATAAACGTAAGGTTCACTTTCAATTGGGGAAATTTGACAGATTGGGATAGCTTGATGTGCTGGCCTCTGTACATTTAAAAAAATCTCGGACGCACTTATGCATAATGTATTCTTATATTTATTGGGCAGTAAGTTAAGGAAGTTAATCTGTTGATAGTTGCACGAGTTAAACGGCTGGAGCGCTCATTCGCCTCTATAGTCCGGTGATGCTGTGAAAGCCTCCTAGACTAAGTGTACTCGTCATGTTAAAAAGGAGCCCGATATAGTTTAACGACTGTTTTCTGATTACCGCTTAATGTGCCCTCGAAAGCACGGCGATTCTTAGCCATTAAACCACTCTAGACTCCATTATATAAAGTAACCTACAGGTGCGCACTTGCGTGCTTAGTTAGCCCCACCGACTGTTTTCGAATATAATAATATGAGTGCGGGCTTTATTGCCGGCGAGTATGGGCTACTGGCAGCGAGTTCGTCTTATCTACTAACTTCAGTGTATTTAAGAGGTTCTTCGTTAAAACGTTAGGATTCGTATCAATTTATGAATCATTCAGAGCCATGCTGAATAAAATTCAATATACAATTGCTGAACTAATTCGTAAAGCTGGTTCAGTCAGCATCTTAATTTTAAGGCTGAAATTAGTAATTCACTCAAACTAAAACTAAATAGTGTAATACAGTTATACTAACACGTTTATCATACAAATAGTGCGAAATACATAAATTGTATCGTATTATCGTTGCGACGGAACGCGGTGCGGTGCCGCGGCGCGTGCGGGCTGGCTCGCATTCAATATTTGCATATCTAATCTCTATTGTCGCCTGCGGAGTGCGGAGTGCGAGTGTGGACACATCGACGAATGATGTAAACAACTACTTTATAACCACCAGTTTGGACGCAGGTTCACTACGCCACATGAATTTAACAAGCTCATTATAAAAACAGAATTTTTATTGCGTTTTTTTGCGATTTAGGACGCATACGAAATTATGTTTAGTTTAGACCACCTGCGTTTTTGGACGTGTGACTCGCACGTGGCAGATATTTAGTTATTTCTTTATTATTGTTTAGTTACTTTGTATTATTTTCTGTGTTCATATCACGCCGCTAACTACTGACAGCGGCGGGTGAGCATTTATTGTTCTGCGGTAATTGGCGGATAACGATGTTTATACTACGTTGTATTGGCGGCGCTACTATCTGCCTATGTTAACAGTAATCATCACGATTGGAAGCATCGTCGATGCCTTGTCTTAGCAGAATAGAATAAAATGGTGCTGCGGTTAGGAATGCCGATAGATAATGAGGTCCATAGAAAAAATGTAATTAGATGTTTTCTGGGATTATTTGCACGCGAAGACACATTAATTCAGGTGCAATATTAAGTGCTCCCGGTCGCATTTCGGCTACGGCCTTCCCAAAGATGAATAGTCAGCTGCACAGGACTCGGTATGCGCAAACTCAAGCGTACTGTAGGTACAGTCTGTCACTTTCATAATCCCACAGGACGGCTATCTGACACGAGGTGGGGAGGGACCGACAGCTTCACGTGCTCTCCGAGGCACGCACCGTGATTCAGTATTGGTTGTCTACCTTGCCAGAAAAATCTTAGCAATTTTTGCCCAGCCGCCCGCTCCTGTGTGTAAGTAAGGCATGAGACATGTCATGTGTCTTCCCAGCGTTATAGGCAGTAGTGGCAGTCTACCGTCAGGCGACGCAGACGAAGAACAACAAAAAGATTGGGATTGTAACGTTTTTACCCCCGTTGCTCGTCTGTCGTCGGTACCGACGGCAGTCCACAACCGTGAGTGCAATATGACATGCAGTTATTTCAATGGCAAGGACATCACTCACCTTCAATTTATATATATATAAAAGGAAAAGCTGACTGACTGACTGACTGACATATCAACGCAGGGCCTAAACTATAAAGGTTAGAAACATGAAATTTTGCACAGGGGTTCCTTTTATAACATAGGGGATCACTAAGAAAGGATTTTTGGAAGTTCATCCCCTAAGGGGGTAAAACGGGGGTACAAAGTCAGTATGAAAATTTTTAAGTTAAAAATAAAAATATGTAGGTATTGCAGGATTTTTGGGAATTCCACCCCTAAGGGCGTTAAAGAGGGAATGTAAGTTTGTATGAAAAATGCGACATTTTTGTAGTTAAACGCATGGAAAATGATATTTGGCCATTTAGTTAAAAATTTAAATTTCAGTATTTTTGGAAATTCCACCCCTAAGGGCGTAGAATAAGGGATGTAAGTTTGTACGAAAAATATTACATTTTTTAAGTATTATACAACGTGTAACAGAAAGTGTGAACGTAACTTAAGGGGGTTATAGGGTATCAGGACGGCTACCTATGGACGAAACTTCAAACAGAAATAATTAATTTTTTATTCAACTAGTAATTTATTTTTCTATCGACAACCTAAATCAACAAGTAAGATTACCGACATTATGAACAACACTAAAAACTCAGCCGCAAGGGTAATGAACCTTACCGCGAACTCTTTGGGTACCTACTACTTAGACTGTAAATAAAACGTGTGGTTCTGTACAGTCACATAATTTATTACTCGTGTTTATTTTAAGATTCAATCAAATGTTTAACTGAATTTTTGCTCTAATTTTTAAAGGTTCCTGTAACGACATTTTAATCATTCATACAAATTTGATAACTAGGAAAAATCACTTAAAATAATTTAAATTGATATTCCGCAAGATGTTGGATGTAGGAGAAATAAATAGTTTAATTGACTTATGTAACTGCAGATATTTTTTTGTGTGTTAAATAGTAAGAATATTAATTTTTTCTTTCAGTATGTGAATCTAATCTGGCCGGAAACGAATAAGTACTTAATTTTTAATACAAACTAACCAGATAAACACACGCGGTACGACTACTGATAAATTATGAAAAAATATGAATTATGTACTAGGCTCATATGAACATTAGGGGACATTTCGAATTCCGTCCTGATTTTGTCGCAAGGAACTCTAATACGGCGGCGAATACAAAGGATTGATGTAGGTAAATAATAAATGGTTAAATATTTTTTTAATATTCATCAAAGCGGGCCCCGCGCGTGGCGGCATCTTTGAGAGACTCAAAGATGCCGCCACCGCGCGCCTCGCCATTTGAATGTGTTCGTGTATAACTCATTGGTCTAGCGGTAGCGTGTTCAACTGCAGATAATAAAGTCCTGGGTTCAAATCCCGGGTCGGGCCAAAAAGTGATTATGGGAATAATGAAGTCCTGAGTTCAACTCCCGGGTCGGGCCAAAAAGGGATTATGGGATTTTTCCGTAAAAAGAAATTTCTCAGTATCAGCCCGAAGTCTGGGAGTTGACGATATTACACCCCCATGCCTCAGAAAGCACGTAAAGCCGTCGTTCCTGAGCCTGACCTCTTTCCGGTCGTATCGCTAGTCGTCCCATCGGATCATGAGAGTGATGGAATAGAAAGTGCAGGGGCACTTTCAATTCCACCTTTAAAATTTAGAGTGATACACTAAATTTTAAAGGTTCCCTGTAACGACATATTAATCATTCATACAATACATACAAATAAAAAAATATGAATAATGTACTAGGCTCATGAACAGTAGGGGACATTTCAAATTCCGTCCTGATTATGTCCAAAGTTACACTAATATGGCGGCAAAATCAAAGAGTTGATGTAGGTAAATAATAAACGGTTAAATATCTTAAAATATTTATGAAAGCGAGCCGCGCGCGTCGTCGATACCTAGGCGGCTCTTTTGAGTGGACTCAAAGACGCCGCCAAAGGGGCCGCGTTCGAAGAAAGCCGCCAAATTCATCAAATATTGTGCATTTATTTAAAAATATTAAAATCATCAGTTGTTCGTTAACTGCTGTCTATTTAGGTCGTGTTTAGTTACTAAATCGTCTAAAATGTCGTTTAGTAATGAGTAAAGTGTTCCGCGAAATCCTTAACTATGTCGTTTAGTGATCGTAATAATTTTGAAAATTTCGGGCATTCATCTATGAAAGAATAGCCTCAGACGTGCACTTTGTGATGATGAGGATTCATAGGTCACTGAATTGACCTAACAGGCTGTTTAATTACGAGGAACCTATGTCGTGAAGGGTACAGTGTCGCCACGGAGGCCACGCCTCTTTATAACTAAGAAACATGAAATATTTACGACTCTATGAATATGTTGTACATGAGAGAGACTCGTGTTAGTTGGCAAGTCTTAGAGTTAAGCTTTCGGTGTCGGTGCACATTTTAGTGAACGTGAAATAATGAAATTCTTCCATCAGTACTGAAAACAACTTCAACTAGAAGTTAAACTATAAAAAGATTCTCGTAATGTGTTTGTGTATCACGTACTTATACGATGTAAAGTATCCAATAGCTATTCAGCAGTGCTATAAATAAAAACATAACTCGAAAATAAAACAAAATATGTGTAGTGAGTGCAATCGGAATCAAACTACCAGGCGTGCATAGAAACACAGAGGTATGTCAAACAATTTCTAGCGTAAATCAGAATCAGCTGTACTGTGTTAGTACGGATGTTCGTTATATCGATAAAAATGCCTGTCGATATATTGAATGGTATATTATTTTACGATCAAGATTAAAATGATGGTATTTCGGTATGAGATTTTGTGTATAGGTAGGCTTAAGGAGACCGTATATGCCCCTTAAGTTACGTTCACTCTTTCTGTTACACGTTGTATAATATATTTATACAAATTTAAACTATAATGAAAGCGGACAATTTCTGAGAACATTAATTTGATATAACTTACAGTTTACCCGATTTGTGTAGTTACCACTCACGCACACAAACACACACACACACACACGCATACACCGTCAGAGATATACATGTAATTTTAATTAATTAATTAATTAATATATTATTTAATAAATTTTAAATAATTCTTAATGTTATTATATTGTTTAATTTCTCCAATATTTATTTTGAAGTCCTAGCTAGTGCTAGCTAGTAGGTAATCGTATCACATCGACAGCCTCGATACAGGCTTTGCCTAGTTAGGCTATCACTGTAAAACAAATTGTACAATTACTGGACTGCTAATAAATGATATTTTCTTTATATTTTTATTTTATATTTCCCTAGGAAACACCAGGTCCAACTTCGAGAAGGAGGTCAATCGTAGAATCCAACTGGGCTAGGCAGCGTTCGGGAAGCTGCTACGTAGCATCTTCTCGTCCCAAATACCGCAATGTCTCAAGTCGAGTAATGACTTAAAGAACTCAGATGTGGTCGCTCAATATAGGCCTTATCAGACGGCTCGGGGTCACCCCAAGAGCAATAGGGAGTAATAGCCCATACTTGGAGTTTCTCTTCGAGATCAAGAAGAGAAGAGTTGCCAAGCTGAAGTGGCAGTGGGCAGGGTTCATAGCTCGATAAATCAACGGCTGCTACCGCTGGGGCAGAAAGGTTCTTGAGTAGCGCAAGACCCCTAAGCTTGTGATGCATCAAATATAAAGGAGTATCGCTGATTGAACAATGTGTCGGACTACCGGCTGGTTATGAATCCGGTTCAAGATATAAATATATAGTTAAATACCTTTATTTATTTAATACATTTTGCTTCAGCATTACTTCCAATGCGATATCATCACCTTTATTTGGGGCACCACCTTGAGTATAACCAACATAGCTGTGTTCATTTACTTAGCATTGTACTGGTGTGCGTCATGTTCAAATTTCAGATCAAATAAACGAATTATAACTGACAGTGTATATTTGTCCCTGCGAGGTACAATATTTTATACATTTCTATACATTACATTTTAATATTTTATAATTGCAACACTAAATAAAGAAATGTCCAATATAATGTCAATGTCCAAGATAAGGTGCTATGCATAATGTGTGCGTAATAAAGCGGGTGTAATAAAGTTATTGGCAGAAAATAAAGATATAATATTCTTTATTTTTCCTCGTAGTTCGCCAATAACTAGCATTAGTGAACAACGCAAGTATAAACATCGTTATCCGCCAATTACCGCAGAACAATAAATGCTCACCCGCCGCTGTCAGTAGTTAGCGGCGTGATATGTCCACAGAAATAATACAAAGTAAAAAAACAATAATAAAGAAATAACTAAATATCTGCCACGTGCGAGTCAGACTTTGCTCTATGGAGGTTCCGTACGTATAAAAACTTTTTTATACACATTTGTTTCATTCTTTCAATCGTGACGCAAAGGATTTATACGCGTTATTTTTAAAGATTTATGCTTCCGAAAGTTCACATTTTTTCTTTAATTATAAATTCATTCAATAACCATCTACATGCTTTACATACTTACAGGCCATCTCGTGACGGTCACAGTCTATCAGAGGACCAAACAAATAAAATTTATATTACTTAAATTTTCTCAAAGGCCCTAAAGGTATTTTTTCTAGTATGAAGTGCGGCATTGAAATCATCAATTCAGTACTTTACCCAGTCGACAACGCGCTGATCAAGCTCATTGTTATAATGGTGTCAAAATAAAATATTCCATGAGAGACATCGCGCCACAGGTGTCCCTGCCGCGGCGCGAGGCTGAGATAAATAATAGCGCGCGTAGATAAATACATTTGCCTAGCAAGTGCGGTTTATTATATGGTTATATGTTAATTCTATTTATATAAGTTCACAATATAACAATGTTCTGTTAAATAGGTAATAATAATAGCTACTAAATAGAAGCACTCGCCAAATTTGATTTAAACTCCACAAGCTGATACATTCCTCCTATATTTTATCATATTATCATGTTAAGTTTGTAGGCTTTCGTTGGGTTTCACTGCTTCACCAGGCCATATTGGCGGGCGAGGACTAAAGTCATCTCGCCTATAAAACAACAGTTGAAGCATCCCACGCCACAAGATCCATCATTAGATCCCTCGGAGGTTGAACCTGAACGTAGGGAAGTTGCCGACGCGAAGAATGGGGACGTTTCTATGCATCTGTTATCTACGTTAATAGAACATCTTCAATATTAAAAGTATACCAGTTATTGTGATATGTAAAATTACATTTCCATTCATATATTTGCAGCTGGCTTCTCTAGTTGCAATTCTCTCGTTTTATAAGGCTATAGCCTCGTTACATCATTCTGCCTCCCGCTTTGCTCTGGAGGGAAGTGGTCTATTCATTTTCTAACTCCTCCTTTTTTCTTTCTGATTAAATTCGTTGCGGCATCCAAGACAGTTGTCGCGATTCCCCGGGACATGCCTGAGCCTCACCGCCCTGTGTCACAAGTGAGAGAATGGCTCAGTGATACTTCGCCCAGCACAGCACTATTACAGACACAATAGCGAAGAAAAGACGGGCCTGTTGGGTGGTTGCCAAATAATGATTTATTTGGTGAACTTATAAAAATTGTTTACATTACATAATGGATAACGATGATAGCCCTGTATGATGCTTGCTCGTCGAGGACGGAGGTCATGGGTTCGATTCCCATTTCCCACCCATGACAGATATTTGTGTGCATGAACATGTCTGTTTGCCCTGAGTCTGGGTGTAATTATCTATATAAGTATATATTTACAAAATTAAAGTAGAATATGTAGTATATCAGTTATCCGGTTTCCATAGTACAAGCTCTGCTTAGTTTGGGGTCAGATGGCCGTGTGTAAATAATGTCCCAGGATATTATTATTATAAAAAAGACGCCTACATTGCGTTAACATGATCGCATCGAAAGGAATATGCGCTTATTTATGTTATCTCATAGAAAGAGCTATAATCCTACCGGTTGCAGTATTCATGTTATTCCGCGTAGTATTATTTAGTGTTGGATTTTATTCTTCCAAAAAATACAGTTAGCAGCGAAATAAACTTGTTCGAATAAAAATATATGTTGGATTATGATGATTATGAATAACTCATTAAATTCGCCAAAATAATGTTAAGATAATACGATTTTTGTTTATATCTTTTCAACATCAGTGCGAGAGATAAATACCATTTGCATAATCATTAAAGTGTTGGCGGTCAGTACTCCATTTTGTATGAACCGTCTGGAAACCTAATTATTTTCTTAGAAAAAGGCTCAGCCTAACCTCACCGATCATGTGCAACATGTAGATTATTAATTTGTTATTGGGCTTAAAGTATACTTATTAAAGTATATTTATTATCTGCGAGAATCAAGATATTTATCCTCGTATAAAATTTTCCATAATCTGTAAAGATTGAAATAAATTTAAATACGACGACTAAAGCTTCTCTAATGTAGTTAGGTCATAGTCATATATATTATATTGAGTAATTATTTGCATTTCTTTTGGATCATCATATCTTTTTCCCTACCGTGCCATTCTTGACGTAGCAGCTACTGCGAAACAGTAGTTTTTTAAATAATATCAGGATCAACTTAACATTTAATTACAATTTATTGTCTAAAAGCGTTGAATTATAATAAACTAAATAAATAAAAAAGGTTTTTATTCACGTAGACTTGAAAAAAGCGCTTGTAAATAGTCAGAACATGTTTGTAGTAATATAGCTGTATACATTATTATTTCTAGTAAAATAGATATTTAGGTACTTACACATTGTATGAAAACATTTATAAAATTTATTTTATTATAGCATTGATATTTAGCTAACTCGTATCAAGTTATTGTCAAGAGATTATGTTTAATTATCTAGTTTAAGTCCAACATTTTTACTACATATTGTCAATGGTTCTGTCTATATTAAGGTATTATTATTATGACGGACCTTGTGTTAATAACGACGGTCGTGCTTTAATGCTACCACCGGATCCAATGCGCCCCAACTGAGAAGACCCAGCGAAACAAACTCAGTGGGTTCATCTACTACCAGTTTCAACACGACCCAGTTGAGACGGTCCGACGAAACATACTCAAGCGGGCATGAACACGGGATTGGGTCCAATTAGAGTAAGTAATTATTTAGTTGGCAAACACAATATATGCTCGATCGGTTGTCTGAATGCTTATTATTTTAGATTATATTTAGGTATACAAAAGAAAAACTTCGAAACAATAACATTATTCATTTTGAGACAGAGTCAATAATTTTAAATTAAGTATATGATAGCAATCATTTACAGATAGTTCACGTAACTCAGCAGATCAGTCATGTCTATATGGCTACAAGGTCTCCAGCGGGCAATGTGCAGGTAGGCAGTGAGAGCCAGACGTCTTTGTCATCGATGTACTCTTTAGTGGTGTAATAACCCCTAGCCATAAGTACACGTTTAATATGTGTTTTAAAACTTGTGTCAGGCAGACCAGTAATTTGAGTAAGAAGCTTGTTATAAAACCTAATACAATTTCCTAAAAATGATTTATTAGTTTTGCTTACTCTAAAGCCTGGCATGGCTAGTTTGTTTTTATTCCTAGTATTTATATTATGCAGTTCAGTTTTCTTTTTATATTTATGAATATTTTTTCTAACAAACATTATATTCTGATATATATATTCCGATGGCACAGTAAGTATATTTATTTCTTTAAACAAATTTCGCAAAGAATCGAAATTTTATAAATGTTTTCATACAATGTGTAAGTACCTTACACATTGTATGAAAACATTTATAAAATTTATTTTATTATAGCATTGATATTTAGCTAACTCGTATCAAGTTATTGTCAAGAGATTATGTTTAATTATCTAGTTTAAGTCCAACATTTTTACTACATATTGTCAATGGTTCTGTCTATATTAAGGTATTATTATTATGACGGACCTTGTGTTAATAAGGACGGTCGTGCTTTAATGCTACCACCGGATCCAATGCGCCCCAACTGAGAAGACCCAGCGAAACAAACTCAGTGGGTTCATCTACTACCAGTTTCAACACGACCCAGTTGAGACGGTCCGACGAAACATACTCAAGCGGGCATGAACACGGGATTGGGTCCAATTAGAGTTAGTAATTATTTAGTTGGCAAACACAATATATGCTCGATCGGTTGTCTGAATGCTTATTATTTTAGATTATATTTAGGTATACAAAAGAAAAACTTCGAAACAATAACATTATTCATTTTGAGACAGAGTCAATAATTTTAAATTAAGTATATGATAGCAATCATTTACAGATAGTTCACGTAACTCAGCAGATCAGTCATGTCTATATGGCTACAAGGTCTCCAGCGGGCAATGTGCAGGTAGGCAGTGAGAGCCAGACGTCTTTGTCATCGATGTACTCTTTAGTGGTGTAATAACCCCTAGCCATAAGTACACGTTTAATATGTGTTTTAAAACTTGTGTCAGGCAGGTCAGTAATTTGAGTAAGAAGCTTGTTATAAAACCTAATACAATTTCCTAAAAATGATTTATTAGTTTTGCTTACTCTAAAGCCTGGCATGGCTAGTTTGTTTTTATTCCTAGTATTTATATTATGCAGTTCAGTTTTCTTTTTATATTTATGAATATTTTTTCTAACAAACATTATATTCTGATATATATATTCCGATGGCACAGTAAGTATATTTATTTCTTTAAACAAATTTCGCAAAGAATCGCGACTGCCTAACCATAAATGGCTCTGACTGCTCTTTTCTGCAATACAAAATTAGTACCTATGTCAGCCGCCGAACCCCACAGCAGAATGCCATACGACATAATGCTATGAAAGTACGCGAAATACACTAATCTAGCAGTTTGTTCATCTGACAATTGTCTTATTTTCCAGACAGCATAGGAATTCCATAATATTTCAGTTAAACAACGAGCGTACGGTGATCAACGCAATCGAAAGCCTTAGAGAGATCACAGAAAACTCCCAGCGCATCCTGTGATCCCTCCCAAGCCTCCAATATTGACCTAATTAATGTGCAACCTGCATCTTGAGTAGAGCGGCCCTTTGTAAACCCGAACTGCTTGTTATGCAATATGCAATATTGCATAACAAATTAAATCTCATTCCCAAGCAGTTTTATCATTAATATAGTTTGAAATTTTGTAATACGCCTTGGAATAGTTTATGTGAGTATTATTATGGTTTTATTAGTGACTAGCTGTGCCCTGCGGTTTTACCCGCGTTAAATTTTATAAATTATCACAGCTCCTCCCCCGTTTGTGATAGCGTGATAATATGTAGCCTATATGTTGACCCGACCTCTTAGTAATATTCATGCAAAATTTAAAGTAAATCCATGCAGTACTTTTTGAGTTTAGCCCGGATCTACATACAGACAAACAGACAAAAATTCTAAAAACTATATTTTTGGCTTCGATATCGATTGTAGATAACGCCCCAAGTATCCTTTTAAAAAAATTCAATGTACAGTTTTGACTTTCCTACGATTTTATTATAGGTATGTATAGATAAAACATTGTCGCGAGCCCCACCACACAACACGACTTGAAGGTCTCGCCTGCAAGCAGTGCCCCGATGCGCCTGGCACCTCCGCTGTATGCTGCTTGCTTTACGATCGCTGCCTTACACATTTTTAGTAAGGTTTACGTTGTTAAAATTTATTTTATTACAATTTCACAATCACATCTTTATTGTCTTATTCTAATTTATATAAATTAGAAATGTGATTTTACTTATATTTAATATACTTTATTGTACACCGAAATCACATTTACAAATGTAATAAACTAAAAATAGTGTAGCTAACTCAATTCCAGTAAAGTTTCTTTAGTCAAGAAATGGATCCATCATGCCATAATCACTTATTGTTTCTTACATCGAAAAGCCTTGGCTCCACGCAAGTTGTCTACTTTTTTCAAGGAAATAATAGTAATACCCTGGAACATTATTCACACACGGCCATCTCAACCCAAACTAAGCAAAGTTTGTACTATGGAAACCAGATAACTGTTATACTACATACACTACTTACTTTTCTTTTATAAATATCTGTCTTGAGTGGGAATCGAACCCACGACTTGCGGCGTGAAAGGCCGGGTCTACTAACCACGCCAACTAACCCCTCTAATAATGTTTACATAATCATCATCCAATGATTCGTATGTCATTGATATGTCATTCGGCTGACGTGATCGTCAGCCACTGACTATGATGAATGACGTCCACTGGACAAAGGCCTACCACAGAATAAGGCCTAAGATTACCACAATGTATTCGTTTCCATAATTTGGGGAGATATGCCATAATCGCCGCGCTTGGCAGACAGGTTGGCGACCGCATTATTATAGTCAGAGTACATGGAGAGACGCTGCTGTTGACGGTACGATATCGACCCTCGGGTCGACTTCTATGCCCCCGCGGGATGAAATAGGGTTGTGATTTGCCGTCAGCATGGTTCACAACTTCAGTGTGCCTGATGGTGAGCCTTTAATAAACAGATGTTTAAAAGACTTTGTCATGAAATGGGGTCAACATGAAGAACTGCTTTACTACACAGAAATACGTTGGCTGTCAAGGGAACTGCTGTTCTGTTTTAGAAGGGAGCTGTTTCATCGCTCGTTTGAGTAGCGAGGATAGCCACTGCCCACACGAGTAACAAGAACAATATATCGTCGGTACGCAACACTACTTCTATGATGTTATGTCAAATTTGTTAATGTTGATGTCATATTATTGTGTTGCCCTAAATGTTCAACAGCAAAATAAAACAGATAGATAAAAGGGTCTCTCTTGTTACCTACAATAGTTAGTCGATCGATTAGATATCTTCCTTGTTAGTCTAGCCAGAGGAATGATGTTCAGGCACAGACGAAGACCCAGGTTCCACCAAACCCAAATCAAATTAGCCTGATCAGGCAGGATTTTTCCATTAAGGAAAATTCTCTCGCAAACAGCCTTGACAAAAAATGCCGACTGACAACGGTTTTTTGTGGTCTGCGCGGCACGACTCGGAGAGGACGGGAAACCGTCACCAGTCCTGCGGATTCCTAGTCCCATCGGACTTTGAATAGACGTATAGCTGAAGTCGGACTCATTTGTGCGCTACAATATGTCTAGAATACCACATAAATCAGCAACGATACACGTAAAAGTCAACGCAGCTACCCCAACATTATGACACTACACAGGAAAGCCATTCGATACTATTCTCGTGACGCTTGGGTTTTGCCTGCTTGTCGCCAAACTACAAATCTGTTGCTTTTTCCTTATGATTTGCCACTACGCATTTATTAACCTATTCAAAATTGAGTAATATCCACCAAAGTACTAGTTGCTTGACAACTAAGAGTAATTCTACCTTGTATGGGTTTCAATTAATATCGCTGACTGTTTTGGTAGAATGGCCAAAACGCTGCAGCACGCGAGAGGAAAATGCGCGTTCCACGTGACTAGCTGACCTCAACTCTGGGCTACGGCAGGTATAAATCAGCAGCAGGAGTCAAACATGGTCAACTTCCTTATCGGTGTCTCATTACAAATGGCTGCCCTCGGAGACTTGGAGCGTCGCGATCATATGTTGCAAAGCTGTTGCAAAATAACAGATTACTACAATTAACTACATGTACGTAATCAGGATGTTTGCCTTTGTGGGTATCAGCGTCACACCGACCTTGGACTTGGGATTGTCACCCGACGGAGTTCCGAATGAAAGCGACGTAGGTATCTACCGGGCTGTAGCAGAACTAGCGAATGGACTGTAGGCACCTCGCCGCGCCGCCGTGTGGCCAGCTATCCAGCACGACCACGGAATTTTACCTTTATTTTCATGGGGTACATATACATGAAAAAAAGTGTACATTATTTTACCAAAGAGCTTAGAATTTGTACTCACATATTGATGATGATGATATCATATGATATTATAACATATAGAATGTGGCCGTGCTAGGTAGGACCTTTCTGGCACGACCACTATAGATTTAAGGGATGTATTACCAACTTTAGGATGAAACATTTCTAAAATCTATTGTACTGAAATGTAAAATTGTATAAATAATTTGAAGCAGTCTTTTGCCGGTTGAAGTGTTTATTTTCTGTGGAACCTCAACAGCACAATGTTACGCCATTACTATCTCTAAGTAGGTAAAACTAAATAAAACGTACATTTTGTGGCTATAGGACATGTTATGATGTCTTATTTTTTAAAGACTATAATAATAGGTATATAAAATAATATAAGGCAATACAATACAAGAAAGGCACTTGGGTAATTCATTCCTGTGTTGCGGGGTACTTTACAAACAT
The DNA here is from genome assembly GCA_951640165.1 of Pseudoips prasinana. Lineage (NCBI taxonomy): Eukaryota > Metazoa > Arthropoda > Insecta > Lepidoptera > Nolidae > Pseudoips > Pseudoips prasinana. The sequence continues at coordinate 39,841,852 of OX621240.1, read as the reverse complement.
TATAATTGACGGCACAAAGTAAGACTCAGTATAAATGTTTATGGGTCACATAAATAGTTGTCCTGTGAGGGAATCGAACCGGGACACAAAGGGGCGAAGCGATCGTCCTAACCGGTGCGCCACATGACGTGCGGTTTTATTTTATAACTAGCTGTGCCCCGCGCTTTTACCCGCGTTTAATTTTATAAATTATCACAGCTCCTCCCCCGTAGCTGATAGCGTGATAATTTGTAGCCTATATGTTGACCCGACCTCTTAGTATTATTCACGCAAAGTAAATCCATGCGGTACTTTTTGAGTTTAGCCCGGACATACATACAGACAAACAGACAAAAATTCTATAAACTATATTTTTGGCTTGGATATCGATTGTAGATCACATCCCCAAGTATCCATTTAAAAAAATATTCAATGTACCTACAGTTTTGACATTCCTACGATTTTATTATATGTATAGACTAGCTGTGCCCCGCGGTTTTACCCGCGTTAGATTTTATAATTTATCACAGCCCTTCCCCCGTAGGTGATGATAGCGTGATAATATGTAGCCTCTATGTTGACCCGAGCTCTTAGTAATATTCATGCAAAATCAATGCAGTACTTTTTGAGTTTAGTCCGGACATAGTACATACATACAGACAAACAGACAAAAATTCTAAACAATCTTTTTTGGCTTCAAAATTGATTGTAGATCCTTTTTAAAAAATATTTAATGTACAGTTTTGACTTTCCTACGATTTTATTATATGTATAGATACTAAACATTGAGTAAAAAATTACAATGTTTTTAAAATCATAATCATAAATGAATTCGTACCGCATGAAAATTAAGCTAATGATCCGTGCTCGCGTTGGGCAGTACCTAGTACCTACCACAACCGCCGTCGCGCCACTGCGCAGTGCCTGCCTGCTAATCCCCGGATGGGGCACGAACTGTGTGGACTTGTTTCACCGAGATGAGCTTCTAACCTTACAGAATTTATAGCAAATAAATATTATTAAGGCTTGATACTTACAGCTGTTTTAATAGCGTAGGTACAATTTACAAGGCGGCAGGAGGCGCCTCGTGACCCTTAGAACCTGCCTTGTGACCAGTTTGCAATATATGAGAAGAATAAATAACTTAGGGTATGATTTATCTCGAGGTCAAAGTAACCTACATAATGACACAATGTAGAAGAATGGAGCCTGTGACGAGATCTGTTAAACGTCGCATCGGCTCAAACATACCTACAGCTATATGTGCCCTGCGGTTTTACCCGCGTTAAATTTTACAAATTATCACAGCTCCTCCCCCGTAGTTGATAGCGTGATAATATTTAGCCTATATGTTGACCCGACCTCTTAGTAATATTCATGCAAAATTTAAAGTAAATCCATGCAGTACTTTTTGAGTTTAGCCCGGACATACATACAGACACAGAGATAAAAATTCTAAAAACTATATTTTTGGCTTCGATATCGATTGTAGATAACGTAGTATCCTTTAAAAAAAATATTCAATGTACAGTTTTGATTTTCCTACGATTTTATTATATGTATAGATATCGACACGAGGATTATGTTTCGCCTACTATCAAGCATCTAACAGACATTAACATCAGTATTTACTCGGAATATAACAAGTGAAAAACATAGACCGCGAGAATTAAACACCTTGTGACCTTGTGTCAGTTTCATACAGTAATAACTTAGCCGTTTTAAATGCGTATTAATAAAAAAAAAGGCGTAGGTTTGAAGCCTCAGTTTATCTATACGCACGGAAGCTACTTCTGGTCTTCCAAGTACACGTTAACTGTACCTACGAACACGAACTGGAACATGGATATCGAGCCTTAGCTTGTCAAGTCACGTTATAGCGCATACAATTCAGCTGACCCTATTTTTCAACAGAGTATTTTTAGCACTTACAACGAAAATATTTCCAGGCGGACTCTTACAGAATCTATAAAAGTGCTCCCTTGCCGAAATTTTACTACGGCGGTAAATGTCCACAATTACCAACGGCATACTATAGTGCAAGGATGTGTGCGCACGCGCAAACTTAGGGTAGTCTCGATGTTCTCATTCCCTTAATCCGATGGAACGGCTACCCGACATGACTGGAGAGACATCAGTTCCAGGCTCCACCGCTTTACGTGATGTCCGAGGCACGGCGTAGCACACCACAGACAAACACACTCCAAATTCCTGCAACTAGGTTTTTTTCTTGCTGAGCTCATTGTCTGCGGTTAAATATGTTACCGTCATAACAACGGGGCAGAGTCTGTACTCCTGAGTGCGAGTCGGGAGCGCACTGCTGACGCAACATATCCTAGCTCTTGTGGATGTGTACAAATACCTACCTTCCTATTCATTGTTAATAATAAGATTTTTATGGCGCCATCAATTCAATCAGTATTTCTTTGCATAAAAATAAAAAAGGTTTTATTCACTTAGATTTGTAGAGTCAGAACATGTTTGAAAGAAAACTCATGGCACTGTCGTGAAGGCACACAACACACAATTCCCGGACTTACAGCGCCTACACGCAGACTCGGGACTGGATTACACAAATATTTGTCGAGTGCGAGCGACAGTTCTACCGTACTCACTTCAAACAAGGTACAGAATAATATTTGTTATGTTAATATAAGTCGAGATGGCCCAGTGGGGAGACCGTTGCGATGTGGAGTCAGGGGCTCGAGTTCAAACTATCTAAATCGAATTATTTAATACTTAAAACGACGAAGAAACTGCCCCATAGTTGTCCAGAATGTTCTAGATGGTATGTGAAGTCTGCCAACTTGGCCTGGGTGGTGGACTACGGCCTGTGCCCTCTCATTGCGAGAGGAGGCCCTTGCCTTGAAGTGGGGCAGTGATAGGCTGCATAATCATCATGTTAATATGGAGCCATCCATTTCCATGGTACGTCAAAGAAGCATCACTCTCTAGCACCAGTAAGTAGCTCCTCCTTCCTTACTTCGTGCATATTATCGCGCACCGTAGATACGTACTAAGCAGATAGACTGCACTACACTAGAACACCCAGCCAGAACTTTTCACACTGATTAACAGCGGTCCAACTAATGCACCATTTTAGAATAGCTGAGCCGTGCTTTACACTCACTGTCTACCATTTTGTGGATCGAATTGTACCGCCTGCGTAGGCTTTGGCTTTAGGGACCCTACGCGTGACCCCTCGGTAGTGCTGAACGGTACATTTGAGGGGTGTAGCACAACACACAAAGATTTGAAAGGGGTTGGAATCAAACTCAAGACCTCTGGCTTAGCTTCAGGGTCACTAACCCGTAGGTCAACAGAACATATGTTTCCCACAGGCTACCGTAGTCAATTACCATTAGGATACGTGGGCCGTATATTTATTTGACGACTTAGTAGTACGTATTAAATCAAACTATGTGAATAACCGAAGTGAAAAAAGTTACCGATAATGTGTTGCTTGTGGCGTAGATATGTGTTAAGGTGAAATAAAAACAGCATACAATTGGACATGGTCGCAACTTAATAACATTGACAAAGCCGGGAGTGGTGTATCTGCAGCGCGTTTGCACAAGTGAGCGGAACGAGCGGGCGGCACGTCCACGCGCGCTATCTCGGCACCGCGGCGCCGCGCAGCACGTTCGCTGAAGCATGTCTGAAAATAATCAATTAATTAGTTAGTTGCCGACATGAGGACAGATACTTACCCATATTCTTTGACATCCTTTTCATCTCCAATGGGAATTATTGATTCAATTTCTTTCAAGTGTTTTATTTTCGTATTATATAAGTATACCTACTGAAAATCGAATACTACAATTGCCAATACGTAGTCGTGATTTTAACTTAGTAATAAACAATATAGATATTAAAGGCGATTTAGAGATTGCGACTGAGTTTGAAAAATATTTTTCGAATATTCCAGTCATACTTACTAACTCTCTTTCATATTCTTCTACATCTGCTGAGCAGATACTCAAGCAAAGCGTAGGGTCGTGTGACACAGTTTTTGAATTTTCGGTGGTTAGCCCTAAAGATATTTTAAATGCTTTCAAGAGTATTAATATGAAAAACACAAAGGATCTGTGGGGTCTATCTGTTAAGACTGTTTCATCAATTATTACTATAATCGCCCCACACTTAGCTACTGTGTTCAATTGCTGTGTTGCATCAGGTGTATTTCCTGACTTGATGAAGTATAGTAAAATCATTCCTTTGTTTAAAGCTGGTGATACTTCAGACCCTTCAAATTTTCGACCTGTTTCCGTGCTGCCCACTCTTAGTAAAATATTTGAAAAGCTTATGCTTAGCCAGCTGCTCAGACACTTTAATATACATAATTTACTACACCGGAAACAGTTTGGATTCACAAAGGGTTGTTCAACCGTAGATGCAGGGGTCAACTTATTAAAAAGTATATTCGCGGCGTGGGAAGACTCGCAAGACGCATTAGGTATCTTTTGCGATTTGTCCAAAGCGTTCGATTGCGTTCATCATGATACTCTGGTCAGAAAACTACGGTATTAGGAACAAGGCTCTCGAACTTCTGACTTCTTACTTGGGCAATAGAATTCAGAAGGTCGAAATAAACGGTAAAATATCTCCGGGATCTCCAGTGGTAATGGGCGTTCCACAGGGGTCAATTCTTGACCCATTTTTGTTTTTAATTTATATAAATGACTTACCTTACTATGTAAGGGATAAGCATGAGATTGTGTTGTTTGCAGATGATACTTCCCTGACGTTCAAAATAAACCGACAATTAAGCAATTTTGACGATGTTAATGATGCAATCTCTAAAGTTGTTCATTGGTTTAATGCCAATAATCTTGTGCTTAATGGTAAGAAAACTAAAGTCATAAAATTCACTACACCGAATGTGAAACAGGCGACAACCAATGTACAACTTAATGGAGCTAGGTTGGACCCTGTTGAATCAACTGTGTTCTTGGGTATCACTATTGACTCAAAGCTACAATGGAGCCCACAAATAGAAAAACTGTCCGGCAAATTAAGTTCTGCAGCATATGCAGTGAAAACTATTAGACGGCTGACTGATGTTGACACAGCTAGAATGGTTTATTTCAGTTATTTTCATAGTGTAATGTCCTATGGAATTCTTCTCTGGGGTAGCTCTGCTGACATTAACACCATATTTATATTACAAAAAAGAGCTGTAAGAGCTATCTATAATCTTGGCCCGAGAGTGTCTCTAAGAGAAAAGTTCAAAGAGGTCAACATTCTAACTGTACCATCTCAGTATATATATGAAAACTTACTATATGTGCATAAAAATATCGATTCCTTCTGTAAAAGGAGCGATACACATAATGTAAATACTAGATATAAGAATAATCTCATATTGCATACTACCCGTCTCCACAAAATAAGTAACTCTTTTATGGGACAATGTATAAGATTCTATAACAAACTTCCCAATGATATTAGAGAATTTTCTACGAATAAGTTTAAAAGAATTATTAAAGCCAAATTGTGTAGCAGCCCTGCTAGAAATTTAGTAATATGCCCATATTACAAAATTTCTGATTATTTAAATGATAAAAGTGCTTGGGATTGAGTTGTTCTGAGTCAACACACATGATTGTCATTAATCTTATGTATATTTTATTTTAAAAAAGGATTCCTGCTGAGTTTTCTGGCAGTGTTTCTCAGTAGCTGCCACGTCATGCACTGCACGGTAGGGAAAAAAATATGACGATTCCACATAAATGTAAAATTTTTACGGAATAAAGTACCTTTGACTTTGACTTTTGACTTTGCCTCGGAAAAGTTAAGCTCGGGTTAATTTTTTTTTTCTTAGAAATAACATTAAGGCAAGTTAAGGCAATCTTAGGCTTAACTTGCCTTAATGTGTTATCTTAGGCTTATCGATTATAATTACAATCGAGGATTGTAATCGATAACTTATATAGGCATCAGATCGCGTCTAGAGCTTGGATTCGTTCTAACATTTCATTTTCGACCCAAGCACATTATCTTGCAATTAAATTTCTCAAACGAACATTAAACAAAATTAAAAGAGTTTTATTAGAGACCATAAGACAAAATTTTCACTCACAATTTATTATAAAGACAATTAAAACAATATTAAAATCTATAACAATAGGTATACCAGTAGGCACTCACAGAATATTCTCGGCCACCACTTGTCTTGACGAAGAATCCCCAAAAAGTGGTTTTTAAAAACGTGGCTTCCCAACGATCCACAATTTTCGCCACCAAATGACGGTGTGGTATCGTTATGAAGTCATTACACTTTCATAGAGTACACTTTAAACTTTAACTAATTTTCTATTAGCTAAAAAAGTTTTCGTAATCGTTTCACATTTTTTTAGAAGCTACTAATAACATGGTGTGAATTTTATGTTAGTTAAAACCATTTATAAATTCAAATCTTCCGCTTGCCACTTAGCAAGCACACAGCTTAGCAAGTCGGATATCAAAACAACATTTATTCAAATATTAACTTAATCTGATAGATTTCAACTAATCGTTACTGTATAAAAACAAGTACTTAAATAATTTAACAAACACAACTTATTTAACAGCAGTTCAAATTGAGTTCCGATTTGCTGTCCGGAAGACAACAAATCAAAACTTAACATTTTAACTCAGAAATAGACGGTTATAGTATTCAGATCATAAAAAGGTAAAACTTTAAGTTAACTTCAACCTATTATTTTGGTCTTGCGTCGACATATATGTTTATTCATATATATTATTTGCATTGAACAATCTGGTATTAGCTGTTATCGTAAGCATTATAATAAACTGCTTTTCAATAGGGACTCGTGAACTGTGGCAGCGTGTAACGGTCATCTTGTTAGAGCGATAGTTATATTTAGTGGTGACTGGCCATGAATTAGAAGTGGACGGCTGGACACCGAGACCATGTGACTTAACATCGCTCGACTAATTTCTATGGGGCAATGTGAAATTTCTAGTCTATGCAGACAAACCACAGGCAATTAATTTATTTATGAATAGAATCCCTATGTCGCAGGTCGCAGGGTACTTCACAAATATATGATTAACGGATACAAAGTACCTACACTCAGACTCAGAACAACTACTTATGGTACACGCAAATAGTGGTTCGGTGGGGAAATCGAACCCGGAACCCGGAATAGCAAGGTGACTGCGCCACACATGCAGTCACCACAATCAATTGCCGCCCTAAAGACCAACACAACTCGCGTTCTTCGTGAAATTGACCCCATTCATGAAGATATCACTCTGGTCCACCATGAACGGAGTAGCGGCGCCCATTTGACCACAATTAAGTTTATTCCATACGTAATGCCATCGAATGTCGTTTAAAAAATAAGAACAATTGTGGCATCACCACTTGAACAGGTTTATTTCAACGTCCGAGCGCCGCCGAAGTGCCGCCGCGCCGTGTAATAAAGTAAAGGAACAAACAAATTATATTTATTGTCGTATCAATAGCTTTTTATTTTATTGTCATATTCAATATTCTACTGTGTAATTTACTTTCGCGAGCATTCCCAGGACCCCCACCGCCTCGATGTACCATCGACATCAAGCATCGGGGCGGTGCGTACACCGCAGCGCTACAGAGCTAATAAATAATAATGCATCTATTATCAGAAATATAGATATGGTTTTTATTCGATCATGTGGCATTCCCATTCAAGTCGGGAATCCTATATTGTCTGCTCGAGTCCGTGACTCACTTGTGAGTGGGCTGTTGACTGAAAACCAGTTCTGGGTGATTCCCACGGCACACCCAGATAATGTTGTGACGGCGACTTTTAGACTGTGCGCGGAACGTCATATTTTCCATGCATTCGAATATGTTTACTTTATTAGATATCTATTGTAATTTCGACTCCACTCACTCTCACAAAAATCGTCTTTGTTGTTGTATTATTTAAATTTCATTGCAAGACCGTCTAGAACACAAGAAATCTATTCCATACGGCAAACTCCAACAATCGGCAAATAAACGGATAGTGGAAAATTTTATAAAAATACGGACGCTTGGTGCTAGCATTCGGTTGGATTCCACGAATAGGTACGACACGACCGGGGAGATATCCGGTGCTTCCAATGCTCTTTGGAGCGTTGTTAATCTTCCATACTCGGGGCCGCTAGAATAGTCTCAATAACGCTTTTTTGGGCTGTAAGAACTAAGGAATCACAGCCAGTAAAGCGACTACGGATTATGTAAACTTTAAAGCCTGACAAAGCATTTTACCTACTTTGAGTAATTTCCGATTTGTTTTATCATGGAACAGGCTCGAGTTTAGTATTACAGTTATGTAATTTTCAGCAATATGCATTATTAGAAAATAACACTAATATTAATACCTACATATAAAGGCGAAAGTTTGTGAGTGTGTATGTTTGTTACTTCTTCACGTCTAAACGGCTGGAGCGATTTCAATAAAATTTGGTATGGAGTTAGCTGACACCCTGGATTACCACATAGGCTATAATTTATAAAGTTTAACGCGGGAAAAACCGCGGGGTACAGCTAGTAAATTTTCAAATGTTGGACGTCAAGGTAGACTCGTGAAACTCCGAAAGTGCAGTCACGTATACCTAAATGTGGTCCGGAAATGTCTTTTAAATCTGAAGTGCGTTTTACCGACCCTTGTATCCAGTAATAACCAGTAAATAACAATACCATTATTGCTGACCCTTGTATCCAGTAATAACCAGTAAATAACAATACCATTATTGCTGACCCTTGTATCCAGTAAATAACAATACCATTATTGCTGACCCTTGTATCCAGTAATAACCAGTAAATAACAATACCATTATTGCTGACCCTTGTATCCAGTAAATAACAATACCATTATTGCTGACCCTTGTATCCAGTAATAACCAGTAAATAACAATACATTTTTCGCTGAAAAACTGTAAAATCAAACAAAACAAAAATGCTCTGTAAAACCAATTATTTCCATTTTCCCGAGGTCTTTCGATAAGTCCGCCATGGCGAGCTCAATGAGCTCTCGCTTGTTAAGTACTCCTAGGTACGCCCGCAATATGTTGAAGAATAGGGGTGAGAATTTCAAGTTTAATCTGATTTACGAAAACATATAGTGTTGAGAGGTGTTATAAATTGGTTTGTTTAGTAAAAAAAAAAGGTTATTTTAATTTGTGTAGTTTTACTATATTATTCATGTGCTTAGGCGGTGATGTTTATATTTATATTTATATAGTGATGTTTAGAAGTCTTATTTTAATTTGACACATAATTTTATCTCGATAGCGTTTGCAATCTGTAGCATATGATCATTTTATCAATTTAAGCTAGAGTTGTTAGAAGCAATGCTATCTATTTTTAATAATGCAATTAATTTTAAGTTCTGTATTAGGTATTAATTCGATTCTGTCATAATCATATTCTCATTTATATAAGGGTTGTATCGTATGTTTGTTACAAATACCATATATTCGCAAAGTTTAAACAGTACCTACCTACATTGCATAATCCGCATAACGAAGGTGCTTATCGTTGGATCTAATTGTAATGAATATAATATCTTGTGCTTATTTTTATAAAGATGCTACAAGTACACAGATTTTGGAATTCTGTATTGTATACAGAATTCCAAAATCTGTGTACTTGTACCGTCTGGTTTTTTAATCGATGTCACCTTATTGTAACAATAATTACAATTATTTAGCCTATAATATGTTTCTGAGCAACACCGACATCTACGTACCTATCAGGCGCATAAACACAATATACGCACTAAAATCAATAAAACGCCAAAGTAAACAATCCTATCAATGAAAGATATATTAAGTAATATACTGACCCTGTCATAAGAATCGATCAATCATAATAAGATATAAAACAATGGACGTGGTGTGCACGCGCAGGTAGCGCGCGCCGATACAAACGTATCCGCTGTCCGGCGCCATGTGACGTGTAAGTACAGGCTGCACCTACCATTGCCATCTTAAATTTAGGATCTTGGGAGGGGCACCTCCTATTATGTATAACATACATATTATAATTCATTCATAATGTCATGTGTAACATGAGGTGGGCCGTATGCTTGCTTGCTAGATTATTATCAACAATACTTACTCCAATTTTCCGATTGGATCTCGAATAATAAAGTTTATTTGTATCCCAAAACTAAACAACAATCAGGCATTAAAAATATTTGATCTATCTATCTCTACATAATATCTAAAACGGACTCGCGAGGTCCTCTGTCGCCGGCAGGCCAGTGCTGCTGTACGAGCAGCTTTCCGTCTTACATATTTTCAGTATTTTGCCTTAGCCATGGTATAATCCTTAACTATACCAAACTTTCATCATCGTCATCCTGATATCGTCGTGTTGGACACAGGCCTTCTCCAAAGATTACTATAACGTTGCCAGTTGGAGGGATTTGCCGTAATCACCGCACTGGGCATGCAAGTTGGCGACCGCAGTAAGGTGGTAGCCAGTAGATACACAGTCGCGCTGCTGCCTGACTACCTGGTGTTTCCCTTAGTCGCTTTTTACGAGACCCACGGCCCACGGGTTGCCATGTCATATGACCATACGTCATTACTCTTCCAATTTTATAAAACCTTGATTCATATTTAGTATAATTTCTATCGGTATCTACCGATGAAACATCCACAATTTTGTACCTTTTTAGCGGGAGGCTTTTTGTAGACTCAGAATAACAATTTATGGGTCACCCAAATAGTTATACTGAGCGGGACTCCAACCCGTCCGTGACACGAGAGCGCTGAGATAGTAACGCGGTGACTACTTTAACCACTGCGCCACATGTAGTACCTATACCTAAACTTATTTAAGGCTGGCAATAAAAATATCCTGGTTACCTTACACCGGGTTAATATAGTTTGTTAAAAATAAGTATTACATTTCGTAGAGATTTTCTTTTGTGCTAACGCCTGACATGATTCTGGCCGTGTTATGGTACTTTGTAGCTGCATGCTCGCAACAAACGTAAGGCGGGACGGTTCGCGTTGACACGGCGCGCGGCGGGTACGTTGAGTTAAGTTTAAAGCAAATAGATCTAGCGTATATTCACAATATAAAAAAAAAACAATATTTACACCAGGAGACCACAGCTACCCAGCTGTGGTCTCCTCTATGCCATATATACTTAGGTACTTAATTCGCTCTTAGCTAATGGAACGATGATGACTACCTTCTTTTACGCGACGAATACAGTTAGAATAGGAGGCTTTCCCTGCTTCACCAGCGAGGACTCCAGCCGTCTAGCCAAAACTACAAATTAAGTACCCGCGCCGGAGGGAACCCCCTGTGGGGTTCGAATCTCGAATCTGGGTGGTTACTGGTGAGGAGATGCAAGAGAGGGCGTATCATTTCAGGGATGTTTTGTGCAACTTTCGCTCTACGTTAATACGCGACGCGGGCCTCCCTTCCGATTTAGGTTCGGAGGGGATATTTTATCGATTCGATAGATGATAACTACCATAAACAGATTAGGCAGCGGGCAAATAATTCAACTGCTGCTTATATAATAATATATCGAGTCTTCTACTACTATTAAAGAGTTTAGAAGTATAGTGAATACCAACCTGTATACAAGCCACGGGTGAAGATAAAAATCTAAAAACGCCACTAAGCAATCCGGTAATACCTACTAAAAGTATTTAAACGTTGCATTAAAGGAGCTTTTACTAGGTACTTAGTACTTGCCGCAGCGGCTTTATTCTTATTATACCGATGGTATATAAAATGGTGATACACTACCTGAAGACCCTAAATAATTACCTACTGCCTAAGTTACGTAAGCTCCGCGATTGCTACCGGGAGGACCAAAATTCCACGCGAATCAATTTTGCTTTACCGAAGGATGATGATGACTGACGATTTACGTCAGTTAACGCAGCTATGTCCGTTAGGGAAACGGTAAACTCAGCCATATTTCTAGGCATTTCAGGGGCATTCGAAAATACATGGTGGCCAATTTTATTACGAATACTGAAGTTATATGGTTGTTACTCAATAATCTCATCTTACATGGATCTGCAAACTTGGTCACTATAGGCCCACTAAATCATTCGCTATGGGCAGCCCCCAGGGCTCAAAGATCGCGCCGTATGTCGGCAACTTAAGTATTGATGACTTCCTCACATTGCCTTTGCTGTCACGCTGTCCTCTAACGGCGTATGCCGACGAGGGCCTGTTACTTATAACTCTGAGAGAGTTGGAAAATCTAGCTAAAATTTGCTTAGGGTTGATACATATGTGAATGTGGTTAAAGAAATCGCCTTACGTTTGTTCCTCATAAGTAAAACCTACCAACATGTCCTTAAGCATAAAATTGTGTAACGATAATGTTAGAAGCAAAAATGTGTACGTGTTATTTCGGTCTAGTTTCAGAAAAATATTATCGTTAATAGAACACATTTAATCAATTGCTGGAAAATCTAAGCGAAACAATTGCACTGACAAAACTGATTCAACGGCAACGTTGGGAGAATTATCTCTTGGATGTATAAGCTACGGCTTGCCATATAATGGACTTTGTGGGCTCGCCTGTGTGGGCTGAACGGGCTCCCAATGGGGCTGCTAGCCGTAAATTGCTCCAAAGGGATTGACTTTTTGTGTAAAGCCTATAGACTATTAGACGTGATTCTCGTGTAAAGCCTATAGAACCATGCGTACAGAGGCCTTACCTGTACTAGATGGTGTAAGAAAAACTCTCCAGATCATTATAGAAGAGCTGTGATCAGTTTACGGGGACCCTTTCCCGTCTCCATCAGGATGAACGGTCACTAGGCGTTCAACGTTGAAATTATGCCTAAAAATTGCTACACTATTGCTTCTATTTGCTATTCTCAAACAATTGCTGCCATAGTATTCTAGAAGAAAAAAAACCATTTAAGAGTGACCGTTCAGTCTGATCACCGAGTCGTAGTGTCATTGTTAAATAGAATTATTTAAATTAAGGGTGGCATTTATTACTTCACGCTTGCTTCTCTCAATACAGCGATAATACTGTAGCTATCACGGCGATAAAGGTATCGACAGAAGTGTTGTATGACAATATTTTTAGTGCCTGACAAAAATGTAAAGGCAAAGCTCTTATTTAACATTGCAGTTACGCTCGATTAGTATAGTATTGTACCGCTGGCCTACAGCTAAGTTATATGTTATTAAAAAGAAGTCTACGAGACTAAAAACCTTTATTATTATTTTTTTTAAACAAACATAATGTCCGTTGATGCGCAGTACGATACCCAACATTGTCGTAGTGGATGTTTTTGCTTTAAGATCGATAATTCATATCAGCAAGTAAGACTGTAGTAGCGCTAGAACGAATAGTAGATACCTGTTATGTGTTTTTTTGAAGTTTTTCTATAAATTTCAATTTGTTCGACGACGGTGATCTATAGACAGCAAACAAATATATAGTTTGAGAAGTCACCAATTGTTAGTTTCTTAATCCTAGCAGCAGATAACCATTTGTCTCGGGAGAGTTTAGAGCTAAGTTCTACTATCAGATAACCAGATTTCTCTGAGCAGCCGTTGACCTGACAGGCATCATGTACCTACTGTTTTGGCATCGATTGCAAGTTTTTCTGCCACAGTTTTTGTTACTTTCATAACATCAATACCTATTTGATATGCTAGGTAAACCGGCGATCTCGAGTCAATAATTACATACTGTATCCCGGTATGGGGAGGAACTTTTAAAACTGTAATGCTTAGGGTGGAACGGGCACAGCGGACGATTTTAAAAATTATTTATTTCCGAAAAAGAGACTATCCCACTAACCAACTATATTCTGACGCTCAAATACTATCAGTGAGACAACTTTACATCTTGCGCACTATCCTGCGTAAACACTCCACCCTTGTATTTGACAATAACATAACCAACCGACGTTCTGGATTTCCTGTTTGTAAGAGTGTCGAAGTCGATCTGCGCTTGCACGACGACACTTCTGTGCACAGAGTTCATATGTCTACAACGTAATTAACAAGGCTCTCTCAATATATAAACTTAATCTTCATAAAGTCAAGAAAACTCTGCAACCTTGGTTACAGTCCCAAACCTATGACGAAACAGAACAAATATTAAAAACGGTTTTATAATTAGGTACATAATACACTTACACCCACACACATCCAATACATACACAGATCAACACCACAGAGCTTATACACACACATAACATTCTTCCTTTTTACTAACCCAAATAATAATAATAATGTCTTAATTTAATTTTATATTTAATTTTATTGTAATCATGTCTTAATTTTATTTGAACAAGGTCTTTATTTAATTGTTATAATGTTTTAATATTAATTGTAACTTTCTTTACGTGTAATTACTACTTAATCTAATTAATTTTGATTTTACTTTGTTGCATAAATTATTGTTGTCATACTAAAAGCGGGGAGGACACTGTATTCTGTAACACAGGTTTAATAACCTAGCACAGGATCCAGGGACTTCAAATAAACTGTACCATTTATTGCAAATAAAGATATTGTATTGTAAAGATATTGTATTGTATTGTCAATATCTTTATTGCCGTGATTGTACGGTTCACGTACAGGCTTATTTTGCTTACGCCGCCTTAACCTAGTTTCGGCGCATTACTTATACATACTTTCGACATTAATATAGTTAGTTGACAAATAACAATAACAACGAACAGATTAGCATCCAAATAACTTATATTGTATACTTGAGTAATAAACGTGGTTTTAAGTCAACTCAACTCGTTTATCTACACACCACCTCGAGACCCGTACATCCGTTTTGGTCCTTCGAGAAGTGAAAAGTGCTGGTACTACGTGTGGCAGTGTTCTTAGTGCCGATAGCGAATCGGTCGAACTGGTCTCCCAGAAGCGGGTCGCCCCAGTTGGATTGAGACAAAGACGCACATATCGGACGAGGAACTAAACACAGTAAGTACCAATACTAACTACAATCTGCGAACATATTGCAAAAAAAAAACTGAACTAGTGCCTACGGTGAAACAACTACTGAAGGCTTACTATAACTATTACTTTAACTAAGTAACTAATTAACAATGATGGGTCAAAATTTCGAGGAGGTTATGAGCCAACAAGAGGCTACTTTTTGCACGTTAAAACAAATATGTGCTAACTACAAGAAAGACAGCCCTACTAGGAAGACCTTAGAATATCTAGAAGAGCGTCTTACGAGACTAAACAACTGTTGGGAACAATTCGTTCATAACCACCAACTATTGGAATCGACCGGAACAACGGAAAGCCAATACTTTATAGACGATGTTTTTAACAACACAAAACGTATGTATGAGAGTGTTTTACAAGACATACTACAACGTAAGTCGGAGCTTACATCGGCGACACCGACTAAAGCAACAATAACAGCTAGTAAGGAGGAGCTACCCCCTCAGAGTACAAGTAAGACAGGAACTTCTTCAGTTACGAGCGACGCTAAACTTACTACGAGATTTAGTTTCGATGAAGGGGACTTCCACGTACCGCCTCGAAAAACGGACGAATCGTCGGAAAAGGAACAGGACTTTTGCGAGTGCAGTACTGTAACTTTAGAGCTTTTGAAAGAGCCGTGGAAAAGATGGATTTGTCAACATCTTTGGAAAAATGGGAATTGGAAGATAATCTAACTATCATAAAATCTAAATGGCAACAAGTGGAGAAAGCACACTGGCAGCTAGATTATTGGCTACAGGAAGAAGACCCTAAGTATAGACAAAAGTATGATATATTAGAAAATATTTATGACAACATACGTAAGAAAATACAACACACCATATGGAACAATGCTCATTATGAAAAGTCTACGCCGAAAATCATAATACCGGATTTTTATGGCAACTATAATCAATGGTTAAGTTTTCGGGACCTCTATACGGAAAGCGTACATAACAACCCTATACTTTCTAAGGCCCAAAAAATGCAGCATTTGAAGTCCAAATTAAAGGGCGAAGCAGAGAAGTTAATCCAGCATCTTAGCATCAGTGCCGAGAATTATACTTCCTGTTGGGACATAATTACTCACCGTTACGACAACAAAAGACTTTTATTTACATCTTATGTAAATACTCTACTAAACCAATCTAACATTCAACAAGCACATGCCGCCAGTATACGAAAACTTCATGACGTCATGCTAGAGTGTCTGAACGGATTGACAAACATCGGATTAGATATTACACAATGGGATCCGCTGGTAGTACATCTTTTGTCACAGAAACTGGATAGCGTTACGTATAACGAATATATAAAAGATCTTAAAGAGCCGAGAGGTTTTCCCGACCTACAAGAATTTTCAAAGTTTCTGGAATCCAAGTTCATGGCACTGGAGGCTACACAAAAAAGGTAGTCCAAAATCTTTCAGTCCGGAGAAGAATAACATGTTAGAAAAACATAACAAAAATAGTTACGAAAATCGCAGTAACAATAACTATAATAAATATAATGCACAAAGGTCATCGTACTTTAACAACTCATACAAATCACACAAAACCTTCTTGACAACAGCAAAAAATTGCCCGATTTGCAAAACTGACCATGTTTTGATGAAATGCGAAAAGTTCTTGGCTATGACAGAAAAGGGGCGCCGAGACTGCGTTCGGAATTTGCGTGTTTGCAAAAATTGTTTGTACAGTCACGGCGAAAAACAATGTACGTCAATGAAAACATGTAGGATATGTCATAAGCTTCATCATACTTTGCTGCATGAAACAATGGAACAACCTGGTAATTCGCAATCTACCCCATCGACATGTACCTCTGCGCGAGGGGTGAACAACATTACTAACGAGGGCATGGAAGTTTTGTTAACAACTGTACTGCTCAAGGTAAAAACAATCGATGGCGAGTATATCTACTTAAGAGGTTTGCTAGATCAAGGCTCACAAGTAAGTCTTATAACTGAAAATGCCGCCCAGCGCTTGAGGTTACCGCGACAACAAGTGAGTGCCATAGTGTCGGGTGTCGGATCACTAAGCGGAAGTTGTAAAGGCTCGTTGAACCTAGAATGTAAGTCAATACATTCGGATTATACATTTAACTTACAACCACTCATTATGAAGAAACTGGTTAACAATTTACCATCGACATCATTTTCAGTAGAAAGCTGGACTTATCTACAAAATATAAATTTAGCCGATCCTAACTTTAATACGTCCGGGCCAATCGATATGCTTTTGAGTGCGCAAGTATATTCGGAAATAATTTTAGATGGAATTATAAGATGTAATAGTACATATCCGGTGGCTCAACAAACTAGACTCGGTTGGATTTTAAGCGGCAACGTGAAAACTTTTAATTGTTGTGTCACACTTAACGACATAGAAAACATATCACGATTCTGGGAAACTGAAGAGATTTCGGACCCTTCTTCGTTAAATACAGAAGAACAACATTGCGAAGAATATTATCGTGCGACAACTACTAGACGGACAGATGGAAGATATGTGGTAAAACTGCCTATCAAACCGAATGCTGTATCCCGTCTACCGGTTAACAAGCAACCCGTACTCGCTCAGTTTCTACAACTTGAGAAGAAATTGCTTAAGAACCGGGAACTTAGCAAGGAATACCAACGTTTCATAAACGAGTACATATCCATGGATCATATGAAACCTATGACGTCAGAGGCTGAGGGTCGCGTTTATCTACCCCATCACGGTGTGTGGCGGGAAGAATCAACTACAACTAAACTAAGAGTTGTATTCAACGCATCCTACCGAGCTAACAACAGCCATAGCCTTAATGACTGCATGTATACGGGTCCAAACTTACAAAAAGACATGTTAACTTTATTAATTAACTGGCGGACCTATAGATATGTTTTCACGGCTGATATAGAAAAAATGTATCGGCAAATATGGCTTGACGAACAACAGTGTAACATACAAACTGTATTTTGGAGATTTTCCCCACGGGACAAACTGCAAGAGTGGAAATTGTGTACCCCAAGTTATGGGATGAACTGTGCTCCCTACCTCGCAATGAGAACTTTACATCAACTCGCGAAAGATGAGAGTAAACGATATCCTGAAGCAGCAAAGGTCCTTCAGAACTATATGTATATGGACGATTTAGTTTATGGTCAAAATTCTATCGAATCAGCAAAATTATTGGTATCTCAACTAATAGATCTATTGAAATCTGGCGGGTTTAGCTTAAGAAAATGGAAGAGTAACGATCCTTCTATTTTGGAGCATTTACAAGAAGAACAAAGGTGTAATAACACAACGAGCCATGATTTCAACTCGGAACAAACTTGTAACTCAAAGATGTTAGGAATGAGATGGAATCAGGAGAGCGATACATTTACCTATCGTTGGGATCTGCCGGAAAAGAAAAACCTTACCAAACGTATCATATTAGGGGAAATCAGCAAGCTGTACGATCCCTTGGGATTACTGTCGCCTGTAACTATAAAGGCAAAATTATTATTTCAAAAGGTTTGGCTCAACAAAACCGAGTGGGATGAGCAACTATCTATGGAATTGTGTAATGAATGGGAGGCATTGCGATCTAATCTACCCCTTATTAGTAATATTTCCATACCAAGGTGGCTGCAAAGTACTGAAAACGAGATAGAAATTCATGGATACTGCGATTCGAGTGAGAAAGCGATGGCATGTGCTATTTACAGCCGAGTAAAGAATAGTCATGGCCACTATACAACTACACTTATAACAGCCAAAACTAAAGTTGCACCGCTAACAAAAAAGATATCCTTACCTAAAATGGAACTGTGCGCGGCGGTCCTTCTCGCCAAACTCATGGCAAAGGTAAAGGATACTCTTTCCGGTAACAAATTAATAATATACAGTTTGAGTGATTCACAAGTTGTTTTAGCTTGGATCAAGGGTGATATAAACCGGTGGGAGAAATATATTGCTAACCGAGTCGAACAAATAAGGAACATTATTCCGCCGCAACAGTGGGGTTATGTGAAATCGGAAGAAAATGCCGCAGACTGCGCAACAAGAGGACTCTCCCCTTCACAACTTATTACTTTTAAATTTTGGTGGGAGGGCCCCGAATGGCTAAAAACAAACATAGTTTTCGATGAAGAAAAACGAATCCTGACCTACATAACAAAAGAAGGCCTTAAGCAAACGAAATGCTACGTTGCGATTTACAAGCGCAATGAACTCATAGACTGCTTAGTAAATAAATACAGCAATTACAATCGCGCAATACGAGTACTCGCATGGATTCGACGTATCAGCTATATATTACGATGTAACAAAAATAGCGGTATTATAACTTGTTTAACCGACTACAAAAAAGAAGGTTTGTGTTTGTCATCAAACGAAATAATGGAAGCGAAGCGGTTATTACTCAAGACAACTCAACTAGAGTATTTTGGAGAAGAAATAGATTGTTTATCGAAAAATAAACAAATATCAACAAGAAGCAACATTTTGAAATTGACACCCTTCCTTGACGAATACGGATTATTAAGGGTAAAAGGGCGTTTGATACATTCTACTCTACCTCCTGAATCTAAACATCCAATCATACTTCCGGCGAACGGAAGGTTAACAGAACTTATAATAGAAGAAGCTCATCGTGACACGTTACATAGTGGGGCACGGCTTACATTGGCGCATTTACGTCTTGAATACTGGATCGTTGGGGGAAGCCGCACGGTGAAGAATAAGCTACGCCAATGTGTCAGATGTCATCGGTTCAAAAGCGTAAAAAGTGAGCAGCTGATGGGAGACTTGCCGAAAGAACGCGTTACTCCCGCAAGACCATTCAGCAATACCGGGGTTGACTTTACGGGCCATGTAGACGTAAAAATAAACAAGGGAAGAGGAGTCAAAACATGTAAAGCTTACATAGCTGTGTTTGTTTGCATGGTGACAAAAGCCATACACCTAGAATTGGTTTCTGATTTATCAACAACAACCTTTCTTGCTGCTTTTAGTAGGATGTGTGCACGCAGAGGAACACCAAAACATGTGTATTCGGACAATGGTACAAACTTCGTTGGAGCCGCAAGACAACTACGTGAAGAACTTAAGAGATGCAATACCTTTACAAACTCAGAGTTCTTTGATGAAATGAGTAACTTAGGTATTCAGTGGCATTTTAATTGCCCACTCTGGCCGAGCGGAAATGGTTTATGTGAAGCCGGGGTAAAATCAATGAAGTATCACCTACACCGTGTCCTTGGAGAACAGAAGCTTACGTTCGAGCAATTCACTACCCTACTAACTAAAATTGAAGCATGCTTGAACTCACGTCCATTGTGTCCGTTAACTGAAGATATAAATGATCTTGAATATTTGAGTCCAGGTCATTTCCTTATAGGTGGACCATTATTATCCTTACCCCAACAAGAAGAACCTAGCGGATACGATTTGAAACATAAATGGCGATTGATAGAACAAATGAACGTACATATTTGGAACCGTTGGTCGAAAGAATATCTACAGCAGTTACAAGTAAGAAGCAAATGGCAACAACCTAAGAATAATCTCAAGGAGGGTAACCTCGTACTTGTAAAAGATGAACATTTACCTCCTGGGCGATGGGCGCTAGGAAGAGTGACAAATATTCACCCTGGCACAGATGAGAGAGTCAGGGTAGTTACCCTTAAAACAAAAAAGGGGCAAATCAAACGACCTATAACTAAACTTTCCCCTCTGCCAATTTCAAATGACTTGATGACAGACAGGATACCGGAAGCAAACTCAACTACAACCAAATCAAAAACTGAAAAACGAAAAATTACAACAACTACTCTGAACAAATTGTCCATAGTTCTTATAACTATTTTAGCAATCACAGGTATAACAAAAGCCTCTCCGATTACAAGAAGCTATAAAATATCTTCCATACCTACCAATCACCCAATTTATTTTGATGAAGCTGGAAAACTACAACTGATACACGATGAATGGACACTATTAATCTACTACAATTTAACTTCTTATTGGCAAGCGACAAGTAAGATCCAATTATATATTAATCAAATTGACCAACTTTGCGAGAGAGTTGTACATCTCTATGAGCCGTGTGAATCAATGGTAGATCACCTACGTCACGAATTGCAACATCTCGAAGAATACAACTCTATACTACTGTCTCAACACTTGCGTCAAAAACGAGGATACTTTGACGGAGTTGGAAAATTAACACGAACACTTTTTGGTATTTTAGACGCTGATTTTGCAGAAAAATATGAGAAGGACATCCAAAATTTACAAACAAACGATAATTATTTGTTAAAACTTATGAAGAATCAGACATTAATTATAGAAGCGGAAAATAACTCGATCAAAAACAATACGATATTTATGGATAAGCAATTCACAGCTATACAAAGTTATATGAATCAGACTGGCAGCGTAATCACAAAGATTGAAAATAGAGCCCAAGTATTGTATACAATAAATGACATAAACTCTGCCGCGGTAACATCGACTCTAATCTTAGGTGACTTGAATCGGGTTTTGGATCTACTAATGAATGCGATCACTAATATCTACCGTGGTCATTTAGACACACATTTGTTCTCCGCCTCGCAATTAATTGAACAACTAAATATAATATCAGGAAAATTGCCGCAGGGATTATCCTTACCTATAAAGGATACTCAGTCAGATTTTCAAAATATATATGAATTAATGCATGTAAAGGCCAGGATAACTAATAACTTTCTTCTTTTAGAGTTACACATTCCGTTGTTAAGCGACGAAGACTATAAGATTTACCGTGTCATACCAATACCTTTCCTTAGACAGGGACGGTTGAAACTGGTACAGCCAAGCTCAAAATTTATCGCCATCAACTTTGTCAAAAATTCATATATAACCTTAGATGAACAAGATATACATCAATGTACGTCGTATGGACAAGATGAATTCTCCTGCATATCCAGACAGCCTGTCTACAACTTACACGATAAAAATGCACCGTGTGAGGCCAAGGTCTTCAGTCAACAAACTTCAATTTCGTGCTTACTGAATGACGTAATTTGCAAAGAAGTCTGGGTAAAATTGCATAAACCTAACTTATGGTTGTTTACCGTATGTCACAAACAGCTGATGCGTATTATTTGTAGTGATCAGGTTACGCCGGCGATCATTGACGGGACCGGAGTAATATCCTTACAAGCAAAATGTATACTACAGAAACAAGACGCTACTATATTTACGTATAATCATTTAGGAAATAGTTATTACATGGGTGTGGATACGGATGTTCTTACGATTAACTCAACAATTAACAACGTCTTTGATTTAGGTTGGAAAAGTGCACAGTTAAATATTACTGAGCTCGGTACACCAAATTACAATCGATCTATGTTTTCAAATATTGAGGAACAACTAAGCTACCAGAAAACGCATGAAATTCTTCCGGAATCGTCGACGATATCCAGTCATGATGTTTACCTATATTCTGTTACTTCTGTGCTGTTGGGAGGATTTGCCGCATTTGCTCTTTACTTTGGCATAAAACGTTGGTGTAGAAAAACAACTTCAAAGAGCACTAAGCGATCTAAACCTAGAGAAGAAAATAACCTTGGAATTGAAATAGAGATGCAAGAAATTCATGGCTCGGTCGGACGGGAGCCCATTTACAGCAAACCAGAACCGAAGAAACGATTTGAATTTGAGGACACAACTAATTAATATTTACATACTTATTACATATTTTATACTTATACATATTTACATTTTTTCTATTTTGATTATCTTATTCTTTGCTTTGTACTGGATGCTCATCTTGTTTCTCTTTTCTCGGGAGCATGTACGGTTCACGTACAGGCTTATTTTGCTTACGCCGCCTTAACCTAGTTTCGGCGCATTACTTATACATACTTTCGACATTAATATAGTTAGTTGACAAATAACAATAACAACGAACAGATTAGCATCCAAATAACTTATATTGTATACTTGAGTAATAAACGTGGTTTTAAGTCAACTCAACTCGTTTATCTACACACCACCTCGAGACCCGTACAGTGATAGCTACAGTATTATCGCTGTAAAACATTGAGAGAACAAAATGGGAAGTATAATTACTTCTATGTTATTATCTATTTATAAATTATTGTCTAATTAAATAATATGGCCACCGTGAATGTCAATAATTCTATTTAACAAGGAGACTACGACTCGGTGACCGGCCGTCCTGCTGACATCAGTGCCTCTAGCCAGGGGCGGATCGTGAATTTGTCGGGCCCTGGGCTATCGAATGTCTAAATACTCGACGAATGTCTAAATACTCGAACGTTCATAATATCGAATGGTTAATAAAACGAAACATACGGCTACTACAAAAGTAGGTTAGGTTGGGTTAGAACGGCGACCATATAGTGAGAAACAGTGATATCGCCAAAGGACATATTCGAGTACATATGTTTAATTTATTAACCATTCGATATTATGAACGTTCGAGTATTTAGACATTCGATTTGGCATAGTACACCCCTACTTAGGGGCCTATAGAAATACTGAACTAATAGCCATGTCAAAAAACTTTTTTTATATTGATATATTATTATTATGTATTCTTTATTGCACAAAAAACATAGATATCGACCACTTAAATCTACGCTATTAGTTGAACAAAAGGCGACCTTATTTCTGTGGCAGCAATCTCTTCAGGCACCTTTGGGTGAGAGATAAACCGAAATCTATTATGAATTAGTAAAAGAAATTGACAGGTTATGTGTGTGACAGTTATGTTAAAATAACTTATGTTATGTTATATTATAATAACTATGACAGTTATGTTATAATAACTATGTTATATAATAATTTAAATAAATTATAATTTATAAATCAACCTTTCTACATTTTTGTGATGCAAATTCTTTTATTTGGTCATCACATTGCAAGTCTTTTCTTAGATCACAATTTATGGAAAGAGGTGATAAATTATTTAGTCGATAGTTCGACATTGTTGTCTTATATTTATTTTCTACATCTTGAAGAAGGAGCGTTGTGCTTCAAAGCTAGTGATTGGCAAAGTTAAAAAAATCTTTAAAATGGTATAGCAGTTAGGGAACACGTCAATAAATTTATTTTCATACATGAGCATAAAATGTCACTGCAAGAGGTGTAAGACTCCGGCTTAGATTGGAGTAAGTATGGTTTTAATTTAATGCACTCATTCACTAAATACTCCTCTACGTCATCTGGATACTGTGCACTTTCCAAATCTATGTTTTCGATATTTTTGTCTTGCAAATCCATTGAACATTTGGTTTTTTTTGCTATATGTCTCATAGACTTGGCTCCTTTTATTTAAATCCATTATCAGCTTATCCAACGCAACGCACGTTTAACGTGTCCTTTTTAAATCCTTTTTAAATTCTGCGCCGTATACTGAGAATTCACCTGTAGTCTTATCTGAAAATTTTGGAGTAATGCGTCTCTTGTTTATTTCATTTTAGTCTACTGAATTTTTTAGCTGTCTCTTCGTATTCCTTTAGCTTCTGATCTGATTGGTGTCGTATGTTGTTCACAAAGTCTTTTAATGACACAATTACCAGGACTCTGTATTTTTTTATTAACCAAAAATCTCTCCAAACTTCTTACCAAAAGATCAAAATGTCAGTGTCGAGTTTCGCCATTTTATTGAATAAATTTTGTGCCTCCTTCCGGAAATTAACTTAATCAACCTCATTTTCGCTGAAACTTTTGACAATTTTCATAATTTCATCATAATTACTTTTAAATGCCTTGACAGCATCATAGTGGGAAGACCATCTGATCTGGCTTAAACTGTTTTTTTGGCGCCAACGCGGAAAAAGGCGCATCAGAACATTGTTTCATTTTCAAAAACTGGTGTAAATTCAAGCTTTTATGTGTAAATATGGTGGATTATTAGACATAACATCATGGACAATGTACACAAGTGGAGGAAAGTGCCATATTGCCGTGAATTGTGATTTTCCGTGTTGTAACCAAAACTCCATAAAAGCCTCTAGTAAAGTCTCCACTGCTTTACTGGGGTTGGACAAGGACTATGTATGACTTGACTGTGACGGACTTTACTTGACAATGACGGAAATAAATGATACAAAAATATATTTACTGAAGGCTCATAAGGCCAAAGAAGCCAGAGCCGTAAAACGGAATAAAATAAAAAATATATATGGCTTAAACTTTTAAACGTGAATTTTTATTTTACGATTCAACATTTCCCACCTAAGGGTCGATGCAAAAAAGAAAACGTATATTTGTTGCACTACTCCAAAAAAGTTTACAATCAAGATCTTTCCAGTGATTGACCATTTTTCATATTATTTTGTGAAATGGCTATTTGAAAATGCTTTGTTTTGTTTCTTGTATTTCTTTATAGAAGCTGAATTCATATTTTTCGGATCTTTATTTTGAAAGTCAGTCATTTCGTGTGAGAGGATGTCATTAATAAAATTATTTTTTGGCAATTCTGGCCACAAGCCCACGTCAAGATATTTCTCAAACTCAAAACTAATATTCTCTAATTTTTTTTCCGTCTCGGTGTTACCATTCTGTCGCTGAACACCAATATCGTTTTCCGTTTGATCAGAAGGTCTTTTTTTCTTGGTGTTGCGATTTGGTACTCCCCGAATTCTTTCCTTTTCACGATCTAGCTATAATTTGCATTTCTCATTATTGTAAATTAAAACTTTGATTTTTTTCCTGAAAATAAATAATGAACTTGATAGTTTTCTGATAAATAAACAGTGAACGAGATAATCGTTACATTTGAATAAATAAAATAAAATAAAAAAGGTTTTTATTCACGTAGACTTTAAAAAAGCGCTTGTAAATAGTCAGAACATGTTTGTAGTAATATAGTTGTATACATTAGATATTATTTCTAGTAACATAGATATTTAGGTACATCTTGTATGAAAACATTTATAAAATTTATTTTATTACAGAAATGATATTTAGCTAGCTCGTATCAAGTTATTGTCAAGAGATTATGTTTAATTATCTAGTTTAAGTCTAATATTTTTACTACATATTGTCAATGGTTCTGTCTATATTAAAGGTATTATTATTATGACGGACCTTGTGTTAATAACGACGGTCGCGCTTTAATGCTACCACCGGATCCAATGCGCCCCAACTGAGAAGACCCAGCGAAACAAACTCAGTGGGTTCATCTACTACCGGTTTCAACACGACCCAGTTGAGACGGTCCGGCGAAACATACTCAAGCGGGCATGAACACGGGATTTGGTCCAATTAGAGTAATTATTTAGTAGGCAAACACAATATATGCTCGATCGGTTGTCTGAATGCTTATTATTTTAGATTATATTTAGGTATACAAAAGAAAAACTTCGAAACAATAACATTATTCATTTTGAGACAGAGTCAATAATTTTAAATTAAATATATGATAGCAATCATTTACAGATAGTTCACGTAACACAGCAGATCAGTCATGTCTATATGGCTACAAGATCTCCAGCGAGCAATGTGCAGGTAGGAAGTGAGAGCCAGACGTCTTTGTCATCGATGTACTCTTTAGTGGTGTAATAACCCCTAGCCATAAGTATACGTTTAATATGTGTTTTAAAACTTGTGTCAGGCAGATCAGTAATTTGAGTAGGAAGCTTGTTATAAAACCTAATACAATTTCCTAAAAATGATTTATTAGTTTTGCTTACTCTAAAGCCTGGCATGGCTAGTTTCTTTTTATTCCTAGTATTTATATTATGCAGTTCACTTTTCTTGTTATAATTATGAATATTTTTTCTAACAAACATTATATTCTGATATATATATTCCGATGGCACAGTAAGTATATTTATTTCTTTAAACAAATTTCGCAAAGAATCGCGACTGCCTAAACCATAAATGGCTCTGACTGCTCTTTTCTGCAATACAAAAATAGTACCTATGTCAGCCGCCGAACCCCACAGCAGAATGCCATACGACATAATGCTATGAAAGTACGCGAAATACACTAATCTAGCAGTTTGTTCATCTGACAATTGCCTTATTTTCCAGACAGCATAGGAAGCCGAACTTAATTTACCTGCTAACTTTTCAATCTGAGGACCCCATTGCAATTTTGAATCAAGTGTCAATCCTAAAAATACGGTCGATGGGACTAGATCTAATATTTTCGCATTAAGTGCAACTGTTGGTACAATTTGAGTCACATTCGGCAATGAGAACCTGATGCATTTAGTTTTCCCTGCATTTAACAAGAGATTATTTGCCGAAAACCATTCTGATATAAAGCTGAGTGTTTTATTATGCTCAATAAGATCTTTATCCTTTCTATTTACTTTAAATATGAGCGAAGTATCATCAGCGAACAAAACTATGTCTGATACTTTCTCTACCAGATAAGGGAGATCATTTATATAAACTAGAAATAAAAATGGGCCCAATATAGATCCTTGGGGCACCCCCATTTTCACAGGATGACGTGCCGAAGTGGCACCGCCTATCGAAACCATCTGTTGTCGCCCCGATAAATAGGACATCACAAGATCAAGAGATGTGCCAGATATTCCATAGTACTTCAGTTTAACAACGAGCGTACGATGATCAACGCAATCGAAAGCCTTAGAGAGATCACAGAAAACTCCCAGCGCATTCTGTGATCCCTCCCAAGCCTCCAATATTGACCTAATTAATGTGCAACCTGCATCCTGAGTAGAGCGGCCCCTTGTAAACCCGAACTGCTTGTTATGCAATATCTCATTCACGTTAAAGTGCGACAACATTTGGCTGAGCATCAGCTTTTCAAATATTTTACTTAAAGCTGGTAGTATTGAGATAGGCCTATAATTCGTGGCATTTTTTGAACAACCTGCCTTGAAAATGGGTATTATCTTACTTATTTTCATTAAATCGGGAAAGACACCATCACTTATACAGCCATTGAAGATGGCTGCAAGAATTGTAGCAATGTTTAGTATGATTGATTCAATTGCTTTAACAGACAGTCCCCACAAATCTTCTGTGCCTTTCCTTTTAATACTCTTAAAAGCTTTTATAATATCATCACTTGTTACGGATTTAAAACTAAAGTTAGGTACAGTTTGTTTTACGCTTTGATTTAAAAAGAGTTCAGCCACATTTGGTGATGATGCGAGACACTTAGTAATATCCACGGGTATATTTGCAAAAAAAGCAGCAAAAAAATTGGCAATGGTAAGCTTGTCTGAAACCAGTTCATCACCAATATTCAATACTAATGTTTGATCTCTTGATCTACTTTTACCAGTTTCAGTATTAATTATTTGCCAAGCTGATTTTATTTTATTATCAGATTTTTTAATTTTATCTCTTATATATAAAGATTTAGCTTGAATGCAAACCTTTTTAAAATTTTTTGAATAATTTCTAACATAATTAATGAAATTGACATCAGGGTTATAGGACCTTCTGTCATACAACTCATATAAAAAATCTCTACTCAGTCTAATGCCTTGAGTTGCCCAAGAACTAAATTTTATCTTATTACTGTCACGTGAATACTTTCTAATGAGTGCAGTAATAAAAAATTTCATTTAGTATTAAAAAACCGGCCAATTGCGAATAGCTTACTGAACATGACTCTTATTAAAAAAATACTTTGCACATCTGTGTTTTTGAAAATAGGATTACACCATCCTACCAAATTTCACCTAATTTGGTACAGTAGTTTTGGAGCAAATTGGCTGTGGCAGACAGACGGGGTGTGCGTCACGATTGCTCCGCCACGTTATCCAAACAGAAAAAAAAATCGCTATACTTTTTGTCAAAATTAGTCAAAATCGAAAGGAACAAACCAAAACTTTGTCAAAGCAGAAATAAAGAAGTTACAGGGATTTTAAGTTGGCCGCGCGAACGTAACGTGCACGATTGCGCGGCCATGGAGATCTCAGTAACTACTTGGGATAGAGATCTAAATCTTTTTGTTAATTGAACATTTCATTTGTCAACAATTGTCAAAAAAAGAATTATAAGACTAATATCAATATTTCACGAAATATTCACCTTGGAAGTTATGGCCGCGCAATCGTGCACTTGATGTTTCTTTAATCTCGATTATTTCTAAAAAACTTAAAATATCATGCAGTAAAACTGTTACTAGAAGAAAGGTTTTAATATGTCAAAAGTGCCGAAAGCATTTCATGCCACCAAAGTTTATTTAAACTGACGAAATCAAGGCAAAACAAAAGTTTCGTGGCCGCGCAATCGTAACGTTACTTTGAACGCTGATATCTCATTATCTATAATTGTTAAGATTTCGGTGTTAACATCCATTTATTCGTAATATTAACCTAATCAGATTGACATAACGTTTTACCCTCAGGAAAATTTTTTACGCGTGTAATCTCAAAAATAATGATATCTCTTATAATGTTCGAGTAGAGTGACCATAATTTCTGTTAAATATGGGGATATCTATTGCTCTACTAGACGAAAATGTACCTGTTAGGAATAATTGTTGGAGAATTGGCTAAGATAAGACAGTTCAATACAACATTATTTTCTTCTATACACATGTTCAAATCATGCCATACAAAACAAGGCCAAAAAATGGAACTTAGTTCTGTTTTCACCACATGATGACATGACGCGACATTGCTGCTTGTACTCCAGTAATTTATCTATATCTATACATATAATAAAATCGTAGGAATGTGAAAACTGTACATTGAATGTTATTTAAAAATGATACTTGGGGCGTGATCTACAATCGACATCGAAGCCAAAAAAATAGTTTTTAGAATTTTCGTCTGTTTATCTGTTTGTCCGGGCTAAACTCAAAAAGTACTGCATGGATTTACTTAAAATTTTGCACAGAGGTCTACGGGAGAGGAGCTATGATAATTTATAAAATTTAAGGCGGGTAAAAGCGCGGGGCACAGCTAGTCAAGTACCCCGCTACACAGGGATTAGATTCCCAAGTTTGGGCGTTGTCTTTTTAAAACGAGAAGAAAAAGAAAAGAATTTAAAATGTGCTCGGTTAATAGGCAGTAAACAATTATGAACACAAAGCTACGTGTGATGATTTTAGAACTGACTCGAACGGAGGGACTCTACCTGCGGAATAGCAATTCTATTTATTTTCATTTTGAGAGAAAATTTATATTTCGAATTATGTACAGACGCCAGCACATCTAGCTACCCCAATCTGTCACATTTCTTTTATAGATTTTCAACTTTATCACAAAAGCATAAGGTTCACTTTCAATTGGGGAAATTTGACAGATTGGGGTAACTTGATTTGCTGGAGTCTGTACATTTCTATTTTATATTTCTAGCATTACTACCCACGAAAATTTGACTCCTAATTTGAAATACATATTAAACTAGGAACCAAATGTTGGAACCAACCGCGTTGTATATCGTATAATTTATGACCGTAAAAACATTATACTTCACCATGTCAGCCAAATTACGTCCACATTTGGACAAAATCCTCCGCAAAGTTCACAGAAAAACGCTGCTACCCGTTCTCTGGTAGGTTTTTCTTCAGGGCGATTTCTAGGCCCCCCACAGGATGAGATGGGGTGATGATATTCTACGCCGTCACCACACAAAGAATTCGTAATAATTATACTTACTTTATCGATTTTACGTAAATGGTCGAAACTCCAGCTCAAGAAATACTGTTGCCATTACCATTATTGTTTCATTGATAAAATTATAACTCGTCAATACATAACAAAACATAAAAGTCTTTTGACAAACGGAAAAAGGAAAGTGCATTAAACTCTTTTATTTTAGCCAATTCTCAAACAATTCTTCCGTCAGGTACATTTTCGTCTAGTAGAGCAAAAGATATCCCCATATTTAACAGAAATTATGGTCACTCTACTCGAACATTATAAGAGATATCATTATTTTTGAGATTACACGCGTAGAAAATTGTCCTGAGGGTAAAACGTTATGTCAATCTGATTAGGTTAATATTACGAATAAATGGATGTTAACACCGAAATCTTAACAATTATAGATAATGAGATATCAGCGTTCAAAGTAACGTTACGATTGCGCGGCCACGAAACTTTTGTTTTGCCTTGATTTCGTCAGTTTAAATAAACTTTGGTGGCATGAAATGCTTCCGGCACTTTGACATATTAAAACCTTTCTTCTAGTAACAGTTTAGTTTTTTTTACATGTTATATTGTATGGAAAACTATCGATTAAAAGACAAAACCAGATTTCGAACCACAATATTTTGCGACCAATAATTGTTTTTATAAGTATAATTTTTCTTTTGAGTTCATAATAGATGAGGCTATTTTGAATTATTATTCAGAATCTTAATTGTTATCTATAAAACATAGGTATTTCATTTTTTTTTTCTGATGATACTTTTTCATACATTAG
The DNA here is from genome assembly GCA_951640165.1 of Pseudoips prasinana. Lineage (NCBI taxonomy): Eukaryota > Metazoa > Arthropoda > Insecta > Lepidoptera > Nolidae > Pseudoips > Pseudoips prasinana. Next base: position 39,810,565 of record OX621240.1, on the reverse strand, counting down.
GTTAGATTATTATTATTTTTAGTTAAGCCTTTTGACTGGAATTAGTCTGTTAGCTATACCATAAAAATAATATTATATAGCTTAACAACAAATTAAGTGACAAGGCGATGTCGACTAGAACAAAAAGAGTTATAAACAGTGGCCACAAGGCGGCGCTACTAGTAAAATGTTTTGAATGCAAGAAACGAGTAGACCACAAGAGGACAATTTTATGCTCCATTTGTAAAAACCACTTTGAGTTTGATTGTGTGGGTTATCCGGAGCAATTATATCATTTAAAGAGTTCCGAAGGGAAAGAACTACCTATATGGGAATGTAAGCCATGCGCTAAAAAAACAAAAGAGCATACTCCACCTAACTCTGATCTATGTAATGTAACCCGAAGGAAAAAGCAATCTACTCTAAATTCGAGTAAAACTGTGACACCCATCGCATCAGAGGAAACCACACCTTGGTCTACCCCAACGAGCACTATCTCGCAAATTGATGACTCACAACTTCTCACGCTAATGGACAGTACACCGGACGAGTCCTTTACAATAACTGACAAAACATTATCAAGAAGTATGGATTATACTATAATTGATTCAATTCCAGTACAAGAACTTAAAGATACGATAGAACAACTCCAGGCGGAACTAAGTAGTTCTCAAAATGAACTAGAGAACATTATAATTGAAAATAATGACTTCCGTGAACAAAATAACAGATTAGTCAAAGAAAACTCAGCTCTAAAAACATTTTTAAGCGGATCATCACTGAAAAATACATATTCTTTGTTACGTTCCGAGATGCAAGCAGTATTCACGCCCCCTAGACAATCTGCGACATGTGTTAACGAGAGTGAGAAATTCATAAGCCTACAAACAAAAATATCAATTCTCGAGGATCAATTGACACAAGCGAGTAGTGAAATATTGTACCTCAAGGAACGAATAATTAAGCTCCAAAAATCATTGGAAGATAAGGAAAACATTGAAAATACACACGTATACCATAATGCGAACAAGAAATATTTGATGCAAACCCAAGTCGAGATCCAGCAAAAAATATTTATCTTCGGCACACAACAATGTGTTGGATTATCTTCTGCATTGATGAGATCAAGAGCGAATACACCTTACGAAATTTTTCTCGTTACGTCACAAACAAAGCCGCATGCGCTTACTACTGATGTCATTAAAAACTGCTCAAACGTCCATCTCTCTCCAAGTGACAAACTTATCTTTTGTGTGGGTGAGAATGATTACGACATAAAGATATTATCGTCACAACTGCACCAACTTCTTAATGTATTTAGTAAATATAACGTGTAGCATAACCGCGCGCTGACGCCGCTCCGCGCGCGTACCTGTGTACCTGCCCCTCTCACCGTGCCCCCACTTTCACGCCCGCCGCCGCCGCTGCCGGCTGCGGCCTGAGAGTATATAAAGGCATGCGCACCCGGCATTTATCAGTTCGGCTCGCACGGACACGCTTCCTTTGGAACGGTCTCGGGCAGTTGAGCGCTCTCTGGCTTGCACGGTCGGCATCCGTCACGGAACCGATATCGGGCAGTCATTCTTCATAACTATTGTTATCAGTGTGTAGATTTTGTTTAAAGTAACGTTGTGAAAAGAACAATAAATATCCTTTGCACTTACATTGGTTTTGCGAGTGGTTTTATTGGAACAACCCTTATAAGTGGCGCACAACGTGGAGGCCGAAGATAAAAGATATTATTTAAGGCCAAGGCCCATTCGCAAACCACTTCGTTTTGGAAGCAGTTCACCTGAAGAAATGACTATCAACATGTCAGACAGCCAGTTTAAGGAGCTCATCCTTGCAATCACCACCAACACAAGAGGGATGAGTACCTTTGCACAATGCCCAGCTAAATTTGGAGGATCAAAGGTGGAAGTTGAAGCTTTCTTAGCAACAGTGACAGTGTTTAAGGAAGTAGAAAAGATATCTGATGCGAACGCTCTTGAAGGCCTACCTTTAGTTCTGACTGGTGACGCAGCGATTTGGTGGCAAGGTTTTAAAAACAGTGTCAAGACTTGGGAACTTTTTAAGGAACGCTTGCGCAATACCTTTGCTCCAAAAAAATTGGATTACATAATCTATCAAGAGATAGTTGGTATTAAGCAAGATAACCAGACCCCGACCGAGATTTTCATTGCCAAGAAGCGAGCGCTTCTTGCCGAGTTGTCAGAATCACATACGGTGCAGCAAGAGATCAACCTAATTTTTGGCCAGATTAAATTCGCTGTTAGGGAGAAGATTTGTAGGGATTCTATAAAAACTTTTGATGACCTACTAAAAAAGGCAAGGGACATTGAAAGTACACTAATAGAGAAAAATAATCAAAAAGAGGTATATTTAGACGATGGGGATATAACAACACAACATAAAAATTATAAAAAGCAAAATAAGACACGCTGTGGTTACTGTCGTCTTCCCGGTCACACAGCTGAGATGTGTAGAAAGAAGGTAAGAGAAGACGCACATAAACAAAATGTTGTTGTGAAGACAGAAACTACTTCGAGCACCCAAAACGAGGAAAAGCCGAAGTTTTCCTGTTATGGTTGTGGTGAGCCAGGTGTGATTCGCAGTCGTTGCCCAAAATGTAAAAACAAGCAGTCTCCAACATCAGTCGATTTTTGTTTTTGCTCAGCCAATATGACTGCTGATGTACGACCACGTCCCACTGTACCGATTACCATCGAAGGAATGACTGGGATAGCGTATATCGATACATGCGCAAAATCAAGTGTTGCCTCCTACCAACTATATACACGCCTAGAACGTAATGGCGTAAAATTTGAGAAGGAGATAATGTACGTGACACTCGCCGATGGGGTACCAAGGAAGCAGAAAGTCCTTACATTCAAAACGACTGTCAACCTCTATGGCCGAGACGTAACAACGTCCTTCGTGATATTTCCTGACGCCCGGGAAAATAGGACACTGCTTGGGGTAGGATTTATAGAAGATGCTATGTTGGCACTAGATCTTCCCCAACGAACTTGTCATTTTGTTGACGATCCACACAAGAGCTACGACCTAAATCCAGAGGGTCTAGATGAAACAAGGGATATAGCGGGAGTTTTATCCAGTGTGTGCTTGCCAGCGATGGAATCGCCAATGATGAGCACACCCAGCCCTGTACTATCGCCTGTTGGCATGACAAAATTCGTTCCGCAACATCATCAGGAACCGTCCATGCAAATGATGACGCCTCCACATTCTCCTCAGAGAAGCGACTTTATTGTGCCTGGAGCAACAGAGCAAGCCTTGGAACGACCTTATGGACCATTGATACCCATAGGATTCTCGACTCCACCCAAGAGACCACGAACAGTCCTATTCGATGGATACTCTCCACTTATTGATGCCCTGTACGAAGATGCGCGTAGAAGCATCAATAATGCCGACGTCGAGCTGTCGCCAGACTCTGCTGGTTTATTCCCAGAAACTGAGATCTCTTCTGTTTCCATGCGCAGCCATGAGTGCTTATTAACCGAGGAAGAGACCAAGCGCTTACAACAATTTCTTGAGAGAAATGGAGCGGTATTCGTATCTAATGGCAAACCAACAACGGAGACTGAACATACCATTGATACGGGATCACATAAACCTATAACTGTTCCACCATATAGGCTATCTCCAGTTAAGATGCAAACCCTGAAGGTAGAAATACAGAAGATGTGTGAACTAGGAATTATTGTGCCGTGTTCCTCACCTTGGTCAGCGCCAGTCGTACTGGTTCCGAAAAAAGACGGCAGTACACGAGTCTGTGTTGATTACCGCCAGTTGAACGCGATCACGACTGCAGATGTGTATCCACTGCCACGTATCGACGATCTCCTGCACAGTGCTAAGCCTACGCGTTACATGAGCACCATAGACCTCCGCGCCGGCTACTGGCAGATTCATGTTAAGGATGGAGACCAAGTAAAGACAGCCTTCATCACTCCTTTTGGTATGTACAAATTTTTAAGAATGCCATTCGGTTTACGAAACGCGCCTGCTACTTTTCAGCGCCTTATGGACAGATTTCGCATATCCCTCAGTCACATTAAGCTCCTCATATATTTAGATGACCTAATAGTCATGTCTGCTAGTCTAGATGATCATTTTAGAGACCTGCAAGATGTTTTCAATCGCTTAAATGACTACAATCTCACAGCAAACAAGGACAAGTGTGTTTTCTTCTGCGCTAAGGTCAAATATTTAGGACATTATATAACTCCTGATGGTCTTCAAGTGGATTCCGACAAAGTTGCTTCCATAATGAATATGTCTGCGCCAACAAACTTGAAGCATTTGATGTCTTTCCTACAGATGTGCTCATGGTATAGGCGATTTATCCCAAATTTCGCAAAGATCACCGAACCACTCTCTCGTTTGATGAAGAAGAATTCTGTTTGGACCTGGAACGATGAACAGAAAACAGCATTTGACGAGCTGCAGAAACTTTTAGTTACGGCGCCAGTGTTGGCCCAGGCAGACCACACCAAACCATTTACGATTAAATCGGATGCAAGTAACTACGCGATTGGTGCTGTTTTGGTGCAGGGGGAGGGAGAAAATGAGCATCCAGTTGAGTACGCTAGCCGCCTCCTCACTTCAGCTGAAAGAAATTATTCCACCACAGAACGAGAAGCACTAGCTGTAATCTGGGCGGTGAACAAATTTCGTGGATTCGTCGAGGGTACTAATTTAACTGTACTGACTGATCATCAAGCCCTGAAGTGGCTTATGTCATTGAAGTCCCCAACAGGTCGACTAGCCCGATGGGCCCTGCAACTGCAACCGTATAATCTGACGATTAAATACATCAACGGTAGAACGAATGTTGTCGCTGACACCTTGTCACGTCCCAACTGCGATCCTACAATGGAAAAAGACTGTGGAGTATGCGGCATGGTAATTGATATGCCGAGGAAGAAATCAAAAGAAATAAGAGATGAACAATTAAAAGACAAAGACATAGAGAAAATAATCAGCGGACTAGAAGGAAACCAATATGAAAACGGAAGATATTGGAGTACAAAAGGATACCTTATGAATCATGGGCTACTCTACAGGTAAAAATCAGAAAATGATAATGAAAATGCTCAACTAGTTGTTCCCAAGCATGAACAAGCAAAAGTCATCAGTGTGTATCATGATGAAGCTTCCGCTGGTCATTATGGAATTGAAAAGACTATTGAACGCATTGCTAAGCGATACTTTTGGAAGGGTATGAGAACCCAAATAGAAAGTTATATCCGGAACTGTATCCAATGTCAACGATACAAACCAAGCAATCTCAAACCAGCGGGCCTGCTCCAAACTACGGCACTCAACCAAAGATTTGAAGTCGTATCCTTCGATTTGTTCGGACCTTTACCTAAAACGGCTAAAGATGAGACATGGATCTTCATTATAGAAGACCTGGCTAGTAGATGGGTTGAGATATTCGCTTTGAAGCAAGCTACCGCAGAGGAATGTGCTAGAGTATTATTGGATGAGATCATCCTACGGTATGGCACACCAAGACGGTTTATTAGCGATAACGGGACGCAATTTGTTAGTAACGTGATGCAGCAATTGACATACTGTCTGGACATCGAACATGGATTTACTCCTGTTTATCATCCCGAAACTAACCCTGTCGAAAGGCGCAACCGAGATTTAAAAACACAGTTGGCAATACTAGTAGGAGATAACCATGACAGATGGTCAGATCATTTGCCAAGCATACGTTTCGCTATGAACACAGCTATTTGTTCATCCACTGGGTACACGCCAGCGTACTTAACTTTTGGCCGAGATCTTCGCACGATCGACGACATAAATCATGATTTGCGACACATAGTGCAAAATGAAAACTTTGTTCCCGAGATAACACCGAAGTTATTGATGATGGCCTCTACGTTGAAAAGAGCCCAAGAAATACAAGAGATGAAAGAGGAGAAGCGAAAAGAATACGCTGATAAGAGACGCCAACCATGTCCTAACTATCAGCCTGGAGATCAAGTTATGGTTGATGTTCATGCCTTAAGCAAATCGTCAAAGGGTTTCAGTGCTAAACTGGCACCTCGCCGAGATGGCCCGTACCTTATCAAAGACATTCATGGACCATCTTCTTTTCAGATTTCTGACCCCACCACTCCAAACCAGACTGCAGGGTTGTACCATTCCTCAGCCCTGCGTCCGTACCAGGATTTGGCATCAGCCGCTCTACCCGAGCCGGTCTTGCCTTTACGCCGGCGAGGTCGCCCGCGGAAAAACAAGCCAACTCCACCGGAGGCCCTGGCAACACCTGCCAAGCCTCGACCCCGTGGAAGACCGCCAAAGAAGCAGCCGCCTACTTAAGTCCTGTCTACCTCACCGGGACGTCATCGGAGACAGAGGGGGAGTCTGTAGCATAACCGCGCGCTGACGCCGCTCCGCGCGCGTACCTGTGTACCTGCCCCTCTCACCGTGCCCCCACTTTCACGCCCGCCGCCGCCGCTGCCGGCTGCGGCCTGAGAGTATATAAAGGCATGCGCACCCGGCATTTATCAGTTCGGCTCGCACGGACACGCTTCCTTTGGAACGGTCTCGGGCAGTTGAGCGCTCTCTGGCTTGCACGGTCGGCATCCGTCACGGAACCGATATCGGGCAGTCATTCTTCATAACTATTATTATCAGTGTGTAGATTTTGTTTAAAGTAACGTTGTGAAAAGAACAATAAATATCCTTTGCACTTACATTGGTTTTGCGAGTGGTTTTATTGGAACAACCCTTATAAACGTTATTATTCTTAGCGTACTAAAAAATATGTACATAAATGTAAATGATTTAAATGAAAGTCTTAATAATATTTGCAAGGAATTTAAAAATTGTACTTTTGTAGAGTGTAATTACAAATTATATAAAACGTGTAAATTAATTAATTATACCATTGACTATAGTGATTATGAGAATAGATATTTGAATGTGAAAAATCTTAAGAATTTAATACTACGTGATCAAAAAAATAATAGAATATCGAGCTCCAAGTGTAATAACGATCGTAGAGGTACAATACCATATTACTTTGCTCGACAAAAATCGAAATGCGATGCTGCAAATGGGCCTAATATACAAAACTCTACTCTTACAAAAAAAAGTATTATACCACACTATTTTAGAGTTGTAGATAAAAACCAGTTTTTTCGTGGCAAACAATGCAACATGCAAGAAGAATCCCTCTAATTCTTTTAAAATATTGCATCAAAATATTGCTAGTATTTTGTCAAAACAGGAATTATTGGATTTGACGTTGCTAGAATTACAAGAGGATGATTTAGATCCCGACATACTATGTTTTTCAGAGACCTTCCTACGTGCGGGGCATGAAAACTATTTAAAAGTCAATAACTATAATCTAGCGACAGCGTTTTGTAGAGAAAAACAAAGAGGAGGTACCTGTATTCTGGCAAAACGTGGCATAGATTATAAGGAGTTAAGTTACATAAAAAAATATTCAACGCAAAAGACTTTTGAAGCCTGCGGTATTGAAGTCCCAGGCTACAAATTATTAATAATCTGTATTTATAGAACACCAAATTCAGACCCGAACATATTTTTGAATAAACTGGAAGAACTAATGCATGACACATCTAAAAAATATAAGAGAAATATAAAAATTGTAATTGCTGGGGATTTTAACATAAATACCTTTAACCCAGGAAATATTACAATTTTTTTACAAGATTTGTGCAATAATCACAACCTTCAAATTCACATAAATGTACCCACCCGGAAAGATTCTTGTATCGACCACATACTTAGTAACATTAAAGGTGCATCTGCGAAGGTATTGCATCTTTATCTATCTGATCATGAAACAGCACAACTATTAGACTTTCCAGTCAAAAAGGAAATCATACAAATTATATCATATTTTGACTATAAAAAAGATTATTCTAATGATAATATTAGAAAATTTAAGGAATGTCTAGCCAATTTATCGTGGTCAGAAGTATATCTAGAATCTGACCTAAATAAAGCATTCGATAAATTCCATGATTTTTTATGTTTGTTGTACAACTTATGTTTCCCAAAAATTAAAATAAAGATTAATAACAATTATAAAACTAAACGAAACTGGATAAGTAAGGGTCTAAAAATAAGTTGTAAAAATAAACGCTCATTACGTTATATTTACTACAAACATAAAAGTCTAATACACAAAAATACATATAAAAAATACTCAAATATATTGAAAAAGTGTATTTTTAAAGCAAAAATGAACTTTAATATTAATTTGATACATAAGAGTAGAAACAAATGTAGAGCGACATGGTCAGTTATAAATAATGAAATTGGAAATACAAAATTAGATAACAATATTAGTGAATTACAAATTGACGATCAAATAGTGACTAAACCTACTGACATAGCGACTGCTTTTAATAATTACTTCATTGACTCGACAAACACATTGACATCAAATAATAATAAACTACAACAAAATAATTCTAATAACCATACAGTTTCTAACTCTATGTTCCTTAAGTCGATGTCAGAAGAAGAGGTTAAATGGGAAATCATGGCTTTAAAAAACACGAACTCTGAAGGAAACGATGGAATCAATACCAAAATAATTAAAGCGTGTAGTTCAGAATTGATTGCCATCTTAACTTATTTGATAAACTTTTCATTTTCTTCAGGAACTTTTCCTGACGCATTAAAAACATCCATCGTAAAACCTCTTTACAAAAAGGGCGACAAATGTAATATAAAAAACTATCGCCCTATTACTCTCATACCAATACTTTCAAAAGTCATTGAAAGATGTATATTAAAAAAAATAATAGAATTTTGTGAAAAATATAACATTATAACCAAAAATCAATTTGGATTTCAGAAGGGAAAATCGACAACACTGGCATTATATACACTTTTAAACACCGTGTTGACAAGTATTAATGGCAACTATTTCACAACAGGAATTTTCTTCGATTTATCCCAAGCGTTCGATTTTGTGGCATATGTTCTTTTAAAAAAACTAGAAACCATTGGATTTAGAGGACCAGTATTAAAATGGATCCAGTCTTATATAAGTAACCGTAAGCAAAGCGTTGTCATAGATAGAAAAAAGGGGAAGGACATAAATTCCTACTCTTCAAATTATAGGGAAAATCAGTGCGGCGTCCCACAAGGGAGCGTGCTAGGTCCTATTCTCTTTATTTTATATATTAATGACATACCACAGGTTATTAATCACAAATGTATTCTATTCGCGGATGACATTTCTATTATTGTGACATCTGATAAAAATACAATTCAATACATGACCATGAAACGGATGTAAACAACACAATTGACAAAATTATAAAATGGCTAGAGATTAACAAGTTAAAGATTAATTTAGATAAATCAAATTACTTACAATTCAATAAATCTAAACATGAACAATATAATTTTAAGCTTAATATTGACAAGATAAAAGAAGTTCCACTAACCAAATTTTTGGGTATCAATATAGACCAATACTTAAATTGGAAACCACATATAGATAATTTATGTAATAGAATTAATAAATTTGTTTATGCCCTATATCAAATCAAAAATGTAACCAATAGAAAAACTGCAATTTTATCATATCGTGCATACGTGGAGTCCATACTACGATATGGATTAATAATATGGGGAAATAGCACAGATAGAGAGAGAGTATTTATCGCACAAAAAAGGTGCATTAGGGCCATTTGTGGGATCCGTCCTGATGAGTCTTGCAAACCATTTTTTAAGTCCCTTGGTTTGTTACCTTTGCCTTCGCTGTATATATACGAGGTTTGTAATTTTGTATATAACCACAAAACGTTATTTAAAAAAGCGTATCAAGTAAACACTAGACTGAAAAGAAATCCGAAAGGTACGCAAACAGTTGCCTAATGATGTGTGTACGCATCTATAATAAAATTCCGAAAGGATTGAAATTAATAAACGATAGTAATCTTTTTAAAAATAAATTATTTAAATGGCTTAATGAACATAATTTTTATGACATTAAAGATTTTATGGATTTGAAAATTGTTTAGTATATATATCAGATATATAATATATATATATATATCTTTTTATGTTGACAATTATGTTGCATGCAAATGATACTTAGTGTATAGCTAAACATGTGCACATCTATGAATTTTGTAACAAAACAAAATACTGGATAGGACTTAAGAGTAACCGTTCAATCTGTGCCTCTAGCACGAGTTCTTGCAGTTTACTTACTCGATCACACGTACAGTTTCGTCCCATACATTCAGCACCAGCGCCTCTCGCGGAAACTATTAAGAACTAAAACTCTGGTGCTCAATGTATGGGACGAAACTGTACGTGTGATCGAGTAAGTAAACTGCAGGAACTCGTGCTAGAGGCACAGATTGAACGGTTACTCTTAAAGTGTTTATTTATTCTTTTCTAAAATAAATCGAAGCAACAGGGAAGCAATTGCTAGGCATAAATCCAACGTAAAATACGCTAAGCGACGGTTCATCTTGATGGAGTCCCTTGCCCTGGTAAAACCATGACTTGGTGGCATAGATTATTGAAGAATGCCACAATCGATTAAAAATGGCCTGCGCTCAGGGCAGGCAGATGTACCTACACCACCTGGTATAATAGGTCTTTACCTATGAAATTGCCGTTTTGTATGAAAAAATTTAAACGAATTTTTTTCATGAATTTTTTTATTTGTATTAATCGAAGTAATCACCCATGCAATCAATGCATCTTTGCCATCGCAGTGGCAGTTTATTGATGCCCTTCTTAAAGAAATCAGCTGGACGGGAGGCAACAAATTCTTCAAAGGCATTTTGTACTGCCTCTCGGGTATTGAATTTTTTTCCCGCCAAGAAGTTATCCAAATTCTGGAAAAAGTAGTAGTCTGTAGGCGCAAGGTCTGGTGAGTAGGGCGGATGACGGAGAGCTTCCAACCCCAGTTCTTGCAACTTGGAGACCGTCTGCTGTGCAGTATGAGGTCGCGCGTTGTCGTGCAGGAGCAGCGGAGACGAGCGATTGACCAATGCTGGTTGGAGATGCGCCAGCTTCTCCATCATTGTGCTCAGTTCTTCACAGTACACATCTGCAGTAATGCTCACCCCGTTTGGTAAGAAGCTGTGATGAATCACACCGGCGCTAGACCACCAAACAGTGACCATCACTTTTCTAGGGGTAAGTTTTCGTTTAGGGCATTGTTTAGGTGCTGAACCAGGATCCAACCAACTTGCTGAGCGCTTGCGGTTATCAAACAGAATCCATTTTTCATCGCAGGTAACAATGCGGTTCAAAATTCCTTCATTTGTGTGTCTGTTGAGCAGTGCAAGGCACGTCTCGACGCGTACTTCGCGCTGGCGATCATTGAGTTCGTGGGGCACCCATTTGTCAAGCTTTTTTACCTTGCCAATTTGACGCAAATGGACCAATATTGTTTTGACGCTAACGTCGAAAGCTGCTGCTAATTCAGCCGTAGATTGTGTATCATCGGCTTCCACAAATTACTCGAATTTTTAACGTATCCATGATGACGAAAAAGATTGAAATGCGATGAAAATGTAACACTAATCAATAAAGAAATGACTACTTTTGGAAAAAAGAATCCATGTTTTTAAAATAAAATTAATTTGAAATTAGAATTCTTAGCCAAACAAAAATTATTTTGATTTGAAATGGCCAGTACTGCAGAACGGCAATTTCATAGGTAAAGACCTAATATAATGAGTAAAAACGGAACGATTACCTTGTCAACATTTTTAATTTCTTTGGAGGATTATCACAAGGTTTAAAGATTTTCACGACTTAGTATTTCACTTTACGCTATTTATGGGTATGAATAGACTCGTGAATTTTAACAACACGTATATTCACTAAAAAGGGGTAACCGGGAATAATATAATAATGTATTCAAGGCCCCAAGAAGAGGAAACTCACGGACGTGTCACGCTTACATTACTCCGCCGACGTACTTGTGGAGCATTTGTATTGTAAGCCAAGTCTCATCCATATACTTCGACCTACAACTCAAAATGGTATAGGGTTCACATACGAGTACCTACTACATTCAATAGTAATCAGTGTCTCTAGCACAATCGATCACACGTACAGTTTCCTCCCATACATTGAGCACCAGCGCCTCTCGCGGAAACTATTAGGAACTAAAACTCTGGTACTCAATGTTGACACTATTGAATACCTACACCTACAATGTCACTTCGAGACGTCGCTTCTACAACCTATAAACTTGGTATCTTATTAACTGTGCAACTTAACGGGTATGTTCAACGTAGCCTTTGAGCTAAAAAGGGGTGTTACTCGTTAACTCAATAGCTCCTGGCAAAACCTACTTGCCTACAGTTAAATTTAGTTTCTAGGAAATAAGTAACGTATAAGCTAAATGATAATAAACATCTACGAGGTCATCCATTGAAACTTTGGGAAAACTCATCTAAAAAGAAACCAACATAATGAAGCATTTCTTGCCTAACAGTGTTGTAAAAGCATGGAACAAACTACCAGAAAGAGTAGTCATGACTCCGACATTAAATTCCTTCAAGAACAGATTGGACAAGGAAAACATCTCCAAGCTATTTGATACTCACGCATCAGCTAACTAGCTGCTAGTGTGTTACACAAAATAATAATAATAATGTATGTACCTACTTATTTGTCCCTAACAACTTTAAATAGGTACAAGAAAAGTTGTCGTTGATAAGATGTACGTAATCTACTTAACTGACCACTCTCGAGAGTGGCTCATTAGCTTGGCCGCATGTGAATACTCTAGTACCGTAATAGGCTGTAGGTACACATTGGAACTTCGCGTTATGTTTAATGAAGGTGAAGCGTCGATATCTAGTAACTACAAAAACAAATACAGACGAAAATCAATTTAATAGCAATTATTTTAGAGTTGAACATAACCAAACCCATAGACATCTTTATTATTCAATTAAATATATATTTTTGTAATTATGTCTATATTTTTTCAGTATCATTAGTATTGTAGTTAAAGGAAATTGTGACGTTATCGGCTACTACTTATGTACATATATAAATATAGACAATCAAATTACAAAGTTAGTTATTCGAACTGTATACCTGTATGTATCTAGATAACGGGACTAAAAATAATGTCCGAGGTTTTCTGTTTCGTAGGCTAAACAATATCGGTGGTAAACATTTTGAACTTGTGGATTTGCTTACCTTAGAAATTCTAATGATCAGTGAGTCAGTGATAAAATCAATGAACTTTAACTTACAATAATTCTGAAAGTAACTTTAATGTAATTCGGAAATGTAATGCCCGTTACCGTGTGCCTTATACAAGAAAACATTCTACACAGTGTAGTCTGTGTTGTGTACTATAAGCCGGCCGGCTCTTAAGTATAAGTACAATCGCAGTGTCAACCAATGTCAGTTCCCTATTCCCTCTACCTATATGCCCACGCTGGTCTGCTCACTCGCACCCACGTGATGGTCCGCTCTGGTATGCACGCAGGACACCCAGCTAGACCCCCCCCCCCCCCCCCTCCACGCGATACCAATGCTACCTCCTAGTCCTCCTACTGATGTGTTCCAGAAGCTTCACTCCAAGCGGCGTTGCCTGTCTGTGGGAACATGTGGCGCAGGGGTTATGTTCCTGTACATGACGCATATTTATGGAACCCATGTGTAATGCATATACATATTATGTATATGCATTTTAACGTGTTTAGTGTCCGAGACTTAATAATAATATCTAGGGACAATGTCACACAGATCATCCTAGCCCCAAACTAAGCAAAGCTTGTACTATGGGTACCAGGCGACGATATACACACTTATATAGATAGATAAATACTTAAATACATAGAAAACATCCATGACTCAGAAACAAATATTCGTGCTCATCACACAAATATTTGCACTTACCGCGATTCGAACCCAGGACCACCAGCTTCGTAGGCAGGAGCACTACAAACTAGGCTACGGTGACCGTGACTAGCTCCCATGTATATATCAAATTGCGTTTTGGGAGTGTGAGAACTGGAGCTTAAAAAGGCATCTTCTGTGTTTTGTGCCTACTGTATCTTACTATATTTTCTTTTTTTTTTACTTGTACTCGTACCCGTAATACAGGTATCAAACTTACATCAGACACCAGTCTAGGCTACGGTTGGACTTGGTTCGTATGTTCGGAAAGTTTTCCGCGACACTCAATTTGTTCCCTTAGGATAAAAATAATAAATTCTAGGTTGAAGGAAATACAGTTTTCTTCTGTATAGTGCTCATTTAATTTTGTTTTTGTATTTGTTCGCTTTGAGTGCGCGGTACGCCGCCACGGCGTCCAGCCGCGCGCGCTCGCGCCGCTGCAACTCGGCGGCGGGCACCCCCGGGCCCCCGGGGCCTGGGCCCGGGGCCCCTGGGCCCCCGCCGCCAGACAGCAACGAGCTCAGCAGCAGCTGCCGCCTCCCGGGCTGCACGCAAAACATGTATATTTATGTTCACATAGGTACTATGAAATGGTGTAAAAGCTTTTTAAATCTAATATCAATTAAAATGTTAATTTAAATATAACCAAATTCAAAATGGTTAGTTGTGTGGTTTTATGAAACAAGATACGATGCAAGAGAAACTTTGTCCCTTACGGTGTAAAATTAATTTAGTGTTTTATTGTTGTCCATCAACAACAACAATTATATAAATATGTCGGCGCGCTGTCATGGTCCTGTTATAAGCGGCACGTGCATCGAGCCAGACGACCGAACAAAGAACGCACGCCCCGCCCGCTCCCCACTACTACATGATTCATTCTGTTATCGCTAGCGGCTCGGGTATAAAATACGTGCGGCCGAGTGCAACGGGGCATTCTCACTCCGGCTTTGGCTCGATGCACATGTTGTTGTAGCGCTTTAGGGTGGCTGATTATTGTGCGAGAATTATTGAATTAATTAAATAAGGTTTAATTAATTGGAAAGTAGTAATTATAGTTTAGTGATTTTATATTTTTGTGTGCAGAAATAAACTTACATCAGAACCATTTGATCTATTTTTGACAATGTCTGACCCTCCGCCTTCATCAGAAGTAGTGGATTCGGATCCAAACCCACAGCAACTATCAGCCAGTGTGGCAGGCAACCTAACCTCCGTGTTTTCGTCAAGCATTGAAGCCATTCTTCAAAAAATTGCCGACGCTATGACTTCCCGCCACACTGCTGCTACGCATACTGTATTGGTCTCGTTTGACCCTGATACTCCCGATTCGGATATAGTTAGTTGGTGTGCATTAAGTGAAATGATTATTAAGAAACGAAAATTAGAGGGCGATAACCTGATTTTAGCTCTTACTCATTCTTTGAAAGGTCGTGCTGCCATGTGTCTTACAAAGATAGAACCGGAAAAAAAAGCCTGGGAAACCATTAAAGAAGTTTTGATTTCCAAATTTTCCAAACCGATGATGATACAGGATCATTTCGATCTTATTTTGAAATTTCAAATAGATGGCAAAGAAAGCCCAGCCGAAGCGGGTATGCGGTTGTGGCAAATGATAGAAAAAATTCCTGAAGCTAAGTTATCAGAGAACGTAGTGACCGGCTTTGTCATATCAGTCTTGTCTCAGTGTGATGACAGAATCCGACGCGAACTCAACTCTGTCATAATAAATGACCAGAAACAACTTTTTCGTACTCTGCGGGGCTTCACATTAAAACGAAAATTAGAAGAACCAGCCACCCTCGAGCCTGACACGAAGCGATTTCGCACATCATTTCCATTTCGTGGGAATTGCAATTTCTGTGGCAGATTTGGACATCGTGGGTCTGAGTGTAGGGAAAAACTACGATCTATCCCTAAAAATCTACCTGTTTCAGTAAAAATGCACCCGCCGAAACCAGCCGTGTTTTGCTACGTCTGCAACGATCCTGGACACCTGCCCGAAGCGTTGGAATAAGAAGGAAGACTTTACCTCGAGCAACAACACCGGGAGCAGCGGCAGTAAGCAGGTGAACCTGTGCTCTAGATCCGCTCGAGGTGTGTTACAGATAAGTAATATTCAACTACCTTTTATATTTGATTCAGGTTCAGAGTGTACCCTTATTAGAGAAAGCAATTGTGACCAACTGATAGGTGACAGGTTTAATGAGCAAGTGATTTTAAAGGGTGTAGGACCAAACAACGTAGTTAGTTCATTACAAGTAAAATGCCCAACCATCATACAAGGCTTTCTGTTCGACGTTACTTACCACGCGTTGCCAGACGAGTGTCTAAGCGAGGATGTTTTGTTAGGGCGTGATATATTAGAAAAAGGAATTTCCGTGAAAATAAGTGACAGTTTAACTTTTTTTAAATCTTAAGTTTCAAATGCTTGCTCAAAGTTTAATGAACCTTTCGACATTACTTCTATTGACACAGACCTTGTAGGAAAAGAAAAAGAACTTTTGATTGAAATACTCACTAAATATTCTGCGAACTTTATACAAAAGCTTCCGACCACTCGTATCACGACTGGTGAGCTTCGAATCGACTTGTTGGACCCTACCAAAACTGTTCATAGACGTCCATACAGATTGGCCCCCGCTGAATTAGTAATCGTTAATAATAGGATAACAGAATTATTAGACGCAAATATAATTCGGGAAAGTTCATCGCCATTCGCTAGTCCAATTCTCCTAGTTAAAAAGAAAGACGGTACTGATCGTATGTGTGTGGATTATAGAGAGCTCAACAGTAACACGCGACCAGATAGCTACCCTCTTCCATTAATAAGTGATCAAATAGATAAATTGCACGGGGCTCATTACTTCTCCAGTATTGATATGGCATCAGGGTTTCACCAGATAAAAGTTCATGAGGATTCAATTGAAAAAACTGCTTTTGTCACGCCATTAGCTCAATATGAATGGTTGACAATGCCATTTGGGCTTAGGAATGCTCCTCAGGTTTTTCAAAGAGCCATTAATAATGCACTGAAATCTCTTAATGACAGTAGAATTTTAGTTTACATGGATGACGTACTTTCTGTGTCAGAAACTGTCGAAGAGGGTTTGAAGAGACTCGATAAATTACTAGAAACCTTATCTAAAGCTGGTTTCGCATTTAATTTTAAAAAATGTTCATTAATGAAAAATAAAATTGAATATTTGGGCTTTGTGTTATCAGCAGGAGAAATAAGACCCAACCCTCGTAAAGTCGAGGCATTGCAGAATGTCCCCGCACCAAGTACTGTCTCCCAGGTTCGGCAATTCATAGGCTTGGCTACGTACTTTCGCAAATTCATCCCTAACTTTTCAAAATTAATGAAACCCTTGTACCCTCTGACAGCACTTGGGAAGGGCAAAATTACATGGACTTCTGAACATGATAAAATTCACAAAGAAATAGTAAAACTTCTTGTATCAGAACCAGTTTTAAAAATTTTCGATCCTACACTACCTATTGAACTCCATACTGACGCGAGCAGTGGCGGGTATGGGGGTGTTCTTATTCAAAGGAACATTCAGTTACCTCATGTCATTGCCTATTTCAGTCACAAGACAACTGATGCAGAAAGTCGATATCACTCATACGAGTTAGAAACTTTAGCAGTAGTTAAATCTGTGGAGCACTTCAGGCATTACTTGTACGGGCGTAAATTCACTATATTTACAGATTGCAATGCCTTAAAGGCGTCTCATTCGAAAAAGGATTTGACACCTAGGGTCCATAGATGGTGGGCAATCTTGCAATCGTATGACTTTGATATAGTTTACAAGGAGGGTAAAAACATGGCTCATGCTGATTTCTTGTCTCGTAACTCATTCGAGAATAAGAACAATGAACTAGGTGTAACTAAAACAACGAATAATGTAAAAATTGTTAATTTATCTGAATTAGAAAAGGGTTGGCTCTCTGTGGAACAATTACGTGATTCTGAAATTTCTGACATAATTGCTAAATTACGCTCTAACGAGTTACCCGTTGATGTATCACACACATACGACATTCGTCAAGGTTTCTTGTACCGCAAAATTGAACGCAATAAAACTACCAAATGGCTGCCTATTTTACCTGGATCATTAATATGGTCTCTAATCAATCACGTGCATTGTGCAATAAAACATCTTGGTTTTGAGAAAACTCTCGACAAACTGTATGATCTTTATTGGTTCCACAACATGTCAAAGTTTGTGAAAAAGTTCATAGATTCCTGCATTATATGTAAGGCATCCAAGGGTCCATCAGGTGCTCAACAAGTACGTCTGCATCCTATCCCAAAACTAGCTATTCCGTGGCACACTATTCATTTAGATTTAACCGGGAAACTTAGTGGAAAAAGCGAACGAAAAGAGTATTGTTCTGTAGTTATAGACTCCTTTACCAAATGTGTCCTCCTAGAGCATACACTGACTTTAAATTCCTCGGACGCCATAAGAGCAGTTACAAACGCGGTACAGTTATTTGGTACCCCAAAGCGAATAATTGCTGATCGCGGTCGATCTTATGATAATTTAGACTTTAAGAACTTTTGTAAAGATCACAATATTGAACTACATTTAATTGCGACGGGTTCTAGTAGGGCAAATGGCCAGGTTGAGCGTGTCATGCGAACCTTAAAGGCTTTGCTAACCATCGTTGAATGTGATTCAGATAGTCATTGGCAAGACCCATTAGGGGACATTCAACTGGCTCTGAACAGCACACGCTGCAGGGTTACAGGATACACTCCTCTAGAATTAATGTTTGGCATTCAGGGTAATTCACTGGAACTATCCAAAATATCCACAGACCCACATGATACTGACAGATTAGACCTTGACACAGCTAGATTAAATGCATCCAAAAACATTGAGGGAATTTCTTCCTCTGACGCAATCAGATTTAATAGAGACAAAGCGAAAGTACGGCCATTTTCATTAGGCGATTTCGTTTTTGTTAAAAGTGAAGAAAGGCACCAAACAAAGTTAGATCGCAAATACAAGGGGCCCTTTAAGATCACTGCAGTTCTGGATAATGATCGATACGAATTGAGACATATTAATGGATCTAGTAGGGTCTACAAGTATTCAGATGAAAATTTACGTGAGGTACCTCATGGTCACTCGGTCTTGACAGAAGTTTCTGAAAATTATGATGAAAGTGAGGATGACGTGTCGGCAAGCAATGTCGAAAATAATGATTTTATTTATGATACTAGTAGTCTAAGGACGTTTAATGGCAATGCAATGTCTGTAAATAGTGATACTATGTCTGCTGACTCACATACCTTAACAGCCAACAGCGATTTTATTATAAACCGTAGTTCATCAGTAGATTCATTTGAAACAGAATCAGTGAACATAGTGACACATGCTTTGGTACATCGGCAAAATGAGATTTAGTACAGTAATCAAATATGCAAAAAAAAAAACTAAAAAAAAAAAAACATACAGTAATTCATAAAAAGAAAAAAAAAACAGTAATTGATAAAAAGATTTAAAAAAAAGAAAAAAAACAGTATTAGCTACAGGGACAAGTTTGTCTGGACTAGCACGATCCGGGCCAGTTCTTAAAACTGAAGGGAATTTGAAGGATCATCAATGATCGGACCAAGAGCTGTGATCTGAAGGGTTAACTGGATAACTGGGCCAGATCAAGCAATCAGACTGCAGGGTCAACCGGACCAGTCTGGGAGTACCTTAGATTGCTATACCGAAGGGTTTTGTGTAAACCAGACCGTACTATATTTCAAATTTCTTTGTCAGGATGAACGAACGTTAATAATTTTATTTTCCTTTTTAGACAACTTCCTATGAATCAGCGCACGAGGACGTACGCACGTCAGCATGGCCGTGTCGGCGCGCTGTCATGGTCCTTCTGTTATCGCTAGCGGCTCGGGTATAAAATACGTGCGGCCGAGTGCAACGGGGCATTCTCACTCCGGCTTTGGCTCGATGCACATGTTGTTGTAGCGCTTTAGGGTGGCTAATTATTGTGCGAGAATTATTGAATTAATTAAATAAGGTTTAATTAATTGGAAAGTAGTAATTATAGTTTAGTGATTTTATATTTTTGTGTGCAGAAATAAACTTACATCAGAACCATTTGATCTATTTTTGACAATGTCTGACCCTCCGCCTTCAAATACATTGATTAAAACACAAATACCGTGGAGCACTTGCACATCTGAGTGGGAATATAAATGCTACACGGTTAGCTGATGCGAGCCTTGCACGCCGCCATATTAGCTTTTGCTAACGATATAGTAGTCTTGGCTAAGACCCTGGAAGACCTCGGTACAATGCTCGATGGCCTCAGTATAAGCATAGCATCAGCATAAGACGAAAATGATGTCGAATATCCATGTTGCACCCACTCAAGTTAAGACTGAAGACTCTGCGAGGGCAGGCCATCTAGATAGGTCCAACTTCAGGTCAATCGTAGAATCCAATCCGGTAATCCCGTGCAAGTGATCTGACCCCCATTTCGAATTCCACCTTTTTACTTCAGCGGCCGCCATGAGTTGTGGCCCGAACCCCATAAGGGTGCCCTCAGGTATTAGTCGCTTAAATTAAGCTACTGGTTGAGAGCCTTCTGCGCTAGCCAACTGCTCGTTGTTTTCAATTCTTTAATTTGATATACTATTGCTAAATGTAACAAAAATATATTTAAGGATTTTAAAAATATATGTGATGAAACAGACCACGGACGGACGAATTCAAAAATTTGTTGCTTTAATTACTGTTATTAAACTGTGTTTATGTAATACATTGTGAGCTTGACAAGTAATAGTGTATATAAATACCCAAGTGCTGAATAAATTTCATTATTATTTCCAACTCGGCCGGGCGTCGTTCGGGAAGCTACGTAACAACTTCTCGTCCCAAATATCGCAGGGTCTCAAGTCGTAAGCCTTCGTGTGCGTCGTCCGGGATGACTTACGGAACAGACGTGGTCGCTCACTATGGGCTCACTCAGACGGCTCAGGGTCACCCAAGAACAATGGAGATGCAATACTTGCGAGTTTCCCTACGAGATCGAATTAGAAATGTTTGCGTATTTCACGCAGGCGAACCAAAGTACTGACACAGCCCGAATAATTGCCAAGCTGAAGTGGCGGCGAGCGGGGCACATAGCTCGTAGAGCCGATGCGACGGCCGCTGGGGCAGACAGGCTCTCTAGTGACGACCACAACCCGGAAGACGCAGCTTGGGCAGGCCCCCTACCAGTTGGATCGATGATCTCGTGAGGCTCGCTAGAAGCCTCTGAATGCGGGTGGCGTAAGACCGACAATTGTGGAGATCTTTGCCTTTGTCCAGCGGTGGGCATATGATGATGATTCAATAAAGTAGATAAAAAATAAAAATAAATAAAATAAAATAAGCCTCTATTGCTGTTCCATAAAACAATAAATTTACATATTATTATTCGATCAGTTTCACTGCACAGCTTGTCTTCCGACAAAGGCCTCCTCTAAAGCTTTCCATTTCTGTCTGTCTCTCGCTGTTCTCGTCCACTCTGAACCCGCTACCTTTTTGAGGTCATCTTCCCATCTTTTTGTTTGACGCCCTTTACTTCTCTTCCCATCCCTGGGATACCATTCCGTTATGGTTTTTGTCCATTTTCCATTCGTATCTCTAATCATATGTCCAGTCCATCGCCATTTTAAAGTTTTACATGTGTTTTTTGCATCCTTAAATTTAGTTGTATTTTTAATTTTTTCTAGTCTTATTCTATCTTTCCTCTTGACGCCCATTACGCTTCTCTCCATTCCGTTTTGACATACCTTTATTTTGTTTGTTAAGGTATCTGTCAATGCCCATGTTTGGCAACCATAAGTTAAGCATGGTAAAATGCACATATTATACACTTTTCTTTTCTCTTTGATAGGCATGTCCTTGTTTTTCATGACTTCGCTGAGTGACCAATATCTCTTCCATGTATTGGCTATCCGTCTTTCGATCTCTTTGTACATGGTGTCTTTAGCCGCTATGAGTTGTCCTAGGTATATATATTCTTCGACATATTCTATTATCTCTGAGTTGACTCTGATGGTATGTGTCTGTGAAGAGTTAGTCATAATCTTTGTTTTTGCCGTGTTCATTGTAAGTCCAGCTTTCGCACTTTGATCTGACAGTTGTTGCAACATTTTTTCTAAATTTTTTGGACATTCTGCAAATAAGATCAGGTCATCTGCAAATCGTAAGTGGTTTAGTTTTTCACCGTTTATGTTCAGGCCTTCGTGATCCCATTGCAGATTCCTGAATATAATCTCCAGAGCCGCCAAAAACAACTTAGAGGAGAGATTGGGTCGCCTTGCCGGACGCCTCTCTCTATACGTAATTCTTCACCCGTAGTTTCAAGCCTGATTTGGGCTGTACTTTTGGAGTATACGTTTCGGAGTATACGTATGTACTTTCCATGTATTCCCTGTATACGTAGTGCTTCCCAGATATACTCATGTTCTAAGGAGTCGAAGGCCTTATTATAATCAACAAATCCCAAATAGTATTTCTTATTGTACTCTTTATATTTTTGTAGGACCTGCCTTAGAACATGTATATGGTCTATTGTTGAATATTTGCTGCGGAAACTCGCCTGCTCTCTTGGTTGGTTTTCATCTAGCGTAGAAGTGATTCGTGACAGAATAATTTTTAAGACTTTATAGACATTGGACATCAAGCTTATAGGTCTGTAATTACCTATATCTCCTTTTTTATGCAATAGTATTATTGTTGATTTAGTCCATTCTTCGGGAATAATTTCAGTGTCTATAATTTTGTTAAATATATCTGTTAATGTAGGACCAATGACTGGTGTAGTAATTTTTAACAGTTCATTTGTGACTTGATCGGCTCCTGGTGTCTTGTCTGACTTTTGTGTATTGATTGCCCTAATTGTTTCTTCATTTAATATTTTCGGGATTGCCTCAGAATCTTTGTTATTTATTTTATTTGCATTATCTCTTTGGTTTTTGCTTTGGTAAAGCTTTCGATAATAGTCTGTTGCTGTGTTTAGTATTTCTATTCTTTTGTTTGTATAATTGTTATCTAGGGTCTTTACTTTTAGCATCCAATCATTTTATTGTTCAATTCCTTTATGGTATTTTTAATTCCACCGGTTCTTTCTATACATTTCTTTAATGTGGAATGCCTTTTATTTTTCTTGTCTTTCCTGATATTTTGGTTATTCTTTTTGCTGAGTTCTGATATTTTTAACCGGTTAACTTTCTTTTCTTTCTGTTGAAATAATACCTTCCTTTCTTGTAATAACTGGTATGTCTCATCGGATATTACCCTTTTACTCTCGGCGTTTATTTTATTTGTTTCTGTTTTCAATAGGTTTATAATCTTATCGTACTGTTCCTGAATCGACAGTGATTCCCTTGTTTCATCATTTGTTAGTTCCTGTAGGTTATTTAAAAGTTGAGTGGTATTACCAGTACATACAATGGCTGGATAATTAGTACAAAATTGTCTTTTCGACTTTATTTTTGTTCCAGTTAGTTTTGCACGAACCATTTTATGGTCCGAATTGAAATTCAGGTGGTGTATGACTGATACGTCTTTAATGATTTTGGCGTTATTTGACATGATAAAATCAATTTCGTTTTTATGAAGTCCATTTGGGGAGGTCCATGTCCACTTCTTTGTTTTCTTTTTCTTATAAAAACTATTCAAGATCTTAAGTTTGTTTTCTAGAGCAAAGAAAACTAGTCTGGATCCATTTTTGCTCCTTTTTCCCTGTCCATATTGTCCCACCGTATATTCTTCTCCGCTGTTGTTGCGAACTCCTATTTGTGCGTTGAAGTCACCCATTACTATGACATTTTTGTTGCAATTTTGCATAGTAATTTTCAGATCGTCATAGAATTTTTCAATATTGGTTACATCTTCCTTCTTATTCGATTCAGTTGGAGAGTAAGCCTGGATGATTGACCAGCTTTCTTCTATATTTAAAGGCATCTTTATGTTCAATATTGCTATTCAATCAGATATTCTTTTTATTTCTTGTACTCTGTGTGCAAGGTTCTTTTTAATTAAAAAACCTACCCCATATTGTCCATGTGTTTCACCTTTATAATATAAAATATAGTTTCCGTAATCATGGATCCCTTCTCCATATCTTCTCATTTCACTGATACCTATTCTATCCCACTTTATGTCTGCTAAGGCTAATTCGAGTTCCAAGCGTTTCTCAGTGGTTCTTAGTGACCTAGCGTTAAAAGTGGCTATTGTGCTACAAACTTATCTGGCCCGGTGGCCAAAAGTAGAACTAACGACGCCAGTTTGAAATGTCAATCCATGACATTACTACCATTGATTGTTTGTTGCGCGTATTTATTTTTCTTTTTGTGGTTTTTAATTGTGAAAAATGCCGAAAGCTTTAAAAATTGATGCGGGGAACGTTATATTACAAGTATTGAATTATATGAAGGAAGAATAACGCCTTCAGGCACCAATTATACCCTTCAATAAGTTGTATGAATGCGTAGCTGCTGCTACAGGTTAGTGTTGTCAGCTTCTGAAAAAATACGAAACTCCCCCTCGCTCTTTAATTTAAAATACATATTTTAAATCATTCATTATTTAATTATTTTTTGCTATTTCTTTTGTAGGTGTCCGCGAGGGATTTGTAAGAAAACTTGTGAAAGAAAAGGAGCAAGCAGATGCAAAAATTTATAGCAGATCAGAATATTGGTAGATCGAATTCTGAAATCCTATAATTGATTGCAGAAGCTTTTGATAAAATAACAGTCAATGAATGGCAAAAGCATTGCGATCATGTAAAAAAATATTGAAAATGTGTGGCGAAAAAGGGATGGATACTTAGACGAGCCTTTCATCATTCATTTAGGTAGTGAAAGTGAAAGCAGTGATTCCGATAATGATGATGAAATGAATTCTGAATTAAACCACTCCGGTGACATAATAATACCTGGAGTAGATACTCCAGGTATTATTATGTCACCGGAATCCGGAGATCCGTTAGAGAACACCCAGCATACCTTTTATGTAAATGATCATAATTATTGTATAAAAATATAACGATTTGTAATGACAGTATTTGTTTGCTTTTTAGTGAAGTAACATTTACGTTACAATGTGCATATTATTTTTACCCACTTTATTGCAAAAAATAATTACTAGCAACACTAAATGCGATAACAGCGACGCTGCCAGCGGGTCAGATAAGTTTGCGGAACTGTATGTATAAATCCGATGTTAGTTTGTGTGTCTTTAGAGGGTCGTGGTCTTTTTCCCCCACGAGGACCAGTCGGCTTGGGGGAGGAGGTTTCGTTTCTTTGTTACTTGGTTTCTTCTTTGGTTTGTGTTTCCGATCGCCAGTATTTAATTGTTATTGTTTCGTTGCAGTTGGGCTGGTTGAAAAGGAGTTAGACCGAATCCTCATCATATCAAATGCATTTATTCTACTGTTTGATGATGGCGTTAGCAATTGTTGTTTTCTTGGTTGAATGTTTTCTTGTGGAGAGGTTGGTGTTTCTCTCTTAATGAATAAAGTAGATAAGCTGTGTCAATTGTTTTTAAAATCACCTAACCGTTAATCAGATTGATGCAATTATTTACAACTCCAAGTATAAATACGACAGATGTGACATGAGGCATACTCCAACTCGGCTGTACCAGTACGTGTACCCTTATACTACGAGATGCTCACCCGCGCCGCGTGCCGGCCCGAGGCGCGGAAGTGCAGCGCGGGCGGCGCGTGCGTCACGTCGCCGAATGACACGCGCTCGTACACCACCTCTTGCTTCTCTTTGCTGGCCTGCAACGTTATGGGACCATGTTATTATCCATTATTATGCATCTACATATTACTTACCTTATCCGAGTAAGTAGAGAAGAGTAAGAGTTGTTCAAGGAGCCCGGTACACCATTAAGGTGTCTTAAAGATTATTGTATCATGAATAGACCCGAACTGACAACTTTATTTGCCGTCCAAAGCACAGAGACGCTCAGAAATTATACCACTTTGGTACTCACCCAACTCAAGAGCACCTGCCTCGGTTCTTAATCACTTTCGAATCATCGAGGATAAGGCAACTAGAGTATGAGCAGCCCTACATTTTATTGTACCCCTAACCAAATTGCAATCCAACCCTACCAATGACATCATTTAATGCATAGGTGTATATGTATGTTAGCAGCTGAGTGCTAAGTACCACGTGAGTCTGTGGAGAAAGGTCTAATGGGTGCGGTACTTGTATATGCATGTGGGTGAATGAATGACCTCCCATTTTATTATTATACTCTTTGATGACGAGTGCTATGTGAGTGTGTGTGGAAAGGTATAATGAGTAGTTGTATATGTACGTAAGTGGGTGAGTGCCGACTGTGCCGAGTGCCATGTGAATCTGTGTAGAAAGGTCTAAGTATGTAAGTATGTTGTATTAAAATACATAAACACCAATAGTGACCCACCTCAAGAACTTTGTCCTTTTTGGCTTTCTTCTTGAGCGCAAGTTTCTGTGTCCTCGTCAAGTGTTCTTTGTCATCTGTCTGTGTATCTTTGCCTGCTCGTCGTCGCTTCTTCGCGCGCCGCTCTCTATGCTCAGCCATTTTGAGGCCCTTGAAATCTTCCGATTCCATGTCTTGCTATGAAAAGTTTATAACTTTTTTATCAACTTGCGAAATTGTGTCTTAAAACTGTCGTGTGCCCATTATGCTAAAACTTGTGTCAGTGTCAGTGGCAGATTGAGGCATTTCGTGATACTTACAAGGTAAATATCACGAAATGCCTCAATTCACTAGATTCATTGTTTTTGGTGTACCCAAGGCAGTTCCGGTGGCATACGAGGCAAGGCAGTTCTGGTGGCATACAAGGCAAGGCAGTATTAGTTATTTCTTTACTTTTCCTCATCTACATTGATGACATGCCTAGTGTAATGCATCATCTAATGTTACTGTTTGTCCATGATAGTATTGTAGACTTTGTTAAGACCCTCAAAAGAGAAATAAAAGCTTGTCTTAATTTATTGACTCACTGGTTAAAAGTAAACAATTTAATAACAAATCTGTAATATTATGATATATGAACAAAATCAAATTACAATACTAAACCTGACATGCGGTATGGGGATACCATATTTTCAGAGACCAATACTACAAAGTTTTTAGGACTCTAACTTGACAGAAACACGTCATGGAAAACACAGACTGATGATGTATGTAGACGCCTTAGTCAGTACTCATATGCTCTATACAAACTTTATATGGAGTAAGAGTAAGAGCAACTTTGTTAACTACCAATCACGTTCATGTTACATCAACTCTATGCTACAGATTAATATAACTCACACAGACTACAACCTTTCACTGGTGTTGAAATATACGAGATTGTAATAACGCATTTACCAGCTAAAAATACTAAAGGCATCTTAAACAAGACTTTCCATGGTATTTCAATGGAACTACTTAGATTAGCAATCATTCCACTGACCCCAATTTTAACAGTATTTTATTTGTATGTTTTACTAAAATTGAGTAAGATCTCACCTATCTCTAAAGGCAAACAGAATCTGAAAAAATATGATGGGTACCATATCCATAATATATCCATAATCCCTGCTGCTGCCAAAGTTACCCTTGCGAGTAGTTGTGAGTTTGAAAATATGCATATAAAATTGCTTTTTCTTTTAATTGTGTTGACATTGCAGTTTAATTTTGTTACAACTTAAAGAATTATAAACCTTTGGTATTATAGGCCTGAGTTAAAATTATAAAATATTTTTTTTATATAATGTAACTAAAAAATTACAGTTTTCGCAATTTTTTCTTTATTTGTGCTATAAGATGTTGCTTTCCACCAAATTTCATGATTTTGAGATCACTGGAAGTACCCTGTAGGTTTTGATTCTGAATTTGATTTTTTTTATTTTATTTGTGTTGGCTTTTAGGTTTGATGTTTTCACAGCTCCAAGGGACAGTAGGCCTGAGTATTTGATATAAATTCCAGCTTGACACCTCCACACATTCCTGAGAAAAAGGTTCTTGACCGACAGACAGACAACCAAGTAATTATATAAGGGTTCTGTTCCCTTTCGAGGTATGGAATCCTAAAAATGGTTTATTTCCAGTGTATGTACTTAGTTTCTGTCCCAGAATCTTAAAACACTAATATGAAGGTATTATTTGCTATTAAATATTAAGTAAGTGATTTAATTGGCAATTGTTCTGGTATTTTATTAAAATTATGTGAAAATTTTTCAGCTACTGAAGAGCTGTAGAAACAGCAAACATAGTCAACAGATATGTTCAATTTACTAAAGGCAATAAAACTTTCTGAAAGTTGTGTTATTTTTCTTTTGGTATTAGTGATATCTTTAATTACATACCATAGGGCTTTAGTATTAAAGCTTTAACAATTTAATTTTTCTCATGTTTTCTTTTTAGTGTAAGTACAGTAACAACATCCTTGATAATTTGCATTTTTGTGCAAGTATAATGTCAAGTTAATTTTTGTTAAGATCAACCTTCAGCAATAAAACTTAAAAGCAGTATCACTTATTCTACTTCACCTATTTTATGTTGTGTATATTTCACCTTTTAAATAATAGATACTTTAGAAATTGGTGGTCACCCAATATAATATAATGCTATCATACAAAATCTGAATATTATTAAAATGAATAAAATGTTATTTTTTCTTAGGTAGGTACTATATCATACCGGATAGTCATCGAGATCTTCAGCAGGGTTGTGAAGTGCCTTCACTGCACTATTGATTCGGAGTGAAAAGCTGCGACCAGACTCCCCAGGTAACTTGCGCAGTTTTGTCACAGGATTCTCTTTGGGACCTCTTGAAAAGGCATCTGAAATATGATACATGATAGGGACAACTATAAGCACACTCTTTTCAGTGTTAATTTAAATACATGACACAATTTTTTTGTTTTATTCGGGACTATGCCCTCCCTCTTACTCAACACTGCAACTCCTGTAGGCCAGGATCAACAGTGGCACACAATGAAATGACACTGAGTGGTGAGGCTCAGGCATGTCCTGGGGAATCGCTTAACTGTCTTGGATCCCTCAATGAATTTAATCAGAAAGAAAAAGGAGGAGTTAGAAAATGAATAGTTCCACTTCCCTCCAGAGCAAAGCGAGAGACAGAATTATGTAAAGAGGCTATAGCCTCATGAAACTCTAGAAGCCATATACATGACCGCCAACATACATGACACCATGTAATTGACGAATAATTTGAAAAATCCTTAGAAATAAGTATCAATATTTTTAGAAAACCATGTTTTATGTGACCAACACATTATTGTAATCACGAGATTAGGCACTACGAGAGATTGAATAAAGTGATGGCACATATTAATAAAAATCCACGTACCTCTGTCGTTAAGTAACTGTGCTGATTGTTTCTTTTTCTTTTCAACCTTATTTTTGCCCCTGTCCTGGAATGCAAACAGCCGGGTCAGCGAGCGCGGTACTGGCTGCTCGTCGGGATCCTTAGGCGGCGCATTAATTTTTCCTTTTAAACTTAGATCAAACAAATAATATCACTACCTTATACAGAAGTACCATGTAACAAAGGAAACAAATTTACCTTTCTAAACGTTTAGCATGTTGCACTAATGGATCTTTGACGCCTCTATGTTTCTTTGCTGGTATTTTGCGTCCCATCTTCTAATAATATACTTTATGCTGATTCTTCTGCTTCCGCACGTTCAGACATCGAAATTCAAAATAATGAATGAAGAGTTGAGGTTATTGAAATGTCAAAATATGTAGACAGTAGAATTTACGTTTCGTTTCGCTTTAATGTCACTGTCATTACAACTTGTAAAGATAGCAGTATTATGGTCAAATCTCTTCTTGTAGATATTCCTTCGGGTCAACTTCTACGCCCCCTACGGGATGCGATAGGGTGGTGATATTCTGATATTTGCTGCCGTTACCAAACAGCTGTAATCACACACAATCGAGCTAAATTTCAGAACATTTATTTTTGATTATTAAAAAATAAAAAATGTTTGTCCTTTGTTAATATTATTATTACCTTTATATCCCCGCAGCGCGCCCGTGTAGTAATTCAAATATGATACATATAGTAATATCGTAAATCAAAACGTAAAAGGTTTCCACACTATTTTATTCCGTTATTTTCAGGAAACATATTTTTTATTTTTCCTTAACGGTAGGAAATTAAAGTACATGAACTATCTTTAAAATTTCAATAGTTCACCCGAGTCATGAATGCAAAATAAATAATACTATCATGGGTGAGTCCGACTCGCAATTTTTTATATTTATCTAAATCCTGTCACTATCCAACTAAAGCTTTTCTGTTTGCATGGTCACTGTTTCCAATTACGTCCGCGTGTGTTTTATTCTGAACAAAATATCAATACAATGATTACCAAATAGAATATGAATTATCACTGTTTATTTGAAACAAAATAAAGTGGATGACTTGAATCATAATAAACAAATTGGCTGGTTTGACAAAAAAAGTGATAAATCACCGTGAGGTTTTCTTGTGTATTTGATGGTTTATTTAACCCAAAATATAACCAGTATGCAGCTATATTGAACAAAAATATGAAGGGGAAATTACAGAAATGAATCTGG
Organism: Pseudoips prasinana; assembly: GCA_951640165.1. Taxonomy (NCBI): domain Eukaryota; kingdom Metazoa; phylum Arthropoda; class Insecta; order Lepidoptera; family Nolidae; genus Pseudoips; species Pseudoips prasinana. Next base: position 39,780,026 of record OX621240.1, on the reverse strand, counting down.
TGACCCTACGGAGCGAACGAATGGAGTGTGCGGGAGGGGGCTTGTTTTTAGCAGCAAGGTCGTTCTTTGTGTCAAAATTTTATTCCACCTCTTGTGACGAACAATTTGTTTCAAGTATTTACTTATTTCAGTGAGTGACTGTTTCGTACTCGATTAAAATAACTATTGTGCGTGTGTGCCATCGTAGATATTAATTAGTTGTTAGAATAATCCGTACACTTCGGACGTTCCAATGAGTTTAGGAGGAGGTCAAAACACTGAGGGCTCAAATGCGGGAGGAATATTCGTACAGTTCAATCAAGATTGCACGTAAGTAATTAAAACATACGAATAAAGGGCTCGATACCATTCAAGGTCCTTGTAAAATTGTGTTTGTGCAAAGGCGAGATTTCCCTGGCGAGGGTTGCGAAAGTACACAATGTCACGAATTAGCGTTGATATTGTTACAAGTGCGTTTTGGTCGGTTGCGATGATGCAATATGTCATTGCCAGCTGTTTCGTAATGTCTTCTCCCACAACAGTAAATGGCTGTAAACAAACATGGCGTCTGAGGACGAATCCGCGAGCGTACACCGCGAGTGTACACAATGGTGCCTACACTTTGGAGACCTGCCCACAGCAATATGACCTCACCCCTAGCTCACTCAAATTTGAAAATAATAATTACTTTCTTTGTTCAAAGCAGCTGGCCAGCTGTTTTGATACAATACAAAAGATTTTTCTATTGATATACAAAACACACACAGGCTAACAATTTGTTATGATTTGTTATGGTATTGTTCCAAGTCTTGTTGGTCAAGTTAAAGCAGTGAAGTAGTCAATTCCTTGTCATTAAGTAGGTATTACTTTTGCCTATTCACATAGTTCTGGTCTATTAGATCCTTGAGTCACAGTGCCTGTCCATGGCATATTGTACACATAACAGAGCAACTGAGTGGAGAAACAAGGCTTGTGCTCATGACTCTTTGTTGAACATGACTCATGTTTTGAAACAAATATATATATTTAATTTCATGTACTTACTTGACAAGTTTTGCAAAGGTTTACAAACAAATATTGCATCAGACTTATATAAAATCGAAAAAGTAGTATGGAGTTTGTTTAGTGAGTTGATCTTTTAAGTGAGTCAAAAGCCATTAAAAACTTAAATGTTTGTTTTAATGATATTCTTATCATCATTGATGAGTACTAACTAGTAGCTGCATAATTTGTGTTTGTTAGTCTGTGAATCAAATGCTGATAATTCTATTGTTATGTTTTTAATAACTTTATGTATGGAATGAGGAAGAGTTCATTTTGAAGGGTGGTAAGACAAAATATACTTGTGATTACAGATCATGTTTGTATACAGAGTGTAGGATTGGGGGCATAGCCATGGAAATCACACCATTATTAGTTCAGTACATACGAGTGAATAACTCAGTGATAGAAGTTTACACTGTAGTCTAGGGTGGTATTGAGAAACCTATCTGAGTACCTTAATTAATATTACAGTTTACAGGATGAATATAAATAGAATTAACCAGTAGTGCCTTATATTTAGTTGTGTGAGTTTTAAGTTAAGCAGAAATTTATTGTGGTTCTAATTAAAAGTTATACTTAGCAGTCATAAAAATATTCAGATAGTTGCAACAACATAAATGTGTACCACACCAACAGTACAAGGTTACAGCAATGTGTGCCAGAAGTATGTGTTTAACCTCTTCATACCAATTCTCAATATGCTGCTATATATATTCAAAAAGTTCATAAATGAAGCTATTTGTCAATGTTGTGAAATGATACAAATGTAAATTGTCACACTGCATGTATGGTGCAGGTCTTTGGTAGCTGGCAGTAGCAGTGGCTACCACCTGTTTGCATTGACTCCGGATGATGGCATCGAGGAGATCTATGCAAGCCGCTCAGGGCAGGAGACCTGCCTCGTCGACCGTCTCTTCAGCAGCTCGCTGGTGGCTGTTGTCACAGTATCCGCTCCCAGGTACTAATGTCTTTATTTATTAGCTTCTGAAATGTTTAATCTTGCTTATATATTGCTTATATCTTTATTGCATATAAAATACAACAAAAGCATGTTTAGGTGATGCCAACATTGAGTGTGCAGAACAACTAATAGGAAATCACCAAGTCAACTTGTTTTTTCCATTTCTTTTGTTTTTAGCAATATTACATTGTAATTATATTTGGAGATTAATTATGATGATTCATCAGAACACATTTGATAAACAAAAGTAATTAATCAAAACATTGAGTGAGTGGGTATTGTAGGTAAGTATAAAACTTGGGCACTTTTCTTTTATTTAGAGTTAGGTATAATGGAGATGGTCGAGTACTTGAGTGGCCTTGACTGATTTCATGGGTCTCAAGTCTCGCCACAGTACTACATTTCATCATAGGCTAACAATAACCTGTGCCTCTTGTTGCTGGCCAATGGAGTAAAGAATAGGATTGTTTTGTTATATGAAGAGCTTGCCTGGAGCAGTATCTTATAGTATATATCGCGCGTACTAGCGTAATTATATTAATAGTACCTTTATATAATGTTGTGGTCCTGAGTAAGGTCATCAGAGCTTAGGCTAGTGAAGTGCTGGCAATGTTAGGCGATGCCGTGTGCGTCGCATGCGTCATAAGCTACGGTGGTCGCGCACTGCTGAGCTGACGTGATAGTATATCTAATAAAGTCATTGTTATTATTAATTTCCATAGAAAATATCCGTTCTTATTAGTTGTCATGACTACTAGGTTCATCTAGCCCGTCTTGGCTAGAATAGGGTCCACAGGTATTAGAATTGGTTCGGTGTACATGGTTGGTTGCATTAATTAATACTAACAGGTATAAATGTAACTGAGCTGTTTGTTGTCGTGAATAGTAGCGGCCGCGCCAGTACAGATGCACGGACGGAAGTAGGCGCTCGCGCTCCAAACCGACGTATTTCCTCAAACCGCGGCGTCCGCGACGCGCGTACGCATGTTTTCGTGTGCTTACACTCGCCGATCAAGGTTATCAGATGCAAACGTATTATTTATACCTATGTATGTACATAGCTCATCAACAATGACTTTAACAACTTTAAAATGTATTACTTAAGTACATATTAAAACGGCGCGAACCGGTGCTTTAGTCGCAAGCAAACGTTATCGTAATGTTACTTTACTTAGAAGAACATCACTGATCCCAAAACACGATTTAACCACTTTTGCTTGATAAAAATCACAAGTCAGTTCTAAAAAATGGTCCATACAAAATTATCTCAATAATTGTATCTCAATTTAAATGGTTGTTGGAATATGTAGCGCACTTTGTTGATAACAATAACTTTGTTGTATTAGATTTGCATAAAGATGATGTTTCTCGCAATTAATGATATTGTTATATAGCGGTTATAAACATATATGAATTTTTACGTGTTTTGATAATTTTCAGAGCACTCCATTCTGACCCGTATCTATAGCAGATTTAGATAGATAGTGATACAACAAAATAGGGGGGTGGTACACCCTAACCTAGAAATCGACCACGGTGGTAATTTGAGGTTAATCTTATATTGTATCAATAAAAAACCTATTTTTATTATTTCGCCACTATTTAATCAACCTGTAATAAAAATCTAACATCGATCTGACGCTTCCCGATACTTGCAAGTAACTAATACAACCGGCAAGTGCGAGTAAACGCATGAAAAGCTATTTACTTATTGCTCCTCAAGCCTAAACTTGCTGTACTTATGAAGAAACATCGGCCCGTTAGAAACTACATTATCCTATTAATTAACGTAACCGTTAGAAAACGCCCGCCTCCAACTATTTTGGAAAAGAGCTACTCTTACTCTACTGGACCCATATTAACCAAACATAGATAAGAACCGCTGATTGGCTTTCAAATAAAAAAAGTGTATCGAAATCGGTCCATCCGTTTCAGTGCTACGATGCCAGAGACAGAAACACACAGACAGACATCGACGTCAAACATAAATGAAAATCTGCTTAAAATTTGCGCATTCAGGTCACATATGGTATCAGCCGATATTTTGATATATTGACCTCACTGTTCAGCTCTTTTTTTTTCATAGACAACAAAAATATTTTCTAACTTTGGGTACTTAAAAGTATAATCCTAAAATTTAAATCGATGCATTCGTTTTCCATGACATGTGATGTTCACCAAAAGGGTTCCTTTTACCATTCTGTTCAGAACCCTCTTCATAAACTGTCTTCTATGCATATAAAAATGAATGTTTGTCTGTATGTCATTTATAGAATCGTAAACTATACATTTGATCATGTGATGATCTTCAGCAAAGTCTTGTGCATGAGCCCACGAAGGTTTCTGCGTCGGTACGATGAATCTTCGACTGATTAACGCGGGTGAAACCGCGGGGCACACCTAGGCATTAATAAAATAACAGACGTAAAAACAACGATTATAGTTTAGGCGATTTTAACTCGGCTTTAAAATGACAACTACTTAATTTAACATGGCAGAAGTGGGCCTATCTGTCGAGGCGTAACGGTGTTTTTATCTGAAACTTATTTTTTATTCAGGTTAGATTTAGAAAGATAGATCCTTAATTTTATTACAACAATAATTAAGGTATGTGTAGTCGACCGATTAACTTTTAGTCATATCGTGTTGGCCCATGGAGTTGTGTCGATGTACTCCCATAGTTGTCATTAGGTGCATATCCTTCTCACAACTCAGGCATCTCTATCTTTTAGATAGAGATTTTATTAGATGTTAGAGATTTTTTTTTTTGCCTCAGGAGGATAAGTTCCATCGTGCGGCTACTTATTTGAAGAGATTTATGTTCTATTGGAGCGTATTTGACCGTAACCTTCCTTTGCGCGTGCCTCCTACGGCTATCAGATAAGGATGGCGAGCGTATAGCAATGATAAAGGAGTTGTTAAGGAGCGAGGAAGGGCTTCGACTGCTGGCACATCTCTGATGGTGTCAGCGTGCCGACATGTCTGTGCGAGGATGTCGCAGCTCCGTGCTAACGGCACCGAGCCGCCCGGTATGGCGGTGCGCGGTGCTGCGGTGACCTCCGGCGCGGTGGCTCGGCCCAGCTGGTCGGCGGTCGCTACGTACGCGCACTTATTAATAACAACATCGGTCGTCACTGCGTCGTCACGTTCGTCTATTTCGGTTTGGGCGCAAAGTTTGACCGTGGACATGAACTTGGCGATCGATGCTCAGCGCTTTTATCTACGCTCCAGAATAGCCGGAGCCGCCTGCCAGTTGGTAACTCGAAAGGCATCGAGTAATCCAGATATGTACGTCAGCCAGGTTCAACATTTACATCAAGCAACAACATAACATTACGAAATTTTTGACAGTGATATCTGACTGCATTACTTGGTAAAAGTGCAGTTCTTTTATCGAATACCAACACGCTTGACGATGAAGGAACATTTGGTGAAATTCCGCCTTGTGTCATCGTCAATTGTCAGGCAGACACTTTAACTTTATTTTTCAACGGCAGTACAAGAAGATACCATAAAAATATACTACATATCGCCATTGTTTACATCTTGGGCGGTAATGATAGAGTCCTCCCGAGCTCCGATCGACCATGTGCCTACATGTCACGACTACGGCTCGTGTCATTAAATATGTTACGACAGGGAGAGATAAAAAATATTACGATAGAAATAGGAAAAATCATTAGCCTGCACCTGCACCGCGCACACTCGCTATAGTGATACGGAAGCGCCAGATGTTTGATGACACGTTTTGCTCGTGTAGGGGTCGATGGCGCGATGATGAAATAAAAACAATGGTACTTAAATAGTCTATTAACTTCCAAAGGCGGAATTAAACACTAATGACGGCATTACTAGCTGATAACAATGAAGCTAGCGATAAGAGTGGAAGTGCGATGCTCCGCGACTACGCAATCCAATATTTATTTGATCTCATTGTACTCCAATGTAAACACACGTTGGCTGAAAACTGTATACTTACATATTTGGAATTATTTAACTTCATCGTCGCTTTTATTTTCCCTATGAACATACGTAGTTTCTGTGTTATTGACAAATTATCGTACAAGTTTGTAGTACAAGTAGAAACACTTTTGCAATGTTAAGCTGTTTCCTAATTTTAAATACTTATACTGCATAGTTATTTCGTTCGGGGATAAGCTGCATTATATACGACTTAAAATTACCAAAATAAAAGTAAATTTCCATTAAATTTTAAACTGCCATAAAAACCATCGTGATCCATACGATTTTTCTAATGAAACAAATTGACGAGATCCATCCATCCGGTTGAAAGCTAAGATGCAACAGCCAGATGGTTTGAGTTTTTTAATTTAATATAGTACAAATCTTAGCGAATAAAGTCGGGAACAAAATGTAACATGTGTGTATGTTATCCGTAGTCGTTTGACCGTTACAACCTATTGTGTCACAATCTCGTGTAGGGGCTCATAAGTAATTTTATACTAACTGAACCTTTTACTTAGAGGCTGACAACACTGACCTGACAGTCCTTACTTCCTAGGTTCTTTCTAGTTCTTAGTTCTAGTTTCCTAGGTAAGCTCTTCCCGAGACTCAATTTTTTCTATCACTAGTCTCGCCCGTATAAGTCACCAAGTAAAAATAAAGTGAATAGGGGGGAAGGGGGGGGGGGGGTGAACACTACACGGCAGTATGTGCGATACGCACGCGCTGTAATACCCAGCAGCTCGATAAATGTATTTGAGGTGAGCCAGTGGGATCGGTAAACCGGCGGTTCGGACTCCATCCATTGCTCCGTGCTCAGACCCAGAACCACGTCGACCCTTATGCGAGTGGCTTCTTAATCACCGGGAAGCCAACATCTTGTGGATGGACGAGGTAGTATTTACATAAACATTGGTGGTCATTTAATAATCCGCATTTGCTACGAGAGACTCATCACAAAGTCAGTTTCAGCGCCATTAAATGGGCGGATATTATTGAAAATTTAATAATATTTATGTCAAATACTCAGGTCTACTGTCCCTTGGAGCTGTGAAAAAACCAAACTTCTAAGCCAACGCAATCAAAAGATACAGCCATCTATGACGCAAATTTTCGGGAATCAAAACCTACAGGGTACCTACATCCCGTGAAATCAGAATCGTGAAATTTGGTACGAAGCAACGTGTTATAGCACAGATGAAGGAAACATTGCGAATACCTGAAATTTTTAGTTACATCATATAATAAAAATATTTTTAATCATTTTAAACTTACTACCCCCCTTTCCTCATAAACGCATTGAAGTACTACGTACTTATAATTACAATTCATATCAAATACCTATAAGCTGTAACAAAATCAAACTACTATGTTATATACCCTCAGGTTTTATCTACGGAACCCTCGGTGCGCAAGTCCGACTCGCTCTTGGCTGGTATTTTTTTATAAAAAATGTATACTTAGTATAAAAGTAAAGGAATAGTCATAGAAGTATTTTCAAGTTACTAAGTATTCAAATTTGGAATCTAAATAATCACATGAGACCTTGCACCAAAACATATGCACAATCCACTGATCAGGCGTTAAACCAACTGTATTGTCAGATCTGTCACGGGCCCGCCGGGTTCTAAAGATTGCTAATAATATGGATTGCGTCAACCTGCTCGGTTGACGCAATCCCGCTCTCGACGGGCAGCCGGCCGGCAGCACGGCGCGCGCCACGCTGCGGCTGGTAACCATCTGTCGTCACCTCGCACTGCACTTACTCACAGGTTCCGCACGTCGGTGCTGCGTTACTACTTACGCATGTCGGTAATAGTAACGATAAATCGACAATGGAACCTATAAAAACGTCGTTGTAATTTTCAGAAAGCTGATAGTGTGCCATTACAAGAAGGGTACCGAGATATGTAACTATAGCTACAGCAACACCATCCTGGCGGTGAAGCTGAACCGATCGGTGAGTAGAGCGGGCGCGCCGGGCGGGCTGGGACGTGCCGGGCGGGCTCTGACGCGCGTGTGTTGCAGAGGCTGATCGTGTGCCTGGAGGAGTCGCTGCACATCCACAACATCCGCGACATGAAGATCCTGCACACCATTCGCGACACGCCGCCCAACCCGCGCGGCCTGTGCGCGCTGTCGCCCTGCGTGGACCACTGCCTCGTGGCCTACCCCGGCTCCAGCGCCGTGGGCGAGGTGCAGATCTTCGACGCGGTGCACCTGGTGAGTTGGAGCGAGCGTGTGAGTGAGAGAGTGCGTGCGTCGTCCCGTGCGAGTCTGACCCGGCCCCTGCCCGCAGAACGCCAAGTGCGTGATCAGCGCGCACGACAGCCCGCTGGCGGCGCTGGCGTGGTCCATGTGCGGGCGGCGCCTGGCCACGGCGTCGGAGCGCGGCACCGTCATCCGCGTGTTCGCCGTGCCCGAGCGCACGCGCCTGTACGAGTTCCGGCGCGGCGTCAAGCGCTGCGTGTCCATCGCCTGCCTGGCCTTCAGCGCGTGCGGCGCCTTCCTGGCCGCCACGTCCAACACGGAGACGGTGCACGTGTTCCGCCTGGCCGAGGCGCCGCCCGCCGAGCCGCCCGCGCCCGACGACGAGGCGCAGGGCTGGATGGGCTGGCTGTCCACCACGCTGTCGGCGGGCGCGGGCTACCTGCCGGCGCAGGTGGCCGACGTGCTGGCGCAGGGCCGCGCCTTCGCCGCCGCGCGCCTGCCCGTGACCGGCACGCGCGCCGTGGCCGCCATCACCAAGTGAGTGTTGCCGCGGCCGGCTCGTGCGCGCGCACGCGAGCCCGCTGACCGCCCTGTGTTGCAGCGTGGCGCGCGCGCCGCGGCTGCTGGTGGCGACGGGCGCGGGCGCGCTGTACGTGTACGCGCTGGCGCCGGAGGGCGGCGACTGCGCGCTGCTGCGCACGCACGCGCTGCTGGAGCCGGCGCCGCCGCAGCCGCGCGACGGTGAGTGCGCGGGCCCGCCCCACTTCCGGCGCCCCCTGACGTCCGAACGCATCGGAAGTTCGGCAGGCCGGCCGCCGTAGTCCGTAGAGTCGCCTCACACTGACGGGCCGGGCGCGGGGCCCGCGCACGGTTGCGCGGCGCCCCCCGCCCCCGCCCTACATTCGCTTGTTGGCTGTTGATCCTCACCCCGCTCCTCGCCCACACCGATATTAATACCCATAGCTCTTCATGTTCACTCTCACGTTCGTGCGGATCTTGTCGCACCCGGTACTCACATATCTATATATTTAAATATCAATTAATTTGTATGTATGTATAATTCGTATACATATTGCCTATGTATGTATTATACATATTCCGGCCCGCATGGAACGCGTCGTCCGTTACGAAAGGATCGTATTGTTCGATAAGCGTCGTCGTCGTCCTCCTGTTTAACGAAACGTTCGTTGTCTACGACTCGACAAAATATTTATTTCCTTAAAAAACTTCATATACGACGGTTAGATTAATAAAAGATGAACATATGATTGTTCGGAGTATGAAATAATCTAAACTATTCACAAAAAAATTTAATATGTTGTCTTCTAAGTGACTCTCCGTCTGACGTCACATGTTCAAAGTTAATTTTAGAGTTTTGCTGAATTTAAGATTACAATTGGGCTCGACGGACGGATCCCGCTAACTAATATGTACAATTAAAACGATAGCTATACGGACCGAATCCTACAAATTTATCGTTACGTAGACACCGAATACTTCGTATCACATCTACTGAAAACATAATTACCGATACATATCGCTACAATCATAACCAACAAATAAAACTTCAACGATATCGAAATCTAATTGAAATACGAAATTCATTTTCTGCTAGCATATTTTCTCTAAATACATTTGTACTGACTTGGACACACAATACGACGCGACGTCGGCGGGTATCTATCAATACGGTTGAGGACGTTACGGCGACGCGTCCGTGGCACGGAGGGGCTGACGTTCTGTTCCCGCAGCCGCGGCGCTCTGCACTAGCAACAGTTACGCGGGCGCGCTGCGCGGCCGGGACCCGCTGCGGATGACAGGTACAGGTACTGACCCCCCTGCCCCCCACCCCCGGCCCCCCTCTCTCCCGGCGAGGCCGAGCCGCCCGCCCTGTGGCGGTGCGGTGAGGCGCCGTGCCCTGCGGACGAGGCGTGCTGTCATTGCCACTTCCGAGGCGACTATTCTGTTGATGCTCTTGTGCTAGCCGCGACGCGGCGGTACGCTGTAACCTGTCTGTGCAGAGTCGCGCGGGCCGGCCGCGGCGGGCGCGCAGTAGCGGCGGCAGGTGAGTGCCCCGGCGTGCCGTCCGCCTCTGTCCGTGTCCTGTGCTCCGTATCGACGCCATGTCGCGCCTGCTCTCTGACCTAGCGCAGCTAATGACATCGCTAATTCGTGAATTGTGTACTTTGGCTCGATTTCCAACTTAAATATGTAGACCTACTACTGATTGATCTTCGATTATTATAATTTAAGGATCTATTACCAACGGGCCCCGTGGCTCTGACCCCCCCCGTGAGGCGGACCCAACGTTTTTGATGTTTTCATTGAAACTAAAAGTACAAACAATACTGTTTGTACTTCATAGCATCGTCAATTTTGACCCAGACCCCTTACATAAAAAAAACATGGTATCAATAATTATTAGATTAAACGAAATAAAGTATTCTTGAGTAGAATATTAGGAGGTGGGGCAGATAGGTTGTGTCCCTTCCGATCACATACAAATTGCAAGAGGGGTGGATGGGCTTGAAATTATGTTGGCTTCCCATCGACATGGGTTATATGCGTGTATTTGGGGAGATTGTGCCAGTAATTCTGTTACCGCAATCACTGCGTGGTGCTCCCAGCTTTGTCATATTACGTCTTGTCTATCATAAAGAAACGGCCTGCCAAGCATTACATATTAATGAAATAAATTGCTGTAAAAATATATGTAGTTCAAAATAGAATTAACTTAGGTCAAGCAGAGCGACAAGCCTAATATAGTTTTATAAAATTACTTTAATTATTTCTCCCATTGGCCGCGAAAGTGGAACATGTTTATTTTATTATTGATAGGCTTTATGAAGAGCTATCTTTCTGTGCTAAGCACAAGCTCCACTTTTGAGATATTAAGGAGAAAATAAATAATAACGAAAACCTGAAAATAACAAATAAATAAATATCTAGAAATGATTTTCCAAAAATAAAAATAGAAAAACATGCGCCTAAGGATGTTTTATCACATAGTTTTCGGTCTTATTTTATAAGTTCAATATTTTTTGACTAGTTGAATTTGACACGTGGGTTTTTTAGTGATGCATTTTAAATGCATACTTGATCGATTAAAGCTATAAACAGCAGTGGGATTTTTGTTTTGTTGAAAGAACCACTGTGCTTCCGTTGGTAATAGATCAATTTCACCGCGCCTTGACCGATCTTTTCAGTTCCTGGGCCTGATATTGCTCGCACGACATGGCGTCCCGTCTCGTACATTAATTGTTATCATTTACTTATATATTATAGTAAGTTAAAATGAAATTCTATGTTGGTAATAGATCAATTTCACATTTTGTCTTGACCGATATTTTCAATATCTTTATAAATGTATATTCAGGCCTGACGCGGCTCGCACGAAATAGCGTCCCGTCCCGTACTTTAATTGTATTTTTTTTTTGATCGGGATTAGTCCCTGCCTCTTATCCACAACTAGGTACTGGAGGGACTACTTGTAATTATAAAAAATTATAAAAATATTTAAAAATAAAGACATGGTACTATAAAATAATAAGTCCCCCCTACCCTCGACGCAATGACATATCGCCAAGTACGTTTATATTCTACCTGAGGGCACGGAACTGACTCGCTCACTACGGCGACCATTTTCTTACATATTATTGATTTTATGTTTGTTTTTTATAATAATGTCGTGTGCTGATATTTCTCGTGGGAGCATTTTATGTGTCGCTTTTTAATAAAGACAGGTGCTACGAGATTTTTGCTTGTTTTTGGATTTATGTGATATTTGTGTTATGCGGAAGAATTTAACAAATTAATTACTTTTATATTGTAATAACGGTGTTAGTGTGGTGTAAAGGCTCCACCGATAGACAGAAAACAAGTAAAATTAAAATAAAACTGGAGGATACGTGTGTGGTTACTACTGAGCTCCCAGCGCGCCGCTGCTGCGCGGGGCTGTGGGGGGGATACTGCAGGAGTTACTGACTACACACTTGGGACATAATTTCTACTTGCTTACTTAAAATTGCTTTATCCACAAAACCAAATTATTCAAGCGAGCCATTCCGTCGGCATGGTCAGTAACTGCAGATGCCGGGTTCGTTGATAGCAACTTTACTAACGCGAACAAACTTGATATTTTTGTTGATTTCTTATATTTTTATATTCATTGTGATCTATCATCGATTCTATAAAATCAATTTCGACGCAGACAGGCTTCTTCACAATATTTGTTTATCCGGGATATCTTCAGAATCATCATCATCATCATATCAGCCGAAAGACGTCCACTGCTGGACAAAGGCCTCCCCCAAGGATCTCCACAATAGCCGGTCCTGCGCTGCCCGCATCCAGCGGCTTCCCGCGACCCGCACAAGATCGTCGGTCCACCGTGTAGGAGGCCTGCCCACGCTGCGTCTTCCGGTTCGTGGTCGCCACTCGAGAACCTTTCTGCCCCATCGGCCGTCAGTTCTACGAGCTATGTGCCCTGCCCACTGCCACTTCAGTTTGGCAATTCTTTGGGCTATGTCGGCTACTTTAGTTCGCCTGCGGATCTCAGCATTTCTTATTCGATCTCGCAGGGAAACTCCAAGCATAGCCCTTTCCATTGCTCTTTGGGTGACCTTGAGCCGCCTGATAAGGCCCATAGTGAGCGACCACGTCTCTGTTCCGTAAGTCATCACTGGCAACACACACTGGTCGGAGACTTTCGACTTGAGACACTGCGGTATTTGGGATGAGAAGATATTACGTAGCTTCCCGAACGCTGCCCAACCGAGTTGGATTCTACGATTGACCTCCTTTTCGAAGTTGGACCTACCTAGTTGGATGGTCTGTCCTAGGTAAATATAGTTCTCAACAACTTCGAGTGCAGAGTCTCCAACCTTAACTAGAGTGGGTGCAACATGGATGTTCGACATGATTTTCGTCTTATCCATGTTCATTTTCAGACCCACTTGTTGAGAGACTCTACTGAGGCCATCGAGCATTGTACCGAGGTCGTCAAGGGTCTCAGCCATGACTACTATGTCGTCGGCGAATCTAAGGTGGGTGATGTACTCGCCATTGACATTGATGCCAAAGCCTTCCCAGTCCAGAAGCTTGAAAACATCTTCCAATGCAGCGGTGAACAGTTTCGGAGATATGACGTCTCCCTGTCTCACGCCTCGCTGCAATTGAATAGGTTTCGAGTTCTGGTCCTGAAGTCGGATTGACATGGTGGCGTTTTCGTACAAACACTTTAACACCTGGACATACCGATAGTCAATTTGGCACCTTTGAAGAGACCTCAGCACGGCCCATGTTTCGATAGAATCAAAGGCTTTCTCATAGTCCACAAACCCTAAGCATAATGGCTGGTTATACTCCTCTGTCTTCTGTATAACTTGCCGCAGCGTATGTATGTGGTCTATGGTACTGTTGCCTTTTCGGAATCCGGCTTGTTCGGGAGGCTGGAAGTCGTCAAACCTTCGTGCGAGACGATTCGTAATGACTCTCGAAAACAACTTGTAAACATGGCTCAGCAGTGAGATGGGTCTGTAATTCTTCAATAAGGTTTTATCGCCCTTTTTGAAGAAAAGCACCACCACACTCCTGTGCCATGCTTTTGGCGTTTGACCTTCGAGTATGACGGAGTTGAATAACTTCTGAAGGGCCCGTAGGATCGGTGTACCACCCGCCTTCAGAAGCTCAGCTGTAACTCCATCATCACCCGGCGCCTTGTTGTTTTTTAGTTGTTTGAGAGCCATTCTAATCTCGTACAGGCTGACGTCCGGGATATCTTGGGTGTAGTGTCGGGTTAGTCTTGCTCTTGGATCGGCATGACTATTGACAGGAAGTCGCGTTGTCGTGTATAACTGTCCGTAGAACTTCTCGATCTCACCTAGCAACTCTGGTTTTGACGTGACGATTCTACCATCCTCAGTCTTCAGCTTCGTCAGTTGGCTTTGCCCAATAGACAAATCTCTTGCGAACACTTTAGAGCCTCTATTCCGCTCGATGGCCTCTTTTATACTAATAGTATTAAATTGGCGTGTGTCGCGAGTCAGAGACTTTGAGATTTGTCTGTTGAGCTGCCTGTATCTGGCAGCATCACATGAGGATGTTAGAATCATTTTCCGCCTTTCTTCCATAAGCTGTAGGGTATGGTCGGAGATCTTTTTGGTTCCATTTGTACGGCGGGTTTTGTAGAAGTTAGACCCGGCCGTATGGACAGCTTCCACGAACCTGTCGTGGTATGTATCCACTTCTTCACAGTCTGCTAGGCATTCGAATCGGTTCTGAAGTTCGAGTTGAAAGGGTTCGGGGTTTTGGAGGTGGAACGGTATGGGACGGAGCGTAGACTTCATCAGTCGGGACCTCTCGAGTTTGACATTTAGGTTCAATGAGCCTCTGACCAGTCTGTGATCGCTCCCGGTCTTAACCGCATTGATCACAGAGACATCATTGAATACTTGTCTCCTCGTCGACAGGATGAAGTCTATCTCGTTTCTAGTTTTCCCATCGGGGCTCACCCAGGTCCATTTACGATGTGCCGGCTTCCTGAAGAAGGAATTCATCATAAAGAGACCCTCCTTCTCCATGAAGTCAGCCAACATCTGGCCTCGGGGGTTCCGATCCCCGGTTCCAAATTGCCCCACTTTCAGCTCATCACCGATTCGTTTGCCCAGCTTCGCGTTGAAGTCCCCCATGACCACAGTGAAATAAGAGTTCGAGGTATGTATGGCTCTGGAAATGTCCTCATACATGACCTCGACTGCATCATCGGAGTATGTCGAAGTAGGTGCGTATAACCTTCAGCGAATACCGCCTGGTGATTCTGAGTATAAGGTACGCAACCCTCGTCGACACACTCTCGATTTTCACTACGTTGTTCACGAGGGACTTGTGGACTATGAACCGACACCACCTTGGGATAGTTGGTCACCCTCCCGGTAATAGAGCAGGTTTCCGGATTTCAGTATTATCGAGTCCTCCCCCTCTCTTCGGACTTCAGATAATCCTACAATATCCCAATGTAACCTGCTCAGTTCTTCCTCCAGTTCGGTTATCTTCTCGTCGGACCGCAGTGTTCGTGTGTTAAACGTTGCCAGGGCCAGAGGTCGTCGTTTATGGTAACGTGGAATCTGCCGGGGATTCTTAGCACCCCCTACCCTGCCGTAACCACGGCTGTTA
This sequence comes from Pseudoips prasinana, assembly GCA_951640165.1. NCBI lineage: Eukaryota > Metazoa > Arthropoda > Insecta > Lepidoptera > Nolidae > Pseudoips > Pseudoips prasinana. The sequence continues at coordinate 39,764,695 of OX621240.1, read as the reverse complement.
CCACGGCTGGGAATAGCAGGGCTGCCGGGGACTGGGGGCCGCGGTTTAGTTGTGTCCATCATTTGAGGGGATTTGCCATAATCGCCACGCTTGGCAGACGGGTTGGCGATCGCAGTAAGGTGAACATGGTACTCAGGAGAACGCTGCTGCCCGTTCTCTGGTGTATATATTTCCCTCGGGACGACTTTTACGTCCCCCCACGGGATGAGAGGGGGTGGTGATATTCTTAGGCCGTCACCACACAGCATATCTTCAGAATATCGTATACGAATTAAATAAAAAAAAATCTCTTCGTGTTCTGTAATAAAAAGTTTAGGTACACGAGTATAAAACTAAATTTTTACTGGAAAATGTGTAAGTATATTTTAATGTACCAGAAAATAATGCAAACGCCATAGCACTTGTACTTGTTTAAATAGACTCAAAACCAATCAATTCAATTTTAATATGGCAGTCTTCTAAATGTTATATTGTTCCTCGAAATAATTATATTGTGTCCAATCGTTTATTGTCCAATAAATAATTTACAATTCTTAATCTCCGGAGCAACCGCCATGAATCACTCCAGGAAAAAAACAAAGTGATCTGAATTCTTTCACCGTTTAACTTTTTTGATGTGCTAAAAGAATTTACTCGACGGTATCGTAAAATAGGTAATTTAAGTTATCGAGCTTATGAGTAGGTATCCAAAAAGCATCGCATCGTATTTCGATAAAAATAATTTGGTACACGAATTTCAATACGTCCTTAACAAAATATAATAAATCGTACAGTTTGAACATTTCCTTCAACAATTAATAATCGATATTATTAAAACTTACCACGTAGTTACCGCCCACGTCGACGGGCTGGGAGAAGCAAATTTTCGCGAAACAAAGTGCAATTTTAGATCGGAATCTAATATGGTACTTCGTTTCGAAATTTAAAGAATAATGTACTTCGACTATTTGAATCGTCCGAGTGGTGTCGCTCCGGACGTGCGTCATGTGTGTCGCCCCACAGAGTCGGAGCGCTGCAGCGAGCTGGGCGCGGCGCTGGAGCCCAGCCCCCCGCGCGGCGCCTTCGACCTGCGCGACCCGCGCCACTTCCCGCCCATGGGGCCCCCGCCCGCCGGGCCCCCGCCTGCGGGGCCCGCAACCACACATTAACACGGACACTGTGATATCCACCACGGACGAAACTTGACAAAAAAAAAAAAGAAAAATCTGTAATAACATAATTCCTGTATTTTGTAAATAATTGTATAGATCGCTCGCGAGGGACGAACGGCGAGCTCGTATGCTTGTATTTAATTTGGATTGTGTCCTCCCGACTTTAACATTACTGTTGTACGAAATGGATGACTCGATGTAGTGAACGCCGCACGATGCTTTTGACGGACCAGGACCGAAGGGAACGGGACGGGCTTGAACGGAGGCACGTTCGTCTGTCCCGTCGGACATTACGGCGACCTCGTGGCTTCTCTAGTTATAATAAGCCTGCATAGGGTTATAACCGTAACATCGGTCGAAAAATGATAGGATAATAATATAATTGTACAAGCTATATGACACCCAAATTGTAGTTAAATAATTTTTATGTAAATACTTAGAATTTATAAAAATAATTATTGTTTATTTTCATCGCTTATGAGCGATTTCAATTATAATTAATAATTGTATCATATATGTAGTAGATTATATCGCATTATGAATTGTTGACGATATGGTAAAGCGATTCACTCGTGTCGAGTAGATTACTCAACTCGGCTACGTCTTTGTACAACCTAATGGTGATAGGTAGTATTGAAATGTACGAATTACTATTGAGTAATATTTTTAAACCACCACGACATTGTATGCGCGCGCAGTGCACGCGGAGCCCTGGGGCCAGCCTCGCACCCACATCCACAGACCAGTGCCGCCAACAACAGAAGCCACTTCACAAAAATCTCTCTATGACTGTTCGACTTACAATATTATATCGAGAAATTGATGTGTAAAAAATAAATTTAGGCCTAACGATTCCAAGTTTCAGCTGTGGTATATTGTAGATCACTTAATGCAAGGGGGCAGTAATACCTCAGTGCCGGAGAATGTACTTGTGGTGTCCGTACTTGATCACTGGTGACAGGTGACTAAGTAGCTTTACTCTTGTAAGTCTTAAACCAGACGAAAGAGCACTTCGTCACTGTTTTTGAAATTTGTATAAATTCTAATGCCCGGAGGGTTATTGACGCCCCCAATTTCCTGATTTGCAGCTAATGATTCTATGAAATAAAAAAGTATACAGTAGCATGTGATGCTTTAAAGCGTTTAAGCGACCGAGCAACGCTGCCTGAGGTAGCAAGCATGATGTACAAACAAATAAAGAACAGAAATTTAGAGGTGCTATGACACTATTCTTCAAAACTCGCGCAAACCTCGAGAACGTTCAATAATGTGGCAGCTTCTTGAGTGAGACGGCACCGTCGGCACGCGGCCCCGCCTTCATGGCCCGTGTCAATGTCAGGACGTCGAAAGCCTCGAGTGTCAACAACAATTACAAATACCGCAGGTACTTAATTGGCATTTTTCTAAATTTCTTCTAAAATCCAAGTCTCATAACGATACACACGATACTCGATAACATTTACATTTTCAGCATTGTAGCAATAGATATTGGACATGAAATAGAACTGTTGTCGTCAAAATTCTCGGAAACTTGCCATCGCGATCAATGTCGAGGAAACATTGATTAGTGATGGCAAGTTTCCGAGAATTTTGACGACAACGGTCCTATTTCATGTCCAATATCTGCAATAGAGACTAACAGTAAAAAAGTATGATATAAAATCGAATACCTCACTGGCTCGAAGAATATTGGTGCGATGCCCAGAGGATGGTGACAAGTAAACTTCGTTTAATTGTAATAGTAATATATTTACAAAACAAATGTATCTGCAATAAAATAGTGACGTCACCCGCCGGCCCGAGCCCGCGCGCGCTGCGTATATATATATGCTAAATTGTACATACTAAATAAATATTTTTACAAAACCACGTTATCGAATTATTTACCCCTAAATATTTGTTTATAAGTAACAAATCCAATTCAGCTCATGAGTTTACACTAGGGTTCCTCATGATGTAGCCGTCGTTGCTGCCAGATGGCGTCACTAGACTGTACCGCAGCCCTACTACCGCCGGCGCACGGCTGGCTTTACCTACAGTCTGGTGACGCCATCTGGCAGCAATGTCGGCGACACCATGTTGGAGGTTGAACATTCTGATGTGCGTCTGGTGTGAGGGCCACTTTGTTAGAAGACTTTGAAAATGTTCATATCATTTGAAACGTTCATAATGGAACATTTCCAATGAATTGTGGAAGTTGGAATCAGATAGGTAATGTGAAAGTCAAATAAGCGAGTTATTGACTGCAAAGTCTCACATAGAGGGTTAACCTTTAACCAGGCTATGGACTCTACGAGGCCACATCAATTTCAACCTTATCACTTTGCAATAAGGTCCAAAAACAATGAAAAAAACGTATAGCAAAGCCTGGTTAAGGGCCCATCTGTACCGGATAAACTACTGATACCACAGAAAAAGTACTTATGCCAAAATCGAAAAATACGCCAAACTAAATTTCTGGTATTTTGCGTATGTCTTATATTTAATACGTTAAGCGTTATACAATGAAATTAATTAATTAATAGGGGCCATTTTGAACAAGATATATAAAGCAAGACATTGTTTTGCGATAATATCTCGTTTCCACAAATTTAGATTGGCGTTAGCTTAAATTCTGGCATAAATACTTTTTCTGTAGTGTCAGTAGTTTGTCCGATACAGGATACTGGGATATCCGATACTCAATCCTCTATGAGAACTGAGGGCCCAACCTTACAGTCCATAACTCGCTTATTTGACTTTCACTAAATATGATTCCAACTCCTTTTCATTCCAAATCCACAATTTACCTTTAAATGGCCCTCGCACCAGACACACAACAATTTTGGACTTCGAATTCCCTCTATATTGTTACTGAAACAGGGTTCTCGTTAAAACAGCACATTTTTTAAAATAAACCGTGTATTGTAGTAAGCATTATGTGTGAGTGAGGGTATTTCTAAGAAAGGGCTTTAGTGCATACCAAAACAAACAAAAAGAAAAGAAATTACTTCCAAGAAAATATTTTTTTTAAATGCGAGTATTGTTACAGAGACAATAGGGGTATCAACCAGTAAGAGATAGGAAAAAATATAAAATATGATGGTTATTATAAATGCCAGCACCAAACCGTTGAATAAATTGATATTAAATCGTTCGACTGTCTCGTTAGTCTAGCGGTAGCGTGTTCACCCGCAGAGAACGTGGTCCTGGGTTCAAATCCCGGGTCAGGCCAAAAGTGATTTTGGGACTTTTATGTAAAAAGAATAAATTCTCAGCATCATCAGCCCGAAGTCTGGGAGTTGGCGGTATTACACCCCCGTGCCTCGGAGAGCACGTAAAGCCGTCGGTCCTGTACCTGACCTCTTTCCGGTCGTGTCGCCTAGGCGTCCCATCGGATCATGAGAGTGATGGAATAGAAAGTGCTCCTGTGTTTGCACACACACTTGAGCACTATAATATGTCCCGCGCAGATGGCTAATCTCTGTTGAGACGGCCGTGGTGGAAATTCGGCTAGGAGGACATTATTAAATCAGATTCTTCTGTTTTTATCTTTGTGTGTGTATCCAGCTACCTCATGTTATAATCTAAATTCCAAGTAAGTATAGGTACCATATTTTAAAGCGTAATTGGAGCAATCAAACGTTTCAATCATAAACTTATGGCATTCACAACTTCGTTACTAGGAGTTGTTATAGTGTGTAAGCTGGTCAAACGTGGCCCCAGTTGTTGAGGCAAACCAGTGATGTTTATAGTTTTAGATTGCAGTAAAAAAACCGGCCAAGTGCGAGTCGGACTCGCACATGAAGGGTTCCGCGGTAACGCGGTATTTTTCAGTTGATTAAATGCAAGCAAATTGCGTATCTTTGAGGGAGGCCTTTGTCCAGCAGTGGACGTCTTTCGGCTGATATGATGATGATGCTGAAATTGCGATTTATGACGTATTAAAAAAAACTACTTGCTAGATCTCGTTCAAACCAATTTTCGTTGTTAGTTTCCATGGTAATGTACATCATATATTTTTTATAGTTTTATGATTCTCTTATTCTAAAAGTTACAGGGGTAGGGGGGGGGGGACAGTCATTTTACCACTGGAAGTGTCTCTCGCGCAAACTATTCAGTTTAGAAAAAAATGATATTAGAAACCTCAATATAATTTTTGAAGACCTATCCATAGACACCCCACATGTATGGGTACGATGAAAAATTTTTTTTTTAGTTTCAGTTCTATGTACGGCGACCCCCAAAATTATTGTTCTTTTTCTATTTTTGTGTAAAAATCTTAATGCGGTTCACAGAATACATCTACTTACCAAGTTTCAACAGTACAGCTCTTATAGTTTCGGAAAAAAGTGGCTGTGACATACGGACGGACAGACAGACAGACATGACGAATCTATAAGGGTTCCGTTTTTTTCCATTTGGCTACGGAACCCTAAAAAAGGAAGAAAATAAATAACCGACGTTGGGTATAACCATGGGAAACCGTTGGGAATTTTTGGGTACACCCATATACAAGCCAGAGAAGATTGTGTGGACATCATACAACACTTCCCTCGGTTCGGGGGAAACCTCGCCCGTAGGAAGGCGCGCGCGCTGGCAGTCGCTTCGGGGCCGCGCGTTTGAATCGATACAAACGATAACAAACTGCTCTGTAGTCGACTAAACCCGAAAAACGTGGTGTGCACAGGCTCAAAGATAGTTGGTAGGAATTCACAGAAGATTATGAAAAACGCGAAAGTTATTTCTAGCGATCAGTGTGCTAATCAGTTTGTTATTTTTTCTACTCAATCTACAAGTAGAGTTTCTACTAAGCACGATACGCGAATTTACGAACATGAAAGTCATCGTAGCTTTGTAGATTAGGAGAAACCTTGCTCTAGTCTCACATTTATATAAAATTTAAAGAGGCGTACTATTATTTGTCCCAGACCTGTAGGTGTGTGTGGCGCCGTCCACGGCCAGGCATCACAGACGCATGCACTTTGGCCTCTACCTCATCGCCATTGACGTACAGCTGACACTAAGAAATCCAGTTCACATAGAGCAGTTATATACGTCTAAAAATTGTGAATTAGATAGTGACTTGTATTTTCCCGTGGCTTAGTTATAAATTGAGAAGTTAGATCACGTGGCCAAAACGACATTTGCTAGACGGCCGGCTACCCGCTCGTTAGCCTTACTCATTCTACTAGTATCTCAATTCATGGCCAAAATATTTTTTGCTTTAAGCATAATCTTAGTGGATAGTCATTTTAGCTTAATAACAATAACAACTTGTATCAATATTCCTGTAGTATGAACTTGTTGGCGATGCAGTGGTCAAAGTCGACATGCATGTTAATCATTTTGCTTAAACTAGTACCTCACAGGAAACAGACGAAAACTAATGGGCCCTTCGAGAACAAGAGGTTCACGAATCGAAGCTTTTTTTGTCTGACACCTCAGTTCTTAGTATGAATTAAGCAGTGAGAATCTCTACTAGAACTAGACTAGTAAATAAGCAACATTGCAGGTTAGCAATTACAACTATAAGCTCGTATAAGTTAAACCTAAATAAAATATCAACGCAGAATTACCAAATATTTTGATTATTTTGTCCAAAAATACAAATTCCTTAATATATTAGACAGAGCCAGTTCTCAGTCTAGATTTATTTACCAAATGAACTATTTATATAATCAATCCAATACTTAGTATAATATCAACTAAATTACTGCGAATTAAAAATTAAATTAGAACTAAACAGAAAATCTAAAGTACCTAGTGCATTTGTTTATAATGTTTGCCTAGTTGATGAGAACTTATTTCTAAGCGGGCCCCATGAATATAATTTTGGTAAAAATATACATACATGAATGGTTGGCGTTTGCAGTATTTTATACTGTAAAGGCTTTTGTATCTTATATTGTAATTGGAACCAACAGTAGCGCCCTGCTGCAGCCGGCCCCACACGCGCCCCGCGTGAGGCGGCGTGCTTGCGAACCTGATCTTGTTACCTTTAGATGCATAGTTATGAAATTTTATGTATGTAAATAGTATGCTGCAACCAGTTTCACAATGCGAAAAAAATCTAGAATGAATTCACTACAAGGAAAATATATTCTTCCAATTACACACGGCACAAGTTACGAACTCAGTGAAGAAACATATATAGTAGCCAAGAGAAATAGTATTTTTACTTTCGGCTAGATTGCCACTCAGTGTTCCACACCTGGGGGGCTGGCTTCCAACCAGCAACCGCAGGGGACACCTCTCCCCCGCGGGCCCAACCCCCGGCCTGCGGGCCCAGCTCCCCACACGGTGCAAGAACCGCAAATTGCTCTTCCCGCACACGTTTGTCACAATAACTCAATCTCAACAAAGAACACCCTTTTTCATCACCATACCAACCTCATCGATATACACACTTTTTGGTATGGAGTAACATACAACCGGTACTTAAAAACACGGCAAATGCTTAATCGCGATATCGGAGAGAGGCCAGGAATGAGAGCACCGCGGCCGCTTGTGTTCCAAACGACACGCACAATATTGTTCAGAGATGTAATGCGTTGGAACAGGAGGGAGAGCTGAACTGGCAGGCTTTCTATTGTATGCGATGACTTAAGGAGATCAATATATACTGACGCAACAGAGCAATTTGAACACCGCGAGCAGCCGAATAGACAACATCTGTATATTTCCGCTAACTGGCGCCTGTTTGAAATGAACATTTTTATTCGCGTATACATGTGGCAACCTGATATACTAGAAGTTGTAAAGGCCCATGTGTCGTGCGTGCTCCTTAGTAACACGGCATTGACGTCAGCCGTCATTGTAGAATGGGACGTTTTGTTATACTTATCAGCATTATTTAATTTTAATTGGAAGTTAGTGTTTTTAACTTGTAAGTGAATACTTAAAAGTTAGAAACAGTAATATGCTGGCGCGCCCGTGTGGATGCGGGGCCGCAACTCCAATACAAGGCAGTATATACTTGAGACAGTAGCATTTACATAAATACACAGTCTATTAGGATTCCGCAATTTTATTAATTAGATAACAGAGAACCCGGTAGGCCGCGCACGCCCATTCCGTGCAGTGGCCCCCCCGTGACCCTCCGGGCAGCGGCCCCCCGCGCCGCTCCGTGCCGGGGCCCCGCGCCGCTCCGTGCCGGGGCCCCGCGCCGCTCCATGCCGGGGCCCCGCACCGAGGCCCGCTCAGCGCGCTGCACATCGCACAACTCATGTTATAAATTGGAACTATATCCGTAAGGTACGAAAATATCTTTCTTAGCTACATACATAGGTGCTCGGTTTATTCCGTTTTTTTTTTCACCGTTAAGTTGGACATAGCTCCCATTTAAAAGATGAGTGGTGAAATGAGGCAGTTTAATGCACTCCTTTGTCGGCGTTTTTCAATACAAAAATAAATTAATTAGTAATCCGGCGCAGCGAGCGGTGACGTGGTCTTAACATACAGAGTGGGGCGAGCGGCGCCGGCTCTACATCGCGTTGCTCCTGGAAACAAACGATATTCATATTATATGGATAGAAGAAGTAAGTATTACGTTAAATAGTTAATTTTGTTTTACTTGAAGAATGAATAAAACGCAAGTTGTAGCGGGAACAATAATTCTGAAAGATTTTAACGTACATATATATCGATATAAAAACAAAGTTTTAATGCATCGAAAAGACAAACGCATACACTTCGGGGTACAGGTAAATTTGAAATATGATTGCCTGTCTTATACGAAACAAAATATTTTTGCAAGTCTTCCAACCGGTTCTGCAAATAGAAATATGCATTCTGATCGAATATATGAACTGACCCTAAGCGATGATGGAACTAAAATTATTCAGCACTTGGGTATTAATATACTCTTACATGCTTGTTTAATAAACCAGTAAAGCGTAACACAATATTAAGCTTACTTTATAAGCAAGTAAGTTGAAGTAATTAAGACCAAGGTATAGGGAGCCGCCGAAGTGAACAGACAGAATCGGATAAACTGGCACGGACTACAGGCACAGCCAACACGGTCGCCATCTTACCCTGCCACCTACAGCGGTGCTCATATACAGTGCTTATTTAAAGGGATTATTATTTAGGCGTTTGTTGAGTTTGTTGAAACTAAACGTAGTAGCAATCCACATGTGTTTCTGTTGACTCTTCGTAAATTAATCATCCATACTACCTAACCACAGCAAACGCCGGTTTCTACAAAATCAGCCTAGTAAATTTCTGCAGATAGTGGATACAGGCCGTTGGGGAGGGCGGTCGGTTCAGGATTACAACCAGATTAAGTATGCGCGCGCGTGTGTGTGTGCGCGTGTGTGTGTGTGCGTGTGTATGTGTGAGTGCGTGCGCGTGTGCGTGCGCGTGTGTGTGTGTTCGCGTGTGTGTGCGTGCGCGTGTGTGTGTGCCTGTGCGTGTGTGTGCGTGTGGAAGGTGCACAGCTGGCACGTCCACATAGTAACTTAGTAAGTGAACAGTACAAGTGAGAGTACATGTGCGTACCTGGGCATGGCGCACATCTCGCAGGAGTCGTGCTGCGCCGCGTTGTGGAAGGTGCACAGCTGGCACGTCCACATAGTAACTTAGTAAGTGAACAGTACAAGTGAGAGTACATGTGCGTACCTGGGCATGGCGCACATCTCGCAGGAGTCGTGCTGCGCCGCGTTGTGGAAGGTGCACAGCTGGCACGTCCACATAGTAACTTAGTAAGTGAACAGTACAAGTGAGAGTACATGTGCGTACCTGGGCATGGCGCACATCTCGCAGGAGTCGTGCTGCGCCGCGTTGTGGAAGGTGCACAGCTGGCACGTCCACATAGTAACTTAGTAAGTGAACAGTACAAGTGAGAGTACATGTGCGTACCTGGGCATGGCGCACATCTCGCAGGAGTCGTGCTGCGCCGCGTTGTGGAAGGTGCACAGCTGGCACGTCCACATAGTAACTTAGTAAGTGAACAGTACAAGTGAGAGTACATGTGCGTACCTGGGCATGGCGCACATCTCGCAGGAGTCGTGCTGCGCCGCGTTGTGGAAGGTGCACAGCTGGCACGTCCACATAGTAACTTAGTAAGTGAACAGTACAAGTGAGAGTACATGTGCGTACCTGGGCATGGCGCACATCTCGCAGGAGTCGTGCTGCGCCGCGTTGTGGAAGGTGCACAGCTGGCACGTCCACATAGTAACTTAGTAAGTGAACAGTACAAGTGAGAGTACATGTGCGTACCTGGGCATGGCGCACATCTCGCAGGAGTCGTGCTGCGCCGCGTTGTGGAAGGTGCACAGCTGGCACGTCCACATAGTAACTTAGTAAGTGAACAGTACAAGTGAGAGTACATGTGCGTACCTGGGCATGGCGCACATCTCGCAGGAGTCGTGCTGCGCCGCGTTGTGGAAGGTGCACAGCTGGCACGTCCACATAGTAACTTAGTAAGTGAACAGTACAAGTGAGAGTACATGTGCGTACCTGGGCATGGCGCACATCTCGCAGGAGTCGTGCTGCGCCGCGTTGTGGAAGGTGCACAGCTGGCACGTCCACATAGTAACTTAGTAAGTGAACAGTACAAGTGAGAGTACATGTGCGTACCTGGGCATGGCGCACATCTCGCAGGAGTCGTGCTGCGCCGCGTTGTGGAAGGTGCACAGCTGGCACGTCCACACGCCGCCCGCGCCCGCGCCCAGCATGCTGCAACACGTTATAAACTTATATACTAGAACTTGTAATTAAATATGAACAAATTGTTAAGTTCCATTGTGAACTGTCGTTGGTGTACCATTTATAAATAAATAAATAAACACAAGGCCGCTGAGTGACCGCAACCGGGCTCTACTTCGTTCCCAACAACCCAACGGCATACTTGATAAACCCTTCTCGGAAAATTAAGCATGCATGCATCATGCATCTGGCTCTGAAGAAAATAAAGTACGTGAAACCGCTGAGTTTACCGACTTATATCCTGAATTTCTTGTCCACCTTGGTTACCAATCTCTTTGCTGGCTGACCGACTTCTATAATATCATCTTCCAGACTGCCGTACTACCCAACCTGTTTATGAAGTCCACAGTGATAGCTATTCTTAAGCCTGGGAAAGCGTCCGATGACCCAGCCAACTTCAGAGCGATATCACTGCTGAGCGTCACATTTAAATTGCTAGACCGCATTATATACAACCGCCTTAAGGCAACAGTTGACCATCATATCCCAGCTGAGCAGGTGGGATTCCATGCGGGTTTGAATGAATAGAGGTTGCGGAGACCAAGTTCTCGTACTCACTAGCTAGGCCGGGTTCGAGCGGTTTTATTCGTATTATACCAAAAAATGGCGATAAACTGCCTGAAGACCCTAAGTCATATCGACCAATAACGTTACTACCTTCCTTAGGCAAGCTTCTAGAACGACTTATCGTACCGCGATTGCTACCGGGAGGACCAACATTTCACGGAAATCAATTTGGTTTTACTGCGGGTAAATCGACAGTGGACGCAGCTATCTCAGTGAGGAAAGCTGTAAACTCGTCCGAATGTAAATACGTTTTGGCCATATTCCTAGATATTTCAGGGGCGTTTGATAATACTTGGTGGCCAATTTTGTTACAAAAACTTAAGTTACGCGGTTGTTACAGTAATATATATTCGATAATCATATCTTATTTTGTACATGGCTCTGCAACTCTTAAGCTTGGTCACTACAGAGTCACTAAATCGTTAACCATGGGTTGCCCCCAGGGCTCAGTGCTCGCGCCGTATCTCTGTAATTTGGGTTTTGATGACTTCTTGACATTACCCTTGCCATCACGCTGCTGTCTAACGGCATATGCCGACGATGGCCTCTTACTTATACAGGGGTAACTCCAGGAGAGAGTTGGAAAATCTGGCTCAAACTTGCTTAAGTATGATAAGTGAATGGGGTAAAAGAAATCGCCTTACATTTGCTCCTCATAAAACCTACCAACTCCTTCTTAAAGGTGAACTAAAATCTCCCCCGAGCGTAAAACTTAATAATGTTACTGTAAAACGCAAGATATCAACATGTTATTTGGGTTTAGTTTTAGAAAAGAATTTCTCGTTTATAGAACATATTAAATCAGTTGGGGAAAAAGCTAAGCGAAACTTTTTTGCACTCACAAGGATATCGACGACTCTTTTAATACTCTTAAAATCATTTACGGGGCAACCTATCTTGGGTGTACATGCTACGGCTCGCCTGTGTGGGCTGATAGGGTTACCGTCGGAGCTGCTCGCCGTAAATTACTACAAAGCCAGAGGTTGGCGTTGATATTTCTGTGTAAAGCCTATAGAACAGTAAGCACAGAGGCCCTACCTGTCCTAGCGGGTGTACTTCCGGTTGATCTTGAAGTTCAAAGACGAGCAGCGATGTATTATTCTACGCGCGATAATTTAGAAAATGATTTCTTATCATTACGCGACCGTACGAAAATAACCAGGCTATTTATGCCAATAGCTGACTTAAATAACGAACTACTTAATGAATGGCAATGTAGATGGAATACCTCAACCAAGGGTCGCCATCTGCACCAGTTCTTTCCGGACGTACGCGAACGGTTAAATAAAACTTGGCTAATCATAGACCATTGTGTTGCACAATTTCTTACCGGACATGGCAATTTTAAAAGTAAATTGTATAGTTTCAAATTAGTATCTTCACCAATCTGTCTGTGCTCAACTTCCAGTAACGAATATGAACAAACTGCTCACCACATCCTGTGGGAGTGTGATCTCTGGCAAAATCAGCGTGATATTATGTTAAACAGCTTGCAACCAATATCTGGAGTAGTTTATTATACGGATCTTGTAGCAACAAGGAACAACTTCCGTGCGTTTAAGCGCTTTTGCCATACCTACTATTGGAATCAAATATAACAGCTCACTTAGGACCCTTAAATTGATCCGCGGTGCTTTTGCAGCTGGCTTCTCTAGTTGCAAATCTCTCATTTTATGAGGCTATAGCCTCTTTACATCATTCTGTCTCCCGCTTTGCTCTGGAGGGAAGTGGAACTATTCATTTTCTAACTCCTCCTTTTTTCTGTTTCTGATTAAATTCGTTGCGGGATCCAAGACAGTTAAAGCGATTCCCCGGGACATGCCTGAGCTTCACCGCTCAGTGTCATTTCATTGTGTGCCACTGTTGATCCTGGCTTACAGGAGTTGCAGTGGTGGGTAAGAGGGAGGGACTAGTCCCGTTAAAAAAAAAAAAAAAGGCTGGCAAAATTATACCATCTGCAAAGATTCTTCGTTTACTGGGTAGTATACTGGGACCGCCCCAAATTAAAGTTTTAATGGGTGATAGAGAAAGCAAGTATAGACATCTAAAAAATGCCCTACCCCAGGGATCAGTCTTAACGCCTCTGCTGTTTAACATCTACACTTACGACATGCCTGCAACCGAGTGCGATAAATATCTGTACGCCGATGAACTCGCACTCACTACACAATCGAAGAACTTTGGAACCGATGACGCTGCACTTACTCGGGTTCTTCAAACATTGAAGGATTATTACACAAAGTGGCGACTCTGCCACCTATCAAACAGCCTGACACGTAGAGAGATTGATTTGGAATGTTGCGACCAGAAACTACTTCATAATTCCAGCCCTAAATATCTAGGAGTAAAACTGGACCACTCATTAACCTATAAAAGTCACTTAGAAGATCTGGGCCAAAAACTTAAGACACGTGTCAACCTCATCAACAGGCTCGCGGGTACGACATGGGGCGCTCGTGCTGACGTTCTGCGTATTTCCTCAATAGCTCTTGTGTACTCCGCAGCAGAATACTGTGCACCCGTATGGTACAGAAGTGCACATACTGATAGAGTTGACGTCCAACTCAACCGGGCAATGCGAACTGTAAGTGGCTGCTTGAAACCAACACCAACACAATGGCTCCCGGTTTTATCAAACATCGCTCCACCACCGATTAGGAGAACACTCGCCGCTTCGCTTGAATGGAATAAGGCTGCAACTCAGATGCTTCCCATACGAAAGACGTTGGATGACCACCCACATATGCACCTCCGATCTCGCAGACCTATCTGGTCCGACCTCTACCGACAAATTAAGGAAACTTTCAATGTCGATACCGAGTGGAAAAACTACTGGCATGAGCAGGGGTGCATCTCTAACATAGACCCCACAAAAAACCCCCACTGGTTTTGAAGAAAGCCGAAAGATATGGGTCACTCTCAATCGAATAAGAACAGGGGTGGGTCCACAACGTAATCACAACCTTCAAAAGTGGGGTTTCAAACCATCAGCAGCCTGTGACTGTGGAGCACCAGACCAGACCATTGAGCACATTGTCGAAGAGTGCCCCATAAGACGTTTCTCAGGGGGACTTGAAGGTCTGCTTGCGCTTACAACCGAGGCAAGGGACTGGTTACTAAATCTAGAGATTTTGTGCATTGCCTTACCTCATACATAGTAGCTAATCCTCATATATAGTACCAAAAATTACAATTTTATATCTATATAACATTGTAATTTTTGGTACTATATATAATCTTAAAATAACGGGAAAATAGCCATACGAAAAGAAAAAGAAGAAGACCTGGCGAGTGGCCAACCACCGTATCAACGCAGCTGTAGGCTCCCAAATAAACTAGCTATACCCCCCTCAACATTAGCCATGTTTTATTCTGGCCCCTATGCCATGAGCGTGAAAACATTTGTAGCGGTCGTATTCCGCTACCCCAAATCGCTGTCACTTATGTTTCGTGGCAATCTCGCAAATCGCGCCACACATCAGGTGACCGCAATGGCCGGCGCGTGCGCGGGTGCAAATTCATGCTAAGCCACGCCTCCTACACGCCCACGTCAAGAAGGTCTATTTTCTACGAGTCGCGGGACAATATGGCGGCCAACGAGTCTTTTGTTTGCGATGTTGCCGGGCATATTGTAAACGCCCATTATGCCCCTTCTATGCAATCAGTTTCCTTTGTTCTAAAAAAATATAAAATCGAATGTTTGGATAATTAAGACACATTATTTGTACTTCGCTTGAATTGTCAACTTATATACCTAGTTTGCTAAAAGTAATAAATAAATTAAAATCGCCGTACGTGTTCACATTTATACCTTCACATAAAGTACCAAACCCGAGATAGTGTGGGTTCAAGTCCGGTAGAAGCAAATAGTACGTGACTGGGAATTACACAGTTACTACACTGGTGACCCCGAACGAACACAAGATGACGGACACGGAGGGAGCAGGGAAGTCGGAAGCCACCCCAATGGAGATGTACAGAGTTGGCGTACGCGTACCCCCATTTTACCCGGAAGACCCGACGTTATGGTTTGCCCAAATTGAAGGTCAGTTCGTTTTGTCTAATATTGTGAAGGATGAAACCAAGTTTTATTACGTGCTGGGACAGCTGGAACCACAGTATTCCAGTGAGGTGCGGGATATTATTATTTCTCCCCCTACCACCGAAAAATACGGTAAATTGAAGGCCGAACTTATCAAACGACTGTCGGCATCACAGGAGAGGAAAACTAAGCAGCTCCTGATGCACGAAGAACTGGGAGACAGAAAACCCTCACAGTTTCTCCGACATTTACAGCAATTGGCAGGGCCAAAGGTTCCCCCAGAGTTCATACAAACTATATGGGCCAGTAGACTACCAACCAATTTACAAACCATCCTAGCATCTCAACATAAATTGAGTGTGGAAGACGTAGCTGATTTGGCCGACCGTATCAACGACGTTGTGCCTACAATTGCTCAAGTTGCCAGTACATCTCAAACATCATCCGCGGTACAAGACACAAGCGTTAGCGATTTAAAAATGCAGGTAGCGGAGCTAACAAAGAAGATCGAGGTAATGTCGACGGAGTTATTTAGGCGTTCCAGACGCGACGCAAGTGGTTCTAACTCCCACAGGAACCGTTCCCGATCCCGATCTCACCCACGACCCGCAGATCACCCGCATTGCTGGTTTCACTACCGGTTCAAGGAGCGAGCAAGGAAGTGCATACAACCATGTAGTTACAAGTCGGTAAACTACCAAGGCAGCCGATAATCGCGGTAAACGACTGCCATACATTTTCGAACCGCCTGTTCATTACTGACCAACACACAAAGATCCAGTACTTGGTAGACACGGGTTCAGACTTGTGCGTGTTTCCTAGGTCAGCTGTTCGGGACGTGCGTCCGAAAAATAATAACTACCAACTGTTTGCTGCGAACGGCACACCAATAGCTACATATGGTTACCTACAACAAACATTAAATCTGGGATTACGTCGTGCATTTGTCTGGCGTTTTATTGTGGCTGATGTATCTAAACCAATCATCGGCGTTGACTTTTTAGGTTTTTACAACTTGCTTGTCAACTGCCGCAATCAGCGCATTATTGATGGCGTAACATCACTAACAGTTTCTGCCCCACAGAAGCAGTCTGCAGATAGCATTTTATCTGTACGCACAACCCGTATAACAAAGGATGACTCACCATATCAGTGTCTACTACGGAGGTTCCCAGACATCACACGTCCAGCTGGTAAGCCTAGCATGCCTAAGCATAACACCGTCCATCGAATACAAACAACACCAGGTCCTCCCATTTTTAATCGCCCACGTCGTTTAGATCCGGAGAGGTTAAAGATAGCCAAGCAGGAATTTGAAGCCATGCTACAGAATGGAACAGCGAGAAGTTCACAGAGTGCCTGGGCTTCACCGCTTCACCTCACACGTAAGAAAGATGATGGCTGGCGTCCATGCGGCGACTACAGAGCACTCAATGCTCGTACTGTGCCTGACCGCTATCCGATCAGACACATTCAGGACTTCGCGAGCCAACTAGCAGGTAGTACAGTCTTTTCAACCATCGATCTGGTGAAGGCTTATAATCAGATCCCAGTTCTGGAAGAGGACATTCCCAAGGCTGCAATTACAACACCATTCGGCTTATGGGAGTTCCCGTTCATCACGTTTGGACTCAGGAACGCAGCCCAGACGTTCCAGAGGTTCATGGACGAGGTCCTGCGCGGTTTAGATTTTTGCTACTGTTATCTAGATGACATTTTAGTGTCCAGAAAAACCAGCAAGCAGCACCTAGAAGACTTGGAAAGCCTGTTCAAACGTCTAGCTGAGTACGGAATCCTCATAAATACATCCAAATGTTATTTAGGTCAAGAAGAGGTAACTTTCCTAGGTTACAAAGTTTCTGCAGCAGGAGTACAGCCCTTGCAATCCAAGGTGGAGGCAATCCAGAATTTCCCAGAACCTAAGACCGTCAAGGAGTTGAGGAGATTTTTGGGAATGATTAACTTCTATAGACGTTTTATTCCCCACGCAGCTATGATTCAAGCACCTCTTAACTCACTGTTAGCAGGTCCAAAAATCAAAGGAGCACAACCTATAGCATGGACATCCGAGCTTCGAGAAGTATTTGCCAAGTGTAAGCAGAGCTTGTCGCAAGCCACACAACTAGTACACCCTGATCCTGAGGCTGAATTGGTTGTTCAAACCGATGCTTCGGATTCTGCGATTGGAGCAGTTCTTCAGCAGCGCAAAGGCGAAGGGTTTGAACCACTAGCATTCTTTTCTAGGAAGTTGTCTCCATCCCAAAAGAAGTATTGCCCTTATGATCGCGAATTGCTTGCTATCTATGAAGCAATTAAATATTTCAAGCACATGCTTGAAGCAAGGACGTTCGCAGTGTGGACGGATCATAAACCTTTGACGTTTGTATTTACAAAATCTAGAGATAACTGTTCTCCACGTCAATTTAGATATTTGGATTATATCAGCCAATTTACAACTGACATTCGCTTTATACCTGGTAAAGATAACATTGTAGCTGACACACTATCACGCATTAATGAAGTTGTTTTGCCCCTAGATTACCAGTCCTTGGCCCTAGCACAGAGTTCTGACGGCGAGCTGCAAGATATCCTTAGAAATGGCTCAAGTTTGGTATTGGAGAAGGTGCAATTACCGGACGTAGGTATAAAAGTGTACTGCGATGTCTCAACAGGAACTCCTAGACCGTTCATCACAACTACGTTCCGGAAACAGGTATTTGACACCTTGCATAATTTGAGCCATCCAGGAACTAAAGCCAGTGTACGGCTGATTACTGAGCGATTTGTATGGCCGTGTGTTAGAAAGGACTGTCGACGGTGGGCCAAAGAATGCCAGCAGTGTCAACGCTGTAAGGTTACAAGGCACACATCGGCACCACTAGCATCATTTGAAACCCCTACAGCTCGGTTTCGTCATATTCACCTTGACTTGGTAGGTCCACTAAACGTATGTTCTGGCTACAGGTACTGCCTCACTGTCATCGACCGCTTTACACGATGGCCTGAAGTGTATCCACTGTCGAACATCACAGCCGAGACCTGCGCAGCCGCCTTGGTATCTGGGTGGATAGCGCGTTTTGGTTGTCCAGAGCACATCACTACCGACCGCGGACGCCAGTTCGAGTCCCACATATTCAAGGAGGTAGCCGCTCTGGTGGGCGCTTCTCATCACACTACCACAGCTTACCACCCTGCAGCAAACGGCCTCGTAGAGAGGCTTCATCGCCAGCTCAAGGCGGCCATAACTTGTCATGCAAGCTCTGATTGGTCAGAGGTCCTCCCTTGGGTCCTGCTGGGCATTCGCAGCGCTTGGAAAGACGACCTACAAGCATCAGCAGCAGAATTGGTCTATGGTGAACCGCTACGTTTGCCTGGCCAGTTCTTTACGTCTTCAACCAGTGACGAGATGGAAGCGAGTAACTTTGCCAGCAGAATACGTGCCCACATGGCAAAGCTGTCACCACAACCAACATCATGGCATTCTAGTACAAGCCGCCCATTCTACGTGCCCCAAGACCTCAACACGGTGACTCACGTTTTTATTCGTCAGGGTCCAATCCGCAGACCGCTGGACGCAGCTTACTTGGGTCCATACAAAATTCTACGCCGTGGTCCAAAAGCGTTCGATGTTGACGTGAAAGGGAAGACTCAGACGGTAACGGTCGATAGGCTGAAGCCAGCATACATCGCCAGAGAGGAAACTCAAAACACCCAAACCAGCCATCCAGAAAACCAGCCATGCCTTAAAAAGACGAGAAGCGGACGGGTTGTAAAATTTCCCGATTACTTTCGCCCGTAGTCACGGTCTCCGCTGGGGAGTAGTGTAGCGGTCGTATTCCGCTACCCCAAATCGCTGTCACTTATGTTTCGTGGCAATCTCGCAAATCGCGCCACACATCAGGTGACCGCAATGGCCGGCGCGTGCGCGGGTGCAAATTCATTCTAAGCCACGCCTCCTACACGCCCACGTCAAGAAGGTCTATTTTCTACGAGTCGCGGGACAATATGGCGGCCAACGAGTCTTTTGTTTGCGATGTTGCCGGGCATATTGTAAACGCCCATTATGCCCCTTCTATGCAATCAGTTTCCTTTGTTCTAAAAAAATATAAAATCGAATGTTTGGATAATTAAGACACATTATTTGTACTTCGCTTGAATTGTCAACTTATATACCTAGTTTGCTAAAAGTAATAAATAAATTAAAATCGCCGTACGTGTTCACATTTATACCTTCACATAAAGTACCAAACCCGAGATAGTGTGGGTTCAAGTCCGGTAGAAGCAAATAGTACGTGACTGGGAATTACACAGTTACTACACATTTATTTATTTATACCACATACACTACTATTACAGTTTACCCATTGCGATAGCGTATACATAACATTCTTAACTTAGGAATAACTAATACATATTATCTTGTCTAGACAACAATAAACTTATGGCCAAAGTAAACTCATTTAGTGAACAATAGAATAAATGAATACTATCAGTGACCGCATTGAAGTCGCGTCAGAGGCGCGCTGCAGCAAGGTGGGCACCGCCAGCAGTACGCGCCCCGTACTCATCCGGGACGCGTACGAGTAGCTCGTACTCGTACTCCACGCCTTACTTTCAATAAGTAGATGGCTAAAGCTACCTCCCTACGTATTTCCAATTTCCAATACCCTACCATACCTAGAACAAATAACGTACGATACAATAGTGGAAAGCCTGGGTACACTCCATATAATTTAAAATATAAAAATCTGATGAACCTATTTTGTGTCTTTTCCAACATTGCTATATATTTAGTCTCATGTGGTGACCGAATTATAGAATTACATTCTAGGTGTGATCTTACAAGTGCTTCATATAAAGCTTTAAATGCTAATATGTTGGTGAACCGACCAGCCTCTCGTAAAACCAAACCCAGGCCCCGAAACGCTTTTTACATAAAAATACCAGACAACATAAAAAATATTGAAATTGGAACCAACTTCAAGCAGGAACTGTAAAAATATTTAATACCAAAATAGGTACAAATCACAATTATTATTAATATTCCTTATTGTCAAAAACCTCCTGAACTGTATAAAAACATTTTTCTGCAAGCCATGTCTTCAACTTAAGTTTAAATAACCTAAGGAGTAGTTCCCTTAGCGACTGTGGGATTTTATTAAAAACTTTGACATACATGAACGTTTTTGTGATGCAAGGTGGTTCTACATTTCAACATTGCGAGCTTGGCTGGATCCCTTCAGCTAAACAAACTATGTTCACTAGCTCTTTCAAACAGCTGAGGGTGGTTCCTAAACAAAGGCCGATTTCCAGGATGTATAGCGAAGTTAACGTTAAGAACCTTTTTTGTTTAAAAAGTGGCCTGCATGAGTCCAGAGGATCAGCAGTGCATATAGCTATAATACACTTTTTTTGAGAAAGAAATACTTGATTTACAAAGGTTGAGTTTCCCCACTATATCAAACCAAACCGCAGTAGCAATCCGACATAGCCATGGTATGCTGTAATAGCTATGTTTTCTGAAGCAGTATAACGTAGATTTTTAAGAGCATACACAAATTTATTTATTTTGGAGCAGATATTAGCTATGTGCGATTTCCGGTTACAAAAATTGTCAACAATGGTTCCTAAAAATTTTATATTATTGGTATGTTCAATAGTAGTATTTCCACAGATATCTAAAATAGGAGATAGGCCGTCCCACTAATATCCTATGCAGTCCAAGTGTCACCAACTGAATTTACGCACACAATGACTCATTGAATAAATACAAAGAAACGCACAGATTGCATTTACGCACTCTTGGAGATCTTCGCTCCCATTGGGTAACACATTCAAAAAGGATTTATGTGTTTGTTAATACATACAATGTGCAAATCGCGTCGTCGAATCGTTCAACGGGTAGTCGATAGAATGTTATCGATATAATTTAAGTATTCGATGACGTGAAATCATTGACATTTGGATTGGATGGCCACCTAAATATGATCAAATTTGTATTACAGTAGAACTCATGTAAATCAAACTTCGAAAATCGAACTTATGTAGACTCCAAAAAATGTATAAAATTACCTAAGGCTTACCTAAACCTTGACGAATTGTAAGGAAATATTTGAGTTGTCAATTTTATTCTAATTTCGAGTAAGAGAGCTAAATTTAATCTATCTTATTTATTATATTCTCTCTTAAAGTTATATACCAAAACTATGTACTATCAAAAATCCGTATAATTTTAAAACATTTCGTAAAATACAAACTATTTTAAAGTCAGTTATTATGTTTGCTTTTGATATTTCAAATATTTTCCATTGACAGCATTATCTAATGACAATGACAAAACCGTGAGAGCAAACGATATACGCGTTCAAGTAAAGTGACGAAGGCAATCACTACGTCTCAAACAGCATGGCTCGCACCAAGAACATGAGCAGCGGCCGTACTGCGCAAAAATACGTGGGCGATCATATCGTTGACACATTGACACATTTAGCTATGAGAAGCAGCAATGTATACAGCACAAATCGAACGAATAAATTTAAATTCACCACTTGCATTTTTGTAGTAAAAGTCGGAAAACTACATTAAATATGTTGTTTTTATAAAAATAAATTGTATTTAGCTGTGAAAAGTGATCCCATCGGTGTGTAAATTAGTAGTTTCACTACGATGTTTATATGTAACAATTGCACAGGGCGGCATTTCGGGTAAAACTCAATATTTGTGTCAGAAGCATAGACGTATTCACTCGGCCGCGAAAGAGAGCGAACTGATGGAGGTATAGGCGGTGTATGCTCGCTGCGCCCGCTGTAGACAGCTAATACGCGTTAGTTTGCCCTCTCTCTAATATTTAATGCTCTGAGGGTATTTCCATGTTTCAAAGTTAGCTTTTTTACTCTCATTTTATAGTTGGACAATTGTATGTATTTTGTTTTTGATAAATTAACAGTTAGGTTCTGATTATTTCTAATTCATGGTCAACACTTTCTCGGTTATTATTAGGAATAGTAACACATATATCGTCAGCGAATAGTATGCACTTGTGAGAGATGATGTTAGGAATATCGTTAATGTAGAGCAAAAACAAAAGTGGCCCCAATATGCTACCCTGCGGGACCCCAGTATCATTGCATCATTGGCATCAAGACGGTTTATTTCTACGCACTGAGAACGATTCGATAGATAGCTCTGAATCCAATCCAATGCGGACCCTCTAATACCATAAAGATGATTATTTACAAGTGTTGCGTGGTTAACGTGGTCAAAGGCTTTTGACATTTCTGGGAAAATAACTGTTACTGGTACTTTACTTTCAATGTTTTCCGTAACAGTCTTTATTAAGGAGTAACCAGGAAGAGTGGTAGATTTATTTCTTTGAAAACCGTTTTGTTCTTCTTTGATTATTTTAAACTTATTGAAAAAATTTGTAATTCGGTTGTGTATAAGTTTCTCATATATTTTAGATATTGTAGGTATTAATGTTATGGGTCTATAGTTACCTAATTCTAAATCATTGTCTTTTTTGTAGAGTAGCTTTACGATCGATACTTTTAATTTAGGGGGAAATGTACCTTGGTAAAAAGGCAAAACTAGGTATGCTAGAGGAAACGATATTTTATGTCCGCGCATGATTGCAAAACGAATGTAGAAATTGAATCGTATCCTACAGATTTAGTGTTGTTTAGCCCTTTTATTGTTTTTCCGACTTCTGGGGTAGCAGCAGCCTGCTGTTGATAGTATTAAAGTTTTTGCAGCTGTATGCCATATTATTGTCATTTGTACTGGTATAGTAATGGTTAAATGAATTTACTATGCCCTCTGGATTGCAAATAGTTTCTTTTAATGAAAGCTGCCATCTGTTGGTGAGCAGTTAAAATTTTCACAAATAGTATTTGAAAATGCTTGTTGATCTGATAATTTCATTGTGCGGATTGATGATTTTGGCCTCGATTTTGGAGTTGATTTTGGGATTTTAGAGATTATAGGAGATTCAGTACATATTTTTTTTCTGTTTCTTCAGTGTATTATTTTCGAGAAGTAAAGTTTCTATTTCATGATAACAAGTTGGGAGTTGACTTTTTTAAAATTAAATTTCACTTCTAAGTTCTTCGATATCACTTGGTTGTATAGTAGAGAGGTCCGGTAGGCTTTTCGCCAGGTAGTCAGATTGTGTTTGAGACACATCTAAGTAATCAAGTGACTCGTCAGGTTCTACTGTGCGTCGCTTCCGTATAGTTATGATTTCCAAGTCCGATTCCATTGTGTGTATGTAACTATTTTAGGATTAATTGATACAAGTCTGACCTTTTACTCCGAATTTTTTGGCATCGAAGTAACAGATTAAGCTGGATAGTTAGTACAGCGCCATCTCTTAGTGGACTTCCAAACTATTTAGTGCCGTTAATAGTTCGTTACGTAGATGCAGATCTGGTTTAACTACTCGATGATAGATGTCGTTGTTACTAATCAGTCAATTTAAATTTATCAATAACAACCGTCTTCCAGAATGTATTTTTACACTTTTTTATTGAACACTTATGTAAATCGATTTCGTCACTGCATAGGGATATTTCTCAGTCTCGTTTCGTCCTCAGCTTGTTTTGTCATTATTATAACATCACTTTAGGTTTTCTGTCAAATCACTTGTAGTTTTTAACCGTGGTGTTTTTTGTAGTATAACGTGTCTGTTTTTGAAGATAAAACTGGTGGGTAGTCTTTAGATGTTTAAATTCACTTTGACGCAGAGCACTTTATATGAAACGGCTTATAATAATTTTCATAGATTCATCTAATCACCTTATCTTATTGTTATCATTATTAAGCGGTCTTGTAAATGGTAGATAATGTGATTAAGACCAGCAAAATTATTGAGGAGGGTTGCAACCAATGCTTTCTCACTCAGACGTTAAGTGAGCCGCTGTGAGCCGTTCGACAATCCAAAAGACGTGGTAGTGCTCTCAAGAGATCATTTTTAGTCCTTTACTTACTGCTTATTTATGTATAATTTGGATACAATTACCTTTTTTTTTTTTTGTTTAGGCAGGGGGAATGCCTTCGCATGCCACCCGCAAAAAGTGTCTGCGGGTGGGTATGTCGGACTTGCACCGACTAAACCTACCTGCCGTGGACTTCTCTTGACGCCTGATGGGGGAGTCCCGGGAACGCGGGTATGCTGCTCCGGTACCCCCCTTTTGCGCCATGTCCCAGATGGTCGGGACACGTACCCTGGGAGAGCTCCTTTGGATTGCCCTCCCCTATTGCCGACTCCTGCCAGTACGGCACAGCGACTGCGCCACAAACAGATCGCTGTCATCCCGGAGCCACTTGTACGTGGCGACAGTAGAGGACACTTCTCACACTGCCGCCGCGGCCCCGAGGGGGAGTTGGGCTAACGGCTGCCGCCGCCGCCCCGACGCCTCCTCCGTCTACGAGCGGGATAGGCTCGTTCCCGATCCCGCTCGGCGGCCTCCTTCTGCAGCAAGACTGCCTCACAGAAGGAGACCACGGCGTCCCATTTGGTGGAGTCGCCAGCCAGCATCGCATAAACGACTGCTGGCGGCGAAAGATCCCGTCCGATCTCAGCGACCAGGACTCGCCTCTCGGCCTCCCAGGCCGGGCACTCCTCCAGTGTATGCTGGGCAGAGTCCAGGTCGCTCCCGCAATGGTGACAATGTGTCGTCACTTCTCGGCCGATCCGGCTCAGATACTCACCGAAACACCCGTGTCCGGTGAGTATCTGTGTCAGTCTGTAGGTGACGTAACCACCCTTCCTTCCCACCCAGGCCTCGAGGTGAGGCAGGATAGCACCGACGGCACGTTGGCGCGCGTTCAGGCGCAACTCAAGCCGCGCGCGCCACTGCGCTAGTACGCGCCGGTGTGCATCCTGTCTATACTCAGTGAGCGTCCGGTCTGGCGCGCCCCCGATCCCCTGGCGGAGGCGTATTTCGGTAAAAACCGCCGCGTCGACCGCCGCCAGTAGATCGAAAGGCGGGAGGCGCGCCAGGAGTGTCGCCGCCTCAAAAGATACCGTACGGTATCCTCGTGCGATCCGTATGGCCACCACACGCTGCAGGCTATTAAGAATAGCTCTGCAGCGGGAGGCGCCCGTCAGGCGTTCAGACCAGACGGGCGCCCCGTAAAGAGCCATGGATCGCACGACACCTCCGTAGAGGCGGCGAACTTCTTCCCGTGGACCCCCGAGGTTCGGCAACAGCCGGTGTAAAGCGCCGGTTACCCGGCGCACTCGGGGGGCCAGACGCTCAAAGTGCTCCTCGAAGCTGGATACAATTACCTATACCGTGAATTTATATTCTTTAAAAGCCATAATGTGTAGCAAGATACGTTACTAAATTTCTTATTATCTAAGACATTTATATATAAAAAAATAAACATATGTAATTAATTTTAGTAAATTTATATAATAAAGGTTAAAAAAATAGTTTAATTTCAATTAAAGTTTTAAAAAAATAGAAATACGACGAACGGCCCGTTGATTGGTAGATACCTTGCCTTTCACAGGGTTCAGATGACCGTGTGCAAATTATGTCCCAGGATATTATTTCCTATTACATATTATAATGGCACCACTTTCTATCATTGAATACGTTGATATTCCTATTTATTTTTAAAGTTGACGTGCAGTTCTCATACGTTACGATTTTATCAGACGTATAAGGTCAAGTAAATGCATATGTACATGTTGTTGTATCTCTCTGCGGCAATAAGTATCCCCCTTGTTGCTAGAGTAGTTTATAGAGACAGCAGACTCGCTAAAGCAAATCGCCCATGCGATATAGATACGTAACTAATAAACATACAAACACTTTCATACAATACTTTGACAGTATTGTATGAAAGTGTTGTATAAAAATTTGTTTTTTACTTCTTCACTTCTGAACGATGGAGCGATTTTAATAAATTTGGTATGGAGTTAGCTAACACCCTGTATTAACACATAGGCTATTACTTATTAAGTTTAACGCGAGTAAAACCTCAGGGCACAGCTAGTATAATATAAACATGAAACATGGCAATAAAACTGTACAATAAATTTAAAATGAGAATTAACATTAAACATTCATAGACATATTATAAAAATAATACCAATAAAACGGAAATTCACTCATGACATCATAATGATCATAATTAATTAATTATTTAATAACCACTGACGCATATTGATAAATTACTGGCACGCACGTAAAACCGCGGGGTAGACCCGCGGTTTTACGTGCGTTAAACTTTATAAATAATAGCCTATATGTTAATCCAGGGTGGTTCTAATAAAAGTATATAAATATAGTAATCTCAATCTCATACCAGATTTTATTAAAATCGCTCCAGCCGTTTAGACGTCCAGAATATTAAATATACACACTGACACACTCACAAACTTTCTATTCTCGACGAACATATCATTGTATTATTATTAATATATTGTATCGTATATTGCTATGACTACCTATTTACTTTTATCACTTAGTGAAATATGTAGCTATACCTACAATGTTAATTAGCATTACGATCTGACCCTAGTATTAACTATTTATATAGTATTACTGTGCCCTAACAGGGTTCATGTTGGAAACAGATATATCTGTACTTAATTGTGAACAAAAAAGAAGCAATAAATAAGTAGGCAGGCTGGCACCTGTCGGCCGCGTCGTGCTCGGCGGCGGCGCCGGCCAGCTGCTCCAGCGTGGCGGCGGACGGCTCGCGGCGCCACGCGTCCGCCGCCGCCGCGTCGCGCTGCACCACGGCCTGCAGCAGCGGCTCCAGCGCCTCCATGCTGAACGGGACGGTCTCGTTGGTGGCCAGGAACAGCAGCACGTGCAGGTCCGACATGGCCTGCAACGGAAACGGCGCCGGGATGTCAACACGCAAGTCTCGTTTGGTCGCGGGGGGGGGGGGGGGGGGGGGCGGTCCGCGCTTACCTCCAGGAAGCTGTCGGCGGCCTGGATGTGCTGGTGCAGCGCCTTGAGCGACTGCAGCTGCGCCTGCGGCGGGAAGGCGGCGCGCGGCGCGGGCGCGGCGGCGGGCGCCACGCCGCACGGCACGTCCACCAGCACGTACGCCACCGGCATGCGCTTGGCCGACACGCCCACCTCGTTACCGTACACGTCCTTCTCCTAAGTACACGGAACACATATTTTATGAGAATATCATCTCTACTATACTAGAGCATTGCATAAAAATAGTACTGTTGACAAGCAAGCGCAGTTTTGTCGCTATCCAACAATGCGAACAACGTCTTTTTTTGTGATTGTAATTAATCCAATTATTGCATGTGTTGTTTATTGTCAAATAATTTTAATAAAAATTCGTGAGCCTTCTTATTATTATTATTATTATTAATTCACTAAATAAACCCAGAAAATATATTTTTGTAATATAAAAATAAATAATAAAGGTTATAGTTATGTACCACTGAAATGGTCTGACCATTTCAGGGGTACATAACTAATTACCTTGGCTGGATTTATTTTTGACACTAACTTTAGGGATCATACCCTTTGTATTATTATATTAAAGCAGACACATCACTAGATGATCTACAACACGCGCAAATCACCGGCTTTAATACGAAGCTTTAATATGACACGAAATTCAGTGACATGATTATATTTGCGCAGACCAAATCTGGGGCCTTCGTTTGGTACCACTATGTTGTACTGCAACTTCACGTCATATGTGCCTACCTGCAGTGAAACGGGACCACGGAGGGACAGTGACAATGTAACCATAATATCAAATTATATCGTGGAAGATTCTTTTCCAATTACAAAAAAGATTAATTAATGATGTTGCCACATACAACTCTTTACAGCTTTAGAACAAATAAATAAGACTAAGCTTGATCAGAACCTTCGAAACCCCTTTTAAATTTCACCAAAAGCATTAATTTTTTTCTTAATATAGTTTATATCTAAAAGATAAATAGGGTGTCACCCCACAACACGCGTTCATAAATTCATTATATTATCCCGCCCGGCCCACACTTTACGAAGTTTTAGTGAAAGTAGAAATGCTATATGACCGTTCACTGAATTGGAGCTCATTGATGTTTGATTGATGTCCTTTTAGTCTCTGGGGCTAGGGCACACGATCTTAGATCCTACGAAATCTCAGTCCATGTTTATAAACAGGAAGCATACGTGCAATGAATTGTCCATGAATCCAGGTCAGCTACGATATCATTTATTTATTTTTCGGAAATCCAACAGCTATTTTACACAATTCAATTCAAATATTTAATTTCAGATAAAAATATCCATATAATGTTAGTATCAATTACATTCAAGATTAATTAACCTAAGGGTGTCCGGACTCTTACGCACAGTGCGTAAAAGTGTAGTTATTAGAAAGAAGAGTAATTAAAATACAAAACAGGAAACCAGTTACAGGTTTTCCGAATGGTAGTTGATTAACAATTTATAGGCGTAACGATTGATATTTCCTAATGCTACATAAGGACATGTAAATATCGCATTACTATAGATTATGTATCACAAAAACTAAAAGAGGCACAGACCTAGAGGATCTAGATTATGTTTTTTACCAAACTTGTTAAAAATTGTCCATGTTCTAATCAGAAATGAATTTGGCGGTAGTTGGTTGAAAATCTAGTTTTGTGCAACTTTCGCTCTACGTTAATGACATGACGCGGCCCCCTCCCGGCTTTTTATCGATACGATATGCAAACTAAGGGTCATGGAGGGCTTTGGTGGTCGCGACGCGTTCGCGGTCGACCTCTCGTCCGACGAGTACGAATAATCGGTTTGTGTATCTCGCGTGTAATCTCGCCGTCCGTTCGTCCAAGACGATCCTGGGACGACGGTGTTTACGTGAGAAGTGCGATGGGGTGTACTTGACCGCCTTTACCACCAAATGGTTTGGATGGTGAGTGGCCGATACAAAGAATATTTTTGACGCCTGCTTCATCCACTGCTTGATGGTAGACAGTTGGAGATCGGCGTGAAGGCTTTTGTTGCGGACGTACCATGGTGCGCCCACGGCGCGCCGCATGAACCGATTCTGAAGCGTTTGGAGTCGGTATAGGGAACTGGGACTGGCGTGCGCGAACACCGGGCTCGCGTACGTCATCATCGGTCGAATGCACGTCTTATAAATTCTCACTTTCAAGGAACATTTTACTGCGTGCATTCAAGAGGCAGTGTAATCGACCAAGAGCAAATGCGGCCCGATTACCTACGTACGGTCCGCAGGTGCTCCCTGAAGTTTAGCCTGTGATCGAGGATCACCCCTAAATATTTGGCTTTCCTCTCCCAAGGGATAGGCTCGCCGAACATTCGGACGGGTGGTAAGATCGGGCTGGTTTTTGACCTTGAGAAGAACACAGCAGTGCTCTTGGAGGGATTTATTTCGATTCTCCATTTCCTGAACCAATCGCCTAAGGCGTCGGCTGCGATCTGGAGTCGAGAATGAATGATACTCGGGCTTCTGCTCGAGTGATACAGAACGGTATCGTCTGCGAAGAGGGCCAGTTGGGCCATCTTGGGGATGGGAATGTCGGTGGTGTAGAGCGAGAACAGGAGGGGGGAGAGGACTGACCCCTGGAGAACTCCTGCTCGAATCGGGCGGGGTGACACTGAGTTCATGCCACATGTTTTTATATGAGGCGCACACACTGTACCGCGCGGGCCTTGTCCGCATTATAACAAAATTATTTTAGATGTACCCGTCTTCGATAAATTATATACTCGTATATGATCTCCTTTAACGCATACCTGTAGTATAAGAAATGTAGATATAAGTAGGCTAAGTTTATTCAGAAATATACATTCGTACCATACAGTGATTTGAAAGTTTTACTCTGGGTTCTACAGCTACAGAACTCCCTGCCTTACGTTGGTGACCCCGACTGCCAGAATAAATCATGGCAACAGAAAGCATCCCAGTCTCCGATCAATAACTCTCCGGTGTGTCTACTCATCTCCGTATGCCACCTATATGGCGCGGTCGATTACGATTATGGTTCGCCCAGTTTGAAGCCATCGTTTCACCGCACAAGAAGCGCGACAAGGCGATGTATGAGCTCGTCATTGGACAGCTGGAACGGCAAGACATCGACGAGATCGCCGACATCATTCTACGGCCTCCAGACAACGACAAGTATAATACTATCAAGACCCGCCTATTACACGTACACGAGGAATCGGAGCAGCGGCAAGTACAGCGGTTACTCTCCGAGATGGAACTGGGAGAGACGAAGCCCTCACAGCTTCTCCGGCGAATGAAGAGCCTTGCCGGCGAAAATATATCAGAATCGACGCTGCATATTATGTGGACTAACCATCTTCCACAATCAATTCGTGCCGTTCCTCGCCGTGAGTGAAAATATTGCCCAAAAATTGGATCTCAACGACGTCGCATCAATGGCCGACAAGATTCTAGAAACGTCCCACCCCGAAGTCTCCGCCATCGCCAGTACTTCGCAGACCGAGCCGAGTCGCTCCGAGCTTACATCGAGCGACTTACGCGCATTACATGAGAACATCGACATGCTCATGAGTGAATTAGCCGAACTAAAGGCGCGACATCTGACGCGTGAAATAGAGGAGTTGAAACCACGGCGAGCCTATCAACCAAGACGACGTTGGAACCAACATCGTAGTAAATCAAGATCACCCAGTAATCAACGTCTACCATGCAGTAGTACGCCGCAGCGCCCCGATACACCAAATATATGTTATTACCACCGCAAGTTTAGTAAACAAGCTTACCGTTGCACGCACCCGTGCAATTTCGAAGATTCGACGCCCGCTTCGGAAAACTAACCGCCGCGTTTGATGAGGCGGTAACCGACGCGAACCACGCATCACACCGTCTATTCGTGACAGATAGAAACTCACGTCTATCTTTTCTCATCGACACTGGCGCAAATATATCCGTCATACCGAGACAAAGAGGGAAAAAGGTTATTATTAAATAAAGAAACTCAAGCGGCTACACAATATGTTCAATCGGCATATATTCAAACTTAAAAAGTTCGGCCATGTCTCCAAGCTCCGTAAAGATCTCAAGTGGATTCTAATTCGTTTAGGTAGGAACACTCGCACATTGTGTAAAATAAAATTAAAATGAAAAATTGTTTATTTTTGACAAAAAAGCAATCTTACAATACATAGCTAACTTAATATAATAAATTTGGTTGTCAAAAAAGGCCCCTATCTCATCATAGCTACGGCAACACAGGTGTATTACCGCAGCGCTGATCTTCCGATAGAGGCTGATATAAGCCACAATGGCATAGAAAATTAAATAGAAAGTAATATAAATATACATATATTTATTTATTTAGGCAAAAACAGTCTTACATAATTATTGTTACAAACAGAAATACAAACAGATCTAATAAGCCATATTATTACACAAACTTTAACCTACGCAAACTAAAATGACGGACAAAAGATAAGATAAAATAGAGTTAATCCTTACACAATTATCAAGCATATTGAAAAATATTAACATTTTTTTTTGATGTATACATGCTTCATATATATATCCGTACCTACATCTAGATCCGTACATACATACTATATTACTATATTGTATTAATATCATTCTTTTATTTTAATTACACACCTTTTCCCTGAATTTTGGCAACTTATCAAAAAATATATCTATGTTATCCATAATAATATGTTTGTTATAACAATTACATGAGCGTCTGAAGAAGGCATTTTTAGCATAATTGGTATGACAAAAACGAATAGAAAATGTATCTTTAGAACGTGATTGACGTGAGGATGAGTATCGAGGCACTTTAAATTGAATGTTTTCCAAAAGAGCTGTTGAGTTAATATGGTTATTTATAATTTTATATAGGAAGATACAGTCCATAAGATTTCGTCGTGTGCTAAGGAAAATCATTTCGTGTTTGTTAATTCTCTCTGCGTAATCAGCGCTGACTTGGCCCGTTCGGTAGTCCAAAGATTTTAAAAACTTATTTTGCACCCTTTCAATCCTATTTACATGAATCGAATATTGGGGGCTCCAAACTACGCTACCAAATTCTAAAACACTTCTGACATAAGCGTTATATAACAATTTTAGGGTTTTGGGATTCTTAAATGGTTTGCTTGCTCGTAGGATAAATCCTAATTGTTTATATGCTTTACCTACTACATTATCGACGTGCAAATTAAAACTCAGTTTTGAGTCCAAAGTAATACCTAGTAGGTCGCGAATGCTAGTAACCCGTGTCACATTTTTGCCAGAAATTTTGTAATCGTATGCTAAGGTATTGTGCTTCCGGGTGAAGGTTATAACATTGCACTTATCCGTGTTTAAAATTAATTGGTTTTCATTACAATATGTTTCAAAGACAGCAAGATCTCTTTGTAGACTGTCACAGTCGTCCACATTTTTAATAATTTTGTAAACTTTTGTGTCGTCGGCATAAAGTAGATGATGAGAATTATTGAAACATTTTCCGATATCATTAACGTACAAAGCAAATAAAAAAGGACCAAAATGGGAGCCCTGGGGAATACCAGAGGGTATAGGTAGAAATGATGAACGGCTTTAAGTGCCACTGCTTGACAACGGTTTTGAATATAGGAGTTTATCCATCTTAGCAGATCACCGTGTATACCGATGTTCGAAAGCTTGTGCATTAATATAATAATACAAATTATAAATTAAAATTTAACTTAAAATTAAAACATAACAAAGCAAAAAATATTAATAATTTAAAACATATTATAAAATTAAGGATTCTCCTTTGTTCATCCATCTTCCTATCTGTGAGAGTCATTTTACTATAAATCTGCATCCGATACAAAGTGAGCATTCATTGTAGATCGCACGCGAAATCCCTTCTAATATAAAATATACGAATACGAATATTCGTAACTGCTGTTCTAGAAGACAAATTCACTGCCTTACTATTTAATAGTACGCTAGTATTTAGTGAATTATAAAGTTAACATTGAATATAACATATGTACTACGTATATGTGGATATTTACATAAATACCAAGTGTTGAACATTAAGTGTGTGGTTGACGGCGACGGCTATAATCACCCCATCTCATCCCACGGGGTGCGTACCATTTGTCCCACGGTATATTTACCAGAGTTCACAAAGAGCGCCATAGTGATCCCGTCTACAAATAAGAGATTTGTGAGTTTTGGATCTTTCAGCTTGTTTAGAGTTTATTGTTGGAATCCTCAGGGAGGCCTAGGGTTCTCCACAGTGGAATTCTGGCGATCGTCGTAGATACCTCACGTATCTACGACAACAGAGGGCATATTATTTATTTAGCTATTAGTTTTGCCCATGAGCCATTGCCTGTTATTTGTCGAGTGGTTACACAGAAATGCCGTGGTTGCAACTACGTCTCGCCGATAGTACCTATTGTGTAAGCTTTTGACTTCCGATTCATTTTTTTTATTTTTTATTCATTTTTACTTTATTTTGTTGGAAAACCTACAACTGTTGATATGTGATTAGCTATTTGTATATAATGTTGAAAGCCAATTACAGGTTTTCACCAATAGCCTATATCTCGGAAACATGCAACTGGATACATATCTTAAAAATATTAGTTTCCTTACAGTTACATCTTATCAAGGAATAGCAACCGCTTCACTGTTTTTATGTTGAATGAATAAGGGTTTAAGTTATGTTTCTTACATAACATGTTAAAGTTCCTACTTGCTCTCACTGTGAACGAGTTTTGTCGGTAATTAGTTGAAACATTTAGTTGGAATAGATATAGGGGGATTGTGACGAGTTCTGCTAGGTACGTTAAAGTTGATTTTGCTTACTAATTCCGGAAAATCTTTTTAATTGGATCTTATTTTTAATAGGTATGAAAGATGTGAGGTTTCTCGTCGTTTAATAAGTGGCATTAGGTGAAATTTCCTACACAGTTCGAGATAGTTGTCTGACCGATATGGTACTTTTGCACGAAAACATAAATATTTTATGAAACGTTTCTGTATATTTTCAATTTTATCTATGTACAGATTATAGTTGGGATTCCAGATTTCCAATCCATACTCTAAGAGATTTTTGACAAATCACAGCATACAGTAACTTCTTATTACGATTTTCTTTTTCTAATATTATGTAGTATATCCATAATATTAGAAAACTTTTAATTTTTTTTTAACATGGTTAATAAATTTGCTAAGTATAGTACCTATAGATTATGAATATAAATTATTATGATTGTATCACTTATTGTGCTTGGAATTATCTGTTAGCAATAAGATATCTGTAATAAATAAATAAATAAACAGAGGGCATTTTTATTTATTTATTTTTTTTATTGCGGATTTAGTAAGTTCTATTTTTCGCCAAAGTGTTCAAAAGTTATTTCGTTTAATATTTCCATAAAGTAATTAGATATTATTAAAATACAGACATTATTATTAAAAGATGACGCTAAACAAAACACCAAACCTAACAGCTGACCTGCAATGGTCGTAATAGTTATGCAGCCGGCCGACGCAAAGGTCACGGGCGCCGCTCGCAGCTGGCGCTACCGTGTTGTGCCGCCGGGCGGGCCCCGCGCCCGAACCAGGGTGCACTTTACAACATAAATGTAACAAGCAATAGGTATAATCGATAATGGCAGGTCAAAACTTGTATCTAAACCGCCGAGCATTAATGTGGCCTATGTATGACGACCCGACACGACACCTAAGTTTCCGTGTCCGTATGGGTGACAAGACTCCAATACAGTGTTAGTAGCGCTATAGTGGGGCGGCGGCGGTCGATACGCGGCGTGCCGATAGCGCGCTGATAGCGAGGCGCCGCGCGCCGCCTGAACCTCGCCCGCGAGCCGGCCGGCCGCGTCGAAGTGACTTTGTTGCGGCGGCGTTCTACACCCGTCTACTAATTAACTTCAACGTTGCGGGAAAAATTGAGTGTTGAAGTATAGTTTATTTAATTGAAACTTAGATTTAAGTAATATACATGGTTCGTAAATGGAATCCGCTAGGTATCAATACATACAATAAATCTGTAGAAAATTTGTTTTTGTACATCCGAAATAACTCCAAAAAATGGCCAATGTGTTAAAGGATATCCAAAAGATCCCATTTCCAGCTTTTTGGATCTTTATATGTTTGTCTGAGCACGCATCACGTAAAAAGTGCTAAACCAAAGTACATAACTTTTCTACGTAAAAATAGTACGCAACTTGAAGTATTACTTAGTTTTTGTTTCATCCCAATCGGTTCACTCTATCAAGAGATATTAGATTTGTTCAAGTAGGAAAATAACACACACTATTCAGTTATTTGAATAACTAATGTTAAAAGTTTAAACTCCATATTCGATGAATCACGGTATTAAGATTTTCCGCGGGAGAATGATACACGCATGATTCGGTTGTCTAGAAGTTAGTTGTTTTTCAAAAATTGTTCAAAAAAGGCTTTGGTTTAGTTTGGGCAAATTTATTTATTTATGTATAGGTTGGTTTCGGTATATGGTAATATTGGAAATTCGTACGAAAGTTTCTGCTGTCGATTTGTTTGTACCGCGACACGTACAGACGATTCGAATTTATTCGAGCCAGTCCGACAGACTGTTCATTGTTTAAAATACGTAAATATATAGTTTTTCGGTTATTTCTAAAATGTTCTTGTTTTCAACTAATACTTGATTGAGTTTATTGATTTCCTTGAAAATGACTTGACTGTAAAACAAACTTTTCGCTGCGTAGTCGATATGCGAAAAGGATGGGAATAAGTAAGGTCTCAGGAATTCTCCGAACCTTTTTGTATATGCTCCGGGTGATTCCATAATAGTGGAATCACTTGGAGTATATACTAAATGGTACATAGTATATAGAGAAGCATTAACATGAGGGTCTCATTGAATAAAGTTATAAGTCCTTAATTCGCAATTTCTTTATTAGTTCGTGGCTTCCATTACCCTCTTTGAGCTTTCTTATTCTTATCTAAATAACGAGGGTTAGCTATCGGCAACCACCCAAATGAAGTCTCGGTCACAGCAAGTAATTATATAAAAATAACGGGACGAAAGGCACCGCTGCGTCGCAACATGTTCACGGTGTCTATTTAAAGAAGAAACAAGGGCCGGTATATATTTATTTAAAACCCTTCTGAAACTGAAATAAAAAGTTTAAACACACCTCCGACGCCCTAACAAAGTCACGTCGTCGGGAAGTAATCTGTTGATCGAGCGGCATGAAGCGCGCTGCAGAAAGGAAAAACAACATGGCGAGTGTACACAAAACGTAAAATGATGTGGCGATCCACATCGATTCCTGGATTTAGTTTATTTATTTAGTTTTAAGCCGAACACGAAGACCGGCCACCGGATAGCGTAAAATGTGAACGAATCGAACGTAACGACATAACGTTCCCAGAGGGCGATCCACAAGGAAGAAGGCCGGTCGCGCCCGATGCCGCGCCGGCCCTAGCGCCCCGCCGCAGCATGGCGCTGGAGGCCGCGCCCGCCGGCGACATCGAGGAGCTCACGCTGTGCTCGTGCTGCAAGCGCACCTTCGACGACGTGGAGCGGCCGCCCAAGCTGCTCGCCTGCAAGCACCACTTCTGCCTGGCCTGCGCGCGCTCCGTGCTGGGCGGCGGGCGCGATGTGTACTGCATGCACTGTTGGAAGCGTACCGAGCTGCCGGCCGGCCGCGCTGACGCCCTGCCCACGCACGGCGCCGTGCTGGCGCTGGCGCGGCGCCTGGCGCCCGCCGCCCTCGCCCTCCCCGCGCCCGCCCCGCCCGCCGCGCTGTGGTGCGCGGCGTGTGGCGCTCGCGCCTGCCCCGCGCACCGCCACGCGCTGCGCCCCGCGCCCGAGGCGCGCGCGCTGCTGGGCGCCGACTGCCGCCGCCTGCTGGCCGACACGGCGCGCCTGGCCGCGCGGCGCCGCGCGCTGCTGCTGCGCGCGCTGGACGCCGCCACCGCGCTCAAGCTGCGCCTCGAGGCCGAGCTGGCGGCGCCGCCCGCCGCGCCGCCGCCCCCGCCGCTGTCGCCGCCCTCGCTGCCCGCGGCCGCCGCCGAGCGCGATCGCCTGCGCGGCCACCACGCCGAGGCGGTAGCGCGCTGCCGCCTGGACGATTTAGTTCTTAGCGCGACTACGCCGTTGGATTTCGAAACGCTGCGCCGGGCACTGGTGGCGGGCGCGCCTTCGCCGACGCCGGACGAGCGCCGCGACCCCCTGCTGCTGCTGGCCAACTATTGCACGGCGCGGCTGTTCGCCCGTCACGCGGCGGCGCCGGCGGGCGGCGAGGCGGACGCGGCCGTGGCGTTGGCGGCGGCCGAGGGCGAGGCGGGCGCGGCCGAGGCGGGCGCGGGCCGGTCGGCGGCCGCGTCGCCGGCGGCGCGGGCGCCGAGCGCGTTCCCGCTGTTCTACTTCGAGCTGGAGGTGAACGGCCGCGCGTTCGGGCGCGTGGTGGTGGAGGTGCGCGACGACGTGGCGCCGCGCATGGCGCGCAACTTCGCGGTGCTGGCGTCGGGCGAGCTGGGCGTGGGCTACCGCGGCTGCGCCGTGTTCCAGTGCTGGGAGAACGAGAGCGTCATCACGGGCGACTTCGAGCTGAACAACGGGCGCGGCGGCCGCTCGGTGTTCGAGGAGAGCTACTTCATGCCGGACGACACGCGCATGCCGGCGGCGCGCGGCTCGGTAGGAATGCGTCGCTCGCAGAAGCGCCACGACAACCTGGGGCTGGTCGGCTCGCAGTTCCGCGTCGTCCTGCGGGAGATGCGCGGTTTCACCGCCATCTTCGCGCACGTGGTGGAGGGGCTGGAGCTGGTGGACCGCGTCAGTCGCACGGGCGACAGCGCCGGCAAACCGCACACCACCATCCTCATCTCGGCCTGCGGAAAGCTCAACTAGACTCCTCCCTTCTCTTCGATCACTCTTCTCCCGCACCCTAGTACTTTATTCATGTCACTCCTCGGACCAATCGTATCCACTCGTGAACTCCTCCAACTATTTTTATATTCGTAGAAATCGAAAGTTTGGAAATGTTTACGCGTATTATATCGGAAGTTCGTCGGCTTGAGCTTCTGTCGTAGTCACGCCGTGCGTCGGGAAGGATCGCTCGTTCCGACTCGTGTTTAGTGGTTAGTGGGCCTAGACTCGAATATTTTTCTCGATGTAACGATGAATATATTTTTGTTATTAGCGTGAAGCGGGCGCATTTTAATTCGGATAAGCGTTTAAGATAAATTTTAACGTTTCGATCGTATGTGTGTCAATATAAATGTTAAATATAACAGAGTATATAATGATGTGTAGCGCATAGCGATAGGCGCGGGCTGGAGGCGGTAGGCTAGCCCGTAGGTACTGTAGTGGCGCGCCGTGAGCTCGCGTACGGCGCGGGCCGCGGCGGCCGACAAGACTGTGATGTGAGGGCGAGTTAGGGGGCGCGGCCTCCTACCGGTCAGTGCCTGCTTTATAATCGGAATATATTTACTGTATCGTAATCGTATTTTTCGGTCCTTCGTCCCGGCGCCGCGCGGGCCCGGGACCCGACTCGCGTATACTTGTTAAGTTTATTTTACTATTGTA
Source organism: Pseudoips prasinana (assembly GCA_951640165.1). Classification (NCBI taxonomy): domain Eukaryota; kingdom Metazoa; phylum Arthropoda; class Insecta; order Lepidoptera; family Nolidae; genus Pseudoips; species Pseudoips prasinana. The sequence goes on along the minus strand of OX621240.1, from coordinate 39,725,715 downwards.
CCAAAGTTTATATATATAGTGCGGTGTTGGTGTCAGCTTGAGCACCACGCGCCGGACGGGCGGTGGCGCTACCATGTTGTAATTCGTGTTGACTATATTTATATTATATTATATAGCAGCGTTTTATTTGGTCGGTACATAGTTTATAGACGGGCTCGAAACGACCCGCCCTTGTTAAATGTTATATGTACGCATATTACATGTCTGAAGCGAATACGTGATAAATAAATAAGTGTATGGAGCAGCATTGCGAGTTTAATTGTAGCCATACTTCCTTGACCGTGCTCAGTGAGAGTGCCTACAGAAGATATATTCTACACTATCTGAGAGATTTATATATCTAAGATAGATGAATCATAAATTACCTATATTTATAAAGATTCTCGAATCTTTCAATAAGCTTCGACTATACTTCCGTTCCATCTTTCTGCTAAACTTGAAAAGCTTGCTGTCAGCAAACAACTATATGATTCCTGAAGAACCTTAGTCTCCATTACTGGGGTTTTAATAAAACCAAAAACAGAGAGCATGGACCAGTGCAATAAACATCCCGTCTGATTGAATCTCAGTTACAGCCATTATTACTACAGGCTTTTTCATTCATTCATTGATTTAGAAAACGACTTCTTGCTTAAATGTTTGTAGAACTTTCTCTCTTGTTGGATTTCTCTCGTTCACAAAAATAAATGTATTGGTACAGAGACTACTCTCAACGACGGAAAATCTCAGTAGTGCTAAGTTCAGATGCTGGTCGACGTCAACAAGCGACAAGCAAGTAACCTAAATATACAACCCAATTTGTTTCTAGAAGACGTGACACTAAATAATTGGACAATTTATTATAAGAGCCTTTTCAGCGCAACATGGTTTTAAGGTCGAAGAGTAACGAAATAGCCCAATCAGTACAACCTAATGACACCTACACTTAAAACAAAGGACCAGAGTTGAAATTAATTATAGTTACTAGTGGTAGTATCTGGTATTTTTTTTTAAATAATAGGATGGCAAACAAGCAAGTGGGTCACCTGATGCTAAGTGATCACCGCCGCCTATGGACACTCGCAACACCAGAGGAGCCGCAAGTGCGTTGCCGGCCTTTAAGAAAAGAATAGGCTCGCTTTTTGAAGGTTGCCATGTCATACCGGATCGGAAATACCTCCGTAGCTAATTGATTCCACAGAGCGGTAGTGCACGGTAAAAAGTTTCTTTTGAAACGCACAGTGGTGGATGACCATTCATCCAGGTGATAAGGATGAAATTTGCACTTTTGGCGAGTGGGTCTGTGGCGGAATGTGGCGGCAGGTATAAGCTCGAACAATTCCTTTGAACACTCCTTGTGATGCGGTAGACGACACATAGAGACGCCACGTCTCTCCGCAGGGTAAGAGGAGCAAGCCAAATAGTGGGACTCTCGTCGTCAACGACCATTCGAACTGCACGACGTTGTATACGATCAAAAGGAAGAAGTTGATACTGTGGTGCCCCGGCCCAGAGGTGGCAGCAATATTCCATACGTGGTCGTACATATAAAGCGCAATCATATAATTGGAGGCGATGGGCCCATGTAAAGTATCGCCTAGCTCTGCGAAGGACATCTAGCTTTTTGGAGGCCAATTTGGCCTTGTCTTCCAGATGACCGCGAAATTTGACGTCACTCTCGATGTCGACGCCGAGAATCCCAACATTACCAATTTGTTAATTTAAAGATAATTATACATCCTACGACATAAATAAAATATTAAACTCAACAAAGTAGTATCACAAACAACAGCGTCGTCTCTTCACTCTTTATAACTGGTTTACTGGAAGAAATCGCAGTAGCGATAAGACGCACCTAGATTATTGATCTAGAGTATTTTACTTTTACTACAACATATTGTATTGGCAAGCGTGGGTGTTTCTAAATTCATGAACCCATTACATCAGCAGCATGATATCATGCACTGCTGGACATAGCCCCCGAAGGAGGTTTGTTATACGAGGCATGCCTTTTAAATTTTTTCGTTTGAAGAAAAAAACAAACTTGAACCTTATAGGACTTTTTATTGTTTTTTAAAGTATTGACCACGTAGCTTAATACACTTTTCCATTCGCTCAAACCAGTTATTATAACATTTATTCCACTCTAAATTGAGGGTGTTCAAAATGGCTGACTTGAAAGCGTCGACTGCTTCTTCACCGGATTGAAACTTTTGACCATGAAGACTTTTCTTAGTTTTAGGAAATGTAAAGAAATCGTTAGGGCTTAGGTCAGTACTGTATGGAGGATGGTCAAGAATTTCTACTTTTTCCTGCTTCAAATACTCAATCGTTTGACGAGCGCTGTGTGAGCTTGCGTTGTCGTGGTGCGGGATAATGCGTCGCTTTGGGTTAGATTTTCAAAGTTCGGCGATGACTTGTGGTAAACAAACTGTGGTATGCCACTCTGCGTTAACCGTTCTACGATCTTCAAGTGCAATAGTAGCAACACGGTCGGTTTTTCCAACGAACGTGGCCACCATCTTCTTTGAAGTGCTTCGAGAACGAACAACTTTAGTCGGCTTTGGTTCGTCTTGAAAAACCCAGATTGTAGATTGTTGTTTGGAATCAGGATCGTAGGCATATATCTAAGATTAGTCACCACTGATGATGTCGTAGACGTGATTTGACTCTCCTCCGTTGAATTTTGCACAGTTTTCTTACACCATCTGACGCGGGCCGCCTTGTGATCATAGGAAAGCAGGTGCGGTATCCAACGGCAAACTAGCTTTCTGACACCAAGCGCTTTATGCAAGATCTTGTGAATGGTTGTCCCTGGGATGCCTAATAGAGCCTCTATCTTTCGATACGTCACATGACGTTCTTCGAGAATTAGTTGTCTAACAGCATCGATGCTATCTTCAGTGACTGCGGATTTTGGGCGACCTTCGCAAGATTTGTCACTAACACTAGTATGTCCACGCTGGAATTATAAATACCAGCGTTCGACATTCCGCAGACATGGGGCTTCATCACTGAACACAGATGTTAGCTCTTTAAAAAACTGAAACCGTGTCAGGCCTCTTCTAAAGTTGTAGAAATTATTGCACCAACATTTTCCTTCCATTTTCATTTTCGTACGTAGTCAAAGTCAAAGTAACTTTATTCCGTAAAAATTTTACATTTATGTGGAATCGTCATATTTTTTTACCCTACCGTGCAGTGCATGACGTGGCAGCTACTGAGAAACACTGCCAGAAAACTCAGTAGGAATCCTTTTTTAAAATAAAATATACTTAAGATTAATTACAATCATGTGTGTTGACTCAGAACAACTCCATCCCAAGCACTTTTATCACTTAAATAATCAGAAATTTTGTAATATGCCCTGCTACACAATTTGGCTTTAATAATTCTTTTAAACTTATTCGTAGACAATTCTCTAATATCATTGGGAAGTTTGTTATAGAATCTTATACATTGCCCCATAAAAGAGTTACTTATTTTGTGGAGACGGGTAGTATGCAGTATGAGATTATTCTTATATCTAGTATTTACATTATGTGTATCGCTCCTTTTACAGAAGGAATCGATATTTTTATGCACATATAGTAAGTTTTCATATATATACTGAGATGGTACAGTTAGAATGTTGACCTCTTTGAATTTTTCTCTTAGAGACACTCTCGGGCCAAGATTATAGATAGCTCTTACAGCTCTTTTTTGCAATATAAATATGGTGTCAATGTCAGCAGAGCTACCCCAGAGAAGAATTCCATAGGACATTACACTATGAAAATAACTGAAATAAACCATTCTAGCTGTGTCAACATCAGTCAGCCGTCTAATAGTTTTCACTGCATATGCTGCAGAACTTAATTTGCCGGACAGTTTTTCTATTTGTGGGCTCCATTGTAGCTTTGAGTCAATAGTGATACCCAAGAACACAGTTGATTCAACAGGGTCCAACCTAGCTCCATTAAGTTGTACATTGGTTGTCGCCTGTTTCACATTCGGTGTAGTGAATTTAATGACTTTAGTTTTCTTATCATTAAGCACAAGATTATTGGCATTAAACCAATGAACAACTTTAGAGATTGCATCATTAACATCGTCAAAATTGCTTAATTGTCGGTTTATTTTGAACGTCAGGGAAGTATCATCTGCAAACAACACAATCTCATGCTTATCCCTTACGTAGTAAGGTAAGTCATTTATATAAATTAAAAACAAAAATGGGCCCAGAATTGACCCCTGTGGGACGCCCATTACCACTGGAGATCCCGGAGATATTTTACCGTTTATTTCGACCTTCTGAATTCTATTGCCCAAGTAAGAAGTCAGAAGTTCGAGAGCCTTGTTCCTAATACCGTAGTGGTGTAATTTTCTGACCAGAGTATCATGATGAACGCAATCGAACGCTTTGGACAAATCGCAAAAGATACCTAATGCATCTTGAGAGTCTTCCCACGCCGCGAATATACTTTTTAATAAGTTGAACCCTGCATCTATGGTTGAACAACCCTTTGTGAATCCAAACTGTTTCCGGTGTAGTAAATTATGTATATTAAAGTGTCTGAACAGCTGGCTAAGCATAAGCTTTTCAAATATTTTACTAAGAGTGGGCAGCACGGAAACAGGTCGAAAATTTGAAGGGTCTGAAGTATCACCAGCTTTAAACAAAGAATGATTTTACTATACTTCATCAAGTCAGGAAATACACCTGATGCAACACAGCAATTGAACACAGTAGCTAAGTGTGGGGCGATTATAGTAATAATTGATGAAACAGTCTTAACAGATAGACCCCACAGATCCTTTGTGTTTTTCATATTAATACTCTTGAAAGCATTTAAAATATCTTTAGGGCTAACCACCAAAAATTCAAAAACTGTGTCACACGACCCTACGCTTTGCTTGAGTATCTGCTCAGCAGATGTAGAAGAACATGAAAGAGAGTTAGTAAGTATGACTGGAATATTCGAAAAATATTTTTCAAACTCAGTCGCAATCTCCAAATCGCCTTTAATATCTATGTTGTTTATTACTAAGTTAAAATCACGACTACGTATTTTTGTTTTACCTGTCTCAGCATTAATTATCTTCCAAGTAGTTTTGATTATATTTGTAGAAGATTTAAGTATATTTTTTATGTGCAAAGATTTAGCAGCGGTACAGGCTCGTCTAAATGTTTTGGCATATTGTTTCACATATTCTTGAAACTCTGTATTATGATTATGGGATCTTTCTTCATACAATTCATACAACCGATTCCGACTTTTATAGATGCCTGGAGTTGCCCAATCACTGAATACCAGACGGTCACTTACAGATAGTTGTTTGGGTGTGAACATTGTGCAGAACTCATCATTAATCAAATTGAATAAAGAGTTGTACAAGTGATCCGGATTATCATGATGGGGCAGCCATGCTATTTGTTTTACTATATTACATTTTAATTTTTCGAAGCGGTTTTCACTAAATGGAATATAGCTTATAAGTTTTCTTTTAATTTTTGGAGCATTTGAATAAGTTACCAACTGACCTGAATGATCTGACTGAATTTTATTGATTATTGATTTAAATAAAGGTTTTACAGTGCTAAATATATTATCAATGCATGTAGCACTTGTAGCAGTTACTCTAGTTGGTTCTGTAAAATTGTGATATAAATTATAGGATTTAAACAAATTTAATAAATTGCAACTTATTGTGCTTTTCTCCAAAATATTTATATTAAAATCTCCACAAATAATAACTGTTTTATGGCTGTTAGATAATTTATTTAATGCATCCTCCATAATATCTGAAAAAGTATCAAATGGTGCACAAGGAGGTTTGTAAAGACTCAAAACAATAAATTGCTCCAACTCAACACATGAAATCTCTACAACTCGCTCAACAGAGAGGCTCACAACATCACTTCTTTCTTTAAACTTTAACAACTTATTTATTAGAATTAGAGAGCCACCATGAATATACATATTTTTCCCTGATGAACGAGCTTACAACCTGGTGATTATTGAAGCTGAAAATGAATTGATGGAGTTTTAGCCAGTGCTCAGTTAAACATAAAATATCTATATTGTTACAATTCAAAAACAGCTCCAATTCTAGCTCTTTTCCCATCAAACCTTGAATATTTTGGTGCACCAGGTTAATACAATTTTTTTTAGTATATTTATTGACTTTATCATGTATGTTTGATGGGTTCAAATTTTTTTTTATTACATTACGTGGATCTGCCTTCCCACTTAAACTCACATTAAAACCATGACCAGAATTTGGTATTATGCAAGAGAAATCCTCTATTGTCATACTATTTAATTTAAATTATTTTGAATGTAAATGTCATTTGAATTGGATATATTCAAATTGTCATCATCAGTAGGCATACAACTGGCATTATTTATGTCAACGGTACATTGCTCAGTACTCAGTACTTGGCCAAACATCTCACTTCTAGCTAAAGGTTTAGCCAAGTTTCTGGCTGAAATGTCAAAGAAATAACATAGCGATGAAGCTATTTGTCTTGTACAATAGTTAGGAAGATAGCAATAGTTATCTTTTGTCAGGTAAAAAGGTTTCTTAACAAAGGTGTTAATGTCAATTACATGTAATTTCTCCTGCATATAGGTTGACAATGTGTGTAAAGTTAGATTCAAGTTATATCTAATCATATTTTCCTCCTGTGACAAACTAGCACTATAGGGAAATGAGAATATAACAACTTTACTTATATTTAAACAATTTAAATGATTAATATACTGTACAAGTGATTTTTTATTCAAATTACCCCTATTTCCCATTAAAAGAATCAGATTACCAGGATTATTAAATTTATGTTCAAAAACTTTTTTGAAGATATGGTGGCTAGAGGCTCCAGGCATACAGAAATTGATATTTGAATGTCCTGCTGTTGATAATGACCGCCCTAAGTTTTTACCAATTTCATCACTGAATATTGTCACTTCAGACTTAAAATTTATTTTTACATTATTTGTGTGTATTCTATGAGCTAATGACCTGTTATGTGAAGTTTCAGATTGGTTAGGGGAACTATTACTATTATTATTATTTGTTTGCAGTAAATTAGGAGACTGTTTTTCTAGCAAGGAACAGGTAAGCGACTGTTTTTCGGACAGTTCATACTTTATTGTTATTCTTTTGAGCTCATCTTGAAGAAAGTCAATTTTTTTTTGTTGACTTTCTATATCACAATTGTATTTTAAAGTACTATTTTTTAATTTTATAGTATACAAATTCAACTTTTCTATTAATTCCAATCTTTCCCTGTTTTGACTATCATATTTAAAGAAGAATTTATGTCTTTTTACTAATTTTTGGGACTTTTTGATGAATTTTTTAATTTTTTGGTATTTTTTGAATTTAGTTTTGCTACAGCCATTAAATGCCATTGATTTTATATTAATGAAATCCTCATCTCTTGTGGGGAGTGATGTGAAATGGGGCTGGTTATTGGCTGCAACAGAAACCATGGAAGCATCCTTGACCACCAACTCATCATAACCTGGCAGATTCCAATCGACACTGTGACCAAAATAATAGCATTAATCCTAATACTTTCAACTGTTTTGAAATTAAAAATTTTAAACACATTCGAATATAGAACAGTTCCAAATTGAAAATTGCCGGGAAATATGGAAACGACAGAACTTAAAAGGCATGCATGTAACGTTGCTATTTAGAGGGATTTGCAGTAGTCACCGCACTTGGCATGCGAGTTGGCGACCGCAGTTAGGTTAGCTAGTACACTGGTGTCGCTGCTGCCCGACCACCTGGGTATGGATGGTATGGGGTGGCCCTGTAATTCTTTCTGGGCCGGAAACCACATGGCCCCATTACAACGCTAAAATTGATAAAGTCATTTATAAGGATCGTATAAGCTTTTGGATACGTTTTTTTGCAATATGATATATCACATAATTTGATTTTCTTAGACAGAAAATAAAGCTGCTTATAAATATTTTATATGCGAAATAAATTCAACATTATTATTGTGGACATTTGAAAGCACGATTGCAGACCGGACTACTGTGTGGGATACCTTTTCCGTACACCAGCTTTAGTTCATCAATCACACATCATTTTTTTAGCTCATTCACTGATCGCTGGATTGATCCTGTGTCGTAGCGGTGATACACCAGCCTTCCAACACAGTAAAACAGTACACACGGTGATTCACATAGCGCAATGTATAAATTTTAAAATCACCCTCGGTGGCGCTAAACTTGATATTGTGAATCACTTCTGTTATCTTGGCTCTACTATCACAAGCTCGCTATCGGACGACAAGGAGATAGACACCCGTATAGGACGAGCATCTACTGTTTTTGGCAAGCTTTTTTCGCGCGTGTGGAGAAACTCTAAGCTTACTACTTACACCAAAGTCCTTGTATACCAAACTTGCGTCTTGAGTACTTTGCTATATGCCTCAGAAACTTGGACTACATACGCTAACTAGCAAGCATAACAAGAAAGCAAACTTAACATCTTTCATATGCGATGTCTTAGAATCATACTTGGCGTAACCTGGAAGGACAAAATGAGTAACGAGGTGTTTCTTGCAAAAACGCGTTGATGCAGCATACCTGCCATGCTAAAGCAAAGGAGACTTCGATGGCTTCGCCATGTACATCGCATGGCCCCCGAGAGACTACCACGTCAAGTGATGCTGGGGCAGGTAGCAAATGTGAAAAGACCTGTTAGACGTCCAACTTTAAGATTCAAAGACTCCTGAAAATCGATGTCACGAAACACGACGTCATGCATTACCACCTCCTCTGGATACTCCTTTCACTTGCGAACGTTACGGAAAAAAATGCCGCGCGGCTATAGGGCTCTATAGCCATAAGCGACGATGCGGCAACCCGTAATTTTAAACTCAAATTTATACACACTAGCGCTGCAACAAACATCTACACAGATGCCGTGGCCAATGATGATGATGAATGTATAAATACGTGAGTCTTAGTAGCAGCAGTTCAGGTCAATGAATTTTATGATGGAATAAATTGGGTGGGGAACCATAATTACGGCACAGATATACAGATATAATTAAGGTGCAGAAGCGACACTTTTGTGGAAGTATATTATAGATGTTAAAAATGTTTTTGTATAATTATATAATAAGATCTAGCGTTAAGCATCTTCTAGACGGTTGTAAACCAAGGTCCAAACAGAGGTCACATTGATGGCAACTAGTTTCCATCCGCCGATTGTGTTTCGGCTACACGGATGCCAACCACGAGCCAACACCCAAGCGAATCAGACGCGAGTTGTCTTTTGGCGGAAAATGACGTACTCGTATCGTGAGCGGACCGTATCGTGCTGTAGAAATGGCTCCCAATTTTTCCAACTTAAAAAAGTAGGCCGTGCTTTAGTAATTTTAACAATTTTAGTTAGCAATTTTTTTTTGTAGCATTTTGGTCAAACTCGTTGTACTTTTGGATCTATCTATATCCCAGGCCCTTTTCTTTTGACGAGCGTCTTTATATGTTTCGGACGTAATATCCCATAGACAAGGCAAATCTCTATAGAGATCGATAAAATTTATTATTAATTTCGCATTCGGCTCTAGCGTTTGCTGACAATATTTTACACTCGCATACATGCGCACCCGCTGCCTGCCGCAGCGCAACTATACTTGGTTGGTTGTAATCCGCCTACTACACGGATGGCATACACGCCCTCCAACCGCGGTTGGGAACACGTGCCCGCAAACCAAGGACGTCGTAGGTCAAACCAAAATTTGGTTTACAACTGCAGTTTAGAGGGATGGGAACCACCAAGGTAACCTGTGTTGGGACGTTGGTTTACAGCCATCTAGAACATGCTTTAGACCGTGAAGGCAAGTAGTGCTGTTAGTTTTAAGTTAATTTTCAAACTCCGTCGATGTTAGCAGGATGTATGTATATTTTGAGTGTTTGCTAAATAAGATAACGGACATTGGAACTGACTGTATTATTGCAGGTGACTTAAATGTGAATTGTTTAGATTACGCATGTCGGTTTACAAAACAACTTCTTGATGTATTGGCAGCCCATGACATGACAAACTTGGTTGTCTTGTCTCGATCATGTGTACAGCAACCTGGTGCAAGGTACTGTACAAACTTCACCTATTTCAACTAATATAAGTGATCATCTGGCTGTTATGAGTGAAATCACTTATCATAATGTAGTGATAGACGCCAGCACACCTCAGTACGCTCGGAGTTTTTCCGACTCTAACCTAGCAAACTATAGGGAGTCGTTGTTAAGTGTGGACTGGAATGCGATCAGACGGCAACAAACGAACGCAACGGACATTACAAGGTCATTCATTAATATTCTAGTGCATACATTTGAGATTTGTTTTCCGTTAAAGAAAATAAATAAAATAAAACATAAAGCGTCATGGGTGACCCAAGACGTTAAAAATTACAAAGCGCTCCTTTTTGACATTTTAGTTTTGACTAAATTAAATACAAATTATGATTTTCTAAATTCCATGATAACTGACATTCAAAATAAGTATCAAGTTTTAATCAGATCTACCAAACATGAATTTTATACTAATTTTATAAATTATCACAGCTCCTCCCCCAGTGATAGCGTGATAATATGTAGCCTATATGTTGACCCGACTTCTTAGTAATATTCATGCAAAATTTGAAGTAAATCCATGCAGTACTTTTTGAGTTTAGCCCGGACATACATACAGACAAACAGACACACGGACAAAAATTCTATAAACTATATTTTTGGCTTCGATATCGATTGTAGATCAAGCCCCAAGTATCCTTTTTATATAATATTCAATGTACAGTTTTGACTTTCCTACGATTTTATTATATGTATAGACTATAATGACGAGCAGAAATGCATCAAAGGCCATGTGGAATGTAGTAAATAAGGAGAGAGGTAAGGGTAATTCCTGCAATCTAGACTTTACTGACGTAATAAGAGACTTTGATGGGTTCGCTTTCAACAAAAAAGAAGCTGTAGACGCCATGAACAGACGTTTTATGAGCGCTGCCGCAACTTGTGGAGCACCCCAAGCGAATATCTTAGAAGTGAAGAGCGCCCTATGTTCAGCGCGCCTGCCAGTTAACTGTAACCTAAGACTCAGGTTTTTCACCGCAGACGAAATATATCAGTTGATTACAAAAACTCAACTTGATACAGCTCGCTAGGTGGTTCCATATAAATGGTCTAGCTTTGAACCTCAACAAGACCCATTTTATGCACTTCAACCTGTCGGGTCGTAGTTACAGAGATCTCACTGTTACTGTCGAGGGTCTAGGGTTGCAGGAAAATTGAAAACCGTTTATTGCCAGATTTTTTTTTACATTATTGGTTATGCCCTAGATCCTAGGGATTATTAGGATTCCCTGTGTTGTAGGACCTAGGCTCTGCGATCCGTTCACAAAAACTTAATTCTAGAACTTAAAACATAAACTAGAACAATCAACATAATTTGAGTATGTGTGTGTGTATGGTGTGTGCGCGTGTGTGTGGAGTGTGTGTGTGGAGTGTGTGTGTGGTGTGGTATGTGTGTGGTGTGGTGTGTGTGCTGTTCAGTGTATATCTGTGTGTGTGTGTGTGTGTGTGTGTGTGTGTGTGTGTGTGTGTGTGTGTGTGTGTGTGTGTTTGTGTGCGTGACTGCATTACTTACTCTAGAATTTTGATAAATTCTTCGGTTTGGTTATAATTCAGCGTAAGGAGTGAGTCACTAATTTTTTGCATTTATTTTTGGTTTCTTTTATGATATTGTGTAGGTTGTTTATTTTCCCATATATGTATAGTCCCATAAAACCAGAAGATTTTCTACCTATAGATTTATAACATCTAATTCTGTCCCATCTTACTTTCCGATGAGAGTGACTTTGTGTACAGTGGTTTAGCGAGGTGCGAGGTGGAACCGTAGAGTAATAATAAGTATGTATAGCTGTCTAACTCTGAGCACCGATACATCAGAGTAAAGTTGGTCAGTGGGGTATCGGAATGGTCGCCTGTATGCCACTTTTAGCAAAGTACGTTACGCCCTTTCCACATCATAAGATAAGTTTTCCCAGATATGTCGCACGATGGAATACAATATTGGACAACAGACTGACACAGGGAGAAGTACGCCATTTTTACAGTTGAACCATCAGCGGTCTTGCCAAGTCTCTTAAAGATGAATAACAGCTTCCTTATTCTACTGCTCAGGTAATTCAGATGTGTCAACCAGTTCAGTCTGTTGTCCAAATGAACACCAAGGTATTTAAGGCAATCTGTCTGATCAAGATGTGGACAGATGCAGGAGCTGTTGTTACTATTACACGAATGTAGCCGGAGGTTAATTACTTTTGTTTTTTTAATACTAAATGTTAGCAGATTGTGTTGGAGCCAGTTTGCCACTACCTGAAGCCCAGTTTCTGCGCAGGTTTGAACTTCTTATCAAGTTTTACCACTGAAGGCTATGGCGGTGTCATCGGCGTATGTAAATATTTTTGCCTGGTGGAGTGTAGTCGAACAAAGCCCGTTTATGTAGATTATGAACAAAGTAGACCCCAACCCCCTTCCTTGAGGCACGCCAAAGTTAATCGTAGTCCGATCACTGTATTGGCCATCCAAAACCACTCTTTGCGTTCTATCACTGAGGTAAGAACTGAACCATTCCAGAGCAATGCCACGGATTCCCAGGTACAAAAGTTTCCTTAATAAGATTTTCCTGGATATAGTGTCGGAAGGCTTTTTCTAGGTCCAGGAAGATGCCAGTACATGCGCGGCTCTGGTCTAGGTTATGTGTAATATAATCAACTAAGTTTGTGACTGCATCTTCCGTGGATCAACCAAACCGAAATCCATACTGATTGTCTGACGGCAAGTTTTTTTTTCAAGGTAAGTTATGAGTCTTTTATTAATTAATACCAATTTTCTCAAGAATTTTGGACAGTCCTGTCAATAGCGATATTGGGCGATAATTGGCTGGATCTTTAGCATCCCCATCTTTATGTATAGGGCAGATATTAGCAATCTTCAGGCTTTCCGGTACAGTGCCACTGAACAAGCTTAAGTTACACAGGTAGGTAATTGGTGCGACTAGTGCGTGTGAACAAAGTTTTAAGATTTTATTATTTAAACCATCATAACCGGGGGCCGACTCAGTCTTGAGTTGTGGAATTATTTTGTTAATTTCTACCTCGTCAGTCGGAGCAAAAAAAGAATGAGTCAGGGCTGTTGTGTACGGTACTGTATTGCTCGTTGTTTATGGCGAGTTCAGTTTCAGATAGACCGAGCTTGTTAAGTGTTTGCATTGCTAGTTTTCCCCGAACGGTAGAGAAATAATTGTTTACGTTATTTAGTATTTCATTTGAGTTTTTACTGTTTGTGACAAGTTCAGATTTACTATCAGATTTTTTGCCTTTAATGTTACGTATTTTTTAATTGCATGCCATAATTGTTTGGGGTTACCGTTAGATTTTTTTAATAATTCCCGGTCATAGGCTACTTTCAAGTTAGTACAATGTTGCAGTAATTGCGATATTGTTTATATTCTTATTGTATTAGAAGATTATTACGGTTCTCCTTTTTTCCTGCGTTGACATGCATAAGGTATCGACGCCTTATACATTTCAGTAAACTTTTTGTTACCCAGGGCTTTAGAATGTGGTCTGAGCTACGCAAAGTGTGTATGTTGGTGTGTAAATTTATTTTATGAGATAGCACTTCTACAATTTTTTGGTATGCATAGGTAACATTTGTGCATTCATAAAGCCAATCCCAAGATTCCATCTCAATGTCTATAAGTAGATTTGGGTAATCAATGCGACTGCGTGATTGCTCAGTACAGGTCTTTGATTGTTGTCTGTGAAAGCCGCAGACAATTGTTTCGTGATCCGTTATGCCGGTTTTGCAAATTATAACTGTAGCAGATTTCCTAGTATTTAGCATAACGTGGACAAGTCAATTGTCACCACGTGTGAGTAAGGTATGTCCCGGAAAATAGCCATAATAGCTAGTTATGTCTAGATAGTCGGGAGCACGTCTGTCAGTGTGACCAGTTGTAATATCGATGTTAATGTCGCCAACAATAGCACATGTGTCTGCCCTACAAGACGACAAGATGGTCGACAGGGAAACGCAGAAGTATATAGATAATATTGTGATGCGACGGATATCTGTATAAAGCAATAAGAGACAGTTCACTACCCACATTAATGAGCAAACAGTTTGAGTCCTCAAAGGTAGGTTCTACTATGGAAGCCTGGAGGGAAGATTCAGTATAGACAACGATGCCGTCGTTTTGATTTAGGTACGTTTTAGAAGAGTGATAGTTATAGTTATCGCGCTATGTTATTGTTTTCATATTTCAGCCAAGAACTTGGCTAAACATACTGCTTCTATTGAGCAATGTACTGATGCTATAGATAATGTCAGTACTTTTCCTACTGACAATGACATATCCAGATTGAATGGTGACATCTGTATACAGGATAATTTAAATTAACTGATATGACAATAGAGAATCACTCTTGCATAATAGCAAATTCAAATCTTAATTGTACAGTCAAGCTAGATAAGGAATGTTCAGATCTTATAATGGAAAATAATGTGAACCCATCAAACATAAATGCCTACAATAAGAAAAACCAAAAAAAATTTATCAACCTGGTGCATCAAAATATTCAAGGTTTGATGGGGAAAGAGTTAGAATTGGAGTTGTTTTTGAATTGTAGCAATATTGATATTTTATGTTTAACTGAGCACTGGCTACAACCCCATCAATTCATTTCCAGCTTCAATAGTCACCAGGTTGCAAGCTCGTTCATCAGGGAAAAGTATATTCATGGTGGCTCTCTAATATTAATTAATAATTTGTTGAAGTTTAAAGAAAGAAGTGATGTTGTGAGCCTCTCTGTTGAGCGAGTAGTAGAGATTTCATGTGTTGAGTTAGAGCGATTTATTGTTGTGAGTCTTTACAAACCTCCTTGTGCACCATTTGATACCTTTTCAGACATTATGGAGGATGCCTTAAATAAGTTATCTAATAGCCATAAAACTGTTATCATTTGTGGAGATTTTAATGTAAATATTTTGGAGAAAAACTCAACAAGTTGTAATTTTTTAAATTTGTTTAAATCCTTTAATTTACATCACAACTTTACAGAACCAACTAGAGTTACTGCCACAAGTGCTACATGCATTGACAATATATTTAGCTCTGCAAAACCTTTAAATAAATTAATAATTAATAAGATTCAGTCAGATCATTCTGGTCAGTTGGTCACTTTTTCAAATTCTCCAAAGGTTCAAAGTACACAAATAAGTTACATACCATATAGTGAAAGCCGTTTAGGAATATTTAAATATAATATAGCAAGAAAACTGGCATTGTTGCCCTATCATAGTGATCCGGATTACTTGTACAACTCTTTATTCAACTTGATTAATGGTGAGTTCTGCTCAATATTCACACCCAAACAGTTGTCTGTAAGTAACCGTCTGATGTTCTGTGATTGGGCAACTCCAGGAATTTATAAAAGTCGCAATCAATTATATAAATTGTATGAAGAAAGATCCTATAGTCAAAATACGACTTTTCTAGAACATGTAAAATAATATGCCAAAACCTTTCGAAGAGCCTGTTCCATTGCTAAATCGTTGTACTTAAAAAATATTATAAAAAATTCGACAAATATTATTAAAACTACCTGGAAGATTATTAATACTGAGACGGGTAGGAAAAAAATACGTAGTCGTGATTTTAATTTAAGAATAAATAATGTTGACATTAAAAGCGATTTAGAAGTTGCGACTGAGTTTGAAAAATATTTTTCTAATGTTCCAATCGATGTTACCAAATCTCTCGCGTCTTCTTCTGTATCTGCTGAGCTAATACTCCAGCAAAGCGTAGAGAAGTGTGACACAGATTTTGAATTCTCGGTGGTTAACCCTAAAGATATTTTGAATGCTTTCAAAAGTATTAATATGAAAAACACTAGGGATCTGTGGGGTTTATCTGTTAAGACTATTTCATCAATTATAACTATAATCGCCCCACATCTAGCTGCTGTGTTCAATTGCTGTGTCGCATCTGGCGTATTTCCTGACTTGATGAAGTATAGCAAAATTATTCCATTGTTTAAAGCTGGTGATACTTCAGATCCTTCAAATTTCCGACCTATTTCCGTATTGCCCACTCTAAGTAAAATATTTGAAAAGCTCATGCTTAGCCAGTTGCTCACTCACTTTAATATACATAATTTACTTCATCGGAAACAGTTTGGATTCACGAAGGGTTGTTCAACTATAGATACAGGAGTCAATCTGTTAAAAAGTATATTCGCGGCTTGGGAGGACTCGCAGGGTGCATTAGGTATTTTTTGCGATTTGTCCAAAGCTTGTGTTCATCATGACACTCTTGTCAGGAAACTACACCACTACGGTATCAGGAACAAGGCTCTCGAACTTTTGACTTCTTACTTGGGCAATAGAATTCAGAAGGTCGATATAAATGGTAAAAAATCTGCGGGATCCCCAGTGGTAATGGGCGTTCCACAGGGATCGATTCTCGGCCCATTCTTATTTTTATTCTATATTAATGACTTACCCTACTATGTAAGGGATAAACATGAGATTGTTTTGTTTGCGGATGATACTTCATTGACGTTTAAAATAAATCGACAATTACGCAATTTTGACGAAGTAAATGACGCAATCTCTAAAGTTGTTCATTGGTTTAATGCTAATAATCTTTTGCTAAATGACAAGAAAACTAAAGTCATCAAATTCTCTACACCTAATGTGAAACAGGTGGCTACCAATGTACAGCTTAATGGGGCTGGATTGACCCCTGTTGAGTCAACTGTGTTCTTGGGTATCACAATTGATTCAAAACTACAATGGGGCCCACAAATAGAAAAACTATCAGGCAAATTAAGTTCTGCTGCATATGCTGTTAAAACTATAAGACGGCTTACTGATGTGGATACAGCTAGAATGGTTTATTTCAGTTATTTCCATAGTATAATTTCCTATGGAATTCTTCTCTGGGGTAGCGCTGCGGACATTAACACCATATTTGTATTGCAAAAAAGAGCTGTAAGAGCGATATATAAACTTGGTCCGCGAGAATCTTTGAGAGAGAAGTTTAAAGAGATTAACATTCTGACTGTGGCATGTCAGTATATATATGACAATCTAATTTATATGCATAAATATAAAGACTCCTTCTGTAAAAGGAGTGATACTCATAATATAAATACTAGATATAAGCATAACTTTGTGTTACATACCACCCGTCTCCACTAAGTAAGTAACTCTTTTATGGGGCAATGTATAAGATTCTATAACAAACTTCCCAATGATATCCGAGAAATGTCTATGAATAAGTTTAAAAGAATTATAAAAGCCAAATTGTGTAGCAGGGCTTTCTACAAAACTTCTGATTATTTAAGTGACAAAACAGCTTGGGATTGAGTCGCTCTAAATTAACACATTTAAATACAATGTAATTTTATGTAAGAAATAAATATTTTAAAAAAGGATTCCTACTGAGTTTTCTGGCAGTGTTTCTCAGTAGCTGCCACGTCATGCACTGCACGGTAGGGTAAAAAAAAATTGACGATTCCACACAAATGTAATGTTTTAACGGAATAAATGACTTTTTCATTTCATTTTATTATAGCGGTATTTATAGCGGTGAGTTGTCGAGCCAGCATTCGGTTAAGATTATTATGACAGGAGGAAAAAGCAATCGATTTAAGAGAACAGAGAACTCATCGAAATTCTTTTTTATGCTGCGTATGTTCTGTATTACAACAGTGTACTGTTTGCTAAGATCTCCAAGATGTACCTTATATTCATCTATTGATTCCAGTGTCAGAGAGGAGGTGAAATCTGTGTTGTCGATGTCTTCAATAATTTCAACAATGTTAGCCATTGGGGATTAAAGCTAGATGTACTTTAGTAGGTCTTGTTGGTTTGCCTGTGTGGCAAGAATAGCGTGTACGAGTTCCAATAGGTAATCCAACAATTAATATGTAAATGAGTAATAGGGTATAGTATAGGTAGTGTAGTGTAAGATGGAGATAGTTAGGTTCTTTCTGTGTTTTTGTTTGTGCGTATGGTAGTGAATGTATTTGTGTGAGTCGATTTATAATTATTACGTGCATGTAAATGTGATTTCGTGGTAAGTAGGAATAAGTTAAGTTAGTTCTTATAAGTAAACAATTTCTCAAACATTTTTTGCATATGTTGTGAGTTTTGTTAAGTCTGCTAGTCAGGACGCTTATCTCAATAAGTAGCGCGAGACTGCTTGAGCAATACAAATAACTATATTTAAACGGTAATTTAAAGAGGCTAGAAAAAGCTATGTATGTAAACATTTCATTTAAATTATAAGTTGCTATGGAAGTTAGTAATTTATTAGTTACCGACTGTAGTTCCTTTAATGTTTTCTCAGACCGAATAAGTACTTGCTTTGCTCCTGGTTCTTTTCGGATGAAAATGTTCCCGTTCGACTTCCAGCAATATTTGTAACTTTCTGTTTAGAAAATTCCCGTGCTAGGTAAAAAAAGTTTTCTTGAGCTGACAGGCAGGTACTCAGCAACGTTAACTGGGCGTCGGTCACCAGATAGTCCAATGCAGGTAGTATTCAAACGTCCTTCATTAGGGTTACTTGTATTAAAGTTGCGCACGTTACTAAGAAGTTGATTTTTAATTTGTACGCTTGAAAATTCAGCAATAATTGGTCGCACTGTGCCTTCTTTACCGGGTAGTCGGTACGTGTCGCGTAACTGGGCAACATCGAGTGGCATGCTGACTGCAGCACCGACCTTCGCAATTATTGTGGATAGGTCTGCTGCTGTCTCGTTATTTATTGTAGGTACATTTCGTATTTCTAAGCTTGATGTCCTGGATCGTAGCTGAATTTCCTGTATTTTTAATTCGAGATTGCTACGAGTAATGTACTGTTTTTGAGCAAGATTCTCTTTTTTTAGCAAGTCTACCTCCATTATGATATCATCGTATTGCTTGCTGATGTAAGTCACTGTCTTTTAGATCTCCGCATTTGATTTCTGTATAGCATGATTCTGTTGTTTAAGTTCTGCCAGTTCATTTACGAGTTTCATAAGAACACTTCATTCACGACCGACCAATACGCAACGTATTGGTCGGTCGTGAATTTAGTGAATAGTTCTTCTGTTTCTTTTTTCCATGTCGAAAGCATTCCGAATAGTTCGTGCTTTAAATCTTGAACTTCGTTGCCAGGTGAAAAGGCGGGGCAGGGTCGTTTGTGCCGCGATTGTATGTTGACACCTTCAGAAGGACTATTCAATACAGAAGAGGGAATGTCGGAGTCGGGTTTAACTAGCGTTACACCAGCGTTTGGTGTTGATGTTGGCGGGGGCGATCGTTGCATGCGAGGCATTGTAAATAAATATTCTGCGTTATTATTAATTGCCCGGAATACTCCGTTATGTAGCACGCCGGAAATAAGACAACTAATTTCCTAGGTTTTGAAATAGTTGACGGCCTTAAATGGGACAAACATATTGATAAACTTTGTGCAAAAATAGGAAGTGCTTGCTTTGCGCTTCGCCGAGTAGCTCGTGTGGTGTCGGAAGCGCGTCATCAGGGCAATGGTTGGTATACCCAACGAGGATTCTGCCAGACCCCACTTTAAGAGATTTGGCATCATGACCTTACCATCCATTGATATCTTCCAAGTAGCTATGAACGTTAGAGCTAACATATAATACTATACGACACGTGGTGAAGTACACACATATAATACGAGACACGCGAATCAACTGACAGCCTTAAACACTCCCTTGCCAAAACCTCTAAGCTCACTCATGTCAGGATGGCAGTTACCGGATGCCGTTAAAACAGCTCCTACCTTGTCAAGTTTAAATACCGTCTCAAACGCTGGCTTATTGAGCAAGCTTTTTGTAATTTTAAGGAATTGCAAGTGAGCGTCTAACATTGACATACATATAATCTTATTTTTATTTTACTTTAGCTTGTTTTAGACTAGCTAGCTTTTTATAATTTTAAGGAATTGCAAGTGAGCGTCTAACATTGACATACATATAATCTTATTTTTATTTTACTTTAGCTTGTTTTAGATTTTAGGTAGACTTATTATTTGAATTCTAATTTTGTTTTTATTTTATTTTATTGTCTTTTGTGATCATCATCTATACATATAATAAAATCGTAGGAAAGTCAAAACTGTACATTGAATATTTTTTTAAAGGATACTTGGGGCGTGATCTACAATCGATATCGAAGCCAAAAATATAGTTTTTTGAATTTTTGTCTGTTTATCTGTATGTATATCCGAGCTAAATTCAAAAAGTACTGCATGGATTTACTTTAAATTTTGCATGAATATTACTAAGAGGTCGGTTTAACATATAGGATACATATTTATTTTACAAAAAAAAATTGTCAGAATTTTAGCAAATATAGATTCCATGGAAAGCTGTCGACCGTATTTTGTAAAACGGAACATCCTTACACTCACATGTATGTATATATTGGAAACGTGTAAATTTGTAAAAACCACCCATCATTATTCCCCCTGGTGAGTAGCCAACGACCGCATCAACGCAGCTGTAGGGATCCAAACAAACTAGCTATACCCGCCTCAAAATTTGCCATGTTTCATTCTGGCCCCTATGCCATGAGCGTAAAAATATATAATAAATTACCAGACAAAATAAAAAATATTGATTTTGAAACTAAATTTAAACATGAACTGCAAAAATATTTAATACAAAAATGTTATTATAACCTAAATGAATTCCTACAAAATAGATAGATAATTAAAATAATACCGACGCGTTAACTTAAATATAATCTCAATAACTTTTCCTTCCTACTGTCTCACAATATTATTGGAATCGAAATACCATAAATTTAATTAAATTGACGAACATATATTTGTATTATTATTAATTAATCGTACCTTATATTGCTATGACTACCTATTTACTTTTATCACTTATTGAAATATGTACTTATAATGTTAACTAGAATTACGATCTGACCTTAGAAATAACTATTTATATTGTGTTGTGTTGCTGTGCCCTAACAGGGTTCATGTTGGAAACAAATATACCTGTAACACCTATTGTAAACCCATGAAAATAGCAATAAATAAATATTATCTCGCTATCACCTACGGGGGAGGAGCTGTGATTATTTATAAAGTTTAACGCGGGTAAAACCGCGGGGCGCAGCTAGTATATAATAATTATTGACATGTAAACTGGCTTTACGAAATAAATGAATATGAATATGAGGAAGCTTTGTCAATCTTTTAATCTTAGTTAATAAATAGTGTTTGCAAGTGACAATGCAAGCATTGTCTTTGCAATGAGTAAACATTCATTCTTGTTAAATTGTATGTATGCAGTACACTTATTTTTTATTTAGTTTCACTAAACTGGCCAAACCACTTTGTACAATTTAAATATCATAAAAAAATATAGCATAAGTGTTTGGCCTTCTAGAAGTGACCACAGCAATAATTAAACAAAAAGAAAGTTTAAAGGTGGGTTACATCTTAATATCACAATCGGTTAAAATTTAAATTAATATTAGAAAGATAACAAAACAAAATTTTAAATTAAAAATAACAAAACAATAAAACCTAGTTGCAGTAATTTACATCACTTATAATTAAATTGCTTATGTAAGAACAGTCTCAACGAATGAGCAGATAAACTAAAAATATCAATTTGGTTGCTAAAGTTGTTGTAAGCCGAACACATACGGTACAACGGCGAGTACTGACTCTAGTTGGTACAGCAAAGCCTTCATATTATGGATACGGCTACACAAGTGTGGTACATTGAAGTGAAATTTTCCCAGTAGAGATGGACTATCTAGTTTCCCAGTAACCAATTTATGCAAATAAAAGGATGTCGGCGATGTTCCTTCGATGCTCCAGTGACAAAAGTAATAAGACGTTAGATTTCGGCAGATATTGTGAATAAAGAAGTGGCAAAAAGAGTTTCTGAAGTTTTTCTAGACGGCTAATATGAATTGTATAGGATGGGCTCCATATCTGACTACAGTATTCCAAAAGTGATGGCACATAGCTATTGTAAAGGAGAATTGGAATTTCGTAGTCTTTAAAATACTTGGTTCGACGAATAACAAAACCAGCCAAACGGGCACCACTACTTGCGATTCCTTTGTTTATGTGTTCCCGGAAATCTAACTTGGTGTCAACCACGACACCCAGATCACGTAGACTCGACACTTCAGCGAATTGACTACTAACCTTATAATAAGTGGCTGGCATTGGATCGCGTTTACGTGTGAATTTAATGTGAAAGCATTTGGTAATATTAATGGTCATTCCGTTTAAAGAGCACCAATGATTTATTGCATTAATGTCTTCTTGAAGGGACTTAATGTCACTGCGATTTGAAATTGTACGGTACAACTTTATTTCGTCAGCAAACATTTGGTATCCGGATGTTATGGCTGAGCATAAGTCGTTAACATAAACCAAGAAAAACAGGGGTCCTAAATGTGACCTAGATTAATAGCCCCTGATTTTTACCAGTCGAGACCTATTGACGAGGTAGGATTCACACCATTTATACCAATCATCAATAGCGAGCCACAAATCCCAGCATGGGCCAACTTTTATATTAGTAGGCTATGATCAACCACGTCAAAGGCCTTAGAGAAATCTGTATAAATAGCATGTACTTCCGTTTTGGCTTCGACTGCTTCGTAGATAGTAGTACCATAATTGAAGAGATTTGTAGCCGTTGATCTGCCTGGTAAAAATCCGTGCTGTTTACTATTGAGGATAGGCTTTAGGTGAAAGAGAAGTATTGCTTGATAAAATTTTTCGGCAGATAAGATTCCGATGGGCCGGTAGTTTGAGACGCGGCCGACATTGCGAGAGGGCAGCAGCACGCCGTCGCGCACGAGCGCCTGGCACTGCGCCGCCACCTGGTACCTCCAGCTAAGCGACGAGACTGACCTTGTAGTAGACGTCGGGCACGTACTGCGCGTCGCTGGAGTCGCGGATGTAGCCGAGCTCGGGCGCGTCGCGCGTGGGCAGCAGCACGAGCGCCTGGCACTGCGCCGCCACCTGGTACCTCCAGCTAAGCGACGAGACTGACCTTGTAGTAGACGTCGGGCACGTACTGCGCGTCGCTGGAGTCGCGGATGTAGCCGAGCTCGGGCGCGTCGCGCGTGGGCAGCAGCACGAGCGCCTGGCACTGCGCCGCCACCTGGTACCTCCAGCTAAGCGACGAGACTGACCTTGTAGTAGACGTCGGGCACGTACTGCGCGTCGCTGGAGTCGCGGATGTAGCCGAGCTCGGGCGCGTCGCGCGTGGGCAGCAGCACGCCGTCGCGCACGAGCGCCTGGCACTGCGCCGCCACCTGGTACCTCCAGCTAAGCGACGAGACTGACCTTGTAGTAGACGTCGGGCACGTACTGCGCGTCGCTGGAGTCGCGGATGTAGCCGAGCTCGGGCGCGTCGCGCGTGGGCAGCAGCACGAGCGCCTGGCACTGCGCCGCCACCTGGTACCTCCAGCTAAGCGACGAGACTGACCTTGTAGTAGACGTCGGGCACGTACTGCGCGTCGCTGGAGTCGCGGATGTAGCCGAGCTCGGGCGCGTCGCGCGTGGGCAGCAGCACGAGCGCCTGGCACTGCGCCGCCACCTGGTACCTCCAGCTAAGCGACGAGACTGACCTTGTAGTAGACGTCGGGCACGTACTGCGCGTCGCTGGAGTCGCGGATGTAGCCGAGCTCGGGCGCGTCGCGCGTGGGCAGCAGCACGAGCGCCTGGCACTGCGCCGCCACCTGGTACCTCCAGCTAAGCGACGAGACTGACCTTGTAGTAGACGTCGGGCACGTACTGCGCGTCGCTGGAGTCGCGGATGTAGCCGAGCTCGGGCGCGTCGCGCGTGGGCAGCAGCACGAGCGCCTGGCACTGCGCCGCCACCTGGTACCTCCAGCTAAGCGACGAGACTGACCTTGTAGTAGACGTCGGGCACGTACTGCGCGTCGCTGGAGTCGCGGATGTAGCCGAGCTCGGGCGCGTCGCGCGTGGGCAGCAGCACGAGCGCCTGGCACTGCGCCGCCACCTGGTACCTCCAGCTAAGCGACGAGACTGACCTTGTAGTAGACGTCGGGCACGTACTGCGCGTCGCTGGAGTCGCGGATGTAGCCGAGCTCGGGCGCGTCGCGCGTGGGCAGCAGCACGAGCGCCTGGCACTGCGCCGCCACCTGGTACCTCCAGCTAAGCGACGAGACTGACCTTGTAGTAGACGTCGGGCACGTACTGCGCGTCGCTGGAGTCGCGGATGTAGCCGAGCTCGGGCGCGTCGCGCGTGGGCAGCAGCACGAGCGCCTGGCACTGCGCCGCCACCTGGTACCTCCAGCTAAGCGACGAGACTGACCTTGTAGTAGACGTCGGGCACGTACTGCGCGTCGCTGGAGTCGCGGATGTAGCCGAGCTCGGGCGCGTCGCGCGTGGGCAGCAGCACGAGCGCCTGGCACTGCGCCGCCACCTGGTACCTCCAGCTAAGCGACGAGACTGACCTTGTAGTAGACGTCGGGCACGTACTGCGCGTCGCTGGAGTCGCGGATGTAGCCGAGCTCGGGCGCGTCGCGCGTGGGCAGCAGCACGAGCGCCTGGCACTGCGCCGCCACCTGGTACCTCCAGCTAAGCGACGAGACTGACCTTGTAGTAGACGTCGGGCACGTACTGCGCGTCGCTGGAGTCGCGGATGTAGCCGAGCTCGGGCGCGTCGCGCGTGGGCAGCAGCACGAGCGCCTGGCACTGCGCCGCCACCTGGTACCTCCAGCTAAGCGACGAGACTGACCTTGTAGTAGACGTCGGGCACGTACTGCGCGTCGCTGGAGTCGCGGATGTAGCCGAGCTCGGGCGCGTCGCGCGTGGGCAGCAGCACGAGCGCCTGGCACTGCGCCGCCACCTGGTACCTCCAGCTAAGCGACGAGACTGACCTTGTAGTAGACGTCGGGCACGTACTGCGCGTCGCTGGAGTCGCGGATGTAGCCGAGCTCGGGCGCGTCGCGCGTGGGCAGCAGCACGAGCGCCTGGCACTGCGCCGCCACCTGGTACCTCCAGCTAAGCGACGAGACTGACCTTGTAGTAGACGTCGGGCACGTACTGCGCGTCGCTGGAGTCGCGGATGTAGCCGAGCTCGGGCGCGTCGCGCGTGGGCAGCAGCACGAGCGCCTGGCACTGCGCCGCCACCTGGTACCTCCAGCTAAGCGACGAGACTGACCTTGTAGTAGACGTCGGGCACGTACTGCGCGTCGCTGGAGTCGCGGATGTAGCCGAGCTCGGGCGCGTCGCGCGTGGGCAGCAGCACGAGCGCCTGGCACTGCGCCGCCACCTGGTACCTCCAGCTAAGCGACGAGACTGACCTTGTAGTAGACGTCGGGCACGTACTGCGCGTCGCTGGAGTCGCGGATGTAGCCGAGCTCGGGCGCGTCGCGCGTGGGCAGCAGCACGAGCGCCTGGCACTGCGCCGCCACCTGGTACCTCCAGCTAAGCGACGAGACTGACCTTGTAGTAGACGTCGGGCACGTACTGCGCGTCGCTGGAGTCGCGGATGTAGCCGAGCTCGGGCGCGTCGCGCGTGGGCAGCAGCACGAGCGCCTGGCACTGCGCCGCCACCTGGTACCTCCAGCTAAGCGACGAGACTGACCTTGTAGTAGACGTCGGGCACGTACTGCGCGTCGCTGGAGTCGCGGATGTAGCCGAGCTCGGGCGCGTCGCGCGTGGGCAGCAGCACGAGCGCCTGGCACTGCGCCGCCACCTGGTACCTCCAGCTAAGCGACGAGACTGACCTTGTAGTAGACGTCGGGCACGTACTGCGCGTCGCTGGAGTCGCGGATGTAGCCGAGCTCGGGCGCGTCGCGCGTGGGCAGCAGCACGAGCGCCTGGCACTGCGCCGCCACCTGGTACCTCCAGCTAAGCGACGAGACTGACCTTGTAGTAGACGTCGGGCACGTACTGCGCGTCGCTGGAGTCGCGGATGTAGCCGAGCTCGGGCGCGTCGCGCGTGGGCAGCAGCACGCCGTCGCGCACGAGCGCCTGGCACTGCGCCGCCACCTGGTACCTCCAGCTAAGCGACGAGACTGACCTTGTAGTAGACGTCGGGCACGTACTGCGCGTCGCTGGAGTCGCGGATGTAGCCGAGCTCGGGCGCGTCGCGTGTGGGCAGCAGCACGCCGTCGCGCACGAGCGCCTGGCACTGCGCCGCCACCTGGTACCTCCAGCTAAGCGACGAGACTGACCTTGTAGTAGACGTCGGGCACGTACTGCGCGTCGCTGGAGTCGCGGATGTAGCCGAGCTCGGGCGCGTCGCGCGTGGGCAGCAGCACGCCGTCGCGCACGAGCGCCTGGCACTGCGCCGCCACCTGGTACCTCCAGCTAAGCGACGAGACTGACCTTGTAGTAGACGTCGGGCACGTACTGCGCGTCGCTGGAGTCGCGGATGTAGCCGAGCTCGGGCGCGTCGCGCGTGGGCAGCAGCACGAGCGCCTGGCACTGCGCCGCCACCTGGTACCTCCAGCTAAGCGACGAGACTGACCTTGTAGTAGACGTCGGGCACGTACTGCGCGTCGCTGGAGTCGCGGATGTAGCCGAGCTCGGGCGCGTCGCGCGTGGGCAGCAGCACGCCGTCGCGCACGAGCGCCTGGCACTGCGCCGCCACCTGGTACCTCCAGCTAAGCGACGAGACTGACCTTGTAGTAGACGTCGGGCACGTACTGCGCGTCGCTGGAGTCGCGGATGTAGCCGAGCTCGGGCGCGTCGCGCGTGGGCAGCAGCACGCCGTCGCGCACGAGCGCCTGGCACTGCGCCGCCACCTGGTACCTCCAGCTAAGCGACGAGACTGACCTTGTAGTAGACGTCGGGCACGTACTGCGCGTCGCTGGAGTCGCGGATGTAGCCGAGCTCGGGCGCGTCGCGCGTGGGCAGCAGCACGAGCGCCTGGCACTGCGCCGCCACCTGGTACCTCCAGCTAAGCGACGAGACTGACCTTGTAGTAGACGTCGGGCACGTACTGCGCGTCGCTGGAGTCGCGGATGTAGCCGAGCTCGGGCGCGTCGCGCGTGGGCAGCAGCACGAGCGCCTGGCACTGCGCCGCCACCTGGTACCTCCAGCTAAGCGACGAGACTGACCTTGTAGTAGACGTCGGGCACGTACTGCGCGTCGCTGGAGTCGCGGATGTAGCCGAGCTCGGGCGCGTCGCGCGTGGGCAGCAGCACGCCGTCGCGCACGAGCGCCTGGCACTGCGCCGCCACCTGGTACCTCCAGCTAAGCGACGAGACTGACCTTGTAGTAGACGTCGGGCACGTACTGCGCGTCGCTGGAGTCGCGGATGTAGCCGAGCTCGGGCGCGTCGCGCGTGGGCAGCAGCACGCCGTCGCGCACGAGCGCCTGGCACTGCGCCGACACCTGGTACCCCTCCAGGTGCACCTGATTGTCGCTGTCACCTGCAAATAAGCACATATAAATATTTGGAAATATTAACATATCACCCAGAACAATGTTTTGTTCTGTGTATCTTGTAATTTATCTATTGCGGAAGAGGAAACGACAGGAGTGGGGATCTTGTATAAAAGGCACCGCATCGCCGGCATCGCCTTCTTTAACCGACTTTAAAAGGATGAGGTTCTCAAGTTGATCGGTATTTTTATGTACATATGTATGTACACCGATTACTCGGAGATTTATAATCCGATTTTAGGTACTATTTTATGCACCTTTACTACCTATTATCTGCCAAAGTAACTATTACCCAAACTCCATAGTCGCTGATCGTTCTTTGTATAGGGGACATGCACAGTAAAAACTTTCAGCTTTTATTAAAAAACGAAGGACTGGCTGTCTTGGGGTCTTGCTATAAAAGAATTAGGTGCGACCGTGATTTCGTAAATTTTTGTATTGTAATATTTTTGATTTCAATGAAATCCAACAATTCTCATTACCTAATTTGTCAAATGTTTGAAATTTAATTCTATAACAGACATAGAACTTTTTGGGATATAGCCGAAGATCATTATGTTTCTAACAAAAAAAGCCCTCAATATATCTATCCGCTGTAAAACGGTGAGTATTCACGATTATTTTTCTTTTTTCTTCTTTCCCTCCGAAGTAGAAAATATAGACAAGCAACTTGTCCCGAATCTATCATGACACTGAGCAATGACCACCCATTTTTTATCGCAGTGCGGGCACTGCACTTTCTGCGATATTTTACAACGCGATTCTACAATCGTGTCGCAAGAAGTAAAATCGTAGTGCACGCTTGGCCTTAAGGTAGGAAAAAATCCAATGGAGATTTTCCTTGAGGTGAAAACTTTTGCTGTGATTACACTATAAAACGATACGAGGAGGAAAGTTCTTAGAAAGATCGCCGAAGGAGTGGTCGGCCACGCTCTGTGAGGACACCTGCGACCTCAAAAGAAACTCGCTCTGCAGACTAATATTTCGCGCGTTTCAGTCAACAGAATACTGAAATATGATGACTTAAGGTAAAAGCGTATAACCGTAGGAAAGTAGTGCCTTTGTAGATTACGACGTGGATGTTATCCAATACTGCTGAGGAGACACAATGCGAGGAAAATACTCTTCACCGATGAGAAAATCTATACTGTTGAAGAAAAGTTCAACCGACAAAATAATAACGAAGATGTACTCATCATTCGACTAGTAAGATGGTATGGTGTGGAGTTTCGTATGAAGGTGTCACTCCGCTCCATTTTTGCCAACAAAATAATCATGCCGTCATTGATGACTGGCGAAATGGTCTAAGGGCCTGTATTAAAAACACAATATGATGATATATATATATAATGAACAATAATTATATTTTAGTCTTGATTATTATCTATTTAGCGTATACTGAAAATTTTAGAAATATAAGTTGGTTATTAAAAAGTTATGCAACATTCAATTCTTCACAAATTTTATTTTTTTAAAAATGTTCTAAATGCACCTGGAGTTAAAGGCCTTAAGGTTCCATAAATGACTAGTTGCCCCACAACACTAACCTGTGACGCATACTGTGACGAATTTGGAGCCGAAGTAGCCGGAAGAGGCGTGGCGACATGCGTTGGGGTGCTGGTTCTGGTAGTGCCCCGCCGTTATGCACTCTTGCGCGGACAGGAAGTGTGTGTCCACGCCACTGTCACAAACACATTCAATAATCAACATTCATGTATCAAATACTTTATTGCAGGAAGAAAGGGAGGGAGAGGTGAAAACGTGTTTTGCTGGACAAAGGGCTCACCAAAGATCTGCACAATTGCCGGTCTGGCGCTGCTCAAACGCGGCTGTTTCTGGCGACCCTACGCTGCGTCTTCCGGTTCATAGTCGTCACTAGAGGGTGAGTGGAACAGTTGAAGGGTTTCAGCGTGGAAATTCTTCGAGCTATGTCGGATACCTTGGTTCCACTCCATCGGTATATGACGAATAGAAGTGGTCTTGTTTTTTGCCGCTATGGGGGAATGAATACGTAAACCCGGAAAACTAAAATCATTGGAAAAGGTAATGGTGTAATGAGATCTTTATTGGTATGTAGAACAAAAAAATTAAAAGAGGCAGAGGCAATCAAGTCGTCGACTCTTGTCGGACTGATAGTAGGGCCATTAATTACGTCTTATATAAATTGAATCGCATAATCCAAGTCGCTCTGCAGGATTTAGCATGAATTTCATAGCTTTATTACTTTGTGTATTTTGTATAGTATAATGTATAAGACTGACTCATTTAAAATATTACTTTTATGGTTGTCTTTTTAGCTGCGAAACTGCTATAGACGGGGATACTTTTTATTTTTTGTTTAGGTTAGGATCGGGTACAGTATTTTGTCGTATTTTGCATTCAGACAACACTGGTAAAAATTAATTTATTCATGGAGTAATTTCTTTTTTCATATATATATATATATATATATATATATATATATATATATATATATATATATATATATATATATATATATATATATATATATATATCTATCGAAAAGAAAGAAATGTGCGATATTTTAAATAAACGGGTTCGATTCGTAAGACTTCCAAGGTGTAATACGAACAGGGGCGGAGACTCGAGGAGCGCTATCGACGCGGGATAACGAACAAATTAAAAGAAGACCAGTTTGTGGAACAAGAAAAATATTTTTTCGGCGATTCGTTTCTTTTGTTTAGGCGAATGGAGCTACTCGAGTCGGGCCGGCGGGGAGCACTGACCGGATGTGCTGCACGGTGCCGGCGCGCGTGTCCAGCGGCAGCAGGTCGGTGAAGATCCAGCCCACGCGGCGCAGGCGCAGGCGCGGCGCCAGCGCGTCCAGCGCGGCGCGGCGCGCGTCCGGCTGCAGCGCCACGTGGTCGCGCGACCCGCGCTGCGGCGGCTCGTAGATGGCGGCCACGCGCGCGCGGATGCCGAGCGGCACGGTGGGGTGGCGCTCGTAGCGCCCGTACAGCACGCCCACGCGCTGCTGCCCCGTGGCGCGCCAGTAGGCCAGGAAGCGCTCCACGATGGCGGCCGACTCGAACAGCACGTTGTCCACGTGGCGGAAGGGCTGCCGGTTCAGCGTCACAGCGCCCGGCTGGCACGCAGAGCAGATGCCGCGCGGCCACGGCGGGTGCTCCGTGCAACCTGCGCGCGCCCTATATTATTGGTTCGTCCGCACCGGCGTCCTCCGAGGGCAAAGGGGGACGGGAGACGCATCTACCCTTATTCGGGGACGGAAACCGACCCCCGAACCCTCGATCGATATGTGAGTCGAAAAAGTAGTTCTAGTTTTATTCAGATATCCTATAGTGGCACATATTTTTTATGAATCTCTGAAAATGAGGACCGCATATAAATACAATTAATATATTATATGCACTTTAAAAAAATATTAAAAGATAATACCGTTTCTAAATGGCCACCGACGTAGCTCTAAATGAAAACAGACAGATGAACTTGAACATTTTATTTATATCGTTCCAATGTATTATTACATTTGTTAGATTTTTTTTGTTAGTTTGGTTGCCTCGTTGTTCTAGCGGTAGCGTGTTCCACCGCAGAAAATGACGTCCTGAGTTCAAATCCCGGGTCGCGCCAAAAAGTGATTTTGGGATGTTTCCGTAAAAAAGAAATTTCTCAGTATCTGCCCGAATTCTGGAAATTGGCAGTATTACACCCCCGTGCCTCGGAGAGCACGTAAAGCCGTCGGTCCTGTACCTGACCTCTTTCCGATCGTGTCGCTAGTCGTCCCATCATGAGAGTGATGAAATAGAAAGTGCCCCTGTGTTTGCGCACACACATGTGCACTATAATATGTCCTGCGCAATTGGCTAATCTCCACTGAGAATGGCCGCCGTGGCCGCCGTGGCCGGGAAGACATCATCATCCCATTTGTTTGAACAAAATTTAACAAATTATTTCTAAAACAAATCAATATCTCTATAATTTTATTAGAAAAATATTTTTTTATTGCAAAGCACATATTTACTTGGTCAGCAATCAAATAAGGTTTATTCATACCTTATATTATGTTTGCTAACTAAATCAACCGTAGCTTAAAAGAATATTTTACACTGACCTGGTTTAATTTTACAGGAGAGCTCATCTAATGAGATGAAATTCCCCGATGTCATCTTGCGCAAGTAGGAATGAAACGACATGTGTTTGATATTGTGCTCCTTGAGGTAGCTCTCGTCCCAAGGCTCCAGTGGCGAGCAGTGTACACAACAACCCTTGGAGTTGTGTCGACATCTAGACAAGAATTAAACAGTAACCAAATTTAAAACAAAAGCTTACTGAGTACTTATTTAAACATGATAAACACAAATAAATAATACTCATCATGTCAGCAGCAATGCCCACAACTGGACATGAGCCTCCCCGAAGAATGGGATAATATGCCATAATCGCCACACTAGGCAGAGCGTTTGGCGATTGCAGCATATTGGTCATAGTACTCAGACAGATGCCTTTGCCAACGAAACCAACAGAATATCTAGCAGAGGCTAGCTATTTCATTGGTACAACTTCTGGGGCATAGAAGTTGTACCAATGAAATAGCTAGCCTCTCTCTATCACAGGATAAGAAGGGGTGGTGAAATTTGTTTCCGTTAGCCACACACTAGCCACAACCCAAGCCAAGCTGTCAAACGTACCGTGGCGATGGCTGCATGACTGAGGAGGCGCTAACGGTGTCTTTCCGATGGCACAGGGCACCTCGGAAAGTAACATATGCCCTTCGGCCGGCATGCGGGGCTCTGCCGGTTCGCGACCTCATTCTTCCCTAGCTGCTCGTGGGACCAAGATGGAAGACAAAAACTCAAATAATAATAGGACAACACCAAGCAGCGCTGATCCATCAGCAGCACTGGACCTACGCGGGCTGGCCATGGCCATGCCCAGCGACACACCCGTAACCACCAGCTCATGGCAGGTGGTACCGCGTCGAGCCCATACTCGCCGCAACAAGCGTGCGAAAATTGGCTCCGCAACAAACGTGACCCCAGGGGGCTGTCAGAAAACGACTAGAAAGAAACGCAGTCACCACAACTGGCCAGTCAGCTTCTACCAACAGTTCCTAAGATTCTGGACAGAGAGAGGCGTGTCTCGTTCATCACTGGGAGTGTTTACGTCAAGTTTTTCACTTCCACGGGACTAGAAGACACGCCCTCGGCTGACGACCCAAAAATCACCGAGTCTAGTCAAGCTGACCCAACACGAGGCCAGGCGCCGCTAACACCACCTTTATCCACCTGTGCCAGCACTTCGGGCTCACAACAAGCCCAGACAACACCAAACTCCATGAAAGAGGTAGCGCCACTAGTAACGGGAGTCGGTGAGGACATGTCATCCGGGGAGGAACAGTGATGTTCTCGGAACCGACTCGGATTGACACCGTCCAGACCAACCTCCAGCATAAACAAATCGCAACGGCTACCCTACGCAGACTGCTGGAGGTTAACAACAAGACCATCGCCTTAATCCAGGAGCCGTGGATTAGGCATAGCAGGATATGTGGACTTGGCAACATCGAAGGTAAGTTAATGTTTGAAACTTCGGTACAGCAGCCTTTCACAATTCTGTTCCAGAGACCTGACCGCTATAAAACTATCACATAGCCTTGACACCAAAACGACCACCACTCGTACTTGCATCAGTCTACATGCCCGGTGACGAGGAAGTTCCACCAAGAGAACTGTGTGATCTAGTACAATACTGCGAGGATCACAGTTGGGACATCATAATCTCGGCGGATGCAAACGCGCACCACCCGTTATGGGGCAGCAAGGTGCCAAATAAGAGAGGTGAGCAACTAACCGATTACATCTTCTCGACTAACCTATCCATAATCAACAGGGGCTCCGAACCCACTTTCGTAAGCTCCAGATATCAAACGACAGTGGATATTACCCTGGCGTCAGATGGTGCGAAGGAAATCATGTCCGACTGGCACGTCTCCTCCGAGCCATCATTCGCAGACCACAGGAGAATCTGTGCCATCAAAGTGTGTGAGAAGGGATTACAACCAAGGCGCAACCCCCATAAAACTGACGTCATACGGTACCAAAACCCTACTCCAACATGAGGTAAGTAAACTTACTTTTCAAAAACATGTCAACCGACACTACAGAAATCGAAAACAATCTAAACACACTAGCCAAATGTATACTACACAGTTACCAGCAGACTTGCCCACTCACAACACTAAAATCAGGGGGTAAAAATCACTGGTGGGGAGAACTGGAAAAACTCAAACGTAACTTAAAAAAACTCTTCAATCATGCAAAAAACACAAGAAGTAAAGACGATTGGGACAGATACAAAAGCGCCCAATACCATTACAAGAAACGCATAAGGAACCGCAAAGGACAATCTTGGCGACGCTTCTGCAAAAATATAAAAAGTACCAACGAAGCTTGAAGAGTGAAAAAACTACTATCCCAGGCTGTCATATATCTGATAACACCGACTGGGAAACACCTGTGGAAAACAAACCGAACCCAGTAGACTAGAAAACTGCCGATGAAATAGTAACAGCAGACAGATTTACGTGGGCGATAAAGGCTTGGATGAAATATTCCCAGCACTACTTCAATGGGGACACAAAACTTTAACGCCTCACCTACTAACAATATACAAAGCCTGTATTGCACGTCATTACATTCCTCGTCAGTGGAGGGAAGTGAAGGTCATCTTCCTTCCCAAACCGGGAAAAACCGACTACACCCTGGCGAAATCATACAGACCAATCAGTTTAACATCGTTCCTGCTAAAGTCTCTAGAAAGACTGGTAGACAGATACCTCAGAGACGGTGCACTACAACGCACGCCACTACACCGACAACAACATGCCTATAGAAAAGCAACAACAGAAAATCAACAGATTCGGCCCTGCACTCAGTAGTAGGAACTATAGAGACAGACCTAACTGACAAATTGATGACACTAGGAGCTTTCATTGACATTGAAGGAGCTTTTGACAAAATAAAACTCTGTGATATAAAGCACTATCTTGCCAAACTCGGAGTGGATCAAACCACCAGTGGCTGGATTGACAACCTCCTAAGGCTGAGAGCTATAAGGTTTACAGTAAGCTCCACCACAAGAGGCATCGTAGCAAAAGGGTGTCCCCAAGGTGGGGTGCTCTCCCCCTTACTATGGAATATAGTGGTGGATGACCTAATACAATGCCTAAACCAAAGATGCTACTACACTGTTGGCTATGCCGACGACATCACGATTCTGATAAAAGGCAACTATTGTATCTAGAGTGAGGTATTCTGGGATTCCTTGGTTTCAAAAAAATATTGGTATTATTATGATCAGACAGGTAGTTAAAATAGCTAATAATTGTCTAAATGGAATTCAGATGCTTGACAAGTTTGTTCTTAAACTGAATAACAGTTTGAGCTGAAATAAGACTTTCCGGGAACCTATTCTACACATGAGCTACTCTGTTACTTATAAAATATCTATGTGGGTTGTTGTATGATAAGTTAGTTCTAAGCAGTCAAAGTCAAAAATTATTTATTCCATAAAAATTTTGATTTTATGTGGAATCGCCATATTTTTTTTACCCTACCATGCAGTGCATGACGTAGCAGCTACTGAGAAACACTGCCAGAAAACTCAGTAGGAATCTTTTTTTTAAAAGTAAAATATACTTAAGATTAATTACAATCATGTGTGTTGACTCATCAATCCCAAGCACTTTTATCACTTAAATAATCAGAAATTTTGTAATATGCCCTGCTACACAATTTGGCTTTGATAATTCTTTTAAACTTATTCGTAAACAATTCTCTAATATCATTGGGAAGTTTGTTATAGAATCTTATACATTGCCCCATAAAACAGTTACTTATTTTGTAGAGACGGGTAGTATGCAATATGAGATTATTCTTAAATCTAGTATTTACATTATGTGTAACACTCCTTTTACAGAAGGAATCAATATTTTTATGCACATATAGTAGGTTTTCATATATATACTGAGATGGTACAGTTTTTTTAGGTGGTTGCTTCTAAGATAGATAGATAGATAAACTTTTTACTGTACACCAATAGTAAAATCACACAGTACAAAATATTATAATTAAGAAGTATAATTTAGGGTGTGATGAAAGATTTTGAGATCCTCTTCCGTAATATGGGAACACATTTACTTTTTAGGAAAAAGCCTTTAATTCGGTAATAAACTCAAGTTTTTTGAAGTTTAAAGCACTTTTTTAAATATTTTTCAAATGCGTGCGATAACTACTTGCAGTTGGCATGGCTTTGGCTGTAATGTCACGCTTAGGTCAACATCTTGTTGTGTCTATGTGTAGCAAAGAAAGTACACAGAACATTTAATTAATATGTGTGATAAAAATTAATTCCAGAGTTTAAAAGTAGTGTGCAGTACCTCAGTGCAAAAATACATCAATAAAAACACCCAACAAAACTTTTGCAAATAATAATATTTAAGTGGTTCATGGCCCACATGGCGAAATCCGAATGATGTAGTGACGACTTCACTACTTCATTTTGTGAAGTCCACTTTGATGTAAGTATGTTATCGGTAAAGTGTAGTGGTGGTAACTCAACACTTGAACTTCAGTCAGTGTCAAACCATGACGGAGACTGTCATGGTTTGACTCTTACACAACAATATAATACAGGGTCACATATTATGGATAATTTTTCATCCATTGGTGTGTTGGTAATCATTTCCACATAGCTGTCAATGCCAGATTAGTTGTAAATGTTAAAAAAATAACAAAAACAAGATTAATATTGTTAGGGTAATATTGATTCTTTAAGCATTTTGAAGATTTTGTGTATGTATGAAAGTCCTTGAAGTTTTCAGTGGTCTAAAGTCCCTATATTTAATGAATGTATTCATCACGGGACATGTAAAAATAAAGATATATTAAGTGAGTATATTATATGGAAATAGTGAAATAAAGATAAAGCTCACAATTTGTCATCTCGTTGCCTCTGAATATTGCCAGACATTTTGTATAGTTCTAAATCTACTTCGTCTTCTTCTGGAGCACATGATTGAGCAGGGGGTCGCGTTGTGCTGGTTGTAGGTGTCGGTACTGAGCTAGACGGACCAGCGACAGGGGCCTCTGGGAATGGCTTACTGGTACTCTGTAAATATTACATTTCATTTTTAACATTTAAATTACAAGCTTATGTGGGAATTTCATTAAAGCTGTAATGTTAACCTATAGTTAACAAACTCTTTGATATAAATTCAGACAAAAGAAGGGCTATACCAAGTAAGATCTTTATTTAACCTTTAGAAGGGCAAAAGTTTGTATGTCAATTAACTAGCATATCAATGGAACACTGAATAACCAGACCCACCTCTGTGTCCGGCGGCTGATCAAAGAGCACGGCTCCATTGACGGGGCTGAGGTACAGCATGTCGCCGTGCTGTAGGCCGCAGTCGCGCAGGCGCCGCGACTTGCTGGACGGCAGCTCGGCGCGGCGCGCGCGGTCCGTGTGCAGCGCGAAGGCGTAGGAGTGCAGGCGCAGCGCGTCGTGCACGCGCTCGTACAGCGCCGCCGTGGCGTCGCCCGGCGCCACCTCCACGCGCGCCGTGCCCTCGGCCGACTGCACGCGCAGCATCTGTGGACCAGCACCCGTCAACGTGCGACTGTCGTCTCGGCCCAAAGCGCCCAGTCATTGTAACTTCTGCCTACATCTCCTTTTCGATCGACATCGTTACGGACGACCGATACGCTTCGGCTGATAGAGGCCTGCTCGAAAACTATCGAAAACATTTGAATTTGTAAGAGTTGTCAAGTGATTCAACAGAAAAGTTAAAAAATTGGGGTTCCGATTACGACCTTTTCTTACAGCTTGTTCATATAACGCAATGGCTAACGTAGCGGACAGTAGAGAGATATCTATATTATTACCATTTTCTTAGCTTCCGACATTTATTTTCAAATTAAAATAATCACAAAACACCAACAATTCACTGACATAACAGTCTTGACA
Organism: Pseudoips prasinana; assembly: GCA_951640165.1. Classification (NCBI taxonomy): domain Eukaryota; kingdom Metazoa; phylum Arthropoda; class Insecta; order Lepidoptera; family Nolidae; genus Pseudoips; species Pseudoips prasinana. The sequence goes on along the minus strand of OX621240.1, from coordinate 39,688,224 downwards.
TGACAGACTGGATGATAGTGTTCCATAGGCGATTTTAATAAACAAACCGTGTGCAATATAACTGTCTTTTACAGTTGAACGCCATCACAGAGAAGCTAGCTCTTTCTCAAGCTCAAATTAATATTTTAGTAAAGACTGAAACGCGATATTTTGAACAATGACACAGTCATGACACATGACGTTTAGTAAGTTCGTGTGTTCTATAAAATATGCTGTTGTCCTTTGATTTATGTTGCCAGATCCGAGTCTATTTGGAAAGAAATATCCAAAAGAGATTATTCATCAGAGCATTAAATACTAGAGAGGGGACAAACTAACGCGTATTAGCTGTCTACAGTAGGCGCAGCGAGCATACACCGCCAATACCACCATTTTCTTCTTCTTCTTTTTTCAAATGGCAAGCTGTCGACTGTCGAATGTCGACAAATCTGCCAATGTCAGATGTGAAATGGGAATACGTGCGATAAATTTAACCAAAATTTGCATATATGTTATAGCTAATTGCGTATCTTGTCGGCTAAAAGGCTAAAAGAAATACCGCCATCCGGCCGAGTGATTACGTCTGTGCTTCTGACACAAATATTGACTTTTACCCGAAATGCCGTCCTGTGCAATCGCTACATGTAAACATCGTAGTGAAACTACTAATTGACACACCGATGGGATCACTTTTCTCAGCTAAATACAGTTTATTTTTATAAAAACAACATATTTAATGTAGTATTCCGACTTTTACTACAAAAATGCAAGTGGTGAATTTAAATTTATTCGTTCGGTTTGTGTATACATTCCTGCTTTTCATAGCTAAATGTGTCAATGTATAGTTTTTACGCTGCAATAAATAATGCATTGAACGATATGATCGCCCACGTATTTTTGCGCAGTACGGCCGCTGTCATGTTCTTGGTGCGAGCCATGCTGTTTGAGACGTAGTGATTGCCTTCGTCACTGTACTCGAACGCGTATATCGATTGATCTTACGGTTTCGTCATTGTCATTTATTTTATTATAATTTATTATGTTCATTTATTTTATTAAGTTTAGTTTAGTTAATTATAATTATTGTAAAATTAGTTACGATAATATAAGTTATTGGTCTTTGTAACCTTTTAATGAAATAAATTATTAATATATTATTATCAGCTCAAGATGGCGCTGCCGTCACGCAAACAACAGTCTCCGTATAATTAAATCAAATAAAAAGTTCTGCTCGTTGGAACATTGTGTAAACAACCAAAAGTGATAAACAAATATACAATATATTTGCACGAGTGTTATTCAAGTGATTAGTGCATAAAAACTATAATAAATCGTATAAATATTGAGTGACACCTAGACCTATTTTAAACACATTGTGAAGTGACAATATACTACAATATACGAAACAATTAGTGTACTTTTTAAATATAAGCAGTGAAGAATGCCGTAAAAACAAACCCCACATCAAAATAACAAAACTGCAAAAATTTAGTGATAACAATAGCAGTCTTGGCAGTTGAACTTATAATATTTAAACCGAAGTACCTACCTCACTTATATGTATTAGCGACATCTATGAAAGACATGTCGTAATTTAAACGCGTTGATAAAACAGTCATACATCGTCATAAGAAAGAGACAGCATGAAATAAATACGTCACTATTTCTAACCAAATGCATGCAAGATTTTCAACACAACTTTCACCTGTAAGTGCAGCCGATGTGGTTATACAGTGGATTAAAATAAACGCGTCGCCATAGTGGCCCGAGTTCAAATCCAGGAAACATTAACAAAAAGGTTTATTTACGTGATTTAAATTTGATATATATTTTGAATTAAGTAATAATGGATGACATGGATAGTAACAATCCTCGTTTACATCAATACAATCTGACTATTTAACCAGAAGCTTACCCGACCTGTCAACGAGACTGGACAATGAGCTAGAGGAGTTGAAAATCGAGGTGAACATGTTAAGAGAACAGTTAAAAAGTGCACACGTAGAAATTGATAACTTATCACTAGAAAACACTAACTTAAAAACATAAATTGATAGTCAACAGACCACTATAAATAATTTAAAATTTGTGTGCACTGAGTCACCCATAAATACAAAAAGTAGCAGCAAGAAAAAAAGGCGTAGCGTCACAATGCACATAATCTCTAATGACGAAATATATAACAGCTGTTCAGACCTGGGAATAATTAGGGAGGATAACTCAAGGAACTCAAACACAAATAACGTTTTGAATATTACCAATAATAAGAAGATATATGGCGAAATGGGAAAATCTGAACATACTTTCGACGGTCAGTCTCAAATAAATGAAAACCCGGAGGTATTGGATCCCATAGGGCTGGTGGATAGTTGCAATTTACATATAGATTTAAACCAAAACCAAAATTCGCCCGAAGATCATAGTTATTCGACGCCTTTACCAAATAATCAAGCAATATGTGTTGAAAGTCAACATAAGAAGGATATTTATTCTTGCGAGACGAAACAGAGATTGTTAATCATCGGTGAAGAATATGGAAAAGGAATAAGATTGCAACTACAACGTTATCTTGGAAATGACTTCTTAGTTTCTGCTATCTTAAAACTGCAGGCCCCCACTGAAGAGTTACTATCCTCATGCCTCTCATTGTGTAAGAACTTTACAAAACTGGATTGTCTAATCTTAATAATAGGCGGCAATGAATGTAACCCGACTAAAATGCAGGCAAATTTGTATTATACACTAAGTAAGCTCTCCCATACCAATGTATTAATAGCTTCTATTGAAAATAGTCATCACCTTAATGTAAGAATGGTGAATAATCTCATAAGATTGACCTGTTCGAATATGTCACTCGTTAAATTTGTAGAAACAAGACATGTTATCAATAATTCACCTTATTATGTTCCTAGATATATAATTAAATGTAGACTACTTCACAAAGATATATTAAGCTTAGCATATAAACATAAATACAACATATATATGTCACAAAAAGCTTCAAAAAATTCATTTACTCAGACTAAGCCGTCACACAACGTCTTCAAAGTTGCAGATACACAGACTGATGATATTTTTTTTCGAGTGCAAAACTAGTCATAATTTAAATCAATCAAAATATGCATGTCAGAAATTCAATATAAATAATAGTATAATTTTATTCCATCAAAATATCGCGGGACTTTTAAATAAATTAGACCAGGTTGACCTATGTTTGAACGAATTCAAGGAACAAAAACATCAATTTAAAATACTATGTTTTTCTGAGACATTTGTGAAGGATGGGGATGAGGCAAACATTTGTCTACATGATTTTAAACTAGCCAGTTGTTTTTCGAGAAGAAGGGAGAAGCGTGGTGGGGTCTGTATTTTACCACACACGTCTCTAGACTATAAGATTCTTCGAGTTTGTAATGAAATATCCACTGAAAAGACCTTTGAATGCTGTGGTGTAGAAATTCCAACATTGCAATGTGTAGTTATATGTGTCTATAGAACACCTACTTCAAACTTGCATCTCTTTTTCGAAAAACTTGAACTTTTAATGCATAAACTGAATATTAAAGATAATAAAATACTTATTATTACGGGAGATTTTAATATTAATACTCTTCGAGAAGACACACCCACAAACCTGCTAAAAGACTTTACTCTCACACATAACTTAGAATTTCACATAAATACACCTACGCGCCAAAACTCCTGCATAGATCATATTTTGAGCAACATGAAAGATGCCCAAGGTAACACTCACCAACTATATCTATCGGACCACAACACGGGACAAAGTTTAGCATTTCCTATTAAGAATAATAAACCAATGGCCCCATACATCTATATGATGAAAAGGGACTACTGTGAAGAAAATATAGTAAAGTTTATTAATTGTATATGTAAGTTATCTTGGCGTGATGTATTAAACGAAGAAGATTGCAACAACGCATTTAACATATTTCACACTGAGTTATTAACCTTCTACAATCTGTGTTTTCCCTTGATAAAGGCAAAAATTGACACGAAAATAACTACTGCAAAATGGATAACGAAGGGCATTAAACTATCGTCTATTACCAAAAGGAAGCTTAGATTTTTATGCTACAAGGGCTGTAATGAAGAAAATAAACAAACTTTCACCGCTTATGCCAAACTCCTAAAAAAATGCATCGTTGAATCAAAAAGGAATGTAAATAAAAATTTTATTAAAAGGCCAAAAATAAGTGCAGAGCATCATGGCAAATAATAGAAGGTAAAGTTGACAATATTAAAATAAATGATGACATAAAAAAAATTAATTATCAAAATAAGATTATTAGGAATCCAACTCAGATAGCAAACACCTTTAACGACTTCTATATATCAAAGACAAACAAACCCTGTAGCAAAATACCAAGCTATAAACAAATACAGTTAAATAGCCACACAATATTTCTAGCACCCTGCACAGAGGATGAAATTTTAAAAACTATTATGTCCCTAAAAGATACCAGTGCTGTAGGTTACGATGGCATAGCAACAAAAATACTAAAAAAATGTGGTTTTCAACTTGCAGCAATTTTATGCCATCTAGTGAATCTATCCTTCTTCCAGGGTATTTATCCCGACAAATTAAAAATTTCAATTATTAAACCATTGCATAAAAAGGACAACAAAGAAGAAGTTGCAAATTACAGGCCAATCACTCTTATACCAATAATAGCGAAAGTCTTTGAAAAATTGATGCATTCTCGTCTTACCAGTTTCTTAAGCAAACATAATATCTTGTCTGAAGAACAAAATGGCTTTCAGAAAAATAAATCTACCACTTTAGCTGGGTATCAATTAGTAAAAACGATAAACGAATATTTAAATAAAAGAAAACGGGTAGCATCAATATTCTTTGATATGTCCAGCGCATTTGATTTTGTGAATCACAAAGTGCTTTTACACAAATGTGAGCGTTATGGTATTAGAGGCATAGCTCTCAACTGGTTAGATAGTTATCTGAAAGAACGAAAACAATTCGTAGAAATTACTCGTGTAGACGAAAAACTAACTTCAACTACGTATCAATCTAATAATAAATTAAACGAATTTGGAGTTCCTCAGGGGAGTATATTAGGGCCACTTCTCTTTTTACTCTATATAAATGACATGCCTAAAATTACATCCCATAAGCGTACGTTATTTGCTGATGATATTTCGGTGATGATTCCCGAAAACTGTAGCCCAGAAATTTATGAAAAAACACTGAATGGGACGATTAAAACCATTACAGAATGGTTAGGTGAAAATAACTTGACAGTTAACATTCAAAAGACTAAGTTCGTTCAATTCAGGAACTACAACAGCGTGACCAAAAATTTGACACTAAAATACTTAGACCAAGAAATTGAGGAAATAGACGAAACTACATTTTTAGGTATTAGATTAGATAAAAACTGCAATTGGAAAGCTCACATAAAATCTATAGGTACAAGAATTAACAAATTCATATTCGCCCTTAAAAAAATCAGAAAACAAACATGTGAAAAAACTGCCCTACTAGCCTACCATGGTTACGTGAGTTCAATTTTAAGATATGGCCTAATACTGTGGGGAAATTACACAGATATAAACAAAGCTTTTATTTCCCAAAAGAAATGCATCAGAGCGATATGTGGTGCCGGTCCAATAGACACGATAAGCCTTTATTCAGAAAACTTAGGGTGTTAACGTTGACCTCTCTTTACATTCTGGAAATAGGAGTATTTGTAAAAAAAACACCCGGACCTTTTCGAAGAAGTAAGCAAAAATAAAAAATATTTATCACGAGATGTAACTAAATTACAACTACCTAAAACATCAACAACTCTTTTCAAAAGAAATTGTACATTTATGATAATTTAAATCTTTAACAAAATCCCTAGAGATATTAGAGAACTCCCATTAAGAAAATTTAAAACACATCTAAACAAATGGCTTATAGAAAAATGTTATAATACTATAAAGGAATTTCTGACATAAGACCATGATATTTATTCAACTAATAATAGTATTGCACTCAACTTTAGAAATAAGTATTGACATTGTAGATTGTGTAGTGGTGATTGACTTATATTATTGACATTTTTTAACTTAATTTAACTGTAGACTGTATTGTGTATTATAATTGTTATATTTCTGTGTTTCTATTTGATTGTGTTGATTAGTGAATTATGTATTAAAACAATATTATTCAATAAATTTGCATACCGAAGTATCGGTGAAACATGCTGTACCTATTGTAAAATGTATTTTGTACCAACTTTGTAACCATGTCTCGAGCAAATAAACTATTCTATTCTATTCTATTCTACATCTGTTGGCGTGCCACAGGGTGGCGTTTTATCTCCTCTTTTGTTTGCAATATTCATTAATGCGATTTCTCATAAATTAGTTTCATGCTACCGCCTTTATGCAGATAATCTCCAGATCTACAGTCAAGCATCTCCCGATAACCTGCTCGAAGCTATTTATAACATAAACATAGATCTTGCACATATTTCTTCCTGGAGTAATAGCTATGGGCTTACCGTGAACCCGACCAAATCGCAAGCTATTGTTGTCGGCAGTACTAGAATGCGGAGTAGAGTGGACTGGTCACAAATTCCCAATATTACTTTAAATAATACTATGATACCACTGGTTCAAAAAGTTAAGAACTTGGGAATCTTAATAGACCATGATCTCTCATGGATTCCGCAATTACAGGAAGTCAGCCGTAAACTCTTTGCTTCAGCAGGGTCTTTGCGGCGTCTTCGTAATTTTTTGCCTATTACCACAAAAATTGCGCTTGCACAATCTCTCCTTCTTCCTATTCTCGATTACGCCGACGCCAGTTATCTCGATTTAACCCAGTGTAACGGTTTTACTAAAATTAACTTATATTAAATAATTAGTTATATCCGTTTAAAGGAATTCAACGGCTAAAATACCAATAACGCGCGGGCCTAAGCTAAGCGGTGCGATACATATGATAATGAATGAATAGGATAAAACCGCTTTGGTATCGTGTCGCGCTGACTCACTCGTCGCTTGCTACCGTGGAGTGCGGACAGATCTTTTATTTAATAAATTCTACATGCAACTACCTGCCCACAGTGAACACGTACTCCCGTGTCTTATAAGTCATGTGTTATAAGTTTTAAATTATTTAAAACTTAAAGTATCTGTGTGTGATTTTACCCCAAATGGGTGAGTGTTACAATTAATTTAGATTTGAATAGCATATTGATGTATTTAAGTAATTGTAGTTAAGTGTAATTATCGGCTGTTCAATTTATGCAATGTCATGCCATAGCGAGTACCGCTTAGTTACCAGAAGGTCTTATTATGCATTTAACTTGGTTGGAGTGTATATTTACTTATAATTACGTAAGTAATTAAATGTAATAATATTTTCTGCATGGTTGAACGGTACGAAGAAGCTGTAGTTCTATGTATTCCAATTTGTGTAACCTATCGATGTCTTCTTAACGCCTTAGCTATTTCTCAAGCCTTTAATGTTATTTCATTTTGACTGCCTCATCACTGATCACTATTTCTTGCACATCAATATCATTTGCACATGTTTGGCTTTGCACCGCATTGAGAAACTGGATGTTGCAGTCAAAATGTATAGTCGGACAAATTATAAAACGTCTGGTTTTCTAACAATTCCAGGGTTCACTACTCCAGTAATAATCCGACGTCTGGACATCTAAGCTGCCTACAAGCCTACCCCGCCTCCCGGTCTACCACCGCGACTTCGTCGGCTATATCAGGGCAGTGGTATTGAATAAGACCATCTAATATTACGGTTGTGAATTAGGATCTCACTCCCTATTTCAATATACGGTTTAATTACTTGAAATAATAAATTGTATGTACCTTAAATTGTACAGTTCTAGTTTTATTTCTAACCAATAGAAGAAATGTTACACCAGGAACAACTTGACAAACTTGAGCGTCTCCAAAATGTCTGCATTAGGTTCATATTTGGACTCCGCAAATATGACCACGTTTCAGAATTTCGTACTAAACTCAAGTGGCTTCTATCCGCCTTCGTCGGAATGCGAATATCTTGTCTCTCTTGTACAATATTCTGTTTAATCCCTCAGCGCCCTTTTATCTTAAAGAACTTTTTAAGTTCCTTAATGACACGCATTCAAAGTCACTGAGATCATCAGAAAACCTGCAATTAAGCTTACCAACGCATTCCACCAATTTCTACAGCAAATCATTTACAGTTCTAGCTGCTCGACTTTGGAATGCGTTACCAGTGACAATAAGACGCGCTCAAACCTTAACTTCATTTAAAACACTTGTGAAAAAACATTATTTATCACAGTAGTATTCTTTATCTTGTCCACCATACAACCCTACTAGATATAATTAATATTTCCATCAAAACTGTTTATATATATATATTAATTCATATTTTATTTTACAGGTATTTATGTATATGTTTTATTATTATGTATGTATGTATATATTATATATATATATATATATATATATATATATATATATATGTGTGTGTGTGTGTTAGAATATTATTTATTTATTATTATTTGTATTTAGATATAGATAAGTTTTAGTATTATAAGTATTTTAATTAGTGGTAGTACTACAACTAAGTAGATATCACTATTAGTGTTAAGTTATTATCACCTAAATTCTTACACCATACACTATACCCGTACTCCAAATTCCTTACAATATGGTCCAACTGAAGGTTGTCTGGAAGAGATCGCTGTAAGCGATAAGACCGCCAATTGTACCTTTTTTAATATAATTAACTGTATCATAAATTTTGTTCTGTAAATGAAGTACAATAAAGTGTATTTATCTTATCTTATATTATATTATCTCTTTTACTCGAAATTAGAATAAAATTGACAAATCAAATATTTCCTTACAATTCGTCAAAGTTTAGGTAAGCCTTAGGTAATTTTAAACATTTTTTGAAGTCTACATAAGTTCGATTTACGATTACGATTTACGAAGTTTGATTTATATGAGTTCTACTGTAATACAAATTTGATCATATTTAGGTTTCCATCCAATCCAAATGTCAATGATTTCACGTCATCGAATACTTAAATTACCATTATATCGATAACATTCTATTGACTACCCGTTGAACTCACTATAGCCTGCTGTAGTGTAGTACTGCCTTTGTGTGAGTGCATGCTGACGCGATTTGCACATTGTATGTATTAACAAACACATAAATCCCTTTTGAATGTGTTACCCAATGGGAGCGAAGATCTCCAAGAGTGCGTAAATGCAATGTGTGCGTTTCTTTGTATTTATTCAGTGAGTCATTGTGTGCGTAAATTCAGTTGAACCCTTGGACTGCATAGGATATTAGTGGGACAGCCTATCTCCTATTTTAGATATCTGTGGATTATTCTCACAAATTAACATTCTACTCACAAATTAACGTCTGCGATTTTAATTAACAAATATACGCTCAACGAGCGAATTTGAGTGTCGCATTTATTATCAATCTCATCATTCGCACTGCAGATGAGTAGATACCTCTTAAAAATATCTACCTCACCTCACCTCACTCATAAAGTATCTACCTCACGGGTGGATGCAAAATGCGCTGCAGCCTTTAAAGGCAGGAAAATAGCAGAAGTTAAGTACAATTTACTGACGACTAGGAAGACCTTTTAAATCATCAAAAAAGCTACCTTGGCCACTAAGGTTCTTTCAAAAAGAAAAGAAAGGAAGGATGGCTCAACTATTAATGCTCAAAGATTGTAAAAGACTTTCCCCGAGGTTCTTTGTTATTGAGGTAATTTTGGTTCACTAAAGATATAGTAAATGATATAAATAAAAAAATCAAACTACACAAAAGATGGAAACAAACACATTGTGAGCATACCTACGCAAAGTTTAGTGCTTTACGATCAGAACTTAGAGCTAGAACTGAGGAAGCTTATAAGTCATAATCCCGTAATGTAGAGAAGAGCATATAAAATAATCCAAAAGATTAAAAATAATAAAAATATTCATCATAACATATCCAGCTTAGGATCAAAGGGTGGCTTTGAACCACAAGTAGCATATAACGGAGAGCTTTGTTCAGGTGTAAAGGTGGCCGAGGCATTTGCTCAGTATTTCTCCAGTGCGTTTTTGCCTAATTTACCCAGATTGGACCCAAATATATTGAACCTAAGCTCTGAGGGAGGATTGGTTTCTGTCAACGTTTTCTCAACTTCTTTGTTGACTACTTGCGCGATCGCACACAGTTTGTCAAGCATGGTTGCTTTGAGTCCGGGCCTTATAATACACGCTCAGGTGTTAGTCAAGGATCTGTGTTGGGTCCACTTCTATTCCTAGTAATGATCAATGACCTTGTAAATAAAGTTAAATTTGCTAAATGCCTACTATATGCCGATGACGTAAAACTAATAATGGAAATAAAAAACGGGAAAGAATGTGAACAGCTACAAAAAGATATAAACGCCATTTGGCACTGGAGCATTGAAAACAAGCTGCTCTTCAACACTAGTGAGTGCTATATCATGACCTACGGTCGCGGGCGGCGACCAGTTCTTTTTAATTAAACTATAGGTGGTCAACCAATTACTCGTGTCAACAACATAAAGGACCTGGGAGTGACAAGTCATCAGCCTTCTTTACAATTGTCTAGTTCGAAGCAAACTCGAAGCTAGTGCCTGTGTCTGGAACCCTCGTACAGTGACCCAAATATTGATGATCGAAAAGGTGCAAAAAAACCTTCCTTAGATTTCTATTTAGAAAGATATACAACTACTATCCTTATATGGACCCTACTAACTGTCTTTTAGGAATGTTTGGTTTTAATTCTTTGGAGGTGAGAAGAGGCTTTGATCAGCTTTCGGTAGCCTGTAAAACCGTTCGTGGAGAAATGGATTGTCCTGAGCTCCTTAATTTATTCTGTCGGTTATATGTGCCTGGTCGTAGGCATCATCAGCGCCGCCACCAGCGTGAATTATTTGCGAAGCAGCCGCATCATACTTTCGCTAGAGCCAAGTCTCCAGTATGTCGAACCCTAGATATGCTAAACGTCCTCCTGATTGGCTATCCTGAATGCGATGTGTTTGTCGGTAGATGGACAGACATCAGGCTAATATGTTCGGTTTTCTGCGAAAGAAAGTATGCAAGGATGTCCAGTATTTTGTATTGAATTTTGTATGTTACCCTAAAAATAAATTAAGTAATTGTTGCTATGTTAATTAATGTAATTGGTTATAAACCGTTTTATTTAACTATAAATACATAAATAAAAATAAATAAATAAACGTGTAATGGCCTCATCTCATGGATTAAAGCTTGCTCAAATAAACTTTCTCTTCGATCCGTTCCCTATATGAATTATTTCCCTTCCCCACCACGTTGGTGTTTGCTTGGACTCTAAAGAGTCAGGTATGGCCCAAATGTTTGGTGTGGGACTCATCCCGTTACCCAAAAGATTTTTTACAATGCTCTAATCCGAAGACACATGGACATGTATGTTCCTACTCGACCCTGCCAATCAATCAGGTCTTCAAAACTAGCATTCAGTCCAAATGTCTGCGTATTATATTGGGTATTATGAAATCATCCCCAATCAACGCCATGCAGGTCGAGTGTGCGGATCCTCCCCCTCTCACTACGTAAAAATTTCTGGCTAATCGCTAATTCTTTAAAATAGTAAAAAAAATCCTAATCGTCCTTTACTACGAAACCTAGAGGAACTATCCATCGTGTTTCGTGTGCAATAGTGGTGACCGCCACTTGCTTAATATACTACCGTGCCTTCTTCGTTACTACCTCCAGTTCTCTCACTGCCCCATTGGTTAGCGTTAGTTAGCTAGCGTTAGCGTGTTCATCCGCAGAAAAAGAGGTCCTGGGGTCAAATCCCGGGTCAGGCCAAAAAGTGATTTTGGGATTTTTTCGTAAAAGAAATTTCTCAGTGTCAGTCCGAAGTCTGGAAGTAGGCGGTATTACACCGCCGTGCCTTGGAGAGCACGTGAAGCCATCGGTCCTGTACCTGACTTCTTTCCGGTCGTGTTGCTAGTCTATTCATATTAAGGCTTTTATATTATTAATTTTATTATTTTATCGTCATAACATGTTTTGCTTAGTAAATTTTTGTCATCACCAATCTTGCATACTTATCTTTTCTTATGTAACTTATTAAAACTTTAAGACTTTAACTATTAAGATTTTAATTAAATTGTTAGTAGGTTCATCGCTTAATTTCAAGTTTTGGAAGAGCGAAGTGCCCTAACACAGGCAATGTTTGCCTAAAAGGTCACTTCAAACACTAGTTGTAGAATTATTTTGCGAATGGAAAATAAATTATTTGAATATTTGAATCGTCATTTTTTTACCCTACAGTGCAATGACGGGTCAGCAACTGAGAAACACTGCCAGAAAACTCATTAGGAATCCTTTTTAAAAATAAAATATACTTAAGATTAATTACAATAATGTGTGTTCTTTTTCAACTCCACGCAATCCCAAGCACTTTTATCACTTAAATAATCATACATTTTGTAATATGCCCTGCAATAATAATATTTATGCAATATGCGTGGGCAGGCCCCCTACAAGATGGACCGATGATCTTGTGCGGGTCGCTGGAAATCGCTGGATGCGGATAACGCAAGACCGGCAATTGTGGAGATCTTTGGGGGAAGCCTTTGTCCAGCAGTCTTTTGGCTGATATGATGATGATGATGTGATTGTTCTTATATCTAGTATTTACATTATGTGTATCGCTCCTTTTACAGAAGGAATCGATATTTGTATGCGCATAGAGTAGTTTTTCATATATATTCTGAGATGCTACAGTTAGAATGTTAACCTCTTTGAACTTTTCTCTTAGCGACTCTCTCGGGCCAAGATTATAGATAGCATTTACAGCTCTTATTTGCAATGTAAATATGGTGTTCATGTCAGCAGAACTACCCTAAAGCAGAATTTCATAGGACAAGAACAACAACGTACAAAATTTAAAAAAGCAAAGATAATAAACAAAGATTACTAGCAGTATGGACACAATTCACCAACAGCGCTCAAATAGACACACATTTATTTTAAAAGGTAGTTCACATTATGTCTGGTAGTTGATGATATTTTTGCGCCGATTAATAGTTATAGTTAGAAACTTACTTTTTACTTACTTACTTTTTACCCATCGAGTTGCAAAATTGAATTTTAAGCTAAAGTCTTTACCAAACGGCAACGCGTCTCAGGATTTGAACTCGATACCTTTGAGTCTCATGTCCAGCATTAATCCGCTTGGCTATGAATGCTACATATTGTAAAACCAATTTTCTTTCCTATTAATAACAGCATTCACATTCAATTTAGACAGTCCTTTATGGGCGGGTCCAATACAAATTAATAATGACGAACTGTGCCCTGATTCGCTGAAAATGCACTACATAGTTATTTCTTGCGTCAATGTGAGTGTGTGTAAATGTGTGCGGATGGTATGGCTAATAGCTTTGCTGAGTGTACCTAGTACCTGTAATTATGTAAGTATAGTTAACTATATGACTACAAATATGTTCTGACTATTTACAAGTGATTTTTAAGTCTACGAAAATAAAACCTTGGAACTGTAACTTTGCCAGTACAAACTTGAATTTTTTTTTTAAATTAGTATAGCTGGTACAAACTATACAGTTTTTTTATTCTTTTACTGTAAATTAATATTAATAAGATTACTGAATAACATAACTGAACTAGATTCAGTGTTTTACATTAAGGATATAGGGATTAGGAGGGATTTGCCTCTCGTGAAAGCTTAGATGATACTCGTTCATCTATCGTTCAGGTTTACCGATTCTTAGCGCATACCCATCACTAGAGATTATCTTAGTGAGTCTAAACAATGCGTTACTATGGTCTATTTAAGAAATTTAAAACGATGACGTCTCCATTGATAGCTAAATGCTCGAAGTAGGGTATCTATAATTCTATATATCGAATTTGTTGGACATCCCTACCTACCCTGCAGCGGTCAGCTGTTAGTCTGTCAATGTCAAATTGAAAACATTGTTAAATTAGCTTAGTCAGCCAAAGAAATAAAAACTTTATTTTATTTTTCTTACGAATAACAATCTAATTAAGAGTTATAATTTGAATGGTTCTTAGTAAAATCTAATTCTGCCATTAGCATTTCAGAAACACCAACTCTGTAAGTTCTTTAGTAGGTATATCATAATGTTACATTCGCGGCTTCTCTACTCTACCAAACTGACATTTAAATTCACGCCTGAAGAATGTGTCTATGAGATGTATGTTGTAGTAGGTAGGTAGATGTGGGTGGCATGTTATTTATAAATGGTATAGGTAGATGTTTAGTAGCCGGTAAGGATCTGTAAGGGGCGCGCGTTCCCGTGGTCGGTGTGCACAGTGCACAGGTGTTCCATTGCGAGTGCGTCGCTGCACGCGTCCCGGCCTAGGCCGACACTGCCTAGCTACACCATTCACTTGCATATTTAACAGTATGTATCAAGATTTACCTAACAATAATGCATTCTTCATTTAATAATTCATATTTTTTTAACAAGTTTTTTCAACATTTCACAATATCTTGAGTGGATAGTGGTTTGTATGGTCATTCTAAATTGTGATGATTATGCAGAATTATTAGTATATAAATAAAAATTGCTTTAGCGTTAAGCTAATTGTATATGTACTTACATAAGACCAAAGTAACTAACTTGAAAATGTATTACTTCATGTCAATATTTATTTACTTGTTTCAGTTCACATACCAGATGTTAAAGTCAATGCAATAATTAATAAACAATTTGAACCAATTACTGCTACTAAGTGTATTGCTAAGCAGTTGGTTGCAAGTCCAAACACAGCCAGCGAGCATGGCGGGCGAGGAGAGCTCCCCAGTGGAGCTGTATGTGTACGACCTCACCAATGGGCTGGCCTCCCTGCTTGCACCCTCAATAATTGGTGAGTGTACTGCTATTTCTTATGCTTTTAAACATATGTTTATGTTTGTTTTATTTCAATAGATAGTAATCAATTTGTTGCCACATTCTGTGTATTGAAAATCAATATCTTTATCCTGTTTTGTATAAATAAGTTTGTCACACATATGATGTCAATGTGACTTGGTGTAATATTATGAGTAAGTGTAATAGGTATCCATGTAGTGCTACAATATCCTGTTAAATTTCTATATTTTGACGGGCCGGTTGGCATGCTTGGTAGACACTTGCCTTTCAAGCCACAGGTCAAGGGTTTGATTATTAACCAGGACAGATATTTGTGTGCATGAACATATCAGTTTGTCCTAAAAGAAAAGTAGTATACATAGTATATCAGTTATCAAGTTTCCATAGCACAAGCTTTGCTTAGCTTGAGATCAGAGGACCATGTGTAAATAATGTTCCAGGATATTATTATTTCCTATTAAAATTGTTACTGAGCAAAAAATATAATAGTTTGAATATCCTTAAAAGTGTTAAAAATATGTATTTGCTGAATCCTATAATATTGATGCAGAAGTGATATCAGTATTATTCTTTGCATTAGCAGTATTGTTGTTATTTGCTATGTATGCATTAGCAGTTTTGATGTAAATATTTTTATTTTATTCAAGGAATTCATTGAAAATATAAAAACAAAGTACCAGTCTGTTTTTAAGGAATTCACAAGAATTAACTTATCACAATTTGTGAAAGTTTATTCCATTCAACTATAACATGGTTTCACAAGTGCTTACATGAATATTTGTTGTTCTACCTGCTTCTGCTTTACAACTCTCTTTTTGAAAATATCTAGTTACTTGTGTGGCCCTCTTAAATTTTCATATTATTTTTTATTTGAAATAATACACATTGTAGAGGTATTCAGATAACCAATCAAGATTAAATAATAAATGTAAATTTCAATATTAAATGTAAACTAAAAGACTAACGACTAACTAACGAAAACTGCACTTATGTAATTTTGTAATAACAAATATTTTTTATTTTTTTAACTATACTAGATTTATAAATAAACCTAAGTGGTTTCTTAGAGCTATATTAATGTAATATTTTATAAATTTTTTGAATGATATATAATAAAAAATAAAAAGAAATCGAGCAGATATTGTGTTCACCTACACCTAATTGCTTTAAATAAACCAAGTCCCATGTAGGTACTTGACAACTTAAGGCGCTGAACTATCTCAATTGGGCCATGTTAAATGGAAACGGTAGTAGATGAACCCGCCGAGTTTGTTTCGCTGGATCTTCTCAGTTGGACTGCATTGGATATCATAGTAGTATTAAAGCGTGACCGTGTATAACACTGTCTGTCATAATAATAATAATTATTAATTTTACCTCAACATAGCAGAACCATTCATACAAGATATAGTAAAATATATCTGAAACTATAAATTTCCATGATTAAACCTATAAATATCTCTTTGACAATAGTCTATATATTATGGAGCTGTCGAGAGATAGATATTGAATTTTTTTTATTTCATTGTTTTTCTTCTACAACTGATCAGCTTCTTGGCTATCATCACATTTCGTGATTTAAGTAGCTGTTGGTTCCTGTAACAGGGCCTTGGCTAATTGATTTCTATGATTCTTCAGTATCTTTTGAAGAGAGAATATTGTGTTGGGATCATTTTAATAGTTATATATTACCTTACAGTTCAATAAAGCTTGAGTATCTACTTATCTCCATATGATTTCAGGTGTACATGTTTTATTTGGTAATAATTTCACCTTTAATAGTATAACTTTACAAATTGATTAGAGAGATATAAGAAGTTTTCGAAATTATAATAAAAGAAAATACCTATGTATCTGGAATAAAAATACTAAATGTGATGATACCTTAAATACTGTGACAGAGAGGTGGAACAATTGACAATGTACTTATTTTTAAACTATGTAACATATATTTTATGGATACCATAAAATTAAATTGATTCTGAAACATTTCTCCGACATTCGCCGCTGAACGGATCACCGACAACATGATTCACTTTTCATTTTTTCACCGATAGAACGTTTCAATGACAAACGTTTCGCCGACACAACGATTGACTTTTCATTATTTCACCGATAGAACCTTTCACCGGCGAACGATTACGATTCATTTTTGAATATTTAATCGATAGAACCTTTCACCGGCGAACGATTCGCCGACACATGTCCATCTCCCCTGGGGTATTCGACATGTAGACCTGTTTCCGGTTATTGTTTACACCTGAATCAAGTTGTGAAGACGAAACTTAAAGTTGTATGCAAAACTAGCAAAAACAGTGACAAAAACGTATTTCATTGTCGTCAATACATGTATCATACATGTTATGGTTATACATACGTTTTGAAGGGTTAAATTAAATATCTTATTTGCACATGCAAATAATTTTTATTATTAATAATTACCTAACCAACATGATTGATTAAAAGTGAATCATTCTGGCGGTGAACCGTTCAGCGGCGAAACTGATGTCGGAAAAATGTTTCAGAATCAATTGAATTGAATGAACTCATTTTAAAACATCTATACAAATAAATAAAATGTGAGTGTCTGTTTGTAATATTGAAATAGCCGGTTTTTACTACATAAATATGAATATATATACGGTACATACACCAAAATAACATTTTTTACAATTTTTGTCTGTCTGTCTGTCTGTTTGTTCCGGCTAATCTCTGAAATGGCTGGACCGATTTTGACGTGACTTTTATTGGCAGGTAGCTGATGTAATAAGGCGTAACTTAGGCTACTTTTATTTTAGAAAAAGTATTTTATTTTACTAAAAAACTAAATAAACTAATTAACACGCGGACGAAGTCGCGGGCTCAGCTAGTCTATAATATACCTAAGGTGAGAACTTTTAAATCCCGCATTGTAAGTATATAATTATTGTAAACAATCGTAACAAAATAGAGGGTAAATTTCTTCAACACAATATACAACGTTTTGTAGTTTCTCTTGCTGCTGTGGTACCAAATTACTGCTGTAGATTATGAATATTATTAATATTTCTAAACGTATATGCCATTAGGTATAGATACATTGTAATTGATGACACGAATTATTTAAAATTTTCTTGGAAAGTTTCGCGACCTATATTTTGCCGACACCTGGAGTCATTGGGATGTGTTTCAAGGTCTGTGTCTTGTTCTACTTACATATCTATACATAGATCTGCTCAATAAACAATTACGACCACTACAACACTAGTTTTTTTCTACATCTTTGTCATACTAATGCATGTTTACTGTTTAATAAATTCCATAACACCCAGAAATTCGTTGGTTGATAAATT
The DNA here is from genome assembly GCA_951640165.1 of Pseudoips prasinana. Classification (NCBI taxonomy): domain Eukaryota; kingdom Metazoa; phylum Arthropoda; class Insecta; order Lepidoptera; family Nolidae; genus Pseudoips; species Pseudoips prasinana. Next base: position 39,669,965 of record OX621240.1, on the reverse strand, counting down.
TACGATACGTTGTTTTATGAAACACGTTGGTCCTAAAAAGAAACGTACGTAATCACATATCAAGTAACTAACGGTATTTAATTCGGAAATATAGTAGGAATGTACATCTATATATATAAAAATCAATGCCACTTTTCGTTGTAATGTTATAACTCAACAACGCCTTTACCGATTTGGCTAATTTTGGTCTTGAATTATTCGTGGAAGTCCAGGGAAGTTTTGTACGTAGAGAAAATTTTAAAAAACGTCTTGAAAAAGTGAACAATCAACATCTTTTAGCAATTTAAAATATTTTTTTTTGTTTGAATAAATGAACTTAATAATATTTTATTTATTACTATTTGTTATACGTAGCGAAGCACGTACCGGCCCGCTAGTACAATATAAGTCAAGACGTCTTTGTCAGCAAACGCTTATATTGATTTATAAAAATATGTTTTGATTGCGAATTTGCCCCACTTTTAAACAAACTAACAAAGGCAGCCATAAAATTAATAGGCAACCGGATATCAGTGACACGCTCGTCGCCAATAAGATTTCAGAAAAACTTAAACCATTTGTCTAAACAGGATGCACGTCCCGGAGTTGCAGGGACGGAACCTAAACTAGATGCCCGTGGCAATTACCGTCGTGAAGTTCCAAGTAATAATAATAATATAATCATAATAATCATCATCATCATATCATCATCATGCCGAAAGACATCCACTGCTGGACAAAGGCCTCCCCAAAGATCTCCACAATTGCCGGTCTTGCGCTATCCGCATTCAGCGATTTCCAGCGACCCGCACAAGATCATCGGTCCATCTTGTAGGGGGCCTGCCCACGCTGCGTCTTACGGTTCGTGGTCGCCACTCGAGAACCTTTCTGCCCCAGCGGCCGTCGGCTCTGCGAGCTATGTGCCCTGCCCACTGCCACTTCAGCTTGGCAATTCTTACGGCTATGTCGGTTACTTTGGTTCGCCTGCGGATCTCATCATTTCTGATTCGATCTCGCAGGGAAACTCCAAACATAGCCCTTTCTATTGCTCTTTGGGTGACCTTGAGCCGCCTGATAAGGCCCATAGTGAGCGACCACGTCTCCGTTCCGTAAGTCATCACTGGCAACACACACTGGTCGAAGACTTTCGACTTGAGACACTACGGTATTTGGGACGAGAAGATATTACGTAGCTTCCCGAACGCTGCCCAGCCGAGTTGGATCCTACGATTGACCTCCGTCTCGAAGTTGGACCTACCTAGTTGGATGGTCTGTCCTAGGTAAATATAGTTCTCTACAACTTCGAGTGCAGAGTCTCCAACCTTAACAAAAGTGGGTGCAACATGGATGTTCGACATGATTTTCGTCTTATCCATGTTCATTTTCAGACCCACTTGTTGAGAGACTCTGCTGCGGCCATCGAGCATTGTACCGAGGTCGTCAAGGGTCTCAGCCATGACAACTGTATCGTCGGCAAATCGAAGGTGGGTGATGTACTCGCCACTGACATTGATGCCAAAGCCTTTCCAGTCCAGAAGCTTGAAGACATCTTCCAATGCAGCGGTGAACAGTTTCGGAGATATAACATCTCCCTGTCTCACACCTCGCTGCTAGTGGATAGGTTTCGAGTTCTGGTCCTGGAGTCGCACTGACATAGTGGCGTTAATAATAATATCTAGGGACAATGTCACACAGATCATCCTAGCCCCAAACTAAGCAAAGCTTGTACTATGGGTACCAGGCGACGATATACATACTTATATAGATAGATAAATACTTATATACATAGAAAGCATCCATGACTCAGAAACAAATATTCGTGCTCATCACACAAATATTTGCACTTACCGGGATTCGAACCCAGGACCACCAGCTTCGTAGGCAGGATCACTACCAACTAGGCTACGGTGAAGTACAGGATCTGGTGTACATTAACAAATCAATTAAGTCCGTTTTGTGGCAAAACCTTACTAAAACTTAAACAATGAGCCCAAACTATACTTTCTTTTAAATTGTTATTAGATAAAACAATTTTTTTTACGTGTTTTCGACGATCCCTGTTCTTCTATCGATCACGTGAACGAACTTGTGACGATCACTTATTTTTTATTATATTTATCTTCACCTAATAAAGAATCTGAATAATGCCGGGCCCCATCGTAATTGCGGGATGAATATAGGCATACAAACATTTTTAGGCATATAAATGGCTACGTTTGCGCGATGTTTTAACAAACAGGTGGTCACACAAAAATAAAAAATGGGAGTGAGGAAAATATCGCAACCTTAATGTAGCGCTGTCTATATGAACAGCCAAGCGGCTATTGCTGTGAGACATCCCTCAATCTGTACGTGTCATGAGCAGCGGTTCCGTAAGAAGGTACTCCACTTTTATTTGAATCCAACACAATTGCAATGTATGACATACAATTATCTAGAAGTGAAGAAATGGAAATGAATGCAAAGAAATGGATGGAAAGCGAAGTATGGTTATGCACAGTAACAGAATCGGCCTCAATCTCATTATTAATTGTTTAATTTATGCGTCCTATGATATAGAGCGAGTCGAAACAAATTTTTACTTTCTATCTACCCTGGCAGAGAAACCGCTGCACTTGGTAGATTCTACACTATTCCTGCAGCGGTTCCTCTCATACTCTAACTACATGTGACAAGCCCTAAGAGTTCGTTTTCTTCGGAAACGTTTCAAGTTAGTAGGAGGTACATCATTTATCATAGCTTGTAATGGACAAATAAATTATTTTGATTATTCATACCTTACGGTACGGTTAGGGCCTTCCCTACCCTGTTTGTTGGTGATTTCAGATAAGTTTAGTTACTGTAGAACGTGCCATAGACTTTCAGAGCCTCCGTGCAAAATAAGTGCTTATAATATTGTGAAAAATAAAATACTACGGTACCTACTGTATACTACCCGTAGTAATTCTTTTTCGCAATATCAGCGCTATCCCCGACCTCAGTGTGTAATGATTAACAACACTTTACGTTCTCTTCCTTCTTGGTTTTACGAGAACTTGATGTCCTGATTTTTCCTGTACGTAGGTATCGCAATCACATGTGCTGTTATAACTACAATACATTATAATATTATATTATAAATTTGTTTGCAGGGCGTCCAGTGGAAGGAGTCTGGCACACCGGCATAGTGGCATTCCAACGCGAGTTTTTCTACGGCGGCGGGGGCATCACCAGCTGTTCTCCGGTATGTACCCGCATTTACTCATTGCTTCACTCGCTGAGCTTGGAAAACCCAGTATAGCACGTGGCCCTCTTTTGATATACATGATAAAAGAAAGCTCAAAAACAAAGTCGAGCATACTTCTAATCACTCTTTCTTTTCATGCTTACTTACAATAAGGCAGTATAGTATATCCTTTGTAGTAACCAATTATTGCTAAGCATAGTAAGCTCATGACATGACTGCTACAAATTATTTAGTGTGCGCGTGTACGTCTGTCAGTTCGCTTGGTTACTATTTTACTATAATCAATTACTGTCAAAAGTGCTCAAGCACGGACAAATAATGTTCGTCGTAACTTCTCCATATACGCTGTTATGAATTGGCAAAGTGCACTTTCTGTAGAGCCAACAGGACTTCAGACGAACAGGTGCGTTTCAACGGATTCAGTAAATGCACAAGACTTGATAAATTACGTCTAAATATTATCACGTTTAGTACGGGAATATTTTAGTAAACACGTGGATTGGACGCATTATTACTTGTACTTTGTTGGAATATAATTTTATTACTAAGTAACTGGGCTACCGAGCTTAGTTCGTTTAACTCAGGGCTCACGACCTTCTCAGACATGAGACTAATAGACTTTTCTACCCCTGTTTTTGTAGAAAAGGTAAACACATCATCATCTTTTACCAGTTTTAGTATTCATTTTATCAAGCAGATTTTGTAATATGTTTTCACTTATATGTTCAAACATTTCGCTTGGCATCGGGTGTAGGTATAGGACCTTCTGTCATACAAGTCGTATAAAAAACTCTCCTCTGTCTAATGGCTTGAGCTACCGCACTACAAAATATTATCTAAATACTGTAAATATCGATGATTTTTATTTCACAAACTTTATTAAATATAATTTTTATAGTCTAGGGATTAGTTAGGTATCTATTTAAGTATTTGTCGAGACATGCTTGAACAACTTTGAATATTTTGTTTAAATAATTAAAAAGTAGAGTTCAAGTTATGATATTTTTCAGTATAAAATTCACAAAGTTTTCTCCTAGGTACTTTTATAAATCCCTGAAGTTGCCCATTCCTCAAAGGTCATCCGATCACTATTTGTTATTTTGCTAAGAGTATCGTGCATAACAATAAAATGCCTCAAATGGTGTACAAAAAGGTAAGTACATTCAGAATTATGAATAGCTACAACGCAAAGCAAAAAATAATCTAAAGCTCGCACAACAGAGAGGCTCATAATATCAGATCGTTCCTTAAAGTTAATTATTTTATTCAGATTTTGAGACTTCTTTAGTAAATGATAATATTTTCGTTTGAGCCACCGCCTTCACTTAGCTGCGACATGCCTTTACAAAATAATGAACACACACATACGTGTGTCCGCACTGTTGCAGGCAATTTCAACCAGAGATCCGGCGGAGACGTGAAAGTGACTATAACAAGCAGTTATGTGATGCCCGTAGTAGTAGAACTTGTTACGCTTATGGCAGTTTTATCAAGATGTTGCAGATTGTACTACAATAAGCTTACAGATGTCGACATTTTTAGCGAGACCTCACATTGCTTTAAGAAAATAAGTTTTACATTATATTTTTGGGCTCCATAATCCAACTGTAATGAATCCTATAGTATTTATGTTTAAGTTCTCAAATATTATTAGCAATTAGTAAGTTAATATAATTACTATTATAAGGAATATTATAATATATTTCGTAGAGATAATTAATATATTTCGTAGAGAAAACGAAATTACCACATTGCTCAATAGAAACAATATGCTAATTACCATATTGCTTCTATGGAGCAATGTTTCTTTGGCATTAGTCAAATCAGGAACATTTTTAGAGACTTTGTCTTGCATTGTGACAAGTTTATATATGTACATAAAATATAGAATAGCGTTATCATCCGAGTGTGAATGCGAATGCGAGCCCGCCGCGTAGATTTCCGCCCTCCATGCCCCTTAGTTTCCATTTAAGTGTATCGATGAAATGACCCTCCGATCCTCAATCGGATGACAGGCCTCCGTCCCCACATAGTAACGTACAGCGACGGATGTACGAAACGTCTCTTATAGTAGTCGTGCCATGCGTGTTCACGCCAGTTACCGAGCTGAACCCTTCTGATGAAACCCTTCTGGCGCGCGTTAATACGTTTTTAGTCCAGACTTCTCGGTAAGAACGCTGATCTTCTGTTAGTAGATACACGTTCAATACCTAGTAACTGCCTACTTAATTACCCGTCATATGCATTCGACGTAAGCAGATGTAGAATGTGAATGTTTACCTACATACGTGCTGAGGTAGATCGGATGGGAGCAGGGCGGTATCGGCTCCCACGCGGATTTTATTCTTAACTAAAACAGTTCTAACATCATGTATTAGATTAGTGTGGACATTTTTGTTCAAGGAAACAACGCGCTGGAACACGCAAGTTTGGAAAAAATAACCAAACAAACGATATACCCAAAGGAAAATACTACGATGTTTGTGTTGTGTTGTGTTCTTGCAATTAAATTAGGGAAAGGCAATAAAAGTAAACGTAGGATGGAGTGCAATGGTGTGGTCACTGCTACAGATGTAATGCAATAATGTAATGCGGGCGTTGTCTGATAACAATCAAATGTAGTCCACTATATTATTTGGTCTAACCTTATGTAAAAAGTGAGATAGCGTAACAGGACACTGAGACCTGGAGGCAGTACACGAGTCCGGCCCTCTTACTTTACGCCGTAATTTCTTACCTAAGGACATAAACATGTATCTCATTTCTAGGCCCTTTACGCTTAGCTCTTAAACCCGTGTACATAATGGCATCAAATCATCACCGTGGCGCGACTAATATTGTAGGAATAACATTATAGTGGTAGCTATTTGATATTCTGATGAACTAGCTCGTCTGCTTACAAAAGCAATAAAAAAAAAAAGTCATTATTTTTCCTGATATGCAGACGATTACGTAGCCTAGCGATATATGTTGGCGAATTATATAATAATGACATCTTGGGACATTATTTACACACGGGCATCTGATCCCAAACTAAGCGAAGCTTGTACTATGGAAACCAGATAACTGATATATTACATATATTACGTTTCTTTTGTAAATACATATCTACTTATATAGATAATTACACCCAAAGTCAGTAGATACAAACAAACATGTTCAGGCACACAAATATCTGTCCTGGGGCTCTACATCGTTTTCGTGAATGGCGTTCAAATAAATACAGGTTACAAATTGCATAATGCCAGGGGCTCTACCGGCTAAGTCGCTGAACATCGATTTCTTAAATGGCGTTCAAATAAATAAAGGTTAAAAATGACTTAATCAATCGTTAAATCGGCTTCAACGTTCACAATCGATTCCGGACCATTTATGACGTCACATGTGGTCATGGAAGCCAATTTAACGATTGATTAAATCATTTTTAACCTTTATTTATTTGAACGCCATTTAAGAAATCGATGTTCAGCGACTTAGCCGGTAGAGCCCCTGGGTGGGAATCAAATTAATTTTATAATTAATTTATTTTTTTTGTAAATTTTAACACCTCTACGCACTAATTCATGTAATGCGTATATTCCAATATTTTTGGAAAATTGATGATGATGTCCTCCTAGCCGAATTTCGGCCACGGCGGCCAGTCTCAATAGAGATTAGCCATCTGCGCGGGACATATTATAGTGCTCAAGTGTGTGCGCAAACACAGGAGCACTTTCTATTCCATCACTCTCATGATCCGATGGGACGCCTAGCGACACGACCGGAAAAAGGTCAGGTACAGGACCGACGACTTTACGTGCTCTCCGAGGCACGGGGATATAATACCGCCAACTCCCAGACTTCGGGCTGATTTTGAGAAATTTTCTTTTTACAGAAAAGTCCCAATATCACTTTTGGCCCGACCCGGGATTTGAACCCAGGACCACGTTTTCTGAGGGTGAGCACGCTACCGCTAGACCAAGGAGGCAGTCAAAATTGGAAAATTAAACAGACAAAGGCATGGCTTTCAAAATTAAAAGAAGATGCAAAAGTACTGTGTTTCGGATTAAGACTGATTGAGAGAGTTTAAGATAGCTGTGAGTTACATTTTGCTAAACCCAATATTCTCTATGTTTTCCTAGTGGCTTTGTTAGAAAGGTTTATGCTGTATGGAATGGAAGAATTAATAGCTGCTTCAACACCCAGCTGAAGCAGCTATTTTGTGTGTGATGGATAGTGACGAAATGCCAATATTGTATTGTGTTTTTTTTTTTTTTTTGAATCGATTACATGCTGTATGCATGCCAAGCATTTACCAATCACGCCACAGGCCCGTTTAAATAAAATACAATATACTGTACTAGAATACTTCTCACACGGTAATTGTTCATTAGATAAAGCTGACACTATAATAATTGTGATCTTAACTCTTGCCACAGTTATAACGACTGTTATTACCAAGTAACAGCACATTATTGACAGATTGACGTTTAGCTTTTTAACATTATATTATCTGTAACATCCGAAAAAATTATTATAAAACAAGTGACATTCAAAATAAAGTAAAAGAAAAACAAAACCTAATATATAATCTTTGAAACTATTTCTATCCCTGTTTTTAATTTTAAACATCATGTTTCATAATTTTTGACAACAACTGGCTCGCGCCAGATTTGATGTTTCGAGCATATGGATATAATGTTTTATTTTTACAGTCAATGTAATGTAACAAGATTCTGCGTTTTTTAAAATTATACAGTGTAAAAGTTTATGTACAGACCCCAGCACATCCAGCTAACCCAACCTGTCAAATTTCTCATATAGATTTTCAAATTTATCACAAAAGCATAAGGTTCACTTTCAATTGGGGAAATTTGACAGATTGGGGTAGCTTGATGTGCTGGCGTCTGTACATACTTCACTTAAACTATTTTCTACATATTCATCTGACTATAAATGCTCCCGGCCGGCTAAATCTCTAATCTTGATGGAGATAAGCCGTAAAATTATAGGTCATAATACTAATGTTGTAAGTGTCTTGTAATTTATTGTACAACTAATATTTGTATGCCGTCAAGAAACAAGATGAGCTGTTTACTGCCTATTAACAATACGTGACAATAACTTACGCGCTCTTGTGTGTGTCGCCATTAAACAAATAAATATCACATCAGGCAGAGCAATAAACTGTGAAATATAACTAATCTAATAAAACACAAATTACTATACTCTTGCAAAGAGTTAATCTCTCAAACAAACGATCATAAAAAAATCATAAAATGTGTAATTTAATGTCATTGCATGTAATATTAGCCGCGTATTAATACATTTCGTAACTCGAGTGGCCGATATTTTTAGATTATGTATTAAAATTGTCGGTGCAGATCATAGACCAGTATACCCTGAGCCTGCGATACATGTGAGCGGGTCACTGAGCTAGGTCACGCCGTAGTGGTACCGTCTATGTATACTTGGTGAAATTGTAAACAGTGTCTATTTGGATGCGCGGCGCACCGCCACCGTTACTGCAACTGAGTGCAGTAAACACACCTCTTGCACTCGTTACACACTTCCTTATTTCTGGTTATTCGGGTATCGGGGATGTTACCCACTGGGCCAAACGACATTTTATTTTAGGTACGGGTCGTCGTGCTCCAGCAGCACTGGCGTTCATATTCATATATTTTTCATAAACATGGGTTAGGTTTACAGTTGTACAGTAATTATGATGTACGCCATGTTTTACCTATGGCGTATGAAATTTAGCAATTTAATAATAACATAATATACTAAACAATAATATAACATTTCTAAATAATATGGTTGCCGATATAGTACCTGTACCTGAAGTTGTTCGTCATAAAATTGGGTCTTTCTGCACTCGCTCGACTCCTTGTAATCAATACATTGGGTCATTCGCACGTATTTTCTAATTATATTCCAATATTTACTTTGCTCAATTTTGTTTTACGATGTTGGCTACATGTTGACGTTCATTCTAAAATTTCGAGTATCTTTGTTTTCCTTTTAGACATAATTAAAAGGTTTTGGTAATAATAATAATATCCTGTGGCATTATTCACACCAGTTAACTTATATACTACTTTTTTTTTGTAAATACATACTTGTATAGATAATTAAGGTATATACTTTTAAGATTGATGGGCTTGTTTACGTAAGCAAATAAGTGCTTACGTAGAAATAACTTCCTGTATAGCTCTTTACAAATATGCCTGCATGAAGCGCATCCACTCTACTCTCTCCAGACTTTATCAACCAATTTCTTCATATTCAATATGGAGCATAATAAATTAACCCCTTGTGTTCTTTAATTTAGTTTTCAATAACCGTCAGTTTCTTCGTCACTCTCATTTATTATTTACGTCACAGTATTTAGGGGAGATAAAAGTAAACGGTATTTTTGTAATTTTCAATCATTAATGGAATCAACACAGTATAAAAATAAATTAAATTCAGTTTTCAGAGCGTATATGAACTCCTAACGTACGAATACAGTGAACAGATCTTATCCTTATGAATTGTTCTGACACAAATGTATACACCCTCTAAGACACACTCATTAATTCACTCTTCACTCTTGTACTTTCATATTTAGGACTTAATTTCCCCATCAAACTGAACAACACTTTGTACATCAATTAGCAATAAATTATAACTTCCCATAGATGAAGAACGCTCAGCTGATGCATTTTGTATAAGGAGCTTAAAACATATTTTACATACCTAGTTCATACACTTGTTCAGTAACATCAGTTTTGTTAAATGGCAAGGTAGAGCTGCTTGAGTTTTCTACACTATTTATGTTACACCTTGCAGATTTTTGCAATATAAAAAAACACGTTATGTATTATATGATTGTGTTAGTAGCAGGTATACGGTTCCTGCACAGCTGGTATGTCGCCCAATGAAAACGCATATCTCTGTTCATAGCGTTCGGCCAATCCTCATGCTCATAAGTAGGCATACATTCGTGTATTTTTCTGTGGTCGCAGCACTAGCCAGACTGCCAGACAACATGCCTGCGTGCTTGTTGCAAAAACCGTTGCTAAAACTAATCTGTATTTTTTTAATTTGTTACCCCGCCTGATTTGGAAATCCCCTAATAGCCTTAAAATTAATAGACAATCAAACAAAATACCTATTTCTTGAAGATTCTTTATTATGATGTATGTTTTTGTGTGCATTACGACACGTGCGCCGCGCCGGGACAGGAGTATAATTAGACAATGCAGCGCAGTCGGTGCAGGAACTGTCCGAATTCACGCAAACGCACGCCACGTTCGACTCGCTCTATATTCACTCTAAATAGGTGACATCCTGGAGTGCTATCTCGCTCTTTCATATACCTTCGACATACACTTATCTCGTTCACACTTGGTAAGTAGACAAACTAGGAATTCTAATAAATCGTGAAGGTGACTCCTGGTCGTAGCGAATACTGAGCGAGCCAGGAAATTGTGTCAAATAGGTGCGACGGACTATTTAGGTTAATATTTGCAATCTGTGCAAGATGAGATCGAGGCGCCCTCCTTTAGTTGTTGTCTGTACCTATGGTTAATAGTTAGGTTCTGCTGAAATATAACTTAAACTTACGCAATTTAGGTATATCTCAGTAATTGAATAAAATTCAACTCTTGTAATAGTGCTCGTTGTTTACTATTCAGTCCGCTAACAAACGTACGGCCTAGCATGGTAATCAGTTCCGGTTGCCTATGGCGTTTGCATTACGCAATGGTGCATTTGATCTCTGATGGACAAATACAACATCTAAATATGAGCATTACAGAGGCGACACGAGATATCGGTGACAATTCCATTATATCCGGTTGTTGACTCTTGAAGATGCAGAAAGTATATATATATATAACATATAACAATATATAAATAACGCTAATGATATCTATAAATATGTTCGCACGTAATTCCTGTAACGTTGCCACTCCACTGCTGCGCGTTTTATGCCGCGATGGAGTATTGTTGACATTTGTACGATCCCTATATTTATTGGGGAAAAGTGCGAGCAAGTAGCAGGCTTAATCCAGAGTTATTTGTGGTGTTGCAATTGGTTGTCTCAATTTAGAGCGCCATCGAAACCCATTAAGTGCGTAAGATTCCGGCTTTTGAAGATGTTTGATAAGTGATTAGAGAATATTTCGTGCGTATACAAGGTTGATCTCAAATAGCGCAGGAATCCTGAGGCGCCCTATCTAACCATGAAACTGAACAAATTCAACAAAACCAGTTCCCGAAATCGAAATATATTTTCAGCTGTCCATACAAAGTGAATCAGCTGATCGTTATTCTTGCATATTGTGTCATGTTCCCCGTGCCGCTGTGTTATACGTTGTTCACTTCCATAGGCAAGTTAAGCTCCTCAAGTTACGTCCACTATTCAGGTGACGCTTAGTAAAAACAGAGATGTTTTGTTTGCTTTATCAACGCGCAGCGTAAACCGCTGCCGTTGCCAACCTGAATTTTTGACAGTAGCTATATTCATATTACCTACTAACATCTGCAGTACTAGGGAGAGTTTTTGGAAATATCACCCTATATGGATGAAATAAGGGATGACAGTTAGTATGGAATGATCGTCAATACTACTGTTAGAAGCATGAAATTGAAAGATAAGACTTCTGGTTAAAAATAAACAATATATCTTTATTTTATTTATTTATTTAGCCATTTATTTATGTTTTTAGGCCTACATAAATATTGTCACAAATAGGCCTAACAAGCCATATTTTTACACAAGCACCTACGCAAACCAGAATGACGGACAAAAGATAAGATAGTCTTACAATTATCAGCATAACAGAAGTATACATACATACATACATAGACTCACGCCTGTTTCCCAGAGGGGTAGGCAGAGACAACGGATTTCCATTTGTCACGATCTTTGCATACTTCTTTTGCCTCGATCACTGTCATTACATTCTTCATACATGCTCGCCGGTTTAGGGTACTTCTGACCTGCCCTTTCTTGAGAACATCTCCAATTTGGTCAGAGAATGTACGACGTGGTCTTCCCCTTCCGGTTGTCCCATTCACACAGGCCAGGTATACTTCTTTTGTCAATCTTCTTTCATTCATCCTTTCTAAATGGCCAAACCATCTCAGCATGCCTTTTTCAATCTTTGTGACTACATCCTCTTTCACACCACAACGCTCTCTTACATCAGTATTTCAAAGTCACACCACACATACTTCTCAGAGCTCTCATTTCCACTGCATTTATTTTACTTTCATTCTTTTTCTGCCATACCCAACTTTCACTTCCATACATTAAAGTTGGTACTAACACTCCATCGTGCACGGCTAGTCGAGCCTTCTTTGATACTTGCCGGCTACTCATAAAGGCGTGTAGTGCCCCATTCACTCTGTTCCCCGCATTTACTCTTCTTACAATATATTTTTCATATTTCCCATCTCTCGTAAACAAAGTTCCCAAATATACAAACTCATTCACCTGTTCGACTTTCTCTCCTCCAATCACAATATCACACGCTGTCGTGTATTCATCCCTCTCAAATACCATTACTTTCGTCTTACCTACATTCATTTTCATCACTTTCCTTTCAAAAGATTCATACATCATTGTTACCATCACCTGCAACTCGTCCGCCGATGATGCAAGTAAAACTTGATCATCAGCGTAAAGCAGACATTTGATGAGTAACTCATTCATCCTTACACCGCATTCACTTTCTTTCAAATCTTTTAAACAGCTATCCATGAATAGGTTAAACAACCACGGTGACGCTACACATCCCTGTCTAACACCCTTTTGGATGCTAAACCACTCGGTGTATGACCCGTTAATCCTCACGCAAGCTCTGGAATCCCTATAAAGAGATTTCAGTGCTTGAACAAGGTTGTCATTCAACCCATACATGGACAGTACCGACCATAGTTCATTCCTCAACACTCTATCGTAGGCCTTTTCTAAGTCTACGAAGGCACAGTAGACCTTTTAAGTTTTTCTGGAAATCCGTTAGATCAGTAAGAGGCATAACTCAAACCTCAGAACTGAAATCCATACGAGACCAAAATGGAAATATAGTGAAAGGGGAAGAATACGCGTTAAAACGTTGGAAGGAGTATTTTGAAAGTTTGTATGAAAGAGGTGTAACAGAGAGTGAACGTAGTTCACTAAGTATAGACGAGAACAAATGTAAAGATGAAATTGGTATGGATGAGATTGTGAAAGCTATTAAGGGTATGAAATCAGGTAAGTCACCAGGGTATGACAGGATAACTTCCGAGATGCTGAAGGCTGGACATGGCGTCATAGCGAGTCAGCTGTGCAGCCTAACAGAAGTATATAATCAAAATATACCCATAGTACAAGCTTTGCTTAGTTTGGGGCTAGGATGATCTGTGTGACATTGTCCCCAGATATTATTATTATTATATAACATACATTATCTATCTATATATATATAAATCAATGCCACTTTTCGTTGTAATGTTATAACTCAACAACGCCTTTACCGATTTGGCTAATTTTGGTCTTGAATTATTCCTGGACGTTCAGGGAAGGTTTGCACGTAGAGAAAATTTAAAAAAGTCTTGAAAAAGTGTAAAATCAACATATTTTAGCAAATTAAAATATTTTTTGTTTGAATAAATGAACTTAATAATCATTTATTTATTACTATGCCTTATACGTAGCGAAGCACGTACCGGGCCGCTAGTCTATATATATAAAAATCAATGCCACTTTTCGTTGTAATGTTATAACTCAACAACGCCTTTACCGATTTGGCTAATTTTGGTCTTGAATTATTCGTGGAAGTCCAGGGAAGGTTTGTACGTAGAGAAAATTAAAAAAAGTCTTGAAAAAGTGTAAAATGAACATCTTTCAGCAACTTAAAATATTTTTTGTTTGAATAAATGAACTTAATAATATTTTTTTTTATTACTATGCCTTATACGTAGCGAAGCACGTACAGGGCCGCTAGTATAATATAAAAATCAATGCCACTTTTCGTTGTAATGTTATAACTCAACAACGCCTTTACCGATTTGGCTAATTTTGGTCTTGAATTATTCGTGGAAGTCCAGGGAAGGTTTGTTCGTAGAGAAAATTTAAAAAATATCTTGAAAAAGTGTGAAATCGTAGTTTTTACTAGCTAGCAATTTAAAATATTTTTTTGTTTGAATATATGAACTTAATATTTTTTTATTTTACTATGCCTTATACGTAGCGAAGTACGTACCGGGCCGCTAGTTATCTATATACATACATGTACGTTTGCATACATACCCAATTGCACGCATACATATATAGTACATACATACCATATTGTATTTCCTTTTTCAATTAATATTATTATTTTAATAATTCAGCAATACTTCAAGGTCGCATGCAGTGCCAGATTTCACTTAAATTACATGATTTATATTACGAGTATACCGAGATAACTATATATTTTGTAAAAGAAATCCAAACACACTTTGAAAAATTTAAATTTGAAATGCGATTTAGATCTTCTTGAAGTAAATGACAATCGGCATAATTTTTATTAGTTTTATAAACATTTAAATCGTCAGCGTAACGTATAAATATTGATTGTGTGAAACAACTTCAAATGTCGTTGTCGTTAATTAATTAATTAAATTAAAAGGGTGAGTAGGTATAGGTACAAGTGTTGGGGCACGCCGGATGTAACAGTCTCACATTCTGAATTATAACCTTTAATGACAACCTTCTAAGTGCTGTTGGTAATGTATGAACGGTATAGGAGGTTATTTATTGCGGGGTAGAACTTCTATATGCAATTTTGTTTAGTAATAAACCGTTATCTACCTTGTCGAATGCTTTACGAAAGTCCGTAAACACATTATCCACCACCAGCACACAATTTTGATTCAAAAGTCCATAAAAATAAGTAATTTTGTTGATGTAGATTTATTTTAATCATGTTCCTATGCCATACATGTAACAACTTGTATGAGTAATGTATGGATAGGTCTTGAAAAATGATATTGAGGGTTCTAATATATTTTTTTTCTAAACTGAATAGTTTACGCAAGAGACACTTCCAAAGTGGTAAAATGCGTGTCCCCCCCTGTAACTTCTGAAATGAGAGAATAATAAAACTAAAAAAATATATGTTGTACATTACCATGGAAAGTTCCACCGAAAATTGGTTTGAGCGAGATCTAGTATGTAGTTATTTTTAATACGTCATATATCGTAAACTGCAATTTAATCAACTGAAATACTTGCTGCTACGGAACCCTTCATGGGCGAGTCCGACTCGTACGTGGTCGGTTTTTATTAAAATAATTTACTTCCAATCTAACTTTAATTCTTTTCGTAAAAAGGGGTTCATAGTTTTTGCTTGACGTTTAATATTATGTTTATATTATTATAATTAGCTGTAGTAGAATGAAGTATAGGTATGAGTAAGCATAAGTCTAAGATATAAATCATTACAAATAGTCTCTCTGTAACATACCAATGTTAATGTAATTTTAACCGACTTCAAAAGGGAGGAAAGTTTGCGATTAGATCCGTGTTTATTTTTAATTATTCAACCAGGTAACATAAGATATTATGATAATTGTGTTTTAAAGCAAGAAACATTTTAATTCGTTCGGAAATAGATTACCGGAAACATTGCTGCTTAGATAATGCATCAACTCTTAGATAGTCTATTCTTAATGTAGGACGAATATTATCGATTTAGTTCAAATCGTCAAATAAATTCGTGTTTTAAAGATGAAAAGAGTTGGTAAGGCAATTACTACTTTGTCGTTTACAAAACAATACTTGAACCTATTTTCGGTATAGTTTACAGCTGGCACGTGTCCTAAGTTTAAAGTTACTGAAACTCAAGCTTAACTTGCGCTCCGAGGGAAGTACGGAGACGCTCAGAACTTAAACGACTTCAGCGAACCGCCTGCTTGGGAGCACCTTGCTATGAGCGCCTTAAAACCATTTTGGTAATCATTTATTATCAATCAAAACCCCTACCCAGCAAATCTCATATATGAGGATAAGCCAAGGTGTTATTGTACCCAAAATTTTGAAAAGTCTTAGTAGCATACAAAAGATTAAATAAAATGGCTGTTGTTGTATTTGCGTAACGCCTCACCTGGAAACATGTTTGTGTACCAAAATAGCAACGCGACGCAGCACGCGACCAGCGCAACGTGCCCACTGTTTGTAGTTTACGTGGAGACAGTAGAATGGCAGCTCTCTGTTGTCATACGAGTGTGGATACAGAATGCCTACACAACCTTTGAGGAAAAGCACAACTTTATCTAGAAGTGCGATTTTGGTTTATGTTTTGTTAAAAGCACAATTTGTAGTTGTCTAATACATTCTCAATAAAATTGTGTCTAATCAAGACCAAAAACGCTAATTGTTGTGAGTTACATCAGCGTGTGTTAAATACGAATGCGGTGTTCAGATATTTTATTGTTTTTCTGAAAAGTATGGATGCTAAAGATAATATGTAAAAAGATTCAAGCGGAGATAATTTTATTACTCGACAACTGATATATGTGGCACAACTCAGGAATTTCGTTTTAACAATTTTTTTACATCGAAGCAAGAACTGGAATTTGACGCAGTTTACGTGCGACAAAATGTATAGCAACAAGATTTCGAAATATATCTCACACCATAAATAAGGCAGCAGGTAATAACGTGGGGCAATTTTGGAGAGTGTTGGACCCCCCTTGGTGATATTTCGAGAGATTTTGCTCGACGTGTGGTTTTTTAAATCTGGGCTTGATTGCATTGGAATTAAAAAACATGCTTCTATATTTTTATTTATTTATAATAGTTAGGGTAAGTATTTTAGATTACTAAGAATCACATAAGAAGAAATAACGTTAAAATTATAACGCACGAATGGAATTACGGCAAAAATTAAAGGTAATATACTGTAAACAGAGAATGAGAATTCCAAATAAGAAAATAGGAAGTACAAAGATCTTATTGAACAAAATAAAACACTCGGCCTTATATCAAAATGGTTTCCAGCAAATAACCTCTTATTAAATGCAGGGAAAAGAAAATGTATCCAATTCTCATTACTGAATGTGAGACAGGTTATACCAACAGTTGCATTAAATGATGGTTCTGCTTTGTGAAACAACCAAGACATTCCTACTGAAACAATATTTCTGTACAACCTACATAAACGAATTATAGATTTATTACTTACAAAGAAATACTATTCAATTCTTTTATTTCTAAATGCTAGAATATAAAAACACGAACATATAAAATTAATGACACGTCTCGACATTATAAGCAAATCGATAAAAAAATCGATATCTAGTTAATATTTTTGGCAACACTTAAGTGATCTTTGACGTTATATGACAGCGCAACTGCGCAAGTCACTACTGCGCTTTATCATAGTGTTTGGCGAATGTTTTGATATTTCTTGTGTGTGCAGTTGTGGATTATTCGCAACAACTCGAGTGACTTTGAGAAAGAGACTCCATAATTGTAATCTGAGACAGAGACTCCTTATTGTGAAAAGTGATTTTGAGACGGGAGACTAATAGTGTCTAATATCACTTCATTATGGATAGTATAGTTCGCCGGTGCATCAACTGTTCACTGCCCCATTAGACAATCAGAGCGATGAAATAGAAGTGCACCTACGATTGCTCATGCACTTTGATATTTCCTGCTTAGTAGGCTAGACTCCGTTGAGATTGACCGCCTCTACTCCATAATATTACTTAAGTCATAATTTGTCTAGTAACTAGTCGGCAACCAACGTTTCTTTACCTAAGATGTTCAATGTTCACCCATCTATTTCCATGAAACTCGGCAAATTACATAAATCATGTTAATTTCAATTGAAAGTATATATTAATCCCAACATAGAACAGTAGTTTTCATCGAGGCACAATAATTTTTGCAGCGATACTAAGTTCCATAGTCACTTGGGCATTCCCCTTTATATTTATTGACTCTGTCTGAAAATAATGAATGAATTGAAAAAAAAAGAATGATGTGATTGTTTCGATGTTTTTCTTTTGTTCCTAAATATAATCTAAATTAATATTCATTCAGACAACGGATCGAGCCGATATTGTGTTTGCCTACTAAATAATGACTTTAAGTGGACCAAACCCCGTGTTCATGCCCGCTTGAGTATGTTTCGCCGGACCGTCTCAACTGGGCCGAGTTGAAACCGATAGTAGATGAACCTGCTGAGTTTGTTTCGCTGGGTCTTCACAGTTGGGGCGCATTGGATCCGGTGGTTGCATTAAAGCGACCGTCGTTTTAAACACAAGGTCCGTCATAATAATAATACCGAATTCGTACCTTAATATAGACAGAACCATCCAGACAATATGCAGTAAAATATAAATTTCAATAATTAAACCTAAACATAATCTCCTTGACAATAACTTAATACAAGCTAGCTGAATATCACTACTATTATAAAATGAATTTTATAAATGTTTTAACAATCCGTGTACCTAAATATCTATAATAAGTAACTAGAAATAATAACTGTAT
The DNA here is from genome assembly GCA_951640165.1 of Pseudoips prasinana. NCBI lineage: Eukaryota > Metazoa > Arthropoda > Insecta > Lepidoptera > Nolidae > Pseudoips > Pseudoips prasinana. Next base: position 39,651,255 of record OX621240.1, on the reverse strand, counting down.
TACTACAAACATGTTCTGACTATTTACAAGCGCTTTTTTAAAGATTACGTGAATAGAAACCTTTTTTATTTTATTTATTATTTTAAATGGGATCCATTTGGAATTCTCATACTTTTTACTAGTCAACCGTGAACGTGTTGACTAGTAAAAAGTGATTTTGATAACAAATGATATGCACATTTTAACAAACAAAATTTTTATTATGGAATAATAAACTATAAGTTGCGTACTTTCGATTTTGGTGTTGGCGTATGAACAAGTACTGTGAAAATTCATACGAAAAGAAAACTATCCATTATTAAATTGGTACTGAAATTCTATATGACGTTGTCGAAAACGACGACTTGACCCCTCCCCCCATGTCTGACGTTACTAATGGACGCTCCCTTACGTTAGCAAATGAATCTCAAACTACGTAGATCTAATACCTCTAAATTTCGTTATAACCAAATGTTACATTGCTGATAACTAGATCCTATCAGGTAACCAATATTTCCAACAAGAAGGGAGAAGCTCTAAATAGTAAAAGTCTTAATTTTACCGCGGGCGTAATAGATGACGTGTATACGGGTACGCATTCAGACTTACCGTACCACTAAAACAGGTTTGCTTGGCAGATGAACAAAGACAGCCTAAATTACCTATATTTTAAATTATCATAGATATGTTCTTGAAACTTCCCCGAAGTCTGTGGTAAGCAGTGCTCTTATTAGTAAATGTCGTGTGTTTGGTTCCAGGGTGGTACACAGCTAGGTCCCCCACTGCGTGTGGAGCGCCTCGGCGAAACCTTCGTGCCCTTCCAGGTGTTTATCGATTACATCCAGGGTCTCGCCACTACATCTTACACGTAATAATTTTTATACTAATTATAGGTTTTCACGATTAGCAATAGATATATGTATATCAGTGACTGAATTACGCAAATTATCATTTCATCATTTTTATACCGTAAAAGAAAGTTGGATGTGACTATGCAGTGACACAGACACAGTAATTGATAGTTTTATGTGCGCGTGTTTGCAGGCCCGGTGCGTACAACCTGCTGGAGCACAACTGCAACCACTTCAGCGACGAAGTGGCGCAGTTCCTGTGCGGCGTGAACATCCCCAAGCACATCGTGGCGCAGCCCGACGAGCTGCTGGCGCCGCCCATGCGCGCGGCGCTGCAGGGCCTGCTGGACAGCCTGGTGCCGCCCGCCTCGCAGGTACGTGAACATCCCCAAGCACATCGTGGCGCAGCCCGACGAGCTGCTGGCGCCGCCCATGCGCGCGGCGCTGCAGGGCCTGCTGGACAGCCTGGTGCCGCCCGCCTCGCAGGTACGTGAACATCCCCAAGCACATCGTGGCGCAGCCCGACGAGCTGCTGGCGCCGCCCATGCGCGCGGCGCTGCAGGGCCTGCTGGACAGCCTGGTGCCGCCCGCCTCGCAGGTACGTGAACATCCCCAAGCACATCGTGGCGCAGCCCGACGAGCTGCTGGCGCCGCCCATGCGCGCGGCGCTGCAGGGCCTGCTGGACAGCCTGGTGCCGCCCGCCTCGCAGGTACGTGAACATCCCCAAGCACATCGTGGCGCAGCCCGACGAGCTGCTGGCGCCGCCCATGCGCGCGGCGCTGCAGGGCCTGCTGGACAGCCTGGTGCCGCCCGCCTCGCAGGTACGTGAACATCCCCAAGCACATCGTGGCGCAGCCCGACGAGCTGCTGGCGCCGCCCATGCGCGCGGCGCTGCAGGGCCTGCTGGACAGCCTGGTGCCGCCCGCCTCGCAGGTACTACTGCCGCTGCGCCTACAGCGTACCATGCGTACTTCTGTTGTCTGCTAATTGGCAATGACCTGCTTACATTTTGCATATATTATATATATATAAATATATATATATATTTTTAGGAATTAAAAGGATTTTATTATAAAAAAAGAGGTTTATTCACACTTCAGAATAAATAATTAGAAATCAACAACAATTTTCTTATGACAAATCACTTATAACGATAAAATACTGAGATCACACTACACTTGGACTTGAAATAAATCGTTACGTAATCCAGCAGAGCTTCCGCTCGCGGTGAAGTCTGGCCCCAAAAGAGAGAGAGCCAGCGGTAGACTGGGCCTTATATAGGCAAAGTCCGACGTGACTCATCGCCCATCTTGAAAATTCCTCACACGGCCTCTCCTGACTTCGCGTCGACCACGACCGCGCTTCTTCAGCAGCACCAGGAGACACGGCGAAGCCATGATCGCCTGCTCCTACTGCATTAGAGAGCTCACCGTCATCAGAATCATCACCTGCATAAAACACAAACAGTTAATTATCATGGCAACTGCACAAAGATGCCTATTCAGTCATCCACCTCACACTCAAGGCACTCAAACAGGCAATCACTCTCGTAACGGAGATAAATACACTCAAAATACTTCGCTTTCAAATGTATGCAAACATCTCTTGTAAACTTCTGTCATACTCATAATTGAACAAGTTATAGCGACAAACGTAAAGTTATAGTGAAAAACGTCAAATATTGCGACAAACGCAAAGTTATAGCGACAAACGCCAAGTTACAGCGACAAACGCCAAGTTACAGCGACAAACGCCAAGTTACAGCGACAAACGCCAAGCGACACGCCCGAGTGCATAGTACCATAGCGACTAGCACTTAATAACTCATTGACTACACTATTCACGCGTACGGAGCGCACGTCTGCTGAAGCCAGGTACTCCGGGACATCAGCCTCGGGAACCACCACTGGACTGCACCGGCAGCAACCAGCAAGACCTGCCTTCCGCTCGCGCCCGTCCGCACATACGCCAAGTGTACTACAAACAAAATAATATTAAAAGGTTCGGTTGAAACGCATTATCAAAAGTTGTGGCATAACTCTTAGTACAGGACTTCCTGTCCACCACACAGTAGAGACTTCCTCTGCCAGCTAGCCACGCGCGCCAAGTACACGCCTGCCAGATTAGACGCTTCAGGACTTCAGCCTCGAAGGCAGCCACTGGGCCACGCCGACAGTTTGTTCTAAACAGCAAGTCACTCGCCTCTTTCACACGCATAAACAATTCATACGTGTAATCATGAAACAAAATTAAAGAGGTTTGGTTAAAAAGTTACTATCAAAACATGCTCACCAACTTTAGGGTTCACGCATTTCCGGATCCAACAATTTGTACATATGAATGATAGTGTACATCACCAAACGTGAACTCTTTTGGTTAGACTTTAATGAAAATCGAAATAAAATTAAATTGAACCGCGTGGATCCAAACTCCAACCTCCGTCTCGGCCTCACCTGACCATAACTCACTTGTCATAAGATTGCTTACATGACTCTGATCACACTTTGATGAAACTCAATTTGTCCTCTATTTGACCTTGTCTTTTACAAAACATAATTACATAATGACGCACATATAATTCACGTACACAAAACACATCCAGAGTACAACCACTTATGGTTCACACAAACAGTTTACGCAATTTACGGGCATCGAACCCGGGTCATTGAATGACAAGGCGATGATCTTAACCACTGCGCCACACGTGCAGTCAAACTTCAGAGGATGACTTCGAACTTATGTTGACAACTCCGCTGCTAAGAAGTAGCTTGAGAACGTGCACTGTTATTACACCTAGGTTTTAAATAACTAATTTACATTGTAGAATGCAAATAACACATTGAGTATTAAATTGAAAAAATGATAGGACTATCAAGTGTTACTTAGTAAGCTTTGTCAATACCTTGTATCATAGGCTTTTCAGCTTCTCACTCATTAGGCACAAAACAATGACATTTTATACAACACCGTGATGTCAACAGTTTGTGGTTACATTCCTCAGCGGTGGTCAATACCTACTGCTATATACCATGGCTATCATGCAATGCACACGATACTGAGCGGCACCGGCGGCGGCTATCAAACACTACGACGACTACTGACAGAGGTTAGATCGTAATTCGTAACACACATCGCAAACTACCTTTTTTTTTTTTTACATGACGAATCGGTTAGCCTAGGAGCCTTTGACTGCTTCACTGGACTATCGCAAACTACCGTGCGACAAACTAAGTGAATGGTTTCGCGCCCTGATATGGGAGCCACCTTTCAAGAAAGACTTGATCGGCCACGTGAAATACATCGCGGTATTTCACAAACAAAGCAATAAAATTGTACTTACGTAAATCACAACACAAAAATTTACTAAAATAAATTTACACTGGGGTAGAATTGTTCCGTTTAGGTATACACTTCGTAGAGTCTTTTTACAGTTATAACATCCAATAAAGGGTTGAACAAACATTCTTTGTCGTCACAATAATTCAGTGTATGAGCACGATCCACCCCGTCGCATAATAATTGTAAATTGTGAAGAGATCGATTAAAATAAACACAATGACATAATGGTGGCTAACACGACTCAACTATCGATGGAATCGTGTCAACAATTGCCTGAGTAACCGAACTACCCACATTTTTTTAGTTTATTTAACAGATTTAAAATTACTTTCGATAATTTCTTAACTAATCATGATAGTATCGAACGTACGGTGTATATTTTATTGTGCCTTGGAAGACACTTCAGGTTCACACTTACATGAGCAACACAAGGAACGTAAACGGAAATCGTCCCGTTTTTGACAAACAAATACGCCTACGTGATTGGTTATTCACTTGAGAGCGCGACTATGATTGCGATCTCGACCGCAGTGTACAGGTAGGGCGTCGGGGCTACTGCCACGTGGTCTATAAGACGCACTTTTTTCTGACGTACGCTACCAATCCCAATTCTTAAGCACTCGATTACACGAGATACGCAGCGGCGTTGGAATTTCAAAACACACAATACACAACGTGGTCGATTTGTCTTAAGAAAATCACAAATGAAAGTAACACGAGGTTAGATCTTATTAAACTTGGATGGCAACAAGCAGCACTTGGGTTCTTTATACCAATTCTGTTTTTAGGAATTAAAAGGATTTTATTATAAAAAAAGAGGTTTATTCACACTTCAGAATAAATAATTAGAAATCAACAACAATTTTCTTATGACAAATCACTTATAACGATAAAATACTGAGATCACACTACACTTGGACTTGAAATAAATCGTTACATAATCCAGCAGAGCTTCCGCTCGCGGTGAAGTCTGGCCCCAAAAGAGAGAGAGCCAGCGGTAGACTGGGCCTTATATAGGCAAAGTCCGACGTGACTCATCGCCCATCTTGAAAATTCCTCACAATATATATATATATATATATATATATATATATATATATATATATATATATATATATATATATATATATATATATATATTTATATATAATAGGTCTTTACCTATGAAATTGCCGTTTTGTATGAAAAAATTTAAACGAATTTTTTTCATGAATTTTTTTATTTGTATTAATCGAAGTAATCACCCATGCAATCAATGCATCTTTGCCATCGCAGTGGCAGTTTATTGATGCCCTTCTTAAAGAAATCAGCTGAACGGGAGGCAACAAATTCTTCAAAGGCATTTTGTACTGCCTCTCGGGTATTGAATTTTTTTCCCGCCAAGAAGTTATCCAAATTCTGGAAAAAGTAGTAGTCTGTAGGCGCAAGGTCTGGTGAGTAGGGCGGATGACGGAGAGCTTCCAACCCCAGTTCTTGCAACTTGGAGACCGTCTGCTGTGCAGTATGAGGTCGCGCGTTGTCGTGCAGGAGCAGCGGAGACGAGCGATTGACCAATGCTGGTTGGAGATGCGCCAGCTTCTCCATCATTGTGCTCAGTTCTTCACAGTACACATCTGCAGTAATGCTCACCCCGTTTGGTAAGAAGCTGTGATGAATCACACCGGCGCTAGACCACCAAACAGTGACCATCACTTTTCTAGGGGTAAGTTTTCGTTTAGGGCATTGTTTAGGTGCTGAACCAGGATCCAACCAACTTGCTGAGCGCTTGCGGTTATCAAACAGAATCCATTTTTCATCGCAGGTAACAATGCGGTTCAAAATTCCTTCATTTGTGTGTCTGTTGAGCAGTGCAAGGCACGTCTCGACGCGTACTTCGCGCTGGCGATCATTGAGTTCGTGGGGCACCCATTTGTCAAGCTTTTTTACCTTGCCAATTTGACGCAAATGGACCAATATTGTTTTGACGCTAACGTCGAAAGCTGCTGCTAATTCAGCCGTAGATTGTGTATCATCAGCTTCCACAACCGCCTTTAATTCGTCATTGTCGACCAAAGTCTTCGGACGACCGCGAGGTTCATTTTTCAGGTCGAAATTTCCAGAACGGAAGCGAGCAAACCAATAACAGGTGGTGCGTTGGTTTGTAGTGTTAGCTCCGTAAACGTCGTTGATGTTGCGTGCCGCTTGTGCCGCGTTGCTGCCACGACGGTACTCATATTCCATAATTACTCGAATTTTTGACGTATCCATGATGACGAAAAAGATTGAAATGCGATGAAAATGTAACACTAATCAATAAAGAAATGACTACTTTTGGAAAAAAGAATCCATGTTTTTAAAATAAAATTAATTTGAAATTAGAATTCTTAGCCAAACAAAAATTATTTTGATTTGAAATGGCCAGTACTGCAGAACGGCAATTTCATAGGTAAAGACCTAATATATATATATATAGATGCATAACATACCAGTATTCTGACCCATATAGAATAGCGGATGTGCAGAGTTTAAATTGCTTAGCATTCGTCAGACATTGGGGATAGGGAAAAGGGGAGTCAGCCGTGGTTTTAGGTCATCATACGCCCATCACTCAGTTTGTTTAATAGGACATTATGCCTGACCTACATCAGTTTAATGTTGCCTTGTATTATAGGTTTAGTAATCTGTTCTAAAGCCTGGTGGATTTTCGTGGAGACCTGAGTTCTGCACAAAAATTGTATCGATCCAACATATGCTAATCAAATATATCAATTATAAAGTAGCCAATCGGCAATCGCTGGCTAACTGATATCAAAATAGGCGTGCTCTGGTGCATAATAACCAGATTTTGGGCTGCCAGTCGTTACTGGGTTTACAGCTTTAAGGAACAGTATTTTGAATCAGTTGACGATCGCGATCAATACATTGGAGCGGTTGGACCTCTCAGCTGACACTTGAAGCTATACGTTGGCTTTTAAAAGCTACCGTTCGAGCTTTAAATTCGATTTGAACAAAAGTATGGTGAAAATGGCGCCAAACACCTCTCGACAGTAGATAATATTAGGAAGTTTTTCGAGGACGAGTGCCGGATAGGTGACATGGTGGTTGTCGACCGACCTGTCCGCTACGACCACGGGACCACGACTGTACTGTCTGCTTAGTGGACAGAAAGAAAGGACCCCTCCTCATTTGATGTCTTTCAGAATAGACAGTCTATTCTGGGCCATCGGAACATGCTCTTGGAGTTTGTCTCCATTTTGGAGCTATCGTCGTGGCGTCGCGCCGAATGGTGGTTAAAAGCAGAAGTTTATGCTTTGGTTACTTGGATGCCCTTGCTCAAGCCCATGCGTGAGTAGTAGGGGGCAACATTTGGCGCAGTTGTGCACAACCACGAACGGCATAGGTAGTGTTCTTGACACGTAATGCGATATCACCATAATTTTTATAACGAAGTGATATTTTTGGCCAATTTAGAAGGTCAAGTTTTTCAAAGAGTTTGTAGCCCGCCCGCATGTGCACCTTCCTGTAGCTGTCGTTGCTTGAACCTGAATATTGGTCTGACGGGCCGTTAATTTGCTTCATCTTGTTCGGTGGTTCGAAGTTCAGGAGGTTAATTTTTGTAAGTCACTGCGCTCAGTAGGGAATTAAATTCCTGTGCCGCGGGATACCTTACAAAATATAATTATAGGGTACAAAGCACAGCCATACTGAGAAAACTTACTTATGGGTCACACAAATAGTTGTCCTGCGCGGGAAATGTAGCCGGGACACGAAGTGACAAGGCGGCTATTTTATACGCTGCGTCACACGTGTCTACTACGAAGCTCCTCATAATTATAATATTTATACTTATTTGATATTTTTATTATATACTATGCAACAAATATGTTGTAATGAATTATTATTATTGAGTCTAAAATGAAACTAAGATTATGTTACTTGATTTATACTAAACTGTCTGTTACCCGCGACTTCGTCCGTGACAATTTTGAATTAGTTAATATGAGAGTTACACAGAGATAGCAAAATGATAGTTGTAAACGTTACTACTACACTTGATGCATAAATAATAATGATGGCCGAAAACTGTGTAGGGAGTGAGAGAAGTCTTATTGTGTGAGAGAAGTCTTATTGTGTGAGAGAAACAGGAGACCGGCTTCGGTCATACTTAGTGTTACCAATTAACACTAAGTATAAGGTAACACTAAGTATGACCGAAGCCGGTTTTTTAAATTTCCCGTGCACCAAAACACTGTTTACTGAGAAGTGACATTGGTATAGTCTGGCATTTCACTCCCCAGTAAAAGCGCGGTAAATTTTAAATACTAACATTGGTAACACTAAGCATATATCAGGAATAATCTTTAATAACAAAAATAAATGTTATTTTTGTAAAAAACAATTTAGAATTGCCATAAGCTCAGGGAAATTTTATTCGAAATAGAGTGAAAAACATTTACAAAAAGACAATGATCAGTTATCGAGCGGGATGAAAAATGATTGAATTACTAAAAAGGCTATTAAAAAATAGGGGTTGGTGATAAAAGGTAAAAAAATTAGGGTTGTCTGTATTTGTTAATGCCACATTATAGAAAAATCAAAACATACTTTTTTGTCCCAAAATTAAAAAAAAAATGTTTAGGGTGAATAACCTTTATCACTTAGGGGTGTGAAAAATAGATAGTAGCCGATTCTCCGACCTACTGAATATGCATAAAAAATTTGGTAAAAATCAGTAAAGCCGTTTTGGAGGAGTAAGGTAACTAACATTGTGACACGAGAATTTTATATATTAGATATACACACATCAACAAAGTCTAGGGATACGTTATTTTGAAATCAAACATGGCTTTATTGTTTAAAACCTATTTAGTTTCCTTAAAAAGTTTATTTACAGATTTAAACCTTGTCTATTCTTTATTCAAAATTTAAAAATTAAATGAGAAACAAATGAAAACACGCAAAGCACAGCGCAATCTTGAGTTGTATCTAATTTCAAGAAGTTGCATTAAAATTTTTTTTGCGTGTTAATTGAAGAAAACCTGATAAATTGTTTTATTTTCTTTTCTCAATTGGTTGTGTAAGCTTTTTAGCGTCATGCCACGCCATCATTTGAGTCGAGATGAAATGTTACGGGCAGTTGGCATGTTACAAAACGGTGCTATTCAACGCGTCGTTGCTGAGTCTCTGGGCACAAGCCAAAATGTGGTATCCAGGCTGTGGTCACGTTATCGCGCTACTGGAGATGTGGCAGAACGGCACACAGGTAGATATCGTGTTACCACTCAGAGACAGGATCGATTTCTCCAAATGACCGCCAGAAGACTACCCAATATCACAGCGATGCAACTAGTGCAAAGGCTCCAGGAGGGTCAGCAGCTGCTGGTGAGCGACCAAACCGTGCGAAGGAGGCTGCATGAAGTTGGTCTTCATGCTCGCAGACCGCTACGAGTCCCAGCGCTGCGACGTGGCAATCGCGGTAGGCGACTTTTATGGGCTCAAGAACATTTGACATGGAGTGATCAACAATGGTCATTGGTGCTGTTCACTGATGAGTCCCGCTATGGATTTCATCCAGATTCGAGACGAACACGCGTTTGGAGAACTCCAGGCAGGGTCAGCCGTCTCCGACATCCACAGGAGGTCCACTCTTACCAAGGCGGGACAATTATGGTGTGGGCAGGAATACGAATCGGCGGACGAACCCAACTCATTTGGATTCAGGGCAGCATGACTGCCCATAGATACCGTGAGGAGGTAGTAGAACGTGTCATTGTCCCGCTCAGGGCCCTAACGGGGCAAGAATTTCAGCTCATGCATGACAATGCACCTTCCCATACAGCGCGGCTGGTGAGGGCCGCCCTTCGAGAACACGATGTTCAGGTATTAGATTGGCCTCCGCAGTCGCCAGACTTAAACCCAATTGAACACGCCTGGGACATGTTACAGCGAAGAGCATTGAGGGATTTTCCGCCCAACTTGACAACAGAAGAACAACTTTTCGAACATTTAAAAAGAACTTGGGACTGCATACCCCAGCAAGACATTGACACCTTAATTTTAAGTATGGAAAATCGTTGCCGCTGTGTGATTAATGTTAGAGGAGGAAATACCGATTACTGATTATCAGATTTGGTAAGATTTTTATTCATTTAATTCGATTGAATAATTTTATAAGAATAAAATGTTTTTGTTCACTCAGTAATTTTCTATGGCTTAATTAATTTAAGACTTTTATTAATTAGAAAAACAAAATCGCATCGTGTTGTTAATGTTTAAATATCGGCCATGAAATTATCTTTAATTCTTCCATTTACAGTCATAACAAAATGTTTATAGTTTTCTAGATAATCAATGAAATGTTCAATATCCCTAGATTGTGTTGATGTGTGTACAGGCTGACCTAGGAGTTGACGTTAAAACGCAAAATTTAGATACTTTATGATGAGGAGTATCTAAATCACCCCCATGTATGTTCTACGATTTTGCGTAGTTTTCGAGATAGATTTTTTTTTATTATTTCCGCAAATTTCCCCTAACATGAGTTTTCGATATTTTTCGTGTTCTGTTTAATATTTCTGGTTCCATTTTTTTGTGATAACTAATTAGCGTAGTTTAACCTAACGCCCTAAAAACTATGGTTAATCTAATCATTGCAGAACTGTGTTAGAATTTATTCGAAAGTTTGAATTTTATAGCATTATCCGCAATGCAAAGCGTTAATATAATCTCAAAAATGGGAAATCATAAATTTCATCGTCCGGCGGGTCTCGAACCTGCACCATCTACCAATCCGAGGTAGGCGCTCTGCGTTAAACTACGAACGATAAACGCTGGCAGATCAAATTTAGGCTTCCTTTGCTAACACCCTCCCGGAGGATGTAGGTATTATCTATCGGTTTTGTTTTCTAGAAACATGGCCGACTGATATGTTCACAGTTGCATGTGAAAGATCATATCATATTGATAATACCTTCCAAATTATTAAATTTGAATTTTATAGCATTATTCGCATAACGCAGAGCGCTTACCCCGGATTGGTAGATGGTGCAGGTTCGAGACCCACCGGATGATGAAATTTATGATTTCCCATTTTTGAGATTTATTCGAAAGTTCAAAATTACGGTTTGAGTTCAGGACTCATAAATTTTCAAAGTATCAAAAATACTCAAAATCATATGGGGGTGATTCGGACACTCCTCACCATAAAGTATTTAAATTTTGCGTTTTAACGTCAACTCTTCGGCCACCCTATATACTAGTACTTTAGCTATGAAGTTATATAATTTTAGTCGTTTTCTGATACGTGCCTGTTTTTATTGAGCGTCTGATGTGGTACTTCCCCGCTTACGCTGGACGCGGTTTCTTTAAAAACCTTCGAATCAAAGCCCCCAGGAAATCGAATTGAGTAGAGCCGGGGGTGCGCCGCCGAAGGACACCTCATGCGATTCGGTACTTCATGAACTCCCCCACCCTGACCCCTGCCACATACGCGCTACGTCGAACTGGGTGGTTTCTCCTTACGGCGTAAGCGCATCTCTCTCTCGGATCTATAGCGCATCAGTCGTATGAGGTGCCACCCGAAGGTCGAGTGTTCTTATGACCGCCATGATACATGCGACGCCGTTCCCGGCGAGGCGTACCGTCCGTTTGAAACTTTCCTTCTGGGTTATGACGAGTGTGTGGTCTGCTTAGAATACGACGCTAAGCGTACTCCTAGAAATGTAGCTTAAGATAGTGGTTGGAAGCTGTGCTATAGTGAACACTGAATTGTTGCAGACGATGTACTCCAACGGCGGCGTGCGCCACGCGCGCCATGACAGCCCCGACTACCTCACGCTCAACGACCAGATCGCCGAGGCCAGGTGAGTGCCGCGACACGGCGCCAGTTCGCTGGACTACCTACATGTCTCCACTAGCAACTCGATTGCTTCGGTCGCATAGTCAGAAATCACATCAGAATAGACTAAATGTATTTTAGTCTATTCTTAAGTGACTAAAGATTTCTGACTATGCGACCGAAAAAGGTTTTTATTCACGTAGACTTTAAAAAAGTGCTTGTAAATAGTAAAAACATGTTTGTAGTAATATAGTTCAGTATACATAATTATTTCTAGTTACCTATAGATATTTAGGTACGCGGAGTGCTAAAATATTTATAAAATTTATTTATAATAGTAATGATATTTAGCTAGCTTGTATTGAGTTACTGTCAAGAAGATTATGTTTAGATTTAATTATCGAAATTTGTAGTGACTAGTATTCTAAATAATCTACTAACTCAAATAGTATATTAAATTTTCGTGTATTCTTACACTTAGGTGGCGCAGCGGTAAAGACAGTCGCCTCGTCACTTTATGTACCGGGTTCGATTACCGCACAGGATGTATATTTGTTTGACCCATAAGTAGTTGTTCTGAATCTGTTTGTGAAGTACCCCGCCACAAAGGGATTTCTACACATAGTGCTGTCCTAGTCTTAAACCCCTAACAGTTGGCGGCGAAACGAAAACAAAGCCTTTGTACTTCTAGTAGCTATCAAACGCGCTTTTAAACTCAAAGCTTCGTTGTTCAGCAAACGATTCCAAAGATAAACAACATTCGGACGCTTTAATATAGATTTAACCACTAACGCCTCTCACTGTCGCCATAGTAGAAACATCTTTTTATTTTATTTTTATTTGGAAAACTTACAGCTAATACAATCAATAATCAAATATTAATATTAAAATAAGGCCAATTACAAGTTTCCACTATTATACAGTGTCTATACATAAAATACAGTTGAGCATTGAAAAGATAGCATTGAGCCGCGTTGGAAAAGTTTTGAGCTTATATTTAACTTATATAGTATTTCCATAATGCAAAATGCAAATCTATACTCAAAACTGAGAAATCTTAAATGTTTTGGACCGGTGGGAATCGAACATGCACCCTCTACAAATGCACCATATGCTATAAAATTAAAATATTATAGATACAATCAAGGAAATAACATAATGCAGTGTGGAAACAGCTCAGCGGGGCAGTAAAGGGAGTACCTTCTCCGTTGCAGCTACACAAAAAGGGTCTTACTTAGGAGGTCTTGGATAGTCTCCTAAGACCAGTTTCGTGTAGCAGCAACGGATAAGGTACTTCCCCTTACGACTCAGCTGAAAGTTTCCACCCTGTATTAAGTGGAATCATGCTTCCCCTAAATATATTGCTATTTATTTGCAAATGCAAAAGTCATAAAATGGCGTGGTTGGCAAATGCTTGCTTTTCACGCCGGAGGTAGTGGGTTCGATTCCCACCCAGGACAGATATTTGTGTGCATGAACATGTCTGTTTGCCATTTAAACATGCCTGAGTCTGGGTGCTATTTATCTATATAAGTATATATTAACAAAAAAAGTAGTATATGTATGTAGTATATCAGTTATCTGGTCTCCATAGTACAAGCTTTGCTTAGTCTGGGATCAGATGGCCGTGTGTGAACAATGTCACAGGATATATTATTATACTAAAATATAAAGCTGAAGAGTTTGTTTGTTTGTTTGCCGGAACGTACTAATCTCAGGAACTGCTGGATCGATTTGAAAAATACGTGCAGTGTTAGATAGCCCATTTATAAAGGAAAGCTATAGGCTATATTGAAAAATGTTTCAAAAACTGAGTTATTTTTCCTTTTGAGAGCTTCCACTGCGTGCGCTGCACAAACGGTCAAAGTGTCGCAAAAATCATGACTGACAGAATTGTCCCCCTTGAAAAGTTCGAAAAAAAAAGTTCGCGGAAGCATGTGATCTTTTAGATGGACGAATAAATTTAAGGTTTAAAATAAGTTTCACTTTAATAAAGCTGTTAGAAAAAACCATTATCCAAAGTTTCGAATATAATATTTAATTTCAGAGCTCCGAGCCTTAGAAGTACAAAATCCGATGTTTTGCTGACTCTAAATTCGAAATTAACATAGTTTAAGATGTTGAGATTACGGACATATAGTATACGCTTGTTAAATAAAAATAATGATAATGCATGGCATATAAAAAGCGATCAGATGGGTTCAAATACTAAAATGAAAAAAAAAATGAAATGAATGAACCACTAATGTTCAGAGCTCTAAACTTGTATTTTAAATAAATAATTCTTAGACATTGATTCGGCCGCCTAAGTCTAAGCCAAATATTCTCTTGCAGCGCAATTTTGGTAGCATTAACCTTACTAATCTTCTAGAGGACGCCAGCAGCATTGATTGGACAACGCTCCTTAACGCTAACACCATTGATGAAAAAGTCGATATTTTTACGTCAACAATAGTCAATTTCTACGACAAACATGCTCCTGTCCGGCCGATCAGATTAAAACATCTTCCAGCACCTTGGCTTTCAGATGATATAAAAATACTTCTCCATAAGAAAGTTATAGCAAAAACTAAAATGAAGATACGAAAAACTGATCATCACCGGGATAAATATATCAGTATAAGAAATCACTGTAATAAGGTGTGTAGGGATGCACAACGCCAGCATATTCATAAATCTGTTCAAAATGGAGACCCAGAGAAAGTATGGAAATTTCTTAGATCTATGGGGGTCGGAAAATCACGACAAGATAGTATTCCCAAAGACCTAGACCTCAACTTGCTTAATCAGCACTTCTCATCTTCGTCCAACTTTGACAGGACTGTAAAAACCTCCACAATCAACTATTTATCATCTTTCCCGGCTCCCAACTTTCCACATTTTGACTTTAGTCAATTCTCTGCTTGTGATGTTAAGACGAGCGTATTGTCAATAACATCTAATGCTATTGGTAGCGACTGTATTAGCCGTAACATGATCCTACCTATCCTTGACGAAATCCTTCCCATTATCTGCCATATCCTCAATTTTTCCATTTCTAGTGGTGTCTTTCCATCCTTGTGGAAAAACGCACATTCCTTTACCAAAGAAATCCCTTCCCACTTTAATTTCCCAGTACCGTCCAATATCTATACTTCCTTTTCTATCCAAAGTTCTTGAGCGACTCATCCATAACCAACTCAGTGTGTTCCTACGCAAGAACAATCTCCTCAATCCTTACCAATCCGGTTTCGTCCAGGTCACAGTACGACCACAGCCTTGATCAATGTTACGGAGATATCAGGACAGGCATGGAAAATGGCAAAATGACAGTGCTTACATTGTTGGACTTCAGCAATGCCTTTAACACGGTAGATTTTGACATCCTTTTGGCCATTTTACGCTCTATTAACATATCTCCAACGGTAATTGACTGGTTTCGCAGTTACCTGTTTGGACGTCGGCAGCGGGTTCGCATAGAAGACTCTTTCTCTTCTTGGTGTGATACTACTGCTGGTGTACCACAGGGTGGCGTCTTATCTCCTTTGCTTTTCGCTATATTTATTAATGCTATTTCTGACCAACTTATTTCAGCCTACCACCTTTACGCGGATGATCTTCAAATATACACCCAAACACCTTTTGACAAGCTATCGGAAGCCATTAATGTCATTAACAAAGACTTATCTCATATAAGTAAGTGGAGCATGAGATATGGTATCAATGTTAATCCAGAAAAGTGTCAAGTCATTGTTGTTGGCAGCTCTCGGAAAATTACTAATGTTGATTGGTCCCAAATTCCCCATGTCGTTTTCAACGGCACTGTTATACCATAGACTGACAAGGTGAAGAATTTAGGTATTTATATAGACAAGACTCTTTCCTGGGGTCCACAAATACAAGAAGTTAGCAGAAAGATGTTTGCTTCTGCTAGTTCCCTAAGACGCCTACGAAACTTTCTCCCTACTGCTACCAAAATTGCACTTGCGCAGTCCTTGCTTGTCCCTATCCTTGACTATGGTGATACCAGTTATCTTGATGTCACGGAGGACCAACTTGATACAGTATTCTGTTCAATCCCGCTACTCCTCTCTATCTCAAGGAACGTTTCAAGTTTCTTCACTCAACTCATTCGAGACTCTTGCGGTCTTCAGAAAACTTACGACTCAAAATGCCAGCGCATTCCACTAATTTCACCGACAAATCCTTCAGTGTACAAGCTGTGCGCTTATGGAATGCGCTGCCAATACAGATCAGGTGCGCTCAATCACAGCATGTATTTAAAAATATGGTGAAACAGCACTATTTGACGATATCTACTAGGCAATAAATATACTGCTTTCCTATTGTGAAATGATATCCTTACACTTATATTTGTAAATATATTTATACATATGTATATATCTATCTATTTATATGTATGTATCTATTTATGTATATGTATAGTCGTATGACTCTAGTTACGTATTCGTACGTAATATTAGATTAATTTAGATTAATAACTTCTAATTGCAATTAGTACATCTTCTGCTACCTTCATCAGGTTATTTTCAATTCTGGTCCATTCAACGCACAACGGTTGCCTGGAAGAGATCGCTTTTAGCGATAAGGCCGCCAGTTGCATAATAAGTTTATGTCCTTGTTTGTAACCATTGTTATGTTTTACTTATTTTTGCAATAAAGTGAACTTCTTCTTCTTCTTCTATAGGTTTATAGGGCCGATTTGTATATACTAAATGCGAATTCAAATTATTATTTGCCATGTCCATCTGCGATCAATAGAGGCGTCTGGTAAACTAAAAGATCTGTAATTTTCTAACGCCAAGACTACCAACACCGTCACTACACCACCGCCACCACATACAAATTGAACATTTTTGTAGTGAAATATTTTCGTTTTTTAGTAGGCCTATCGATAATTAGACGATCGTATGAGAGTAAAATTTAAACTACGCGCCACGTTAGGCACGTTTCGTTATATGGGATAAAATAATGATTTGACGAAGATAGGAGATGAGTTATATATTCCAACGCGACGCGAGGGGAGCTAATGAAAGCGATAGAAAAACATGTGGTACATATACACGCCTTATTTGAACAGCTGACGTATACGTTGTGACATAAGAAGATTCACTTGCATTGCCTGCATGGAGTTATTTTGAAGCAACCTTCTATTTGGATCCATATGTTTGGTTTATATACGGTGTCAATTTAGTTATATAAAAGCTTTGAATCAGGGGAATTTAAAAAGTCATAAAATCCAGTTATTATGACCCGTACGTAACGTGTGAAAATACTGACATTCTGCATTTTGGAAATTGAAAATATCGTAATATAGCATTTTGAAAATTTAAATTTTGCGGCCTGTTTCACCCGTAGTATATGCTTGTAACTTTATCGCTCCGAATAGTTCCCTGTCCATGACAGCTGAGTATACGTAGGTGGTGGCCGTGGGCGCTGGCGCGGCGCGGCGCGGCGCTGCTGGCGCGGGCGGCCCGCGCGCTGCGCCCCGCGCCCCGAGCCGACTCCTCGCACCCCTTCTGACACTACGCTTCTGCTTTTATTTCTTTGGCTTACTAATAAACTGATGCTGACTCTTTGTGTGTTCATTGTTAGCGTTCTCTCAATATTTAATAATTGGGAGAATTCGAAAGACGCATTGGGTGTATTTTGCGACTAGTCCAAGCATTTGATTGTGTTCAAAATGATACTCTTATCAGGAAATAAAACACTATGGTTTTAAGAACAAGGCTGTCGAACTTCTTAAATCATATTTGGGCAATAGAATTCAGAAGGTCGACATTAGCGGTAAACGATCAACGGGACCACTAGTTTCCATGGGTGTCCCACAGAGTTGGATTCTCGGCCCATTTTTGTTTTTAATTTATATAAATGACCTACCTTATTACGTAAGGGATAGCCGCGAAATTGTTTTATTCGCGGATGACACTTCCTTGACATTTAAAATTAATCGACAATGACTAAATTTTGACGAAGTAAACAATGCACTCTCTAAAGTTGTTCATTGGTTCAATTTTAATACTCAATTACTCAATGATAAAAAAACTAAAGTGATTAATTTCTCCCTGGCCAACACAATGGTGTCAGGTTGGACCCTGTTGAGACGACTGTATTTTTAGGTATCACAGTCGATTCTAATTTACAATGGCACCCACAAATTGAAACATTGTCTTGTAAATTAAGTGGAACATAACTATAACTCATGTGGAAACGGCTAAAATCATTTATTTTAGCTATTTTCATTGCATTATGTCCTATGGGATTATTCTCTGGGGAAATTCTGTTGTTATATATAGAGACATGTATGTATATCAAAAAAAGCTGTACGAGCTATTGACAACCTTGGTAATAGCGTTTCTCTTATGACCGGTTCCTTTATTTTACGATCCGTCATTGGACCAACGTTACCATCCGTAATTCAGCTACCGATACCGATGCAAAACTAGTGTTCCACAATGCCCTACCTGCGACGAACATCCGTAGTTTAAACCACCTACGACTCGTTCGGCGATGAACCTCTCGCTCCTCTTCACGATTAGTTATAACAAAACGTCTACGTCAATTATGCAACTAAAATCATTTATTATTCTGTAATATTATGTGAGTAATAGTACAAATTACTGTACTTATAGTTTCAGTAATAATTTAATTTGCGTTTTAGGTTTAAAATATTTATAAATCATTAGTATTGAAAATTTGATGTTACGAGTGCATGGTGTGAACAAAACGCGCAACATGAAAGCGCATGGCGCATGCGTCTGTCGTCTGACGTCTGTCCAGGAGTATTTCATGGTTTCTAAATAAGTTTTTAAATTGAGTATTTAATCTAAGATTTGTGGTTATGAAATCTTAGAAGATAGAAAAATAATCAACCCTTTCTAACGGAAAACAAAGCCATGAATTCTCTATCAGTTTCAGATCTAGACATCACGGAAATCTCCTCAAACACTATGTTAACTACCAAAATAAAATACAAACGACTGGTATACCGACCGAATTTGACTAGTAATCAAAGCAGTAACGCCTCGTTATTTTGACAGTTCCGTGACAGTAGAAAATATTTATAGGAACACTTTCGAACGCATCTCCATACAATAAGCTTACTAACGTCCTCCCATCCGTTAGTAACCAGACGTTGGTTATTTGGATAACGACTAGTATTTTTTAGGAACGGTTATGCGTTACGGCTGGCAGAAATTCTAACTATTCGTAGTAGAAACGATTCGTTTTTGGAATATAGGAACCGGGCGTTAGAGAAAAGATTAAAGAAACAAACTTTCTAACTGTTGATTCACTTAAAAGTGAAATTCGTAATATCCTCTCCTGCTCCTGTCCTTTCGAATGTGCCCTTGAAAAAGAAAGTAGCAAGACCTTCTTTAAACGTAGAAAGTTATTCCATTTTGATGTATTTCATACTATGTTTGAATATTTATTAAATCATAGTTTTATTTTTATTTTAGACTATGATTTAATTTATTATTTTTATCATTTTAAACAATTTTTCAGACATCTTTAAAAATAATTGTATATAAATGGCGTAGCGATGGCGTTAAAGCCCCTTAAATGCGTTAAGAAATATCGAATGGATTGTATAAATTCGAAGTGCCAGTACCACGGTGCGGTAGCGGAGCGGTTAACACACATGGGGCCAGATACCCCGTGGTCGTGGGTTCGATTCCCACCCGCACTTAAATTTATACAATTAATTTTAAAGATGTCTGAAAAATTATTTCATAGTAAACAGGAGAAGGTGCGATGGCTGCTGAGTCGAGACGTTTTCTCTTAATTTAATGGATTACGGGTTGCCAGACAAATACAACATGGGTTTAGTCAGGGCTAGAGTGAACGAGCAACTTATACAGGTACGCGCAGTCCACCCTAGACTACCACCCTTCATCACGTGGGATTGTAGTCAGATGCAAGCCCATTATTAAAAAAGTAAAGTCACTGATATAAATAAAGATTTGTCTTTTAGTGACTCGTAGAACATGGTGTGCCCTCGGCAATTAATAATATAAAGATTAACACATCTTACAAAACCTAGAAAAAATAATATAAAAGCTAATTAAACATGTGCTTCACAACCAGTTCACCTAGATTAGTGGTCGTCTGTCACCGGGCGTTTCACTAGAAACTTGTTACCGCGCACTACTACTTTTTGGAGTCAATTAACTGCGGGCGTATTTCCGATCCGGTATGACATTGCAACCTTTTAAAAGAGCCTATCCTTTTCTTCAAGGCCGACAAAGCCTCTGGAGTTGCGAGTGTTCATGGGCGGCGCTGCTCACTTAACATCAGGTGACACACTTGCTCGTTTTCCAGAGATGAGATGCCACGTCTCTCCTCAGGGCAAGAGGATCAAGTCAAACTGCCGCCAAGGAAGATTCGATTGTCTTTCTTTGGATAAAAATAATGACCAGCGCTTCTGGATAGCATCTTGATGGTTACCAGATAGACCGATATGTTTCTTTGAGCTTAATATGTTTAAAAATATTTCGATACGATTGATTGAATCAATGGCTTCAATGGTAAGTACCTACTGAGGAAATTCTATGCTTTTTATTATGTTCGTGAAAATCTGTTAATTTTAAGTGATGTGATATTTACATGTATCGTGGATGCGGTCGGGTCTCGATGTCGGTACCAGGCAAATCATTACCTACCTTTTGGTTTACCCGACGTCTGATGATGATGATGTTATATTGTTAATTGATAACTCCGCTGTACGTTTGTCTGCCCATCTGTCTGTCTGTCAGCGGGCTATCTCATGAACCGTAAGTAGGTAGACAGTTGATATTTTTCACTGTCTTTTGCTATTGATCATACAATTAATAATAAATATAAAGTTTAAAATAATCAACATAGTTTCTTCATGGTACGGTATCTTCGTGTGCGGGCTCGCCTCGCACTTGGCCGGTTTAGCGGCAACGCATAGCGTAAATCAAAAGTGGCAGAGGGTGCTGGTTCGATTACCGCCGGATGATTAAAGTTATGATTTCCCAGTTTTGAATGTCACAAAATATTCTGCATGTTCGTTAACAGTTGGTGAGGTATTCTTTTTCATCCTAGGACATTATTTACACACGGCCATCTGATCCCAAACTAAGCAGAGTTTGTACTATAGCAACTGATATGGAGTCCTCCTGCTGTTTGACCAAAAGTAATCTAACAAAATAACACTTGACTAACAACCTTTGGTAAAACAATGGGTTTCGCCAATTGATCATTTTACTAATTCAATATTAAATTAAGTATTTGCTTTTCCAAATGATCAACACTTAAATTTACATTTTATATGTAACTAGCTGTGCCCCGCGGTTTTGCCCACGTTAAACTTTATAAATTATAGCATAGGTACATACCAGGGTTAATCCAGGGTGTCAGCTCACTCCATCTAAATTTTATTAAAACCGCTGCAGCAGTTTATACGTGAAGAAGTAAAAAACATACACACTCACACACAAACTTTCGCCTTTATAATATTAGTGTCATTAGTGTAATGGGATTATTTTACACAATTAACGTTTAGCAACTCAGTTACCAGATAAAACTACTATTGGTCTAAAAACATTTGATAAAATGTATTAAGTGACAAATGTTAGGGTCACACCCATACAGCTTAGGTCAGCGAGAAGCGAGGCGACGGGCGGGTAAGGTTGGTATAAGTACAGCCTAGAAGCGGCTTTAGGGCGTTTAACATTTGGACAAATGCTTAATTTGCGAAACATATTAAGTATTTGGTGAAATGAGAATAGGTCAATTGACATTTTAATATTTAACAAGTGTAGTGTTTGATAATGGATCAATTGCTAACTGAGATTTTGAAAGATGATACTTTTGTCAAATGTCTCGTTTGCCAAATGTCTCGTATGCCAAATGAACATTTGGTGAAACGTTGTTTGTAGAATGTCCATTTGTCAATATTTTTTGGTCATACATTACTAATCGAACTGATATAATACTTATCTTTTGTAAATACATACTCATATAGATAATTACACCCAGACTCGGGACTAACAGACATGTTCATGCACACAAATATCTGTCCTGAAATCTATAGACAATGTGCGAATTTGAGTGTACGTACATTAGCTGCCCGCAGCCGTTAAGGTGTCTTATCATATGTGTGTTTCCGCCGATACCCATCCTGAGGCCTCCGCAAACATTGTCTTTATATTTTATATATTTAGATTATTTAAGTTGCGCCTGGTCTGTGTAATACATGAAGTCGACCTTGCTCGGACCCTAGTTAAAACAAAACCTATATTTAACAGAGCCTACCTATCTTACGATAGGTAGGCTCTGTTAAATATAGGTTTTGTTCACCTCACGTGGAAGAAGCGGGGTCCCACCCACCGTTTGATAAATAAGAAGGATCCGCTATGCCTGACACGCATACGCAGAATTTTATTTGATTTTGTTTCTAACGGTGGTTTCCACAAAAGGGCTGGTAAACGTTAGTTTATTGTCTTAGAGTGGTGTCCCAGGAGCTGGAGCAGCGCCGCAGCACTCTAGCCGAGAAGCTGGCGCGCAAGGAGCGGCGCCGCGACAAGAAGCGTAAGAAACGTGGCGACAACGGAGACGAGCAAGGTGAGTGACGTCGCTCTCGTGTGTTAGCAAGCACACCGTGGCGACTGAGGCAAGACGCGGGCAGAGTGGAGCCGCCACAAGGTGCGTAGGAAACTTGGCGAGACGGACAAGGTGGGTGACGTCACATTTTTACGTTGTATTGGAGTCCCGTCTTATCTCAGCCAAAAAAACACTTACTATTTGTAAAGAATTTTCCTATGAATGATCTTCTTATCTTCTTTTCCTAGCTATATAAACCTGTGCAATGATGTCTTGCAATAATGACGGATACAGAGATTTACCTCTGTAGCCGCCATTATTTCAAGATTATTTGTAATCCGATTTCGTCATCATTTGAAATATAAAATATCGCCCTCGTCTAAATAGCGATCTGATGTTATATCATATTAACATCCGCAATAATACTTGCGTGGTTATGTTTATGATTCATCCACAAAAGTGCATCGCGTCGCCGGCAGGGAGCCACTACCCACGACATTAAATGTGCCAGAACATCGCCATTAGATAAAAAGGGTCTCAGTTCAGAGTTAATAAACCGGGCAAGTGCGAATTAAATGCACGTCGAACCTGAAGGTCCTCACGATGAACATTAACAAATTAACCGTATTATTTTATTTTAAGACCATAGACTTTTTATGGTATATGGTATTAGCATATGTTCAAAACAAGTTACAGAGGTAAGGAGGATTGGGACAGTTTAATTCTTAATAAAAAAGGAAATATAAATATCTAAAGAAGATCCCTGCTCTTATCACGTCAATTCCGTAAAAAATATTGACTATAAATTGAGAATTTTTAGAACAAATAAGTACATTTCACAAAAAGTACCAGTTCCACGTAGTAGTAGTAGTTCCAGTCAGTAGTCACGATCAGATCATTTTTTTATGTTCTAGTATTGACTGGTTGTCATCCAGTTAAGTTAGGTATATGTAATATTGTTACATCAACCGATAATTTAAAAACAAAAAGTTCAGTTTCAAATGACTCAACATTTTAATCGAATACTCAACATCTTTCTGCGGCTATAAACAATCCGCCCACCGCGAACTTTGCCAGTGGGATTTAAGGATAAACGATCTTAATATTGAGTTTAATAAAAAAGCATGCAATGTAGCTTTTAATATGTAAAACAGTCGATTACATCTATTTTTATTGTGTAGCAATCAATATTTTTCTGAATATTGATTTGATTAATTAAGAACGCTTATTGGTGGTAGAAATTAGTTTTGACTATTATTTTACTGGAAACCTACGAATAGTATCATTATCATCATCACCATAATCATCATCACTATATTAATTGAAAGACGTCCACTGTTAGACAAGGCCTCCCCCAAAGTACTCCAGTAAGTTTCCAGTAAAATGATAGTCTAATTTCTACCACGTAAATCAGCGAGAAGCAATTTATTACCGACGCTTAAAACAAGTGATCGGCTATTTATTGCGAGCGTCAGTTGAACGATCGACAAATAGGCCGGGAGTCACTCAACACGATGACAAGGGGCAACGACCAGCACAAAAGTCGATAGATGTTAACATTTTTAACTTTGTCTACGGCCTTTCACCCTCTCCATCTAGTCGATCCTGACATCCATTGCTCTACCTAAAAAATCTGCTTTCTACATCAGTTCTACTAAATGTTGAAAGGTGAAAGGCCACGGCTGGATTTTCTCAAGATGCTGTCTTTTAACAAAGATCAAAATTAAATGCAAGTTTAGTGCAACCCTAGATCCTACGGTCTTCTCGTCTAAAGTCCTCTACGATCTTCACAACTTCTAAATGTCAATTAGGTCCCGCGCCGATATCAGTGTAATATATTGCCGAGGCGGTGCGAAGCTGGAACGTCCAGGACGGTCAGTGTACAAAACGAATGCGAACATGGGAAACGGTGTAATACAGCGATCGTAGTACAGGGATCGTCGTTCGTAATTATAAATATAATAGTGCGGAGCTGGCGCAGGGCCAGCGGCGCGGCTCGGCGCGGCATTCCTCGCGCGGCACCGCTCCGACACACTCGCAAGGTGCGTATGTCCAGGGGGCCCGGAGCCTATCCCAGGATCGCGATCCTTCTCCAATAACAACCTTCTTCTGCTTCAAAAACATTCTATTTTTAACCGGCGTTAATCTAATTCCAGCGGGGCGTTGCCGCGGTCGCGCACCCACGTTGCTAACTCGACATTTTTGTGATCGGATTAGATGTGAACTTTATGTTTTGTTCGAAGCTGCCACTGGTCTTTAAATATCTCTTGTGAAATCGGGACTCTTCAAACTTTCCACAATGTGTTTTTAGGTTAACTACTAACCTATAAGTGTGCTAGCTAACGTTAAATGTCATTATCGAAAACAGCGAACAGAACTGTTTAGTACAGCAATGAACTGCTACTTTTTGAAAATATAATCCAACACGATTCATTTTTTTTTGTGCTACAAATGTACCACAAAATTTTAGGACTGTTATTTTTCTCCATTGCATTCTAGAAGTGTATCTGAAGTGTGCACGTGTTATTATTGTGGTGTTGCCAGCCGGTACTGTTGGAGCTTAGACTCCTTTACCTGTTTCATCGACAATTTCGAGTGCGAGTGAGTTATCACGAGCTGAACAGAACTGTGTTAAATAAACACAATTCAGGCGACTACAGTTCCTACTAAAGAATTCCCTGAGTCACAGATGGTCTAACTTCAGCATAGGTTGTGATGTTGTTTCCCACCTCATGACTCTGTGATTGTATGGTGTTGTCAGACATGGCAGAAGCAGTAGAGACCGCAGCAGTTCCTGAGGAGTTGTCCCGTGCTGGACCCAGCTCCGATACCCTTGCTCTAGAAGCCGACGAGCGGCGCCAGGAAGAGTTGAGGAAGAGGAACAGAGACCCGCCGATTGTTTACAATGACATCGATGTAAGTACATGCTGGTGTTTGATTACTCTACCGCTTGTTGCACTGTTTTAATTTTATTACCAAAGTGCTTATGCTTGGGCAATTCTTCGAATTGCATAAGGTCGGTTACCATCTGTATAAGGTGCAAAACAGCTTTATGATTAAATTTTAAGATATCAATTCACGCGAAGCAATTTGTTTTCCGAAGCACTATTTGGTTAAGCTTAACTCGGTACCCAATGTGAACAATAGGCAGAGTAACTCAAAGAGCACTTAATATTTCATTTATTTGGACTAAACCTGAAATAATTTAGTCATTAAAAATAAAGAAGGACTAGTCAATCATCAATGCGGATAGTAACAACAATAATTTCCGTCAATATAATAAATAAATATAATAAATTGGTTTAAAGGACGCGTCCTTTAAACCAATTTATTTATACAACTTACTTAATCTCAAAATAAGTACTGATGCTTATTTGAGCCACCAAGGTTTGCGCTGTGTTTAGAAATAGTTGCGTGTGAGTAGTAAACAAACACGCGGCACAGATGCGTTCACATATATCCGAGGTTTATCTTGTTTACCAACAGTACAACAGTTCTGTTTGCCATGCCGCCGTACGTCACTGCGATAAACCAATAAGCAAACGCATGACTTTAGTCATGGCCATGCTATTGAAATGATAGCTATAGAAAGTAATAGGAGACCTTATAAATATTCCGGGTATTTCATATCTGGATATCAACACAGACATAGACGTTTATGAGATAAAACGGAGATTTTTGTTGTGATTAGAAAATAAATATTGGAAGCAGGGAGTAATAAGTAGGATGGAAAAACCGAAGAGTCAAGAAGAGAAAATAGAGTAGTAAGTGCTCTTATAATAATAAAGATATAATAATAGCAAAATATACAATGTATAGTATTTTACAAGACTATCTAAAGACAAAGATAGAGATTGCCATAATATCGTTTCCGGGGTAGAAAATTAGGATATGATAAGAATTGTATATTCTGGGCGGGGGGTGCGCGCGAGTGTGAATAACATTCGCTGAACCATCACTCCTCCGTCTCCTCTACAGTGAAGCCAACTTTCCACTCTTTATTAGTTCATATGAAACTACGGGATTTGATTGGATTGTTTATTTATTTACACATATTGCAAAATTCATTCTTTACAAAATAAATAAATAAATACAGCACGGCCTTGATACTCCGTACCCCCGTACCCTCCGTACCCCCGGGGTCGTTCGGATTATAGAGGCGTTCGGACGAGCTGGGGTAAATGGCGGTTGCGCCCCTGCGCAACCGCCATTTCTCACAGATCCCACATACTCAAGCTGTGTCTTGCTTAAATACTTGTTTGGAATGGGTAGATGAAGTCGACATTTCTATTCCGGAAAAAATGCTGTAACGTAAATTAAGGGATAAAGCATTTTCTTTTTCACTAAATGCTACTCGTCAGAGCACTATATTGGAATTCTTTAAAAAAGTGTGATTAATAGCATTGTATCAAAGTCAAAGTCAAAATCATTTATTCCTTAAAATTTTTTCATTTATGTGAAATCGTCATATTTTTTTACCCTACCGTGCAGTGCATGACGTGGCAGCTACTGAGAAACACTGCCAGAAAACTCAGTAGGAATCCTTTTTTAAAATAAAATATACTTAAGATTAATTCCAATCATGGGTGTTGACTCAGAACAACTCAATCCCAAGCACTTTTATCACTTAAATAATCAGAAATTTTGTAATATGCCCTGCTACACAATTTGGCTTTAATAATTCTTTTAAACTTATTCGTAGATAATTCTCTAATATCATTGGGAAGTTTGTTATAGAATCTTATACAACATACCATTCGTATCTAACATACATCTAACGTACATACTTCAATAAACACATTATAATGTAAAATATTTTTGTTTTATTTCGATAAATCCCTTTCAAAATTTTAACATACTATAATCCGAACGCTTCGTGCATCCGAACAGGGTATAAATTTTCGGTGTTCGGATCATCGAGGCCCTGCTGTACTATAAACATAAAATAGGCGTGTAAATTGAATAAATATCATATTCATTACGAATTAATAATTTTTTTTCGTAGAAACCTAAATCCGGTGCCAGCCCCTTACAAAGTGAACCTTGCAAAGACGTACACCACGGCACTGATAGTATTAAATATAAATACAACTTGAGAGATAGTTATAACAGCAATTAAGGTCAAGTAATATTACATTGCTATATTCATGTTAAATAGATGAGTGATAGTCATTTAGAGAAACTTGAGTGATCTCTACATGATGGTACCACATTATATTTCATTATAGTATCTTCCGTGTGTTAAGCCAATACTTAATCAATTATTGTGTACTCCTAATGCAGGAAGATTTCAGCCACAATTTCCTAGCGGATTGAATTTAAATGGCAGTTCAAACAATATAAGAATAACGATTTTTTTAAATTAAATGCTTATTAGAACAGTCTTGTGTTACCGATGTCGTACCCTGGGACCTTACAACGATACAACTTACAACGATACCCATCCCGTCGGATTATAAGAGTGTAAGAATGAATCATATGTTACAAGTACTGAGCCTGAATATCATTGCTGAAACCCCACAAGACAGAATTAGTATAGCGATTTATCAGGCAGCTAGGGTTGGCAAACCTTCTGTAGTATAAGAACGTGTAACATGTCCAGAACAGTCCACAACTTACTGAGTCAACGTGTATTGTGGTACGTGACGCAACACGTGGGTGCCGGAAACCTGGACAAGTGTTACTGTTTATGTTTTGTCGTAAATTAATCACGTTTCATCTACAGAGCCAAATTATTAGTCTAAACTTAGTTGTTAAAATATCAAGGGACTCCGTCTTTTCCAATTCGTTGCCTTATGAGTCGGCTATGTCACTTTTCTTTTCTTTCTATTTATTGCCTTATGTAATAGTTTAACTATGCTATAATCTTGCCTTGTTAGGTTTTGCAGTACATATCATTCATGCTGTAGTTGAAGATCAGGAATGGTTACGATGATAATCGTTTAACGGCATGTAAAGCAAATCAATGTTGTAGAAGCTGTAATACATAGGTAACCAAGCTTTGTCTCTGACAATTTTGTCTATGTGATGGTTGAATGTTTTTGAATCCTGCAATGTCGTTAAATTTTCATCTGTATGCTTCCCTTTGCCAGAAATAGCAGTATTCTAAGTGTATAGACACATTCATTACCTGAAGAATCATATATGTGATTCGTAAAATCGTAATTAGCGTTCTCAAAATTGAACGAATTTGTATTGGACCGTTAAGGGATCCGAGTTTTTTTTATTCCAAGCTGTTTTACGATATAATCATATATAAATCTTGTTGAAATCGATGTATAATTTTACACCTATAAGAAACTTATTTGTATAAAACGTCTATCATTGATCCATAAATAAATGTTATAATTACGTCTAAAATTTAAATACTTGAAAACTTTTTGTTGGTTTGTCCATTACAGCGGTTCCCATACTATTTTTTTTTTTTATTTTATTTGGAAAAAAAAAACGATATTACATTACATATAACACTTATTAGTAAAGTATATAAGACAAAATCAATGCAATAAGTACAATATTTTCCACGTATTAATTAAGAGGTACGCTGTAATGAAGAATCAAGGAATCACTTAATAATTTATATTACATTACAAACTAGTCAGTCAGTACTACGACAAGAGAAATATAGTTACAGAAAACTCTGTCATGAAATAAGGAAATTTATTCAGCACTTTGGTATGCACATACACTTGTACTTTTGTAGCTCGGAATGCAGCAGTATAGTTTCATAGAAAATTAAAGTAATTAGATTTCAGAACAAGTCTTTTTGTGCGGTTTTATCACAAAATGTTGAGAAACTCTTAAATAAATAACAAGTTATTTAGCAACAATTGAACTAATCAGTTTATCGACATACTAACTAGACTAAGGACAATCATATTTCGCTTTGACAAACATAGTCACGATAAATGTAACGTTATGCACAGGGTGTGGTTGAGTTCGAGAAACTGGCCAAGGCATTAGAAGGCGTGGAGCTCACAGCAGAGGAGCGACAGAGCTTGGACGAGCTACAACAGTACTTAGTGCAGGGTGAAGGCAGCTGGGTGCTTGGAGATGATTTCCTGGCTTTCATTGGTGAGATAAGTTGTGATATTCCTACATTAGATATTATCTCTAGACTAGTCAAATTGTTAATTGCATGCGGTCAAGCTTTAAACATCTCGTATAATGTATAGGTAAACGCATAATGGGATATTCAATAAATTAAATCCAGTACCAAGAGGCTTGGGTCGGAGATACTGCCTTGGGAAACACCGTAGGTGGTCAGTACGCCTGAACTATTAAATTTCTTTATTTTGACCTATTTCTTTTTTATTTTTGATTTCTGTCGTATTTTCAGAACCAATAAACAATGCTGCAATTTTGTTTCTTTTTTTTGACAATATATTAGATTAAGATATGGTCAAATGCTTTGGCAAGATCATTCGAGACACATAATCTACGAAAGAGTTGGCATCTGTATTAATTGGATCGGTAAAGTCGGGTTATATTTAAACTAATAATAATATTGTGTTCAAAAACTACATTTTCTTTGGATAGAACGTACTACATATAACTTAACTATTGAAGCTGGGTAGGATGGATAAAGTGGTTAATATGGCGTAACTGAGTCGGAACGTGGCGTTGCAGGGCGCCTGCTGAATGACAGCGGCGTGCCGAGCGAGGCGCGGGTGGCCACGCTGCGCTGCCTGGCGGGCGCCGCGCTGCGCGACGACGTGTCGCTCGTGCTGCACCAGGACCGGCGCCACCACGCGCTGCTCAACTACGCGCACGCCATCGACGCGCACCCCGCGCCCGAGCAGAACGCGCTCGCGCTGTTCGTAAGTACGCTGTGAGGGAACACAACGCTCGTGCTGCACCAGGACTGAGGGAACACAACGCTCGTGCTGCACCAGGACCGGCGCCACCACGCGCTGCTCAACTACGCGCACGCCATCGACGCGCACCCCGCGCCCGAGCAGAACGCGCTCGCGCTGTTCGTAAGTACGCTGTGAGGGAACACAACGCTCGTGCTGCACCAGGACTGAGGGAACACAACGCTCGTGCTGCACCAGGACTGAGGGAACACAACGCTCGTGCTGCACCAGGACCGGCGCCACCACGCGCTGCTCAACTACGCGCACGCCATCGACGCGCACCCCGCGCCCGAGCAGAACGCGCTCGCGCTGTTCGTAAGTACGCTGTGAGGGAACACAACGCTCGTGCTGCACCAGGACTGAGGGAACACAACGCTCGTGCTGCACCAGGACCGGCGCCACCACGCGCTGCTCAACTACGCGCACGCCATCGACGCGCACCCCGCGCCCGAGCAGAACGCGCTCGCGCTGTTCGTAAGTACGCTGTGAGGGAACACAACGCTCGTGCTGCACCAGGACTGAGGGAACACAACGCTCGTGCTGCACCAGGACTGAGGGAACACAACGCTCGTGCTGCACCAGGACCGGCGCCACCACGCGCTGCTCAACTACGCGCACGCCATCGACGCGCACCCCGCGCCCGAGCAGAACGCGCTCGCGCTGTTCGTAAGTACGCTGTGAGGGAACACAACGCTCGTGCTGCACCAGGACTGAGGGAACACAACGCTCGTGCTGCACCAGGACTGAGGGAACACAACGCTCGTGCTGCACCAGGACCGGCGCCACCACGCGCTGCTCAACTACGCGCACGCCATCGACGCGCACCCCGCGCCCGAGCAGAACGCGCTCGCGCTGTTCGTAAGTACGCTGTGAGGGAACACAACGCTCGTGCTGCACCAGGACTGAGGGAACACAACGCTCGTGCTGCACCAGGACCGGCGCCACCACGCGCTGCTCAACTACGCGCACGCCATCGACGCGCACCCCGCGCCCGAGCAGAACGCGCTCGCGCTGTTCGTAAGTACGCTGTGAGGGAACACAACGCTCGTGCTGCACCAGGACTGAGGGAACACAACGCTCGTGCTGCACCAGGACCGGCGCCACCACGCGCTGCTCAACTACGCGCACGCCATCGACGCGCACCCCCGCCCGAGCAGAACGCGCTCGCGCTGTTCGTAAGTACGCTGTGAGGGAACACAACGCTCGTGCTGCACCAGGACTGAGGGAACACAACGCTCGTGCTGCACCAGGACCGGCGCCACCACGCGCTGCTCAACTACGCGCACGCCATCGACGCGCACCCCCGCCCGAGCAGAACGCGCTCGCGCTGTTCGTAAGTACGCTGTGAGGGAACACAACGCTCGTGCTGCACCAGGACTGAGGGTACACAACGCTCGTGCTGCACCAGGACTGAGGGTACACAACGCTCGTGCTGCACCAGGACTGAGGGTACACAACGCTCGTGCTGCACCAGGACTGAGGGTACACAACGCTCGTGCTGCACCAGGACTGAGGGTACACAACGCTCGTGCTGCACCAGGACTGAGGGTACACAACGCTCGTGCTGCACCAGGACTGAGGGTACACAACGCTCGTGCTGCACCAGGACTGAGGGTACACAACGCTCGTGCTGCACCAGGACTGAGGGTACACAACGCTCGTGCTGCACCAGGACTGAGGGTACACAACGCTCGTGCTGCACCAGGACTGAGGGTACACAACGCTCGTGCTGCACCAGGACTGAGGGTACACAACGCTCGTGCTGCACCAGGACTGAGGGTACACAACGCTCGTGCTGCACCAGGACTGAGGGTACACAACGCTCGTGCTGCACCAGGACTGAGGGTACACAACGCTCGTGCTGCACCAGGACTGAGGGTACACAACGCTCGTGCTGCACCAGGACCGGCGCCACCACGCGCTGCTCAACTACGCGCTATAAACCTTAGCAATCTATTGTTAGCATTTAATGAATGGAAAATAATGAATACTGAGATTAATAAACCCCATTCGCTGAGTTTTGTCAACCACATAAAAGAGACCTTTCTTTGAATTTTGAAACCGGTAGCGTTGATGTCTCCTGTGATAAGTCCAATCTGGCAGCTACTCTAATAAAGACCGTAACAGTCTCTTTTGTTATATAAACCATAAATCTGGCCTCCGTCGAGGTGCTATTGTGACCTTCAGTCTATAATTGAATTCGCCGAAGACCCTTCTCTTTCGAGAAATATTGCCCCAGTAAGGCTGAGGGCCGACTTTGGCTCCTTGTCCGAGTTCTACTGCCAGTCAAATGAGCTGTTCATTTTACTGGCAGTAGAACTCAGCCTTACTGGGGCAATTCAGAAGGTTTATTTGATTTGTTGCAAATGGCCACTTTCTACTATCGCATCTCTTCACCAGCAGCTTGCTATCCTCACGCCATAAAATCGTTAGGAGACGTTTGGAGACGCCATAGCTGTGACGTGATGGAGGGGGCCCATGTCGTAGTTTCTGTAAGCAACTCCAACTTAGTCTATTCAAATATAAGTGAAATGTATTCTTGAAATTCTTGTATTCTTGAAGGTCAACGTGTGCAAAAGTTAGCTCTATAAGCTTATGTGATGACTTTGTTGTATCAACCACTCAAAAAAAAACTGGGCTTTAAGCCCGATAGTAATTCTTTTTACATTCAGTCTATATAACCTCTCGGATTTAGATTGTCCCCTACATTTGATACGGTAATTAGATTTTAGGAATAACAGAAGAATTTGTTTGGTCGTCAGATGTGCAACCTGTTCGAGAACATCTCGTCGTCGGAGTGGCTGTTGTACATTAGCGAGTGGGAGCACAACGGACAGCCCCTGTCCAACATCCGCGCCACTACTAAGGTACGGGTCCTATCTTCTGCTGGTATACTTCTAATTATTCAATAAATTTTAGTTATATCTAGGTATTAGTGAAAATCACTAGTAGCGCCATAATTCTGCCTCATTTGAGCATATTTATTGGACAAAACAAATATGGAGAGATATTAAATTTAAAAAAGAAATGGAATAAAGTAGTCCCCCTGAACCTGTATGTTGGTTTAAAATAAATGAAGACGATAAGACAAAGAAAAATAATATACAGCATGTGAACAATTTAGTTACAGAAGCTGAGTTAAAAGAAACAAATTAAAAGTCGAAAAAAAAAACACTATTATATGTCAAACTATGATTGGATATTAAATTTAAAATATAAGGAGTTTATAACTCAGGTTTAAATGCTTCCCTAATATGCTCCCTGTAATGAATTCTAAGCTGTTAATACTAAAAGGCAAACGAAACAAATTTTTATGATTAATGGTTTTAAGAAAACAAGTGGTTAGATAAGCAAGATTTTAGATACGATTTTTTAATTGGACTGGACAATTTAATAATAATACAAAAACTGAGTCTTACTAATGAAAACGAAAGAGAATGAATTTTTACAATTGAAGAGGTACAAACTGGATTGGACAACCCAGAAAATAAAGATAATATTGTAAAGGCCTACAGAATAAATTTTAAAGGACATGTTAAAGTAGAAGAATTTGAAAAAGTAATATATCACTAAGTGAACTTAAAAAAATTTAAGAACTGATTAATTTACATATATAAATCAGTTATTGCGAAACATAAATATGATATTGCCACGGTTAAAGGATATGAAGCAAGAACAGACTTAATACCAGACAAAGTGCCAGCTAAATTTCTTGATAACAAATTGAAGGAAGAATATTACAATCTATTTTCTGCACCCGTTACTAAAGTATTAAAAAAGTGCATAACAGAAAATCTAGATTATGTATAGATTTCAATGATTTGAATAAAATAGTAGTACCTCAAACCCAACCATTTCCGTTAATTGAAGACCTAACAATAAAAACAAGGAATTGCAAATTTTTGTTCAACACTTAGTCAGTCCATTCCGCTACAAGTTGAAGACAGGAAAAAATCTGGATTTGAAGTGTGTGATCACACTTACAATCCGAGGAATCATCATTAATTGTGTATGATATTAGATCTATTACATAATTTACTACGGAAAAATCAGAAATTCATTTGGTCTAATAACTGTCAAAATTCATTTGAGGAAATATAGAGCTGGCTGGGCTCTCCACAAGGTCTGCCAATTTATGATGAGGATTTACCAATTAATATTTATACGGTTGCTTCTTTAGAAGGTATAGGAGTCATTTTAAAACAGATACAGCCTGAAGGCAAATAAAAAACTAAAGGCTTGCTTCTCACATAATATTAATGAAGCCCAGAAAAAAGGATTGAAAGGAGATTTGGATTGTTTAGCTATCAACAATTCATTGAAAAATAGAATATATACGTGAAACGGTTGAGAAGAAGTGACAAAATAATATTATCAGAAGAGTTTAGCATAAAATTATTTAAAGATATACATGAAAGATCAAAATCAATTTATAGTATAGAAACAAGCCACAAACAGTAAAGTTAATCAAATGTTTTAAATGTTACAAAACTAATCCCAGTTTCTACATTAAAAGAGAGGCAGAGAATAATTTAAAAAAAGCATGTTTTTTTCTGCAAGGGGAGGAGATGTAAAAAAATAATTATTATTTAATGTTGTTATCATCTAAGGTTAATGGGTAAGGCATGGACAAAGAAAATAACATAGTATGTCATGTCACATAGATGTTAAAATAGATAAAAACACGTGAAAAGTGGAATCCAACTTGGAATTACTATAAATATACATAAATATATCTTATTTATGTCTATCTTTTAATATAATCATGTTACTCACAGAATAATAAATAAATATAATGCGTTTAACTTAAAAAATGTAAAATTTTTCGTACAAACTTACATCCCCTATTTTACGCCCTTCAGGGTAGAATTTCCGGAAATCCTGAAGTATATATTTTTACTTTTAACTGAAAGGTCAAATACCATTTTTTATGCCTTTAACTAAAAAAATCGCGGATTTCCATAAAGTCTTTCATCCCCTATTTTACCCTCTTCGGGGCGATATTTCCAAAAATCATTCCTTAGTGAATGCCTACGTCACAAAAGGTACCTACTGACACAATTTCAAGTCTCTAACCCCGACCGTTTAGGCTGTGCGTTGATATGTCAGTCAGTCAGTTTTCTCTTTTATATATATACCTCTAGATGGAAGTAATAGCGGGCCTAGCTATATAGAATGTGTGACACGAAGCGGCGAAGGATCTGAATGCTAAGTTGTCCGGCAGGTGGCGGTGCACAGCGCGCTGAGCCAGGACGCGGAGCTGCGCGAGCTGGGCACGGCGCTCATGCACAACGTGGCCACCAAGGAGGTAAAGACCGTGGTCGGTATCCTTCTCTGCTACTCTTATTACTTATTACACTTACCTTCACTGCACTCGGCTTCACAGTCGGCAGCTGTACCCTTCCAACTTAAGTAGGTTACTAAGATTCAATTAAAAAGTTATTTAAGCAGGTAAAATGAGATGAGCGTTTAATGCAAAACTTTGCCGTGACATTCTAGGGATTTAGGACTAAACCAATTAAATTTTGGCGTGTCGTTAAATTTGTATTGTTCATACTTTTTAACCGATTTTGGCCCAGCTCCTGCAATTCTATCGAACAGATTTGCATCCTGCCAAGATCAGATATATAACAACACAATACAATGGTGACAGGGAGCTGATAAGGAAAACTTTGATTGCTCCATGGAATTTACTCCATTACGCCGTATTTAGAAATGCAAACATGGATTCAAATACACTGCCAGTTTCTAAAATTTGCCTATTTAATCGACAGCAAAATTGCTATTCAATAAATTCTGGGATTACAACTCCAAGTGGGACTTGAATCGAAAATGCCTTAACTTTTAAGGTATCAAATGGGCTTTCTGTGTTTAGGAAAAGCTTTCATAAACAAGGCAGTATTTACCAAAATATATTGACAATATGTTTTTCTATGATCGATTAGTTAGAATCTACTTACAATAAATACTCGTAAATAAGCCATTTTTAACAAGATCTGGTCAAGGAAACAAATACCGTCAGTTTTCGGAAAAGCACGTTTTGTCCTCATTCCGAAAAAGGATGAAGTAACTGATCCTAATGACACTAGACCGATAGCATTAACAAATACCATGTCAAAATTTTTCTTTACCTGTATTCAAACTACGAATGACACAGTTCACGACCAACTATAATTATTTCAGACCAAATCACCAGAAAGAGTTTATACCTTCATGATGTCTGGAACATAACACTTTACTAGCAGAAAGTTTAAAAGATGCCAGAACAAATGAAAGGCATATAACAGTCCGTTGGATAGATCTAGAAGAAGCATTTGGTTCAGTACAACATGAGCTAATGTTATTTACATTGCGCTGGTACAACGTTCCCCCTGTTGTTGTTGAAATCATCATCATCATCATTACAGCTAAATACGTCCACTGCTGGACAAGCCTCCCTCAAGAATCGTCTTGGGGGGATATGCCATAATCGCCACGCTTGGCAGACGCGTTGGCGATCGCAGTAAGGTGGTCATAGTAATCAGAAGGAAGCTGCTGCCCATCCTCTTGTAGATATTCCCTCGGGTCGACTTCTACGCCCCCCACGGGATGAGATGGGGTGATGATATTCTGATTCCGATATTTGTCGCCGTCACCACACAGCATTGTTGAAATAATTGCATCATATTATTCAAAATTAAAGTTTATGATTGCAACAAAAGAGAAAAACACAAAACCCCTGAGCTTAGAATGTGGGCTTATTCCAAGGTTGTTGCTTATCACCAATAATATTCAATACAATTATAAATATTATAATAGATAATCTGTTGAGTCATGATAAAAAATGGGGCTATCAGTTCATGTTGAATAATACATAAACAGAGTCTATTCTAGCGTTCTCCTCAGTATTGCGAGGACGTCCTCGCAATACTGACACGTAACCCAAAGTAATGTCAGGAACTGCTTCGTGAAGTGGATGACTTCTCTATATGGACGGACGGAATGAGGACAAAACCTAGTAAATGCTACTGGTTATGTCAGGGCAGGCGAAGTACCAAATTTACCTCTTATGATCCCGGGATTCATATAGGCGGGGAAAGAGTTTCTACAATTTCTGAAACCGTGTCAAATAGAGGCTGTACACCAGCTCTAGATGTAGTAATCGAGACTTTTTAGATGACTTAGATAAGGTAAACCAACAGCCATTAAGTAATGTAGAAAAGGCTTGGATTTACGATATTTATTGAACAACACGTCACAACTGGCCTTTCCTAGTATACGATATCGGTCAACCCTTCTGAGAATGTTAGATTCTAAAGTCATAAAGACATTAAAGTTATGGCTAGCACAGTCAGCAAACCCGTCTACATTGTTTAGGGATTCAACTAGCTTTGGAATATAACACAAGAGACCATCGGAGCTGTACAAACACCTTAGAGTCACCAAACTACACGTCTTAGCAAAATCACAAATATCACAAAAGGACAAACACGCTTCCGAGCTTGAATCAAGAGTTCACTTCCATAAACAATCTATTCGACTGTGGTGCACAGTCGAATAGAGTTGGCGAGACCGAAACAGACAGACAGAGACAAAATAAAATCATTTCTTCAATAGGACGAAAATGACAGCTATAGATGCAATAGCAATGAACCTAGAAATGCAAAACGACTGGTTACTCTAGGTGAATTTTGTATCTTACTAGCCTTAAAATGGCGCACTCTATTGTACGACTGGTTGCCTGCTCTATTAAAATCTATACGCGTTTCAGATGACTCTCCCCGACCAAAGTAATTTAGTACGATGGTGTAGCCACAGGAAAGTCCTGCAACGCTTGTGCCGAGGGAATTGGTACGGCTAGGCACGTGCTAGTAGGTTGTAGGGTGCTCCTAGATAGGGTTCAATACTCACGACGCCATGATAATCATTCGTGAACTGAGTCTCTCGGTCGCTAGGGCAAACAAGGGATTGACAACAAACACATGGACTTTGTTAAGGAAGGCTCAGTAAAGAAATGCACACAAAAGCCTTATTCAATCCTAAGTAGTGCAAATGATTGGACCATACTGATGGACACGTATGAAAAACATTACAAAATCTCAGAGGATTTTGGTGCTTCGCCATCTAGACCAGATATATTCTTTTAGTCACGAAGACTAAAACGCGTCGTGCTCATAGAGCTTACCGTACCGTGGGAAATCAACATCCATAAAGATCACGCGTTAAACAAGTATTACGACTTTTCAAATAAATTAACTAGAAATGCCTTTGTGGTTAAT
The DNA here is from genome assembly GCA_951640165.1 of Pseudoips prasinana. NCBI lineage: Eukaryota > Metazoa > Arthropoda > Insecta > Lepidoptera > Nolidae > Pseudoips > Pseudoips prasinana. The sequence continues at coordinate 39,612,586 of OX621240.1, read as the reverse complement.
TTAAGGACTACTCAGACTGGGACGGCATGGCAAGGGATTTTGCCGGGAGTCAGCGCACACTAGCCGCTTACGCTACGTGCTAGGTAGGCGGTTCAAAGCGAGCGCGATTATGAAGCGATCACACGCGAATTCAATCGCGGTGACTATGTCCGACGTGCACGCGAAGGTCTCGCGCAGCCGCCGCCGCGCCCAGCTCGCGCGAACATACCAAGCCAACTGACCGCGCGCTTCACGCCGCGCCTAGGGCTCCCGTAGGACACTTCAGTAGGTTTCTCGATTGTTTGTTATTTTCGCGCCTCTCGTAGGACGTCGCATGAGACAGCGCGGCATTCCAGCGCCGCGCCCAGCTCGCGCGAACATACCAAGCCAACTGACCGCGCGCTTCACGCCGCGCCTAGGGCTCCCGTAGGACACTTCAGTAGGTTTCTCGATTGTTTGTTATTTTCGCGCCTCTCGTAGGACGTCGCATGAGACAGCGCGGCATTCCAGCGCCGCGCCCAGCTCGCGCGAACATACCAAGCCAACTGACCGCGCGCTTCACGCCGCGCCTAGGGCTCCCGTAGGACACTTCAGTAGGTTTCTCGATTGTTTGTTATTTTCGCGCCTCTCGTAGGACGTCGCATGAGACAGCGCGGCATTCCAGCGCCGCGCCCAGCTCGCGCGAACATACCAAGCCAACTGACCGCGCGCTTCACGCCGCGCCTAGGGCTCCCGTAGGACACTTCAGTAGGTTTCTCGATTGTTTGTTATTTTCGCGCCTCTCGTAGGACGTCGCATGAGACAGCGCGGCATTCCAGCGCCGCGCCCAGCTCGCGCGAACATACCAAGCCAACTGACCGCGCGCTTCACGCCGCGCCTAGGGCTCCCGTAGGACACTTCAGTAGGTTTCTCGATTGTTTGTTATTTTCGCGCCTCTCGTAGGACGTCGCATGAGACAGCGCGGCATTCCAGCGCCGCGCCCAGCTCGCGCGAACATACCAAGCCAACTGACCGCGCGCTTCACGCCGCGCCTAGGGCTCCCGTAGGACACTTCAGTAGGTTTCTCGATTGTTTGTTATTTTCGCGCCTCTCGTAGGACGTCGCATGAGACAGCGCGGCATTCCAGCGCCGCGCCCAGCTCGCGCGAACATACCAAGCCAACTGACCGCGCGCTTCACGCCGCGCCTAGGGCTCCCGTAGGACACTTCAGTAGGTTTCTCGATTGTTTGTTATTTTCGCGCCTCTCGTAGGACGTCGCATGAGACAGCGCGGCATTCCAGCGCCGCGCCCAGCTCGCGCGAACATACCAAGCCAACTGACCGCGCGCTTCACGCCGCGCCTAGGGCTCCCGTAGGACACTTCAGTAGGTTTCTCGATTGTTTGTTATTTTCGCGCCTCTCGTAGGACGTCGCATGAGACAGCGCGGCATTCCAGCGCCGCGCCCAGCTCGCGCGAACATACCAAGCCAACTGACCGCGCGCTTCACGCCGCGCCTAGGGCTCCCGTAGGACACTTCAGTAGGTTTCTCGATTGTTTGTTATTTTCGCGCCTCTCGTAGGACGTCGCATGAGACAGCGCGGCATTCCAGCGCCGCGCCCAGCTCGCGCGAACATACCAAGCCAACTGACCGCGCGCTTCACGCCGCGCCTAGGGCTCCCGTAGGACACTTCAGTAGGTTTCTCGATTGTTTGTTATTTTCGCGCCTCTCGTAGGACGTCGCATGAGACAGCGCGGCATTCCAGCGCCGCGCCCAGCTCGCGCGAACATACCAAGCCAACTGACCGCGCGCTTCACGCCGCGCCTAGGGCTCCCGTAGGACACTTCAGTAGGTTTCTCGATTGTTTGTTATTTTCGCGCCTCTCGTAGGACGTCGCATGAGACAGCGCGGCATTCCAGCGCCGCGCCCAGCTCGCGCGAACATACCAAGCCAACTGACCGCGCGCTTCACGCCGCGCCTAGGGCTCCCGTAGGACACTTCAGTAGGTTTCTCGATTGTTTGTTATTTTCGCGCCTCTCGTAGGACGTCGCATGAGACAGCGCGGCATTCCAGCGCCGCGCCCAGCTCGCGCGAACATACCAAGCCAACTGACCGCGCGCTTCACGCCGCGCCTAGGGCTCCCGTAGGACACTTCAGTAGGTTTCTCGATTGTTTGTTATTTTCGCGCCTCTCGTAGGACGTCGCATGAGACAGCGCGGCATTCCAGCGCCGCGCCCAGCTCGCGCGAACATACCAAGCCAACTGACCGCGCGCTTCACGCCGCGCCTAGGGCTCCCGTAGGACACTTCAGTAGGTTTCTCGATTGTTTGTTATTTTCGCGCCTCTCGTAGGACGTCGCATGAGACAGCGCGGCATTCCAGCGCCGCGCCCAGCTCGCGCGAACATACCAAGCCAACTGACCGCGCGCTTCACGCCGCGCCTAGGGCTCCCGTAGGACACTTCAGTAGGTTTCTCGATTGTTTGTTATTTTCGCGCCTCTCGTAGGACGTCGCATGAGACAGCGCGGCATTCCAGCGCCGCGCCCAGCTCGCGCGAACATACCAAGCCAACTGACCGCGCGCTTCACGCCGCGCCTAGGGCTCCCGTAGGACACTTCAGTAGGTTTCTCGATTGTTTGTTATTTTCGCGCCTCTCGTAGGACGTCGCATGAGACAGCGCGGCATTCCAGCGCCGCGCCCAGCTCGCGCGAACATACCAAGCCAACTGACCGCGCGCTTCACGCCGCGCCTAGGGCTCCCGTAGGACACTTCAGTAGGTTTCTCGATTGTTTGTTATTTTCGCGCCTCTCGTAGGACGTCGCATGAGACAGCGCGGCATTCCAGCGCCGCGCCCAGCTCGCGCGAACATACCAAGCCAACTGACCGCGCGCTTCACGCCGCGCCTAGGGCTCCCGTAGGACACTTCAGTAGGTTTCTCGATTGTTTGTTATTTTCGCGCCTCTCGTAGGACGTCGCATGAGACAGCGCGGCATTCCAGCGCCGCGCCCAGCTCGCGCGAACATACCAAGCCAACTGACCGCGCGCTTCACGCCGCGCCTAGGGCTCCCGTAGGACACTTCAGTAGGTTTCTCGATTGTTTGTTATTTTCGCGCCTCTCGTAGGACGTCGCATGAGACAGCGCGGCATTCCAGCGCCGCGCCCAGCTCGCGCGAACATACCAAGCCAACTGACCGCGCGCTTCACGCCGCGCCTAGGGCTCCCGTAGGACACTTCAGTAGGTTTCTCGATTGTTTGTTATTTTCGCGCCTCTCGTAGGACGTCGCATGAGACAGCGCGGCATTCCAGCGCCGCGCCCAGCTCGCGCGAACATACCAAGCCAACTGACCGCGCGCTTCACGCCGCGCCTAGGGCTCCCGTAGGACACTTCAGTAGGTTTCTCGATTGTTTGTTATTTTCGCGCCTCTCGTAGGACGTCGCATGAGACAGCGCGGCATTCCAGCGCCGCGCCCAGCTCGCGCGAACATACCAAGCCAACTGACCGCGCGCTTCACGCCGCGCCTAGGGCTCCCGTAGGACACTTCAGTAGGTTTCTCGATTGTTTGTTATTTTCGCGCCTCTCGTAGGACGTCGCATGAGACAGCGCGGCATTCCAGCGCCGCGCCCAGCTCGCGCGAACATACCAAGCCAACTGACCGCGCGCTTCACGCCGCGCCTAGGGCTCCCGTAGGACACTTCAGTAGGTTTCTCGATTGTTTGTTATTTTCGCGCCTCTCGTAGGACGTCGCATGAGACAGCGCGGCATTCCAGCGCCGCGCCCAGCTCGCGCGAACATACCAAGCCAACTGACCGCGCGCTTCACGCCGCGCCTAGGGCTCCCGTAGGACACTTCAGTAGGTTTCTCGATTGTTTGTTATTTTCGCGCCTCTCGTAGGACGTCGCATGAGACAGCGCGGCATTCCAGCGCCGCGCCCAGCTCGCGCGAACATACCAAGCCAACTGACCGCGCGCTTCACGCCGCGCCTAGGGCTCCCGTAGGACACTTCAGTAGGTTTCTCGATTGTTTGTTATTTTCGCGCCTCTCGTAGGACGTCGCATGAGACAGCGCGGCATTCCAGCGCCGCGCCCAGCTCGCGCGAACATACCAAGCCAACTGACCGCGCGCTTCACGCCGCGCCTAGGGCTCCCGTAGGACACTTCAGTAGGTTTCTCGATTGTTTGTTATTTTCGCGCCTCTCGTAGGACGTCGCATGAGACAGCGCGGCATTCCAGCGCCGCGCCCAGCTCGCGCGAACATACCAAGCCAACTGACCGCGCGCTTCACGCCGCGCCTAGGGCTCCCGTAGGACACTTCAGTAGGTTTCTCGATTGTTTGTTATTTTCGCGCCTCTCGTAGGACGTCGCATGAGACAGCGCGGCATTCCAGCGCCGCGCCCAGCTCGCGCGAACATACCAAGCCAACTGACCGCGCGCTTCACGCCGCGCCTAGGGCTCCCGTAGGACACTTCAGTAGGTTTCTCGATTGTTTGTTATTTTCGCGCCTCTCGTAGGACGTCGCATGAGACAGCGCGGCATTCCAGCGCCGCGCCCAGCTCGCGCGAACATACCAAGCCAACTGACCGCGCGCTTCACGCCGCGCCTAGGGCTCCCGTAGGACACTTCAGTAGGTTTCTCGATTGTTTGTTATTTTCGCGCCTCTCGTAGGACGTCGCATGAGACAGCGCGGCATTCCAGCGCCGCGCCCAGCTCGCGCGAACATACCAAGCCAACTGACCGCGCGCTTCACGCCGCGCCTAGGGCTCCCGTAGGACACTTCAGTAGGTTTCTCGATTGTTTGTTATTTTCGCGCCTCTCGTAGGACGTCGCATGAGACAGCGCGGCATTCCAGCGCCGCGCCCAGCTCGCGCGAACATACCAAGCCAACTGACCGCGCGCTTCACGCCGCGCCTAGGGCTCCCGTAGGACACTTCAGTAGGTTTCTCGATTGTTTGTTATTTTCGCGCCTCTCGTAGGACGTCGCATGAGACAGCGCGGCATTCCAGCGCCGCGCCCAGCTCGCGCGAACATACCAAGCCAACTGACCGCGCGCTTCACGCCGCGCCTAGGGCTCCCGTAGGACACTTCAGTAGGTTTCTCGATTGTTTGTTATTTTCGCGCCTCTCGTAGGACGTCGCATGAGACAGCGCGGCATTCCAGCGCCGCGCCCAGCTCGCGCGAACATACCAAGCCAACTGACCGCGCGCTTCACGCCGCGCCTAGGGCTCCCGTAGGACACTTCAGTAGGTTTCTCGATTGTTTGTTATTTTCGCGCCTCTCGTAGGACGTCGCATGAGACAGCGCGGCATTCCAGCGCCGCGCCCAGCTCGCGCGAACATACCAAGCCAACTGACCGCGCGCTTCACGCCGCGCCTAGGGCTCCCGTAGGACACTTCAGTAGGTTTCTCGATTGTTTGTTATTTTCGCGCCTCTCGTAGGACGTCGCATGAGACAGCGCGGCATTCCAGCGCCGCGCCCAGCTCGCGCGAACATACCAAGCCAACTGACCGCGCGCTTCACGCCGCGCCTAGGGCTCCCGTAGGACACTTCAGTAGGTTTCTCGATTGTTTGTTATTTTCGCGCCTCTCGTAGGACGTCGCATGAGACAGCGCGGCATTCCAGCGCCGCGCCCAGCTCGCGCGAACATACCAAGCCAACTGACCGCGCGCTTCACGCCGCGCCTAGGGCTCCCGTAGGACACTTCAGTAGGTTTCTCGATTGTTTGTTATTTTCGCGCCTCTCGTAGGACGTCGCATGAGACAGCGCGGCATTCCAGCGCCGCGCCCAGCTCGCGCGAACATACCAAGCCAACTGACCGCGCGCTTCACGCCGCGCCTAGGGCTCCCGTAGGACACTTCAGTAGGTTTCTCGATTGTTTGTTATTTTCGCGCCTCTCGTAGGACGTCGCATGAGACAGCGCGGCATTCCAGCGCCGCGCCCAGCTCGCGCGAACATACCAAGCCAACTGACCGCGCGCTTCACGCCGCGCCTAGGGCTCCCGTAGGACACTTCAGTAGGTTTCTCGATTGTTTGTTATTTTCGCGCCTCTCGTAGGACGTCGCATGAGACAGCGCGGCATTCCAGCGCCGCGCCCAGCTCGCGCGAACATACCAAGCCAACTGACCGCGCGCTTCACGCCGCGCCTAGGGCTCCCGTAGGACACTTCAGTAGGTTTCTCGATTGTTTGTTATTTTCGCGCCTCTCGTAGGACGTCGCATGAGACAGCGCGGCATTCCAGCGCCGCGCCCAGCTCGCGCGAACATACCAAGCCAACTGACCGCGCGCTTCACGCCGCGCCTAGGGCTCCCGTAGGACACTTCAGTAGGTTTCTCGATTGTTTGTTATTTTCGCGCCTCTCGTAGGACGTCGCATGAGACAGCGCGGCATTCCAGCGCCGCGCCCAGCTCGCGCGAACATACCAAGCCAACTGACCGCGCGCTTCACGCCGCGCCTAGGGCTCCCGTAGGACACTTCAGTAGGTTTCTCGATTGTTTGTTATTTTCGCGCCTCTCGTAGGACGTCGCATGAGACAGCGCGGCATTCCAGCGCCGCGCCCAGCTCGCGCGAACATACCAAGCCAACTGACCGCGCGCTTCACGCCGCGCCTAGGGCTCCCGTAGGACACTTCAGTAGGTTTCTCGATTGTTTGTTATTTTCGCGCCTCTCGTAGGACGTCGCATGAGACAGCGCGGCATTCCAGCGCCGCGCCCAGCTCGCGCGAACATACCAAGCCAACTGACCGCGCGCTTCACGCCGCGCCTAGGGCTCCCGTAGGACACTTCAGTAGGTTTCTCGATTGTTTGTTATTTTCGCGCCTCTCGTAGGACGTCGCATGAGACAGCGCGGCATTCCAGCGCCGCGCCCAGCTCGCGCGAACATACCAAGCCAACTGACCGCGCGCTTCACGCCGCGCCTAGGGCTCCCGTAGGACACTTCAGTAGGTTTCTCGATTGTTTGTTATTTTCGCGCCTCTCGTAGGACGTCGCATGAGACAGCGCGGCATTCCAGCGCCGCGCCCAGCTCGCGCGAACATACCAAGCCAACTGACCGCGCGCTTCACGCCGCGCCTAGGGCTCCCGTAGGACACTTCAGTAGGTTTCTCGATTGTTTGTTATTTTCGCGCCTCTCGTAGGACGTCGCATGAGACAGCGCGGCATTCCAGCGCCGCGCCCAGCTCGCGCGAACATACCAAGCCAACTGACCGCGCGCTTCACGCCGCGCCTAGGGCTCCCGTAGGACACTTCAGTAGGTTTCTCGATTGTTTGTTATTTTCGCGCCTCTCGTAGGACGTCGCATGAGACAGCGCGGCATTCCAGCGCCGCGCCCAGCTCGCGCGAACATACCAAGCCAACTGACCGCGCGCTTCACGCCGCGCCTAGGGCTCCCGTAGGACACTTCAGTAGGTTTCTCGATTGTTTGTTATTTTCGCGCCTCTCGTAGGACGTCGCATGAGACAGCGCGGCATTCCAGCGCCGCGCCCAGCTCGCGCGAACATACCAAGCCAACTGACCGCGCGCTTCACGCCGCGCCTAGGGCTCCCGTAGGACACTTCAGTAGGTTTCTCGATTGTTTGTTATTTTCGCGCCTCTCGTAGGACGTCGCATGAGACAGCGCGGCATTCCAGCGCCGCGCCCAGCTCGCGCGAACATACCAAGCCAACTGACCGCGCGCTTCACGCCGCGCCTAGGGCTCCCGTAGGACACTTCAGTAGGTTTCTCGATTGTTTGTTATTTTCGCGCCTCTCGTAGGACGTCGCATGAGACAGCGCGGCATTCCAGCGCCGCGCCCAGCTCGCGCGAACATACCAAGCCAACTGACCGCGCGCTTCACGCCGCGCCTAGGGCTCCCGTAGGACACTTCAGTAGGTTTCTCGATTGTTTGTTATTTTCGCGCCTCTCGTAGGACGTCGCATGAGACAGCGCGGCATTCCAGCGCCGCGCCCAGCTCGCGCGAACATACCAAGCCAACTGACCGCGCGCTTCACGCCGCGCCTAGGGCTCCCGTAGGACACTTCAGTAGGTTTCTCGATTGTTTGTTATTTTCGCGCCTCTCGTAGGACGTCGCATGAGACAGCGCGGCATTCCAGCGCCGCGCCCAGCTCGCGCGAACATACCAAGCCAACTGACCGCGCGCTTCACGCCGCGCCTAGGGCTCCCGTAGGACACTTCAGTAGGTTTCTCGATTGTTTGTTATTTTCGCGCCTCTCGTAGGACGTCGCATGAGACAGCGCGGCATTCCAGCGCCGCGCCCAGCTCGCGCGAACATACCAAGCCAACTGACCGCGCGCTTCACGCCGCGCCTAGGGCTCCCGTAGGACACTTCAGTAGGTTTCTCGATTGTTTGTTATTTTCGCGCCTCTCGTAGGACGTCGCATGAGACAGCGCGGCATTCCAGCGCCGCGCCCAGCTCGCGCGAACATACCAAGCCAACTGACCGCGCGCTTCACGCCGCGCCTAGGGCTCCCGTAGGACACTTCAGTAGGTTTCTCGATTGTTTGTTATTTTCGCGCCTCTCGTAGGACGTCGCATGAGACAGCGCGGCATTCCAGCGCCGCGCCCAGCTCGCGCGAACATACCAAGCCAACTGACCGCGCGCTTCACGCCGCGCCTAGGGCTCCCGTAGGACACTTCAGTAGGTTTCTCGATTGTTTGTTATTTTCGCGCCTCTCGTAGGACGTCGCATGAGACAGCGCGGCATTCCAGCGCCGCGCCCAGCTCGCGCGAACATACCAAGCCAACTGACCGCGCGCTTCACGCCGCGCCTAGGGCTCCCGTAGGACACTTCAGTAGGTTTCTCGATTGTTTGTTATTTTCGCGCCTCTCGTAGGACGTCGCATGAGACAGCGCGGCATTCCAGCGCCGCGCCCAGCTCGCGCGAACATACCAAGCCAACTGACCGCGCGCTTCACGCCGCGCCTAGGGCTCCCGTAGGACACTTCAGTAGGTTTCTCGATTGTTTGTTATTTTCGCGCCTCTCGTAGGACGTCGCATGAGACAGCGCGGCATTCCAGCGCCGCGCCCAGCTCGCGCGAACATACCAAGCCAACTGACCGCGCGCTTCACGCCGCGCCTAGGGCTCCCGTAGGACACTTCAGTAGGTTTCTCGATTGTTTGTTATTTTCGCGCCTCTCGTAGGACGTCGCATGAGACAGCGCGGCATTCCAGCGCCGCGCCCAGCTCGCGCGAACATACCAAGCCAACTGACCGCGCGCTTCACGCCGCGCCTAGGGCTCCCGTAGGACACTTCAGTAGGTTTCTCGATTGTTTGTTATTTTCGCGCCTCTCGTAGGACGTCGCATGAGACAGCGCGGCATTCCAGCGCCGCGCCCAGCTCGCGCGAACATACCAAGCCAACTGACCGCGCGCTTCACGCCGCGCCTAGGGCTCCCGTAGGACACTTCAGTAGGTTTCTCGATTGTTTGTTATTTTCGCGCCTCTCGTAGGACGTCGCATGAGACAGCGCGGCATTCCAGCGCCGCGCCCAGCTCGCGCGAACATACCAAGCCAACTGACCGCGCGCTTCACGCCGCGCCTAGGGCTCCCGTAGGACACTTCAGTAGGTTTCTCGATTGTTTGTTATTTTCGCGCCTCTCGTAGGACGTCGCATGAGACAGCGCGGCATTCCAGCGCCACGCCTAAGACCGCCTCGGCTACTCCTGCTGCCCGATACACTTTTAGTATTCAATTGGGTTTGATGGAGTGTTGGTGTGCCTCAGTTTTAATATGGTAGATTGGAATTTGGTATTGCTATTGCTATCGATTATTGCAGATGAAGAAGATGCACAGGCTAATAATAGGAGCGCCGGAGTCCGTGGCATGCAGTTGCTTGCCGCAGCACGCCACGGCATCCCGCTACGGGAGCCTGTGGCGCGTCTTTTAATACTGTGCAATGATAATCCTTGTGGATGCCGCGGCATCATTTTAAAGCATAGCAATTATTGCCGTATTTCTGCATCGATACGTTTGAATCTCCATTAGTAAAAATTTAAATCCCTTGCCATGCCGTCCCAGTCTGCGTAGGCCTTTATATGCCGCGGAAGTGGGTGCGAGGGATATACTAGCAAAACCCCTCTATAACCTATTAAAAGGCCTAGGATTATAAGAACTTTTGTAAGTTCTATATTAGAACGAGTATCCAAAGCGGCATTGTTAGGATCTTATCCAATTTGGCTAGGAAGAGGGGAACACTGAGAGGCAGAAAAGGTGAGCGTTGATGCATCACAGGGGGCCCCCTAAAACCCACATCTGTATCGCAAGTGTCACTCTGTGGAGTGTTCCCTCCTCCACCACGCGATGGACCCGGTTACCGCACGGTGAATCCATGGAATGCTAAGAATTAAGTGTTCACTCTACCACAAGCTGATACTGAATTAAGTGTTCACTCTACCACAAGCTGATACTGAATTAAGTGTTCACTCTACCACAAGCTGATACTGAATTAAGTGTTCACTCTACCACAAGCTGATACTGAATTAAGTGTTCACTCTACCACAAGCTGATACTGAATTAAGTGTTCACTCTACCACAAGCTGATACTGAATTCGCTTGTTTCTTTTTTTGTCGCCACAGTCGAACATTCTTCTCAAAAATTACATCGTCCACTTATGTAACCTTTATTTTACTAAAATAAACCCCTTATCAAGATTTCATAACATGAGCCCGACTCCTAGGCTTACACGATCACTCAAATGAACTGATAAGATGTACAAACACATCCTAAACGGACGTCTTATATATTATTTACGATCATTTTCATAGGTTTACGATGTTTATGCGCGCTTATATGATAACAGGTTTAGTGCCGCGGTTTATAAAATCGTGTTAGAAATTCTCGCGCTGATTTAAGAGAAGTAGGAAGTAGATATTTAAGAGATGAGTAGGCCTTCTAGAGTTCTGATAAAACTTACCATAATATCACGAGAACAAAATTTGTAGTGTTGTGTAGCTTATCATTAGAGCCTGTTCACTAACGGGCCTTTTGTGATCCGTGATCAACGGCGTTCCTGAAGCCGTTCAATGAACTCATACCGGACCAATAGCGCTTTGCTGCGAGCTGGTCTATCCAGCAAGGCGACCGCAGGCGCAATTAAAATAGAAAATTAACTAACAACCCTGAGGAGAACAACAAACATAGAATTTGTCCATAATCAAACAAATATTCGCGGTCAGGGGCCGCAGGTTTTTATAAACCACGTCCTGCTACCAATAATATTCATTAAAGAGCCTGTAATCCAGGCAATGAATATAAATGCCGTGGAAGGATCTGAACTATTCACGATATGTAAAGTTAATTAAATTGTTCGTGCAAGTCAGGACGCACCCTTTTATACTCGCTGAGCTGTCTGTCCATCTGTATTTCATGGATTATCATTGCACATAAATGGAATAAGTTAAAGAAATTAAATTTGGACATAATCGAATATCTTATTTTATTTTAGTAGTTAAAAGCCGTGGTTCGGGCTAGGAATTGTGCCCGTCGAAATGAGCAGTTTAGGAGATTTTTTTGCTAGATATCTCATTAAATAAAATACATTAAAATTCTTGATATTCGCATACACTTTAAAAAGTACTTACAAATAGTGGAAACATATTTCATGGCAAAATAAAACCAGACTTTTCATTGAGGACGGCCACCATGCCGGAAATAATTAACTAGTTTTAATCACTTGTAATTTCCGCATACCATGATCACCATGATATTGATTTAAACAATAAAACGGCATATATACCTCGTTGTTTGTATCAGTACCTATATAAGTTATAGATGAATGTAGCGTCGTCTACTGTCAGTTACTTCACTCTCCAGATAGGTAGCTTTTGAACTGTTCTAAATTAAAAACTGAGATCCAATTCTTGTGTTGGTTAGACCAATGCGAGGTTAGAATGTATCAATCATATTAAATGCAATACAATTTGTGTAGTCATGCGGAAGCGTGGCCACTTACGAACTGAGACAAACTTTACCGAACTACGGCCATGGAAAATAACCTAAAAGTAAATAAGAGCCGTATGTCTAATCGCCCTCCATGACACTTAGCATTTGTGTCTATAAAATAACTTCCAAATCCTCAACCGGAAGTACTGCTTCACGTATTAACGTAGAGCGGCAGTTGCACACAATATCCCTAAAAAAATCTCAGATATTTACCTGTCGCTTGATTAACACTCTCGAGCAGATTCCGCAATCAGTTAGTTTGTAAATTTCTCTCTCTCTTGTCTGGCGAAACAGTGAAAGCCTCGTTGGATAACTGTAAACGCCATGTCACATGACACACACACTAAGAGTATCTTAGAAAATAACATTTAACATAATTTATTTTTACCTAAAGTTATTTATAACCGGGAATGAATAATACCAGTCTAAGATCATCTGTATAGCGGCGGAACAACTTATTTGGTAAAAACATAAACTATAAAATGTTAATGATGGTAGGTACTTATTTACTAGTTTTGACATTTAAGTTGTTACGGTGACGTCACATTCGATAAGAATCAATTTAATCAATCAAGGTTGGTGTACGATTGGCTTCAGAACTGGTTCCTCCACAGCAGTTTGTTCATATGCCGCGGCTTATGCAGACAATCATTAAAATAAAATAATTAATATTTATTCAACACATTCACTTGTACTTCCCGGAATTCTATTGTAGAAATGAAATGGAAGAAATGGTGGCAAGAAGTTTTATGAATCTAGACGACTTATTTATTTTAAAAACTAATTCAATTTCATGTGTTAGTCTGTTACAGAGGGTATACAATTTTCTGATAGTTGACACTAATAAGCAGCCCTGCCTATCCCGCGCGGCGCACAATATTGTTGCGTGGGCTACAAGCGCTAACATGTGATTATCTAACTCCAAACTGACATAGAGACAGTTATACGATCTTACAAAATTATTAAAATTCAGTCAAGAGATAAGAGTAAGGTTCATAATCACCATCAACAGCCTGAAACCTTGCCACAACAACGTTGCCATTAGGAGGGGTGTACCTAGGTCCTCGCGCTTGGCATGCGAGTGGTCTCGCTGCGCGCTGGTGTGGGTCGCCTTTTACAACACTTATGCGATATAATGGGGTGACCCAGTTATTCTTCCTGGGCCGGGTTACACACCGCTAATTATTTAAATTTATTTATTTAATTATTAGTTTCATAAACAAGTTTATTATCATTATAATGTTTTCCGTTAAAACCGCTAACAAGGAACAACCTACTTCTAATAGATTACCAAAATACTCGCAAGCCTGCTACAGTGATAGATAAACCTGAATAGATTAATAAGCAGACGATTAATTAATTTAAAATACGTATTTAATGAGTTAGTGTGGCACACATAACATTAACTGATTACCAATTCTAATGTGGACACTGATGTAGCGCCGTGAGTAGAGTACCGCTACGCGTTTGCCATATATCTGAGCTTTGAGTTATAGTATATTGCAGTTTGTAAAAGATACCCATTAATATAACATAAACTAGCATATTTTAATCATAACTCAGTAAAAACCCGGCCAAGTACGAGTACGACTTGCAAACAGAATGTTCCGTGCCATGCAGTGACTATTATTTTTTACTTTATTATATTTTTATTACTTGTTGTTGAAACGTTTCTGTGAAATTTTCACCTATGATAGGCGTGCTGACAGACAGACGAACGGATAGCGAAGGCTTAGTAATAGAAATCTATTGGTACTTACCCTAAAAACTACAAACGTATACACGCCAAAGATAGTCGAATTTTATATCACATCCCCCTTTGACCTGATATCCGCAATTTGAAGTTTTAACCTCCGACCGTTTACCTAGTTTATTTTATAACATTTTTAATTTGTATAATGTAAATTTAGATAATTGTCAATTTCAGTAAAAATGAATGGGAGATAGATTCTTAGTACGCGTCGTTGTTTACATTTCCCAATATATATAAATACAAACATACTGCAGTTAAAAGTACCAATTACGATAGCTGCAGCCAGGAGATGCAAAAAAAATGCAAATTTATTTAAATTAATTTATTTTTAAAGGTTACAATTGTTAATAAAACTAAGTAGGTGCTGGTTAATCAAAGAATGATCAAAGAGAGTCCGTTCCACGTTCCCATGACATAGGAAACCTCGGTTGACGTCAATGGCTGGCTCACGTTCTGCTGCGCTTGCGCCTCGTGTCGTCGGGGCGATGGCTTTACAGCCATGGTCACTAACTCTAACTAACTAACTATCCCAACAGGCCAGTGTATTTGATACGTGTTAAATAAACATAATTTCATTATCATCATCATAACAGCTGTGGCCAAACAAGAGCATAATAATGGCGTAACCCCCAATAATCATCATGGAGGATATGCTATAATTGAGTTGCATCGCAGTATAATGGTCATAGTACCTACTCAAAAAGAAGCCGCTGCCGGTCTTCTGGTAAATATTCCCTCCACTTCTACGCCACCCGCGGGTTGTAGGGCGATGCTGGCGCGGCGCTTTACTAGGGCAGGCTGTGCGTCACATACCTACACGCTGTAATACCGGCCACCCGCGCGGGGCAGTGTCGCGGGCACACTGTAGTCAGGCGGCTGTGTCCACACCCCGCGGTACACAGCGACTAGTTTTCGATTCGCTTATCACGTCAAGTTGTCATGCATTTTTATACAAACAAGAAGCTGTTGCTACTCGTATTTATGACATACCTGCTTATTACTATCGCATTCTTTTCGCACTGTTTTAACGTCATTTCGACGTTCAATATAATCGTCGCCGATGTTACAAAACGTGGCACTAATTGCGGCGCTAACTTATGAACACAATTAATTTAGCCTAATTAATTCTGTTGTAACTGACTCTCATTAAGCTAGATTTTATTAAATGTTGTTAGTTAAGCTTGTCTAAGGGGACATAGACCAAGCGGCGCGTGGCGGGCGAACTAAACATGGGTCTGCCTGCGACGTCCCTGAGCATAGTACTAAAGTCAATTCATTTCTAAAGAGATAATTATCGCTGATGTGATGACTAAAATCTTTCTATAGTTATGTCAGCTTCAATCTAATTAAATCATTAATTATAGGACTAATATCATGAAAACTGTCGGTCTACGACACCGTTTTAATTTGAGCACTGAGTGTTATGGATTTTAGCAGCTTGAGTGAATGCCTTTTTGAATAGTAACAATGATTGGGTATCTATCGCTACGTAGCGACAAGTGTCGTGAACAAGCAGCGTAGGCTGATTGTAACTTATGATTGCCACTGGCTGGCTCCGGACAGTACATATTTTTAAATACTATTACAATTTTCTATCGAAAATCTGCTCGCCTTATAATGTCGTCTGTCCTGTGCCTTTTACTCTATCTCTTCCCACGTCTATTTAGTTATACGCTCCAAACAAAATAAGTACATAAGAGTAGAATAGAGATGTGTGTTCGTCTGCGCGCCGCAGTGGCCGCCCGCCCCGCGCGCCTGCCCCCCCCCCCCCCCCCCCCCTCGGGACACTGACAATATTCCTAAACTTGTAATTAGGACAGATGGGAATAAGAAATGATTTTGTACGATTGTGTAAAGTCGGAGTGACTTCGGATATATCTTTATTAGAACGAATATGCTTGCGATATCTTGTTCATATTTTACTTAGACCTGATAATAGGCTTAGAGCCTATAAGGTAATAAAAAAGTTCGGGTGCTCTTAAGATATTTTAATATCTATTTCTTAGAATTGACGACTAAAATCAAATCCCTAGAACGAGTAAAATAAAACTGTTCCAAAGCGGCATAATATTATATAATTTCAGTTATACATTCTATTATAACAGAACAAGATAGAAAATAACTATACGTGATAATGGCCGCAACTCCAAATGTTACGGATTAGTGTGTCACTGAAATGTTGTACTTTAAATATTTATTCATATATTATTGAAAAAGTGTATAATTTCCTTACTTAGGACAACATGTTGTACAATGCCTAAAGCAAAGCAAAGTAAACTAAATTATACACTTTGACATTTGTATAAAAATGTGTATAATTTCGTTTACTTTGCTTTGCTTGAGGCATTGTACAACACATCGTCTTAAGAAAAACATTTATTTGGTTATTGTAAATTTAATCATTATAGTAAAATCTGAATCATTATAATCGAATAAAAATAACTCATAATTCATTTATTTAACATATTAAAGTCACAAGTATTATTATATTTATAATAAAAATCTAGTAATTTCATTTCGTACTAATATTTCGAGTCGAATAGTGACTCTAAGTATCGCGAATCGATAGTATCGATACACAGTGAGGAGTTTTGTAATTTCATGGACAACACGATGCATACCATCACGACGATACTTAGTTATCAGATACATAGGTACTTTTAGAACTTCTTAGAAGAATATAAACTATTCGGCGATAGATACATTTAAATTCCCGTCTGTCCACATTTATAAGTTTGGGGAGCCTAAATGGGGCAGGCATGTGGGGACGAATGGGTGTACCCCGTGGCTGCAGCGCTGATGTGTTGCAGCGGTTCCAAGTGGGCAAGGCGCTGCGCGAGCGCCTGCCCAAGGGCGCCAAGTCCAAGGTGCGGCGCGGAGCACACAAGTGGGCCCCAACTGATTATCATCATTGCACTACTACGCCTGCTTGGCTAACATGGCACACAAGTCCTTCCAGAGCGCTCGATTCATAAAGTCGTGGAAAAGTGTGTCATTGGTTGTGGGCACACGATGTCATTTCATTCGTTAAATACATAAGACTGACTGGGGTCTGCTGTGCCCTGCTATCCAGACTGGTATCACCTTCAAACGTAACTGTACATATCTGATCATGTTTTCCTTGAGCGTTTATCATAGACATAATTGGCAAAGAATTGATAATTCGCCATGATTCGTTCTCATGTCTTGTTGCGACTCTGCTCAATCTGGCCAGTACTCTAGGGACGGAAGCTGTCAGAGCTCGCAATAAATCTTTACAAGATGAATCTAGGGTATAAAGTAAAGTATCATTAAAGTATTGTATAAAAAATATAAATCGTTCCATTGAAATGTAAGTGTTTGTATTGATATCGAAGGGTCTTATCTGCTTAAAAATAAGGACTGTTTTTCTACGCCAATGTTGATATCAATGAGTGAGCGAAACCCGTTATGTATGAATTTATTCCTAAACTAAAAGTAGCTTTATTTGAATACTAGCTGTGCCCGCGACTTCGTCCGCGTGTTAATTAGTTTATTTCATTTTTTAGTAAAATAAAAGATTTAGGTTAATAATTTTAGGTTAATTTTATTTTTTCTAAAATAAAATTAACCTAAGTTACTCCTTATTACATCAGCTACCTGCCAATAAAAGTCCCGTCAAAATCGGTCCAGCCGTTTCAGAGATTAGCCGGAACAAACAGACAGACAGACAGACAAAAATTGTAAAAAATGTTATTTTGGTGTATGTACCGTATATATATTCATATTTATATAGTAAAAACCGGTTATTTCAATATTACAAACAGACACTCCAATTTTATTTATTTGTATAGATGTATAGATTGTATAGATGTATAGATAATATTTGAATATAATTTTAAATGTTTATTACCTATCACAGGAATATTTAACAAAAAAAAACGCTTAATAAGTTTATTTTGAGCTGAAATTAGTAAAGTGTCTGTATTTTCTGATATAAAATAAACCCATGTTTAGTTTGAAATGATATGTTGAAGTCGACTGTATTACAATGCACAAACATTTCGGAACCTCAGGTTTAATTGCGAGCTCTTCATTCAAGCGACAGCTCCGTTTCCCGGAGTACCCGCTGTGGAAGATGCCAAGCTTTATCACATTGCAGTGAATGCTACTAATTCATTAATTTCTAGCTGGCTAGTGTAACTAGCTTGTCTGGCTTCTTATGTGTTACTCACCGTGTTGTCTGTGCTACATGTAAATAAATGTGCTTCTATTGAGACTGTGCTCTTCTTCTTGTATTATAAGCCTCTAACTTTGTGATCTATAAGATGTTTAAATAATTTAGGCGTATGGGCAGTGTTTACCCTAGTGTCAGTGTTGTTCAAGCCCCCAATCTCATATCTTAATTGGCTAGGAATTTAATACTGATATGGAGTAACACTGCGCAGTATTGTAAAAATATATCATAATATTCTCACACATTTATTTTGTTTCCAGAAAATCCTTTCTTTTTCTATAATTGAATATTCTTAGCGTTACTCTTCTTCAGTAGAACACTACGCCTATCACTCTCATGTAATATCGCACTCGCCGGCCGAGAGCAAAACGCGTCGCTACCATCCTCGCCCCCCATGACCCTGAGTACGTTGGTATCGATGAAATGCCCTCAGATCTGCAATGGGTCGAAAGGCCTGCGACTTCGCGTACTAACGAAGTCCTCATCCTCTAAACTTTTAGATCTCCTACGGTTCGCTTTTAGCGAAACTTCCTCCTACGTACGTTGAGGTACAGTCACAGTTTTCCCAAGAGACTACAGCATGGGGCCTTTAAAAAGGGAGTGATAAAGGGTCGGTAACTCGTTTATTATGAGTAGTGCTGCACGCGTTCATAGGCTGCGGTGACCACTTGCCATCAGGTGGGCCGTATGCTTTTTTTTGCTAATTAGGTTGTATAATAAACGTGTAGGGCGACAGTCCCGTAAAATGTCCCCAAACATCCAACCCCATCATGTGTAGCCTCGCTGCCTCTCGGATCGCCTGTCGGTTTTTGTGCCCGAGTCAAAGGGTCTCGTTAACTCTCGTGTGGAAAACGAGCATGTACACACTCGTTTTATGCAGTTGCCATCTGACCATGTTATAGTGAAGACTTGTTTCTATTACGGTGCTTGGTAACCATCCATCATCTTCTTCATCGCCAACGCTTTAGAATTTTCTTTTTATGGTAAGTGTGTAAAAAAATATAATAGCTCACAGCACAAAGACAAACAGCAGCAATTTCTACGTCCATTACAGCGGGAGACTTTGCCACAAGTAAAAGAACGAGTGTGTACAGATATGCACTCGTCGAGAGCCTTTTCGGCCAAGACTCTTCACGAGAGGATCTCGGCGAGTGTGTACAGCCGGCATCATAGCTACTTTGTAGTCTTATTTAATAGACGGCTGGGACCCAGACTTCTTGCTTGAATTATACTCTGAAATAAATGTTGATTTAAGAGTATAATTCAAGCAAGAAGTAATTGCTATTTCTTTATCTCTCTTTCATGAAGCGTGAAATCATTATACTTCTTTATGTTACTAGATTAGACATTCCATTACTTATCCAACCAATACTAAAGCATGCCAAGTTACTTTAAATGTTCATATAACACAAACCAATAATCGTTTCACCAAAAGCAATTTGCATGTGTTTGCATCTAGCGTTTAAACATATACCTACTTATTACAGAAAAGACAGCGCACTATACATACGCACCGCGGTTCACCGCAGTACACACAGCTATAAACTATACTGGGACATTTGACAGACTTGACTAGACACTGTCGTCGAGCAGACATATCATTTTATGACAAAATAAATAGTTTACCTTATATATTTATAGACTCCGGTTCCCAATACCCATAATCTTGTAAAAACTCTCGCTGAAAAGTTAACGAAATATAAATTGACAGTTGAAATCAAAAGTCAAGGGAGAGTTCCTAGAGTTACACAATAAACAGGTTTAAGTAAACCGGATAGGAAGTCATCAATATACACGACGTTACAGATAGCTGTCGCACTGACATACGCTAGTTAAGTGTTAACGGTGTGGTCCTTAGCTTGTGTGGTGTATGTGAATATTCTATCGTGTACTGTGCGCGCGATGCCCAGACAAACCCAAGTGACAAACACTAAAGCTTTATGCTCATCCATCACAGTTGTCTCTGTCTTCACTCATAGACACATGTAATGATGATAAAGTAAATAATGTCACCATCAAGGACTGGCTATTCGAATTAGAACTGTAATCACTTACTATTAACAATTAAGAATCAACCACACTGAACGTAACATTGACACTTGCTCCAATGTGCAATGCCACTAGTCCACTAGATCGAGTTGTTTGTTAACATGCAACGTACTACTTGTAGGTACACGTCTATGTTATTACACTATGTTATTTGCGCTTGGATCCGGCGCGTCGGATGTGACTTACATTAACAAAAAGTATATGTACACACCTTATCATTGTTTGAGTATACTTACATTTTGGCTTAAATCATGTTTGGACAAATCGTTAAAACAATTTGACACAGAGTAACATCTTGTCATCGCGAAACTATGATAAAAGTGTTGACAAGTTGATTCGATTGTTGCTGCGTTTTATATCTGACTCCCAGATACTGTTCATTACATAGTATTATCAACTTATAACAACACAATGATGGATTAATGAATAAATACAATGTTACGAGAAGATAAAATACAAATAAGTAAAGCGGCAAATATTACAGATACAAAAGTTCAACAACGGTGGCTGCCTTTCGTGGGCTTGTATAGTAGTAATCAACTTAAGGCATAGTAAGCTATTGGAAGTAGCCGCTGTAAACATAACAAAGATGACAATAAATGATTAGTATCGCCCTAGGCCCAGCCCTTCCAGGTTTATCGTAGGTCCCAATGTAGACGCTAGTCCCTATACAGGTGCGCCAGTTTTGAGTGCACCAACGTTATTGCTTGGGAGTTGACAGCGCCTTCCGAGAATCAACGTAATAAGTGACGTCACTCGAGCAGCGCCGCTGTGTTGACTTTGGCATCAAGTT
The DNA here is from genome assembly GCA_951640165.1 of Pseudoips prasinana. NCBI lineage: Eukaryota > Metazoa > Arthropoda > Insecta > Lepidoptera > Nolidae > Pseudoips > Pseudoips prasinana. The sequence continues at coordinate 39,591,913 of OX621240.1, read as the reverse complement.
CATGATCAACTGCGAGTATGATCTTAGTATCTTATGTCGACAATGGCTTTCCCCTTGCGTGCGCGGTGCGCTTGGCACACAATAATAATTATGGCAATAAATATCTCGATTTAAATTCTTTGGTTTTGTTAATATTTTTTATTAATTACTATGGGTACTCTAAAGTTCAAAATCTTCTACAGTATAAATAAGATCTTTTCCTGTATCCAGAAAACACTAATTCATAATGCAATTTGTATGCAGCAATGTGTAGCAATTTTTAGGTCGTAACGGCTTTCCCGTGTCGTTGGAATAGTCCAACAAGTCCAGCTAGTGAGAGAACGGTGTGTGCACCTGTATGTCTGCACTCACTTGTGCTCTGTTGTAATTATGTCCCACGCAACTTAGGTGCTGTTGAGAATAGTGGGGGCGTGACTTCGGCCGAGCAATTCGACCAGAATAGTAAATAATCTTGGTCTCTATTTATTGGACTAAAACGTAGTTTCCAATAATATGTTGTGTAAATTAGTTTTACGCAATAAAGAATATGAATATATGTCTATGGCTTCTACTAAGACCACATCCGATTTATAATCTTTGTAAATGAAGCGTTACTTAGCAACTGATAATGATTGTGGCCGTCCATAATCCAAAGATTACCACAATTTTTGGATTGAATTATAAAATGATTTGGGTCTTAAAATGTGTTTGAAGGAAAGGCGGAAAAAGGGACGTAAAAGAATTATACATGAATTCATTTATTTACTCGCCTATTATTAAAACTCGTTAAGATTAAAGACACAGAAAGTAGTGCACAGTGGTGGCTACTTAAATGCAAGCCATAATGTTACCATATAGCTCGCGATAAGGGTTCGTTTACAAATATGCTAAACAGAATGTCCGAAGTATAGTAGAGCTCCACCGGCCAGTGAAGGCTGTATGCTCGTACGTGTTTGAGTCCTGTCCCTACTCGCCGGCCAGGTGTTCGACGAGGTGTGCGTGGAGCTGGCCATGGCGCTGCTGCAGCTGCTGCAGTGGGCGCCGGCCGAGGAGCACCTGTGGCGCGCCACCAAGGCCCTGGCGCGCTTCGTGCACCACTCGCAGGACGTGCCCCAGCTCGTGGCCATGATCGGGCCCGACCCCGCCGCCTTCAGGTACCTGCTGTAGTATTTAATAGGTTGGAGAAAAAATTTCTTCGCAATTTTTAAGAAAATTTTAATTTTTTTTTCAACTATTTGCTAACCATTTTGTTCGATAACTTTTTGCGATATTGTAGGTAGGGACATGATGCCATTGCTATAAATTTTGGGGCTTCTGATCAAAATACCGCGACAAGTGGTTTTGGCAGTCCTCCGTGATGTTAACCTGACACTGCCTAAAGAATTCTGAAGAGACCGAAACAGGTCGAAATCTGAAGGTGCAAGGTCAGAACTATACGGCGAATGCATTAACACCTCCCAGCCAAACTCTTAATTTTTTGCTGAGAGGCTAAAGATGAGTGAGGTTATCATGATAAAAACCACACTCCTTCTGTTGATTAATTCCGGCCGCTTTCTCTCAACTTCTTGCTTTAATCTCATCAGTTGTCTGCAGTAGAGTTCAGAATCGATGGTCCTGCCTGGTGGTAACAGCTCATAATGAATAATGCCCTTCCAATCCCACCACACACACGGCATCACCTTGTGGCGAATTAACTCGGGTTTCGCCACAGTCTGTGAAGCCTGACCGCCCTTTGACCACGACCTTTTTCGCACGTTCTTGTCGTACGTGATCAACTTCACATCACCAGTTATCAGCTTCTTCAAAAATGGTTCGGTTTCATTACGTCGTAATAAAGAATCACAAATGAGTACACAGTTCACAAGGTTTCTTTCAGTGAGCTCGTGAGGTATTTTTTGTGTACCCAGTTTTTCAAGTGCGCTAAAACTGTTTTGTGGTCAATTTCCAGCTCGTCAGCTACGTCGTAACTAATGACAAGCCGATCTTGCTCCACTTTTTCAAAAATGGCATTCACTTAATCCGGAATAGGGCGACCAGAGCGACGTGCATCTATAACATAAAAAATTCCGGGATGAAAACGCTTAAACCAAATTTGTGCTACTCTCACGGACACTGCACTAGGTTCATAAACATCACATTTTTTTTCACGGTTTGCGTTGCCTTTTTGTAGTAAAATTTTAAAATGTATCGAATGTCTTCATTAGATTCACTCATCTTGACAATACGAAAAACAAATGAAAATCATACATTTACATAATTTGAATTTGGAATTATGTTTTTTTCAATTTAAACTTTCAATGATACCAAAACCAGGCAGATACAAATAGTATAGCCAAAGAGATTTTATGACAAGTTCATACATACTATAATGCGAAAAGACTTTTTCCCCAACTATACACTGTGTGTGCGTGTTAGCAATCCATTTGTACAAATTAACGACTATAAGATAAGATGTTCTCAAAAAATATTAACTGATGTACACTCGTAGTTAAATCGGAGAGTGAACTTTCGAGTTTTGTAGAAAACCAGATCCAAAGCGAAGCGAAGTTAGGATTTGCACAGGTAGCTTTTCGAAGAAGAGTCATTCTACCTTGGCTTTAATGGCTGTTGCGCCACTCGCCGAGTGTCGCCAGCAGTACAGCGGTGTGCTTGCAGGGGCACCAGCCAGCGCGTGGACGAGCAGATCGACATCATCATGAAGAAGGTCAAGTAGTGCGGCGCCAGCACCTGGCGGGCTGCCAGCACTGTCCGGGACGCATTCAGACTGACACCAAACTGTTCAGACAATCTTCTATCGGACTTGGGTGTAGGGTTCATTAGTCCGACCGAGACGCTCGGTGCCGCCTTCGAATGTTAATACTACTTCACAATAATTAAACACTGTTTTATACTTATAAATATTAAAATAATAATATATCGGCTCGGCAGTGACAGCCTATAAAGTTTAAATGTTATAGGTTATTTGTTATGTTATTAATAAGCCCTTATATAACTTGGTGCATTTGTCGTGTCTATCTATATTTATATTTAAAATCCAAAAGTCTAATGAAACTATAGAATCTCATCCGCGTGAGAAATGGTGGTTAAACGTATCATTTTCTAGTGAATGTGACTAAATAGTAAATATTGTTAACGGTACGATATATGATATGTTTGGGAAATTCAGATACATCTTGAATGGTTTGATGATTAGATACACTGATGTACCGAATAGTAATCAGTAGGCTGTCACGGGTATCCGATAGATTCGTACTTAGTTAGGTATGTACATTAAAGCACCCAATATGCATTAATTAAATGTTAATCTTATGTATTATGTTGTGCTAGCTCCTAATACACAATTAACCGATCAAATTGTTTAAGAGGAATACTTTTGTTATTGTTATGATGTTACTCTCACGTAACGTCGGCTCCGCTGTGCAGCCGGCGCGTGCGCACGGCGCGTTGTAAATAATGTTACCTTGTAGTACTAACGTAAGGACCTAGGGTAAGTACCTGAGCTTATGACGAGCCTTTATTGTACATTATATAAATATAATTAATTATATACGCGCTATTTATTTATACTACTAGTTAATAAATTATGTATGCTATACGATATGTAAGTTTGGCTGCGGTGCATTTACACATACATACGTTGTTCGGCCATGTTATATAGTTGCAATAATAAATCTGTGGCATATTGAGCATAATCGTTTTTTTCCAACTAACATTCTATTTACTAACAAAATAACAATTTCTAGGATCAGAGACGCGGTCTGAAGTTCCGTATTAAACTTATACTGAAATGTGCGTTACTTGGACCCTGTGTGTATTCAACCCGACGCAGATGTTGAAATCAAAACCTTATGATCCCAGACTTATTATGGATGTATAGATTATGATGACAAACGATGTCAAAATTATAATCGAACTAAATTATAATGTAACTGAGCGCACAAACTTGGGAACGAGTGGGCCGATTTAATGTTTATTTTTCTTGTATGCGATATGGCTGTACAGGTAGGTAAGTATAAGAAAAGTGGATACATTCGTACATATGATACATGATATTATAAATCGATGTTTTTGAGGCAACACTCGCTCTACTGAATGCAATTCCTGTATCGTGAGGGATTGTGCATGCAATTAACGGCCACAAAGCACGCCCAGACTCCAAACAATAAAGTGAACAACAACAAACAGTTGTCCTATAAATAAAAATAATGTAAAAATAAAAATCTTTTATTTCAAACAAATTAGTCCATATGGAGATCACAATTAAATAACAATACTAACAATAATAATTTCACAATAAATAACAATAATAATAGTGATAAATGACAAGCTAGTGTAAGTATATTATTTAGACTTATAAACTATGTTAGTATTGAAATGAAGATCAGCAAATCTTTTTAAACATCTGCATCCATCCGCTCAGCAATCATCTTCAGAACTCCATTGCAGCTCCCTCTCATCCTACGCACTAAAGAGGCTGACTTTTTGCGTATGATGGCATAAAAGTCATCTATGCCAGCATCTGCAAACATGCCTGAAGCGCTACAGTAGCGAGGAAGCCTCAGCAGAGCTCTGAAGGTATTGTTATACTGGACTGTAAATGCGTTATATGACCTAGATGTAAAGTTTGTCCATAGAGCATACGTATAAAAACTTTGGCAGAACGCTCCGAAGAGTGTTTATTTTACCTGAGCATTACAGCGTGTGAATCTATGGGCCAACATATTGCCTCGCACTGCCAATGCCCTCCGGTCCCTTTCAATATCCAGCTCATCTTGTAAGTCCTCTGAGACTATATGCCCCAGGTATTTAAACTTTGCAACACGGTTTAAAGGTACTCCGTTTAGCATCAGTTGTTGAATATGAGCAGGTTCCTTTGAATTACCTTTGAAAAACATGAACTCACTTTCGCTTTCATTGTATTTTAACCCGTGTTCCACAGCATAAGTTAGACATAAATTGAGCAGTCTTCTTAAACCACTGATTGATGGGCTGAGCAGCACCATGTCATCGGCATAACTTATATTGTTTACTGCTACACCTTCAATTTTGCATCCAGCCTGCATGCTGCTCAGTTCACCAATCAGCTGATTTACATATACATTAAATAATCTATGTGATGTCAAGCTACCTTGCCTCACACCACAATTCAGGGTGTACTCGTCAGATTGTACATTTCCCCATTTTACTACATTTTTTTTATTACCATATCAGTAAGAAAAGATATCAATTACTTTAGGAGATATGCCCGCTTTTTCTAGTATATGCCACAGTAACTCATATGACTTCCGGTCAAAAGCTTTTGACAAATCTAGAAAACAAGCATAAATCGGAGTCTTCTTCTTTACATAGTAATTAACAACATATTTAAGCGTTAAAACGGCACTTTCTGTGGACAGACCTTCCCGAAAACCAAATTGTGTGTCATGTAAGTGAATATGTTTTCCGAGAGTTATATCTAATATTTTATCCAACACTTTTGACACAACTGTAGCTAGCTGTATAATTAGTTGTCTCCGCAATATCTCCTGTATCATTTTTCACAAGAGGAATGACAATAGTTTTCATTAGTTCTGGAGGTAGGTAAGATTGCCTAATGCAAAACGTAAACAATAAAGATAAAACCCTGTTTATGTGAGGCCCCGCATGCTGCAGATGCTCAATACTGAGCTCATCATGCCCTGGTGACTTCCCTCTTTTCATGTTCTTTATTGCCTGAGATACGAGGGGTGATCCAAAAGTAATGATAATCAATAATAAACACAATGAATAAAATAAAAAAATAAATTTATTTCTCAACATAGTCTCCTAGCAAGTCTATACATTTAGTCCATCTCTTTTCTAAACCTAAAATTCCCTTAGAAAAAAAATCTTTATCTTGACTCTCAAAAAAGTCCTCAACCGCGGCCATCACGTCGCTATCATCGTCAAATTTCTTGCCTCGGAGGTGTTCCTTGAGTCGTGGAAAGAGATAGAAGTCACTGGGGGCTAGATCTGGTGAATAGGGGGGGTGTTCCACCAGCTCAAAGCCCGCTTCCTGAATGGCAGCCATGGCAATTGCAGCTTTGTGAACCGGTGCGTTGTCTTGATGGAACAGTACTCCAGCCCGCAGTTTGCCTCGCCTTTTCTCCTTAATAGCCTCCCGCAATCTTCTTATTTGTTCTGCATAATAGGAGCCTGTAATAGTGGCCCCCTTTTCCAAGTAGTCCACCATGATTATTCCTTCAGCATCCCAAAAAACAGACGCCATAACCTTCCCTGCTGAGCTTGACACTTTGAATTTCTTCGGCGTCGGTTCATCGGGTCGTTTCCATGTCATCGATTGTTGTTTTGTTTCAGGATCAAAATGGTGGATCCAGGTCTCGTCCATGGTCACAAAACGTGACAAAAAATTATCCTTGTCTGCCTGGAACTTTTCGAGATTTGCTCTTGACATGTCGACTCGTTTCTTCTTTTGCTCGTCGTTTAACATTTTCGGTACCCAACGCGCGGAGACCTTTCTCATATGCAATTCGTTCGCAAGGATTCTTTGAATGCTGCCATATGAGAGCCCTGTGACCTCAGCTACATGCCTGATAGTCATTCTTCGATCTTCCAATACAACTTCTTCAACTTTTTTCACATTTTCTTCAGTGAGGGACGTCGATGGGCGTCCTTCGCGGTGTTCGTCTTCCGTCGATGTTCTTCCCAGCTTAAACTCCTTAGCCCAGCGTGCAACTGTGGAATATGGAGGAGAAGAGTCCCCTAATGTTTCCACCAAGTCGCTGTGTATGTCTTTGGTAGACATTTTTTTCAAGCAGAGGTATTTAATGACAGCTCTGATTTCGTTTTTTTCCATTTTGATGTTCACTCCTTGACAGTCTGTATTCAAATGAATGTAGCTCCCGGGAATCGTGGCCTATTTATATGATTTTTTTTTCCTGAACTAGTGGGTAACTGAACAAGTGACTGATATTTTTTTTGTATTGTTGGGTGCACTAGAAATAACTGATTATCATTACTTTTGGATCACCCCTAGTACATCTTTACTAGTAATTTTAGTGGGACATGATACCTGACTGGGCTCAGTAACAGACACCTCAGTAGGTCCCAAGCTTGATTCAACTCTAAAATAATCTTTGAATTTATTGGCTATTATTAGCGGGTCATCAGTACCATCCACATTCACAGACAGCTTTACCTTACACTTCATATGTGGGCGTTGCTGTGGACAAAGTGGGCCGACGATTTTGTGAGGGGCAGTGGCAGCCGCTGGATACGAAAGCCTCTGTCTAACATTGGATGTAGTTCGGCTGGCATAATGATGTTGATGATGTTTCGGATTGAACCCAAACACAAAGTACCTCAATATCAAGGCGGTTCCCTTAACCTCCGCGCCACAAGTTCAGTCGAAATAGCAGTAGGCTTAACACGAGATCGCATAACGAACTGTTATATTTATTTTAGTTTATTTATATGAATAAATAAAATAAAATATCACTGTTATGAATTGCTCATTGAGTAATGCATTATAATTACGGGATAAACAATTTACGTTACCTTACGTTAATTTCAGCCGAAAGACGTCCACTGCTGCACACTGGCCTCCGCCGTATCACTCCAATCTTGTGCAACCCTTACGAAATCATCTGTCCATATTGTTATCATTAATTTTATAAACTCGTTTCCAAAAGCAAACGGGTGGTTTAAATAGCCAAACTACATATGTTACTAGCACCTAGTAAAATCTGGTTATAAAAAAATAAACCAAGTTCGAAACTTTTGTTTTTAAAAAAAAACTTGTGTGTACTTATGTACACGCGTTAGAAGTTATACTTCTTAATATACAACTTGAACATAGTTATCAATTTTCATACCACCTAGAACTAACTTCATGCTGTAAAATTTTTTGGTGTCGGTGTGCGCGCGCATCGTAAAAATTCACTCTCATCATTTTTCTCCATCGCGCCAAAAGAAGTATAACTTCAATAATCATTAAGTTTTCAGATTGTTAGGTTTCACTTGCTTGCCTGATTACTTATCTTAACAGGCTGGTTGGCGTGGTTGTTAGATACATGCATTTCACGCCGCATGTTGTGGGTTCGATCCCCACCCAGGACGGATATTTGAGTGCATGATAATGAGTGTTTGTCCTGAGTGTGTCTATCTAGTATCTATTTACAATAGAAACGAACTATATGTATGTAGTATATCAGATATCTGGTTTCCATAATACAAGCTCTGCTTAGTTTGGGATCATATGGCTGTGTGTGAATAATGTCCAAGGTTATTATTATTATTTAACTAAATGGTGAACCTGCGTCGACAAGTGTTAGAAAGACCAGGGAAATGCTGATAATAGGACGGGCACTCCCCGTTATGCTGTGGAGAGGCGTAACTTCCAGTTATAGTGCAGAGACTATCTATTAATTGAAAATGGCTACCTAAATGGCGCAAAGGTACATAACAGAAATTCTTTTTCAACATGCATATCCCGCACAGACTGTAATTGGGAAGATGCCATGTAGATGTACGATAGTGCTCGCGCCTACTGTTCTGGCGATGTATAAATGCATATATGCAAGAAGTCAGTATTCATTGGCCAACGCGGAGCCCCGACCTTAATCCCATTGAACAAATCTGGGCAAGACAGATCATACATCCACTGTCACAAAACATTTATTTATTTCTTTATTACTTTTTGCACAAGTTTGTACAGAGGCGGACTTAATGCCGAACCTTAAACTTGATTTCGGCTGAATGTGAACACATTCCACAGGGCACCATCAAAATCCTGATGGCAAGCATGCCACCAAAACAATAACATGCCGTAATTGAACTCGCTAACTGTTGCCAGGGTGCGCCGAACGTACGGGGTTACAGGAAAACCTTTACGGCTGAGGACCAGCGCGACTAAGCTGTCCGCTATGTTGCTATCGCTGCTCTGCTACCGGCGCTGCAACCGCTGAGCAATGCCGTGGCTGTCTCCGCCGGCTGCCACCCGACAGGGGAGTGCGGTATACTCCGGCCACATACGGAGCCCGACCTTTTGTATTAGACCATTTAATATATTTTTTAATTATAAACTTACAGTTAAATGTTTACGTTTTATTGATAAACTAGCTGTGCCCGCGACTGCGTTCGCGTGGATGTCGGAACTTAACAATGTATTTTTTTGTGTAAAGCGCTGTGGGAGGATACCGATACAATTTTTACGTTATTGGGGTTGTTTACGCGTGAAAGAGCTACGTATAGTTGACCATGGGAAAAGCATCCAATACTTAGGTCCATCCCCGCAACGGATAATGTCTAGCTTTATTAATCGTCATGGCATAATAGAGACTGACTGGGAATTGCACTGGTTTGAAAGAGAAAGGAAAGTTTTAAGGAATTATAGGTATCCTTGGAATAAAAACAATATCACCGGCGCCGCAACCTGTTTCAGCTTCGATAATGTTTTGCTGCAGATTTGTGACTTTGAGCCGAGTGCCGTTACAAAGTTTGGGGGGACATAAATTTCTGAGGAGAATATTGGTACACCGATTTTTAAAACTATTTTGTGGGCTGGAAGTCCGGGTGTGCTGAGGGAATCCAAAAATTCTACCGGGTAGTGCGTGGCGTCATCTTCTTCCATACCTGTATTTATTGAGCTATATTCTTTACTATTCCCGGACGCATGAGTCAATATTTTGAAATTAATTGCCGCAGCTTGGTCCTTGCGGGGAGTCAAAATAGCTCGCTGACATAGCCAAGAACCAGCTTGATTGCCAATGTTTGTGGTATCTCCGTACACATAAGAAATTAGCTCCAGCTGTGATGTAACGTAAGAGCAGAGATTACCAATCAATATAACTTTTCCATCTTCTTGTACGGGGTAGGTGCCATCGCCTATTTTTTTTACAATAAATTGGCAAACTCCTGTGCATTTTCGCAGCCTCTGACTGATCAGGTTCCCTCCTATACTTATAACTATCTCTTGAATAGCCAAATTTCACGTACCCTGTCAGGAATTTCTCCATCAGTATTTAGTTGTACATGTCTCATAAAATCTTCAGCAAACTTGTCATGGTACTTTTGCCATAACTGGTTAGCACCCGATAACGCACAAAAGGTCAATAAGATGGCAAAAAAATGTCGCAAGCGATGTGGACTATCGCTCACGCATCCTTCCGCTAGAGCGTCATCCCAATGCTGACCTCCATCTAATAAATGGCGTGCTCGGCAAGCGGCCTGGTATGCGGGATGTTCAATATCATCCATTTTACGGAGCTCAGTTAAGACGTAGGTCCTCGCACTACATGGGCCAGACTGTTGGATGAACTCACACGTGAGCACGCCACGTGAACCTGCCCGCCTTCCTTAAGTCAATTCCAGCTAACTTGAGAATTGGACTTTGCGATTTGTTGATGGTTATCGCGACACACACTTTTATAGGGAACTACAGTATTTTAAACTGAAAAGGGAGATCATTTGGCACTAACGGAATACGTGACACGAACACTGTTTCTCCCTGGGCGGATCCAGGCATAATAGTAGCCTCTATAACACGATGCAAAGCTTTGACTTGAAGCCTAGTGCCGTCGCAAAGTTTAGGTGGCTTCAAATTCCTCAGAACCATTATAGGTATACCCACACGTAACATACATAGGGGATGTATGTTGCGTGTGGGTATACCTATAATGGTTCTTAGGAATTTGAAATATTATTTGGAATATTATACGCCCTTAGGGGTGGAAATTCCTAAAATCCTGAAATACATATTTTTATTTTTAACGGAAAGGCCATACCAATTTTCATGCTTTTCACTTAAAAAATTACACACTTTTCATACAAACTTACATCCCCTATTTTACGCCCTTGGGGTGGAATTTCCAAAAATTCTAAAATAATTATTTTTATTTTTAGCTGAACTACTAAATATAAGTTTCAATGCCTTTAACTACAAAAATGACGGATTTTCATACAATCTTTCATTCTCTATTTTACCCCCTTAGGGTTAGTATTTCCAAAAACCCTTCTTTAGTGAATGCATACGTCATAAAAGTACCTACCGGCAAAATTTCAAGTCTCTAACCCCAGCCGTTCAGGCTGTGCGTTGATATGTCAGTCAGTCAGTTTCCTCTTTTACATAGGTAGGTATATAGATTTGTGCTGAGAAAATTATGAGAGACAGGGTTAATTTACAACATTCAAATACATTCAATCGGACAGGCTCAATAAAATTCGAATCGTCTCTGTACATTCGCGTTACAAACGAATCGACAGCACAAACTTTCGATCGACTGACATTATAATTTAAAATTAAATCATAACAAATCCAACTTTGTACATAATTCAATTTGCCCAAAGAAAACAGAATATTTTAATAACCAATTTTGGACAACGACATACTTCTAGGCAACCAAGACCTTATTTCGAAACAATTCAGTACATTCAAAACCCTACGTAATCATGCAATCAGCAAACACGGGCAAATCTTAACACCGCGAGTCAAAAGAAATGCACAACGACATCTATCGAAATAAAAATCAACTATCAACCTAGTTCATTCAGAAAAGAGATGTCATAATATGCACAATGACATCTATCGGACAGTTAGGTAGCTCAACTATAAACATTAGTTCATCTTGAAGTAATGAAATGTGTGTGATTTTTCTTCATGATTACTTTAAAATCTAATATCTTTTGATAGACTGAACCGATTGCAATAAAACAAAAACTAAATGTTACCTCAAGTTACGCTCAATCGTTGTGTATAAAAGTTATCTACATTGCTTTAGTATATTTTACGTGATACCCGAACATATAAACAGACAAACAGACAAACAGACACACAGACAAACAGACAAAAATTCCAAAAAAGCTGGAAATGGGTTCTATTGGTTGTATTTTAATACCCTGGCTATTTTTTTTGGATTTTCTTTTGATGTACAAAAAATATTTTTCTACAGATTTATTATATGTATAGATAAAGTGTTAAAAAAAGTGTTAAATAAATTTATAACTCTAGATTTGTAACGAACTTGACAGTATAGGAACAAATAATACAAACTATAGAAACGGTATACACCCCATCCCGTATCGTGACTTTTCGATATGGTTTTGGACATTAACCACCGCTGTATAATCTAGTAATAATAATAATGTCCTCCTAGCCGAATTTCGGCCACGGCGGCCAGGCTCAACAGAGATTAGCTATCTGCGCGGGACATATTATAGTGCTCAAGTATGTGCAAACACAGGAACACTTTCTATTTCATCACTCTCATGATCCGATGGGACGCCTAGGCTTTACATGTTCTACGAGGCACAGGGGTATAATACCGACAACTCCCAGACGGGCTGATGCAGAGAAATTTTTCTTTTTCAGAAATGTCACAAAATCACTTTTTGGCCCGACCCGGGATTTGAACCCACGACCTCGTTCTCTGCGGCAGAACACGCTACCGCTAGACCAACGACACCGAACCTTCGTGTAAAAACCGATCGAGTGCAAGTCGGAGTCACTTGCACTTGATCGGTTTTATTTTAAATAGTCTGATTGTTGTTGCGCTGGGTTTGACCACTGACCAGACGCCTAATAAAATATCAATACTTAGTGATATAATCGAGGCATTTAGCATTCAATATATTATTTTAGTGGGTAATTAATTTTCTATGCAAATATCATTAAATAAATTAAGAGAACAAATGTAATGTGAGTCATAAATCGGTGTATCGTTATTTTTATTATTTCGAAATTGTTGATTTTTTAAAATATACTTCGATACGCTGTGTGTTGTGGTGTAGGTATTTATTCTGCATGATGACAGATGTAGATAACATTTAGACTAGGTACTGTGGACGATATTGGTATCGAGGGTTCTATGCCTTCATATTACTTATTTATTTAGTTAATATTCCTTAATTAAATTCACTGCAGTATTTTTACCCTACTGACACTTCAAGTAGGTATTATCGTTTAAAAAATACCCAGGAAGTAGGTAAAATCGTATGGTGATATGGTGTAAATAAAAATCCGGGGTGTATAGAAAGTATTGGGGAACAATACCCATACATAAGTAGCATTTTGTTCCCGCTGCTGTTCACCCCATCTTACCGTACTTGTTGAATTTAAATCTTGACATCATTGTGCAGTGGGTTGGGCTTGGCTATCGCCTCTAGAACTGGTTACAATTTAACGATATCTAGTTTGGTAGAGGCAGTAAAGTCAGTGTTTGACTGACCTACGTTGCTCAAATGAAGGATGATGAATCGAGTTCGCTAGTCAATAATATTTTTTTGTATCTCATGTTTACATGGTGCTTAAATTACTTGAACTTGTCTCTTGTCATTTTATTTTCACAACCCTTTACTGTTACGATTATATTAACTTTTCATCATATCAGCCGAAAGACGTCCACAGCTGGACAAAGGCCTCCCTCAAAGATCTCCACAATTGCCGGTCTTGCGCTATCCGCATCCAGCGTTTTCCAGCGACCCGCACAAGATCATCGGTCCATCTTGTAGGGGGCCTGCCCACGCTGCGTCTTCCGGTTCGTGGTCGCCACTCGAGAACCTTTCTGCCCCAGCGGCCGTCGGCTCTACGAGCTATGTGCCCTGCCCACTGCCACTTCAGCTTGGCAATTCTTAGGGCTATGTCGGTGACTTTGGTTCGCCTGCGGATCTCATCATTTCTGATTCGATCTCGCAGGGAAACTCCAAGCATAGCCCTTTCCATTGCTCTTTGGGTGACCTTGAGCCGCCTGATAAGGCCCATAGTTAGCGACCACGTCTCTGTTCCGTAAGTCATCACTGGCAACACACACTGGTTGAAGACTTTCGACTTGAGACACTGTGGTATTTGGGACGAGAAGATATTACGTAGCTTCCCGAACGCTGCCCAGCCGAGTTGGATTCTACGATTGACCTCCTTCTCGAAGTTGGACCTACCTAGTTGGATGGTCTGTCCTAGGTAAATATAGTTCTCTACAACTTCGAGTGCAGAGTCTCCAACCTTAACTAGAGTGGGTGCAACATGGATGTTTGACATAATTTTCGTCTTATCCATGTTCATTTTCAGACCCACTTGTTGAGAGACTCTGCTGAGGCCATCGAGCATTGTACCGAGGTCGTCAAGGGTCTCAGCCATGACTACTATATCGTCGGCAAATCGAAGGTGGGTGATGTACTCGCCATTGACATTGATGCCAAAGCCTTTCCAGTCCAGAAGCTTGAAGACATCTTCCAATGCAGCGGTGAACAGTTTTGGAGATATAACATCTCCCTGTCTCACACCTCGCTGCAAGTGGATAGGTTTCGAGTTCTGGACCTGGAGTCGCACTGACATAGTGGCGTTTTCGTACAAACACTTTAACACCTCGATATACCGGTAGTCGATTTGGCACCTTTGGAGAGACCTCAGTACGGCCCAAGTTTCGATCGAATCGAAGGCTTTCTCATAGTCCACAAACGCTAAGCATAATGGCTGGTTATACTCTTCGGTCTTCTGTATAACCTGCCGCAGCGTATGTATGTGGTCTATGGTACTAAAGCCTTTACGGAAACCGGCTTGTTCGGGAGGCTGGAAGTCGTCAAACCTGCGTGCGAGACGATTCGTAATGACCCTCGAAAACAACTTGTAAACATGGCTCAGCAGTGTGATGGGTCTGTAATTCTTCAAGAGGGTTTTATCGCCCTTTTTGAAGAAGAGCACCACCACACCCCTGTGCCATGCTTTTGGCGTTTGACCTTCTAGTATGACGGAGTTAAATAACTTCTGAAGGGCCCGTAGGATTGGTGTACCACCCGCCTTCAGAAGCTCTGCCGTAACTCCATCATCACCAGGCGCCTTGTTGTTCTTAAGCTGTTCGAGAGCCATTCTAATCTCGCACAGGCTGACGTCCGGGATGTCGTCGGTGAAGTGTTGGGTTAGTCGTGCTCTGGGATCTGAGGCACAACTATCGACAGGTGACTGGGTTTTCGCATACAGCTGTCCATGGAACCTCTCGATCTCTCCCAGCAACTCAGGTTTAGACGTGACGATTCTGCCATCCTCAGTCTTCAGCTTCGTCAGTTGGCTCTGTCCAACAGACAGTTCTCTTGCAAACACTTTAGAGCCTTTGTTCCGCTCAATGGCTTCTTTAATACAATTTGTATTAAATTGGCGCGTGTCGCGAGTCAAAGACTTTGAGATCTATCTGTTGAGCTGCCGGTATCTGGTAGCATCATCAGAGGATGTCAGAACCATTTTCCGTCTTTCGTCCATAAGCTGCAGGGTATAATCAGAGATCTTTTTGGTTCTGTTTGTACGGTGGGCCTTGAAGACCTTAAACCCAGCCGTATGGACAGCTTCTACGAGCCTGTCATGGTATGAGTCCACTTCCTCGCAATCTGCTAGGCATTCGAAACGGTTTTGCAGTTCGAGCTGAAAGGGTTCAGGGTTTTGGATGTGGATGGGTAAAGGTCGGAGCGTAGACTTTATCAGTCGGGACCTCTGGAGCTTGACATTTAGGTTCAATGAGCCTCTCACCAGTCTGTGATCGCTCCCGGTTTTAACCATATTGATCACTGAGACGTCATTGAACACCTGTCTACTCGTCGACAAGATAAAGTCTATCTCGTTTTTTGTTTTACCATCGGGGCTTACCCAGGTCCATTTGCGGTTTTCCGACTTCTTGAAAAAGGAGTTCATCATAAAGAGTCCCTCCTTCTCCATGAAGTCGGCCAACATTTGGCCCCGGGGATTCCGGTCTCCAGTTCCAAATTGCCCCACTTTCAGCTCATTCCCGAATCGTTTACCCAGCTTCGCGTTAAAGTCCCCCATGACCACAGTGAAATAAGAGTTCGAGGTATGTATGGCTTTAGAAATATCCTCATACATGACCTCAACCTCATCGTCGGAGTGCGTCGAAGTCGGCGCGTAAACCTGTATGACCTTCAACGAATACCGCTTGGTAATTCTGAGTATAAGGTACGCAACCCTAGTCGACACACTCTCGATTTTCACTATGTTGTGTGACTGGGACTATGTTGTGTGGGACTTGTGGACTATGAACCCAACACCACCTTGGGACAGTTGGTCGCCTTCCCGGAAATAGAACAGATTCCCGGATTTCAGGATTATCGTGTCCTCCCCCTCTCTTCGGACTTCAGATAATCCTATTATGTCCCAATGTAACCTGCTCAATTCTTCCTCCAGTTCGATCATCTTCTCGTCGGTCCGCAGTGTGCGTGTGTTGTATGTTGCCAGGGCCAGAGGTCGTCGGTTTTGGTAACGCGGAATCTGCCGGGGATTCTTAGCACCCCCTGCCCTGCCGTAACCACGGCTGTTACCACGGCTGGGAATAGCAGGGCTGCCGGGGACTGGGGGCCGCGGTTTAATTGTGTTCTTCATTTGAGGGGATCTGCCATAATCGCCACGCTTGGCAAACGGGTTGGCGATCGCAGTAAGGTAGAAATTGGTACTCATAAGAACGCTGCTGCCCATTCTCTGGTATAAATTCCCTCGGGACGACTTCTACGTCCCCCCACGGGATGAGAGGGGGTGGTGATATTCTCTAGGCCGTCACCACACTTTTAACGAACTTAAAACTAAATGTGACAGATATTCAATCCACCACTATAGAAGCTTCGTTATAGAACCGCCCTAAACAGGCTGCGCGACCGCCTAGGGGGTCACTACCCACACGTTGAAAAACTCTGCTTTAAAGTAAAAAGAAGGATGGTATGAATGGAACCAACGAATGTAGGCAGGTAGTTATATTAGTCCGGTCAAATTAGACTAAAATTAACTAACAGGGGTAAGGTTACAATAATTCCCATTAGGCTCTAAATTGGTAGGATCGTTCATTACAATATTAGAAAGGAAATGTGAAAAGTCCTCATCAAGTGCAAAAAATTTACTCGTGGTCAAAGGTCACAAAAACGGGTTTTTCAGCCAAATGGGAATGATTGTAACCTTGGATGTCTAAATTGAACGGACTATATAGTATAGAATCAGTTTATTCTTAAATACTTCAAACTGCTTAATCAATCGAATGTCTTCTGGAGTGTGTCTTCAAGTCTGTCCTCGGAAGTGTTTTAAGCCGGGTGGCATGACATACATAGATTCCATTTGATCGATGCGTCGATGAATTTGATTACGTGGGTGGGATTTCCACAAAATATACAAATAAATAAAGTAAAAAAAGTTAGTTAACCTCTTGAGCCTTTCAATATTGTCAGGCACTGGTATAGAAATCAGGTCAATAATGTCCGATAGGGGGAGGGGGGGGGGAGCTGTCAGAAGAACTCTTTTTTAAATTGTTTCCTTATTATTATTTCAAAACACCGTCGCTTGCGGTGGAACCAATTACTGAAACAATAAGCCTTCTCTTCTAAGCACCATCCGCAAGCTTTGGTACGCATTAAAATATTAATGGTGCAGTCCTGGGTGTGAGTAAGGTAAGAGGGGGGCAGGTCACAGCGACGTGTAACGATACTAACCGTCAACCACTTATTATTATATGTGCCGTATACTTGTATGTACGACTTGGTAGCACAAATGAGGAAAAAAGCGTCAATGCCATCCGCTAAAAATGTTACAGAGCCAGATTCCGCATAAACTGGAAAGTGCAGTCAGTTTCTAAGATTGGAAGTGCTACATTTTTACTTGGAGAAACGTTCAGGCTGTGCCCAGCCAGCCAGCCAGCCCAGCAGTATGTTTGTAACCGGGATATAATAAAATTAGTTTAACAGCACCCAATTATTCAATAAATTTGTGAAAGGATTCGTATCTAAACCCGGAATAGCAAAAAAGAGAATATAAGAATGGAACATAAATAGGAATTATATCTCAATTTAAGATTTAACGATTACTTACTAATCACTATGATTTTCGTCTGGAGGAATAAATGAAGGCTAGAATCGTAGTGAATTGCGAGTAATTTAATTTTGTACGAGTTGGGTAGGGTGCGTGGATTATTTACACAATAGATAATGCATTCATCTAAATTATAATAATCTAATTATAACGAAACGATTACACGTTTATAGCTAACAATAAGGATATTGATGATATCTAGAAGCAAATAAGGACGTGCCAATGTCGTTGAATGAAACCTCTCTGTTACACTATCTCGGAGATCACCTTTGTTCGTGGATCTTAGTATCTATCTACGAGTCAATATTTGCATCTCAGCTACCAATACATTATTATGCACGTTGTAGAATCGCACGTTATAAACCAGTAAGTATACTAGCAATAAGAATATATTCTACAACAACATTCTAATGGAAAGGGTGAATATGTTCACAGTGAAAAGCGCAGGTCTCCTGGCCAGGACAGATAGTGTCTCTGACTCCTTGCTTACTGAGGTCGAAACTGTCCGCGTTGTTAGCAAAGTGTTTATTTCTTTAAAGAAATTGTACCTACTATTTAAAACACGTTCTAATCAGCGCTTCTACCGTTCCTCGATGGGTAATGAGAGGATGATTTTATATTTTACTTGGTAATGATATCTATCTCCAAGCAGACACGGACCCCGCTTACGGGGGTCCGTGTCATTAATTATTAGAGCACCGCTAGATATCGTTGGCACCTCTCAGACATTGCCTCTGTATTCCTTCCTTGTCGTGGCGTCAAGTCTATTAGGAACATGTTAGCGCAAAATAAATATTAGCGAAACATAATTTATGTAAATTATAAATCACAGTAAAACGTAATACGTTACTGGTGTGGGTTTAGTGTCGAGCGCGTCCGATAGCAGGTAACGGACGCCTTGATGTTTACGCCGTTACATAAAGTTGTCGCTAACGACTCGATTATTTCGTCATAACAAAATGAGTTCCGGCAGGACTAATTTATGTGCACGTTATTAAGGATCCGTACCAATGTGATACATATATAACACTTATGGTGATGGAACTAAAGTGGATGAGAGTAACGCGACATCCGTAGCTCTGCCTATCCCTCGATTACGTATATGAATAAGCATGAGTTTTACAGTTTAATTTCAAGAGCGAAGAACGAAGAGGTGGTCGGGATACCTACACTTTTGTTAGTTCCGTAAAGTTCCCAAGCTTATACATATATTTCTATTAGAAGTAAATCCTGACAGAATGACTCATCAACGCCCAGGCAAAACTCCTAAGTTTTGGGAATATGATGAGACGGGATTTTAAGAAATTCAACCCTGACTAAATGGAAAACCTTTGAAACCTTTGACCAGTAAGAATATGAAACTTGGAATTTAGGTTAGACAAAAAGATATATGGCATTACCATTTTCAAAAACCGGCCAAGTGCGAGTCGGACTCGCCCATGAAGGGTTCCGTAGTAGCAAGTATTTCAATTGATTAAATGAAAGGTAAATTGCAGTTTACGATGAATGAAGTATTAAAAAAAACTACTTACTAGATCTCGTTCAAACCAATTTTACCACTTTGGAAGTGTCTCTCGCGCAATCTGTTCAGTTTAGAAAAAAAATATATTAGACACCTCAATATCATTTTTGAAGATCAATCCATAGATAGACCACGTGTATGGGTACGATGAAAATATTTTTGTTTGAGTTTCAGTTCTAAGTATTATCCCCAAAATCGATATAATATATAAATCTATATAATAATATATGTGTTATGCAAATAAACGATTTGATTTGAATAAATAAATCTATATACCCCCAAAATTATTGTTCTTTTGTGCGAAAATCTTAATGCGGTTCACAGAATAGGGGAAGTCCGGGCAAGACGCATATGTTAAGGGATAATGTTAATAAAACCACAATGGGATAATCAATAGAACTCTTTGTACTTTTTATTAGTACTATGTTTAATCATCTTTGGAAAATAATCACATAAACTTTAAAACTTTAACGACTTCTATTTTAATTATGAGCATTAACAAAAAGTATCAATTATTCGTTTTGCTCGGAGGGGTCGGGCAAAACGGATACGGTTCAAGGGCAAAAAGGATAATGATGAATTAGTTAAGATCAGTCTTCGCATCAGAAGTATCTGCCAACTCCTACATAAGAAATCCAGTCTTCTTGAGCCCAGCTTCTGCATTGATTACCCTAAATCCAAGCTTCAGTGAAATTAAATTAAATTAAATTTGATGGGTGTAGACGTCAAAACCTCTGATTTCTTCCTCTTACATTTGCGGCTTTTATTACGAGCAGCCATAGTTGGAATAGGTCTAATTTGAAATATTGTTAAAATATTTTTTACTTATGAAGGAGATTATGAAATAATTAAACGGCCAATACCGTCAAAACCTATCCGTTTTGCCCATATCCATTTTGCCCAACACGCTCTCATATTCTAAACAAGTCAAAACTTGAAATAATTTTTGTTGATAAACAAAAAGTAACCATCACAAGTAATTCTTAAATAGACGTACAATTGGATAAATAAAACATTTCATATATAACTCGATATATAATAAAAAAAAGTTAATGTACAAACCATGACGAAAATCGTAACAAAACAACGTTTTTATTTATATATTTTTTTCACTACGAATGCGCTCGCGTATTCGTTTGTTTGAACTGTGTTGGCATCGCAGGTTGCATGTGACATGACTAGAAAATTTGTCTAAGTGCCATTATACATTAATGAAAAAAAACAGTTATTCTTTTTACCCGCAATATGCTTCTTGCCCGGGCTTCCCCTACATCTACTTACCAAGTTTCAACAGTAGGTACAGCTCTCATAGTTTCAGAAAAAAGTGGCTGTGACATACGGACGGACAGACAGACATGACGAATCTATAAGGGTTCCGTATTTTCCCCTTTGGATACGGATCCTTAAAAACATGCAGAGGATAGCGTTTTAGCATCCAGCGCGCCAACGTGACAATGCTGCCAGCATTCTGGGCACGATACTCAACGGCCTTATTTTCGACGCCCATATTGAATTTTTCGTTATTTATTTGACGCCTTTAAAAATTGTGTATTTGGATCCGTGTGATTGTACTTATTCATGTTACTATGAAGAAAAATGTAACAATTATTGGCTGTCCTAAATAAATAAAAATACACATGACAAAAAAAACTTGTGTGTACTTATGTACACGCGTTAGAAGTTATACTTCTTAATATACAACTTGAACATAGTTATCAATTTTCATACCACCTAGAACTAACTTCATGCTGTTATTTTTACGATGCGCGCGCATCTGCGCATTCACTGTCATACCACCTAGAACTAACTTCATGCTGTTAAATTTTTTGACGTCGGTGTGCGCGCGCATCGTAATAATTCACTCTCATCATTTTTCTCTATCGCGCCAAAAGAAGTATAACTTCAATAAAAAATATTTATTTGATTGTTATTTACCATATTAATTATTTCATTATATTGTAGTTTATTATTTTTATTTTAAATTAATACTAAATAATGTAAATATACGGATAGCAGATTATTAAATAGTTAGTTCAATTTTAATTTATTTAGGCATTAAAATTAGTTATGATGAAAATTTATTTTGTAGGAAAGTACCGATAGAAGGTTTGCAAATGTAACCCGTCATGAAGGGTGCCAATGTAAGATTTTAATGTTAAGACTATAAAATTTGGAAATCAAACTGATTTTGTCTATCAAAATGTTTTTTTTATTTAACACTATGATACAGACTGATTTTTCTTCACCTGTCAGAAGGTCACGCTCTTTCATATCCAAAAGCTTCCTTTGGCTTAAATATCGTAAATCTAGGTAAGAGTTCGTTAAAATTTATTTTAACATTACAACAACTTAATATGAATTAAGTAAGTAATACCATTTACTTAGGTATGCGGTAAAGCATGCTAAGTTAAGTTTAAAAAATCATTTTAGATTCCATTAAACCGAAACGAAGTGAGCGCAGTTCTCTATTTTAAAGTCCTAAGTATTCATGAACACTATTAAGAGGATGTGTTGCGACTGCCTCTTCTGGAAGAACTTGTTGCCCGTATGGGCATAATATGTGAACGTTCGATACCTGCTTGGTCGCATTCTACTTGTTGAAGAAAACAATAATATTTGTGAGAAACTATTCATATTATAACGATTGAGACGCAACAAGCTTGTTGCGTCTCAATCAACAAAAAACAACGAGCCAAAACATGTTATTCACTTATTTTTTCGATTTATTTTCCTTGTTTGTATAATACTTATGATTTGCAAATATTGTTTCTATACTGCTTTCAGTGCTCTTTTGGTAGTGTGATCAATGGTGTGCGTAGATAAAGGGGAGGCGTGATGCAATCTTAGGTCGCGTGGGGCTAAAAGGTGTTACTTAATGTTTTTTTATGTATTATTTAGTTATTTTTACCCAGTAACGGCTTGGTTCGCTCAAAGTTTGCATGACATGCCTCAGCTGCGTAGGAGCGGTAAATACGCAAAGCCTTTCTATCCGACAATTAGAGCACTTGTTTTTGCGCATGCAATTGAGCACCAATACGTGTCTATAGCATACCCTGCATTGTGATGTAAATATGAACATCAATTTGTATATATGTATGTTTTACTTTAGAATGTATATAAATAAATTAAAAATTAAGTATGCATACTTACAACATTATATTTAACTTTAAAATCATTGGGTGGATATCGATGTATATCACTTAATTTCTCGCAATTAATACTTATTACAATTAGTGTCAGCATTATATTTTTCGTCCGTTTTTTAGCCAACTACACTTTTAATGTTATACTAAGAAAAACCTTTATATTGTATCCTGTAAATTGTGTTATTATCTGTATCGCTGTTAGTTTTCTTAATAAATAAACTATAAAATAATGTGACCAACGTGTGATATTTTTAGCTAACCTTTGTTAATATTGTTATTGCAACGTAGCATGAACCGGTCCCGGTGTACGGTAGAGCTACAAACATTTGGAGGGTACGAGGGCGTCTATCCTCAAATACCTAAATACTCTTCTATTTGTTCCATGTCACTGATACCGCTCGTATTTTGTTTATTTGTTTTTGCTGCTTATTGTGTCGGTACGTTGGCGTATTCTGTCAACACTCGTTTCTATTCTTTGACTTTGACAACAGCATATCGGTAGACTCAGAGATGGGCCAACACACTAATGATCAAATCACTGGATGCAGCTTACAATATACAATAAGAATATTTTCATTATTTAAACCTGAACGACACAAGTTGATGTAACACGTCATAACGAGTAGTCAGAGGTGGGGCAGAGTGGTGTAGCTATAATAGGGGAGAAAATGTAGCTGAAAAATGGCGTGGATTTTGGACGAATAACGCTTACGCCGTTAAAAACTTAGTACCTATACCTATGTGATCTTGTCACGTGTGGCGCAGTGGTTAAGGCGGTCGCCTCGCTACTACCTCCGCGACCTCGTGTTGCGCCTTCGATCCCCGCACAGGACTACTATATGTGTGTGTATTTGTTCTGAATCTGAGGGTGCTTAGATGCCCGTGAATTGCATGTTAGTCTACCCGGCGATACGTAGATTCAATTGTCTAAAGCGCGCTTTGTCTTATAGCCAAGCCAAGCCCGTAACTTCATGTCTCTACACATCTTACTTTATCCTCCAAAGCTACGGCAGAGCTTTAAACGAAAATTATTTAATTTCTTACGATATCCATGGAATATCTTTGACCACGAAAGGGCCAGCCCGCGATATCGCCATACTCTACATAGCTACCTATGGCTGTAAACTTTGGCCATAGAGACTATGAGTGCAACACTTGGCTGTAGGTCACTACGTGAGGTATAACATATAACTTACGTATGAGCTTGTGAATTTTACCAACGTAGGTACTACAAGGTACACGAAATAATTTAATGGTTTTTTTATTACCCGCATTACTATTTAGGTATTAGTACCTACGTAAAGATATTTAATTAAAACTTTTTATGTTTTGCGTAAATACATGAATACTGATGGTGTAACTTGAGCATCAGATATTTTTGTATTTCGCTAATTGATTGTCGAACTCTGTTCCACCCCACTAAGTTACCTACATTGTCAGAGTGAGTTACCGCCCAAACGACTTCTATCTGGCAGTAGGTAACTGACCCCAACACACATTATTATAGACAATCACAAAACTAGAATAATAAACTGCAATAAGTGTTGAAAATTTGGACTCACATTGGGACACAGTTCTTTTGATATAGCATAGTTCTAGGAGCAATCTCTAGAACTAGCATTACTCCACATCTTAAAAAAAAAATAGCTAAAACTATAAATTTTGATAATTAAACTTAAACATAATCTCTTTGACAATACCTTAATAGAAGCTAGGTAAATATCATTGCTATTATAAAATAAATTTTATAAATGTTTTCATACAATCTGTGTACTTATATCTATGTAACTAGAAATAATAATGTATACAACTATATTACTACAAACATGTTCTGACTATTTACAAGCGCTTTTTTAAAGTCTACGTGAATAAAAACCTTTTTTATTTATTTATCTTGTGTCTATACCAAAATAGCCTTCGCAATTAAAAACTTGAGACTCCGGCCTACTACATAAAAATATTCCGAAACATTTTTTTATTATACCTATTTACTTTGGTATGAACTAAATGGTTAAGTCATTAGTACAAATGCTCGACGATTTGGCATGTTCTTAGTTAACTACATTAGTATGATAATGTGATATCGAATATCAGTTCGATGGTCATCGGCAGCATACTAGTGCTCGCACAGTGTTCTGTGTGAACAGGCGTAGGCGCAGAGTTTCTGCAAGCCTAATGCTTGTGCTGTTTTCTGTCAGCTACACTGTGGTGCCTTCGTGAAATTGTAAAGCGCCATGGCTATATTACATTTACTTTATATAACTACTCATTAGGGCGATTTTAGAAATCATCAAAAGGGTTTTAACTCGATTAGATATTTTAGAAGGTACTTGTTGCATAAAAGCGTTGGTAATACAAGTGTGTAAAATAGGTTACTTAATTGTTTAAATCCTAGTGAATGCTTATTTCGGCAACCATCGGCATTACATAATTGAGAAGGAGATCACTTCCTGCCTACCTCCTCTGTGGGAGTGCATGTACACGTGCTGGGGAAAGACGCTGCGCTACCTGTAATAATGCTATCTCTCATCTGTTTACTCAAACATCGGAAAACTTGTGACACCAAGATAATGAAATAAATTATAACTGTCGCTCCGCTCGTCCTAATGGAAGCACAGTGAGGCTTGCACGGTCGCCACCGGCGGGGCGCACGCACGGCATTATACTATCGTATTAAACTATCGATCTCGTTCAAGTATTACTGAGGAGGCGTGTGGATCTTTATCGTCTTGAAATCGGTTTAGGGCCGTTTCGAATCTGGAACTCCCCTGGAGAAGTGGCTCGATACTATATTGAAGAGTAAGAAGGTGAAGTCCCAATGGAGTCGGACGATGGCATAGCGTTCGTGAAGCGCGACAAGCAAGAACGCGCGTGGCTGCGCGTGCTGCGACGGCGTCTGCCCATCCTGGACTGGGGGCGGCGCTACGACCGCCTGACAGCCGTGGCGGACCTGGTGGCGGGCATCACGCTGGGCCTCACGCTCGTGCCGCAGAGCATTGCCTATGCATCGCTGGCCAACCTGCCCGTACAGTATGGACTCTACTCCTCGTTCATCGGTGAGTCACCGACCAATAAGCCTATGATTACCTACTCCTCGCAAATGAAACAGAAGTAAAGGAAATCGAAGGTTAAATTGTTAGAGAGTGTTTACATAGCATCTTCCACCATGTTATCTCCCAGTGACAAAGCGTAGCCCTTCACATATGTAGGTATCGTCTATTATGAAGATATAAGATATTAATCCAGTTTGCCCGCGTAGTATCTTTCTTTCAGTATATGTGAAAATCTAAAAAAATAGTTGTCTATACTGAAAAGCTCTGTGATGGACAACTTGCTACCCGCTAGATCTCAAATCTCAATCAGTACTTCAACAACTTGGCCTCTGTGTCATATTTATGTTTTAGTTTATTTAATTTTAACTCAAGTAAAATGGTAGCAGAATAATATAAAAATATGGCCGATTAAGGACTCCTTAATAAATTAATTGCATTCCAATCATGCGAACCCCAAAGCTCTTAATTTATAGTCTTAGCTGATAACAGTATTGAGCTCAGCTCCTCTCGATCTTCTGGTACAGCAGCCTCCAAGGCTAATAGTAAACGTATAGTTAGAAAAACGTACATGAATTTATGAACAATATGTTTGTGTTTTTAAATCACGGTAGTGATTGAGAATACGTACCCCTTATCAGTTTCATAAAGACCACTTTCAAATGAATGAGCCGCGTACGGAACGAGCTCGATTTTTACGCGTCATGTGATTTTATGATAATTATTCCTTTCCTGTGATAAAACGGGTGTACCAGTGTTCGGTGTACCAGTGTAACAGGGAGTGTACCTACTCCCTAAAACGTCGCTGCAATCAATAGCCGAAAAGTTTGCGCAGGACCTTCTCAACTGGGGTGCTTATGTTATTCTTTAATAATGAATAAAATAAAACAAAATTTATCGTTTCACAAATGATGAAGGAAACTTAATATATTCGAGACCTAACTCGCTTAACCTTGAATCAATTATGTTTGATTTTTATTAGTAATGCGAGCCTCATGCTGTTTATTTATGTAAGTCACTAATTAAATCGTTTAAAACATATTTCACAAACTTCCACACGTTATTCACTTCTCGTGATAAAATCTAAACACCTCTGAACCTAGGTTATGTATGACTTTTATATATTTAATGTTACATAAAACAAAAAATATGTCCAGTTAATTGCGGATATTAGACGAATTTGTTCAACTAATATTAATGTTTGGAATTAAAATTTTACGGCAGTCGTATTTTGTTCAACAGATATGTTTTATGGTTAAAACATAATTTGTAAAGTGTTATTAAAAAACACTAATCTAAAATATGGGAAATCATAATCATCGGCGGGTCTCGAAGAAATCCTAAAATTGTCAGTGTGTATCATTCGTAGTTTAACGCTGAGCGCCTACCCTGGATTGGTAGACGTTGCGGGTTCGAGACCCGCCTGACGATTAAATTTATGACCACCCATTTTTTTTATTGTTAAAAAAGTTTATTCAGTATCTCATATTTCTTCCCCGGGTTCTAATGACTGTTTCTACGTGGTACCTACCTCATAGAACGGATGAGAGTCCCTATCTTGTTAGAAGTATGTTATCCAATTTTTCTAATATAGCTGTTTTAAGCTAATTGAGGGTGACCGGAGCAGGATCTCTCGCTATAACTCGTCTATTCAGCTCATCCCATAGCTGCATAGCTGTTCTATGAAATTCATATGAGGACTTTTGTTCGCTAGCTCATAACCGTAATACCGACTCGCTTATTTACAATGCCTTCGGTATGGGCCCTGGCATTTTCCTGCGTTAATAATAATTCTTTGCCAATAAAATGTCCGTAGGGTACCACATGAGGCTCCAGACACTTAACGATATAACCTGTCCCATTTAAAGAGGGTAAGTGAGGTCCAGATACAAAAGCAGGTCTGGTTTATTAATTGACGCTTATCCCACCCCCAACCACCGTAACCTACTCTTTCTTTAATGCAGTACTGTGCAAAGCACTCTCCCTCTCTTCGATACAATTTCTTTCTTCCGCCATCACCCTATACCATGATCTTACTCCCATTAAAAAAGATAACTTGGCTTCGTTAAAGGTATGATCAATTTAAATGCTCACGTGAAAGTTAATATACCTTAAATTTTAGGAAAATAATTTTGGTTACGATACCTCATAAACTAAGCTAATTGCCCGAAAATTGCGCCGCCAATCTTATTACATGGCAAAATCGCTGACAGTTAATCTTCGAACTACAAGGAGCGGCGCCAGGTGAATAAAGTTACTGGGACGATTTCTTAGAGAAACTGACGCAATAGCGGTGATCTTGCTCAGACGTGACTCCATATCTCCAAGATGCTGGACGGCAAAACATACTAAGATACTAGTGAAGCTAAGATCGAATCGTGCAACTACAACACGCTGACTGTGCCCTGAATCCAGGACCGCCACGACTTGGGCGGCTTCCTTCGTCGTGCTTTACATATTTGTTAGGAACAAAGCCTTTTGATGTCACACAGCTTAGTTAACAATCACTAATTAAACAAACGATATCTTTGCAAAAAATTTATACGCATTGAAAATAAGCTCTACTTTCATTATACATAATATTAATATTTGGCATTGTGAAACAATACCTTATAATATCTGCAATTAACTGATACTATTTTTATGCAAAATATATGTCGCAGGGATATGATAAAAACAGGGAGTTGGCCAAATCTCTAAGGGATTTCATCAAATCACGGAGGATGTTAAAATAACAACACGATTTTATCATTTCCCTAAACAAACCTGGTGATTTGACAAATCCCACTAAAGAAATCTAGTGATTTGAACAAATCCCAAAATTGGTTTAGTGAAATGACAAAATAACTTTTCTGTGGTATTTTAAACGTTTATTTTGTAAGATTACCTACATAATTATAATAATCAGGTGTCGTACAATACAATACTGATCTCAAAAATCACCACTAGAACATAATTATTTGAAAAATAAAATAAAAAAACATATTTTAAAAATTGAAAAGCTTAACCTATGATATGCTTATTTGTAATGATCATTTATTAAAACACGTAGCGGATTTGTGGCGACGTGAATTACTTACATAGAACATTATTTTTCTTACGGACACATTTATTCGTGCAATTTCACGCAAACTCAGCTTAGTGGATGGAACTGAATCGGTTAAAGTAACTGTAGACAATTGAAGAGCGTTGCTAGGAAGCTAATCTCTTATGATGCCAACTGAAGGACCAATTTGAAATAAATTGTTTTTCGTATCTAATACAATGCCTGTAATACTATTTGCATCTAGTGGACCTCTGTCTACTTTTGGTACATCACCCAAAACGGTGGAACCAACTAATACATCCTTGAATTTATTCGAATAAGTTTCTTTCATTTTATCAGCAGATCTTTTTAAATTTTGTGAAGCATCTTCCCTTTGCTTTTTAATGTTCTCTTCTTTTTGGCATAATAAGCATAGAACTCCCGAACCATATCTTCTTCGGTTTTATTTATATTATCATTTCACTGAATCAGTTTAGATTTTTAACAAATCACCAGATTTGATTAGGGAATTGATAAAATCGTGTTATTATTTTAACATCCTCCGTGATTTGATCAAATCTCTTAGGGATTTGGCCAAATCCCTGTTTTCAACATATCCCTGCGACATATACATAAACCTCATACAATACCAAACTTCACAGTTTTTTTTATGTGAAGTGTATATGTACATATAGGGTAAGGACACCAAAGAGTACGCGCTACCAAAGAGTACGCAGTGCTTTCTGTAGATTTATTTTTTCCGAAATGGTAACCCCACTGCGACATGTCAGTAGCATCTGTGAAGTCAAGGTGAAGGACGACAAATTGCATCGCTAAGGTATTTATTATGAATTTTATAGCTAAAAAATGATTTTAGTGGTGTTTGCTCTTAATATTCATCATTTTTAAACATCATTTGTAAGGGTTGTGATTATTTTGCATTCATCGACTGGGATTTTACTAGACATTTGTGTATCGAACTTTGATTCTTTTAAGAGGTTATGTCGCCATTACACGTGCTTTGTAAAATAATAAGGTTTATGCTCACAAACGCGTATTAGCTAAGAGTACGCACCCAAAGAGTACGCATGCGTGATGTAGATGGTCACATCAGGGGCTCGTCAAAATATATTAACTGATGAGCCAACACCGTCCTCATCAGGTGTTCGTCAAAATATACCACTTGATGAGCCAACACCATCAACATCAGGATTAATAAAACCTTCTGACAATCGGCCTTTGCCAAAGGCAGCCCATCAGTCAAAGAGAAACGTGAAACGGAAGAAATCAGAAATTTTGACGAGCACTCCGTATAAAAATCAACTAGAAGAAGAAAAACAAAAAGCAGAAAGAAATAAAAATAAGAAGGCAGCAGATAAGAGCAAAAAAAAAATCAAGACTTCTAGAAATAATCCAGAACTGTTGAATACAAGCACAGGTCCTGAAATTATAAGATGCCCCCTTTGTCTTGAAGTCTACGTTGAGCCGCCGCAAGAAGATTGGATCCAGTGTTGCCGATGTACTGCTTGGTGGCACGATGAGTGCACAGACTACATAGGAGTTGGGGCCTTCACATGTGATAATTGTCAGGGTTGATGACTTAACATTACTCTCATGCGCACTCTTAGCTTGTATGAAGGGTTGTCACTGCGTACTCTTTACAATACAGCACCTTAAGAGTGCGCACGAGACGAATATTAAGTTTAAGACTATTTTTAATTAATTTGAAACTGTTACTGTAAATTAATAATTAACATGATGTTCCTAAATGACCAATGTTTAAATTTAATAAGAAGTACAAAGTGTTATTGTAAAGTTGATATTTTAATAAATAAAAGTTTACAAAATGCGCACTCTTTGGTGTCCTTACTATACATACCTTTCGAACGAAAATGAAAGATATTTACATATCGATAATTTATTCAAATAAAATTAAATGGTACTTTGATTTACATTCAAATCAAAGTACCATTTAAATTTATGTAACGCCTTTTCAGGACGCCCAACTTCTTGCTTGCCAGTTTGTCGTTGTCCCCCAAATGACCGTTAAATTGGCAATTAGTCGAAATTTCGACTCCGAGGATACCAATTGCAAGTAAAAGCAACCCCTTGGAATCGGTCCACTACGACAAATCTTCGCAGTAAACGCGTACACTTGTGTCTTGGTGTGGTTAAACTTGACCAGGTTCTCTACACCCCATTCATAGACCCGGACTAGAAAACCTTCAACTTCAGACACAAGTTGCAACCGTTTCTCGTGTACCGAGCTCGGAGAGACATTCTGATGGCCGGTTTACCGTACATGCTGTCATACGCATAGCAATACATGTTTTCTATAGATACCATATCATTGATATGCAGAATGAATATCGTAGGGGAGAGCACCGAGCCTTGTGGTACGCCAGCGTTTATGGTTTTATTGTCGGAGCAAGAACCGTCTGCTACGACTTCAATGCTCCGACCGTCCAAAAAGCTGGTGATTCAACTGCAGAGTCCCTCGGAGATTCCGTATGAAACAAAAGAAATCTTCGATAAGAAGTGAAGTAGAAGGAACTATTATTTTACTAAAGGTTACATAATATACTTGTATTGTATACTTTTTAATTATATGCTCCTGTACTGTGTGATTTTACTATTGGTGTATAATAAAAAGTTAATCTATCAATCTATATTCGATTATATAATCAAGGCCTCGAAAAATGTCCTTATCCCACCCATCACTCATGTGTGTAATCTCGCAATATCTTCGGGCATCTTCCCAACAGCTCTAAAAAAGCCCTTGTTCGTCCTATTTTCAAACAGGGAGATGAGTCTGATGTTACCAACTATAGACCTATATCTGTGCTTCCGGTCTTATCGAAGGTCTTGTAGAGAAATCTAAATAATTATCTTATTCGATTCTTAGAAAAGTATAACGTCATTGCTCCAAATCAATTTGGCTTTAGGCATGGTATTTCAACGGAAGACGCGAAACCTCACAAATGTAGTTGTTAACAATTTAGATAAAAAAAAGAAGTGCTTCGGTATTTTTCTTGACCTCTCCTAGGCCTTTGATACCGTTTCCATCCCCATTCTTCTACAAAAAATGGAAAATTACGCATTCGCGGAAATTCGCTTAACATTTTTCACAGCTCTTTTCACGATAGGAAACATACTAGCTCTGTGGAAGACCTTAATTATGGTGTACCATAGGGCAGCATATTGGGGCCCACACCTGCTCTATGTTAACGACCTGTGTAACATCAGAATGCCATACTGCGACTTATTTGCCATACTGCGACTTATTTGCCATACTGCGACTTATTGTTATTTTTAATGGAAACAACTGGAGGGCAGCTAAGAATAATGCTGAAACATCACTTCAATTCATAATGAAATGGCTAAATACTAATCTACTCACCTTGAATATACCAAAAAACACAGATTATACCCTTTTCATTAACGTCTTCAACTGCTCCTGCTACTGATGAAAGTAGTA
Source organism: Pseudoips prasinana (assembly GCA_951640165.1). Taxonomy (NCBI): domain Eukaryota; kingdom Metazoa; phylum Arthropoda; class Insecta; order Lepidoptera; family Nolidae; genus Pseudoips; species Pseudoips prasinana. The sequence goes on along the minus strand of OX621240.1, from coordinate 39,559,895 downwards.
TAAACCTCGCTAAACCACTGTACTCAAAGTCACTCTCATCGGAAAGTAAGATGGGACAGAATTAGGTGTTATAAATCTATAGGTAGAAAATCTTCTGGTTTTATAGGACCATACATATATGGGAAAATAAACAACCTACACAATATCATAAAAGAAACCAAAAATAAATGCAAAAAATTAGTGACTCACTGAATTATATAATTATATTACGCTGAATTATAACCAAACCGAAGAATTTATCAAAATTCTAGAGTAAGTAATGCAGACACGCAAACAAACACACACACACAGACATACACTTAACAGCACACACACCACACTACACACACACGCACACACCATACACACACACACATACTCAAATTATGTTGATTGTTCTAGTTTAGGTTTTAAGTTCTAGAATTAAGTTTTTGTAAATGGATCGGAGCCTAGGGAACACAGGGAATCCTAGTGTAGGATCTAGAGCATAACCAATAATGTAAAAATTTCTGGTAATAAAGGAATTTCATTTCATTAAACGATTTTCATTTCAGTATTATAGTCCATACCTGTAGCGCCCCCTCTTTAACCGGTGGCTGCATGTCTCCTAATGCAGTTTCTAGTGCCAAATATCAGGAGTCATCATGATGTTGGGATGAATTTGCATAGGCATATTGAAACTCTAATTGTCAAGATTGTCAAGTCCTTACTGTTCGACAGCTGTTCATACTCTGGTCCATCTTACGTAAACACGCCTCACTTCCAATTCATAAGATGATTGTTACAAAACTATTTGGAGTCAACGTCTGCACCATGAAACGGTCTAGAACTTTATTTGCTGGCCGTCAGTTTGAATTTTTAGTTACTAGGTTATATAATAAAATAAATAAAATCTTATAATATCTATAGTCTAAATAAATTCCAAGTAAAAAACAAAATTACAAACCACCTATTAAAGCTATGCTATTCCGATACAGAAAAACTTCTATCCGGCTTATAATATTACTTAATTATGATTATTTTTTCCCGCAATAGTGCAAACACACATACACACACACATTCACACCCACACACTTTTACACTCCATCTCATATACGTATCTTTGTACAAACACTCACTTGACACATCATTTAATCATGACTTGTCTCTAGTTTTATTTCACTTATTATTCTATATTTGTACTACTGGCGTTCCTACAAGAGGAATCACTGACTCTGATAGCACAGTTAACCTAGTTTCAGAGTCAGGGGTCCATTAACTTTGTGTAAACCTTCCAGTCTAACCCGCACATACCGATTATTTTGCTCTCCATTGTAAAAAAATGTTGGGTTATGAATAAATGATTATTATTATTATATTATTTTAGGTATCCGTTGGTGAACAAAAGGTTTGTTCACCAACAGAAATTACCATTTCAACTCTACATTGATTTTAAACTTTACATCAGTCTTACTGGTAAAATGAACGAAAATTCCTTATGATGAAGTTACAAATACCGAATGCAGTTTTCGTCCGTTAAAGCCTGTTTACGTACGCCTGACAGATTGCTTCCGTAATACTATCTAGAAACTAAAACCATAGCCCACGCTTATCGAAAGATAACTTTAAATTTGGATTTTATGAATGTAGCTCCAGATATTGGAACATTTATAGAAGCTAACGGTGTCAACGTCAAGCTTTCATCATTTTACAATTAACTGATGGAATTGATGGTGACTCAATTGTTTTCCTCATTATGGGTACAGATCCCATCAACCTATTCGTGTATACTTTGGTAGATGTAGGCAGTTTTGTGATGCAGGGACGATGCTGTACGTGGTGCTGGGTACGGTAAAGGAGGTGTCCATAGGGCCCACGAGCCTAATGGCGCTGTTCACGCTGCAGATCTGCCGCACGCTGCCACTCGAGTTCGTCGTGCTGCTCACTTTTCTATCGGGATGCGTCGTTCTTGTGATGGGCTTGCTAAGGCTTGGTAAGTATCATGAATACTGACGGAATAAATTAGATACAAAAATCTGATTTGTTCCGTTATTCCAATTATTAAATACATTAAGAATTAGTTTACTCCTTATACGGAAGTGCAAAGCTTTTAGTCTGAAGTGTTTGCAAATAAACACGACCTTCCAAAGCCCTGGAAAATAAGATCCTCAAATTGAAATGAAATGAAAATGAAATGAAATGAAATGAATGAAATGAAATGAAAACATTTATTCAGCACAACACACAAGAAATACAATAAATTAAAAAAAAGCAACATCAATACAGAGAAAAGGAAAAGAAAGAAGGTAACAATCATATCATGGGGCAGGTGTGTCTTGCATGTTATGCCGAAAGGGTCACCACCTCAGCATCAGCTAAGTGGGATACACCTAGCGCTGGTTTTCAGTTGGCAACCCAGGTATAGTGACGCACGGACGGAAGCAACAATAATGTACATAAAGGAAATAAAATAAACGTTGACGTTAACACAACATAGGTACATAAAAAATACAATATATTATCAACGTTTTAAACTTATACAAACTGATAGTAATGCACACTGTTTTAGTAGGTATATAAGTATATATAGGCGAGGTCAAAATATAAATAATACAGCTCAAAAAGATACTCAGCCCAAAATATATTATTGTAATAGATAATTAATTGTGTAATTTAATAATAATGAAAATGTAATAAATATATACTTAATTAATAAATTACGATCAAATAAATGATAAATTAAAATGGATAGATTCATAATAAGATTGTTTTTGGAATAAAAATTCTTTTAATTTTATTCTAAAATATATAATATTTCTCAGTTCTCGTATAGGCGGTGGGATATTGTTCCATATCTTTGCAGCTGAGTATCTGAAACTGCCCCGGAGGGAAGCTGATCTGTGTATAGGTGTAGCCAGTTGCTGTGTGCACCGTCTAGGCTCGCGCTGGCAGCGACTGTTTACCCACGATATTTTCGAGTGCAAATATGATGGATGCTTTTTAGAAATCACTCCAAAAAGGAGGCAAGCAAGATGTAACTTTCTGCGTAATTTCAAAGTTCAAGTGATAGCTTTCGCTACACCGACACTCGCACACAACGGTACCATAGGACATATTGTCGAGGTAAAAGCGATTCTTTCTTACTGCTTCTTAATTTTCTAGTCCTTAATGTTAACGTAAAAGCTCCTATTACCGCCAGTTTTAGCTGTCTTAGGATTCACTTTATAAAAATAGATATAAGCTGTTATATTAGAAAAGATGTTATAATTTTTATTTAATCACAACAAAGTATTCTTTGCAATTCCGTACTTAAATTCAATATTCAATAACGCAATAATTACTAAATAATTATTTAATCCAAAAGAGTAGTTGATTCTATTAGCGACCCATAGTATGCCGCAAGATTCTATTACCGATTTTTCTACTTCTTTTACCGACCGCTACGAAGATGTCACTTCTTCTTTACTATTAAAAAAATAAAAAATGTTTTTAAGGTATATATTATATAATAACAATAGTTATGAGATCACCATTATTACAATATGAACATATTTATTTATTGCAAAGCTTAGAGAAGTTACTTTTTGTTATTTTAATTAATTAAAAATGTAACCAATCTCAGAAAGTCTTCAAATGATTAAAAGCTTACTTTTTCATTACCTACATACTAATTATATATTATAAATCAATAACAAAAATATTTTTATCTGTAATAACAAAATATCTTTATAATAGGTTAATTTTATAATAACACATTTATAATTCGCTCAATACAGAAGCCAACCCCAAGATGCTTGGGATTAATAAGGCTAGGAAAATAGAGAGAGAGAGAGAGACATTAATCAACGATATAGAATTTAATTCTTCGAAAGAAGATTTAAAAAGTTACATGGCCCTCATTCCGTCCTGCCTTTTTATTTGATTTGAAAACATATGAAATATAGCCAATGCCATGAAGCCATGAATGAAACTGCATAGCAAATATTATTTTACATTAATAATATGGCCTGTGACAAAATCTCTCAAAACGTCACGTTAGCAAGAAATAAGCCAATTTGTTCAAAAATATACATTTTGTTTTTGTGTACTGTAATACTACCAAAAATATCGTCATAGCTGTGAGTCGGTAATAGAATCACGTATGAAGGAATCAGTATTCTATTAGCGACCAATAAAATTAATAATAAACAGATAAAATATCCGTTTTATGGAATACTGTTTGTCTAAATGAATGCTTTTTCTTAATGAAATACCATGTATATATTTTTTATAAGTTCAATAAGTTAGATTTGTATCATTACTGTAATAATATTACGTATTTACGATACCGTCCATTCAGCCTTATAATTTAGTTACATCAAAATTCACTAGATGGCATTGTTTCAACGGCTGAATGGCGGTATGGTTTCGTTCACATTAGAACATAGGACCAGCCGTAATATTTCAAATAAATGAGTTCAGTTCAACAGCAGTATAGAGTTTTATTAAGTGTATAGCGCTGACATCTGGTGCCGAAACCCGGGAAGTGCGTGAATAAAGTGAAGTGGACAATTAAAGCGATGTGCGTTACTAAGGACTTAGAAAAATTCGTGACAATTCGTGAGTAAATTAAGACTTGTAAAAAATTCGTGTTCAAAAGACTTGTGATAATTTGCGTGCCAAAGACTTAGAAAATATTTGGATAAAAAACACTTAGAATAATTTTGGGTGAAAAAGACTTAGAAAAGTTTTGTGTAAAAAACACTTAGAAAATTTTGTGCAAAAAAAAACTTAGAATAATTTTGCATTTAAAAGACTTAGAAATATTTGTTGTGTAAACATGGAGAAGTTGTTAATGAACCAAGAGGATATGTTTGAGCATTTGAACAAAGCTTATAGCAATTATAAAAAGACACCAAAAGAGAGACTTAAAGTATCTTATATTGAAGCCAAACTAGAAAATTTAGAAAGACTTTTTTCCGGTTTTGTCAAGACACATGGTGACATAGTCGGAGGTGTAAAAAGAGAAGACAAAGTGAAACTACCCTATTTTTTAGAGGATTGCTACTTTCAGTTTGAAGAAGTTTACACTGACTATAAAACCAAGATTAAAGAGGATCTCAAGACGTACGCTACGAAGCCTTGTTCGTCTCAAATCGATAACGCTGGTGAATCGAGTTTAGCAAGTACTAAAGTCAAGTTGCCACAGATTCAACTTCCTAAATTTTCGGGTTCATATGAAGAATGGCAAACCTTTTATGATATGTTCACGTCGTTGATTCATCAGAACGCAACTTTGAGTGCTGTGCAAAAAATGCATTATTTGAAGAGTAGCCTCACAGGAGAACCGGAAACACTACTCAAAAATTTCTCAACCACAGACTCAAATTATGAACAAGCGTTTCAGCAACTTACTCGCCGTTATAACAATAAACGTTACATTTGCAACGAGATCATGAAGAGATTGTTTTCACAACGAAATATCACTGAATCTGCTAATTCAATCAAACAACTTTTGGACATTACGTCATCATCTCTTAAATCTTTGGAAAATATTGGAATTGAAATTAAGTCATGGGATGTTTTCATCAACTATCTGGTCGTATCACGGCTTGATTCGGAATCACGAAAACTGTGGGAAATCCAAGTCAGCCAATCAGATCCAAATGAATTACCAACATGGGAACAACTTGTAAAGTTTTTAGAAACCAGGTTCCGAACTTTAGAAATGATAAATGGAAACAAACCTGCAGTCAAATTTCACAGTACGCACTCGAACATACCTAAACCGAAAGTTTTTCACTCTACCACGCAAGATGATTATAAACAAAATATTATTTGTACGAATTGTAAAAGTCAGCACTTTCTTTATCAATGCAAGCAATTCGGACAACAGTCTCCTCAAGAGAGATCAGAATTTGTGCAATCAAAGAGACTGTGCTTCAATTGTTTTGCACCCACACATTCAGTGAGAGAATGCCGATCAGCGGCATGCTGCCGCCGTTGTGGCAGACGTCATCACACACTGCTGCATATTGATAGAAATGATGCATCTGGGAGTTCATCTTCCACCACCGAAAAAACTGAAACGAGACATAATCTAGAACCGAACAAAGAAACTGAGAAGAAAGTGGTAGCACATTTGGTCACAGATAAAGATCAAAGAGAGATGCTATTGGCCACCGCCGTAGTCAAAGCATATTCAACAAATGGCTATTCAGAAGTCGTGCGAGTTCTAATCGACCCTTGCTCCGAGGGTTCATTTATCACCGAGGCCACTGCGCAGTCACTCGGTCTGAAGAGAGTGTGCATTAATGGCCTCGTCTCTGGAGTCGGAGATAGTCTAGCTAGATCAAAGAATATGGTGTCCCTCACGGTCGAGTCGATTCACAATCCAAACTATTCTGTAAAAATCGATGCGTTCGTTCTGAGAAAACTGACATCATTTCTCCCTTCGAGTCAAACCACAATAACAGACTGGCTAGACTTAAAGAAGGTCCGCTTGGCTGATCCGAATTATGGATCACCTGCAAAAATCGACATGATATTGGGAGTTGAAGTATATGAAGAGATCATTCTAGAAGGTTTTATGAGACATTCACCAGGAAGAGGTCCAATTGCACAAGAAACGGAATTTGGATGGATTCTCTCTGGTCGAGTAAGGGAACAATTCGATTCATTTCAGTCTCAGCTTATCAATTGTCACATACGAGTTAAAGAAGACGATTTATTAAAACAATTCTGGGAAATAGAAAGAGAGCCAGATGCAATTACGAAGAAATTTACAAAAGAAAAAATGAAATGCGAAAAACTGTTTGAATCTACTACTGTAAGGGATAGTGAAGGACGATACATGGTAAAACTACCATTTAAAGATGTCAAACCACAGTGTGTAGAAGGAAAATCAAAGATGATAGCTTTACGAAGATTTTATATGTTGGAGAAGAAATTACAACGAAATCCATGGTTGTACGAAGAATATAGACAGGTAATTGATGGGTATAAAAACCAAAACCACATGCTGCAAATCACAGATATTGGAGAGATAGAACATTCAAAAGCTGTATATCTGCCCCAGCATCCAGTAGTGAGAGAGGACAAACTAACTACCAAAGTCCGCGTAGTCTTTGATGCATCTTGCAAGGGTGTGAATCATATCTCGTTGAACGACTGTTTACTTGTAGGACCTAAGATACAGCAAGATCTTCGTCATATTTTAATGAGATGGAGACGCCACCCCTTTTGTATACTGGCAGATTTAGTTCAAATGTACAGACAAGTACGCGTTTACGAGCAAGACGCTGATTATCAGAGAATTCTTTGGCGTTCAAATCCTGGAACAGCGTGTGCACCCTACTTAGCAGTTAAAGCTTTGCAACAGCTGGCCAAAGATGAAGAATTAAATTATCCTCGGGCTGCACAAATAACGCTTCACGACTATTACGTAGATGATTTGCATCCCGCTGATTTTGGATCAAGAGGCGTACAAGGCGCAGAAATTACCAATCTTAAGCTGTGGTGGCATGGTCCAGATATTTTGCATCAAACTCAGTTGTACGATAATGATGATATGTTTTCTACTACTGAAGAACAACGAGCCATTAAGACTTTAACTGCTGTGATTACAAATGAAGAAGACTTCATTTGGACTAAATTTTCGAACTTAACGGTAATGCTGCGAGTACTGTCCTACTGTCAAAGATTTCTAAAAAACGTTATATTACCAAAGATACATAGACCAACAGAAATAAAGTTTGTGACAGTTAATGAAATGGAAGAGGTCCTAAGAATTTTAATTAAAAAAACACAAGTATTATATTTTACTCAAGAAATTCAGAAACTGAAGCGTCAAGAGCCGGTTAGTGTGAAAAGTCAACTACGAACTCTTTACCCCATAATGGATACGAACGGAGTTTTAAGAGTTGGTGGTCGTATTAAAGACGCCGATGTCACATTCGATACAAAACATCCTATTATTTTGCCCAGTAAGAGCCATCTTACTAAGTTATTAATAATTGATGCTCATTACAAAACTATGCACGGAGGTCCACAAATCATGCTCAACTACCTAAGGTCTAAAATGGATAATATGAGCTATAGAACGTGTAAAGAAACACTATCGTGAATGTGTCACATGTTTACGATATTCGCGTCAGAATAATAACCAACTTATGGGTCAATTGCCAAAGATCAGATTGAAACCTTCAAGGCCTTTTAAAACATCTGGAGTCGACTTTACAGGTTTTATCAATATTAAATTTTCACCTGGAAGAGGATCAAAATCATATAAGGGGTACATATGTATATTCATATGCATGTCAACGAGAGCCGTTCACATCGAAGCGGTATCGGATTTAACCTCAAAGGGATTCATTGCCGCTTTTCGTCGATTTGTGTCCCGACGCGGACAGTGTGAGCATCTGTATAGTGACAACGGAACTAATTTTGTGGGAGCAGACAAAGAATTGAAGGAAATGTTTATTGAAGCTAAATCAAAGCTTCCCACAGAAATTGCTCAAACATTAACCAATGATGGAACCACTTGGCATTTTATCCCTCCACACGCCCCTAACTTTGGAGGACTATGGGAAGCGAGTGTGAAGTCTGCTAAGACTCATTTGAAACGAGTGATCGGAGATACCACACTTACGTTTGAAGAATTATCTACAGTTCTGACTCAGATCGAGGCGTGCCTCAATTCACGCCCGATTTCACATATGAGTGATGATCCCACCGACCCACAACCTTTGACTCCAGGCCATTTTTTAGTTGGAGAACGATTAGTAGCCATTCCAGATAAAGATTTAGCGGATATGAATGTTACTGGTATACAAAGATGGAAGATGACACAGAAAATGGTAAATGAATTCTGGAGAAAGTGGTCGGAAGAGTATTTAGTCGGTCTAAACCAAAGATACAAATGGTCAAAGGAAAAACCTAACATAGAGATAGATGACATTGTCGTCATTAAAGACCACAATCTAACACCGACGAAGTGGCTATTAGGTAGAGTGGTCGAAAAGCACACAGGTCAGGATGGACTCACTAGAGTGATTACACTTAAAACTAAAAATGGACTTATAAAACGTCCCATTAACAAAGCATCCATTCTGAATAAGGCTGATTAGTTTTCTTCTTAATCAATAGTTGTTAATTTGTTTTTAATGCCCATACTTAACGGTGGGCGGTCTTATTTTACTTTTCCTTAAAGTAATTTTAGTCAACTTTGTTTTAATAAGTAAATATAGTGTTAAAAGGACAAGTCCTTTGGTGGGCGGAATGTCTAAATGAATGCTTTTTCTTAATGAAATACCATGTATATATTTTTTATAAGTTCAATAAGTTAGATTTGTATCATTACTGTAATAATATTACGTATTTACGATACCGTCCATTCAGCCTTATAATTTAGTTACATCAAAATTCACTAGATGGCATTGTTTCAACGGCTGAATGGCGGTATGGTTTCGTTCACATTAGAACATAGGACCAGCCGTAATATTTCAAATAAATGAGTTCAGTTCAACAGCAGTATGGAGTTTTATTAAGTGTATAGCGCTGACACTGTTAAATTCGATCTCATTACTATATTATTTTTTTAGTCTCAGTTAGTCTTTAATTCAGATAATAATGGTTATTTACAGTATAATATCGTAATAATAATAGGGATATTGTCTAACGTTGAATCGAGTTTTACACAAAAACTTTAAGAAATAGCTGTGTCGTTAATAGAGCTAACGAAGTAAAATAATTTTAAGAATTGAACAAGAAAAAAGTAAAATCGAATGAGGTAGTTTATAATAGATATTATTTAAAAATACTAAATGTTCTCAATATTTAACAACGCCATGGGTCGTTATTAGAATCAAGTTTTGAAACTTGGGTTCTTGTACCGCCTTAAATTAAAACATGATTTTATAACACAAAACCAATAAGAAGTATTATATCAAGAGTTAATTTAGAGTACAAATATATACGTTACAGTTGTAATGTGATAGCAAGAAGACCAATCCATTCTTAGTGTGTTATTTTCCTTAAGTAATATTTAGGTGTACTTACGTGGCCGGAGACGCGACACTATGAAACGTGCGTCAATTTTGGGTGCGTCCTACTCTTAGTCAAATTATTTCTTTCACTGGCTATTTACACACATAAACTTCACTCTTTTTGCTGCCCAAGTAAAATAAATAACTAATTTTTAAGGTATCACATTTTGGAACCCTATATTATGTCTAATATAAGTGATTTAAAAGTTAGATCGTTAATAGAGTACACTTTTAGGGGGTCGTTAATAGGAGCTTTTACGTTACATGTTGCTAACAATGTGCGACAAATAGGAACCATTCAGGCATTCTTAAGGCCTGAATGATTCCTATTCGTCGCACATTGTTAGCCGTCTCCAACATGAAGGACTGGAAAATGTGTTTACTAACATACCCAGCGCTAACGCACAGGATTCCTGGTGGATCTGATCTCCCCGTCGGTGACGTCGGGTTTCACGTCTGCCACCGCGGTGATCATCGCAGTGTCGCAGGTGAAGGGGCTGTTGGGGCTCACCTACACGGCCGAGTCTGTGGCCGACAACATCCACTACATCGTTATGAAGTGGGGAGACATTAGGTACGCGGACTGCGCGCTTGGCGCCGTCTGCTGCACGGTGCTGCTGCTTCTTAGGGTACGTCCATTTGTATAGCTTGAACTACCATAGTCTATGAATTTATTTATTTCGCGATTTCTTATGTATTAGAATGTCTCATTGTATTTCACTACATCACATTAAAAAAAATAACCCAGAAATGACCTTCTGTCCTTACCAAAAGTCCTCAATAAATATTAATTTGACAAAAAATGGAACAAAAATAGAAACTACCAGCGAATTTGCTCTATTAGGAATAACCATAGATATGCAGCTGAACTGGTAAGCTCACATCAAAAACACCAGCACAAAGATCTCAAAATTTGCCTACTAATTTACTGCTAATTTCGAAAGTAACTAAATGGCCTAACTTGACAGGGTTATAAATGAATAACACAAAACCCCTCTGATTCTCCCAACTTGTCAATTATTTACTTGATACCAAACGTATGCAATCAAGTTAAGCAGCACACCTTTAATAATATGCTGATAGTAAATGTCATGTTGGAAGCAAATTTTAACCAAATGTCGTACCTAACACTATGTTTATATGGAGAATAACTCAACAGCGTATGCTTAGAAGTCGATACATGTACATTTTTCCAAACGTGATGGGCATAGCAAATGATATTAAAACCCCCTTTGATCTCTCAGTTATACGAGTATATATGTATATGTCAGAGCGTAAAGAAGATAAAGCGTGGATTTTCTGCTGCGAAAGTCGCAGCTAACCAAGCTCACTGATGTTTTATTGTATTGTGAATGTACATAGAGATGTTTGCATTGTGTCGCAGCAAGTGAAGGAAATCCGCGTGTCGCCGAAGCGGCTGGGCCTAAAAAAGGCGCTGTGGCTGCTGTCGATAGGACGCAACGCGCTGGTGGTGCTGGCCGCCTCTGTCTTCGCTTATCTCATGCATAACCCAGCCAAGCCCATGTTTAAACTCTCGGGTAACTATAAATGATTGGAATTTACTTCACTATCGCTTTAATTTGTTCGATGTTCCTCAAGTTTCTTCGACTTTCCCACAAATTGCTTTAACTTTTCTTTAGGTGTCACCACCTTTATGATCGAATTTTCTTATGTGTTTCTATCTAGCTTGGCCCCCTTAGCTAGAGCGTTGAAAGTGATGAGAACGTTAATCTTGTTCAATATACATAACAAATATAATAAAGTGGTCCAATATACCTCCGTTATATCCACCGAAATGACCTCTGAAGTCTATTTCCATCCAGCGGGGCCTTCCGTCGTTATCAGGCCGAGATACCTTCCTAGTCAAGTATTTGTTCTTAATAATTTTTGATGGTATACTAGAAATTAAGTTTTAAAGTTTTGTCTAGACGCGGGGCCCTTTGTTATTTGAATTAACACGTGCGGAAATTGCAGACCATTCTTATGTTTTCCCAATGTACCTCACAGTTATTCACTATTTACCAAATTTTTCGCGCACTATTGACTTTTCTAATTCATGTGCGTGTTAGAAATAAATGATCTCGTGTGTAAAACGGTGAAAGAGAACATCACGACGAAACTTACACGCCTAAGAGTTCTCCAAAATGTTCTTAATGGCAAGTGAAGTCTGCCAACCCGCACTACTCCCGCGTGGTGGACTATGGCCAATATTCCCACTCAATGTGAGAGGACGCCCTTGCCTTGCATTGTAACAGTAATGGGCTGACTTAGGTATATATAAATCATCATAAGCAAGTCCCCAAAGCCATCCCCGTGCATCGTTGATGGTGTTTAACGAATGATTTTAGTTACATTGCCAACTTGCATGGTCATGGTCGTTATCAGACGTCTTCATGTTTTATCGTGGGATCTTGCTACATCCAGGCGACGCGGCGACGGTACACTTAAATTATTTTCTTTGGGTCCCAGGTCGTGTAGAGCCGGGCCTGCCGCCCGTATCCGCGCCGCCGTTCAGTGTGGCGGTGGACAACAGCACGGTTCAGTTCGTGGACATGGTGCAGCAGCTGGGCTCCGCCGTCATCATGCTGCCCATCGTCATGGTGCTCGCGAATATCGCTATCGCTAAAGCTTTCTGTAAGTACCGTATCATCCAATTCTCAATAAATGTTGAATTAGTCGGATTCGTGCTAAGAGCTCGTGTTGTCCGCAGCGACGGGCGGGCGCGTGGACGCGACGCAGGAGATGGTGACGCTGGGGCTGTGCAACATGGCGGGGTCGCTGGTGCACGCCATGCCCACGTGCGGCGCCTTCACGCGCTCCGCCGTGTCGCACGCCAGCGGGGTGCGCACGCCGGCCGCCGGGCTCTACTCAGGTACTACTCAATAGCACGGGAGATAATATCACGACGCAGGAGATGGTGACGCTGGGGCTGTGCAACATGGCGGGGTCGCTGGTGCACGCCATGCCCACGTGCGGCGCCTTCACGCGCTCCGCCGTGTCGCACGCCAGCGGGGTGCGCACGCCGGCCGCCGGGCTCTACTCAGGTACTACTCAATAGCGCGGGAGATACTATCACGCAGTTTCCTTAATCGAGTAACAACCGTACTACCGAACGCCGGCGAATTCGCACGCGGTATTTTTGCAACCTAGAAACTTACTCTATAAATTTAATCACCTACGTTTGATCAGCAGTTTAGTAACCATGTTAGTCCAGTAGCAAATTACGTTAACAGTAAAACGAGATGAATAAGGCATCCACAGGTAATAGGGCCAATTTCCATCCATTAATTATTCATGAACCGAAGAAATGAAGTATTCACCCCTTTTAACGGTATTAACTGTTTATTCTTATTATAAGAAAAAAAATAATAAGAGTAAAAATATTAATCTTTACGTAATTATTGTTACATAAGCAATAACGTTCCTGTATTGTCATTATTAATTTTATTTTGGATACATAAGTATTATTGATTCATTACCTAATAAAATATACACGCAGCATCGCCATCTGGCGCGTGTCAGTATTTGGTATTGCAAGGGGAATGCCTGCGCATGCCACACGCAAAAAGTATCTGCGGGTGGTTATGTCGGACTAGGCGGTCTCTTAGCGCCTGATAGAGGAACACCGGGCACATTGGTATTCTTCTCCGGTGCCTCCCTTTTGCACCGTGCTCCATGTGGTTAGGGCACGTACCCTGGGCGAGCTCTGGTTTGACCTCCCAGATTTCCGACCTGGAGTCTTGCACAGCAACTTTGACAGATCGCTATCTTACCGGCGGAAATACTAAATCACTTTTCTTACTGCCACCTAGAAGTTAGGCCCGAGACCGAGCTCTGAGGTCTATGTCTGTTAATTTTTCGCAACTAAACTGCTGAACCAATCTTGAAGGATTCATGTATCACTTTCCAAAGATTGTAAATACATGAACCCTCATTTTATATTTTGGGGTATTGTAAGAAACATGTGAGCCTTTGAGTTGAGTAGTTATATCTACTGCAAGCCCTTTTGATATATTCCATTATAACAGAAACTTTCAAGTAATACTGCTATATAGAGGTACCTACATCTTCTTTCTATAATATTTAACCTCTGACTATGGCACGCAGCACATGCCATTAGATATTGCCAATGTTGATGATGCCAACCATATTGATTAGGCAATGCCTATAACTATAAGAGTTCGTGTTGTGTTCCAGGAATAATAACACTGCTGGCCTTGATATTCTTGACGCAGTACTTCTACTTCATCCCGAAGGCGTGTCTGTCGTCCGTGCTCATCTGCGCCGTCATATTCATGGTAAAGACACGTCTATACAAAAGTAGTCTTACGTTTAAAGTAGGGGATGCAGTCTCGACTCTAGTGTTTCCTTGACAGTGAACGTAATAATATAATAATAAGTCATTTATTGTCTCTCACAAAGTAAACAATTTGGTTTAAATTATAATGGTATGATAGAATATAACATAACAACAAAGACTGGTGCCTGATGTAAGTTTGATACCTGTATTACAGGTACAAGTACAAGTAATGTGTGTGTATTTTCTTCAAATCTAGGTATGTTATGTCTTGTAGAACTGTGTGTTGTATATTTGTACTCCTCATTTTCATGTGTGTTGTGCTGAATTAAATGTTTTTTAATTTCATTTTTCATAAAAAAAAAGAAAAATATAGTAAGATACAGTTGGCACAAAACACAGAAGATGCCTTTTTAAGCTCTGGCTCTCACACTCCCAAAACGCAATTTGATATAGACATGGGAGCTAGTCATATCGACTATTACATCTTGATAAAAACTGTGCTGGGTTAGGGTGACTTTTAAGACTGTGTCTTTTCGGAAGTATTACTTATACGCCGTTCTAAAACGTATGTACATGCCTCGTCAGTTCTCCTCTGATTCGCGTAAGTCGTAGTTATTGAGCATTTCTTATGAATGGCAGTAGGAGAGCGTGCCACTTATATTATCGCCAGTCCATTGGCCTGCAGTGGGTGGTACTTACTTAGATAACCCCTGTCGGTTTAATTCAATTACCTCGCTACATAATTAATGTAGAACAATTACGGTGACTTTCCGATGCTGATAAGAAATGTGTTGTTTTGTGCACAAGGCAACTGTCGCGAAGATATTTATAGAAAACGAATGTTATTTATATCTACGTACTAAACTGTTTATGGATTTCTTATTGCAACACTGGTCAATTTAAATAACGTGTTTCGTTATCGCATCAGCCATTTCGCCGAGATTACCTTTAAATGCATATGGATAAGGCATGTTTATTGAAAATTTATTTCAGTTTTAAAGAAGTACTAATCCACTCAGTTTAGGTATTATAAAAATATAAAAATTATTCTAACATGTATCGGTATTCACTCCTTGTAAAGTGTATCAAGATGTATAAAGCCCCTATTATGTATATTAAAGAGTTCGCCCTTTTGCACAAACATAGTAATTTAATCTGTAAAGACGTATCCGATTCCTCAATATGGTTAGTTATTGGGCAAGCAATGGCCATTGATTGATAATCCGAAAACTTTATGATAACACTTTTATTATTTTATAAAAGCTATATGTGCTTAATTTCAGTATACACAATAAAGGTCCCTAACTTTTAATATTATATAGGTTTAGGTTGGTAGGTTACTTGCTTTTGGCCGCACATAAGTCTCTTTTTTTATTTTTTTTTTATTTAATTTATTTATTTATACATTATATGGTATGGTATGTACTATAATTAGTGCGGCTGGAGCTTAAAAAAGGAAAACCTGAGCTATAAGCACCAGCACCTTCCAATTTAATTACTTAATGTATTATACACACAAATTAAATTAATTAAGTTAAATGTCTCGCATTATTTACATGAATGGGAGCTTGAGTGTGTGTGGATAGGTGAGTGCGGGTGTAATGAATGTATGTGTGCAAGTGTGTGTAAGTGTTGTAATAAAATTAAACTGTAAAATTATTATATTAATTAGAGGGATGAATAAATGCTTCTGTTTCGTCATAATTAAGTTTTTTAAGACTAATTGATATCGTTTCTTTCAACTTATACTTACTTTTGGTTAGTAGGGCTGGTGAGTTGTTCAGAAATTTGCTGTATAGATAGCGACCGATAAAGTAATAAAATTGTTGTCCAAAAGATGTCTTACATGTAGTGGTAACAGGAATTTTATTTTTACGTTGGGTGCGTGTTTGTGTTAAGAAAGGTTGTTTGTGGGAGTGTGTTTATATGTTTCTTGGGAATAATTTCTGTGTGCTGTCTTAATATTATGTGGAGTATGAAAATCTGCCTCACACTGAGTACTTCACAGTATTCGTATAGCTCTTTAGTAGGAAAGCGATACGGTTTAAAAGTACATACCTTTAACACCGCTCTCTGTGCACGCTCTAGTTGTATTAGGTGGGTCTTGCATGCACCACCCCATGTAGAAATACAGTATCCTATTACAGACTGGCACAAGGAATAATAAACCATCTTAACAGTGTCAGGGTCAGCGACATGCCGCAAGTATTTAAATACAAAGATTAGTTTGCGTATTCTACCGGACAACTTGCTAATATGTGGTTGGAAGGAGAGTTTCTCGTCCAAAGTCACACCTAAGTATCGAGTTGCTGTCACCATAACAAGTTTAGGGCAGTCGCAGTCTGTATCACAACCAACTTGCTTATGGGCACTAATGTTAAGGTGGTTTAAAGAACTTGCTTCCGTATTTCTAATTCTGTATGTCATGAAGGTTGTTTTGTTAACATTTAGTGTGAGTAGGTTAGTTGTGAGCCAGTGTGTAACTCTTTCAAAGCCAACTTGAGCTGCACGAAAAGTGTCCTCCCACGTTTGCGTTCTAAATGTTAAGGCGGTATCGTCTGCATAGGCTACTATTTTACCGTTGTTTAACTCTAGTTCACACATGTCATTTACGTACACAAGGAATAAGGTAGGCCTGAGGATGCTTCCCTGAGGAACACCATACACAACTGAAAGTTCTTCGCTCATCTGATCATTTACTTTGCACTGTGTACGATTACTTAGGTAACTCCGGAACATTTTAAGTTGGTTTCCCCGAATACCCAGCCTTTCTAGTTTAAGGCATAGTCTCGGAATTGAAACTGTATCGAAGGCCTTGGCCAGATCAATGAAAATTGACAAACATTTCTCCCTTCTGTCCAAAGCTTCGACTACAGAGTTAGTTAAGTCATGTACAGCATCATCCGTGGACCTAGCATTACGAAAGCCATACTGCCTGTCCGATATGAGGTAGTTAGACTCGAGATAGTTTTTCAATCTATTATTCATTATTCGCTCCAATATCTTTGAGACAGCAGGCAAAATGGATATAGGCCTGTAGTTTGATACAAGTTTCGTTTCACCAGCCTTGTGTATGGGGTGAACGAGAGCTCTTTTTAATTGATCTGGAAACACTCCGGTACTAATGCATAGGTTAAAGATAAAAGTAAGCGGTGGAACTAGCGTAGTTTTATGTTTTTTTAGAACAGACGCAGGGATGTCATCACCACCGACCGCGCAATTAGTTCGTAGGTTATTAATCAAATGTTCCACCTCTGTTTCATCAGTTTCAAGAAAAACCATCGAATTGCAAGTAAGATTGTTCTTCAAGGTACGAGTAGCATTGTAATGTATATTGTCTGATTTAGGGATCAATTTTTCGGCAAGATCTTTACCAACGTCTACAAAGAACTTATTGACCTCATTGATTGAAATATATGGACTGCTATTGAATAGAAGTAAGTCCTTAGATGAGGACTTTTCTTTATTGGTGTATGTGATGTCTTTAATAGCACTCCAAGGCTTTTTAGGGTTATTCTTAGCCTTTCTGAGTTTGTCTCTCTCATACTGTCTTTTAATGTTTTTTACCAACGTGTTGCAGTAGTTTCGGTATCTTTTGAATGTGACTCTGAGCACTTCATTGTTCAGTGAGTTTTTTAGGGTTTTGTACATACGATCTCTATTTCTTATACACCGTAATAAGCCAGTAGTGATCCAGGGCTTAAGGATTCTAAGACGGTGTGGAACTGTATATGTGTAGGAGCTTAGACTAATAGCTGTAGAGAGAGAAGTCATAAAGTGTGTATAAGCATCGTTTCCATCAGAATATTGGTATATACCTGAGTAATCTATAGATTTAATATGTTTTTCTAGAAGGGTGTCAACAAACATTGACTATGTTTGTTTCTGTAGTTTTAATAACATTATGCTTTAACGTTTTACATAGACATAGCACCACTGCGTTGTGATTAGTAACAGTAGATTCAAGTACTAATACTGTACTTTTGCAGTTGGTTTTTAATATGACGTGATCAAGACAAGTTTTGCTATGTGTTATGTATGTGTGAGCTGGGAGCAAACCATGGCTGGCTGTTAGATTTAAATATTCCGGGGCTTTATGATCTTTACTATCATCAACAATATCTATATTCATGTCTCCGATAAGTATAATATTAGTATACTTAGAGTAGGTTGTTAAAATACGATCGAGAGACTCAAGAAAGTTAGTAAGATCTTTAAACGCTGGAGACCTATAAATTGCTACTATGCAAGTATCTCTACCAATTGTCACTACAATGCAGTTGGCATCCACAATATCCGGTTCTACAGTAGTGACGTTTGGTATGTCATCTCTTACATATATTACTATGCCATCATTCTGATTTATCTTCCTGGTACTGTGAAAACAAGTGTATCCATCTAGTAATGGAATTTTAGGATTCTTAGATAGCCAGCATTCAGTGAGCACTATAATATCCTGGTGAATTTTAACCCTAGGTAATAAGATGAGTAGGCCTGATATATTAGCTGAAATACTTCGGATATTTTGCGTAATCACTTTGAGGCCTTCTTCTTGGTTATCAAGAAGAGTGCAACAGTCCTCAGGTATGCAGGTGAAAGAATGTCTGTCAATAGAGTTTAGAGTATCATGAAGTGGATTGAATGTATACATGAGTTATTGTTATTCTTTTTATTTGTCTGAGTTTAATTTTAGTGTAAGTACATATGAGATGGGAATTAATGAGTGTGTACTTTAGGAACAGGTTTTTTAATTTTGAAAAGAATGTTGAAAGTTGTCTGTTTTTGATTACGGTAAAGCGTTGAATGATGTGGTTTTGTGTACAGTTTATGTTTTTGTGTGTGCGAATACGAGTTTGTGTAGAGCTTATGATCGTTTTTTGCATAAAGTGAACTGAATGTAATGCAAATAAAGCAAGCGTACAATTATTATAAAACAAACTAAACTGTGAGTTGTAATAAGGTAAATAATCTAAAATATTAATGTAAAACATGCAATAAAGGTAGAAAATATACTTAAAATCTAGTCAGATCTTCATTTTCAGTTTCGTTAAATCTGCATCACAATTCACACGTATCGGAGGCTGTCCAACATCTTTGCGAAGGTATACATTTCCCCTAGTCGTCCAACAAAAGGAATACCCATTATCTCTAGCAAATTCTCGCGACATGTAAAAGAGCTTTTGTGTCTTCTCAGTCAGCGTTTCAGAAACAAAGACAGGTCTCGTTGGGCCTGGAATATGCAAGTGGGAAGTGTTTAATTTTGCTTACCTACCATATGGAACGTTGTGTGTGACATGTCGCTTCCACGTGCTCCAGGTGGACGTGCGCGTGGTGGGCCGGCTGTGGCGCCGCGACCGCACGGAGCTGGCCGTGTTGGCGCTCACGTTCTGCGTCAGCATCGCCAAGACGGTGGAGCTGGCCGTGCTGGCCGGCGCGCTGGGCTCGCTGGCGCTGCTGCTGCGGAGCCTCATGCGCCCGCCAGTGCAGATGCACACCGTTAAGGTATGTGCACAATAAACATTCCAATAGCCCATTCCCTCAAGGAAATTTAGCATCATGTTACAAATCATTTTGAATAATTTCTGCAGTGTCAAATATGGAACGTGAATAATTCAATATAAATACAATACAATATATGTATTTATATACAATTAATATAAACATACTTGTATTCTAAATACTAATATTAATAAAATAAAAATCGTTTATTTTCAGGCCTTAACGGCCTACAGCATGTTATTTAGTAATCAGTACAAACTTAAAAAAACTATGTTAGTTTGTAACACTTAGGCACACATGTGTACAAAAAATCATATTGAGCACAAAAAAACACGGCCCTATATCAAAATGGTTTTCGGCAAATAATCTCTTGTTAAATGCAGGTAAAACTAAATGCATCAGATTCTCATCGCCGAATGTGACTCAAATTGTACCATGCGGAAATATTAGATTTAGTCCCATCGACCGTATTTTTAGGATTGACACTTAATTCAAAATTGCAATGGGGTCCCCAGATTGAAAAGTTAGCAGGTAAATTAAGTTCGGCTTCCTATGCTGTCTGAAAATAGGACACTTGTCAGATGAACAAAATGCTAGATTAGTGTATTTCGCGTACTTTCATAGCATTGTCATATGGCATTCTGCTGTGGGGTTCGGCAGCTGACATAAGTACTATTTTTGTATTGCAGAAAAGAGCAGTCAGAGCCATTTATGGTTCAGGCAGTCGCGATTCTTTGCGAACTTTGTTTAAAGAAATAAATATACTTACTGTGCCATCGGAATATAAGATATATAAGAATATAAAGTTTGTTAGAAAAAATATTGATAAATATAAAAAGAAAAGTGAACTGCATAATGTAAATACTAAGAATAAAAACAAACTAGCCATGCCAGGCTTTAGAGTAAGCAAAACTAACAAATCATTTTTAGGAAATTGTATTAGGTTTTATAACAAGCTTCCTACTCAAATTACTGATCTGCCTGACACAAGTTTTAAAACACATATTAAACGTTTACTTATGGCTAGGGGTTATTACACCACTAAAGAGTACATTGATGACAAAGACGTCTGGCTCTCACTACCTATCTGCACATTGCTCGCTGGAGATCTTGTAGCCATATAGACATGACTGATCTGCTGAGTTACGTGAACTATCTGTAAATGATTGCTATCATATACTTAATTTAAAATTATTGACTCTGTCTCAAAATGAATAATGTTATTGTTTCGAAGTTTTTCTTTTATATACCTAAATATAATCTAAAATAATAAGCATTCAGACAACCGATCAAGCATATATTGTGTTTGCTTACTAAATAATTACTCTAATTGGACCAAATCCCGTATTCATGCCCGCTTGAGTATGTTTCGCCGGACCGTCTCAACTGGGACGTGTTGAAACTGGTAGTAGATGAACCCACTGAGTTTGTTTCGCTGGGTCTTCTCAGTTGGGGCGCATTGGATCCGGTGGTAGCATTAAAGCGCGACCGTCGTTATTAACACAAGGTCCGCCATAATAGTAATACCTTAATATAGATAGAACCATTCAGACAATATGTAGTAAAAATATAGCTAAAACTATAAATTTTGATAATTGAACTTAAACATAATATCTTTGACAATAACTTAATAGCTAAATATCATTGCTATTATAAAATAAATTTTATAAATGTTTTCATACAATCAGTGTACCTAAATACATATCTATGTAACTAGAAATAATAATGAATACAATCCCTGACGCACTACAGTAAGGTGGAAGCCCCAACAGGCAGCGCCCTGAAGGCGTTATTGTATTGAATGCGCAGTGCGCTGTCTGCTTTTTGGGTATGATTAGCCCACAAACTGCTGGTGTAAAATATTTGACAAAACGCCTTAAAAAGTGTTATTATATCCGGTGCTGAACAAGTAGCAAACCTGTATGCCAGCATGTTTCCCGTCACAGCCAGCGCCCTGCGCTTTCTCTCCATATCTAAGTCATCATTTAGATCCTCCGTAACAATATGGCCCAAATATTTAAATTACATGACACCCTGTTCAAAGGTAAACCGTCCAGTTCTACGGGCGGGACATTTGAAGGACTTTTATTTCTTCCTCTAAAAATAAATATCAATATCTCACTTTTCATGGCATTATATTTTAACCCATGCTCTTCAGAGTATCTTTCACACATAGTAACTTTCTGATTCTCCCGATTGAGGGGCTCAGCAGCACCATATCGTCTGCGTAGCTTAAATTATTTAAACTAACTCCGTCTACACGGCAACCGACATGAGTGCTGCTGAGCTCAACAAGCAAGTTGTTAACATAAATTTTTTTTATTGTGCGTCGAAGAGATCTCTCGAGACATGGCATTCATGGCAATTTACTACAGTGGGTAAAATCATATTTGGATAAGAGGAGCCAGCTCGTAGCCATTAAAGGTCATGTATCTAATCCAATAATTTGCACCTCAGGAGTTCCCCAAGGATCGCATTTCGGACCCCTATTTTTCATCATCTTTATCTTATTGTACGCTGATGATCTAAAAATATATTCAATTGTAAACAGTATTCATGACGCCCTATCTCTTCAGTCAGATCTTGAAACGGTCAACGATTGGTGTTATGATAATTGCATGTATTTGAACGTCCAAAAGTGCCGCGTTATTTCCTTCACTAACAAAAGTCAAAAAAATATTACATAACTACAACTTAAAAGGGTGCGAGTTAGTAAGAAAGAACTGGGTTAAAGATCTGGGTATTATTTTCGATGAAAAGTTAAATTTTCATATACATATCGATAACATGGTTAATAAAAGCATCAAGTTGCTCGGTTTTATAGTCAGAATAAGCAAGAACTTTAAAAATCCTATTTGTCTGTTACAACTTTATTCCACTTTAATTCGGAGCATCCTGGAATATAACTCACCAAGGTGATCGAATCACCTTTCTATGCTATTCATATAAACCGAATAGAATAATTGAAAAGAAATGCCTACATATAATGTTCCACAGGTTCGGTCTTGTAAGACAATTAAGATCATATAAAGAGAGGCTCAACAGATTCAAATTGCAATCGCTCGAAACTCGTCGTAAATGCTATGACCTCACTTGTCTTCACAAGATAGTGCATTCCTTAATCGATGCCCCTGTCTTAACATCCATTTTGAATTTCAACACAAAATTTAGAGCCCGCCAACCTCATCTCAAAAGTTTTACACATAAATATTACATCGTATTACAATCCTCTTGTTAGAATATGCAGTCTTTATAATGAGCTCCTGCTTCAACATAGCAATGAATTAGATGTTTTCAACCTCGGAATCCAAACTTTTAAAAGGAAAGTTAGTCATATCATGTCAAAAAGTTAAAAGTCAAATCTTATTAACTTATAATACTTATTTAAGCTTCAAACTATTAGATTTTAGTTTTAATTTATTAGTTTTAACGTGCATGTTCACCTAGGTGCGACTCGATTTGATCATGTGTTACGGATCATGCTTCGGTAAACTTCAAATCTATTAGTACTATCATATAATTTTACTTTCTGTCCTGCGTCACTCTTAGTTCTACTCAAATTGTCATGCTGTGTACACTTGTTTAGGAATACTGTCTAGTGCTAAACCTTAATGTATACTTCGCTGTCATGTAATGATAATATTCTGTTTTGTGTGCCAAACCCTCATTTGCTAGTACAGCGGAGGACATGAGGCTAACTTTAACAATGAAACAAAGTAACGTTAAAAACTCATTAAATATTAATCTAAATATATGTGTTATCTACTTATGTAAGCAAAACTTAGGTTTAAATTTCTCTAATCAACTGGACAACTTTTTGACTAAATTGCAGTCAATCATAATAAATAAACCGGAAGAAAAATATTTAATAGTTGGCGATTTTAATATGAGTAGCATTTCCTGGTTGCCCAGTAACTTCAGTAGTGAGTCACACTTGTGCCCCGGTAATGTAAACACTGTGGATGAGCAATCATTTATTGATTCTTTATACATCCATGATCTACGGCAGTATAATGGTATATTGAATAAGTACGGTCGAATATTGGACCTTGTTCTATCGAATGACGTAGTAACGGTGTCCAACTGCGATCAACCCTTTGTCCCCCTAGATCCCCACCACAATGCGCTCATTATTGAACTTAAATTCATACAAATATCGTATTTGATATCGGCTTCGCGTACAAAACAGTTTTTTCTAAAGGTAATTACCTAGAAATGAATGATGATATTGCCAATGTCAACTGGGAGTTGGAATTCGCGGACTTACCAATAGAGGGCGCTGTGGATTTTTTTTACTCATTTCTTAAGAAATTAATTAATAAGCACGTCCCAATTAAACGGGTTAGGAGTGGGCAGTATCCAGTTTGGTATACTTATGCATTAATAAATGCAATAAAAGAAAAACATAAATATCATAAAAAATTTAAGCAGTATGGTAATATTTCACACCGAAATTGTTATGAGATGTTGAGAGTGAGAGTGAAGAAGTTAGAAGAAGATTGTTATCAAAATTATATTAAGTCTGTTGAAAGTTCTATAAAAAATAACCCTAAATATTTTTGGAAGTTTATTAAAACCAGATATAACTTAAGTAGCATCCCGAGTACTCTTCATTATAACAATATCGTAGCTTCCGGTAGTGAAGAAATCTGTAACTTATTCTCTGATTATTTTGCGACAACTTTTTTACAACCAACATCAAACCAAGGCAGCATAAACTTGGGCGACTCATGCATGTCAGATATCTGTAGTGCTACAGTTGAACAGCATAAAGTAGTCAAATTACTGAAGGCACTAGACGTAAACAAATCTGCTGGCCCGGATTTAATCCCTGCTTTTCTATTGGTAAACTGTGCTGAAACTATTGCATTACCAATCACCTTGTTGTTTAGAAAATCGTTAGATGAGTGTAAGATGCCATTAATGTGGAAATCGGCTTTTATAACGCCAATACACAAGAAAGGCGCTAAGACTGATGTTACAAATTACAGGCCCGTATCAAAACTATGTTTGATTGCTAAAGTATTTGAAAGGATCATCCATAATCAACTATATGAACCCCTTAAAGTCAAAGTCAAAGTCAAAGTAATTTTATTCCGTAAAAAATTTACATTTATGTGGAATCGTCATATTTTTTTTACCCTACCGTGCAGTGCATGACGTGGCAGCTACTGAGAAACACTGCCAGAAAACTCAGTAGGAATCCTTTTTTAAAATAAAATATACTTAAGATTAATTACAATCATGTGTGTTGACTCAGAACAACTCCATCCCAAGCACTTTTATCACTTAAATAATCAGAAATTTTGTAATATGCCCTGCTACACAATTTGGCTTTAATAATTCTTTTAAACTTATTCGTAGACAATTCTCTAATATCATTGGGAAGTTTGTTATAGAATCTTATACATTGCCCCATAAAAGAGTTACTTATTTTGTGGAGACGGGTAGTATGCAGTATGAGATTATTCTTATATCTAGTATTTACATTATGTGTATCGCTCCTTTTACAGAAGGAATCGATATTTTTATGCACATATAGTAAGTTTTCATATATATACTGAGATGGTACAGTTAGAATGTTGACCTCTTTGAATTTTTCTCTTAGAGACACTCTCGGGCCAAGATTATAGATAGCTCTTACAGCTCTTTTTTGCAATATAAATATGGTGTCAATGTCAGCAGAGCTACCCCAGAGAAGAATTCCATAGGACATTACACTATGAAAATAACTGAAATAAACCATTCTAGCTGTGTCAACATCAGTCAGCCGTCTAATAGTTTTCACTGCATATGCTGCAGAACTTAATTTGCCGGACAGTTTTTCTATTTGTGGGCTCCATTGTAGCTTTGAGTCAATAGTGATACCCAAGAACACAGTTGATTCAACAGGGTCCAACCTAGCTCCATTAAGTTGTACATTGGTTGTCGCCTGTTTCACATTCGGTGTAGTGAATTTAATGACTTTAGTTTTCTTATCATTAAGCACAAGATTATTGGCATTAAACCAATGAACAACTTTAGAGATTGCATCATTAACATCGTCAAAATTGCTTAATTGTCGGTTTATTTTGAACGTCAGGGAAGTATCATCTGCAAATAACACAATCTCATGCTTATCCCTTACGTAGTAAGGTAAGTCATTGATATAAATTAAAAACAAAAATGGGCCCAGAATTGACCCCTGTGGGACGCCCATTACCACTGGAGATCCCGGAGATATTTTACCGTTTATTTCGACCTTCTGAATTCTATTGCCCAAGTAAGAAGTCAGAAGTTCGAGAGCCTTGTTCCTAATACCGTAGTGGTGTAATTTTCTGACCAGAGTATCATGATGAACGCAATCGAACGCTTTGGACAAATCGCAAAAGATACCTAATGCATCTTGCGAGTCTTCCCACGCCGCGAATATACTTTTTAATAAGTTGACCCCTGCATCTATGGTTGAACAACCCTTTGTGAATCCAAACTGTTTCCGGTGTAGTAAATTATGTATATTAAAGTGTCTGAGCAGCTGGCTAAGCATAAGCTTTTCAAATATTTTACTAAGAGTGGGCAGCACGGAAACAGGTCGAAAATTTGAAGGGTCTGAAGTATCACCAGCTTTAAACAAAGGAATGATTTTACTATACTTCATCAAGTCAGGAAATACACCTGATGCAACACAGCAATTGAACACAGTAGCTAAGTGTGGGGCGATTATAGTAATAATTGATGAAACAGTCTTAACAGATAGACCCCACAGATCCTTTGTGTTTTTCATATTAATACTCTTGAAAGCATTTAAAATATCTTTAGGGCTAACCACCGAAAATTCAAAAACTGTGTCACACGACCCTACGCTTTGCTTGAGTATCTGCTCAGCAGATGTAGAAGAACATGAAAGAGAGTTAGTAAGTATGACTGGAATATTCGAAAAATATTTTTCAAACTCAGTCGCAATCTCCAAATCGCCTTTAATATCTATGTTGTTTATTACTAAGTTAAAATCACGACTACGTATTTTTGTTTTACCTGTCTCAGCATTAATTATCTTCCAAGTAGTTTTGATTATATTTGTAGAAGATTTAAGTATATTTTTTATGTGCAAAGATTTAGCAGCGGTACAGGCTCGTCTAAATGTTTTGGCATATTGTTTCACATATTCTTGAAACTCTGTATTATGATTATGGGATCTTTCTTCATACAATTCATACAACCGATTCCGACTTTTATAGATGCCTGGAGTTGCCCAATCACTGAATACCAGACGGTCACTTACAGACAGTTGTTTGGGTGTGAACATTGTGCAGAACTCATCATTAATCAAATTGAATAAAGAGTTGTACAAGTGATCCGGATTATCATGATAGCCATGCTATTTGTTTTACTATATTACATTTAAATTTTTCTAAGCGGTTTTCACTAAATGGAATATAGCTTATAAGTTTTCTTTTAATTTTTGGAGCATTTGAATAAGTTACCAACTGACCTGAATGATCTGACTGAATTTTATTGATTATTGATTTAAATAAAGGTTTTACAGTGCTAAATATATTATCAATGCATGTAGCACTTGTAGCAGTTACTCTAGTTGGTTCTGTAAAATTGTGATATAAATTATAGGATTTAAACAAATTTAATAAATTGCAACTTATTGTGCTTTTCTCCAAAATATTTATATTAAAATCTCCACAAATAATAACTGTTTTATGGCTGTTAGATAATTTATTTAATGCATCCTCCATAATATCTGAAAAAGTATCAAATGGGGTTTACATTACGAACCTTTTACATTACCTTTTACATTACCTTGGGGTATACATTACGAAATTTCAACATTTTGTTAGAGGCAAATGTACAGTTTCTAACCTAATTATTTTTGATGATTTTATTACAGATAATATGAGCCAGAGTAAGCAAGTTGATGTCATTTACACTGATTATAGTAAATGTTTTGATAGAATAGATCATTCCACCCTAATACAGAAACTAGCTAATGCGGGTATAAGGGGAAACTTGTTGAGATGGTTTATTTCATACATTTCTAATAGATCACAAGCCGTAGCCTTAAATAGTTGTATATCCAGCTGGATTTCAGTGCCTAGTGGCGTGCCGCAAGGATCCCTACTAGGTCCTTTAATGTTTGTAATCTTTGTGAATGACATCGGCGATTGCTTCCATTCCTCCAGATTACTCTGTTATGCAGACGATATGAAAATTTATGCATCTATCGCATCCCAAGCGGATGTCCAAGCTCTTCAAGCTGATTTGTATCGTCTTGATAATTACTGTTCGAAAAATAAATTAGACCTAAATCCCTTAAAATGCTCTGTTATCACTTACACCAGAAGTAATCGACCTATTACATCCACCTATTGGTTAAAGGGTCAAAAATTAACCAAATGCCATAAGATGCGTGATCTCGGGGTCGTATATGACTCTAAATTGCTCTTCGATGAACACATTGATAGCATTGCAAAGAAGGCATCTCAAGCTCTTGGGTTTGTTATACGCACTTCATCTTGTTTTAAAGATGCAAAAACGCTTAAAATATTGTACTGTACATATGTCCGTAGCAAACTAGAATATGCATCGCAGATTTGGAATCCGAGATACAGCAAGTATACCGACAGGATCGAGGGTATTCAGAGGAAGTTCATGAGGTACTTATGCTATCGAACTAGATTAGTTTACAAATCTGAAGACTATCTAGAATTTTGTGCAAAATTTCACCTTCTTCCATTAATTGAACGACGTGAAATCGCAGATGTCATGTATTTCCTAAAACTTTTAAATAATCAAGTTGATAGCCCTGAACTTCTTTCCCAAATTAACATCAACGTCCCAGTACGATCAACGCGTCATTACGTACCCCTAGTTTTACCGCTTGTTTCAACTAATTACCGCCAGAATACCTTTCTGTGGCGAGCAAGCAAGACAGTAAACGATGTTTTCAAACAATATGATGTAAATATATTTAATGCGAGTATAGCGTCAGTAAGAAGGCTGAGGAGCGCTGAATTTTCAAAAATTATCTTAATGTTTAGCTTTCCAACGTAGGCTTTATGATTCTCCTTTTGTTAATTGGATTTTATAAGTAACTTATTTTTTACTTTTTTTGGTTAAGTGTATTTATGTACTAACTGGTAATATTTTCATGTCCATATTTTTTAACTAGATGTTTAAAGAAGAATGAAGACCTGTAATTGGCTGTGTGTTGCTTATAACATCTATTTATTTTGTAATTGTTGCTGTTGGTTTTCCAAATAAATAAATAAATAAAATAAAATAACATAAATACTCTCGGGGAAGTCAGACCCCCTTCCCCACACCACGTTCAAGTAAATACTATACTCTATTGATCTAATACTATACTCTAATAATATACTATACTTACATCTATACATATAATAAAATCGTAGGAAAGCCAAAACTGTACATTGAATATTTTTTAAAGAGGATACTTGGGGCGTGATCTACAATCGACATCGAAGCCAAAAATATCGTTTTTAGAATTTTTGTCTGTTTGTCTGTATGTATGTCCAGGCTAAACTTAAAAAGTACTACATGGATTTACTTCAAATTTTGCATGAATATTACTAAGAGGTCGGGTCAACATATAGGCTACTTATTATAACGATGTCCACCCTGTGGCACGCCTGCACTAGTATAGCACCACGAATAATATGACTCTTCGATGCGAATACGTAGCCGACGCGGCGACGGCCAAACAGATAACTACGAAACCAATAAATTGCCGTTGGAGATGGAATGTTATATGTTAAGAGGGAGTAATATGGCAATCAGAAAGTCAAAGTCCATGGTTTTGAATGCGTTGCTAAAGTCAAGCAGTGCAAGCACCGCCAACTTTCCACACTCCATGCCCAGTCGTTGTACTGTAGCCGGGACGGAACCCGGACTGACATGGATTAAGGAGACAATTCTTACACAGTATTGAACTCAATTGGGAATGGATAAGACGCTCTAGGACTTTGGAGAGGAAAGGAAATATGGATATGAGTCTATAGTCAGAAGGAGAAGGATTAGGTTTTTTAGGCAGCAGAGTGATTTGTGCAGTTTTCCAACCAGAGGGAAAAGTACCGCTTCATCATTTTAAATAAACGGAGTCTTAAACCGCCATGGTACTAACATAATAAGGTAGCTAAATGATGCTACACATTCCTGGTTAGGTCCATACCAACGAAATATGTCTAGGTCTGCCACACTACAGGTTTAGCCGGTACCTATTTGTTACGTATGTGTGCGTGTGCATGCGACGATGCGTGTAAGTGTGCGAACTGCGCCCCGCGTGTCACCTTCATCTGACATTAAATCAGTGTGTAACCAACTAGCGAGTTTCTTTGATGTGCATTGCTCCTATTCTTCGGTGCAAATATATAACACTATTTGATATTATTGACTCGTACCAAGGTGTCATAACGGTGCGACGCTTGGGTTACGAAGGAATAGATAGCGGAGATGCACAATGGAATGATATGGCGGGATTGAACGCCAGCATAATTTCTTTCGTATGATTCAACAAGTTGTGGTGGTTGCAGACGTCGGCGGGCTCGCTCGTGCGCGTGCGCGTGTCGGGCGGCGCGCTGTACGTCAACGCGGAGCGCCTCGCCGCGCGCCTCCGCGCCGCCGCCGCGCGCACGGCGCCGCGCCCCGTGCTGCTGGACGCGCAGCGCCTCACCGGCCTGGACTGGGCGGCCATGCAGGTGTGTAGCCAGTGCTAGGTGTCACGTCACGTCATGGGCCTCAGTACCCCCGGCGCCGCGCCCCGTGCTGCTGGACGCGCAGCGCCTCACCGGCCTGGACTGGGCGGCCATGCAGGTGTGTAGCCAGTGCTAGGTGTCACGTCACGTCATGGGCCTCAGTACCCCCGGCGCCGCGCCCCGTGCTGCTGGACGCGCAGCGCCTCACCGGCCTGGACTGGGCGGCCATGCAGGTGTGTAGCCAGTGCTAGGTGTCACGTCACGTCATGGGCCTCAGTACCCCCGGCGCCGCGCCCCGTGCTGCTGGACGCGCAGCGCCTCACCGGCCTGGACTGGGCGGCCATGCAGGTGTGTAGCCAGTGCTAGGTGTCACGTCACGTCATGGGCCTCAGTACCCCCGGCGCCGCGCCCCGTGCTGCTGGACGCGCAGCGCCTCACCGGCCTGGACTGGGCGGCCATGCAGGTGTGTACCCAGTGCTAGGTGTCACGTCACGTCATGGGCCTTAGTACCCCCCGGCGCCGCGCCCCGTGCTGCTGGACGCGCAGCGCCTCACCGGCCTGGACTGGGCGGCCATGCAGGTGTGCGTTCCCAACGCTAAGCTACGCCGGAATACGCAAAAAAAAATATATATAATTTATTTGTTCTTCTTCGTCGTGAATATCGAACAAACGTGGGCTGCCATATTAATGTTAAACTTGAAATTCTATTTCCTTAGGTGCTGGAACGAGTTATAAAACAAATAAGAAAAGATGATCAAAAACTGATAATTTACAACGTGCCCAGCGAGATGGTGCACAAGTTTAGCAAGATCGAGGGCGTGGAGAAAGAAGCTCTCCGAGCCTCGACACTGGAGCAGGCGCTGGGAGCAACGCCGGCGGGACCTAGCGCCCCGCACCTGAGGGAGGGACAGGCCTTGCTTAGCGAGGTGGACCCCGAAGCGTGACAAAACAGAATAATAATGGTCTCTTTTCTTGAAAAAGTTGAATGTAAATAAATACAATGTAGTTATGCATCAGTTTTAAAGATGGCGCGTTTAAGTTTTTCATATGATGGGATCTTAAACGTGTTTTATATTCAGAGTAAAAGTCGTTGTTTTGGGACTTATATGTGGCATACTTTTATTGAATGTTGTTTTCAATTCTTTTGTGATTCGGAAATATCTTTCAATCTTTTATTACCCATTTCTTCTAATTTTGTCAATACCTAATTAAGTTAAATTCGTATACCTACCTATATTAAAGCTCTGGCTTGAAGCCACGTAGAAATTATATACTTTTGAAAGACAGGGAAAAAGGTTAGAAGATGACCACCACTAATGTCCCGTTAAATGCTTGCTATCTAAGTATACGTCTTTTGACGAACCCAACTGAAAGCATTACTTATTCTGTACGAGATATTTATTGCATTTGTACTGAAATAATACGTAATGTAATAAAATTTATAATAAAAAGGAATGTAAATATGAAGTTTTTAATAGTTTTAAAGAAGTAAATATTTAGTACTTAAATGTAATTCCTAAGGCAAGCGAACGTTTCAGGGCGGTGCTCCAAGGACTGACTCTGGAACTTTTACATTGTGTATATATTTTATTTTAATAAACCTACTCTAGCGTTAAAAATACGTCACACACCGCCGAATTATTAAAATTGATAAGTATTTTCAATTGAGATTGTACACTTATATGTTGACCTTATGATTTTGGCCATCCATATTAGTTACACGACATAAGCTTCCGCTAAAAATAAGGATATGTAAAAAAATCAAATGTTTAATACATGATAATAAGTATTGTTGTATTTTAAAGACAAATCGTGTTTAATTATTATTAAATAAATGTTAATTTTTTAATGATCATATTTGTTTATTTTAATACATACAGTCGTACAAAGTCCAAGAATGCATTCAGCACTATATAAATGAATATATAATTGAGATTATGGCGACCTAACACGATTTACACATGGAGTCTAGTTATGTCCGCAACTACAGTGCCTCTAGCACGAGTTCCTGCAGTTTACTTACTGGATCACGCGTACAGTTTCGTCCCATACATTGTGCACCAGAGTTTTAGTTCTTAATAGTTTCCGCGAGAGGCGCTGGTGCTCAATGTATGGGAGAAACTGTACGTGTGATCGAGTAAGTAAAGGCACTGCAGGAACTCGTGCTAGAGGCACTGGTCTATTGAACCAGCTTGACTAAACGCTACAAACTATAGGCAAAACCTAGCCTCCGACTTCTTAATGAAATGATGCAGGTTATTTTTATTTTTTTTTTATTTTTGTTTATTAGGTTAACCAACAATTGCTTACACATTAAATTTGAGTTTGATATATCTTAACTTACACAATACATTTTCTTGTGTAGCAACCAGTTACAGGTTAACACCACATGCGAAATTAAAGGTTGGCGTGTATAAATTACATTAATTAAAAATAAAATTATAAATTATCTAACTTAAAAATTAAAGTGAAATTAAATTGTGACTGAATGACATTAAATTAAAATATAAAAGTAAGAAATTAAACAAAAAATTATTCAACAAAAAATTAAAAAATTATTAACAATTTAAAAAAATTGGTAAGATTCAAATTAAGTACATAATAATAAAATTGCATTGCATTAAATAATACTAAAATTAATTACAACATATAAAAGTATATATAGCAAATCACTTTACGTGTCATGGCTCTAATGGTACACGGAAACAATACTTAACTCTATATCTTTACAATATATTATTATTATTCGGAAGATGTTGTTTTGTAACTCTGCAGAATGTGGAAATTGCATCATAATTGATGTCTATCAAGTCGCTGCAGCTATTTACAATTTTACACATTCTGCAAATGGGTGAATTGGCTCCAAGTACTGTTCGACGCAGGGGTGGGCATAGAGGTGTGATCGGATTACGAGGTATACGTGATGGAACTCTAAACCTTAGGAGATGTAACAGATCTGGGCAATTAATATTGCCTCTGATAATTTTATAAAGCAGAAGAGCATCTGACATATCTCTACGCGTCTCTAATGTGTTGTTATAGTTAAGTAACATCTTGAGACGGATAATCCTGATCGTAACTGATGTTATAATAATATTACATAGGAAAGAATTAGTTTATTTGTTACTGTTCCACGTGTTCACTACTCAACCGCACATCATTAAATTCGGCACACTTTTTGTCTAGACTACGACCAAACGGCACTCGGCAATCCAGAAAGAAGTACTGTTCCCGATGAATTACGCGAGCCAAGCCGCGACCGGAAAGCTAGTTCTTTATAAAAACACAAGTTCTGAAATAATAAATGCAACATAATAGAAATAATATTGCTATGAAGTTTTATAACGGCGTCAAAAGTAATCTGGTTTTTACACGTTATGCTTCCTGACTTGGTGGTAATACTGGTAATCAAGTCAGGAAGTTAGCATACGGCGTACTTAATGTAGTGAGCGGTCATAGGGACACAACATAAAGTGTGGAGGCACTACTCAAGTCGAGCCATACTTAGAGCGGTACCTTTAGTACCCTGACTGGTAAGCCAGAGTTCGAGGTTCGATCCCCAGCCAGGACAAAAGTTTGTGTGTTGGTTGAACACGATTATATGTCATGTCTGGGTGTAATTAATCTGTAATATGTATTTATAAATATGTTTAGGTATCAGTTGACTGGTTGCCATTGTACAGGCTCTACCCAGTTTGGGATCAGATGGCAGTATTTTAGTTGTTTCAAGATATTTAATATTTATTTATTTATTCCGCCTCTCCCATTAGCACCGTCGTTCCAGAAGCGTACCATATAGAGGATCCAGACGACGGCATCACTGTTAACTATTAGACACTCTCGTAACCCAGCACACAATCCGACGCGACGTGTCGTACCTACTCGCCGGCCGAGAGTAAGGTCGCGAATGCACCTTTACCTTATCACCTTTCTTAACCTTTTGTTTGATTTCATATCGATATGATGTCCTCGATGGTCCACTATCAGTGCTACCGACCCGTGTCGCCGCGTATCTATTGACGAATAGCGATGTTACACAAAACAACCGTTCCGCCATGCCCTGAGCGGAGCCGCGCAGGTACCAATCCCAAGGTGCATGCTCGCTGGCACGTTTAGTATTATAGACTTTGATAGATGGCTTGGACCCTCGCTCGCTTCGATTGTCCGGCGAAGCAGTAAAAGTCTCCTAAGTTAAGGGTCTGTTTTGAAGGTATTCTTCTTTGACCCTTTATTACGGAGAGATTAAATGATCTAATATATAATTGAGATCCACAGCTTACCTAATTACGAAGTTGACAGCACGTTGCTCTTTTTTACAGCCGTCATTGAAAGCGATCTAGACCTATGTAATTCCTAATAGTACTTATATCATCTTCTAACTTGTTAAATTTTGATACTGTTGTCTCATATTGTTTTGTAATTCCTGTCACATAAAAATCCCTCAAATTCACTGTTCTATTTAAATAAGATAAAGTCAAAAAAAATGTTTCAAATATCTATAAAAATAAATAAAATTGAAGTGTCTGTTTGTAATATTGAAATAACCGATTTTTGCTACATGTATATGAATATATATTCGGTACATACTCCAAAATATTTTTTTTACTATTTTTGTCTGTCTGTCTGTCTGTTTGTTCCGGCTAATCTCTGAAGTGGCTGGACCGATGTTGACAGGACTTTTATTGGCAGGTAGCTGATGTCATAAGGAGTAACTTAGGCTACTTTTATTTTAGAAAATGTCTTTAATTTTACTAAAAAACAAAAAAAAACTAAATAAACTAATTAACACGCGGACGAAGTCGCGGGCACAGCTAGTTAAAACATAATTTTCTTTGATAAAACTATTTACTACTATTGTACAAAGAAGATTGGCAAAACCCCATGTACTTTGAGTGTCGCATTTATACTTCGCATGCATTAGTAAAACCACCCGAAATAGATGGATCTAAGGCCTAATAAGTAATAACATAAAATGTATGTAATCATAGCATATTTTTTTGTAATGGGGTTTGGACAGAAAATCGTTTTCTAAGATTTACCATGTATCTACATAGGTTAGGTTTAGCAACGTGTATTTATCATTGACCTATATAACTCTATGGTATTTATATATAGATTATTGAGCAGATGAATTGATTTTAGAATACAATGTACATATCGGAATGATTATTTAAACTATAATAGTGCTTTTCCTTTGAGGCGAAATGGATAGGATGTACGTGTAACCTACAGGAGGTTGATACCTACACCAAAAGGTGCCTTTCCTTGGAATTCCTTTGGATGTTGTAGGAACATCAGGCGCTTCCTACCTATGCTTGTTTGCCATCTCTGTATATTATGTATGTATGAATGCCGTGCTTTAGGAGAAGCCTAAGACCAGCAATTGAGCGATACAACAGGTGATTGATATTTATAGTTACGTGAGTATAGGGAACTATAAGGTAGGTAGGTAATAAAGGATATTATTTTATAAAATGAAACAACGTCCACAGCCTTATAACTCTCATAAAATGTTTACTTTCTGAAGACATACAATGCCTATTTTCTGCAGGCAGCAGCTGTATGTCTCAGTTCACCCATCTTCAATTTCCTCATGTGTAGGGATACAGCCATATCCTCTGGAGCACCACTGCTAAATTGAGAATTTTCGGTGTTAGTGCTGCGACACAATATTATTTATGAAATGTATCATTACGTTATTTAAATATTAGGACTACACTATTACGTTTAGAACTTTCTTTGAATAAGTTTATCAACATTCAACAAGGATGTACCTACTGATTGACGGATAAAGGTGGATTGCTGCGGTCACTCAACAAATTCCATACATACCCATGGCATAGGTACCTAGACGTGAAACGGCAACACCGTTTGCGACCGACCGCGACGGTATTCATTTTATTTCTTGCTTTGTTCCGGGCAAGTTGTTGGCAAGCATTTCTTGGTCCACAAACTCTGGCCCAAGCAACTGCACAATATACATTTATTAACAAACAAAGAGTTCGATACCGTATCTATGTACATACATTCATTTGTGAGGAACAGGCGGGTGCCTATCAGATTGACTGCTGATGGGTTATTTAGCTGATCAAATGCAAAAATAAACGTCAACCAACTTTTAAATTTATATACACAAACCTAGAATGTACGCCCACCACAGCGTATGCAACGCACCATCATTAGCAAAATCGTAATACGTACGATTCGATCCATGACCATAACGATGTTGAACGGTGTGTAGAAAAAAGAAAGATAAATACAAGTTGCATTAACTTTTCTTTGCACGCAGAACCTACGAAATTAAAAGAGAATGTTAACATTTATATTAAGTAATATTAATTTAATTTGTAAGTACACATACCTGCATCGGAGCAGCATGACACCCGCGTTTCCGGAGCTCCCATCATCACGCGCCAAAATCGGTCCCCGGCAGGTCAGGTTTAGTCCGTTAGGCAGTGGGTGTCCGACACATACCCATCCGCTGCGGAGACACTTTTTGCGGTTGGCACACGGAGGAATTCATCCGCCTTACCAAAACAATACAAATATATAGGTACTTAACCACTTGAGGCACTACTTAGTTCCTAAAATCATATTTGATTTTAGGAATAAAGGAGTGGACACAAAACTATATATTATTTTATATACATAATACAGGACATACAATTATATATTATTTTATATTTGCATATATGTAGGTAGACTAGTTTTTTTGTCTTATTATGACGTATTATTTAGATTCAGATAATAATAATTTTGAAATTGTTACAGGGCGGCAACACTAAAGAACGAATGATATATTTAAAATCGTTCATTGTTATGTCACTCAATAATAGTGTTGCCATTTTCAACAAATTTACGGATTTATTGGGATAGTAGATAGTATAAAATAAAGCAGGTAATTTCCGTTTTTATAATATCAACACAAGCACGCTATACTTTAAGCAGGTATTAATATACTAGCTAACAATATGGCGTTATATGTTTATTTAACACCCATATCAGTTTCTTTTTATTACAAAAATATACAATTTCAGCTCGACTACCCGGTTTGGAATTTTACTTTTAAACGCTATTTTAATAATGTGGACAAACACTTTCTGTCAATGGATAATGTCATTATATCAGCAGAAAGACGCTGACTGCTGGACAAAGGCCTCCCCAAAGATCTCCAGAATTGTTGGTCTTGTACTACCCGCATCTAGCGAGCCGCAGCGACCCACAAGATCATTTGTCCATCTTTTAGGGACTGCCCACGCTGCGTCTTCCAGTTCATGGTCGCCAATCGAGAAACTTTCTGTCCCAGGGCCACTGGTTCCATGTGGCCTGCCTACTGTCTCTACAGCCAGACTTTTGACTTAGTATCAAAAGTCTTCGACCAGATGTGTGTGATGTGTGAGATGAATTACGAAACAGAGACGACATTTGAGGCAAGAAGATGCTACGTAGCTTCCCGCACATTGCCTAACCGAGTTTTACAACTCGCCGCCTACTCGAAGTTCGAAATGCCTAGTCAGATAGATGGTCTAACCTAGGTAAATATAGTTCTCTACAACTTCGCGTGCACAGTCTCTAATCTTAACTTGAGTGGGTCCAACATAGATGTCCAACATGATATTCGTATTATCCATATTCGATCCCCACAGACTTTACTGAGGTTGCCATGAGGCAGCCATGGTTCTATATATTCAGGCACGAAGGCGAGTGATGTAATCGCCATTGAAGCTGATAAAAGCCTAAGCCTAAAATTATAGAAATACTACGCATTATTGTTGGAGTTGGGAGTGGCAGACAGGGAGAGATAACAGGAAACAACCATTAATAGGTATATATAGGTACCTAACATAACATTACTTACAGTCTATTTTTCCTTACTTGTCTTATTTGGTAAACAAACACTACTCGGTACGAAAATCACTAGTTTCGTCATCAATCACGCACTTTTAGTTAGGTATGAACATCTTGATTGTTGGAAGAAACACATACTATATAAATAACACCAAAAACTGCTTCAAATTAACCATCCAAACACATTAATTCTCTTAAAATCAAAATAATATCAGAATCCATTTCCACAGATTAAAAATTATATTGGCAATTTGACATTTCAAAATGCTAGTTTGTCTTTGGAACTTAGAGAAGGGAAAAGTGAATGAATGATTCTGACCAGTGTGAACTGTATAATTTTAATGTAAAAACTAAATAATAAAGCAGAATGTTTATATATATCTCAAGTTATGTGTGTATGGTAATGTAAGGCATTATTTTTTAAAACTAAAGTCTTTGTTGTAACTGGTCGTAGACTAAAAGTATTATTTGACAAGTGAAATTTTTTGAGTTCAGTCCTTCATTCGATAATTTCCCAACTCTATCAATTGTCTTTGGTTACCAGTACGCCATATTTGTTTACCAAATAAGACAAGTAAGGAAAAATAGACTGTATATAGTAATTTTTACAAGGAAAAACTAATACGATATTCACTTATTTTACACAATTGATATAACAGCATCATCCTGCTACACTGAATCTATAAGGTTTACAAGGAATCTACAATTATGAAATTAGATTAAAATTTAGCAATGATGCACACATTTGTCTGCCACTAATACATAACCGTAACATCATCCTGGGACAACATTTATTTCACCAGAATGATTTTAGCGTAATTAATGTTATCTGTGTTGCGATGAAGTTTAGTTGGAGTGGCCAGTATAATAGTTCATCGTAATAATATTCAACAGCAATAAATTAGATACTTACTACTACTAGTTATAGTTTTAGCAGCTTGTTCGGTCTAGATACACAAAGACAAACATAAGAAATATTAATGATAGCACCAAGTATTTCTCATCCTATTTAACATCCTCATTCAATTTCTCGTATATCGATAGCAGTCGGTCACCATATGCATACCTGGGCTGCTACAATGGCATCAGAACACTTGTCTGGGAAAGTCATGGCATGGGGACGATAATTTAGGATTATTTTAGAATTATTACTGGCAGTATTACATCTGTTTTCTTATTATCTAGCAAATCAATCTCAATCACCATTCATTAGTACACTCCCATAACAGTGTGACCAGGCATGTCGATTTGTATGAGATCTATTATTTAATATTAATGACAAGAATTTTCATAAACCTGAAGAAAATATTATCCTTGGTTATACCTTACCCCTTAGAAATACGCAAAGGAAAATAAAAAATCTAGCAATGGAGTTTGGTAAACGGAAGACATAATTAAGGTATCTACTTTTTAAAATATTCTTCATAAAGATAAAAGGGTAGATAAATGGCCCGATTTTTTTAAAAGTATTACAGTAGATATGTGCATTATTTTTCCGCTGATTTCCGAAATCAATCCTGGCAGCACTGGTCGCCAGTTGCGAGCGAGCTTCGCTTGCGTTGCACGCCGCTAAATTCATTCATCGACCAGGGCAGTGACAGTGAGTTTCCCCAATGTTGCGTTTGGCGCTACTGTGCAAATATAATAATAAAAAAAAAAAAAAAACAACGCGCCATCTTGATTCCACTGTCACTTGACGTTATTCGCTACATTTGTCATTCAACATTGAATTTAGTGCCGGCTAACCTTAGTCTTGTGATTTCCTCGCATTTTTGCTTGAGTTGTAGATCCCTGACAAGATTACCCCCATTTATCTTCGTTGTTTGAATACTGCTGAACTCTTGCTAGAGTTTTAGTGCTATTTTTGGCCATGGCGACGTTAAAGTGTTGTGTTGGTGGTTGCGATGCAACAAGTGCCACTCACCGTTTGTTTAGCGTGCCGAAGGACAATAAACTAAGAAGTTTGTGGATGTCTTTGTTAGTGCCTACTAATCCACTACTCATTGGACTTTCTAAGGAGCAATTGTTAAGAAAACGAGTGTGTCACAAACACTTCGAAACTCGTCAATTGGATGGACAAGGTCGAAGGACACGCTATTCTTACCCCTGCCTGTTTTCACCTCAAGAAATAGAACACGGCACTCCCATAAGTGCAGACGGTAATTTGGTTTATATTGCTTTTAATCTGAGTCGGTTAATGATAATGCTACTAAAAGCATCACTGTTTACAAAACGACACCAATATAATCTACAATATTAAGTATAACTGTTTAAAGGTCTTCTTTGTTAACATGGTGTTTTAATGTTTGTATCTTGTTACATCATATTAAACCTTACCATATTAAATCTACTCACTGCTGAGTATAAATTTGATCTTGTATATAATATATCATCAATTCTTGTGCAACTCTTATCTATTGTGGACTTAATGTTACATACCAAGTCATTTTATTTTTCTAATAACATTATTGTATGCTTTCAGAATATAATGTTCTAGCTGAACATAATTATCACCTACAATCTGAAGAAGATACTAGTGATGACAACAATGAAATGTTACTAGTCATTGAGAAAGCAGGTATGAGTGAAAAGATAAATAAATATTATTTTATCTCTGATAGGCTAGTCTTTGTCTACTATCTCACCTTATGCTAAATGATAATGTGGACAAGGATGTACCACCCTATGGCATATTCTAGTATTATTTGACGCTACTATCACACTATTACACACTGTAGTGTCATACTAGTGTGAGTGTACCCTAGGTCTGAAAAATGAATTGCAAGGAGAACAATAGGGTGTTTGGACTGTCAAGCTATTTCTGCAATATTACAATCCAGAATAAATACATCACAATTTAAAAACTACTATAATTGTTCGTTTTAAACAAATTGGAAATTGTAATTAAATACTTTAAAAGTTCATCTAACTACAAAAATATTAATTTATTGGTTTTATGTTTCAGGTGATGATCATTTGCATGACCATTCTTATTCTTCTTCTACTGATCAAGCGGGAATAAAGAATTTAATATTGTCTGCTCATACAAACCTTGATAATACTATACCTGCTGCTCCAGCTTCAATGCTTCAAGGTATGTCAATCAAGTGCAATACTATTATTTATTTTAATTAATTATTTTATTTTAATAATTATTATATAATTATTTATTTTAAATTAAAATTGAATTATAGGTCTTAATTAAGTAATCCTTGAAACTGCTTATTACTGTCTGAATTGTGTTAGAGATACTATAATTGCAACTGTTTTTGCAAAGGACTGTAAATAATATTTGATCGCTTTGTCAAAAAATCTAACAACTGATTTTCTTTTCAGAAGAAGTAATAAGAAATAGAGGACATGAAATGCCTTCATGTTCTTCCCAAGAAAGCTTTATGTCTTCAGCAATTCCATCCAAGAAAAAGAAAGGTATGAAACCTTTCTTTACAGATTTTTTATGATCAGACTTTTTGTAATAGATGAAATTGTAAGAAAAATTTACTTCACTTTAACTTACCTTGTCACTATGTCCAAATAGTCCAAGATTAGGGGTCCCAGATATTACATAATTTCTCAGAAATGAAATGTATGGGATAAAGTAGTGCTAATTTGTAATTTGAGTGTATACATACCTGATAGCTTATTGCACTAGAGGTTAAAGGCAGTTAAAAATTCTACTAATTTTTCTTAAATTCTCAGTGCTAATTTTTCATGTTTTAGAATATAAATATGCTTACACTTGAAATACATAGTCACTGCCTTATCCCATACATTTCATTTCTGAGAAACAAAGTAAAGTCTGGGATCTTCAGATGTTGGACCATTTGAATAAGGTGAGTTGTGTCATATTTTATTACAGTTTCTTCTGTTATATTACATTATATTCTAAAACATACATAACAATTAACACTGAGAATTCAAGAAGAGTAAGTACTATTTATACCAGTTTTAAGCACCTAGTACCTGACAAATGGCCGCCAGGACAAGCTAGCCGGTATGCTTATACTCGAAATACATACTAACACTACCTTGTCTCATACATTTCATTTCTGAGAAAATATGTTTACATCTGGGACCCTGAGATTTAGGACTGTTTGGACATTTGAAAATGGTAATTTTTTATTACAGTTTCATCTATAATAAATAAAGCCAGCTCAAAAAAACGGAACTTTATGCGAGAAGCAGAATCCATTGCAACTGAGAGCTTAGGAATGTCTGCTATGGAAAGACTAAATGAAGCCCAGAAGCTTTCCCGAAATAATGCATTTTTTGCAAATTATGATGCATTAAACAAACATGCAAAAACTCTGCTGACTATGCAATTAAAATTAGCGCGTAAAAATAAGATGGCAAGGAGATTCACAATTGGTGAAAAATTATTTGCATTGACACTAATGAAGCAGAGTCCAAAAGGGTATAAATTGTGGGAAAAAATGTTTGCTCTCCCTACCAAGAGGACATTAAACAGGTTGTCTCAAAAGGTTTCTTTTGAACCTGGTATAAATACGAAAGTTTTTAAGTATGTCCAAGAGATAACCAAAAACTGGACATTACAAAAAAAGCTCTGCACAATAATTTTTGATGAAGTGGCATTAACACCCCATCTTACATACAATGAAAATAAAGATGTCATTGATGGGTTTGTGGAAATAAGTAAAGAAAGAAAACTGAAATATTGCGACCATGCCCTTGTGCTAATGATTCGAGGCATATGCTCTCCATGGCGCCAGACTCTTGCTTACTATTTCTGTGAAGGAACAGTGTCGGCAGCAGAGTTGACACATATATTAAAAGAAATGGTATCACAGGTGGCTCAAGTGGGTTTAAAACCTCTTGGTCTAGTGTGTGACCAGGGTTCCACATTTCGGACTGCCCTCAACAGACTTAGGCAAGACACAATACGTGCAAGGGATGCCCACAAGATCAGAGATAGTAAGTAAAATTGAATTCTTCAAAATTTGGGGATTTTGACTCATCTCAGATAATATTTTGTTAATTAATTGATGCTCTTTGATTATTAGCTTTTCAAATGTATTCTTATATTGTATTTTATTTTGCAGATGGTACCATTGAATTAGCTGGGCAGGACTTAAGTATTTTTTATGATCCACCGCATCTCCTTAAGAGCATTAGAAACAATTTTGTTAGCAAAGACATGCTATTTAATTCAAAAACTGGTTCATGGAAAGATATAATGTTTATATTTGATATTGACAATCAATTAGGACACACCAGAGCTTTGCCAAAGCTCACAGCCCACCATGTCATCCCCAGTAAAATAAAAAAAATGAAAGTTAGCGCAGCCACACAAGTGCTTAGTGCTAGAATGGCTGCAATGTTAAAATATACAAATGTTTTAAGTAAGTATTTCAATTTTATTCTTTATGCTTAAGGTTTTAACATAATAGATATATTTAAAAAATAACCTAGATTGCCAGTTGCAAAGCACAACTTGAGATATAAGTTACAGTCTATGGAAACAAGTATCAGGACAATCAAAGGCATGTTGTTATTAATTTTCTTATAATCAATCAAATATTCCGCATTAACTTTTTACTATTAATGAAATGCAGTTTCAACAAATAATAGTTGTCTAGGTAATAGTGATGAAGATAATAAACCCTCATATTAAAAAAAAAATCCAGCTCCTATAAAAAATCATCTGCTATTCTCTAATACTAAAAAAATCTTTAACTTTTTCAGATACGAGAATGATCAGCAATGAAGACACTGACAAGACAATGGCTACCACGGCTGATATTGTTGAATTTTTTGACAAATTATTTGATAGTGTCAATGGTTCACCTGGTGCTGCAAGGC
The DNA here is from genome assembly GCA_951640165.1 of Pseudoips prasinana. Lineage (NCBI taxonomy): Eukaryota > Metazoa > Arthropoda > Insecta > Lepidoptera > Nolidae > Pseudoips > Pseudoips prasinana. The sequence continues at coordinate 39,515,742 of OX621240.1, read as the reverse complement.
GTGGAAAACTAAGAAGCGCTGTAAAAAAATCCTCGCCACACATAGAGTTTTGGAAAGATGCCATCAGAATAATAAAAGATATTAAATTTATAGATAGAAGTAGTAAGTTGGCGATACAAGCAGGAAACCCTCGAATCGTTCGCGTCCCCTGCTTAGAAGGGTGGATAACAACCTTAGAAAGCTTCATCAGAATATCCAAGTTATTGTTTGAGCAGTTTCAAGTTGATTACTTTTACCCTCGGTGTGTAAACCAAGACCCACTTGAAAATTTTTTTGGACGTATCAGGGCTTTAAATTATAGAAACGTAAATCCAGATGCCTACACCTTCGTGTCAGCATTCAAGGCGTTAGCGCTATCCAGTATGCTAAGCCCCCACTCACGTTTTTCCAATTGTGAAGAGGATAGTGGGGAAACATTATTAGACTTAAACTTTTTATTTGTCGATGATAATGCTGATTTAGAAAATACCGAAAATTATACAAGTTTAAACTTGCCAGAATCCCTCCCACCATCATCCTCTTCACTTGATTTAAATAAACAAATATTAATTGAGAAAATGAGTGTTCAGTGTTCAGCATACACTGCTGGGTTTATTTGCCGTAAAATCACAAATAATATCAAATGTAATAATTGTGAAAAAACAATTACAACTTGCGACATTAATGCAGTGCATCTCTATATACAACACAGAGAATTTAAAAGTTTAAAAAGCAATAACTTGGTATATCCAAATGAAAAATTTCTAAGGTTGTACAGGGAAGCTGCACAATATATTCATGCATATTTAAACATGCATGCCCATGAAAAAAATGTGGGTAAAAATTTAAAATCTATTTTAATCAAAACTTTGCGGCTTTCCTGGTTGGGATGTTTGAAGCATAAAGAAGAAGTCATTAACAAATTTATAAAATTTTTGCTAAAATTACAAGTGCACAATTGGTGCAAAATAATAAATAAAATTTTAAAGGGCGACATCGAGAAAAAGTATCTTGATAAAATGCAGGAACCACAGAAAATGGCTTTCCGAAAATTTGAAAAAACTAGGTTAAGGAGGAAAGCATTATCGAAATAAAATGTTTATTAATATATTAAGCTGTTTTATTTCTTATTTCCTTATAAATAATGTTTCCAAGTATAAGGCGAACGCCCGTAAATCGATGATGGGGTGAATCACTAGTATCGATACCTATATAGTTACAAATCGAATATTTTCACCTCACTAGTTGTGTCGCTTTTATACCTGTCAATGTCATTGAACAATGTGCGACAGCTGCGCCAAACGGAACACTGCGCAAACTAGCGAATCGGTACGTCACTGTCGCATCTGTACGTAGTACTAATATAGTTATCTGTAATATAGTTATCTGTGTTCATCGACGGACTGACTGGTTTAGTCGGTTGTGTCAGGTTGTGTTCTTTGTTGTGAGAAGGAATTTAGTAAAAAAATATGTGAATCGTAACATAAAACTTGAAATATTTTCTTCATATACATTTTAAATTTCTATAAAGCCGGTCTATAAATAAAACATCTGTGTTATCATTAATCCAAACAAGTTTATCAAGTGATTATCGACCCCATTCGACTGTTTATGTTTAGGGTATCTCGAAGTTTGTTTTGCAAACAGAGAGTTTACCCACAATTTATAAATAGTGCGTGTGTGCAACGGGTGCAGTGTCGGGTTCAATCGTTATGTTATTGAGTTGATTAGGGCGGCGAAATGTGTAAGATGTGGATGTGGCTAGTCCTGTGTGCCATGGCGGCGGGCGGCCGGGCGGAGCTGCGATATAACTTGGATAAGCTGACGCACAACATGCAGCGGGAGGCAGACGAGCAGATGAGCCTCGAGATCAACTACTCCAAACCTGACATCCGCGCCACGTACGTCGCCAGCGCGGCCTTCGACATGCGCGCCATGGGCCCGCTCTACAACTCCACGCACATCGTCATCGACGCCATCGCTGACAAGCAGGCGTACCCTGAAGGTCAGTCCTCATGATTTTACAACATTATTCCGGTGGTCGCAAGCTTTAACATTAGATATCCAAACTTGCTTCCATATCTGCTAATAAGTGAAGTGTTGTTGCGAGAATGCGTGGGTCTTCTAAAATGTTTCATATTATAAACTTATCAGCGTAATTGGTCAATATCAACACTAGAACAAACTTTACAAATCAGCTAGACAAGCAGCACACTACCAAGGCTGCATCCACTCCCAAGCTCTTGTAGCTACAGTTTATGACCTGACATTAATTTAGCATATAAAAGAAATTTAATTACAGACATATACACTCACTATGAAGAGATTTTAATTGGTATGATAAAAGAGTTCTTCTGTAAGCTTTTAACACGCTCGGCGCCAAGCCCTATAAGCCAATACCATCACATGATTTTGATATTTTTCTTTGTTTTAGTCTCTAAAATAGTTTAGACATCTTAGAGGAATTATTTTTTTCATCCACCCTGCATTTTTTTTTTGCTAAGCAGAATGTATGGAAATTGTCCGCTTTAGCGATACACGGTGCTTTGACTGGAATGGTGCTTGTGTATCGAAAACTATACACAAGTAACTTTAATGGACTAATTAATTTTTTTGTAACTTTTATACTATCCACTGTTTATGTACTGCATTGTGACCTTGACAAGTACAAGTGTATGTTAATACCCAAGTGCTGAATAAATTTTATTTCATTTTATTCCTTAAAAATTTGACATTTATGTGGAATGGTCATTTTTTTTACCCAACAGTGCAGTGCATGATGTGGTGATTTTAAAATAAAGTATACTTAAGATTAATTACAGTCATATGTGTTAACTCAGAACAACTCAATCAGCAAGCACTTTTGTCAGTTAAATAATCAGAAATTTTGTAATTCATTAACCAACTTCAAAAGGAGGAGGTTCTTTCTTCTTTATGTAACACAATTTGGCTTTAATAATTGTTTTAAACTTATTGGTAGACAATGGTACCATCTCAGCTTGTAGCCAGCAAATTGTTTTAGTACAACCTCACAGCTTAAAATCCAGATGTAGATTGTATGAACACTATTAAATGATGGGCCTGTTAGTGTAGTGGTTTGTGACGCTGACTGCTACGACGAGGTGGGACCCAGGGAAACAACTTTATGTGATAAGCATGATTCATTGTTCTGTGTCTGGGTGTCATTTATTTTATTATTTAGAAATACATAAGTAAGTATCTTTATCAGTTGTATGGTTGCACTCGTTCAGGCTCAGCCTAGTTTGGCATCAGTTGGTAGTGCTTGGTTATAAATGTGTATAAATTAAGTGAAAAATGTTTTTTAAAAAGAGCAAATCATGTTCCATTCTCTCTAAATTATTATGAACTGTAGACTGCTTCCATTTATCCCTTTGTTCTTACCTCAATAAACTTTTTACTATGATTTGCACACTCTCATATACTTACCAATAAGGAAAGGCTATTGTAGCCTTGAATGCCCCAATAGTTTACAAGTAGAACTATATCTGCCTACATTAGACAAGCATATACCTATATATATATTAGCCTATGACCACACCTTATAACTGACCAACTGATTTAAACATTTTGTGCCTGATTCCTACAACAGCCATTGTTTAAATATTTAACAAATACCTATTCTACATTTAGATATTAATTATGAATATAATGCTTGTATTAGATATTCATATTAAAATTAATGTCATTTCGAAAGTGGCTATTTGTTTGTGAACTCTCCACAGCTCAACTGTAGTATCATATTTGAGACATTACAATTATTTAATGGAGTTCAGAAAAGATGGAGGTTCTCAATTTATCTATACTGTTATTTTATGTATTACTAGCTGTGGCCCCTAGTTTTACCCGCGTTTATGTTTATAAATTATAGCCTATATGTTATTCCGATAGATTACAACAAAGTTTCATCAAAATCCATTTGGTAGTTTTAGCGTCAATAAGTAACAAACATAGACACTTACAAGCTTTTGCCTTTATAATATTAGTGTGATATGAATTCTGTGTTGTTTTTATATGTATTCAATAGTGAATACTATCAGAATGGCCCCATATAAGTTTAGTTAAAATCTGATTACCAACTTACGATTTATAAAGGAAAGTTTGTGAAGAAGTGATTGTATTTTTTTTAAACAGTAATTATTCAATTAGAATTTTCACGGCACCAAAGTTGCGGGCAAAGCTAACTATTATATCCTATTCCGGTATAACGGCATGAAACTGTTTCAGTAATTACGCGTTATGATGTGAAGTCGTTGCTTATCGCATCGCGTCGCCTGGCGCTCGCCTCGCGTCAAAGGGATGCACTTTTTACAAGAGTCGCGTAAGTGGCGGGCTGCGGATGTACAGAAATAGACGCGAGATCTCGCTCTCCACACAGATTAACGATAAACAGTAATATTTCGTTTGTTTATCTTACCGATATGCTATCGACGCAGTTATAGCGGAATTATACGAGAAAGTCTAATGTCTTTCAATGGGCCCTTTACTGTAGAATATTAAAAGTACTTTATTTATTAATTATCGTCGCACAAACAACCAAGATAGGTTTATTTTATTAACATTATGTTTATGTCAAGATAGGTTTATTTTATTAACGACAGAGGCGAGCGGAGCAACATGGTGTGTAGTAAATTAGACTAATAAGTAACTCGCGCTTCAGGGCAACCTATTTGATATTTAAACCTCGCTCTCTAAACTATAAACTGGAGTTTTGTCCAACATTTAGAGGCATATGCCGTAATCACCACACTTAGATATCGCAGTATGATGGTCAGAGTTCACAGGGAGGCGTTGCTGCCCGTTCTCTGGGTGATATTCCCGCGCCTCCATTTCTACGCCCCCCAAGGGTGGGGTAAACGAAAACTAAATAAAATCCATCAATTCGACTGAGGACTGCAGGGCGCATTGACTCTGTACGAGTGCAAACTAAGTGGTTGGCAGTCGTACAGTCGGCGAGTGCAATATGTCGGCTTGTGTAGTGTCGTGAGAGTTTCTAATACCTTTAACTTGCGCTAGCTGTCAGAGTTGTTCAAGCCGCCCAGTATGCCTCTGACATGGCTTCACTATACTAATGTGTATATCAAAGTTCACTTTATACATGAGAGTAGAGGCTCTGTATGGATGCGTTTAGAGACCCTGGAACTGTATTTTCCCTTTGTACTTAGTAGATAAATATAATCTGACACAGCCCTGCAGATGAAGAATCAATAAAAGTCTATAGCAAACCATCTGTTGATTGATATTATTGTTAGGAATGAAAGAGTGCGTTGAGTGGTTGTTTAGTGACTGTATTATGCGAGCTTGGAGCGCAGGGCGCGCGCGCAAGTCGCATGTCGCGGCCGTCGACCTTCGCCTGTCGCCTCCGTGCAGGGCTGCCTACTGCACCACGCATAACCGCATGAGTATGGCTAATCAAAAGTTCAACCGTTATAGTAATATTACTCGACTCGATAAAGCTCGATTACTTTCTGATTCTGATCGACTCTCCTAACACATATCTAGAAGTCATGCGACAAGAAAATTGCGCAATAATTGTTCTTTAACTGCAAATTCGTGCGACGTATCAGCTACATTCGATACGAATTTGCATTTGACGAGCTATATAGAGAAATTGAGCTATAGCGAAAATTGTGCGACAATTGCACAGTTATAGCTCAACTTCTAGATACGTATAAGTGAGCTAACGGTTGCACTTCCGGTGGAACTATTAATTACCCTTTGTGTATGTTGATCACTTCTTAGTTGAGCTGCTTCACACAATACGCTACCTTTTCATGTGAGTAGTGCAAAAACAGCTTAATGGTACCGCTTAGCAGTATTCTCATCGATGCACATATTTTCATAGATCAAGCGTTCGATGCAAGTAGTAGTGCATTGTTTTATTCACACATTTGACGCGTTGCGGTAGGACCGTTTTGAAAACAAAGAGGAAAAAGAGTAAAAGCCAGATATTTTTTCAGATTAGAACAAACTATACAAGATATGGGAGTTCTTGAAAAAGATTACGTGTTACAATTTTAAGACAAAGTGAAATTATCATATCTAAAAATCTGTAGATCTATCGACAAGATAGGTGTTTATAAATAATCCAAACTAGGAGCGTTACAGCAACAAATATATAGATACTTAATTATATAGTATGGTTTAATGAGTGGTGCCATCCCAATGACTAACCCTACCCCGACGAAAGTATTAATGGTACCCTTCGGGCTTCCGACTGACTCATGCTTTGTTGCTCCCGTTTTATCTGTGTGTGACACTCGCTCGCTCGGTCCCGGCGCCTCCGCAGCCCAACTTGGAAGATTATGGAAATATTTAAATTAAACTGTACTGTAGTATCAAAACAGATTCGATTTACAACAGCATCGGCAACAGCATTTAGTCGTAAATAAACCTGATAGCATTGCCTCTTCAACTATACTTACCCTTACGCTTAACGCTACGTACATATGTATTTACTAAAGAAAAGTAGTATATCAGATATCTGGATTCCATACTATAAACTTTGCTTAGTTTGGGATAAAATATTAGCTTTAGTAATTGTACTCTGATAATGCAAATAAATATTTGGTATAGGAAAAAATAATAAAAAAAGAAGGCCGTGTGTGAATAATATCCTAGGATAGTTCAGTTTCGCTCGAGACATTGCTAAAGCCAGACGTGTTTATAAAAATATACAAATCAGGTTAATCAATTCTCAGTTCTATTCTTAAAGCAGTAAGTTATTATTTGGCCTAACACCGACTTTCACCGCACACTACACGGGCACGAGTCAGTAGTGTAGTACACGCGACGAATTCAGATAAAATGCATCGTACGCCGACTTTTGGTCAGTCAGTCAAGTTTTCGTCAAATCCCGATCTTTCTTCTGAAATTGGACATCAAGATCAGGAAGGAAGGGAGGAATTCATCAGAAATATCAACTTAAGAAAAAGAAAAAATTCTGAAGCACAACTACTAGAAGACTTAAAAAAAGACCTACTAAAGTCCTTTGAGGATATGATGACGAAGGAGATGGCTGTAATAAAGCAGCAAAATAGTGAAATTCTTCAGACTAACCTAGCAATAAAAGAACAGCTCGAGGAGAATACTGCTAAATACAAGGAAATAAGTGAACGTGTATTAAACCTTGAAGCAAAGCATGAAACGGCAGTAGATCGCATTAACCTGTTGGAATCTCAGGTGGATGACCTGCAGAGACAGCTTCTTAGAAATATCGTCGAAATAAGAAGTATTCCCCAAGAAGAAAAGGAAGTGGTACATAATACTGTAAACAAAATACTCGAAACTCTTAAGATACCGCAAATTGATGAAAATACTACTGTTTATAGAAAAGGCAAAAAGAACGGACCAATTATTATCGAGTACCAAAACATCAAGAATAAGGAAATATTGTTAAAAGCTATAAAAAAGTACAACTCTGATCATAAAGATAAACCATTTAGTACTGAAACAATGGGATCTTCTGATATTTTTTCACGTATATACATATCAGACCCCCTGACTCCTATGGCGAAGAAACTTCTGGCAGCTGCGCGTGAACTGGTAAAAAGTGGGATGTACAAGTTCTGCTGGGCGGCTAGAGGAAATATTCTGCTCCGCAAAGAAGAAGGAGGACCCGCGATACATGTAAAATCCTTGAGTCAGGTTAAAAACATCGCTTTGGCATGACTACCTCTGGCAAAGGATGATACTAAGTTACGGTATATTTTAGCATTTAGCATTTTTTTTTTTTTTTTGTATTTGTTTCGTCAGATTCATGTTATGAGTGTGTTTTTTGCCTATGTTTTGTTTCTTTGAACTCATGCTATTATAGTGTTTGCATAAGTATATATATTATATTCTATAATATTTATTTACAATTCCTGATATTTATTATAAACCACTTTTATTTTTTATACACTGTATTTCTATATATACATTTAAAATACTTACTGAGAATATGCATAATATTATACTGTAGAAACTACTTGTCCGAAAATAATATTAATAAATTAGAAAATGCAGAGGCTCAAGTCATCAACCAAATATATTGCAGTAATTCCCAAAATAGTAAATGTTATTGTCATGGGTAATAGCGTAGACGAAGTTGTCATCGAGTTAGACAGCAGTGTCAACATCGGTGACTCATATTTGGTTGATGACCCCGAAGTATTTCCACATTACGAACTTAACGCCAAATCTCTTAAAATCATTGTGCAGAATATTCGAAGCATACACAAAAATTTTGAAGATTTTAAAGTTTTCATTGCCAGAAGTAATATAGACTACGATATTATTGTTCTGACCGAATGCTGGTTGCAAAACTCAGAACTCATACCCAATCTGGAAGGATATGTTTTTTCTCATACAAAAAAACATATCAATCAAAACAGTGGTGTTGTCGTGTTTGTAAAAAAATATTTATCTGATGTCATAACATATGAACCAAACATTGCCGATGCTGATTGTTTGGTGATAAAAATAAAGAACAGCCATGCGTTTATTTGCGTATACAGGTCGCCATCTTTTACATCTATTGCAAATTTCCTTGTTTCCCTAGAGGAGCTACTAATTAGTGAAAGGCATATACCGAATATCTACATGACTGGTGATATGAATATTGATGTAAGCAACCACAGTACTGATCTAAGATCTGAGGAATACATGAATCTTCTTGCCAACTATTGTCTGTTGCCAGGCCACTTACTTTCAACGCGGTTGAGTAAATGTATTGATCATTGTTTCGTGAAATCGAGCTCAACAATACAGACAGTGGTTTGTAACTCAACGGTTACTGATCATAGCAGTCTTTTCCTAAGTATACCTATAAATGAACCTCGTAGGTTTACCAAGCCAAAAAGAACTGTATTAAAAGTTGATTACGATAGAGCTTACACCCTATTAAAAAATTTAGACTGGGCGGAATTTATGTCAATTAAAGATGCTAATGAGGCATCTGAAGCGATTATTGCAACATTATCTAAAGTTATAAAAAATAGTAGTAAGCAGGTTACGGTACCCAACAGACGGCAAACCTTCCAACCATGGGTAACAGCAGGTATCCTACGATGCATGAGGTTTAGGGACAAATTACATAGAAAATTCGTAAAATCACCTACCGATAAAAATCTGGAAATAACGTACAAACGCTACAGAAATCATTGCAATAATCTTCTTCACAGCTTAAAAAACGAATATGATAGATCAGATTTAAATGCAAACAGAAACAACATAAAAGGAACTTGGGAGGTCATTAAACGGGTATGCAACTTAAACAAATCTAATAAGTCGCAAGATTATAGTGAACTATTAAAAGTAAAGCCATCAACACGAGAATCGATTGAGTATATTAATGATTTCTTTATTAATACGGGTTCTAAACTATCAGTGGACATACTAAAAAAACTAAATCTTACAGAAGAGATACTCACTAATAAATTAAAAAGCAAACACAGTCCAGTAAATTCGTTTGTACTATTAGAAACTGACGAGGAAGAGGTTTACAATATAGTCATGACATTGAAAAATACACAATCTACTGGCTGGGATGGTATTTCGTCAATTTTTATTAAGAAATATATATATTTTCTAGTGAAACCTTTAACACACATATTTAATCTATGTTTTTCATCAGGAAAGTTTCCAGATAGCCTTAAACACTCTATTGTTGTACCAATATTTAAATCGGGGGAAAGAGACAGCATCAATAACTATCGTCCAATATCGCTGTTACCTACCATAGCTAAAATTCTTGAAAAAATAATAAACATTAGACTTATAAATTACCTAGATAAAAACAATCTCCTCTCTAATAACCAATTTGGCTTCAGAAAGAAAAAATCAACAGAAGATGCAGTCGAACATCTAGTTACTCATGTAGCTGGTAATCTAGATAGAAGAGAAAAGTGCGTAGGTGTCTTCCTAGATCTAGCAAAAGCTTTTGATACTGTCTCGATCCCTCTGCTGATACGCAAGTTAGAGGTCATAGGAATTAGAGGCATACAACTAGAACTCTTCAAAAATTATTTAAGTAATAGAACACAAAGCGTAAAAATTGATAACATTATTAGCTCTAAATTAAACGTTAAATTTGGCGTTCCGCAAGGGTCAGTCTTGGGCCCTACGTTATTTTTGATTTATGTAAACGATCTGTGTGATATTGACATACCTGACGCAAAAATCATTACTTTCGCTGATGATACTGTAGTCTTATTCCAGCAGAAAACATGGGCAAATGTAAAAAAGTCGGCGGAACAGGGACTCCAGCAAGTTTTTAAATGGCTTGACAGTAATCTATTAACTGTTAACCTTAATAAAACTAAATATATGACATTCAGTATAAAAAATAATTTACAACCTCCCTCTAATTTTAATTTAAAACCTCATTCTTACAGTTGTTTGGGCACAGGAAACTGTGATTGTTCTTTCTTGTTACCAACTAGTTATATTAAATATCTCGGCATTGATATCGATGAAAATCTAAATTGGAAACAACATATCAATAATCTGAAAAATCGAATACGTAAACTCATACCAATTTTTAAAAGGATTAGAAACTTAAAAGATAAAGTTACGAACAAAACTGTATATTATACACTATGTCGTTCTATAGTTACCTATGGTATATCTGCTTGGGGTGGCGCTAGAAAAAGTACTGTCATAAAATTAGAAAGAGCACACAGATGTATTTTAAAAGTAATTAATCTAAAAAAATTTAGGTACCCAACTACTTTGTTATACAAAGAGTTTGGAGTACTAAACATTCGTCAAGTCTTCATTCAAAACATCGTTTTGAGGCAACATTCCTGTCAAATTCAAATTAATAAATCAGCTAGAAGGGCGCATGAAGTATACGATGTCCCAGCATGTAAGACTACTTTTGCACAATGTTTCTCGTACTTCTTAGCGCCCTATCTATATAATCGTATCAGCAAAATTAAACCTATAAAGCAAATGATGAGATTTGTATGCAAGAGGGCGCTTGAAGAGTTTCTTAAAGATTTAGATTATGATCGGACCGAAAAGTTTATACAAATATACAGTTAATATAATGTTATTTATCTTTAATATTAATTTATATTATGTATAAATATGTACTATATATACGTTAGTATAATTATTATTCTCTATATAATACTATACATATATACTTATTATTATTATATATATAATGCGGTATATTTTTCATATCACATAGCTAATATTATATACCCTAAAAAAAAAAAAAAAAAAAAAAAAACAAAACATATCTCATTCTAAGTACTTATATTAAGTTACTAATTATAAAATGAAATGTTAATTGTAAGAATTCTCTGACTTTTTTACTTATACTAGTTGTTTACTTAAAACTTGTAATTCCTTATCAGTATTTTTTATGCACAACTAAAAAGGCCTATCAAATTAATATGCGTCTTATATTCACCACGTTAAGATTGATATCTCAAGCGAGAACCTTACCTTGCCGTAACACAGTCTTGTTGACTAGCACGGGAGGTAATGTACTTCATTGTGTATACCGTCAATTGGAGATTATAATATATAATTATTGCTAATTGGTAATGTGCTTTAATTTTGTATACCGTCAATTTGGAAATTATAAATGTACAACAAATTTGTATTGTATATGTACTTCTCTCAGCACATTATTGACAAATTTATATGACAAATTTATATGGCCAAATCTTTATATGGCCAAAATAGTAAATGATATTACACGTACAGTACGTGTCAGAGATGACGACTTTACAGTAAAAATACAACTTTCTAATATAACTCTGAATATATTTATTCTCATTCGAGGTAAGTTACATGTTATTTAGACAGAAGCCACTAACTTAACCAATGCAACGGTGAGTAGTATTTACTGCCGACGTTCACAACTTTGGTACTGGTCACGTCGTAACCAATGAAGCAGTATATCAACCCCGGACCAAAATGTTTACGTTTGCAATGCCGAGCAGGGAGAGTTAGTTTATCAATGTTAAGTTCATAGGGTACCCTAGCCGTATAGCTCATGCATTACTGGGATGATTTATATTATTATATATGTATGTAACGTAAGTTAATTCATAAGCACCTTGCTGCGTACCAACAGTTATACTCGTTATAGATAGGTCTGAACTAAACGTTGAGTCAAAATGTCGAGAAGTTAAATTGTGCTTTAATAATGTAGTCTAATAAATGTAAAGTATACATTGGCGCTATTAGCTAGTTGCTCCTACCGGGTCGTAAAAGATCGTCCAGGTTAAGGTCTGTGAAAAATACCTTTTCTCGAAAAATTTACATGACTTTTAATAAGATTGTATTTATTCTTTAAACTTAAGGATTGGGCTGCATTTTATTTTATAAAACATGAAACTCATTCAATTTGTATGTGTGTACAAATCTAGTCTAAAATCGAATTATAAAGTCAAAAAAGAAAAGTTATGCAAACTTTACTTCTTTATTAATTTCAGTAGAAAGGGAAAATAGACAAAATAGTTAATCTACTGTTGTTGTACTGTATCGTTGGGGCGATAGCTCAGCGGTATGCTGTGGTAGCGGTCATCAATTGACCGGCCTCCGACTCGGCCTACCTGCGCCACAGTCCACCGGCGCGGCCGTATCCGATAACTTACGGCCTTACACCGCACATCAACAACCGCGTGGCGCGCTGCCGTATAGCGTTGGAATGCTTTATAGTCTACATTGTGATTGGCGCTTGAGGAGCTATGCATGGTGAGGCATATTGTTGTACTTCGGAAGTCATTGGGAATTGAGATTCTTTTAGAGACGACGCCCGTTTTGCGTTTTCTGAGTTGCGGGGTACTTTAAAAACATAAATGACGAACACAAACAACAATCGGACAACTACTTATGGGTCACACAAAGCGAGGTGAAAATGATCTTATGAAAGATTATCACTACGAACTACTTCCCGAAGACTATTTATATCATCTAGGCCTAGTGACCGCCAAGTATTTTAATTTCTGAGTGTCTCCCTGCTTCGGAGATCACGGTGTCGATTCCTAGGAGGATCAAATAACTCTGACACCTACCCTAGTGCAAGAGTTGTCAAGCCACGCAGTAGGCCTCTGACACGGCTTAACGCCTGTTCTCTGCCGCCAACAACCGGGACCGTTAGCTTACCGTGCTCTCCCTCGCTTGGTTAGATTATGGCCACTGCCCATACGTCAAAGAAAGAGAGAAAGAGTGGTTCAAGTTGAGTGTGTATGGTGAGCGGCAACTTATTCTAATATTGAGCTCACTCTATATTACATAACCCACACTATCCGGACGGCATGAGCTCTGCTTATTGGTAATCAAATTTGTAAAAAAATCATCACTATAGTCGTGATGCTAACCAAAATAATATGTGCGGAAGAGATTAAAATATACCTCCACGATTGCTAGCGCTTCTAATTGCTACTCCAAGGATTATTTTTGCGGGTTAAGGCTATTTCGTTTAATCGCTTCAGCCGAAGTTAACAAAACCATGATGACGAGTTAGATGTGCTACGGGTAATGCTCTGTCGGGCTGCGCTATGGCAGGTAATTGCGGCAGTAGAGGACAACATTAACGTGCCGCACGCCCGCTAATGTACGGACACACTTCATGGATAGGCACTTGACAATAATCACCGACTATTTACCTTCATAGCAATACGCTGTATTTATTAATAAAAATGAATTCAAATAGATTTTTATTCACGTAGACCTTAAAAAACGCTTGTAAATAGTCAGAACATGTTTGTAGTAATAGACGTATACATAATTATACATACATACAGACATTATGTTATGTATTTAATAATTAAATCGGTTATCTGGTGTCTGGTGCAAGAGATTTTATATTACATTGTTTGAACTCATTGACGTACCTACTATATTGTGTATATTGTTGTACTATCATATCACATAATATACGTATACATAATCCAGTATTAATATGTAGATACATCAGATTGTAAGTATTGATTGCTTCGTAGTCAATTATTTCTAATATTAGCATCGCTGCTGTAGCGATTGCGTTGTGACTTGTGACTTATAGCAGTTACTTGACAGCAACAAGTGACCGAGTTTCTCAGCTCAACTCTGTGACGAAACATTAGCGCCAATCGGCTTGTAGCCGTAGGGTGCACAAATGAACTGTGCTTACTGTAACGACGATCGTAATAATATGTCTGACTTTCTTCAGTTCACATGTTTGATACTTTGTAAGACTAACGAATGAATCATGTTCAACCGCAGAAAATGGGTTCAAATCCTTGGATTGGGCCAAAAAAATGACATAGCGATTTCTCTATGAAGAAAAACTTATCGCATATAAAGCCGTCTGCCCTGTGCCTGGGCTCATTTCGATCTTGTCGCTAGTCGTCTCCTGGGCGCATGAGTGATGGAATAAAAAGAGCCCCAGAGTTTGCGAACAGACTTGTGCATTATAACATGTCCCGCGTAGACTTCTAGTCTCCATTAAGACTGGCCACCGTGGCTGAAATCTCATTAGGAGGACATAAGTGTAACTAGAACGGCGAAGTAGTTGAGCTCCATTCCCACGCAGCGCGACACTCAGCCCACAGTAACTGACTAATAAATTTTACGTTAACCCGGCATATACATAAGTACAGCAGACTTAAGATAACTCTCGGTGCATTCCACTCAAGTTTACAGTAAAACAGTACATGTACAATACATAGTTGTACAGTTGCGCATTGGATCCGATGGTAGCATTAAAGTCCGCGACCGTTGTTATAAACACCAGGTAATAATATAAACATAATAATAATATTGAATTCGTACCTTAATGTAAACAGAATCATTCAATATTTAGTAAAATAATTTAGTAAAATACAATATTACAAGACAATATTTAGTAAAATATAGCTAAATCTATAAATTTCAATAATTAAACCTAAACATGATCTCTTTGACGATAACTTAATGCTAGCTAAATATCATTACTATTATAAAATTAATGTTTTCATACAATCTGTGTAACTAAATATCTATGTGTACCTAGAAATAATTATGTATACCTACTTAACTATATTACTACAAACATGTTCTGACTATAAACAAGCGCTTTTTTAAAGTGGGCCGGAATAAAAACCTTTTTTAATTTATTTATAAAGTATACATATGTAGGTATGTGATGTTCCCACGACACGCATCTTGGCCTCGGGCATCACCTGTCGTATGTTCAGTCAACAGCCAGTTTCACGTGCGTCTTGTTTCAAAAGTAACATGATCGGAAACATACTGATAGGCCTGAAACATACCATAATTACAGGAAAGTGGAGATTTTTACTTCAAATCATAGTTTTCATATACCATTATAGAATCTGGTTATTAAGCGTTGTAGTGTATAGATAGTATGTGTAGGTACAAGAAAATAGCACAATTTACCCTAATTTAATATAATTTCACCGCACAGAAGCGACAAACTTCATGAATTATGTGGAAAATGAAGTACCAACGTTCCTTTAACTTATTAAAGGGTCATTGGTATTTAAGTTTTGCACAGCACTGCACTTCACAGCTTCTTAAAGCTGAGTGGGATTAACTTAGCAGTGAAAACATGTGATCCCCATGTAACGAACTCCGAATTTGCTTTTCTCCTGTGCCAGGCACACTTGCCCTGTATGTTTTTCTTCCATCCTGTACATATGGACACTTTTGAAAACTCCGGAATGTAATACATGAATCGACGAATAAGGTATATGTAATATATCAGTTATCCTGTTTCCATAGTACAAGCTCTGCTTAGTTTGGAATCAGATGGCCGTGAGTGAATAGTGTCCCAGGATATTATTATTATTCTTAGTAAATTTCTAAGATTTGAATGCAAGCAGACTAGTATGGTATAATTGTGTAGTTTTTCCACCTATTTGTAATACAATGACAATGTCTCTGGTCACGTAGGTGCAGTCGCCGTTAGAATTCGTGCGCTGCCTCCGAAATACTGTGTATAACTGCTAGTAATTCCGTTTTAATTACTGTCTGGCGTTGGTATAGCGGCACTCCATGTTTAATATCAGCTGTTGTAGGTAATTCGGGCTTACAACTGCTTTTTGTAGTATCTGTTTACTTGCCTTTGTCTGCTCTGAGTTAACAGAGATTGTTATATCTAATCAGTCATTTAAATTCAGCTGAATAGTAGGTACTTATATTTGCAATTAGTAAATATAATCTTGTGAAACCAGAGGTTTGCGAATTTTGCAAGACCGTTAATTGTGGAGATCTTTGGGGGAGGCCTATGTCCAGCAGTGGATGTCTTTCGGCTGATATGATGAAATATATAACACCGGCTACGAGCAAGTCTTTTCTCGCTGTATGAGGATTCCATACCGTCCTGCTGGGAACGGAAGATATAGCTACTTCTGTCCGCATCGGGATCTTGGAGACAGGCGCTTAGTTAAGGTTTTCATCTAATGAATGGTTTAACTTTATTTCTGTTATTAATGTTTAAATATATAATATCAGTTGCAGAGATAAACGAAAACAAACCTACTTAAGTAAGATTCACAAAGAAGACATTGAACTCATTTCTCTCGTAAACAAAACCCAAAAGTTTGAAATTATTTATTAAAGTAATACTTCTTTCCAACGCGACGCATAATTTTTTTTCGTCCATCTATCGCATGTCGCATTGCAGACGGCTACGGGCCCCACGGCGCCCACGCATCAGCTGACCGTGTAGCATTTCTGTTCTTACTCTTTAGTGCAAGTGCTTACCGGTATTTGTGTTTTGACCAGTGTATTTATATAAATGTTGTTTGATCGTGATGGACAACGATACAGCTACTGAATCAAATAAACCGGTCACGAGGGAAAACCAAAGATTAATGCGAAAAAATCTGACAATTAATAAATATTACGCCTCAAGAGACAATTTCACTTGCATCGTGGTTTTCATTCTAAAAATATAAAATTAAATAAAGTTATACTTTTTTTTATACTGGGAAGGGGTGTCAGTAAATAGGTATTTTATTTTCCAAGTAATTATTGAGGTAATCGCCTGAAAAATAGACCCGCTTGAGTCATCCTATATGGTTCGCCATCTTTTCATTTAGCTTAAATGCGAATGCTTTTAATTCCAATGCCAGAATGAAATTCAGTTTGATCGCGGAACTTATTGTAAACCTACTAGTACGTTAAAGTGTAATGAGTGTACTGTTACATAATTAAATCCAACTTATAATGAAACTAACTTCACAAGCTAAAGCTGGTACTTAGTAAATAATTCTGCCACTTACATTACCGCTCTACACAAATAGCTATTTTTTGCTCTATTTGACTATTTAGATGAAAATTTAAGAGCTATTCTATCGATAGCAATTTCACGGTTCAGTGACTTTAGTGAAACTTGACATGTTTCTAAGTGAAAACTGAACTTATGTATGGCACAAATCGAGTGGAAGCCCTAAAGTTTGGATAAGAAAAGGAACATGATACATACGTTGATTGGTTACGTTGTCTTTTAAAACCTTTGAAACTAGGTACTTGATGAAATAATGAAGTTTATTCAGCACTTGGGTATTTACAACACAGTTTAAAAACAGTAATTAAAGCAACAAAATATTTTGAATTCGTCCGTGCGGTCTGTTTCGTCACGTATATTTTCAATATCCTAAAATAAACAATAAATAGCAAGTTACTATGCTATTATTGTTATATTTAGCAATTTTATATTAAAATTAAAGAATTGAAAACAACGAGCAGTTGGTTAGCGCAAAAGGCTCTCAACCAGTAGCTTAATTTAACCGACTAATACCTGAGGGCATGGGGGGGAGGGGGGATCTTTTTCTTTGAATACAATTATTGTGGTAATATATACATTCATGATAAATTCATATATTATTATTATAGGCTTGAATATATTATTCTAAGTTATACGAAGAAATTATATATTAAGACGAAGACGAGACGCGCGGTCGGGACTGAAGATGGCCGAGAAACATCCTCTAGTCCCGACCTTGCGTTACTTTCGCTCAAATGCAAGCCCGCTTTAAAGCTGGCCCAGCGTATTAATATATATAATACTAGCTGGTGCCCACGACTTCGTCCGCGACAATTTCAAATGATGGCCAATGTAACTACTTACTTCTAGCTTAATCTAAAAAAAATAACATTAAAAACAAATAAGCAATATAAATTTAAGAAAACCTAACCTATAAATAACCTAACTAAGAAATAAACTAAAAACTACTTTGCTACTGTTATTTAAAAAAAACGACCCGATATCATCAAGCAAAGAAATCAAAGAATACATATCAATTGTCCTAAAGTAGGTACAGTCAGTAAGTCAAATAAAGTAAAATAATAATCAACGATGCATTAATTACAAAGGTAACTCCCATTAGATTAGGTTGCGACAACGGCATTGATAGGTCTTATATAAAATTTTGTGAACGAAACCATAGCAAGATCTAAAACGATGATTACGCAATCTATTACAAAAATATAAACTTGTAAAGCGGTAAAATTAAGATGTGTGCATAGTTTTTTGGTGAGATATAGGTGATCATCTATTAATTCAGTTTTCGACTACCTTTTATTTCAAGCATTTATTTATTTTAACCGATATACCAAATAAGTTCCATGATCAGAAACGATATTACCGCCATCTAGATACAAAATTGTGAACTTGTAGATCAGTAAAATTAAGATGATATTTTTTGGGTGCGATCATCTCGACACGAACAATTTATACTTCGCTAACTCGAATATAAAATATCGCTTTTTTGGTTTGTTATAAAAATTACCAAAAAAAAAGAAGTTATAAATCTTATAAAACCCTAAATCTTTACTTAGACAACAACGACCACGACATTTTAAGCAACTTGGCAAAGAAAAGAATTTCTCTAAAATTTGAGTTTGCGTAAATTGTTGGTGTCGATTTGTTGAATCAGTTTTGGATTACCTTTTTTTTATCAAGAAATTATTCCCTGGATTGCTTTATTTTTAACTAAAAGACCAAATACATTACATGCGTTAACTCCAAAAAAAAAACAGATTTTCATACAAACTTACATCCCCTATTTTAGTTGTCCTTAGGGGTGGAATTTCCAAAAATCCTGGAATACATATTTTTATTTTTTAACTGAAAGGCCAAATACCAATTTTCATAGGTTTAACTTAAAAAAAGTCGCATTTTCGTACAAACTTACATACCCTATTTTACGCCCTAAGGGGTGGAATTCCCAAAAATCCTGAAACATATATTTTTTATTGTTAACTGAAATGCCTAATACCAATTTTCATGCGTTTAACTTAAAAATAGACACATTTTTCATACAAACTTACACCCCCTATTTTACGCTCTTGGGGCTGGAATTTCCAAAAATGCTGAATTTCATATTTTTTATTTTTAACTAAAATGCCAAATACCAATTTTCATGCGTTTAACTTAAAAATTGACACATTTTCCATACAAACTTACATCCCCTATTTTTCGCCCTTGGGGGTGGAATTTCCAAAAACCCTGAAATACGTGATTTTTATTTTTTACTGGAAGGCCTAATACCAATTTTTATGCCTTAAACTTCAAAAACGGCAAAGTTTCATACTAACTTAGCGCCCCTGTTTGACCCCCTTAGGTGTTGAATTTCAAAAAATCCTTCCTTATTCCTTGTCTACATTATAAAGCAAACATTTGTGCAAAATTTCAGCTTTCTAGGTCCAAGGGTTTGGGCTGGGCGTTGATGAGTCAGTCAGTCAGTCAGGACTTGTCTTTTTATTTATATAGAATACGCTAGGTATCATTCCTCAGTTTTGAATTGTGAACAGTACCTAATTATCTCCCTAGTTAAGAAGTATCTAGATGGTGGCTGGATGCGGGTAGCGTATGACGGGCAATTGTCGAGATCTTTAGGGGAGGTGTTTATGTACAGCAGGTTCTATTCCATTTCCCATACCTACTAGGTAGTCGTTTAAGTATAATTATTATCTCGGAGACTTCCTTTGTTAAGCGTCCCATCCGATTATGATAGTGAGGGAACACTCTCGTGATTGGTGGACACTAACCAATTACGAAGATGTCCGATGTGCGTGATTGGTTGGATTCCGTTGAGAATGGCGGTTGTTGCCGATAATTTAGGTCTATACAGACACAAATTGCGCTTCTGGCTGAATATCGGATAGAACCGCTATTCTCAATGGTATATTGCAAGATTTGTTTGAAGAGTATTTTGCAAGGTCTTGGAAGTGAAATGTTTACCCAAATGTGGTCGAAGTCATGACGTCTGCCGTGGCTTTATAATGCTTTGTGTTAAATACCAATCATATTTAATGTTTTAAGTACGAGGTTCTTTAAACACGTCGTTATTTTAACATTGCTTCTGCTAAGTAGTTGTTTCATAAAATCTACATATTGACGAAAGAAAACAATTTAAAAATCATCACGATTTAACTTAGTCTTTACCCACAATTTTTTTAAGTTTTGCAAGTACGTTCATCTGTTTTTATGATGTTATGCTAGTATGTTTATCTGTTTTCAAAGACACACGAAAGCTTCTAGGCCGATTTCACACTTTTGACTTATATTTTGACGGTACTTTGAAATACAACAATAGCACCACATTAATGGCTTATGTTCCATCTAAGATAGTGTTTTGATGAAATCTCTATACCTCATCATTGGCTCGAATTAAAGCGCGACCGTCGTCATACACTCTAGAAGGAAACTTGGGGCGTGATCTACGATAGATGTCGAAGCCAAAAATATAGGTTTTAGAATTTTTGTCTGTATGTACGTCCGGGCTAAACTCAAAAAATATTGCATAGATTTACTTTAAATTTTGCATCAATATTACTAAGAGGTCGGGTCAACATATAGGCTACATTTTTTCACGCTATCACCTTCGGGGGAGGAGCTGTGATAATTTATAAAGTTTAACGCGGGTGAAACCGCAGGGCACAGCTAGTCCTCGATAAATAGGTTCATACAATGTTATGTACCTACGCTATTCTGTATAGTTTAAACACGAAAGAAAATGTTAGGACTATTTACAAACTTTCTTAAAAAAGATTCGTAGGTATGTAAATATTTCTTATTAAATTTTTACTGATCTGGTGATATATTGATGATGTTTTGAACAGATCGTCCACGTCTTTTGGGTCATCGTTACCAACTAGGCATACGGATCATAGTGCTTGAGCTCAATCCTGACTGACATATTATATATCCATCATGAGATCTGGATATCAGATAATGTTACTGCATCACTGTATCCATTTCTTTTCTTAACCGACTTAGAAAAAGAGAAAGGTTCTCAATTTGACGCGACCTCGCGAACTTACCTATATTGATTATTTTGGTGTCTAAGAACCGATTTATGTATCATTGATCATAAATGGGCATACTTGCGAAGACGACGTGGTCGTTTACTATGAGCCTCATGAGAAGGCTCATGGTCACCGAAAGAGCAATGAAGGTAGCTATACTCAGAGTATCCCTGCGACATTGCGTCAAAAGTATAGAAAACTGCAGGCGAACCAAAGTAACAGACATAGCCATAAAAATTGCCAAACTGAAGTAGCAGTAGGCAGGGCACATAGCTGTAGAACTGACGGCCACACGGGTATAAAGGTTCTTGAGTGGCGACCACGAACCGGAAGACTGAGTGCAGGCAGGTACAAGGTGGACTGGCGATCTTGCAAGGGTCGCGGGGTTGCGGAAAGCGCAAGAACGGCCATTGTGGAGATCCTTAGGTGGAAGATCCGCCTACAAGGACGGAACTTTAAGCTTGCTTGTCAGTTTGTTAGCGGAGTGTAGCTATCTCATGACCCGTATTATGTAGCCAGTTGAAATGTTGACAAACTGTGTATCTAATGCCGCTATAACACAATAATATAATTTTTTTATTTAATAAAATCATTAAAGCAACCCCTTTTCAAGAAACTTGAAACTTCCAGGTATTGCTATCTCACGGAAACCTTCGTGAGCGAGTCGGACGAAGCGCATGTAGAAGCTAGTAGTAGGTCAATAACATAATCATACATTATCCCATTGTCGAACAACAAAGTCAATATGACTTAACAAACATGTTTTGTTGATTTGTTTCACAAGCGCCTCATTGTGTACGGCCTGACTCTTCAATACTGAGATTGTGATCGAAGGCGCGGCAGTGTCGCAAGACAACGCAACAGCTCAACAGCACCACTGGTTCAATCTGTAGTAACCAACAAGTACCCACTAAACATTAATGAACATTATAGTCCTACCCTTCTCGGTTGCATTTCTCTAGTCCTGCGTGTGTACTGTTTTGACTCCTTTCGTCGCTTACAGACGACACTTCCAACGAGTTTCTGTGTCTAGATTGTTCCAACCCACTAAACAAATCATAGCAATATTTTTTTTATGTGTTGTCTTTGTGAAATAGCCATCACGATTTCGCCAAAATCATAAATAATTCATGCCATAAGTCAAAGGTTGTCATTCAAAAATCTGACTGCGATGCTGATGCAGTAACTGTCGAATGCAGTCGGATAACGTCTGACTCATGATAAATTAAACATCAAGTTCAGTGACTCTGTAGTATATTGATTGGTGGTCGTATCTGGCATCGATGCGTTCATGACGGAGCCAAATCTACATTGATTGTGTATATTATTGCGGCCACTAATTGCACGCTATTTATCAGCTTTTGAGTGGATATCTATAGTAGACGCAGTAGATAAATAAGTCGCGGACGCCACCCGCTCTTACAAATTAGAATTTAGTCCCTTTGATAACCTTTCGGTGGTTTGTGCTCCGCCCCAGTTATTAATAAGATAAAGAAGGATTAGGGAGGCCGAGACAATACTCCTTGAAATTGGAATATTGCTGCCATCTGTGTCTCACAAATTAATAAGGAAAATAATTTCCTCTTTTTAAATTACACGTTCTGGAAATTACTATACACAGCCCTCTTTATACGCAGGTGCCACTTGCTTATTGTATTTCGGAATTTCCATTCATGAATTGGTTAAAGATGATCACAATGATTTTAATTTAACACCCTTCTGTCCTGCTTTCAATATTATTTATTAACGATATAGTAATATGCCTTTTGTAATTAACAATATGCCCTTGCAGTTAAAAACCTGTGAGAAATACTTGGATTGAAAGATAGTTCTCTATCATGCAGTGTCTTCTTGGATCATTTAAAAACAAAGCTTACTTCATTACTTTGAACCCTCCGAAACACACCATCTACAACGCCCTGCTATATCTGCTTGAAGTTTGGAGCAGTGCGGCCAAAATGAAGCTAGCAAGTCTTCAATATGCACAAAACTAACTAGCATTTTTTTAAATCAACGTACATAATTTATTTAGTAACCAAACTAATCAACATTCCATAGTTATATATTTATCATCGTTCTTACTTCTTTTAAAGACAACGCGCACTCTATGGAAATGAACCCCTGTGTCGCGAGGTAATTCACAAACTATAATTGACGTACACAACGTAGATCCAACCTCAGAATAACTATTTATGGGTCACTCAAATACTTGTTTTGCGCGGGAATCGAAACCGGGACACGAAGAGATTACGGGACTATCCTAACCGCTGCTCCACACGTGTTTTTATTCATGAGGCACTCAACAAAACCATAAGACAAACCCAACGTAGCAGTCGCCGAACTAGATTTAAGATTTTACTGAAGTCGAAAATTAGGCATCAATTTTGTGAATTATAATAAATAAGTTGCACTCATCCAATGTATACAAAACCAATTAGCTGCATAATGATCAAAGTGACGCTGCAATTAGAAGGTAGTTGGTATTGCTATGTCGCCCACGGGGGGGCGACCTTTACTTCGTTACTAAAATATTATGGGTGGCATATTAAAGAGCAGACGAGCAATAGGTATTGCGTGGGCTGGCTAAAGGTTAACAGATGCTGGGACAAGACGGACTTACTTTACACTTGATTAGCCATTTTCTTCACGTTAAGTTAACGTTGTCGTTAACCTACGCCAGACTTCGGATTTTTACAAGAACTTACAGTGAAAGATTAAAACCAGGCACCGTCAAAATGTAAAGTTTAGATAATTTTCTACATAAACTTGGGTTAAATTGCATCTACATAAAATCTGGTGTGGCTTTTTAGAAATTCACAATGACATCCACAATAATAATATATAAATCCTGGGACATTATTCACACACGGCCATCTGATCCCAAACTCAGCAGGGCTTGTACTATGGAAACCAAATTACTGATATTTTTGCTTTTGTAAATACATACTTATATTTATAATTACACTCAGACTCAGGAGAAAATGACATGTTCATACACACAAATACGTCCCCACGACCTGCGGCGGCGAACCAACCACGCCAACGTCGTTTTTAAAGTATTGTTTCATCCGTGAGGTTTCTTAACAGCACAGCCTTACTTTATTTTATCAATTCATATTAAACTATGAATGTGGTTGTTGAAAGCTCTTGGAGCTCCAAGTCGTTGCTCCACAACGGGTCCCACGTGGAGCAACTTTCTCTCGCCAACCTACTGTCCTTTAAAGGTATTACGAAATACTCGACATGAATCATGATCAGTAAAACTAAATGGGTATACATAGCTACAGCAGTATCCTTGTGAGTTACTAGCGAAAATACCAATATAACGTGTAAAATATTTGCGTGACTTCATCGTGAACTCGTGACTCATGCAATTCCAAAAGGATTATTGGAGCGCGAATGATTACCTGTTATTGTGTTCTTTGTTTTGAAAATCCTAGCAAGGCAAATTGTGAGCTTTTCCGTACGGCTATTTTCCTGAACGGGTCGGTATTACATAGAAGTTACACTACACGGACTCTATAATTCGAAATAAATGAGTTCCCATTTGTTTAAATGAGTCGTTTGACATCCTGTAGGTTGCTACTAAACTATTGTTTAGTTTGTGTACGTAACGAACAAATGGAATTCCACCAAACTGTCACTAATTGCTTATGAGATAAAACGAAGATAGAAAAAATGAACAGGCCTCTTATGGGCACGCGCAGGACACGTTACAGCTTCGGTTAGTTTCAGGTGACATTACAACAGTCACGAGATAGTAAGCGAGGAGCCACTCTATTGAATGTAAAAATTAATCAAAATCTGTATGTGTGATTTCGTTGATCTACTGATATTGAACTAAATGCGTTGTGTTGTGAGTAATTGTCGCTGGAGGAGGTCCAACAGTGACCCGGTTGACTCACGCCACACATGCACAGACTCACGCGCTGCATCACCTACTTTACTGCAACTTTTTCTTTAAAACCGGTGCCGTGTGCTGCGTGCCATTGACCAATTAAGTTTAACTGCCTTCACCGTGAATAATTTGATCTAAACTTTATGATCAGAATTTTTATACTGATGCATCTCGAATCTGTGCTATTAATAAATAAAACACATTGCGTACAGCCTGGAAGGTCAGAATACGGAAACCTGATTAAACGTTACCCATGAACATAAGATAAGATAACTCTTTCTTGTACACCAAGTAAAATAAAATATAAGAAACAAGTTATCACTAAATATGATCTCTACCAGACAACCTGGAAATTGGAGTACCTATATAATAACAGAGTTGGGGTAGTTATCAGTGTACTTAAATTATGAAATGGTACGCACTGGTACCATGACTAAAACGGTGAACTTAATACACTACAAAATTGATTACTGAATACACTAATAAATATAAATATAAAAAAATAGATACATACATACATGAAAATTATATAAAGCATAATGTACATATATACTGGTAGTAGTTTTCAACTGGGTTCTACAATTGATTTCTCATATTCTTAATAATAATGAGCATTACTGATATGTATCAGCGCAAATAAATGCGCAAAGACATGAGAATCCATCGGAGATTTTTTACTAGACGAACTTAAAGAACTACGGCAGTGAAATCGACGAGGCATCATTCTAATGCGTCACTAAAGGACAGATTATTTATTTTGCAGGAAAGTCTATCTATTAACATGCCAAAATATTGAGTAAAAAATTTACCTCGCTAATTAAATATTAAATACATATTTTTGAAGTTATACTTCTTTTGGCGCTATGGAGAAAAATGATGAGAGTGAATTTTTACGATGCGCGCGCACACCGACACCAAAAAATTTAACAGCATGAAGTTAGTTCTAGGTGGCATGATAGTGAATTTTTACGATGCGCGCGCATCGTAAAAATAACAGCATGAAGTTAGTTCTAGGTGGTATGAAAATTGATAACTATGTTCAAGTTGTATATTAAGAAGTATAACTTCTAACGCGTGTACATAAGTACACACAAGTTTTTTTTTACATTTATTAATCCTTCCGTGACTTTATTAAAGGGATTAAGATAATTCAGAATAAAGTTATATATTTTCTTTTAGATAACAAGGCATTGGCGATAGATAACTCTTAATTGCTTGTTTACAGCTCAGAAATTTTATTAATAGGCTATATAGGCTACCGATTGGTTTTCGTATCCTTACCCTTTCCCCACTATATTGAGGTCAGCTCCCAGTCTATACTTATGCAGCTACCAGAGTTTAACGATAGAGTTTAGTCTGCCTTCGAAACCCTCAAGGCAACCAGTAGCTAACATCGTTAGACAAAGTGTCAGATTCTATTATGCTTCTGACTAAGATTGGAACTAAGACAGATGTGCTTTTTGAAGCCCGGAGACCCATCCGTCAACCTACTATTTTTCCATAAAGACTGTTCGGTGTCTAACTTGAACCCGTGACTTCCCGAGAGTTCAATGTATCTTTAGTATCACATAATATAGGTATGTGATACTTAAGATTCATGACTTAAAACGACAATTGCCAACTTGCTGGTCTCATTTACTATCGTGTCCGAAGCAGCTATGCTATGGTGCAGTGGTACACTTTCTAAGTCAGGTGAGGCGGGGAGTGATCTACCTACATTAATCGCGGGCAAGGTCGTCGGACCTTTGTTTATTAGTTTTTATCGATTCGCGTCTATAAACTTGTAATCAACTGTCTGTACTCCATTACAGCTAGTAAACCTACAAAAGGACGTAAGACCTATATAGGTAAGCAAATTTGGATGTTTTATTATATTTATATCCTGGGACATTATTTCCACACGGCTATCTGATCCAAAATTAAGCAGAGCTGGTACTATGGAAATCAGTTAAATGATATACTACATTACTACTTTGTAAATACATACTCATTACTCATATATATAATTACAGCCAGACGCATGACAAGGACATGCTGATGACATGTTCATGTACACGAATACCAGTCCAGGGTGGGAATGGAACCCACGACCAGCAGCGTGTAAGGCAAGCATCTGGCAACCACGCCAGCTGGCCCGTATTTGTTAGCTAATACTACTTAGTTCACTTTGCTTAAAAATAAATATGTCAATTTTGGTTATATTTTTAACAATCTCATGTATGCCTAGTGTCTATATACTACTACTAATTTTCCTTGATAGACGAAAATTGCAATCACCTTTAAACTATCCTTAAAACAAAACAATCTCGAACAATTTGCTTCATTTTGCGATACAATTAGGTTGTTGGCATCACCTTAATAATAGCACCTATTTTGAAATGCCTTACTTCCCTGGCTTACACTCTAAAATTACTCATATTCGGGCTTAAGTGTTAGATTGATTGTCGTCCAGAGGGAACACTGGATCCTATACGTATAATGTATAACGGCACCCACGTCATTAAAACATAATTTTTCCAATATCAAGTGTGAGACTACATTCTGGGCGGTATTTTTATATAAATTTTAGAAATTAAGTGTAGAGGGTATATAAGGGATACCGCTGAGCATAATCCTGCTTCAAGGTCGTGACATCTCTTTGTTGTCTGAGTTTAGTATAGCGCTCACATAAAATTTCATCCCTTAAATTTGTATTTTATAGCATTACTAGCTGTGCCCCGCGGTTTTCCCCGCATTAACCATGTTTCTTATGAATAAAGAATTGGATTAAATTGAATTAAACTATATAAATTATAGCCTATGTGTTAATCCAGGGTGTCAGCTATTTCCATAACAAAATTTTATTAAAATCGCTCCAGCCGTTTAGGCACCAAGAAGCACATTGTGTATGTTTGTGAGACACAAACTTTCGCCTTTGCAATATTAGTGTGAGTTATGATTTCTTACTTTTGAGATTAGATAACGCTATGCATTGCGAATAATGCTAAAATATTCAAATTAAAAAATTTGGAATGTGTTATCAATATATGGTCATTCACATGCAACTGTGAACATATCAGACGGCCATGTTTCTAGAAAACAAAGCCGATGGATAATACCTACATCTTCCGGAAGGGTGTTAGCAAGGGAAGCCTAAATTTGATCTGCCAGTGTGTATCGTTCGTAGCTAAACGCAGATCGGCTGGTCCAAGACCCGCCGGACGATTCAATTTATGATTTCCCATTTTTGAGAATAAATTTCATCCCCATGTACAAAATTGCGCGGACGGATATTTGATGATGAAATTTTGAACAGTTGAAGTTTATATGGAGAAGGAGTGCAAAAAGCTAATAGTTTTATATAATAGGCAATAAAAGTAAATATTTTAATAACCAAAAAACGTTACACACCACCGTGCCTTTGGCAAACTGGCATACTTAGAAGACATGACAAACTGAGTGTCAAAACTGAGAATAGATTAATATTATTTGCCTTTAACGTCCAATAAAACCTTAATGGTCGAATTTCGTACAAGTGCGATCTTTAGTTAGTAGTAATACTTCTTCAGCCAATGAGTGGCAGTCTGAACCGACTAGCGCGACTGACCCCAAACCAAATAAGATAAACGCAGTGTTCCCAACTGCATTGTTCACTATTATCACTTTCGTGTCACACTGCCATTGGAATTTCGTCCTTATTCTTTACCTTAGAAAGTGTATGTTCTGCACGTGTTGCTGCTATATTGAAAACATGATTACTACGTATCCGTCGTAACGAGATAACTACACGTCTAACAATCGGAGTTAAGTGGTGTGAAGGATGTAGTAAGGAACATCATCATAAATGCTGCCATTATGGAGTTCTAAGTGCTCTATCTTCAATTGTATAGACTTCGTTTATGACCTAATTTACTAGTTAAAAGCCTTCGACTCTGTTAAGAGACTGTGTTTAAGAATATGTTTTCCAAATGAATGTATTATTATTAATAATCACCATTTTAAATAACACGTCCCACTTGATATTTTCTTTATAAGCCCTAAGTTTATAATCAGATTTGAACGAAAAATTTACGGGACTGAACACATAAATCGTACAAAATATTTATTGTTGCAAAAGATGGATGCCCTAAGCGGCAGAATGTGTTGGATTTTAACTATGGTCTTCTTACAAATAAATTATTGATTAGAAAAATAAAATCTACGGTGGTAGCCATGCGCTGGAAATACATATAATAGCGCGCAAATGTGTGCGCAATCACAAATGCGCTAACTGTTATAATCCGATGTGAAGGGCTGGCCTACACCATGGAAGAGTTCAGTTGCAGGATCGGAATCCGTCGATCCTGCTGTGTTCTCCGAAGCACGTGGGAGTAATCAGCGCCTATTTCCTGATTCTGGACTATTACTGGAAAAAGTTGTTGACAGAATACTCACAAAATCCTTTAGAACCCAGGATGTCATTATCTGCCGTTAAATACGCTACCGCTAGACCAAAATAACATGGGTGCCGTAGACTAACGGTAACCGAGTGCATAGTGCAGGGGCAAACGGACGTCTGATGGCTTATTTGTACACCTGGTGCGGGCGGGGTGTTAATTGAGTGCGCAGACGCATCGGGCACACAGCTAGCTGTCAGGACACACTTGCTAACTAACTTTGAATGCACTGTTTATTAAGAGGGTGAGGTGAGGAGCAAGAACATATTATTTCTTGCACTATTTTGGCTGGTGTGTAAAAGCTTGAAATGGAAAATGACGAATAGTGAAATATGTATAATTATAGAGCACGTTTAGGCACTTGGCCTAATTATTAATATGTTGAAATAACCTTTCAATAATACATTTGAATAATATCTATAACTAGTGCCTATATGTGCACATAATTAATCTAAAAACATATGCTTGCAATGTTGTGACACCGATTTGTGCATATTTAGGCACAAGTTCTTTTCATGAAGTGTTGAGCTGCTCGACTGGGAAGTGCGTCTACCATGCAGAGTACACTCCCAAGTAGTAATATACTGTTAATACTGTAGTCCTGGGCGTGTGTAGCGTTACCCGAGCACAAACGCTGGCAACAAGTGAGGGAAGCCACGTGGGTCCAGCGACAGGCTACCATCCATTTGTTCATATTTGTGCACATCAACCTGATAAAGTGTTCATTAATCTATATTAAGCACAAAAACATATTTTCGTATTTACAGCTATCGACATCTGGCGTGGCAGAAAATAAAAAAATAGAAGCAGCACCAACGTCCAGACTGTGGGCTGATACCAATCCCAATATCAGTGTTTGATTAACTTTGGGATTTGATCTCAGGACACCATTAACTGCGGTATAACACGCTACCTTTAGACCAACGAGGCTGACGTATATTTATATTATTTACGTTTCCATCTACACCTCACTTTATATTTATTCTGACATCTAAAACCATTCAAGGCCCCTGTCTAATCTCAACGGTGAATGCGTTGGAACATAAACAAAGTAAATGAAACAGTTTTGTAAACGGTTTATTTATAATCTGTTGGTAATAGGCGTCTGTGTACAAACACGCCTTGTTTATGTGTGAGGCCGAGTTGTCCGGCCCGCCACGCGCCCGCCCCGCCGCCCGCCGGGTCATTAGCCCACGCCTTATCACTTCCGATGTAACATAGTAACGTCATTTACCTACTGCACTACTACATTATAATAATAATATCTTGGGACTATGTCACACAGATCATCCTAGCCCCAAACTAAGCAAAGCTTGTACGGTACCAGGCGACGATATAATTACTTATAAAATAAAAAAAAGACGTGTGGAACTCGGAGACTGCCGCGGTAAAGCTATTGCATAGCATTTTTTATCAACTTATGCAATCATAATTATTTATTTATTTAATAATACTGCATTTGTGATAATAATAATAAAATTAATGTATATAGAGTACTAACTCATTTTCTTTCACTATTTTTTCGTGACTTTCTTCATTAATAAATGCACTTTGTTTATTCATATTTAAAACACTTTGTACACAAATTATACGAGTACAGATATTCACTGTTGTACGTAGATGATAAATACCTATGCACCTATATACTTTCTCACAAACAGCTGATTACGGTAGTTTTCCAATACAACCAATGCCACCTAAAGGCGGGTTGCTGAACTAAAGAGACAAGCGTGATATTTCAAAAAGTCATTAAAAGTTCTGGTATTTATCGATAGATGGCGATCGGAGTGGGGGGTGTTAGGTTTTTTCGTTACGGAATTTCTGGATTCGGTCCCCACGCTCAAGGCCCGCGATAGAAGCTATGCAATAGCTTATTAAATACTTAAATACATAGAAAACATCCATGACTCTGAAACAAATATTCGTGCTCATCAAATCAAATATTTCCACTTACCGGGATTCGAACCCAGAACCACCAGCTTCGTAGGCAGGAGCACTACCAACTAGGATACGGTGACCGTCATTGAATGTTGGATGTGTGTTCAACCGCAGTTTATCACTAACAGGCCCTGAGTAATCTCAGGTCAGCCCAGAAGTGTTATTGGGTTCTTTCTTGCCCCTGAGTGATCTCGGGTCAGCCCAAAAGTGTTATTGGGTTCTTTCTTGCCCCTGAGTGATCTCGGGTCAGCCCAAAAGTGTTATTGGGTTCTTTCTTGCCCCTGAGTGATCTCGGGTCAGCCCAAAAGTGTTATTGGGTTCTTTCTTGCCCCTGAGTGATCTCGGGTCAGCCCAGAAGTGTTATTGGGTTCTTTCTTGCCCCTGAGTGATCTCGGGTCAGCCCAAAAGTGTTATTGGGTTCTTTCTTGCCCCTGAGTGATCTCGGGTCAGCCCAAAAGTGTTATTGGGTTCTTTCTTGCCCCTGAGTGATCTCGGGTCAGCCCAAAAGTGTTATTGGGTTCTTTCTTGCCCCTGAGTGATCTCGGGTCAGCCCAAAAGTGTTATTGGGTTCTTTCTTGCCCCTGAGTGATCTCGGGTCAGCCCAAAAGTGTTATTGGGTTCTTTCTTGCCATAAAAACCCTCCTATCTCTTTATGAGGGAGTAGAGGTTACTCTTGTGTTTACGCACTCTTGTACTATGATACGCTGCGGCTAGTTGAGATGGGTCACCGTAGCCGTAATCCGGCGCTGGAATATTACTGCACTACGGCGCTAGGCTTCCCATTACAATGTCTTTTAATATAGAAAACTAGAGCAAGATTAAAGGTTAATTAATTAATTGGTTATCGCGGTTAGAGAGTGAGAGCAGTAATCATAGATATGATTTCCTCTTATTATATTGTGAAAAAGTTAAGTTTGTTAGTTTGGATATAGTAGGTAATATCCAAAACAGTTTATCCGAATCCGAAAAACGTATTTTTTCTTTTTGTGTGCAATGAATGCTAAGATAGAGGCTTACAAAATTATTGATCGTGGACGAAGTCGGGATGGGCAGCTTGTTGTTAAATGTTCCATTACATAAACAATATGAAAGGTAGTGCTGGTAAGAGACAAGCCTGTCCGTTGTGGTGTTTGGTTTGGCAACGGTAGGTACATACAAAGAATAATCTATTTACTTACATATAATAAAATAGTAGAAAATAAAAAACTGTACATTGAATATTTTTTTTAAAGGATACTTGGGGCGTGATCTTCAGTCGAAGTCGTACGTCGAAGAAGTATTATCACCCTATCACCTACGGTGGAGGAGGTATGATAATTTATAAAATTTAACGCGGGTAAAACCGCGGGGCACAGCTAGTTAGTTAATATAAATGAGAAGATTCTAATTAGATGTAAAAGCAGATACTTTACCCGTATTTTATTATGTTTAAAGTGTAGTAAATGGCCATATCTAATTGTAACCCAGGTGTTTTTATATATTATGCGTAATTGACAATGCATGGAGGAGCTTCTCGTCCATGACAGAGCTAATGTCAAGTCAAAGTCAATAAATATTTATTCCGTAAAAATTTTACATTTATGTGGAATCGTCATATTTCTTTTTACCCTACCGTGCAGTGCATGACGTGGCAGCTACTGAGAAACACTGCCAGAAAACTTAGTAGGAATACTTATTTTTTTTAATAAAATATACTTAAGATGAATTACAATCATATGTGTTGACTCAGAACAACTCAATCCCAAGCACTTTCATCACTTAAATAATCAGAAATTTTGTAATATGCTCTGCTACACAATTTGGCTTTAATAATTCTTTTAAACTTATTCGTAGACAATTCTCTAATATCATTCTCATCTATATAAGTATGTATATCGTCGCCTGGTACCCATAGTACAAGCTTTGCTTAGTTTGGGGCTAGGATGATCTGTGTGACATTGTCCCCAGATATTATATTATATTATTATTGGGAAGTTTGTTATAGAATCTTATTCATTGCACCATAAAAGAGTTACTTATTTTGTGGAGACTGAATGGTAACCTTCCTCTGTCACTTAAGCGGAAACTGGTTGCATGTGTATATTGCCCATCATTACCTCCCGACGCTTTGTGGTCATCAAACATTGTCCCTGACTGAGAATCGGAAGTCCAATTTTTCAAATTTGTTTACCAGACTTTTATTTTCAGCAGTTTGAATGTATTCTTATTCATAAGGGTCATAACTTCTATAAAAAATTAAATTCTTTTAAATAAATAATATTAAATTTTAAATGTAGTGAGGAATATGGTTGTATGAAAAATAGTGGCTAGGATTAGCTCTTAACTGACAGTGCGTGTAACTCGATAGCTAATTTCCGGCGGTTGGCAAAAGCTTAATTATTTATTTCTATTTTATATCTGTTAGTGAGGAAGATACAGTTTTACTTAACACTTAAAACTTGCCGTTTTTTAGCCCAATGTTCCAACGCAGCATTGAATGATATCCGTGAGTAAAGTAAAACAATTTCGGCTAGATTGTCATCTGTCCCAACCGGAACGGCACTGCGGCAATGATTGTCCAACTCACCTTCACATTGAGTGGTCTATTGTCTCGGGGCGCACATAGACTGCGCTGCCGAAACACCGGCAATACGCCCGCCCCTGTGTCAATGCGAAGGTGAATGACAAATAGAGATAGCACTCATGTGACAATCCACCGTGTTGACACTGGGACTAACATCCGATGCTCTACCGAATGTCTATAAGTTTGTTTCAGTCCAACACGGTATTTGGAAGCTTCTAATGCGTCGTATAATGGGCTCAGTAGACTTCCTTCATTTTTAATAACCCGCACTGACGTTCCTGGCTATTCTTTCCTTTTAAAATTTATTTAAGCAATTAATTTATTATTTTGCCATTTTTTTTGAGGAAATTCGGTGAGTTTAGATAAAATTTCGCACATTTTACCAGGTTATCATGATCGCGTGGAAGTGTCCTAACAAATTAACTATTGCTCAGCTGGCGACATTGATAAGATATCGTCGACTATTGTAACTAGCGTTAACAGATGCGTCGGCATCATGAAGGCCGCCCTGCCCCGCCGCGGCTCCGCGACCCGCTGTCGTCCTCACTGATAACAATAACTACTATCGGCTCATGATCGCCTAGTACTTTTTCAGGAGGAGCGCGATGGAAAGCGGTTTTCCTCGAGACGTCACCGCGTATTTCAGCATTTTCTTCTCATAACTTTACTTCGTGTACGTTTTCAGGCACGTTAACGGAATTCTTTTGTTTCCTTGTTATGTAATAATAGCAAGTAACAGTATTACCATGTTAGTCGCGCGATGTGTACTGAAGTCGCGTGTAGTTCAGCCCGCAGCACATAGACGCGCCGCGCCGGCTCTTTGTAGCAAACGTCACGTCACGTCGTAATTATAATTACTCACTGAACAGCTGCTGTTGGCTAATGACTTTTATTACAGACCGCACGCTGAGTTTAATTATAGGTACTTTTTAACATGTCTAAAAGTCCATGGGGAAATAATGAAGTATAGTGTAATGAGTAATCACTTCACACACACTACACTGAATTTGATAGTCTTAAAATTAAATAAAAAATATATCAAATACAGACAGGTACTTCATATATACCATTTGTTCAAATAATTTAATTAGAGTAGTAACATCGCCCAAATTATTTGGAACCTACAAGTACTTATAAAAATCTTATTAGTGCAGTGGTTATCCTGGATTAGGACCCATAAGCTTTTTATTTTTTTATTTTACTAGACCATTTTTATATTTTTGAAGTGTATGTTTATTACAAATTCATTACACGTGTTAATTATGGAGTCATTATGAGTCCAAAAGAATTCTATGTAAACTTAACCTAGTTCACAAGATTGTTAATTAAACATCTTATTGCGTTACGTGTGTATCATAAATATTGAATGAGTCAACCATTACTTAGGTTTCCCACACAATAATTTTATCTGACATGATAATCGTGGCAGTAGGTCAAGACAGTCTTTTGTTGTACAAACCCGCAGCGCGCTGCCAAAAGGCGATGACAAAGGGATGAGCAGGCCAGCCAAGCGGCGCGCTACCTAGGGCTACTAGATGTCGGGATATTTTATTGTATTGGAGACTAAAACATTATGTAGCGACTCAGTTATAACCTGTAACTATTGCTCAGCTCAGCAAAAATATATGACCAGCATATAGATTAATCAAACTGTTCTGGAATAGATCCATTATTTTAGGAACGCTATTTATGTAGATCACAAAATATCTAGTTGTTAAATAAGTTTGTCGTTCTGGACGTTCCTTCTACGTGCCTGTTACTGCTAGTCTAAACTCTCCCCCGTGAAAGTGGTAAAGAACATTTTAAACTACCGGTCGCGATTACAGCCTGACTGAGACTGAGTGTCATTAGGGCTTACAGTTCAAGGATATTAAAAACTCTAGTGAAACTGTATACAATTTAATAAGTCGTACTCGTCGGCCTAGATTACGACCGAGAACACCTTCGCCCTCCATTACCATTTTGCCAATTTATATTCAAGGAATGTCCTCGTCTTGTGAATTATGTAGACACTAGTTGTAGTAAACGTCCCTAAGAACCGACCCTCTTATACATATCCACGTCAGAATACTCCTTGCGCCTAGGTTCCAATGCCAAATTGGGTGCCCTCTGAGGCACGCCGCTTACTTGCCAGACAGCTGGAGTCTGCCTGTAACTTTTACTGTCTGGTGAACCAGTGTAAGCGTCCTAACTTTGAACAACATTCTAAATTGGACTTACTACGTTTTGCCGGCTATACAAGAGACGTTCAAAGTCCAGTTGCATAAATTAAAAGCACTAGGGCTAGGAAAAACATTGATAAAAATCATGTATTTATATGAAAACTTTAGTTATCCGTCTGATAACCCTAGGTGGTATGGCCTGGCGCTCCCGGGAGCAGATCTAGGTCGCACCTGCATTGCCGCTGTGCGTCGGCACTCGACCTCTTTAGCATCGGTGCATTGCGTTTTATTCGCTTTACACTTCTACGAGGTCGTTACGTCAATTCCTCCAAAGCGTTGCCAACTCGATTTGTTGACAAACAATTTCCTCTAATTGCCGCTCTGGCAATTTCCAATAATTTCCTCGGCAATTAATTGAGTTTAGAAATTTTTATGAGTATTTTCTTCGTGACCTCAACAACACCCTAATTATATTATTATGTTCTTCAAAGGTCTTTGTCGATTTCTCGACAAACAATTATCGATAATAATGACGATTTGGTTTGAGTTTGTGTTCTAACGAGACGTATACTATTTTTTAGTTTTTGGTGAAATGCATCGAGTTGATGTATTTTGCAATTGTTTCAAATTGAATATTTTCGGATATATATATTAAAAGACTCTTGGTCTAATATCGACTACGGCGGTTAATTTCAACGGAGGTTAGCCAACAACGTAAGACATATTGTAATGCCCAATTGTGTGCGCAATCACAATTCTCCGCGCAGCTACCGGGACTTTCCCTTACCGGAGCAATCCAAATAATAGTGTTTGACCCAACATGTAATTTAAACCCAGGACCTTATACTCCGCGGCTAAATCCGTTACGGGGCCCGCAAGGCAGTCAGGCCTTTGCCATTGACATTCTTCAATGCTATGGGCATTATGCCCATACGATAAAAGAATCGTGAGAGTTGGCTAGTTTGACTGGTGAGGCCTAAATAGTTTGCGGGAGCGACTTCTACCCCTAAGGATATGTATGGCCGTGCTGTGTATTTCACTAGGCATGTACTGTTCTGACTATCCAGTAGCGATATAACTAAGTAAATAATTGGTAAACGTAATGGCTTGCGATTGCGAACATTTGCGCCTTCGCGGCCTTGACGGCTATATTATGATTATGATAATTTTGGTGTCAGTCAGGTCAATAACGTTGTGCCTAAACTTTGGATTTCGTTTGAATTGGTGAATACCTACGTAAAAGATAGTGGGAATATTTTACAATACCACTAAACAGATAATTGCGGTAATCATCTGGGTTTCCCTGAATTTGAGATAGGCTTTTTTCAACAAATCATATTAATACCGAACTTGAGAATCCCACATCGACGTGTAATGGTCACACTCACAAAGTAGACATTTAATAAATAGGTAGCTTACATAATATATGATTATAATAATATCATTATAATGGATAACGGGAGTTACCTAATGCAGATAATATTGATTGTTCATATATGTTCAGTAACAGAAGGCTCTAACGTGCCACAATTGACGAGTCTAATCTCTCTCTCTCTCTCTCTATCCAGTTTCCGCAACGACCAGTGGAGTTATCCCTAACAAGATGTAAATATTCCTTTATGTTTCTCTTATTGTGACCTAAATCAATGCTGGCACCGAAGCAGGGTTCGGTGTATATCAGTGCGGACAGTTCGAAGGCTGAATCAATTGCAACCATTAGTCGACTCCCGCCTCGGTGTCTCGTCCACGACTACGCTATTTTTATTTCCCTTTCACTGTAGTACCGACATTTTGCTTATATCTACCTCATTTGTAGTTCTCTTTCAAACTGTTATTACTTAAAGAGATTACATCTAATAAGGTGTTGCCATCCATTTTACCAGCAACAAATGCTTATACACGTATATCTTAACAAACAATTATATAAGTTCCCTTTTAGGGTCTGTCCTAAAATAGAGAAAATCATAATAATAAATAAATAATTAAAATGAACGCCTGAGCTAGGAATCTCCCTGTGTCGCGGAGGACTTAATAAGCACAATGTACGCCTTGTGCTTATTAAGACATCACTATATAGACTCACTATCACTATATATGGACCAGATAAATAGTTGCCAGCCACTGCGCCACGCCTTGCAGTTATAATATCCAACACAAAAACCCAATTAATTTTATGCGCAACTATTATTGACACGCCGCCGCGTTTCGTAAATCATTTATTATTATCAGATGTATGATCCGAACCCACAGTTGTTTAGCTGTAGCTGTATAGTTAAATAACCCAGTGATTTCGTAATTGGCAATAAGTAAATACTTATTTGCTTACTTCCTGAACTACAAGTCGACCCTTCATGGCAGGTCGCATTAGGTACTCCTCTTATCTTCAGTTGGCTCGTAAATATCCCTTCTTTCCGTCATTAAATCACTCCTTTTTCCATAATCTCATGCTTCACACTGCGCCATTAGTCTCGGTAAAAGTATTTTTTGAGAACCTGAAAGAAAACAGCTATTGACTGTAGAAATATCAATTTCCATAACAAAGTTGGTATATTCGTATTTGCCTGCAGAAGAATCCTTGAACTGTAATAATTGGTCCATTATTATATTGAGCTGTTGCTGTGCTTGAAGTAGGCCATTGGGTCACTGCGGCATTCGAGCACTCGACAGCCAATACTTGAACACCATGCACCATTGTAACCTGGCGACGCGACGCGGACCACAATTTAGTTTTGGTCCGTTTTAACCCGAGTTTTTTGTTTACTATATTTTCAGTTCAAATTGTTTTCAAACAAAATACCTCCATTATTATTGTCTTGGGGAATTAAATGAGTAGTGGAAATTTATTTGATTTAATCTGAAAGTTATATATAGATAGTCTTGTGAATTTATTTTCTAACTGGCAAACAATTGAAAGCGATAATGGTTTTGTGATTGCCTATAGTAAAGTGCACTCCGGCTTATATAACTTAGCTTATAGTAACATC
Organism: Pseudoips prasinana; assembly: GCA_951640165.1. NCBI lineage: Eukaryota > Metazoa > Arthropoda > Insecta > Lepidoptera > Nolidae > Pseudoips > Pseudoips prasinana. The sequence continues at coordinate 39,476,539 of OX621240.1, read as the reverse complement.
GCCCAAATTATTTGGAACCTACAAGTACTTATAAAAATCTTATTAGTGCAGTGGTTATCCTGGATTAGGACCCATAAGCTTTTTATTTTTTTATTTTACTAGACCATTTTTATATTTTTGAAGTGTATGTTTATTACAAATTCATTACACGTGTTAATTATGGAGTCATTATGAGTCCAAAAGAATTCTATGTAAACTTAACCTAGTTCACAAGATTGTTAATTAAACATCTTATTGCGTTACGTGTGTATCATAAATATTGAATGAGTCAACCATTACTTAGGTTTCCCACACAATAATTTTATCTGACATGATAATCGTGGCAGTAGGTCAAGACAGTCTTTTGTTGTACAAACCCGCAGCGCGCTGCCAAAAGGCGATGACAAAGGGATGAGCAGGCCAGCCAAGCGGCGCGCTACCTAGGGCTACTAGATGTCGGGATATTTTATTGTATTGGAGACTAAAACATTATGTAGCGACTCAGTTATAACCTGTAACTATTGCTCAGCTCAGCAAAAATATATGACCAGCATATAGATTAATCAAACTGTTCTGGAATAGATCCATTATTTTAGGAACGCTATTTATGTAGATCACAAAATATCTAGTTGTTAAATAAGTTTGTCGTTCTGGACGTTCCTTCTACGTGCCTGTTACTGCTAGTCTAAACTCTCCCCCGTGAAAGTGGTAAAGAACATTTTAAACTACCGGTCGCGATTACAGCCTGACTGAGACTGAGTGTCATTAGGGCTTACAGTTCAAGGATATTAAAAACTCTAGTGAAACTGTATACAATTTAATAAGTCGTACTCGTCGGCCTAGATTACGACCGAGAACACCTTCGCCCTCCATTACCATTTTGCCAATTTATATTCAAGGAATGTCCTCGTCTTGTGAATTATGTAGACACTAGTTGTAGTAAACGTCCCTAAGAACCGACCCTCTTATACATATCCACGTCAGAATACTCCTTGCGCCTAGGTTCCAATGCCAAATTGGGTGCCCTCTGAGGCACGCCGCTTACTTGCCAGACAGCTGGAGTCTGCCTGTAACTTTTACTGTCTGGTGAACCAGTGTAAGCGTCCTAACTTTGAACAACATTCTAAATTGGACTTACTACGTTTTGCCGGCTATACAAGAGACGTTCAAAGTCCAGTTGCATAAATTAAAAGCACTAGGGCTAGGAAAAACATTGATAAAAATCATGTATTTATATGAAAACTTTAGTTATCCGTCTGATAACCCTAGGTGGTATGGCCTGGCGCTCCCGGGAGCAGATCTAGGTCGCACCTGCATTGCCGCTGTGCGTCGGCACTCGACCTCTTTAGCATCGGTGCATTGCGTTTTATTCGCTTTACACTTCTACGAGGTCGTTACGTCAATTCCTCCAAAGCGTTGCCAACTCGATTTGTTGACAAACAATTTCCTCTAATTGCCGCTCTGGCAATTTCCAATAATTTCCTCGGCAATTAATTGAGTTTAGAAATTTTTATGAGTATTTTCTTCGTGACCTCAACAACACCCTAATTATATTATTATGTTCTTCAAAGGTCTTTGTCGATTTCTCGACAAACAATTATCGATAATAATGACGATTTGGTTTGAGTTTGTGTTCTAACGAGACGTATACTATTTTTTAGTTTTTGGTGAAATGCATCGAGTTGATGTATTTTGCAATTGTTTCAAATTGAATATTTTCGGATATATATATTAAAAGACTCTTGGTCTAATATCGACTACGGCGGTTAATTTCAACGGAGGTTAGCCAACAACGTAAGACATATTGTAATGCCCAATTGTGTGCGCAATCACAATTCTCCGCGCAGCTACCGGGACTTTCCCTTACCGGAGCAATCCAAATAATAGTGTTTGACCCAACATGTAATTTAAACCCAGGACCTTATACTCCGCGGCTAAATCCGTTACGGGGCCCGCAAGGCAGTCAGGCCTTTGCCATTGACATTCTTCAATGCTATGGGCATTATGCCCATACGATAAAAGAATCGTGAGAGTTGGCTAGTTTGACTGGTGAGGCCTAAATAGTTTGCGGGAGCGACTTCTACCCCTAAGGATATGTATGGCCGTGCTGTGTATTTCACTAGGCATGTACTGTTCTGACTATCCAGTAGCGATATAACTAAGTAAATAATTGGTAAACGTAATGGCTTGCGATTGCGAACATTTGCGCCTTCGCGGCCTTGACGGCTATATTATGATTATGATAATTTTGGTGTCAGTCAGGTCAATAACGTTGTGCCTAAACTTTGGATTTCGTTTGAATTGGTGAATACCTACGTAAAAGATAGTGGGAATATTTTACAATACCACTAAACAGATAATTGCGGTAATCATCTGGGTTTCCCTGAATTTGAGATAGGCTTTTTTCAACAAATCATATTAATACCGAACTTGAGAATCCCACATCGACGTGTAATGGTCACACTCACAAAGTAGACATTTAATAAATAGGTAGCTTACATAATATATGATTATAATAATATCATTATAATGGATAACGGGAGTTACCTAATGCAGATAATATTGATTGTTCATATATGTTCAGTAACAGAAGGCTCTAACGTGCCACAATTGACGAGTCTAATCTCTCTCTCTCTCTCTCTATCCAGTTTCCGCAACGACCAGTGGAGTTATCCCTAACAAGATGTAAATATTCCTTTATGTTTCTCTTATTGTGACCTAAATCAATGCTGGCACCGAAGCAGGGTTCGGTGTATATCAGTGCGGACAGTTCGAAGGCTGAATCAATTGCAACCATTAGTCGACTCCCGCCTCGGTGTCTCGTCCACGACTACGCTATTTTTATTTCCCTTTCACTGTAGTACCGACATTTTGCTTATATCTACCTCATTTGTAGTTCTCTTTCAAACTGTTATTACTTAAAGAGATTACATCTAATAAGGTGTTGCCATCCATTTTACCAGCAACAAATGCTTATACACGTATATCTTAACAAACAATTATATAAGTTCCCTTTTAGGGTCTGTCCTAAAATAGAGAAAATCATAATAATAAATAAATAATTAAAATGAACGCCTGAGCTAGGAATCTCCCTGTGTCGCGGAGGACTTAATAAGCACAATGTACGCCTTGTGCTTATTAAGACATCACTATATAGACTCACTATCACTATATATGGACCAGATAAATAGTTGCCAGCCACTGCGCCACGCCTTGCAGTTATAATATCCAACACAAAAACCCAATTAATTTTATGCGCAACTATTATTGACACGCCGCCGCGTTTCGTAAATCATTTATTATTATCAGATGTATGATCCGAACCCACAGTTGTTTAGCTGTAGCTGTATAGTTAAATAACCCAGTGATTTCGTAATTGGCAATAAGTAAATACTTATTTGCTTACTTCCTGAACTACAAGTCGACCCTTCATGGCAGGTCGCATTAGGTACTCCTCTTATCTTCAGTTGGCTCGTAAATATCCCTTCTTTCCGTCATTAAATCACTCCTTTTTCCATAATCTCATGCTTCACACTGCGCCATTAGTCTCGGTAAAAGTATTTTTTGAGAACCTGAAAGAAAACAGCTATTGACTGTAGAAATATCAATTTCCATAACAAAGTTGGTATATTCGTATTTGCCTGCAGAAGAATCCTTGAACTGTAATAATTGGTCCATTATTATATTGAGCTGTTGCTGTGCTTGAAGTAGGCCATTGGGTCACTGCGGCATTCGAGCACTCGACAGCCAATACTTGAACACCATGCACCATTGTAACCTGGCGACGCGACGCGGACCACAATTTAGTTTTGGTCCGTTTTAACCCGAGTTTTTTGTTTACTATATTTTCAGTTCAAATTGTTTTCAAACAAAATACCTCCATTATTATTGTCTTGGGGAATTAAATGAGTAGTGGAAATTTATTTGATTTAATCTGAAAGTTATATATAGATAGTCTTGTGAATTTATTTTCTAACTGGCAAACAATTGAAAGCGATAATGGTTTTGTGATTGCCTATAGTAAAGTGCACTCCGGCTTATATAACACTTGGTATCCAATTATATCATGATCGATTAGTCACTCTTTGGAAGCTTCGCGATGTGTTTCTACCACTCTGTATGAATGATTGCAATTGAATGTCAACAGGCACCGACACTTACCGTTATATCACTACTATCAGTCTATATCTATTACTTAAGAGCACTCCAGACACGTGAGGTGTGTGCACGTTCGGTTTCCATTACCGCGGCCTTGTAGGCCTTGGCTCGTGTCTCGAGTATCAACAGTATCATGTGGTTACGGACTTCCGTCACAAGTTCAAGTGCTTTCCTTTATACATGGATTTAAACTGCTTTGCAAAAGGTTTATTAGAGGGTGGCAAGGGGTGCGTTACACACTCTGTAACTGCTATATGCCAGTTTTAATGAATAATGGCACACCATGAAAAGGCTCAAAGTAATTTGACAGTAATCGAGGCAAAAGAAGTATGCAAAGATCGTGACAAATGGAAATCCGTTGTCTCTGCCTACCCCTCTGGGAATGTATGAAAAGGCTCTTGATTGTGGAATCGCAGGAAGCGTCTTAGAACCCTCAATAAATTCAAGACAAACAGATAAGGACTATTCCCGAAAAGGTTCATCCATCCATTCTTCGTTTCCTTCAAAGTATTGCGGAAGACGATCTTCTTTATCGTTTGGTTAGTGGTACCCTTGTCAAGAGTCTACTAGGCAGTAGGCATCATCTCCTCTGACATGGCTAAACGACTGTTGTCTAACTTCTACAGCCGGGACCGACAGTTTAACGTGTTCTCCGAAGCAAGGAAACGCTGATAGCGCTGAAATTAAACCACTTTGGTGGTAACCCAACTAGACTGTCCGCGAATAGACCAAGAATTAACCTCACTAATAATATCCGGAACTGGAGAAAGCCATGAGCGGATTATTTGAAGAGGCTTAAATCTTTTTTCCAATTAGAGCAGATAGCTGCAAATTTACTTATCACTTAGTGCAAGTATTGGTCAAGCAGAGTAATTTGATTCAATAATATACATGAGGAAATTAACCGCGTGAAAATCGAGGTTTCATAGTCTCCTTTATATGGACAATATTAAAACTCTTTGAAACATCGGAAAATTGCGCCTCAATCAGCAAGAGACGGAGACTCATAAAAACAGAACTGGTGTTTTCATCACCATCTATATATCTACTAAATGACAGTGAAAGCAGTACAGCTGTATGTATATAGTATGTATATAATACTGCCCACCCGTCAGTTGAGCGACCTGGCTGATTAGTAATAACTGGGGCTAAAACTAACACTGTGTTACAAATAAAACGGAATATAACAAAACAAAATGCATGTGTGTGTGTTTAAAAACTAAATAGCAACGATCTTTATATGAATATGATATATATTTATATAATAATAAATAAATAAAAATAAATAAAATAAAAAAGGTTTTTATTCACGTAGACTTCAAAAAAGCGCTTGTAAATAGTCAGAACATGTTTGTAGTATTATAGTTGTATACATTATTATTTCTAGTAACATAGATATTAGGTACACATGTATTGATAGTATTAAAACATTAATAAAATTTATTTTATAACAGCAATGATATTTAGCTAGCTCGAATCAAGTTATTGTCAAGAGATTATGTTTAAGTTTAATTATCTAGTTTAAGTCTAATTATCTAGTTTAAGTCTAATATTTGTGATACATATTGGCAATGGTTCTGTCTATATTAAAGTGATATTATTATGACGGACCTTGTGTTAATAACGACGGTCGCGCTTTAATGCTACCACCGGATCCAATGCGCCCCAACTGAGAAGACCCAGCGAAACAAACTCAGCGGGTGTCTCTACTACCGGTTTCAACACGGCCCAGTTGAGACGCTCCGGCGAAACATACTCAATGGGGCATATACACGAGATTTGGATATTAGATATACGTATCTATAGGCTTCAGACTGACTGACATATTGACTGGTCTGGTCTGAAGAATGGCCATTAGCGCCACGCTTTGCAGGCTGATTTGCGATCGCAATATGATGTTGTAGTTCACAGAGAAACTGCTCCTCGTTCTCTAATAGATATTTCCTCCGGACAACTAGTACGCCTCCAAGGGATGAGATGGGGTGGTGATATACGTCGCCGTCACCACACAGACTTCTAGTAGACAATGTAAAAAACAAGGATCTAGGTCATGTCTTTCACCTAGTTTTTATGCATAATTAGCATACGAATGATAGAGTTTATTCGCGAGAATTGGCACTGAATGAATACTTGACACTACATTAGGCCGGGTAACCGACTGTGAGTGCGTTAACCTTGTAACTGTACGTATTATGTATTCTATCATTAACATTGAAGTGGATTCTACCGAAATAACTAATATTAAATGTACACAATGTGTTGTTATGAAAGTGAGTTGATGCGTGTCGCGGCATATACTTAATGGGGTAGATGCGCGGGAGTGGCATGATGGCGGCGCATCTGGGTCGCACTTGCACAATTCATGACAACGCGCACTCATTACACTTATTATGTCACTCGTCAGGGTTTAGCAGGGTTTCCAATGATCCTTTGCGTTAATTATTCCATCTGCCTTGTCAAAATAAGTACTTCTAATAGTAAAATAACTAGGTACCCCAAATTTTAAATTCTACCATATAGTATCAATTTAGCTTATAAGTATATTATTAAAGAATTAGCAAACAAAAAAATGTTCGCATATGGAAATGCCGTAACTGACATTAGATACTTATGTGTAAATATTTGTATAAATCCTTGATAAGCAAAATATTTTGATAAATGAATGCCAATAACAACTTTCCACAACTAGTTAACTAAATGGATGCATCTCCGGTCTACTTAATTAATTACAGTAATGACAATTCTACAAATGGTTTTAAAAGATTGAGCCAATAGTACTATACAAGTATTTATATGAATTACAATGAAATATCTAGTTAATTTGGATCTGGTAGAATTTTTGCTAGTAGTAAACAGATCAATAAAATCAAAACGACTGTCACCATTTAACTTGTTAAATTCATTGAATACTCTAACTCTAGGCAGAAAGCTGTTAACTCTAAAATTGGTGTGGCATGGAGGACAGTGTAACAAGAGATATTTACGTAAATTTCTTACAGGTATTGACAACTTGATTTTTGAAAGAAGTTCGGGACAGTCGATATCACCCTGGGCAATATTGAGAAGAAAAGTTATATCAGAAATGTTTCGTCTTACATGCAATGGTAGAATATGCAGTTTGACACAGCGCTGCTCATATGTGATATCGGCTAGGTGGGCTAATTTGAATTTAAAACCTAAGTATCGGATAAATTTTCTACGAATCATCTCGATCTCATTGGAGTAGCAAGAATAGCGCGGATTCCAAATCTGTGAAGCGTATAAGCGCAAGTGTAGTAATATTTAATGATAATCCCGCTTATTGGCAGTTTAATCAGTCAGCCACGTGCAAGAAGGACAATATAAACAAGCAAATTACATGCACCGCGCCGGTATAACATCCAACACGTGTTTCAGTCCTCCATGGACCATTCTCAAGGAATGATAACCCGTCGATTGCTCAAATGCGACATATATGTATCTGATAAGTATATAATGCGACATATATGTATATAATAAAGTACCTATTATATGTAGTAACATATAATACTTTTCTTTTGTAAATACATACTTCTATAGATAATTACACGCAGACTCGGGACAAACAGAGATGTTCATGCACGTAAATATCTGTCCTGAGTGGGAATCGAACCCACGAACTCCGTTAAATAATTGCCTATTGTGAAATTTCAAATCGGCATACGATCGGCTACCTCCGTAAATATTCGTGTCCTGAAAATGCGACTCGAGACTATTAAAATACCTAACATATCAAAGTTTAGGGTAATAATTAAGTAAGTACAACGAATATTAAGATTTGTATTTTCTCAAACATCACTCAATCGTACTTAAGTTGTCATAAGGTTTATCTGGTTTAATAAACCATTTATCTGCATTGTACTTTCACATTGAACGCTATTTGGTGAAATAGCAGGTCACAAGCTCACACAGTGAAAGATCAATTAGTTTAGGCGAAGTTTGGACGCCAATTGAATGAATACTTTATGCTGTAAGTGTTAAGGTTGTTTCTACGTTACGCTACAGTTACAGTTCTCCCACTAGTTCCACCTCGTAAACTTCAATTAAAGTTAAATGACGATAGCGAGTACATTATACACTCGGTTAATTTGTCGGCTTTTGTCAGTCGTGTTGTTAGTACTGGACGTAGGCCGCCCTATAGTCCGGTTGAATGAGGCAGGCAAGGACGGGCGACCCTCTCTCTTCCGTCCCAAGTAGGTACTGGGTATATCTCTCATACACAACTTATGGAAGACCTTACAATTGCTACACAATGTCCAACGGTCAGTAATTGTCCATTACAATTTAATTAAATAAATATACGACGGGCCTGTTGGCGTGGTTGGCAAATGCTTGCTTTTCACGCCGGAGGCCGTGGGTTCGATTCCCACCCAGGACAGATATTTGTGTGCATGAACATGTCTATTTGTCCGGTAATTATATATACATATAAGGATGTATTTACAAAAGAAAACTAAAAAGTAAAGTAGTATAATATGTAGTATATCAGTTATCTGGTTTCCATAGTACAGGCTCTGCTTAGTTTGGGATCATGAGATGGCCGTGTGTAAATAATGTCCCAGGAAATTATTATTATTATACACTTGATGGAAGGATTACAAATTATTGATAGAATACGTTCCGTCGACACCAATCTAATTCAGAACAATGATGTCATCGTTCTGTGAACTCCACAATGGGGATACTAATATTTTATAATCGTTAGTATTGTATTGCCCAACGCTTCGCTGAAATTCATTCTCTTGAGTAATTAAACATCTGGCGTTTCGTTTTATCTCCTCTCATTGAAGAACGAACAAACATTACGGCTTAAAATTTAGTAAGACTTGTTTAGTATTATCCAGGGGACATCAAAGCGGTCACCGTACCATCTGCTGAACAATCTGGCTCATTGGGGTACAGTTGAATCAACATACAGTTATGCTTTACACCGGTCATTCTCTATGCAGTGCCTCACCTACCAAACACTTAACTACTTTACTGCTTATAAAATAAGGTTGATTTTCCTTTGACTAGCTTACAAAGAGGCTGGCAAAAAAGGAACACACATTTTAATATTCATTAGGACTCTGCTACTTTTGAGATAAAGTCTACATTCGCTCGAGTTATGCAGTGGTCGGCAAAAAAAGTGAATGGTTGCCAAGCAACGAGTTGGACAGTCATGCCAAAAGTATTAGAAGGTCGTCAGTATACCCCGAGCCGTTGTATCTAGGATTTGATAATGGGCTGAGCTATTTGTTGTACAATCATTCAATAAACTCTTGCTAACCGCTTGCTAACTTGTAACTAGCAATGTCAGGAAATTTTTGTTAACTACTTATAGAACTGAATCTACTAAATGTATTTTGTTATGTAGAATTTTAGTTCACTCTTTATCGTTAATTAAAGTTGTCCTCTTGATATTCTGAATTTCAAAGTGGTTGTTTGGAGAATACGTGACATGTTTTCGAAGACTGTTTTCTTTTCCCAAAGATGTTTTTTACCGAATTCAAAAGAAGGAGAATATTAATTACGTTACGCGACGTCTCCGCCCGTGGTTTGTAAACCGATTTTGACGATTCTTTTTATTAGCTAGGGAATGTTTTCGAAATGACAGAACCATTCAGACAATATGTAGTAAAAATATAGCTAAAATTTAGATAATTAAACCTACACATGATCCTTGACAATAACTTAATTTGAAGTTAGGTAAATATCGTTACTGTTATAAAATAAATCTTATTGTAAATTCCTACAATCCGTGTATCTAAATAGCTATATGTACCTAGAAATAATTAGAAATTAATCTTATATTACTACGAACACGTTCTGACTATTTACAAGCGCTTTTTTAAAGTCTACGTGAATAAAAACCTTTTTTATTTTATATTTTTATTTTATTTTAATGGTCCCATATACATTTAGTTCAAATAAGTTGAGCCCAAATAGTAATTACAGTAAATATACAAGGTGTAACTTAAATAATGCACGTAATTGAAGCAGCACTATCTACCCATAAAATAAAAAAATCCAATTTTCGGAAAATTTCGGTGCCACATACATAATGCATGAGCTGATCGTTTTGTGGGGAGTTAATATCGGTTTTTGTGTATTTTACATGTTGATATATTTTTCCATTGTGGTAAGCGTTGTTCAATTTTATAGGTAGATTACGCCCATGAAGTTGGTGCACTATGTTACACTTTGTATGACAATAATAACTTGTAAAGGAGTAGGTCCCTTAGTGTTTTTATTATGAAATCTATGAAGTATCCTTACTCGTTTGATAAGGTTAAGTGCTTTGGTTAGAATGGTATATACTACTTTCTTACTTTATCAGACACTTAGAGCCATATAAACTATTAAAGGTACGCGGCAGGTCTGTATGGGATTTTTATACCGCTAGGAAAAATTCGTGTTTCGGGATATTTTATGTATTAATTGGTAGTTAATGTGATAGAAAAGGTACTTTTAATTTCTTAGATTTTTAGAACTTGGGATATAAAAGTTATAGCCAGTTTTATTTTAAGGTTACTTTTGGTAATCTGTGGGTCAACCCCATGACCGTGGATACATTGTAGTTCGAAAATCACTCTTACTGCCTAAGTAATAAAGATACTGTAAATATCAAAGTGTGTCTACTGATGTGGTAATGAAATGCTAGTGTTAACTAGTGTACTAATGAAGATTGTTACATATTATATTTACATAAACATTGTTATGGTGATAAAGTAAAATATGTTGTCGCTCTTTATGTAGTCTTTACATGGATTTATTCCGAACCTGCCCCGAAAACCCTAACCGGGTCGTAAGTTAGGTTAGGAATATGCAAAAAACTATTATTTGTTGAAATAATGAAAAGTTCTTTATTTCCATTAATTACATAGTTCATACCCCAGTGTACATTTGTGTGAAGTTGCGAGGGGTTTTATACGAGGTTTTAAGTGGAGGTAAATAAAACAATAGGTTCATTGTTTTATGTAACTACATTTATTTTATTAGTATTATTATTAATTCATCCTTAGTATTACTTCATCTAAGAACATCTTCATATAAGTAACAAACAATAATTATCACATAGCACAAAGAAACATTGGGTTTATTGAGAACTTCACTCTCATCGGATAAAGCATGTCTTCTTAGTCGGGGCAAGCGAATGTAGCAATTAACACATTGCAAACTCGTCATTTTAATTAAATGATAAAGAGTCCTTTCGTGAATCCACTGTCAACAGATATATATTATAGTACGGAAAATAACTCAAAGTAAAAATGGCAAGATAATTTGCTAAATTGATGACATGTATCAAAAAAACAGCAATAAATACCTGACAGATTGTCTTTGCCTGTCAATAAATAATTGCCATGAACAAAAAAAATATTGACGACGAAAATCGTTCCTATTCTAAATCATTAATTATTACGATTTAATGCAACTACTGTGCTTTCATAGGTATAATAAATAAGTATATAATTATATGATTTATATGCAATGTTATTCCCATTTAAAAATAATTAATTATAATTTCTATATTTATATTATTTTACACATGGCAATTTCTGAAAACGTAACTGCGTTTAGTTTACCATTTTATTACGTTTATTTATTGAAAATAATTGAAATATTATTTTTGATTTTATTAATTAATCCCAAGTTCTAAAAATATTATACATACATGAAAATCAATGCTTTAGTTGTCTTAATAAGTCGTGCAAATTATGTAGCTGAACACCAAAAGAAGTATGCGGTACGATTTTTGCCATTCACATTTCACGATGCACGAAATAATGAATTAAAAGTCACACACGCAAACGCTAATTTATTCAAATATTTTATATAAACCAAATCATTTCTTTCTACGTAATAAGTAATTATTTTGAAACGTTAAGGATCTTTATTATAGTATTCACATTCAAAGACAATGTGTTATTTTTATATAAAGATATGTTTACGTATGTTGTTTAGTCATAATATTTAGTTACGCGTAAAGAAAGAAAAAAATACTTTTCTTTATAAAACTCAACCAAATCCAATTTCAGTAGGTACTTTGTAAGTACTTACTGTTCACAATAATCTGTGTTACGTAATCGAATCCGTAAACATTGGTTTCTTAAGGACCTAGTAAAGTAAAAATAAATAGTGTGTAAAACAATTGCTCAAGTAGCTATAAGGAAGGCAGCAGTTTTATGAGGCCAGCTGTGTATCGGGCGATTTGCTGAACTGTCGTAAATATGTTCAGCTCCGAGTTACACGCGATTTACTATTAGCACTCTTGTTCTCGGTAGTGTAGTCGTAACTGCCTCGGTCGTTGGTCTCACGTTGTTCTACCGCAAATAACGAGGTCCCGAGTTCAAATCCATGGTCGGGCCATAAAGTGATTATGGGATTCTGTAAGTTGGCGATATTGTACCTCCGTGCCTCGGAGATCACGTAAAGCCCTTGGTCCTGTACTCTATCTGTTCGTGTCGCTAGTCGTCCCATATAATATGTCCCGCGAAGACCGTCCCCAGAAGGACATTATTATTATTAGTCGTAACTGGGCTATTGTATAGGCAGAAGATTAAAGGGTTTTGGGATTAAAGGCTTCCAATGCCAAGCAATAAAAGGCATTGCTACTGCTTTGTGTTGTCCAGCTCCAGTCGATGACGCCCGTATTTGATTGTCGTGCATGGTACCTACTATGGAGTAGCTGATAGAAGCTTCTATAAAAGAATCTTCTGAAAGACGATAATGACATAGAAAGGGAGCGTAGAGCGTTGTCTGTTCGTGCAAATATGATAGCACGCAGATTTGCTCGCTGTTCAAGAGACGTCAAGATCACCCTGTTCAGGGCATTTTGCACGTCCTTCTACGCTAGCGGTCTGTGGGTGAATTATACGCAAAAGCAGTACGGCGCTCTACGCGTCCAATACAATAATGCATTCAGAGTGTTGTTGGGGCTGCCTCGCTTCTGTAGCGCTTCAGGGATGTTCGCCGAAGCGCGCGTGGATTGTTTTTATACAACAATGCGCAAGCGGTGCACATCCCTGGTGCGCAGGGTGCGGGTCAGCCTGCAGCAGAACAGTATCCTGAGCGCCTTCGCCCAGCGATTCAACTGCCAATACATGTATCACTGTGACATGGTACACGTACGGGATGATGTCGAAATATTGTTTTGTTGTATTGTATTGTAATGGTTGTGTATGTTATTTTAAGTATTGTATTAGTGTATTTTTATAAATTGGTCCTTGTTGGCCTTTAATTTAATAAATAATAAAAAACAAAAATATATATCAATGATATCTCCCCATTTTTTCGGGAGGCTTTTGTCCTGCCGTGGACATACCATATTAGGCTGATGATGATGAATGATGATATATAATTACTTAATTATACATTCTTGTAATTATCGTTTTGGCTATTATTGCGATAATACTATTCCTCATGTTTACAACTGAACCAAAATATATTCATAATTTTAAGCAACTTTGTAAACAAATTGGGTAGGCAGAGCTGTGCAACTCCATCGTTAAATAAAGATACCTACTATGTTATTTTCTACATAAAAAAAAGCAAAAACTGTGGCCACATTCTGTTCTAAGTTGCCTGATTAAGTCTCAACTTGATTTTAAATACTTCAGATTCACTTGAAAATAAAGTTGAGACTCAATCGACCCGAACTGTAATGGCCGTATGATTTCGACAAGGCTGAAATACTGTCAAATCATCACCATCGAGCAAATCTGAAGATGAAGCTGTGATAAATAATCGATAGTAAAAAGAAATCAGTTATCGATTTTATTAGCTTTCTTATTAAAAAGCTAATAAAATCTATTATTTATTTTTGGAAGGTTATAATTTGTAAAAAAGTAAGTTTATGCACAGAAACGGCTGTGAACAGTCTTTGCAGGTATAAATATTAAGTGATTATATCATTGGCCTAGTGGAGGCTACTCTTAAAATACAAGGAGAACTGTGAGGAATACGTTTGTGTGGATAACTGGACTCTAGTTATCCCATAAAAGCGATATAACAGTATCCATATCATAGGCGTTTCCAGGGGGCACAGCAAACCACTGCCTACCGTGAAATTAGTAGTTTCTTAAACCTCGTTTTAAAAAGGACATGTCGTAGGGCTGAGGAAGCTAGAAGTTAATACCTACATTGATTATTGAAAAATCCACAATATTTATAAATACATTTTATCTATTTATAGACAAACGTGATTTTTGTATGTTTTATAACAAATAGAATCCAACTCACAGCCTTTAGCATGTTATCGGTACATTATTTATGATTGCAGAATGCAAATACATTGTAACTCTTTCAATAGCTTTTATCGAAACGTATTCTGAACGCGGAAATCATTATTAAGTTGGGAAACTTTCGATATTCAATACAGTGGTGTAACAAAAGTTGCTGAGTGGCACGCTCGTGAGATCTAATGAGGAAAGTTGGGAGCTTGCCGTTGTAATGGCGAACTGAATTCGATACTTATTTACTTCTTAGATTTTTTTTCTTGGATAGGTATACGTACGTACCGACGCCCTCTTGCATTTCAACGTGACGCGTGAGCTATTGAACACCGTCGTATGTATATTTTATTTAAAAGGAACCATTTACCCATCATTAATATACAATCATGTTGATTCAAAAGGTGTGAATTAGTTAAAAAGGTCAGTCAACCCATGATACGAATAGCTTATAAAACATATATTTCGTCGTAGTTCACTACCCATACAAACACATCAGCTGATGGCGCACTTTACGTGTAGAATTAAATAAAAAATAATGTTTAAACAGCGTCCGACGCTTTTAACGTTTCACGTCCTATAATTAATTGCAATAATGAATAAAAACAACAAACAACTAGTTATTATCTTTAAAATGAGTACAAACCGTTATTTCGCCTCGTTTCATAACTCCCGTATGGTCTAGTGGCTAGGATACCTGGCTTTCACCCAGGAGGCTCGGGTTCGATTCCCGGTACGGGAAACTTCTTTTTGCATTTGGTTTTTATATTCTTATAAGCTTTTTTATATTACTTCGTTAAAATTGAATTAATAACTGTAATTATACAATGTTTAACAGAGCGTTTCTGTAATTAGTGCAAAACGGTGACGCGAATTGACGTGACTTACGAACATTAGGTACGCATTACGACCAAGTTGTTTACTTTAGTATTACATTATGTATTTACTCTCACTCTCAATTGTGTAGCAACCGACGAGCCATATTAGGTACCTAAGTAAACCAGAATGACAATTTAATCGTGCGTAAAATTGATTTGCCAACAAAGCTGCATATTCGTTTTAATCAATTACTTGATTAAGCAAGCGATAAGTCTTGTAACTGTTTTATTGCAAACTATTGTGATGGTAATTAAGAGGCTCGTACCTCTTTATTTGCATAAAACTGTGTGTGTAGAATTGTATAGAATAATTTACCACCTCTCTTGGTCTTGGAAAAATAATGTAATAATGTTATTAAGAGTTCACCTTTCTAATATGATACTTCTTCATCAATTAGGAATTGTATAGTGCATACAAGCAGTTTCACTGTGTGCCGTTCCGAATTTGCATGTAAAAGCCAGTACCTGAAAAGTTATTTATTTGATTCTTTAGCGCATAAATGCTACCCCGTGCACTACAAGCGTTCATAGGCTATAATAATAACCCATCTCGATGGTGATGGGTTATTTTTGTTAAGGCACTTTACTGAAGGTATATCAAAAAGGAAAGCCTCTTCATTTAATGTTTTGGAATTTATCTGATTACCATTAATAATGCTAACTATGTTAATTTGTATTGTTTTATTGTTTCAGGTAATAAAATATCATCACACTTAACTAACTACAATATGCAGAATCAGGTAAATCTTTCAGAAGAATCATCCGCGATTTTCAATTTAGGCTGATAAATATATTTTTTAAGTTAGTTATAAAGGTATACGCTTTCTTGGTGAAGCAGTGAAAACCGCTTAGGCTAACTGTAAACGTCATGTCAAAAAAAGTTTTCTTTTCTTCACCTACACTTTGGCAATAATTGTAGAGTGTCAGAAAAAAGTAGATGTTAGTAACACTTTTAATTTCTGTATGTACTGACAATGTCTGATCCGATTTCCTAATGATATTCTAAGTTTGCTATGTTTATTCATTCAGAGTTTTAGGGTTCCTATTTTTAAATAAAATTGACATTTCGCTAAAATACTTGATAACTTTAGAAAATTACTTATTCCGTCAGCTTCATAAGTTTAATATCAAAATCGGATATTGGTGTTTCGAGCCGGATCCAGTACATTATACTAGACACGTATAAATTTAGGGAGAACATGAAGCAGATACAATCAGCTGTGCTATAACCGTATCATTTCGCACCGTCGTGTCGCGTCACCCCGAGAGGGTCGCGATCACATTTTCCGCTTGACTCTGATTGCCGGCATCCTGCTCCGTGCATTATTTAGTTACCTACGTCTGATATCAGCACGTTATCGATTCAAACTACCACCCGTACGGTTGCCAGCGCCATATTGCTAATATTGTTATCTGCCGCCGCACGTAATGAAGCTATCAGGCGCATCTCCGAGGGCGTAGCATATGGTACGGCAATCAGCAAAATGTGGTCGGGATTCTTTCCAAAGCTTTTTCTCAGAAAAATTTCAAGTCCCAACGTGAAACTATTCTATGTTTAAAAAAAATTAATCCACTGTTTTTGAGTAAAAATAAACTCTACCTAAATCTGTAGATATATAGTTTATTCTATTTTTGGTTTTGTTTATTAGTACAAAACTATACAATTTTACATCGGTTGGCTCACTCCGTCCGTTTATAAGTGAGAGACTCATAACATGCGTACCAACACAGCGAAAGCAGGATCGTATTGTCCATCACTGAAAATGTGACGTACATTCTATACGCACCTGCGTACTGGTGTCAGAAGCCGGTTTTGTGTGACTTCGAGAGATTTGAGACGTTATATTGCAATGATCACACCATTGGCAACATCAGCTTGTTAAATAATGCCCTATTGTAAGAATTGGTTTTCAACCTTGTTTGAGTTTGGTTTGTTTGCTTGGTTATGAACGAGTGACTTGTAGATAAAAGCAATTGAAAACTGAATGAAGAGTAAAAATACTATGCGAATTATATTGAACTTTTTCTTGAATATTAATACAGAATAATTTAAGACGCTGCATGTAATAGTTTCCTTCTAAACAATCAACCCAATTCTAACAATAGCAATGAAAGGAAAGGAAACCGATTCCAGAGAGATACGAACCATATTAAATAATTTAATCTTTACGTAGGCGAGGCCACGGACGGAAGCTAGAGTGCTCTATTACTCCTTATAACATGAGCTATCTGCCAGTGAAAGACCCTTCAAGTTCTGCCCTCTCGGCGTTTAGCCGGAACAAACAGATAACAATTTTTTTATAGTACCGTATTTACAAATGTAGTAAATAGCTGTTACTTTGACATTACAAACACTCTCATTTTGTTTATCTAATAGATAATTTTTGTTTGATGTAGGGCCGTTGTTATGGTACTATTAGATAATGGTGATAAACTTAATTTGCTCCACAATATGCCTCGATAAACAAAACAAATATAAACGTTACCATTATTGCGTTAGATAACATGGCACCAATCATGTGCCACATCTGGCCGCCAATTGTAAGATTGGCCGTCGCACAGCTAGGATATTAACTTCATTGTAACTGCCTATTTGAGTGCAGTCACCCCAAATAGCAATACACGCCATGTCGATTGGCGAGCCTTACCTGCTGACCTTGACATCAAAAGTGAAATAATATTTCTATTGTAAGCCCACGCATATATTATAATTTCCAATTTGTGTTATTCATCATGTGGGTCGAATAACGGACTCGAATACTATTTAAGAAGTACACCAAGGTTTCGTACCGCATTGGGCAGCACTCAACAGGATACAAGCAAATGGAGATGAGCTACGGTATGCAAGGAAATGGAGAACGGATAAAACATCTCTTCTCGTAGTTGCCATAAATAAATTCGTTGCTAAAATCTGTTTAACTGTCAAAAATATATTAGGTACAATTATATCTGTACTGAAACGATATATTTTAGTTACTTACGGTGTTTCCTTAACAGAAATGTTTTAGCACTTGGAAATTTTGCTCGGTGAGAGATACCGATAACACAAATAATAAAAGCAAATCTCATTTCAGTAGTGGATAGAGGAGTTTTAAGAACTCCACCGCTCAGATGATGGCAATGATCACAAGATCGATATCAATCACACAGCTAACAATCTCTGCTGAAAATGGTCACAATATTTGTGTCAGTTTCCGAGATGTTGTTAGTATTCTTCAAGATAATACGAGCCATGACTAAGATACAACAACACGATCGAATCTAACTATGAAAAAATATATTCACAACGGATAGAAAGTGGTTCTAAAGTGTGTGATTCTACAACATAAGCGTTTTCAGCCTATTGTTAGACGACACGTCGATCGTGTGCCACGCTCCGCACGCACCATCGTAGCATCGCGCTGTCGGCGGAAACTAGTTCACTTATATGCGGATATCGTAATAGTACTGTTAATTACGAATTAGCGCTAATGACCGTGATACAACTACGAGTAATAAGCAAGCAAACATTTAGTGGCTTTACTTATTGTCATGCTCGCTTGGCGATCGCGATTATGATCCAACAACAATGTTCACTAATGAGCGCTGATGACCGACTGCTACTAATGCGTGCGACTGCAACAAAAGAATTAATACATAAAACTTTTGTGCACTGGAATAGCTATTCCAAGATCATCGCAAAGATAGTATTTGGGGATTGCCGTTCCAATATCGTTTCCGAACGCAAATTCTTCCAACTACACGGCCTCTTATGTCGTCACATGACAGCATGACGATGTCAAATGCAACAAAAATAATATTGTCCCCGATTGCATCAAAACTAAACATAGTTCCTATTGTTGTTATTTTGGAGTTAGCGGTTGTACCAACGAAAACATTTGGTGCATCTGTATTGGCGTAAACCCAGCCCAAACTAACATTTCCCAGAGGATTTTGGATTATTTTATAAAAGTATGTAAAATAATACAATAATCTCTATGTTTTTCGTTATTATTATATCGGAGCTGTATTAACAAGGACTTAAAAGTGATTATTTAATTAAGAGATAACGTTTATTAATCTTGTATTAGGCTACAGCTGGGGAAGTACCCAGATACAGTGTGACACTAGTATTCACGATTCTTGTATACGCAATACCGATAAATAATGACGATGTCTTGGCGAGAAATGACTCCATTCGCCTCATCTTCAAGAAGAACTAAAACTTTATTTTTCATCTGATCTCTATTTTGCTGGTCTTTGTTCATCTGTTTGTGAACTGATGATTATAAATTTAAGAGATTTTGGTGTATTTCATAGCATTTCAGCTAAACCGTACTCGGTTCGAGTTAGAATGCTATATTTCTGACCCATCTAAGTACTCGTTGGTTTAGTCATTGGTTTTATATAGTTTTATTTTAGAGTGAGCTACGATGGGATTATCATCGTCTTTTCATGTACGAAAATCCTGTAAAATAAAAAAGAAAAAAAAAGAACTGATGATAAACGTATGTCAGTTAACTGGACGTCATCATTTTGAATATCAATTTATAATATAAGGTGATGGGCACAATACAAACAATTTGACTTTGAATCTCAGAAACATCGGACCTATTTTCCTCAAGTTAGTATTTAATAGCGTGTTAACTGTATCAACACGTGTCCCCTATAAACCAGCCCTCGCCAGGCAGGCCTTGTTGAGTTCGGACACACAAGTAGATAGGGACACGTCACGCTATTGATAGCGAGCCGTGTTCCCGTGTCCATTCACCTCTGTCCCCCATAATGGTGTATAGATATGTTGGCATTACAAATGACAACATATCTATACGACAGACATAACGTATTTAACTAGGTTGTTCGAAAAAAAAAACGCGAGTTGTGGAGTGCACTTGTTTGCGGTGATGTTTGAAGAAAACGAAAACGAAGGCCAAATGAGAG
The DNA here is from genome assembly GCA_951640165.1 of Pseudoips prasinana. Taxonomy (NCBI): domain Eukaryota; kingdom Metazoa; phylum Arthropoda; class Insecta; order Lepidoptera; family Nolidae; genus Pseudoips; species Pseudoips prasinana. The sequence goes on along the minus strand of OX621240.1, from coordinate 39,456,375 downwards.
TGAGAATGAACACAAATTGTGACAAGTGGGTTTATCTTAGATAGGAGTAAGTTAATGCAAATAATGTTATATTATTTATTTTTCCAAAGCTAGGTTGATGATAAATTCAAGGCCAGAGGCTTTATCATTGCATAGTGGAAACAGACTTTCATACAATAAAATAAGCTGTGTTGTAACTTCACGTCTAATGGTTTTCTTACACAGCTATAAATGAGGCCTTTTCAAATTACGGACCACAATCGTCACAATCCAAAGCGGATGTCGTTAATGGCATGCAAGTGTCCACGAGTCTTATTTTCAATTTAAATGATTGCTAGAGCCTACACATGCTTATTTATTGGCCTTAATTAAGCTCCATCGACCATTTAGCTCAGTCTGTTACAGAACTTGCTATTGCAGAGTATTATTTGGTGCCTGAATCATATAGACACTGCCCTAGTTGGTGCTTTAGTTGCAGTTGGTACTGGTGCTATGATGGGTTCCTATAAGTGTAAAAGACTCAATGCTCGATTTCTACTATACATAAAATTGTACGTCCATATGTTTGTTACGGAATGGTTACTCTACTTCATCGTATGCAGTAAACAGTGCAATATTGTATTGGCCTTGTTTTCTCGTCTAAAATTTAAAGTAACGTACCGTTTCGCACGATCCTATGGGATTCGAACAAGATCCGGCTTTAGGATGATGTCATAAAGTATCCCTGTGCCTTCAAGTTTTGGGGCCAATGGCCCCTGAAGGGACCCTGTAGCTACTTCAATATTAAACGTCTACTTGCAGCGCTTACTTACGTTGGTGGAGATTTGTTAAGAGGAAGTGTCTTCATGTCAGTGTGAACGACAAAAATAATAAAATCGCAAAAGAGAGGTTTTGTATTCTCATAGGTTCTATATCGCTGTGTCGCTGACGGCAAACAATATCACCACCCCATTTTATCCTGTGGGGGGCGTAGAGGTCGACCAAACGGGCAGCAGCGTTTCTCTGTCTACTATAACCATCATACTGTGTTCGCCAATCCAGCCAAGGGTGGCTAAAAAAAACAAATGATGGACTCAAATCCAATGTAGAAATCTTTTGGGCAGGCCTTTGTCCAGCAGTGGACGTCATTCGGCTGACATGATGATGATATTCGCATATTTTGCCTCCGAACTTCCGATTTGAATTCTTTTTACAGTCAAAAACAAAAAAAAAGGCTATGTCCGATGGACTTTTATCATTCGTTGTAGTTCACTAAATTTGTTTACCCTACGTTTATTTGCGGAAGGTTTAAATAGGCTTTCATTAACGTTAAAAATAATTTGGCATGCAAATCTTATATTGCACTATATTTTATAAATAATTAGTCAAACTAAAACGTTGTTTGGAAGAGCTCGATCATAGCGATAAGACCGCCCGTCCTAACTATGTTAATAATTAACTGTATCATATAAACTATGCTTTGTAAATGGTGTGCAATACCTAAAGTGTGTTTACCGTATCGTATCTATTTATAAGCACACACACACACACAGCCAAATAGGATTTTCCTGCAAGTTGTTAGCCTATAGTGGATTCACCACCGGACAAAACACTAATTCACGTCTAAAAATAACAACTTAATTTAATTGTTTAGTACGTAGTGCTATTTACGATTAGATAAAACGTTGTTATTTTGGATGTGTCGTATCTTGTTAATTTTCTCCCAGTTTTAACTCTGTATGATTGTGTTCTGTGTTCTCTAAACATGTGTGTAAAGGCATGAACCGACAACATTGGGTGTTGTAAGCCTCTACATATTATATTCACCTAGTATGTGAATTGAAAAAGAGAAATGAGGAATACATAAAATAGGAAAATATCACTTCGTAATACTTTTTTTTAATAGTTTTCATAAAAGACAACGCCCGCACTAAGGAATCTAACCCCTGTGTTGCGGGGTACATTACAAACATATAATAGACGGACACAAATTACATCCAGACTCAGAACAACTATTTAAAGATTACACAAATGGTTGTCCGGCGCGTGACTCGAACCCGCGACACGAAGCGACGAGGCGACTGTCTTAGCCGCTGCGCCACACGTGTAGTCGTTACTGTAAACTACCTGCGTTTTTCTATTAAACTAAACAGTTGACGATAAAAGGGGATGTCTCCCCTTATGTTTGGGCTATATGTGTTTTTCTGGGGCGTGTCACGGGAAAGTAGTTCAGATAATGGTGTTGCAGTAATTAAATAGCACTCGTGTGTACATGCTGTTTTCTCTTAGCTATTATATTGGTCGTTATTGCCGCATTCGGACATCGCTGGGCTTTGACTTTCTCACGACTACGATACGCTAATTTACTCATTTTTACTTTCCAAGTTTCCACGTTAAAGCGTATCCACAGACTTTCTTTGGCTTTTTGTTCGCTTGCCAAAGCCAAGTTATACGGAGTCCGTGCATTACTCATGATTTCTTTGTTTCTTATTCCCAAAGAAACATTTTGTAACAAACTTATTTTTGCAGCGGACTGTAACAATGATTTAGTTTAACCTATTACTCTATCTATAAGACCTTTCTGGGGTCTGAGTTATGATCAAAACAATCATTATTTTCATCGTTTACAGGTTTTTACGGTGTCAACTCACACTGAGTCGGTTTCTTTTCATTTACTTACCCACTTGTTTGTTCCGTCAATTCTTGTAGCTTTTGTTTTATCTAGTTACTTTATTTAGAGCTTATTTAAGTTAGTCATCTATAGTGTTATAGTCCCTTAACCCTAACCCAGTGCCCAACATACTGTTATACCCTTTAGGTAACAATTTTTGCTCCAATGACCCGCGAGAGGCGGCCCTTTTAGCCTTCGCACATAATTGAGTTTTCTGCAACCCTCCCACATGGACAATAACATACCCACCGACCCACATGTTTATATTTTGGAAACTAGGGGATCCTACCGAATGCATTACTAAACTTTAGTACTTGCCTTGTACCCTTGGTTAACGGAAAAAGTACATATTTGTAATTCAAATCAAAATTTCATCTCATTAAGCACAGCATCGTTTTCTCTCTATGAGCAGCTCGACTGACACAGTTACAGAATACCCTGGTGGCTGTAGGAACCTTATCAATGATGTAGTCCTGGATGTGAATAAGATAACCAGAGTTCATTATGGGGGAGGGGAAGGAGTTTCTGCAATTCGCGTAATATACCAAGTGTAGGCTCGTGTATGATATGACGTTGTTTGCTGATGAATTTTTGAAACTAGGATAGCAACACAGAGCCTTGTTATTTTCTCTTGTTATAATATTCATGATGTCCTTTCTGGAATCCAATTGTGCCTCGCCAGATTGAAATTAAATATGCAATATAATGATTTTGCCTACGAGAAGGTTGCCGTCTATGGTTGTGTTGTGGTTTAACCCACAAACAGGAAAACTAACTAACTAAAATATCGATGACACATTTCACGTACATTTACCGGGAGTGATGTTTACACAATTACTTGACTGTGAGGTCGCTTCTGCTATATTGTTAACTGCAGTATGAAGAGGTCGTTGAATTCCTGAGCGGCAATTATATATTTCATCTCTGATCTTTATTTCATTTAAATATGGACCGATTTTATTGTATTGTATTATAATATATAGTAATTACCATACAATTATAGTATGGGCTCTGTAAAATGCTTTTCATGTTGCAGTGCCCATTAATATTATATAAATATGCAAATAATTATTGTTTATAACAAGTGTCTAAGATTTTTTAAATTCGTTCTAAATATTAGCAACATATTCAGCAAAGGTACTTGTTATAAACAACAATAATACAGTTAGTTTATTTGTAGCATCATTTGATCAAAAACACTGATGCAAAAAAAACTCATTTTATATATCAGTTGAATGTGAATAATATATTTGTATACAACATTTTTCAAATATAATCTGGATAGTTTTAGACACCCTCTTCGAATATGTCTGTTAACCAAAATGTAGCAGGATACTTTATATTAACATAAATCGACCCCAGCTTAGATACTAAACCACTATTATTCTGTGTCCGGCCTAGAGAATAACAATTATCACGGAATGTGGTTTAGTTTTCGCAGAAGAAATGCTAAGGTGGTTGTCATCTATGTCACTGTAAAATTATAAATACCGTATAATAATCTACCTCGCGAAATTGTGAACTGCCGAAAGGTTATGTTTACCGGCGTATTGAGCTACTAGAAAAGTAGGTTATGTTAGGATGGAACTGGGACCAAACAACGCGCGAGCAGCAGAAACCTGAGTGCCACGGCAGCGACTGGCGAGTGCCAGAAACAAATTTATGTCATCATCATCATTACACTGCTGGACTAACCTCTCCCAAGAATAATCTTGGGGAGAAATGTAATAATCGCCACGCTTGGCAGACGGGTTGGCGATCGCAGTAAGATGGTTACAGTACCTACTCAGAAGGAAGCTGCTGCCCATCCTCTGGTAGATATTCCCTCGGGTGGACTTCTACGACCCCCACGGGATGAGATGGGGTGATGATTCTGATATTCGCAGGCGTCACCAAATTTATTTACTCAAACACGAATGTGATTTATCAGTTTCACTTCGATAGATTTTAATCTACCAAAAAATAATGCGTTAATTTGTAAGCGGTATGTTTCTATTCACAATCTTTCAACTGTTTACCATCTCGCGAAATATCTTATAATCTAACTATTTTTACAATTTTACGGTGACATACTATATGTAGGTATATTTAATACGGCAAAGGAGCAATTGTTCCGGAAAATTGTTTAGTTTTGTAGAAGAAATTCCCACGTGGAAAACGAGCGGGCGGACGCTACTCAAGTACCTAATAACAATAACACTAGCAGCTGTTTTATCATAATATTATATTCACCGTAATACCTATGCAAGTGGGGGAACTTATCGGATGAAATAAAAGTTTTACACATTAAAATTCATCTAGTTTGGGATCTCAATACTCAATTCTTTATTGCATTCCACAATGTATGTATAGGTGGTAGGTACAGGTGAAAGTTCATTATGGACCCTGTCGGGCACAGCAAAGTAGGAGAGAGGAGGATTAATTTCAGCCATCTAATATTAATTTGTATTAAACTTAGTTACTTTAATATATAATATAGTATAATTATAATAATAATATATAACTGATCAATGGATCAGTTATTTTATTAAGTATATAATTTATATATTTCATTTATTGTGTGTGTTTATCATATACTTCATTAAATTTGACAATAACTTGATTCGAGCTAGCTAAATATCATTTCTGTAATAAAATAAATTTTATAAATGTTTTCATACAAGATGTACCTAAATATCTATGTTACTAGAAATAATATCTAATGTATACAACTACACACATCAACAAAGTCTAGGGATACGTTATTTTGAAATCAAACATGGCTTTATTGTTTAAAACCTATTTAGTTTCCTTAAAAAGTTTATTTACAGATTTAAACCTTGTCTATTCTTTATTCAAAATTTAATAATTAAAATGAGAAACAAATGAAAACACGCAAAGCACAGCGCAATCTTGAGTTGTATCTAATTTCAAGAAGTTGCATTAAAATTTTTTTTGCGTGTTAATTGAAGAAAACCTGATAAATTGTTTTATTTTCTTTTCTCAATTGGTTGTGTAAGCTTTTTAGCGTCATGCCACGCCATCATTTGAGTCGAGATGAAATGTTACGGGCAGTTGGCATGTTACAAAACGGTGCTATTCAACGCGTCGTTGCTGAGTCTCTGGGCACAAGCCAAAATGTGGTATCCAGGCTGTGGTCACGTTATCGCGCTACTGGAGATGTGGCAGAACGGCACACAGGTAGATATCGTGTTACCACTCAGAGACAGGATCGATTTCTCCAAATGACCGCCAGAAGACTACCCAATATCACAGCGATGCAACTAGTGCAAAGGCTCCAGGAGGGTCAGCAGCTGCTGGTGAGCGACCAAACCGTGCGAAGGAGGCTGCATGAAGTTGGTCTTCATGCTCGCAGACCGCTACGAGTCCCAGCGCTGCGACGTGGCAATCGCGGTAGGCGACTTTTATGGGCTCAAGAACATTTGACATGGAGTGATCAACAATGGTCATTGGTGCTGTTCACTGATGAGTCCCGCTATGGATTTCATCCAGATTCGAGACGAACACGCGTTTGGAGAACTCCAGGCAGGGTCAGCCGTCTCCGACATCCACAGGAGGTCCACTCTTACCAAGGCGGGACAATTATGGTGTGGGCAGGAATACGAATCGGCGGACGAACCCAACTCATTTGGATTCAGGGCAGCATGACTGCCCATAGATACCGTGAGGAGGTAGTAGAACGTGTCATTGTCCCGCTCAGGGCCCTAACGGGGCAAGAATTTCAGCTCATGCATGACAATGCACCTTCCCATACAGCGCGGCTGGTGAGGGCCGCCCTTCGAGAACACGATGTTCAGGTATTAGATTGGCCTCCACAGTCGCCAGACTTAAACCCAATTGAACACGCCTGGGACATGTTACAGCGAAGAGCATTGAGGGATTTTCCGCCCAACTTGACAACAGAAGAACAACTTTTCGAACATTTAAAAAGAACTTGGGACTGCATACCCCAGCAAGACATTGACACCTTAATTTTAAGTATGGAAAATCGTTGCCGCTGTGTGATTAATGTTAGAGGAGGAAATACCGATTACTGATTATCAGATTTGGTAAGATTTTTATTCATTTAATTCGATTGAATAATTTTATAAGAATAAAATGTTTTTGTTCACTCAGTAATTTTCTATGGCTTAATTAATTTAAGACTTTTATTAATTAGAAAAACAAAATCGCATCGTGTTGTTAATGTTTAAATATCGGCCATGAAATTATCTTTAATTCTTCCATTTACAGTCATAACAAAATGTTTATAGTTTTCTAGATAATCAATGAAATGTTCAATATCCCTAGATTGTGTTGATGTGTGTATATTACTACAAACATGTTCTGACTATTTACAAGCGCTTTTTTAAAGTCTACGTGAATAAAAACCTTTTTTATTTATTTTAAAATTACGTGCAATTATTAGTTACAATTTATCATATTCATATTTATATATAATGCTGTAACATTTGCATAGATTTCATGCTTCAGTTTAATTTAATTATATAGGTATAGTTATTTTTGGTATAAATATTATTATTATCAATTATATTTAAAAATATTAAGAAACAATTATCTTATCTTAATACATATATATTCATTATTTACCTATACATTATTATTATTTAGATCATGTCACTTAAATATTCACTGATACTGTAATAGCATTTAGATAATAGTAGATTCTTTAGATTAGCGGAGAATAGATGAAATTTGTTTTATTTCGGGCAATTTGTTATAAATTTTTATGGACATCACATATGTACTCGTAGAGTGGATTTTTAACCTAGAAGTTGGTAAGTTTAATCTGGTATTATGTCGAAGTGCATATTTTGTTTGTTTGTCTTTTCCGTTGTGTACAAGTTTTGGTATTTTTTTACAAATTTGCATATTTCTAGTATATAGATGCTAGGAAGGGTCAATATTTTAAGTTTTTGGAAGTGAGGTTTGCAACTTTCAGTGCTCTCTATATTAACTAAAATTCGAATTAGTTTTTTTTGCATTACAAAGAGTGTTGGTGCATCTGTGCTGTTTCCCCACAGTATTATGCCGTAACTTAACCATGAGTAAGCGTACGCATAATATTTAGAGAGGGCAGCTTCCAGATTAGTAGATTTTTTGACTTCTCGAAATGCATAAGTAAATTTAGATAGTCTAGATGTTATTTTGTTAATGTGTGATTTCCAGTTGATATTGCTGTCTATTGACAGTCCAAGTAAGGTGAATTCCGGGACAACTTCGATTTTTATGCTGTTGTATATTAAATTTATTTCTAAAGGGGGTTTTTGGTGTGGATGGAAGGACATTATTTTTGTTTTACTGAAATTAATTTGCAGGTTATGCTTGTTCATCCAATCGACTATGGTATCCAGTATATTAGTTAGGTTCGCATTTAGGTCTATATTTGTTTGGCACGCTGTCAAGAGCGAAATATCATCTGCGAAAAGGACACAGGGACCTTCTATATTTTTGGGAATAACGTTGATGTAGATCAGGAAGAGAAGGCATCCAATTACACTGCCCTGGGGGATTGACGCGTTAATTATTTTGTTGTTTGGTTTAATATTTTTTATTTCTTTCGTTGTAAGTATAGTCAAAGAATTCGATTTCGACTTGGTGTACCCTGTCTTTTAAGTACGATGTGAACCATTCGTGACCACCATCTGGTGGCAGTATCTGCCTGTACTAGTCTTTTTTTTTTACGTGGTGGAAATGCCATTCGCACGTTGTGTAGGGCCGACCCACTAAAACCACCACGGTAGCCAGCCTCACAGTGCCTGTAGCGGGGGCTCTGGGTACTCGTGAACGATCTCACCAGTGCCCCCGCCGTACACTGAGCGTCTGAGACTCTCCCCCGGGGACGGGAGGGGCCCGAATGCCTCCCCCTCCCCATCACGCACGAGCGCGTTTAGGCAACCTGAGCTACAGCAGGTTACCTCTTCCCGGGACCGCTTATATGCCTGTACTATGGCAACCAGAGAACTGATAAACATACTTTAATAGATCTAAATACATACATATTATAGATAGATACATTGCAGACACATAAAGAATCCTGTTCATCAGACAAAGACTTGTTCTGGTGGAGTTAGAACCCACGACCTCTGGCGTAGCAGTCAGTGGCACTAAACACTGGACCAACGGGCCAGTTATTCAGGAAATTAATAGCATATACAAACAAATCAACTTAAGTGCAAAAGAGTTGATGTTATAAACAAAATCAAAACATTCGAAATTGGTGTCGAGAAGAATAGGAAACAAATTTAAGTAATGGGCACCAACACATTCACAATCTTATCCGATCAGTAAAAAATATAAGAGACCACCTCGTATGCTTCCCCTTTCTAATAAAAATGATCACGATCAGTGATCCGTGATTGAGAACCTTCCTCCATTTGGAGGTCGGTTCAAAAGAAACACTATGATCAGACATTCTCATAACATTCTATGCGACATAATGAGTAACGCTAAGGTTATCAGTACGGAAAGTGATACAACATGCATGCGTCACAGTCGTAGTTTTATCGCTAATTATCATAAACATTTATACTAATTCCTGTTCAAAGGGAATTCTGTCATGTGATTTACAATAAAATTATATGATGATTAAAATACAAAATGATTCAACCCAAAAATTATGGGTGTGATCTCACGGCCCATGAGCTCTGCAACCAGCGAGTTAAATTATGTATTTAAATGACTGCCGAAGATTTAGTGGTACAGTGTTCATACGCTGATAATGACGTCTTGGGTAAAATCCCGGGTCGAGCTAAAAGTATTATTCATTTACCACTAGCAGTCTGCAGTCTGGTTCAGATCTAAGTGGTAACTTAAGATCTGTGCTTGATCGGCATTCCATGGGGCAATGAGAGTCAGGATAGAGAGTGCACCTGCGCACACATTATTTTACTAATATGTCTTACGAATTTCGCTAGTCTCTGTTGAGATTGGCCAGGAGCAGTTTTAAAGTAGAGCTATAGTGAGCGCCAACCTTTGTTCAGACTAAGTTCGTGTTCTATAAAAATGGTGATAGATAACCTCATAAAGTAAATAAACAAAACAAATATTGTATTATGATCCTTCGAATCTGCTACGAGAATATTAGAAAGTCCTTATATTTGTTTTACAATTCTTATCTTGAATGTTAATAATACTAGTAGGTACGATTAACGCGCACAGTCTGGATGGTCTGCTGTCCCCGGCGACGTGAAGCTCCGGTTGCGATGTGTCTGCGGCCAACTTGGACACTTGATAGTTCTTCCGAGAAGCTCCCGATAAAACTAACCAGTATAACTTCGCCCTCGACGTACTATTGTAGTTCCGCGCGGTGTTCTCATATTGTATGCATTGCGGGGGGGTCGACGAGTCTTAGTTCGTTGGTTGAGACCGCACACAATTGATATTTATGCCTATTTATTCGCTACACGGATAGTCGCACGTGCATGCTGTTTTGGTTCGATTCGATACGACGATAGTTATGGTTCTTTAGGTACATACTTAGCACCCACTTTATCATCTATGAAGTTTAAAAGTACCTCTCAAGTGTGAGTCTGACTCGCGTTGTGAGAATTCTGTATCTCCTTTAGTATAATTGTTTTATAGTGACCAGTTGTAATCGAACCTAAACCCGCTACCAATGTAGGATATGCGCTCTTCCCTTAAGCTACAAGTGATACATACCGGCAAATCTAATTTACGAGTTCCTTTGTGATGGAGGTATCATAATCAGCCTGATATCCTCCACTGCCGGACAGGCCTCCCCCAAATGTTTCTTGCCATTTAGTCACCGAGCTTGGCAAGTGAGTTAGCGACCGCAGTTAGGTGGTACCTAGTACACAGGTGACGCTGCTACCGCGACTACCCGATGTATCCCTTAGTCGCCTTTTACGCGGCCCACGGGATGATACAGGATGGTCATGTTATTCTTTCTGGGCCGGAAACCACACCGCTAACGATTGAGGAAACCACGCGGTATCGGTGGTAGACGTATGTAGGTGCCATCTATCGTCTCTGCAAAGATATATTCGCCATCAGAAGTTTAGCGTTTACTGTTCCTATTGTGGTAAATGTAAATACCAAATTTCAGATTTGTATTATTTAGTAATTCAGTTACCGCTTAAAACCGCACAGCCTCAATTTGTTTCTTGGCAAATGTTTTTGTGGATTTCGAAATCACTAAATTCGATTCGAAATACATACACCGTTCTGTTTTCCTGAAATATTGCTGTCCATTTTATCAACTAGAATAAGATCCGTATTTCCCCTCGCATACTTCTGCCAAGAAATGATACCTTTTTGCTCTTTATTAGTTCTGCGAAACAACTCTGCTTGATAAAACCTGCCTGGGAATGCAAACAAAGCTCTATACCAGTACCAGTAATATCGACCACAATATCGACCCACAATTACAAACTAAATTAACATATATTATAGCTTTGTTTTGGGGGGCAATATTTAACTGAAACTAGTCCATTTACTACCGTGAATCATTACCGCTATGAAATTAAGACTTATGCAACGGCAACGTTTAAAAGCAATCTAATACACCGATTATACAAAGAAAGTAGCTTAGCTAAATCGATAGTAGATATCTATTTCCGTTCTAGACGGAGCAAAGGCAGGCAATCTGATCTGAGATAACTCTACATTGAAGATAGCAGATGTTCATTTTCAGATTTCTTATAACATATACAAGACGCTATTTTATACTTGTTTCCGGTAAATAGTGATTAACGTAATCCGTAGTTTGAGTTTGTTCTTATAATGACACACACTAAATTTTTGTTTTTATTCCTTATCGGGTGTTTGTTTTCAAAATAATATGAATGACTAAATCAATTCCTAGTATTTAGTCGTGTTTATATCGCACGACCGATCGGTATATAAACAACATGTCGGGAGGAAAGGATTGCGACTACTTTTCCTGCAAATTTCCGTGACCACAGGATGTCATGACACATGACTGCGTCAGTGTTGATGGTACTCTTATCCCTGTATACATATCATGCCTTGTGAGTTAATATGATATACTGTACTCATCTGTTTCGATGATAGACGACGCCGTAGGCCGCGCTTCCGTATGAAGATCGGAGGGGACTGTTGCACGTTCCTTAAAATACGACCTTCTAATGCATTATCACGTCTGGTAGCGCTGAATTGAGGTCCCAATGGTGGTACCCTCCGTGCTCACTTTGTAGTCTTATTTCTTATACGATAAAGCTTCAGTCCCCTCTGCTGAGCTTGCGCTCGTCGGTATTGTTCGGTGAAACAGTGAAAACCACCTCCACTAAATAAATAAATACGCGGATGCAATACTTACATATATAATATACTCACATCTGTGTCCCAATGGGGTAGGCAGTGTCAAAAATTTGCCAATTGCTACGACCGTAGCTCTGACGTCGGTGTAGGATAATTCAGAACTGACTTTTTTTTTAGACTATCACCTAGGCTTGAAATGAAACGGCACATAATGCAGCTGACCAAATGTGGTATTAAATTGATAGCGTATGTACGTTCAAAGACTTATCTGGACCTAACCCACCTTACAAAATCTTGCAGCAGGATGACATACTGTGGGTAAATTCGGGGGTCGGTGTATGTACTGCTGACAAGGCAACACCACATACAACCGTATGCTTTGTCGTCTACTGCCAGTAAAGAGAAGGGCTGGCAACATCTGAGCGAGGATACACTGATACAGGATACCTGGCAAACATCCGAGTCTACATTGAATGCGGGATGCATTTAAAATATTTGAATTTATGATTTGCAATTAAAGTATAATCTTTATGACGAGACGGGAGTAAACTGGATGGAGACCAGTGATATTATATACACATAGGATATTCTTAAGTGTTATTAGCTAATAATAATAAACTTAGTATTTTATAGCTCCAAAGCTACTATGTTTAATTAGCTGGACGCTGGATATAGAGGGAATTAGGCTCGTAGATAATGCTGCTAAGCGGTGGTATAACACAATATTAACATATTACACCAGTCGGCCTCTACAGAACCACTATACAGGTTATACACCTTTTATTATGGACGAGTTTTCTACGCACGCACAGTAACCGCTGGTAGTTTCTAGCCTCTGCTTCACGTATCCCTTAGTACACTACAAGTGTATACACATTTTAGTTTTATGACTGTGTCTGTATGTATATATTTACTAGTATATTCAACCGCGTTAAAGTAGTTTTGGCGTAAAAGAGTAACAAACATACATCCATAAATCTATACTCACAAACTTTGCATTTATAATATTAGTAGGATGTGTACCTCTTGCGGTTTTGGCAGAGCACGCCGGAATAGCTCACAGATGGTAGATTTTTTCTTACTTACTTGACACTTATCGTCATATTTTGGTCAATTCACACAATATCTTTATAAATTATAGCCTGTGTTATTCTGATGTATAAGCTATATTATTTTAAAGTTTCATTAAAATCCATTCAGCAATGTACGTGAAAGAGTAACAAACATCCATCCATCCATACTTACAAACTTTCGCGTTTATAATATTAGTAGGATTATTTTTTGCAAATTTAAATTCATGACTGGGACTGCAACCGAGGGCTCCTATATACTTCGTAGGGATGTTCGCATGGAAAATGAATAAATATGATCTACTACCGGCGTATATAGCGACATGGCTTCATGATGGTTGTCTGACTACAACTGGGACTGACTGCTTAATGTGCCCTCCGAAGCAAGGAAAACTAATATTAAACCAAAAAAAAAAAATATAACTAACTAAATATTGTACGCCTAAATGCCTAGACATAGCTGAACATAATAAATATTTGTGCCTGTAACAACTTTTGACCTTTGGACCACAATAAAAAGTTATGTATTTGTATTTACCACTTTGTCACCCGTCCATAAATTGAACGCGTGCCTATATAACTTAACTTTGCCGTTCATTGACGGATGGATAAGAGCAGACGGCTATGAGCGTATCTCTAGGCGGTCACCCATCAATAGACTAGCCGAAATTCAACTGTATAAGCCATGTAAAGACTTGCGGATATAACAGCTCAGCCTTGGATAACTACAACAATATATAAAAAATATAGGGGTGATATTATTATTTAATATATTTTTGTGGGAAAATAACTACTGTCCGAATGGTAGTAATTTGCTGACATTCCGATATCAAAACTCTAATTATAGCACATTCAGAGCGTAATTACACTTTTAACAGGAAACTGTGTACGAGTTGTACTCGCGGGTACAGTATACTTATACTTATAGGTATTTATTTCATAGATAAGCTTATCAATTTTAGCATTAATCATTAGTGTCATTTTATAATGCGTTTTTATAAACGTTATATCTTTTTTTGTTAAATAAAAGGTGATAATTATATTTTACGGTTTAAGACATTTATTTCTCAAAAAAGAATACAATTCACTTATTATTGAGAAATACAAGTAATAAGGAACGGACACTAAAACTATAATAGTATAAAATTAAATGTATTGTGTTAGTAATCGCATAAATTAGGTGGTTAGTAAAGATAACTTATATTATAACTTATATAGGGTAGTTTAATTTCCAATTACGATCGACTAGCCAAGTGTGATTTGTCGAAGTACCCATCCTTCCGTTTGTTACGCTATACCGTGGATTATTACCAGAGTAGGCAATGCAACTAATGGTTCCTATTACGTATCGTTATTTGAAAGCAACTGGGTCGTCATGTGCTTTCAAAATGGTTTCGATCAAATTTCAATTATTTTCTGTTTATTTCTGTTGTTAGGAATATTTTATGTATTATATTATAATATATATATTATACACTCACCGGCACGGAATCTTGGCCAAGCGCGTATTTCGCGATAACAAGAGCTTTAAGTGTTTCCTATGAGTATTTATTATGAAGGTTGGTCTAAAAAATGTTTACCTTTAGTTCAAGAGGGTAATTTATCATGTTTGAGTGCAATATGACGTTATTTTTAAGTTTTAGTTGAACCCGGACATTTGAGCGACTAAGTTGCTGTTTTAAATTTGTGTTTTGTGAAAGTTTATTGTTAGGTTGTTCAATTATTGTGATATCGTACTGTTACTTCAATAACTAAAGGTGATTTAATTCCAATAAAAATGCCATTAACACCATCACAGGTTGCACAAGCTGTAGCATTGATCGAACAAGGGCTGACACAGCGAGAAGTTGCTGTTATACTGAATGTACCACGTTCATCGATGCAGTATGCGCTGAAACGATACCAGCAGACAGGCCGCTACTCCCGCAGACCAGGCAGCGGAGGCGTCAGATGCACATCAGCCCGGGATGACCGCTTTATTGTCCTGGAAATTTTGAGAAACCGCTACCTCACCGCTGTTGAGATACGCCAGCGACTCCAGTTCACAAGAGGTGTCAATGTTAGTGAACGTACAGTGAGAAGACGAATGGAGGAAGTGAATTTACAAGCTCGTAGACCAGCACGCGGCCCAGAACTTCTCAGAAGTCACCGAGTAGCTCGACTTCGATTCGCACGAGAACACGCCAACTGGACCCATGAGCAGTGGGCTCGAGTACTGTTCACAGATGAGTGTCGAATCGCTTTACGAGCTCCAGATGGTCGGGAGCGAGTGTGGAGAAGAAGAGGAGAGCGGTTTTTACCCATTACCACCACACAAACTGTTAGTTTTCATGGAGGCTCTATAATGGTTTGGGGAGGAATAAGTTCCGATGCACGTACGGAGTTAGTTATCGTCGATAACCGATTAACGGCAACACGATACATCGAGGAGATTCTTCAGGAACACGTGTTACCATATTCAGGGTTTATTGGATTTGACGAATTCCTCCTAATGCACGATAACGCGCGCCCACACGTTGCACATTGCGTGGAGGAATACCTTACAGAGGTTGGTATTCAAAAATTGCAGTGGCCAGCTCGTAGTCCAGACTTAAATCCAATAGAGCATATCTGGGACAAGCTTAAAAGAAAAATAAAGTCCTCCTCCAACCCGCCTGAAACTCTGAATCAGCTTCAAAATGCAGCACTGACCGCTTGGGAAAGCATACCACAAGTTGAGATCAGAAACATCATCCAAAGTATGCCAGAACGAATGCAAGCTGTTATCGGGGCTAGGGGAGGAAACACCCGATATTAAAATGCAAACACAACGAAGACTTTTTGGTTATTTTTCATCTTGTGTTCTTTTTAAATTGACAGTGTTAAAACCAATATTTTTGTGAAACTGCTTATTTTTTTAAAGATTACTGCTGGTGCATCATTTTTTCAATAACTGAGTTACAAAACCATAAAAAACCCTAATTTAGTGCATAAACCATAAACCATAATATAGTGAAAATTAAATATTTAAATAGAAATTATCGGCAAGTTATTGGTGGCCAAGTTTCCGTGCCGGTGAGTGTATATACATATACACACACACACACTATATATATATATATATATATAGTTCCGTTAAGTTTAAGTATTTATTAATCGGTTTTTTTTATTATTATTATTTTTTTTGTATTTTTTGTATTTTATGTATTTTTTTTTTATATTATGTATTATGTTATTACTATTTCTGAGTTGTATCGCGATACAATATAAGCACCCCAAACACATACACATAATATATAGAAACTTATGATTAAATATATTTGTGTTATTTTATGATAAGGTTTTTTTTTTAATTTTTAAACATATAATTTTATGAGCTTTTCATTAGGTGAAATTTTAATTTCTTTTTAAATAGCGTGAATGATTGAATTTCTTTAATGTCTTTAGGAAGGCGATTGTACATTTGTGCTCCTTCAAATTTTATGTTTCTTTTACCGTATTCAGTCCGTGGTTTGTATAAACATATATTATTAGCGTTTCTTAATTTTTTGGCTTGTATTTGGTTTTTTTTTTGTGAAAGTTATTTGTGAATGCGTGTCTTTAGTTAAGATCTTTCTTATCAAGATACAAGTATGGTATTTATATGTTTGGTTTATATTCATTAGTTTTGTTTTGTTGTATACAAATTCAGTTGGCGTTAGTTAGTTTAGGTGGAATAACAGTTTAATAATTTTATTTTGGCTAATTTGCAATGGTGATATATTAGTTTTGGCGGCAGTGCCCCAGATTTCGATGAGGTAAGTAAGATGGGATTTTACTAGGGAATTGTATATTAAGCGTCTAACACTCTCTGGGAAACATCTGACTGAGCCCCGTAGAATGCCCAATAGTGATGATATTTTTTGACGAATTTTTTCTATGTGCGGTTTCCAAGTGAGGTGGTTGTCTAGGGTAAGTCCGAGATATTTTTCGGATTCAACCTTGTTAATAGGTACGTCGTTAATTAGGAGAACTTGATTATTTACGTATTTTTTGTTTTTGGCGCTAAATATCATATAATTTGTTTTTGCCACATTTATAGTTAGTACGTTTTGCTGGAACCATACAAATAATTTATTAAGGTCTTCTTGGGCTTGCCTAAATATAACATCAATTTGATCTCCGAAATAAAATAGACTAGTGTCATCGGCATACAGGGTAACATCTCCTTTTAAGTCGAGGTCTTTTATGTTGTTCATGCATATTAGGAACAGTAGGGGTCCCAGGATAGATCCCTGGGGAACGCCGTAAGTTATCAGTTCTGGGCTACTTTCTATTTCTCCGATTTTCACTATTTGAGATCTGTTTGAGAGGTACGACTGTATTACGCTGTATGCGAAATCTGTGACGCCAATAGCACGAAGCTTTTGTAGAATCTTTTCGTGACTAATCGTGTCGAAGGCTTTCTTCAAATCTATGAAAATACCAAGTCCTATTTGTTTTTTATCGATCTTGCATTTTATATTCGTGGTGAGATCTATGCAGGCTGACAAAGTATTTGAAAGAGGGCGAAATCCATACTGTTTACTGTAAAGGAAGAATGAATGAAATGAAAAAATGAAATGAAAAGTCATTTATTCCGTTAAAACATTACATTTGTGTGGAATCGTCATTTTTTTTACCCTACCGTGCAGTGTATGACGTGGCAGCTACTGAGAAACACTGCCAGAAAACTCAGTAGGAATCCTTTTTTAAAATATTTATTTCTTACATAAAATTACATTGTATTTAAATGTGTTAATTTAGAGCGACTCAATCCCAAGCTGTTTTGTCACTTAAATAATCAGAAGTTTTGTAGAAAGCCCTGCTACACAATTTGGCTTTTATAACTCTTTTAAACTTATTCATAGACATTTCTCGGATATCATTGGGAAGTTTGTTATAGAATCATATACATTGCCCCATAAAAGAGTTACTTACTTTGTGGAGACGGGTGGTATGTAACACAAAGTTATGCTTATATCTAGTATTTATATTATGAGTATCACTCCTTTTACAGAAGGAGTCTTTATATTTGTGCATATAAATTAGATAGTCATATATATACTGACATGCCACAGTCAGAATGTTAATCTCTTTAAACTTCTCTCTCAAAGATTCTCGCGGACCAAGTTTATATATCGCTCTTACAGCTCTTTTTTGCAATACAAATATGGTGTTAATGTCCGCAGCGCTACCCCAGAGAAGAATTCCATAGGACATTATACTATGAAAATAACTGAAATAAACCATTCTAGCTGTATCCACATCAGTAAGCCGTCTTATAGTTTTAACAGCATATGCAGCAGAACTTAATTTGCCTGATAGTTTTTCTATTTGTGAGCCCCATTGTTGTTTTGAATCAATTGTGATATCCAAGAACACAGTTGACTCAACAGGGGTCAATCCAGCCCCATTAAGCTGTACATTGGTAGCCACCTGTTTCACATTAGGTGTAGAGAATTTGATGACTTTAGTTTTCTTGTCATTTAGCAAAAGATTATTAGCATTAAAGCAATGAACAACTTTAGAGATTGCGTCATTTACTTCGTCAAAATTGCGTAATTGTCGATTTATTTTAAACGTCAATGAAGTATCATCCGCAAACAAAACAATCTCATGTTTATCCCTTACATAGTAGGGTAAGTCATTAATATAGATTAAAAATAAGAATGGGCTGAGAATCGATCCCTGTGGAACGCCCATTACCACTGGGGATCCCGCAGATTTTTTACCATTTATATCGACCTTCAGAATTCTATTGCCCAAGTAAGAAGTCAAAAGTTCGAGAGCCTTGTTCCTGATACCGTAGTGGTGTAGTTTCCTGACAAGAGTGTCATGATGAACACAATCAAATGCTTTGGACAAATCGCAAAAAATACCTAATGCATCCTGCGAGTCCTCCCAAGCCGCGAATATACTTTTTAACAGATTGACTCCTGCATCTATAGTTGAACAACCCTTCGTGAATCCAAACTGTTTCCGATGAAGTAAATTATGTATATTAAAGTGACTGAGCAACTGGCTAAGCATTAGCTTTTCAAAGGGATTAAATATAATGACCACCATAAAATGCTTTGATACCCTCCGTTTTTTAACCAAAAATAGAAACTTAACACCAGAAAAATAAAGTCTAAAAATACAATAGTACTTGCAATTTAAGTCACGACTGCACTTCAAAGTGTATTCGAACACCAAATGTAGTAAATGATCACCAAATCTTAGCGAGCAAATTAATGTGTTATTTCTGCCTAAATAAACCTCTGTGATTGCCACAAAATGTAGGCTTATTACCAAAAAAGTATTATGATGCCATATTGAGTCATGTGTTCGGTTTGCAATACCCTCCCTTTGTTATTAATTAGAAGAGGACTTACTTTTTAATGTTTGTTTGAATAATTTAAAAAAGATGATTAAAAATATTTTGTGACTTTTTTCTTTAATTTTGTGACAGAAACGAATCGCTGCAAAACCGACTTCACGTAGTCGTGTTTGCCCTACCCCTAGAGTGTAATGTAAGCCCGCGTAGGCGCGGAGGGGTGGGGCGGCCCGCGAGCTGCAGGAGTAGGTGGTTTGAAGGCTCGCAGCCGCAGCTGAGGCTGGCCGGCGAAGCCGGCCAGCAAGCCGAAGCTGCGGTGGTGAGCGTTAAAACCATCTGCGACGATAAGCTCGCGTGGGGCCGCCCAAACCCCGCAGCGCCGGAGCCGTGACAGAAACAATGCTTGCTGCATAATAATTATCTTTATATTTAAGTTCTAATTTGATTTAGTTAGTGTGCATAATTAGTGTGCAAGTCAGTATTTTTGATATAACTTTGAAATATTTTGTTAGAAAAAAGGGAATATACAGATATCGATTTAAATACATGCCTTATTATTTACATAAATCGGATAACGAGATATTATTTTTTGCATGTCATTTTAAATTGAAATGTGTTTAATAATTTGGTGTTCATTAACAATTTTTGGGTTAACCATGATTTTTTTGGAGTCAGTTTGCTTAAACAGAATAGCAAGATGTAAATACTTTGGTTATAATTTTACATTAAAATGCTGGTTTAATTTTAGTGATCATTTATTACTTATGGGTTAACAATGATTAATTTGGAGTCATTTTGCTTAAATAGGATAGCAAAATGGTGAAACTTTGGTTATAATTTTACATTAAAATGCGGGTTTCATTTTGGTGATCAATTACTATTTTTGTCTGTTATATGTTACTATATTTGGTGGTAAGTTAAACATAAGCCCTTTTCAAATATTAATGAATGAAGTTAATTGAACTTAAAAATTTGTTAAGACGGTTAAAAATTATTCTTTCAAATATTTTAGACCTTATAGGTAGAACTGAAATGGGTCGGTAATTATTAGGATCAGTTTTTATTCCAGATTTATAGATTGGGGTAACTTTAGCTTGTTTCAGGGAGTCTGGGAAGTAACCGGTCTCAAGGCAGCAATTAATAGTAAAAGTTACAGGTTCTAGTATTAATGGCTTGACGCATTTAAGAGCTTTACAAGAGATACCGCTAAACCTGTTGCTGTGTTCGGGTTTAGCCTATCAATAATTTTACTAACCTCGTCAATCGTGGTGAGCTCAAACTTGGCTAGTCGGCATGGTTCCTTAGTACTTGATTCTGGTACAATATTAATTAATTGATTGTTTTTGTCACTAGTTGGATATTGATTTGGTATTGCATTTGCTAGAGCAGCGCCTACGTTGGCAAATAACGAATTAAAACAATTACAAATATCATATGATTCGGTGTAACAAATCGAATTATATTCAAGTTTATGTGGGATTGTGCTAGTTTTAGTCTTGTTAGTACTTAAAGAATTTATTAGTTGCCACATCTTCAATGGCTTCTTGGTACAGTCCGTAAACGCTTTGTGATAGTATCTACTCTTTGCGTGTTGAACTCTTTCTTGTACTTCTTTTCTCGCTTCGGCTAATTCTTTTTGTATTTTACTAACCAGCTCTTCATCACAATCCTCTGTTGTCATTTGGCTATGCAATAAGTTATTTCTTTTGTTTATAGAATTTATTATGTCTTGGTTGATCCAGTCAGACTTCGGAGGGTTTTGTATTTTTGTTTTCGTTGTTTTGCTTAGTTTGATGGATTCTACCAATGTTTTCTCTAGTTGTTCGTATTTCGCATTCAGGATCTGCGATTGACTGAGTTTAATGGTGTTGTATAGTTTGTTGTAGTTTAAGGCCGTATATGTAATCTTTTTGTATTTTTCTGGTTTATATTTGTGTACTTCTAGGTAAATATGTTTGTGATCAGACATTCCTGAGTTGATAATAGCTAGATGAAATTTATTATCCTTGAGATTGGTCGTGATATGATCGAGTATTGTTTTGGTAGATCTCGTTTCTCTCGTGCAATAAGCGGGGCTTATTTTATTCAGTATTTTGAATCCTGTCTCTTTTAACATAGTCGTATAGGTGGTGGTTGCTTGGTTTTTTTTGAGTAGGTATAATTTAGATCTCCAAATGTGATCACTCGTTTCCGTGTTACTAGTTGCTGTGAAAGGGTATTGATAAATTTTTCGTTATTTGTTCGCTCAGGCTTATAGATGGCACCAATGTCTAGGCAAAATTTGTTAAGATGTATCCATAAGAAGTGGTTGTCATCTTCCTGTAGCTCTTCTATAATATTGTGTTTAATGGTATTATGTGCATATATGGAGACTCCACCTCCTCTCCCATTGCTTCGGTAGTTATAATAATGAGTATATCCATCTATTCTTAAGCTTTGTGCCTCAGAGTCACTTTTTATCCATGTTTCAGAGAGTATTATTAAATGTATTTTACACGCAAAGGTATTACAACTCGGCCGCCTGTATGATGAGCTGATGTCCCTTTTTACCATCGGATCTTATACGGTACCGGTAGGGTATCAACTGTCATGTGTGTGCTTTGGCAATATTTATCTGCTCGTCCTACCTACCTCTGAAACCTATGCTCTTGGCGGTATAGCTTTAATCGCTGATAAATAAGGATAGGGAAATTCATATGGGAATGAATCTAAGGCTTTATGAAGATGCTTTTTATCTTGACTTTTGACCTTATGCTCAGTAAATAACTAATAAGGTTTATTAATAATACTTGTAATTAATAATCCCATGATTTGTATACCTGTATAGTTACGTCCACTAGAAATAGATGCTCAGATCAACAATTGAACTTACTGATAAATTGTTAATTTATTCAGTACCTAACTGAGCGACCTAGGTCCGCTCGTTTTGTTCATAAAGCTATTACTCGCGAATTTAGTTTCCCTGACATACCTCTAAATCTTTTGGGAGCAACAAAAAGAACACAAGCTAGATATCTTTTTGTTGCTCCCAAAATATTTAGAAACACGATAATAGTGTAGGATATTTATTCTGTTTATGCTATAATTTGTTATGAATGATTTATATAGGTATACACCACTTGTGAAACCAGTTTGAAAAAATAGAAAATATATTTTTTGTACCCCATACGAGTAGCTACACCAATTCGTCAGTTGATCGTTATTATTGTAAGGGGATTTGTTTTTGTGTATTTTGCATGTTGTTCTCATAATATGGCAATTAAGATCCTTATCTTATGTCTACTACTTTTGTTATACGTACCTTGTATATACAAATAAATCATTTATTTTCGTAAGTTTACAGATTTGCTAATAAATACAATGTTTGCGAGATCAAACAATGTTGCAGAGATCTGTGCACAAAATATGGACTCTGTCTCTTAAACTCCTTTTACTATTATTTATATTACGCACACACGTATTTTCCTTGACTTTCTAATGAGTCATGAGACGAGAGCTCTGATGGTTTCGGCAATATTCTGAATGATATCGTAATAACATTTGTATTAAATACTATTAATAATCGGCGACTCACTTAACCTTGCGGTCATTCTACAAATGGGCGCCAGCGGAAGTGTGAGTTATCGATGTAGACTACAATAAATGGATAGCGCTCATTAAGTCACCCCCGAAGCCTATTAGGTTGCACAATAGTAATCTCTGCCCGCGTTAGTTACAACATGGGTGTTGCACGCGTGGCAGGCCATGGAAACTTCAGGTCGGCTGTTTCATTGTTTGTTGACTAAATAGTATCAAGAAGGTCTTTCCAGGAATAGAATTGTTGGGTGTTGATTGGTAATTTAATTGGATAAACGCTCCCCTAATAGGTGTTACCTAGAATGTAGGGTGTCCTGAAGCGTGGTGCTGGTGCCTGGTGCTACATCCCGGTAAGCTCCGCGTGGCGGCTATCGATCGGCTGCACCGCTCCCGAAGGGCGGGCGGGGGGGCGCCTCCGCGCAGTACCCCGCCCGGTGCCGGGATGTCCTTGTTACTAATGCTCCCTATGAACATTGAGTACACACTTGACATATTTTGTTTCTTTTCGTTTGTTTTCAAAAGATAACGCACTGGAGAAATTAATTCCTGTATCGTACTTTATAAACAAACGAATCACGGGCACAGATCACATCCAAATCGGTATACATATATTATAGTTTGCTAAGTTGATAGTTGAGACTCACACACAACGATAGGACAGTTTTTAAAACAAGTTTTTAATGGGCTTTCCTGTAATGGAAAAATGTCAAAAATATCTTCTGGTGTACAACAAATTGAAGAAGCTGCTTTATGTCTCAAGTAGCTGAGTTTCTTAACGTTTATACATTTATTGTGCCTCCATTGTAGTTTTTATTTATGTCTTATAAATAAAAACTTACGCAACTTACGCAGTTTAATGCAATATATCTCGATAATAGAACCTATACTAAACTGTTATTAAATTGTTTTAGAGGTAGCCAACAACATTGTCTACATCTGGTACACATTTAAAAACAGTAAATTCAATTCATATATATATAACAATATTATAACTAAAACTACATAATATATAATTATACGCCAAAGTCGCCCAGAATTGCTTCAAATTTTGGGTGGGTTCGAATTGTCAGCTGATGTCTACATGGTGAGACATAGTGAAATAAAACTAGTTTTAGAAATAGGAAAATTTTTTGGGCTCCCCATACAAAATGCATCAGTTGATCGCTATTCTTGTATGGGAAGTTAATCTTGTTTTTGTGTAATTTGCATGTTCATGTGCCACAAGTTCAGGGACCCAGGCAAATTAAACTCCGTAAGTTACGTCCACTATTTCAATTACACGTTGTATATTGTTGAGGGTAGCCAGACGTTGGTATCATGAAATAGATCAATGCGCTCACGAGTCCTATCTTTGAATTGAACCGAACAAAGGGTGGATTGTGTTGCAAACAAAGGCAGCCATAATTACGTCCCTCTCCTATTCCCCCGCCCGCCCTAGACACTCCCTCAGCAACAGGTATAAGGATTTGGACAGTGCGATGACCTCGGAGAAAGACACCTAAAATATAATATAATTAGTATAATTGCTTGTAATATTATATCTTATCATCGATCTGTTGTTGAAACAAATAATTCTTGGATAAAATTTTTATTATCAGCATTTATCAGTACTTTTTTTTATATCCGATTAATAAATATCTATAAATTGATTGATGACTGTTTAAAAAGAAATATGTTGTTTATTATGTACGAAGTCAAACATAATCATATAATTTTGATTGTTTCGTATCTCCCGTATGGTCTAGTGGCTAGGATACCTGGCTTTCACCCAGGAGGCTCTGGTTCGATTCCCGGTACGGGAAGTACCTTTTTGCCGTTTTTTTTTCCACAAAAAATATTTTATTATAACATTGTTTTATAAATTTTCCGAAGTTATAAAAAGTTCTTATGGTGCGATTCTGTCGGAATGGCCATCATGCGGCTTCACGTACTATTGCTTTGAAATTTGAAATAGTTCGGCTTCGTCCAAACCTATTTAAGTAGCTGTATTTATGTTTCGATTGTGAGTTTTAGCTTTCTTTGAAATTCTCGTGTTTGAGGTTTTCTTATTCGCGTTGGATGCTCTCGCCTCTCGAGTATCGAGCATGAATAGAGAGTGCTTGAGAGTGGCCTTTTGCAACAATATCTCGATATAATGAGCGGCTCGACTCGCTACGAGACTCTTCAGTGCCTACTTACATCTTTTTATGTTTTATTTAAGTGGTTCTTAACATAATTGGGGATTCTGCGACAAAAAATTACGATCAAAATTAAAATATTTAGGTACGTGGTAAAATGGTAGGATAGTTAAGTTAGTTAGTTATAGTTATCCGCTATTTCTGAGTTGCATACTTCTCGTAAGCTTAGTATTGTTTTAGCGGCTCCGAAATCGGATTTAGTCATTTTATATCAATTACGTTTGTTCGGAAGAACTTTTTCACAGACTTTTCCATGATCATCATTCGCTTGCTTAGGAACACGAACTTAAGGAATTTTTAGGAAATTCTTGCAAATTTGAAGGTCCACACCGACCGGTTTAGACTGCGTTGGTTGTTTGTTACGTAATGAATGACTTTATGTTTAATTTCTTAACGAAGATTGTATTCAACTCCTATCAAAATGAATTATCGTATTTATTTGTATTAGTACCTCCTTTCGTGGGTCTATTGGAAGACATTTCTTTAGAAATAAGTAAGTAGTATATTTTTGTATTTTGATTTTAAGTTTATAATGATAGTTTTAGTTTGTACCTAGTTTAAATCAATTTCCAATATTTATATCAGTATTGTTTTTTAATCGAAATTGTGATAAAGTAATTTTACAGGGTACATTAGTGATTGAAAGTCAAATTATTTTCTGAAAAAGAAAAAATAGTAGTAGCTTTATGCTCTTTTATTTTTCTTTATGTTTAATTTTGTATACATAAATAAGAAATAAAGAAATACTTTAAAGATTAACTTTTTGCCTCAATGTATTTAATATTTCTGGGTAGAGGTGGAAACACCCTTTCCTCCTTTACCCCAAGAGACACGAGACAGCGAATAAGTGGTGTAAGTTTATCCCTGGTACTGTACACAACAGCAGTTTTATGAAATTAATTATGTGCCCGTTGGCCTCAAGTACAAACAAAATAATACTATTGATTGAGTCAACAATAACATCAGATTGAAAATAGCACGTAAATTGTATTGACCGAACCGTTTCGTAATAGCAGCGGCTTTTATTCAGATCGAGTTCACAAACTTAGTTGTTGTCTGAAAAGTGGATAATCAAATGAAACGGCTAGTTACATCACCGCCGTCTGTTATAAACTGCTAAGTGTCCAAATTCAAGGTTTCCTATAATTGGAAGTCTGCGTTTTAGCGGTTCGATCAGTTTGCTAACCGTTTACAATAGCCCGGAACTGTATTGCGGATGCAGTTTTATACACAGATATTTTAAACCTCTGTTCGGCCGCAAATGAGATAATACTTAATACTCTGGTACTTTGACTTAAAAAAAAAATCAAATCAATACAATTGATTTGATTTTTTTTATTGTGATTAATGTATAACAAGGCAAACGCTGAAGCAGGTCACCTGATGGTATTGGATCACCGCTGGACACTTTTAACACAAGAACCGACCTTATTCATTGGTAGGTATATAGTTTTTGCTGTTACCTTACCATCTCTGGCGTTGCTACGCCAAAGAGTGTGCAATTAATTCGGGCCGTAGTTGAAGCTCTCCTAGCGCAATCAAGTTTTTACAGCGAGATGTGAATTATCGCGTTAGTCACGGTCGTCGGTGGGGTGCCGTTGCAGTGCCATAACGGTGCGGTGCAGGTGATGTGGCGAGGCATTCGTATCAAGGCTCCCATTACAACAATCTTGTACGGTTCTAAATAATTATCAAGCTTCTATACGTTCTTATGCTATTCCAGATATTGAAATATCATAAATTTTAATATTTCTGTTGCTATGGAAATTTATTTTACGGTATATTTCCAGATGCGTTAGACGTCAAATAAGAGATTACATGAAACCGCCTACTACATATATCAGTGCAACATGGATGCCATTATAGCAAATAAACGTACAGTTTCCAAATTTATAAAAGCGCACAATCAGAATACCTTGGATCGGGCTTAGGTATACAAGTTACTAAAGCCCGCTGCTCCGCAAACAAACGTGACCAACGTGGCAACCAGGGTCTTGTAGCTAAATCGCTAGGAACACAGATTATACACTCCTACAATATTACATTGCGCTAAATCCCATAGTACGAGGCGCTTTCCACTTACCTAACAGTCACTCTTTCCCTTTATGAGCTATAAACCTATGCTATGGATGGCCAGACACGACAGTGAAAATAGCATTTTGATTTCCTTTTCGCTTATTCAAACGGGCATTCAAACTAAGGGGCATAAACAAGGTGCGCCCAGTACACCAATAAGAGATATAAGTATTTGTTGGAAATTATTACAATTGTCCTGTGTTACAACACAGATCACTCTAATGTGCCAGCTTTTCGAAGCGAGCGTCTATGTATATTCATCATTATTTATCAGGGCAGATTCTTTGGGGCAGTCATTGATGTCATAGTTGTATAAGCCAGCTGTCCAGGACATACCTGTCATGACTGAACAATATTTTTATCGAGCGATATGTGTTAAATGCTAAACGACAAACCCTAAAAATGACGGAGACCCTTAATGCATTTAATGAAAACTGAGGTAGCTTTCTACGCCTAAGGTTAACCTAGATTAGATTCTAAACCCAGCTTCAGTGTGCGCTACATAGAGTGCTTTTTATCGACTGCAGTGCAACGAACTTCGCATACATAATTTAAAATTATACGACCTCATCCATCAATAACAAGCGACACAGCGAGACTTGTCGTTTACGGGAGAATATTCAAAGTCAATTTGTTTTTTATAAAAGTAGGTTCATAATTGATGTCGAATGATTGCATTGGGTAACTTAACAACACATTACAGCACTGAATGTACGCATGCCAGCAGTTGTCGTGGCCAGCAGAGCGCAACGCACGCGCACGGCCAAGGTTCCCCAAATCATACGCACTTCGTGTGCATATCCGCTTTTGTTTGTTGTTACTGTTGCGTTCTGCAACATTTAGCTTTGTTATAATTCTAAGTATATGGTTCACTTTTGTTTGTGCGAAATCCTCATTAGCTCACGAACGGAAACCACAAAGGAAATTAAATGTGTCGTTATACGTTGTGGTTCAACAGTAAATATCACTGACCTTAGGCTACCTACAACAAATATGTATTAATTTAAATCAATTCAGCGAATACAAACAAAAAGCTTTTACCACACTTTGCGGTGTTCACAATATTTTTCCAAGAACGCGAGAATGTTACTAACTTATTCATGCAATATACAAGCACCGGGTTTGTACGCGAAGTGGGTGTAAGGTAAAAATGTAGGCCACTCCGTAAAATACAAACTTACTATAAATATATAAATTTTCTAGCGCTTCAGTTGCCGATGTTTCTGGGCGAAAATGGTAATATATATTTTACTGAACTGAACCTTAGCTTGCCTGTCGGTTAGAGGGATTGCCTACATTGCGGCTGAAGTATATCGGTCTGGAGAGCTGGAGATAACAGCCTCAAAACAGATCTGTCGGAAGACATTTTCATTTTTGCAAAGCTTAAGATTTGTCCTAATTCATGCACGTAATTCCTCGTGAGGTTTTTATGCGGGATTTTGAAACACCATTTCCACATCACACAGTCTATTTGAATGACAGCCCTAGAAGAGTACGGGTGAAGAATTTATCTGATGTGAAGAGTGTTGACCCGGTGCCAGGTGGCTGGGCGTCATCGGCGCGGATACGAATACCGTACTACTATTTGTCGCCAAGCAGTCTCTAACATACAGTTATCCGAAATCTATTTATTTTAAAAATCCGCACATAAATGTTACAAAGTAAATATGTAAAAGAAACTGTTAAATATTTTTGCCTACGCAAGAAATTGTTTATGTCTTGATTACGCCTTGTTATTGAAAAATAATATCTAATTTGATGTAAAAAATACAAAAAGATTTGGGCTCGTCCGGGATTTGAACCCGGGACCTCTCGCACCCTAAGCGAAAATCATACCCCTAGACCAACGAGCCGGTATCAATGGTATCGAAATAATAAACCAAATTCTGCGGTAGGCACCCGTTATCGATAGTGTTGTACTAAAGATAAACAAAAAGAAACGAAACATTGAGCACCACGACACGCAGTTATAAATTATATCTATAAACATCAAAGTGGGACAAGTCGCTTGATTAAATTGATCATAACAGTACATTCGTTCCGAGACTAATAAATTGGTGTAGCTAAACAAGTGGCCGTTGTTTCTGTCTGTTGGTATTTATAAACCTTGTGGTGTTTATTTTAAGGCGTAGAATCGTACTGCATGTCTGTCGCAGGGCTACCTAACTAATTCTCTCACGCTTGATGAGATGCAATTGAAGGAACGTTACCCAGTAAATTCTAATTTTAGAATTATGTCGCGCCTGTAAGATAGTACTGCAACATCAGTTTTATAAACATTAGCCATAGGCTTATTCAGTGGTCAAGAAGAAAAAACGGCCTGCGGTATATCTAATCTCATTTTGAACAAATGTGCACAGAAAAGAAATCTACCTTACAACTAATAACAGCATTTTTACTCAAATTGGGTTTTGTGGCAGTGGGTTCGGAACACAAATTTTTTATAATAATAATAATATCTAGGGACAATGTCACTACTACAACTAAGCAAAGCTTGTACTATGGGTACCAGGCGACGATATACATACTTATATAGATAGATAAATACTTAAATACATAGAAAACATCCATGACTCAGAAACAAATATTCGTGCTCATCACACAAATATTTGCATATACCAGGATTCGAACCCAGGACCACCAGCTTCGTAGGCAGGAGCACTACCAACTAGGCTATTGTCCGTCAATTAAGTCCGAATAGAACTTAGTGAGCTTTGTTTAACTGTATCCATCATATAAAAATATAACTAGGTAGGATCAATCGTCTTAGTTTTGTTGTTGTTACAGGGGTCATTATCAGCATTAAAAATTGTTCAAAAACAACGTATAAGGGCAGCCCTACCAGCTACTTAGACTTATGAGCTTGAGATGTCCGTAAGATAAAATCTTACAGCTTCCAGTAATATAAGAGCCATCGCTATACGAACCTGCTTTCTTGAGTGCTAATAATGGACGTTTTATTTCTTATCTAGTTTTGTTTATTACGTAATACGAAAAACATATTTGCTTTTGTAGAAAAGCAGAGGCGCTCATACCTATTGCCCTCACCAGGCCGTTAACGCTCGGCGAGGTTAACCACCTACTCTTGGCAACTGGAGAAGTGGTTTAATTTGGAGCCGGTCCAGTCTGTATTCATTAGACAAGATCCGTTAACCCAATCAGTTATGGCTTGAATAGTAACTCTGATGATAAGGTAACTGCAGCCCATACGAATCACACTAATATTATAAACGCGAAAGTTTGTGAATGTGTATGTTTCTTACTTCTTCACGTATAAACGGATAGAGCGATTTTAATAAAATTTGGTATGGAGTTGGCTGACAACCTGGATTAACATATAGGCTATTTTAATTTATAAAGTTTAACAGGGGTAAAACCGCGGGGCACTGCTAGTAATTAATAAGACTAAACTTGACTTTGCTGTTTTAAAAAGGTAGAACACGTGCTTTTGGAGTGTATATATATGATTATTATAAGCATTCGGTTAGAACAAAATCTATATCGGATCATCTCGGAAGCATAGCTCTGCTTGAGAGTGTAACAGTGCGGTGGGAAGTTCCGCGTAGAATAGTGGTCCGTCAAAAGAACGGGGAAAGAGGTATTTGATTAGAGTTCGTCGCATTCGCCGTCAAACAATCTGAAGAAGACACATTCGTGACTACATCACTGATAAGCAACATCCAGTTTCAGCTAATTAATAGGAAAACCATTGTATCCGTATATAATATTAGGTATACATATATTGTATTTATATACACAAATCAATAGCATGTATATACCTATGTAGAAATAGTATGTATTATTATGGTATACTAGTGTTTATGTATATAATAAAACCATAATTATATTTGTCAATTTTAGTGCACCTACCTTAGTCTTTCTGCACCATCCAAAGGTTGACTGGTAGATAATGCCTATGGCATTAAGTCCGCCTATGTACAATATTATTTGTGCTTAAGTTTTAAATAAATAAACCGGCAATGTGAGGCTGTTGATCCAGATTTTGCAGTTTACTGCTCGTTGGGTCATTATCATCAATCATCCTTCGAGCTTCATCTACGTAATGAGTCCAAAGTAACAAGTTGACACTTGGCTGAGATCTAGTATTTTATACTTCTTTTTTATGATGTTCCCAGGCATCGTGACGGTGAGCGGCGGCTACGTGTACCTGCAGCCCGTGAGCAAGGAGTGGCGCACGCTGCTGGCGCACTACGCGGGCCCCACCGCGATCGTCGTGGTCGCGGTCCTCATCATTGCTATTCTGCCTCTGGCCGGGTGGGTACCGAACATTACGATGGATCGTTATTTATCTGTACGGACATCCAAACATCATCATCATCATCATCATCATGTTAGCCAAAGTACGTCCACTGCGGGGCAAAAGCCTCCCCAAAGAATAGGGGATATTCCATAATCGCCACGCTTGGCAGACGGGTTGGCGATCGCAGTTTCATAGTCATAGTTCACAGAAAAACGCTGCCCGTTCTCCCCTCAGACGATTTTAAGGCAACCCACGGGATGAGTGGGGTAATATATTCTATGACGTCACCACAAAGCAGACATCTAAACATGCATATACTTATTTACGTACTTATACCAAGTGATATTTATTTTTAAGTTGAATAGTTTTAAATGTATGATGTTTATATAAATTTTCATTTTCGTTCAAACGGGGGGCAGATAAACTCATTTGCCCCGTGCGTGTACACCGATTACTCTGGCGTTTGAGTACCGATATTGCTCACTCTTCTTCTATTCGATCGAATGAGTATATTTACGAGGTGGTTCCGTAAAACATTTCGAATTCTTAGGATTCATGGAAATTAAATTAAGTCAATCATGGCGAGCGCGATGCAATAGATAATCTCAAACGAAATAAAATATAATTATTTATAAAAAAAAGACTCACTTTTAAACCAACCAAAAAGGTATAAAATAATTGCCCTTATGTTATTAAGTTGTTTAGTATCGAACACTTGTTATTTTTACCTGTCTTTTGTACGTTTACTTGTTATGCGGCTTCTAGTATAAAGTTATAGTTCTTCTAGTATATATCCCACGCTGACACGGTGGAATCTATTATTACGAAGTAGCGCTTTTATAGAACGTATGTGCATATGTTATCGTGTTTGCAGTTTGTTCTGGTGCTGCTGCTACTGGTGCCGCGTGGGGCGGCGACGGCGGCCTTTCGACCGCAAGTACGACGCGTGCCTCAAGGGCATGCTGGCCATCGTGCTCATCGCGCTGCTCACGCTATTCCTGTACGTATGCGGCACGCCGGCGGCACGCGCGGCCGTGCCCCGCCAGTACCGAGCAATGTCTGCCGCAGGTTCGGCGTGGTGTGCGCCTTCGCCACGGACTCGCAGGTGGAGAGCGGCGGCGCGGACGCGGCGCAGTCGCTGCGCGCCGGCATGCGCGACGCGCGCACCTTCCTCAACGCCACGCAGGCGCACGCGCACCACCTGCTCGTCACCAACTACCGCGAGCTGGAGACCGAGCTCGCCGCCATGCTCAGCAGTGAGTGCGCCCACACGTGCATGTCTAGCGGTGCCCGACCTCGTACTGATTGTAATGTAATCCCAGGTCTAGGCGTGAGGGTGACGATGAAGCTGGCCGAGTTCTCGCACGCCGTGTCTGTGACGACGCTGTACAACATCGTGCAGCAGCTGGACGAGGTCCGCGCCGACCTGGGCAAAGTGCACAACCTCACCGCCGAGCTGCGCCTGCGCGCCGAGGCTCTCAACTCTGGTACGCCTGCATATGCCATTTTGCTCCATCGTCCAATAATAGCTAATACCCTTACGGAAGATATATCTATTGACTTTATTCTATAAAGATGGCTGACAAATATGTTCTCAGTTGCATTTGAAAGGTCATTTATAATACCGTACTCTACAATGTTATACCATTTCCCATAAAACGTAAATCTAAATGGACAACTGGGATACACCCCGGCAAATGAATGCGGAAAATTTTATAAAACAAAACAACAGATTAATATTTTCAAGTTTAGCGACCGCGACGATCTCCGTAATCAAGAAACACAGTTCAAACTTGTTCAATAAAGTTTACAAGTATGACATAGACTTGAATATACAATGTTATTGTTACAGTTTATGTCCATGCAAGTCCGTTTGTAAATAGTATTGTTCGGCGTCGGCAGGTTTGCGCAAAGTGAAGCACGAGCTGCTGCAGACGCTGTCCAAGTGCAACCAGCCCAAGTGCCACGTGCTGCAGCAGAAGTACAACATCGGCAAGCTGGACACCGAGATACAGTACAGCCAGGTAACGTTAACTAAACTAACCTATTTCAGAACTGTGCAAAATTAACCATTCAAAACAGAGCCATCATCATCATATCAGCCGTAAGACGTCCACTGCTGGACAAAGCCCCCCCCAAAGATCCATAATTTGGGGGCGGGGATATGCCATAATCGTCACGCTTGGCAGACGGGTTGGCGATCGCAGTAAGATAGACATGGTACTCAGGAGAACGCTGCTGCCTGTTCTCTGGTATATATATTCCCTCGGGTAGAGTTCTAGGTCCCCCCACGGGATGAGAGGGGGTGGCGATATTCTTTATGGCCGTCAGCCACACAGCCAAAACAGAGTAAAAGCGTATTATGTTAAGATGTCGATGCTGCGCTCGATCATTCCTCATTGACCCGGATCGTCGTCTCTTGTGATTAAGTTATTAGGCGAATAAAGATTGCACCAGTGTTAATGAACACCCTTGTGCAGTAATGGATACATTCGTGCGGTATAATATGGAGGAGTTCATAGCGAACCGCTCTCACTGGTCCTAAGGGTACGCGGTCAGATAGCTGGGTGACCGCCGAAGTGCTTTTATATCTGAGAGTCTCAGTCCTTCGGAGGGCATGTTAAGTTATCGGTTCCGGTTGTAGACGTTAATTTTTTTAATTAATTAGAATTCTGACATTACGATAACCGCTGCCCATACGATAAAAAGTAGGTATGTAAAGAGTACCTTGCAAGATATTTAGAGCAATTAGTTGGACTTATTGCAAGCGCCTGATAATAGTCGCTGTACTTAGATATATATGTAACTTGTTGCCTCACATTTATACTCGTAACGATAATATTATATTGACAAACGAGGCTTTGTACTCAATTGGAACTATAGGAATTATCGCCTTCTATGACCCGTATAGTCATACTATGTGTAGCACATATACATATATCAATATCAATGTCTCGCTGGTCTAGTGGTAGCGCGTTCAACCGCAGATAACAAGGTCGGACCATGAGAGTGATGAGGATAGAAAGTGCCCCTACGTTTACACACACACACATTCGGCCCTGTTATATGTCCCTTACCCTATAATGTCATATTACAGGCTACGGGAGACACATCTGCAACTGGTCTCCATTAAGACTGGGCGTGGGCCGTGGTCGAAATTCGGTCAGGAGGATATTATTCTTAGACCAATTTAAAAAAAGCGAATGGAATTAGTGAGGATTAGACAACTACCGCCATTATTTTAACATACTTAATACTCAAAAAAACAAAATAGGTAGGTATATTAGCAATATGGTACCTTAAATTGTCATGTTGTGAAGATTGGTAAACATAAAAAATGTTTTCATACATGCTTCATTAAATAACATGCAATCCCAGCCATTATCACTGCCCAAGTTGCCTTGGCAATATAATGGTTCATCATCATCATCATCATTTGTCCCCACTAATATGCTAGTGGGTATGGTTTCCGCACTTAGCAATTTAGTGGTTTATTCGAGACGGTACAATCGACACCACTAAACTAATTTATATGTTATTTTATTTTATTTTATTTTATTTTATGTTATAACATCTCTCTCTAATATAGCTCCTGGGAAGAGAACATCCGTACATAGAACTATCAAATGACTAATATTGTGTAGTAATACGTCGACAGGTTCTAACGTGTCGCTAATTTGCACTCAGTATTTTCGCCAAAATTAAAATTATCACAATTAGAGATACCATATAATTTTCACAAGCACTATGTGCGATAGAAACGCAATGATATTACAATTAATGTATGTAGTTGGTGTAGTATGGAACCCGGTCAATGTTGTTGTAGGTGAACATAACACGTACGTATTTGATAACATTATGCATTATTTCACGCTCACCTGGACAGATGCTCGACAAATATTTCCCTACTGTAAGTATTCAATTGTAATGCTCCTTTCTTTCTACTTACACAATTACAACAAAACAGTAGTTATTGATCGATTAATCGATATAAGGTTTTTGTTTATTTAAGTTTGGACAGGGTGTGTCGTAGATTCTCGACATGCAAAATCATTTATTTTTAAGATTACTCACTCAGTACGGACGTTATAATAATACATTATCATTTATGTGTTGTTATCCAACTTTGAAAGGAAAAATGGACTATATATTGTAATTAAAATAAAGAACGAAACTGACCAATCGCAACTGAGCGTATTACATATTTTAATACGTAAGCGACCTATTCATTTGCCTAAAATTTATTTCTACATTGTCATTCTGTCATCACAAGTATATACCCAAGTGCTGAATGCTGCTTTATTGATACTCTGTGAGTATATAATGGCTGACTCACAAAGTATGAATAAAGCCCTTTTTCTTTGCTTATTCCTGTTTTATACTTTAAGTTTGTAAACTGAATTATTTCCCTCCTAACTGCATAATTAAGTACCCAATGCTCACTGCTACTTGTCTGTGTCCCAGTCATCGATGAACGGTTATTATAATACCTAGTACGGACCGACATTACCACACGATACATTAAGTGACGTCAGGTCGGTATAAAGTAATGGGTGTCCGCACTCCTCCCACAACAAGCTAGTCGGTTACTGAGGCAGTCGTATCGTCTTTGATGATAAACATGTAGGTACAAATATGTATGAATGTGGTACAGATGCCGGACGTGACCGCGCTGCTGCGCAACGTGTCCGCGCTGCTGGACGACCACATCCAGGACGACGTGGAGGCCGGGCACAAGGTGTTGCGCGACATCAAGCTCAAAGTGCAGCAGTCCGTCGAAAACAGCATTCCGGACATTACGCAAAATATTAGGAAAATAGGTTCGTTAGTGTATAAGTTCAACCGTTATCTCTCTGACTGAAATTATCTAGAGCTCTTTAAATAAAATATTTCTTTTAAATGGGCAGTTAACAAATGTTTGCATACCTTTATTAACTATTTAAAGAATACATGTTTAGACACGCTATCTCTTGCTCTTTCATAAACAGAATGACTTCTACTTGATTGATGCAGGGGTGGAGTTGGAAGGCGTGGCGGCCAGTATCACGCAGCAGGCCGAGAGTGTGAGCCAGACCATCGAGCAGAAGTCTTGGACCGCCGACACGCTGCAGCGGTACTACGAGCAGTACGGGCCCTACCGCCGCTACGTGGGGCTCGCCGCCGCCACCGCGCTGTTACTGGTAAGTGTAAGTGTACCGCCGACACGCTGCAGCGGTACTACGAGCAGTACGGGCCCTACCGCCGCTACGTGGGGCTCGCCGCCGCCACCGCGCTGTTACTGGTAAGTGTAAGTGTACCGCCGACACGCTGCGGCGGTACTACGAGCAGTACGGGCCCTACCGCCGCTACGTGGGGCTCGCCGCCGCCACCGCGCTGTTACTGGTAAGTGTAAGTGTACCGCCGACACGCTGCAGCGGTACTACGAGCAGTACGGGCCCTACCGCCGCTACGTGGGGCTCGCCGCCGCCACCGCGCTGTTACTGGTAAGTGTAAGTGTACCGCCGACACGCTGCAGCGGTACTACGAGCAGTACGGGCCCTACCGCCGCTACGTGGGGCTCGCCGCCGCCACCGCGCTGTTACTGGTAAGTGTAAGTGTACCGCCGACACGCTGCAGCGGTACTACGAGCAGTACGGGCCCTACCGCCGCTACGTGGGGCTCGCCGCCGCCACCGCGCTGTTACTGGTAAGTGTAAGTGTACCGCCGACACGCTGCAGCGGTACTACGAGCAGTACGGGCCCTACCGCCGCTACGTGGGGCTCGCCGCCGCCACCGCGCTGTTACTGGTAAGTGTAAGTGTACCGCCGACACGCTGCAGCGGTACTACGAGCAGTACGGGCCCTACCGCCGCTACGTGGGGCTCGCCGCCGCCACCGCGCTGTTACTGGTAAGTGTAAGTGTACCGCCGACACGCTGCAGCGGTACTACGAGTAGTAACGAATGTTTTTGGTACATCTTGACAACAAAATTTAAAGGTAAGACACCTTTTTTGCCAGGATGTACTGCTGAACTCTGTCATTTAATTGTTTCTGCCTATTGTAGTACTACGCTTTCTACGGCGTAGCAAATGTGTAAACGCACATGTGTGGTAACAGTAAATGTTTTTGTGCAGATAATGTCCATGCTGGTGTGGGGACTGATGTGCGGCGTGTGCGGCAAGCGGCCCGACGTGTACGGCGCCAGCGACTGCTGCAACAAGGGCGCGGGCTCCAAGAGCTTGCTGTGGTGGGTTTGTGATTCTTTTATTGCCATTAAAGCCACAGAATCAATTTGCAACTCGGTTACGCAATTAAGCTTCATAAAAATATGGGCAACATTAGTTGCTTAGAGTTATTTCGATAATAAGTTGTCTAACTTTATTTGATTGAAAACTACAATTATCACACTTGAAACTTCAAAAGCTCCACAAATTTAGATTATATTTTTAAGGTAAAGGTAGACAATTTCTCATTCTCTAAACATCCTGAACGACAAAATAGTAGACTTCATGAATGATCCCTCCGTGTCTAGTGTAGTGTGTGCATGTCCACAGCGCCATGGGCTTCATGTTCCCGCTGGGCGCGCTGGTGACGGCGGCGCTGCTGGCGTACTTCCTGGCCGGCGTGGCGGCGCAGCGCTTCGTCTGCGACCCGCTCACGTGAGTATAATGAGCCGGCTGTCCATAGCGCCTTGGGCGTCATGTTCCCGCTGGGCGCGCTGGTGACGGCGGCGCTGCTGGCGTACTTCCTGGCCGGCGTGGCGGCGCAGCGCTTCGTCTGCGACCCGCTCACGTGAGTATAATGAGCCGGCTGTCCATAGCGCCTTGGGCGTCATGTTCCCGCTGGGCGCGCTGGTGACGGCGGCGCTGCTGGCGTACTTCCTGGCCGGCGTGGCGGCGCAGCGCTTCGTCTGCGACCCGCTCACGTGAGTATAATGAGCCGGCTGTCCATAGCGCCTTGGGCGTCATGTTCCCGCTGGGCGCGCTGGTGACGGCGGCGCTGCTGGCGTACTTCCTGGCCGGCGTGGCGGCGCAGCGCTTCGTCTGCGACCCGCTCACGTGAGTATAATGAGCCGGCTGTCCATAGCGCCTTGGGCGTCATGTTCCCGCTGGGCGCGCTGGTGACGGCGGCGCTGCTGGCGTACTTCCTGGCCGGCGTGGCGGCGCAGCGCTTCGTCTGCGACCCGCTCACGTGAGTATAATGAGCCGGCTGTCCATAGCGCCTTGGGCGTCATGTTCCCGCTGGGCGCGCTGGTGACGGCGGCGCTGCTGGCGTACTTCCTGGCCGGCGTGGCGGCGCAGCGCTTCGTCTGCGACCCGCTCACGTGAGTATAATGAGCCGGCTGTCCATAGCGCCTTGGGCGTCATGTTCCCGCTGGGCGCGCTGGTGACGGCGGCGCTGCTGGCGTACTTCCTGGCCGGCGTGGCGGCGCAGCGCTTCGTCTGCGACCCGCTCACGTGAGTATAATGAGCCGGCTGTCCATAGCGCCTTGGGCGTCATGTTCCCGCTGGCGTACTTGGTGCGATACTTGGGCCTACATCTGGACAAACCTCTTACCTGGCAGAAACCAATTTTCACCAAGAAAAAGCAACTCAGTATTAAACTGAGAAATCTTCTAGCTTATAAAGGTTATTTCAACAAGGACGAGCCGATGTTGAAATTGAATAAAATGGTGATTTGGCATCAATGACTGAACAAAAAACAATAGATTTGACAGATGTCACAAAAATTATATGGCTGCCACAAACTGTTAACATCGGCCCGTCCATGTTGAAAGACCCTTTATGTAAATCTCGGCTAAAACTGGAAAAGAAGTGCTTACGACATAATACTGTGGGGAACAGCATCTCATACCAACATAGAGATAATACAAAGTTTTCATAATATAAAAGCCCCATGCTTCATCACTAACGAGCGGCTGCATTTAACATTCTCACTTGTTTTGATAAATGACCAATAACATTTAGATCAATACACTGGTGTATTGTTGTAAATATTATTGGTCATTTGATCCTGAAAGACAACGACACAACTAGTCAAATAAACTGGTCAACGAGGGAACAACCAAGAGTCTTCTGGGATTTTTCTGTTTCTTTCCGTAATGTTTAGTGCGCCGTACTTATAATATAACAGTTTGTTACATGTTTTGTTAGCAAACCGTGGTTAGTACTTTTTATTTTCCATTCCCAGCGAACCTCGTGGTAATCGTTTGTTCGGCGACCTGGAGAAATTGGTGGACCTGCACCACGAACTGTTCCCTGAGGATACATCTAGCGTGGACGACAGACTCAATATGACTTCCGTCCTGGTCAAGTGTCACAAGAATAACACCGTTTTTGAGGTAAGATAGAGCTATTCCTTTTTCGAAATTACCCTCGGAACTAAGTAATTGACGAGGTCTAGCACCAAGGCAGGCTGGAGTGTAGAGTTTCATCCCTGTGCGAATTCGGCCTGCGGTAGAGGCTTAACGCCGCGTAGACATCTTAAAATACTTTTTTTTTTATTTGTTATGGGTTTGTTCTTGACTCTAGTCTATGTCAGAGATGACAGAGACAAAGTCTACGATGGAGCGAGCTTACCCAGAAGGAGCCTGTTCACTCTAACTTTGAAGAGATTAGGGTTATAAGCTTTTGGAAACACCGACGCAGGCAGTGAGTTCCACTCTTTTGCTGTGCGCATTATAAAAGACGTTTGGAAACGCTTAGTGCGAATTGGTGGAATAGCTACAAGGTAAGGATGGTAAGATGCAGTGCGTCTGGATGTCCGATGGTAGAAGGGGGCCGGTGGGATGAAGTCGTGGAGTTCTTGGGCACACTCACCGAAGTACAATCTGTAGAAGACCGACAAGCAGGCAACCTTACGACGATGAGCCAAGCTATGTAGCTTGGCATCCACCAGTTTTACGTCACCAATGAGCCTCTTAGCCCTGCGTTCCACCGAGTCAAGCGCAGCAAGCTGATATTTAGCTGAGCCATCCCAAAGGTGGCTACAATACTCCATGCAGGATCAGACTTGTGCTTTGTAAAGGGTTAAAAGCTGTCCAGGCTTGAAGTATCGCTTCACCCTATTTAGGATGCCCAGCTTTTTGGCCGCAGTTTGGGTTTTGTGCTCGATGGTGGCGCCGAAGTTGAGACTGGATGTCAACTCCATGCCTAGGAGCTCGAGCCGTTCAGTCACAGGTACAGATGTACCCCGAAAAGTAGGAGTTTGATCAAAAATACTCCTTTTAGCGGTAAAAAGACACGCCTGTGTTTTGGTGGCGTTAAAAGTGGCCAGATTGTCATCACCCCACTGGGAGACAACG
Source organism: Pseudoips prasinana (assembly GCA_951640165.1). Lineage (NCBI taxonomy): Eukaryota > Metazoa > Arthropoda > Insecta > Lepidoptera > Nolidae > Pseudoips > Pseudoips prasinana. The sequence goes on along the minus strand of OX621240.1, from coordinate 39,415,745 downwards.
CTTAAGGTCAAATTTGTCCGCTCTACCATGGCCTCTCTCAAGGAACGAACTTCAACCCCTCTGGTTGTTGCGCTGGACAAGTATCTCTCTGAAACCGTACTGTCATCTGCGTACCCAACAAGACCAGGCTGAAGTAGGTCATTGATGTGCAGCAGGAAAAGAGTTGCAGAGAGAACCGACCCCTAAGGAACTCCGGCATCAATAGCCATGAGGTCAGAGGAGCAGCCGTCAACGACCACTCGGATCGACCGCTCACTCAGGAAGTCTGATATCCAGCTACAAAAACCAGCTGGGATGCCATAAGCAGGAAGCTTGCTGAGCAGACCTGCGTGCCAGACCCTGTCAAAAGCCTTCGAGATATCGAGCGACACGGCAAGTGCTTCGCCGTGTCTCTCGATGGCTTCGCCCCAGCATTGCGTGACATACACAAGAAGATCGCCAGTTGACCGTCCCCGGCGAAAGCCATATTGACGGTCACTGAGGAGATCATTGTCTTCAAGGTAGGTCAGCAGCTTACTGTTCAGAACCTTTTCCATAACCTTGCATAGGATGGAGGTAATGGCGATCGGACGGTAATGTGCAGGGAAAGCACGGTCTCCCTTTTTGGGCACTACTACTATAGTATACTATAGTTTTTTACCCAAAGAACTCGAACACTGGAGAAGGCTGTTACTTTATTTTTAACCATTGTCATTCCAGACATTCCAGCTAGAAAAGATATACGACTTGGAGTCCATCCGCAAGAACATCTCGGACCTCATCAACTCGCGCGTGGGCTCGCTGCGGCCGCAGCTGGCGCGCGGCACGGTCACCATCCTGCGCCCCGCCGCGCAGGACAAGCTGCTGCAGCTGGCGCACTCCGGCCTGTCCGACTTCGACTTCGACAGGATCCTCTCGGCGGTCAGTATTGTGGCATAGCGCGTCCTTAGGGCGCGTGGCACCGTCACCATCCTGCGCCCCGCCGCGCAGGACAAGCTGCTGCAGCTGGCGCACTCCGGCCTGTCCGACTTCGACTTCGACAGGATCCTCTCGGCGGTCAGTATTGTGGCATAGCGCGTCCTTAGGGCGCGTGGCACCGTCACCATCCTGCGCCCCGCCGCGCAGGACAAGCTGCTGCAGCTGGCGCACTCCGGCCTGTCCGACTTCGACTTCGACAGGATCCTCTCGGCGGTCAGTATTGTGGCATAGCGCGTCCTTAGGGCGCGTGGCACCGTCACCATCCTGCGCCCCGCCGCGCAGGACAAGCTGCTGCAGCTGGCGCACTCCGGCCTGTCCGACTTCGACTTCGACAGGATCCTCTCGGCGGTCAGTATTGTGGCATAGCGCGTCCTTAGGGCGCGTGGCACCGTCACCATCCTGCGCCCCGCCGCGCAGGACAAGCTGCTGCAGCTGGCGCACTCCGGCCTGTCCGACTTCGACTTCGACAGGATCCTCTCGGCGGTCAGTATTGTGGCATAGCGCGTCCTTAGGGCGCGTGGCACCGTCACCATCCTGCGCCCCGCCGCGCAGGACAAGCTGCTGCAGCTGGCGCACTCCGGCCTTTCCGACTTCGACTTCGACAGGATCCTCTCGGCGGTCAGTATTGTGGCATAGCGCGTCCTTAGGGCGCGTGGCACCGTCACCATCCTGCGCCCCGCCGCGCAGGACAAGCTGCTGCAGCTGGCGCACTCCGGCCTGTCCGACTTCGACTTCGACAGGATCCTCTCGGCGGTCAGTATTGTGGCATAGCGCGTCCTTAGGGCGCGTGGCACCGTCACCATCCTGCGCCCCGCCGCGCAGGACAAGCTGCTGCAGCTGGCGCACTCCGGCCTGTCCGACTTCGACTTCGACAGGATCCTCTCGGCGGTCAGTATTGTGGCATAGCGCGTCCTTAAGGTGCGCCCCGCTGCGCAGGACAAGCTGTCCGATTTCAACTTCTTTTTTCCAGATATTTATTTATTATCCGTTTTTTTCGTTTATTGGTCCACAAAACTGGATACAGACATGTTACATATAAAAGTATAAAACAAACAGTATTTAGAGATACACCGAGAGTCTATACCCTTCTAGATGCAGACACAGCATGCATAAAATAAATTAACATACCTAAACAAAACTAAAACTAAATTCTAAATTAAAAGTACCTTAAATACTTTTACAAAATAATTTAAATAAATTATTAATTGACTTTCATTTAATAAGTGTTTTATGGTTAATCTAAATTTTTAAACTTATTCTTTAGTGAGGCGATAGAACAATTAAAAATATCAAATTCATTTTGTGGTGCATTACATATTTTGGCCATGCGGTACCATATATGAATGAGTACCAATATTGATTCTGGAAAGTGGTAAGCAGAATGTTTTTCGGTTGCACAACCTGCTCCCCTGACGAGGAATCGAAAAACATATGCGTTCTAGAATGCTTGGGGTGGCAATTAAACCATTAATGACTTTAAACATAATTGTTACATCAGAGGCTCTCCTGCGCGGGTGTATGGAAGTAACTTTGTAGTGCTTTAGCCTGTCTTGATACGATGGTAGAGTGCGGCACTTGTGATCAGTGTATGCTATATGATCCATAAACCTCTTTTGAATTTGTTCGATTCGGTCTGAATTGACTTGATATCCCGGGCTCCAAACATTGCAGCAATATTCGAGTAAACTGCGTACTATGGTGTTGAAAATGACAATTGTTAGTGTCGGATTCTGAAAAATTCTCAACTGACGTCCAATAAACCCTGAAAGTTTTGATGCTTTTTTTGTTATTTCGTCTATATGAAATCTAAAAGTCAAAGCAGAATCAAATAACACCCCTAAGTCACGAATGACAGAAACTTCTTTTATAATTTTATCTTGTATTTTATAGACACCAACAAAAGATTTCTTTTTTCGTGAAAATTTTATATAAAAGCACTTGTCCGGATTTAAAGTCATGCAATTTGACACGCACCAGTTCTCTACTTTTTTAATGTCAGCTTGTAAGCATTGCATATCATTGGCACTTAAGATACTTCTGTAGCTCTTTAAATCATCTGCGTACATTTTAAAATTACTTGTAATGGTATGGGCAAGGTCGTTAATGAAAATTAAAAAGAAAAGGGGACCCAAGTGTGATCCTTGCGGTACACCTGTTGGAGCTAAAAACTGGTAAGATTTATATCCGCAAACTGATACTAGTTGTGAACGATTTAAAATATATGACTGGCACCACCTCAGTAAGGAACCATGAATGCCCATTGAAGAGAGCTTTTCAAGAAGTATCGAGTGATTTACCAAATCAAACGCCTTCCGGAAGTCCGTATAAATAGCATGGATTTCTTTATTGTCGTCCAAAGCTTCAGCAATATCCGTTACAAATTCTATTAAGTTGGTGGTAGTAGATTTACGTTGCAAGAAGCCATGGTGATTATTATTAATCTTGGTGCCAATATGCGAGAGAATTTTCCTTTGGACCAATGACTCGAAACCTTTCCAGGGGTAGATAGAATAGAAATAGGTCGATAGTTAGAGATAACATCTGGTTCGCCTGATTTGAATATGGGTGTTTTATGAGCCAATTTCCATGCTGAAGGGAAAACACCCGATTTCAGAGATTTACGGAAAATTATTGCAAGAAGAATGTGTAACAGATCAGCACAAGTTCTAAGCAGAATCGGTGTGAGTCCGTCAGGTCCTGCTCCCTTTTCACTGTCTAGATCTTTTAGAGATCTAAGAACCATCTCGTCAGATATTATGCAATTATGAATGGCAAAATGTTCAATATTATTTAATCTTGAATTGTTTAGAGCTGGTGTTAAAACATGTGAATTATAAATGTAGTAAAAATTCCTTGCAAAAAGATTTGTTATTTCCTTGCCGCCCGTAACAAATGTGTCATCTAAACGCATTTCACTCGGAATAGTTGAACTGCATGCTTTTTGGGATTTTAAGTATTTCCAGAAATATTTAGGACACAAAAATGTGTCCTAAATATTTCTGGAAATACTTAACAAAAAGCTTGCTTGCCTTGAAAACGCCTGCTTTTTGTTTAAAGTTATTGTAACAATATTTTATCATTTCGTCACATCTTGTCCTTAGGAGATTAAATGTTGCTTTATCAACCGGGTTGCCATATTTTTTATATTTTGAGTGATATTTATTTTTTTCTTGAAGGGCTTTGAGTAATGACGAACTGAACCACATTGGAAACTTTTCATTGCAACTGTTGCGCATAGGTGTATATTTGAAGATGATTGGATTTAAAATGTCTCAAAAAATTTCAAGCATGTCATCAACGTGATCTACATCCTTCCATGCTTTATTCCAATCGATTTTTGCAAGTTCTTCATTTATTAAACAATAGTCGGCCATAAAATAATTGTATTTAAGGTGTCTTTTCGATTTCAGGCGTCCATTATTTGTTTTTTTTAATTATTCTCAATACTAGAATGGTGAAAGTCTTTTGGTTCAATACTCGTTTGCGCTCCACACACATTATGTTGTAATGATTCAAAATGTGACAAAAGTGCTGTTTTCAGTGAACGCAAATAAACATGGAAGCATTACTTCAAGGAAACTAAGCACAAATTTTGACCCAATATCCCAATCAAACTGACACAACGGAATACCGTCTCTGATTGGCCAAAATATTACCGCTCAGATACACCTTTTAAAAGTAGACTTTATGACGTCATGTTCGGGTCTAAATTACCATGTTCATGACATTCGCCGAGGGATGTTTTATGTTATAAAGTGCAACGAAAATAATTCACCGCGACATTGATATTATTAAAATAATAAAGAATTATGATAAAATATACAGTATCTTGAACTTTACCGCAAGAGTTTTTCTAAGGTCTTTAAATAGAGCAGTATTTGGCGAGTAATGGGTTTATTTGCTATGATAATAGGTAAATAAAACAAATTTGTGACCAATTATTCACTAATTATTATTTACAATTTCCGTAGGTATACATAACACTTAAGTACTACTTTTTAGGGCCCCCTTCACTACTTTATCCATCCGTCCGTCTGCCTCTCAATACCCTTTATCTTGAAAACGCGTGGACGAATCGACTTGAAATTATAGGTGATCTAGATATGCAGGGTTACTTGTAAAATACCAATAACCTCGCAGGACTAGGAAGCTAACACCATAAGCAACTACTTACTCTACGGGCATCGCAAAGCCGCCTGGTTACATATTATTTACGATGCACGTAGAGTTATAAAAATTCAGGTGGCAAATTAATGAATATAGACTTTTTACATAAAAAAAAAATACAAATTATCAAAAGTTTTAAAATAAATGTTGTTGCTTGTTGTTTTAGCTATCTAGTCCTGTGAGGTAATTGGTGCTTTACAAGTTAACCTGTAAATATATAAATAAAATTGAATTGAATTCATTTCCAAACGAACCGTTTTCGTCCATAGTTCTCTTCGCTTTAGATCGAGTGTAAATTTGAAGAAACCAAGCTATTTTAATACCACCATTACCATTCTTTGTGCATACCCTAAAGATGCTGAGTATTTTATCTAAGATTAAAATAATTGTAATAAATAAAAAAAATTCGTCATAATTTTTGTGTAGATAAATAAATTGATTCGTTTGCATAAAAACATCACCATATATTTTGTGTCAATTTGATTGACTTCATATTTAATCAAATTAAAATATATAGCGATGTACTTACTCGTAATAACTAATTCCAACACTCTTGTTATGCAAATGTGATTTATTAATACACCACTTCACTGCACAGAAAGGCATTTTTGGAAATTAAACACGCTGAAACTGACAGACGACCGCCATTGATGCCTGTAGTGCGCAAACTCGGTCCCACTCGGTCCGCGGCACAATTTTTAAGCCCCGCCTACCGCGGCACAATCTGCGTTGGGTCATTTTCGTGAGCTAGGAATGCTTCCATGTTTATTTGCGTTCATTGGCTGTTCTGAATTATATATTTTCAATTGATGTGAATGTGTTACACTTGTGGCGCCCGAGTTACTGTGCTATTTTATTCACATTGGTATGTTTGCCCGCTGGGTTCCAGCTGGAGAGCAACATGACGTCGCTGGCGCTGGACGCGCTGGCGCAGCAGCTGGACAGCACGGCGCGCTCGCTGCAGCGCGAGGCCGCGTTCCAGCGCGAGGCGGCCGACCTGCGCCTCGCCTCCGCGCAGCTCAGCGCGCTGCTGGCCGACGTGCTCACGCCCATGCTCCACTACTCCGACCAGCTCAACGTGCGTATTCTGTTAGTCCTCGTCTTCGTATGGCGGTGGATATGTATGTTGCACTCGCACTGACTAATTGTAACCTGCCGTGGATTTCTTTTTGCATTGTTCCGGAACTCCAGAAACGTGGGTCATAGCTAGATGATCTCCGGTCTGTAAGTGATCGATGACGATGGGTGAATACTAAAGTACTGAGCGCATTCGTGTTTCGGAGGACACGTTAAGCTCTCAGTTATAGTAGTAGTCAGACTTACTGGGCGGCTTGATCAACTCTGACGTAGGGTAACTGCTGCCAATATGATAAGTGAGTAGGAACGTGGTTTTTTTTTTTTTTTTTTTTTTTTTTTTTTTGTATCCTGCTCCGCGGCGATCTGTCGATTACGACAATAAGCCACTCCATTGTCTGAATACTCTTCTGAACTGGTCTTTTCAATCAAATGTGTGGTGAGACTAATACAGATGCCTCATCCCATACTGATGAATCTCTCTAAGAGAGTTTGGATACTATGCCTCTTTCTTCTCTTATGTTGCAAGCTTCCATGCCCGCCTAGTTTATGAGCTAGTTCGTTCCTGTGTTTTGAGAGTTTGTTTTGGTACTTCTTGCTATACTCGGTTATCTCTTGCTTTACTGTCGGAAGTTTGAGATCATGATATATGAACTTGTTGCTAATGTATTGTGGAATGTTAAATATGGCTCTTAGTGTCTTTGTCTGAAACCTTTCAAGGATTTCAATATTACTATTGCTGGCAGTACCCCAGAGTTGGATACCATATGTCCATATTGGTTTAAGTATGGATGTGTATACGGTTAACTTGCTTTGTGCGGTCATTTGCGACTGCCGTCCTATCAGCCAGTACATGTTCCTTAAATTCATATCCAGTTGTTTCCTTTTTGCCCATATATGTCGTCGCCATGTCAACCTTCTGTCCAAGTGCATGCCCAGGTACTTGGCATGATCTTCTTGCGGAATCGCTTTACCGTTTAGTGTAACCGGTGGACAAGTCTCACGCCTGAGCGTGAATGTGACATGAACCGATTTGTTTTCGTTGGCTCTAATTCTCCAAAGTTTTAACCAGTTTTCTAATTTGTCAATATGATGCTGTAAATATTCTGAGGCAATTTCTGGGTCTTTATGTCTGGCCAAAAGGGCTGTATCGTCTGCGTAGGTTGCGACGGTGGTATTGTTGCTTGTAGGTAGGTCTGATGTGTATAGGGTATATAGTACGGGTCCCAGCACACTACGCTGTGGTACGCCAGATTTTACTTCATGCTAGTCTGATAGTTCACCTTTAAACTTTACTTCGAAGCACCTGTTACTCAGATAGGACTGTATTATTTGGATAAAGGAGTGAGGCAGTAACTTTTTAATTTTAAATAATAGGCCCTCATGCCACACTTTATCGAAGGCTTGACTTATGTCTAGGAAGACGGCGGAGCAGTATTGTTTTTCTTCCAGTGATCTGCTTATGACATCAACAATACGATGAACTTGCTCGACTGTGTCATGACTTTCTCTAAATCCGAATTGATGGTCCGGTATTACGTCTTGTAGATGTTCCTTCATTCTTTTCAGTAATATTTTTTCGAAAAGTTTACAAGTGATTGACAAAAGACTTATAGGTCTATACGACGATACTTCTTGTGGAGGTTTACCAGTCTTAGCTATCATTATTACTTGGGCTATTTTCCATTGTCCTGGGAAGTAGGATAATAATTAATAATTGTTTATTTCTCACCACAAGCCAAATAATACAAACAATATTTACATGTAAAAAGAAGCCAACGATTTTTTTTGGTTGTGGATCGCTGGTGCCTGTGGTAGGTAGTAACACCTGTAATACAGGTCACCAGGATAACCGAAGACAAGCATTAAATATCTGAACTATCGCCAATATACCTTTTTTCGGTAGCTTTTTTAAAAGAGTGCTATCGACCAGGTCGTATCCCGGCGACTTTCCATCTTGTAATTGCCGAATTTCCTGAGTAATTTCTTTTGGAGTCGTATATTTTAGAGGCAGGCAAATCTGATGTGCACTTACTAAGAATATTTTTATTTCGGTGTTGTTCTCCGCGGTAGCCTCAGGGAATGGTTGAAAAACTATGCTAAGGTGTTCAGCAAATGTCGCAGCTTTTTCTGTGTCGGATCTGGCTCAATTTCCATTGCCTTTTTTTATCGGTGGTATCTGGTTGTTTGGACGTTTTAATCTGCTCGTTGCTTTCCAGAGTGAGTAATTTGAATCTGGGGCAGGTGTTAAGTTCGAGAGAAATGTTTGCAGGTTGGTCTCGTCAAATGTTTTTAAGAGGTTTTTCAACTCGTACGAGGATCTGTTGAATGCATTTTTATCTCTTTGATATCTAGTTTCATGCCAAACTTTTCTTAAATCTCGACGTTCTTTAATTTTTTGTTTTATGAGTTTTGGATATTCTTTAAATGTCTAAAGTATTATTGTTCGCGGTTTCGTAGAGTCGAATGCAGCTGTATATATACTTCTATTGAAATCCTCGATGGCAGCTTCTATTTCATCAATTGTTTTTAAGGGCTTTTGAAGTTTGATGTTGATTGTGATTCTATTTTTATATACATCCCAATCGGTGTTTTTGTTGTATATTCTCTGTAGTGGTCTGATCAGTACTACCGATGAGCTGACATTTAATATGACTGGAGTATGATCCGATGATAGATCAGTGCACGCTTCAATGGTCATGTAGTTTCGAGCAATATTACCAGCATTGAAGAAATCAAGCAGATCAGGTATTTTATTTTGGTCTGTAGGCCAATATGTAGGTTCACATGAAGTAATACATTCAAAACTACAACTTTGAATACATTTATACAGTTGTCTCCCCCTGTGTGTTATGAGGCGTGATCCCCAATATGTATGCTTTGAATTCCAATCACCACCGCATATAAATCGCGAGCCAAGGGAAGAGAAGTATATTTTAAAATCCTCCTCGGATATTGTGTGTCTTGGTGGGCAATAGACAGCAGATAAGGTTGTTTCTATTTTATGATTTTCTACTATTTAAATTGCTGTTGCTTGAATTTTATCAGTGCGATATTCTTCGATTGCGTAATGCTTAATATTGTCTTTTACAATCACGGCCGTGTCACCATGACTTTTGCCAGATGGGTGATTTGTTGTATAGATTGTGTAATTTCCTATAGCAATATGTAATTTTCCAGTAAATCTCGTTTCTGAGATTAAAGCTACGTCAATTTTTTCAGTTTTTAAGAAGGTTTCCAATTCTTGACGGCGTTCCGTCAAGCCGTTGGCGTTCCAAGTTACAACTCGGAGTTTGCAGATCATTTTTTCACAAGGCTTGATATTAGCTGGATCATACGATCCATCATTTTGTCCATCATTTTTTCCATCAGGTTGACCATGGTATGTTGGAATTTGTTGAACATTGTGTCCAGCACATCAGTGATATTTTCAGTGTTATTGTTTTTCGTCAATATGTTTTGTTTTGTTGCTTCCGCGTAAGTCACTTTTTTTGTGGGGCTCATAGATCTTGGGGATTCATTATGTCGAGTTTTTATATCTATTTTGATGTCTGACCTGTTGTTGGTTTCTCTAGCCTGAGTAACTTGTTTATTTGATGTTGGATTGATTTTAAGTATCTTTTCTTTGTACTGTTTGTATACCATACAGCCCCTGTAGCTTGCAGGATGTTTTTCCTGGCAGTTGGCGCAAGTTGCTTCTGTGTCAGGCCTTTTGGTGCAAGTGGAAGTAGCATGGTCATTACCGCATTTTACACAGCAGAAAGGTCTAAAACACTGATTCTTAGAGTGTCCAAACCTTTGGCATCTTTTACATTGTAGTACTTCTTTTTTTTTGTAAGGAGCCTCAAAGGTCGCCTTCATATAACTCAAGTATTTTACTTTGAAAATATCTTTATTGTTTGCGCCTGGTTCTAGGTCCACGAAGAACTTCTTTTTTTTTGTAAGGAGCCTCAAAGGTCGCCTTCATATAACTCAAGTATTTTACTTTGAAAATATCTTTATTGTTTGCGCCTGGTTCTAGGTCCACGAAGAACATGGGAAATGGCTGTTTAGTAGCTCTATGTAATATATTGACAATTTGCCTAACCTCATGTCTTTTTTCTTTCAATTCTTCTTTGATTAGGGATTTATCTTCTGTGGAGTGAAGACCTCTTAGAAGGACTCTGTATGCTCTTTCACTTTTCAATTTGTATGTGTAGTGGGCAATATTGTTAGTTACAAAATATTCTCGTATTGATTTATATGTCGGTATGTCTTTAGGTAATAGCTTAATGATGTGGCCAGATCTTAGTGTTGTCATTGTGAATGAATTGTTGTCTACAATATCGCGTAGTGTTGTTTTTAAGGCTGAGATATCCAGAACTCCTGTCACAAAGATCGGTTCTGGTTTGGGCATGTCTTCTTTCTCTGTCTTTTCTATTTCTTCATCACTTAAGATCTCGAATGTGTAGTGTATAGGTATAGTGTATTCTGTTGTGTTTTTAATTTTTTTAGTGTTGACTGTGTTCATTGGGCTTATCTCTTTTCTTTTTTGTCTTTTAGGTGGTTTATCATTTTGCCACTGAGTATGACAGTTCTGGGTCATTGTTATCTCATTTGAGGGAGTGTATATTGGACTCTTTAGTGGCTGTCTCTCAGGTGTAGTACTGGGTAGTTTTTGTTCTAGTTCAGCATGGTTGTTTGGAACGTGGTTATGTTGCTTTTTTTTTCTTTTTACACCGTGTTCCAGATGGTTAGTCAGTCAGTCAAAGTCAAAATTCGTCATTTTTTTTTATCCTACCGTGCAGTGCATGACGTGGCAGCTACTGAGAAACACTGCCAGAAAACTCAGTAGGATTCCTTTTTTAAAATAAAATATACTTAAAATTAATTACAATCATGTGTGTTGACTCAGAAAAACTCAATCCCAAGCACTTTTGTCACCATAAAAGAGATACTTATTTTGTGGAGACGGGTAGTATGCAATGTGAAATTATTGGAACGAAGTTTGAGAGACGGGTAGTATGCAATGTGAAATTATTGGAACGAAGTTTGAGAGACGGGTAGTATGCAATGTGAAATTATTAGAACGAAGTTTTGGAACGAAGTTTGAGAGACGGGTAGTATGCAATGTGAAATTAATTTTTGGAACAAAGTTTTGGAACGAAGTTTGAGGGAGGGGTAGTATGCAATGTGAAATTATTGGAACGAAGTTTTGGAACGAAGTTTGAGAGACGGGTAGTATGCAATGTGAAATTATTGGAACGAAGTTTGCGAGACGGGTAGTATGCAATGTGAAATTATTAGAACGAAGTTTGCGAGACGGGTAGTATGCAATGTGAAATTATTAGAACGAAGTTTTGGGAACGAAGTTTTGGCACGAAGTTTGAGAGACGGGTAGTATGCAATGTGAAATTATTGGAACGAAGTTTGCGAGACGGGTAGTATGCAATGTGAAATTATTAGAACGAAGTTTTGGGAACGAAGTTTTGGAACGAAGTTTGAGAGGCGGGTAGTATGCAATGTGAAATTATTGGAACGAAGTTTGCGAGACGGGTAGTATGCAATGTGAAATTATTAGAACGAAGTTTTGGGAACGAAGTTTTGGAACGAAGTTTGAGAGACGGGTAGTATGCAATGTGAAATTATTGGAACGAAGTTTAAGAGACGGGTAGTATGCAATGTGAAATTATTGGAACGAAGTTTGAAAGAGGTTGTGAAAGGGGGCTAGACGGAAAAAAATCTTACGAAAAGTTGTCACGACACTTTTTGCAGCTGTGCGCATGTTTCTCTCTCTCTCTCTTCTTTTTTTGCAATATGTGAATGTTAGCAGAGTTATCCTAGGGAAGAATTTCATAGGACATTATATTATGAAAATAACTTAAATAAACCATTCTAGCTGTGTCAACATCAGTCAGTCGTTTAATAGTTTTGATTGCATATGCTGCAGGACTTTTCCTGGGAAGGGTTTGGATTGTTTTACGTTATTGCAGATTTTTGCTGGCCATGCACAGTGACTGTGTTATAAACAGATCGCTGTCTCTTCGTAGTTGTTTGTAGGTTACGGCAGTAGAGGACGCTTCTCATACTGTAACCGGAGTAGGAGAGTTAGGCTAGCGGTTGTCGCTGTTGCCCTGATGCTTCTTCCGTTTGCGAGCGGGATCGGCTCGTTCCTATTTCGCTTGGCGGACTGCTTCTGGAGTGTAACTGTCTCACAGGAGGGGACCATGCGTCCTATGCGGTGGAGTCGCCTGTAAGCATCGCATAAACGATTGCTGCGGGGGATAGATCCCGTTCGAACACAGTTCGAGCAGGACTCATCTCTCTGTCTTCCAGCGGATGCAGAGCAGAGCCCAGGTCGCTTTGACACTGTAGTCGCTTGTAGGCCGGACGGCGCGGGTAGTACTGCGGCCGCGCAGGGGCGGCGCACCGACCCGAGCGGGCAGCCCATGGGTGCTATTGTCTTAGTATCACAGTTGTCGAAGCCAGCTTGTAGGCCTCTGACATGGCTTAACGGCTGATGTCTGACGACAACGACCGAGACCGACAGCTAAACGTGCCGTATTATAACGGAGACGCTCAAAAATTATATCAATTTAAGTATCTATAGACCGACCGCATACACTTATCGGGACTAGTCCCTCCCTCTTACCCATCTCCTGTAAGCCAGGAGTAACAGTGGCACACAATGAACTGTCACTAAGCGGTGAGGCCCAAGCATGTCCCGAGGAATCGCTTTAACTATCTTTGATCCCGCAACGAATTTTAACCGAAAGAAAAAATAAGGGTTAAAAATAAATAGTTTCACTTCCCTCCAGAGCAAAGCGGAAAACAGACTGATATAACGAGGCTATAGCCTCATAAAACAAGAGAATTGCAACTAGAGAAGCCAGCTGCAAAAGCATCGAGGATCAATTTAAGAGTCCTAAGTGAGCTGTTATGTTTCATTCCAATAGTAAGTATGGCAAAAGCGCTTAAACGCACGGAAATTGTTCCTTATTCCTACAAGATCCGTATAATAGACTGCTCCAAATATTGCTTGCAAGCTATTTAATATACTATCACGCTGATTTTGCCAGAGATCACACTCCCAAAAGATGTGGTGAGCAGTTTGTTCATATTCGTTACTGGAATTGAGCACAGACAGATTGGTGAAAACACTAATTTGAAACTAAACAATTTACTATTAAAATTGCCGTATCCGGTAAGAAATTTTGCAACGCAATGGTCTATTATTAGCCAAGTTTTATTTAACCGTTTGCGTACGTCCGGAAAGAACTGGTGCAGATGGCGATCCTTGGTTGATGTATTCCGTCTACATTCATTTAGCAGTTCGTCATTTAAGTAGCAATTGGCATAAATAGCCTGGATATTTTAGCACAGTCGCATAATGATAAGAAATCATTATTTATATTTTCGCGCGTAGAATAATACATCATAATAATACAGACCTCGCTGGTCACTTACGGAGCGATGAGTGCCACCGTCTATTGTATTTATGAATGTAACTTTGTGGTACCCTTATACATACAAAACCATCCGTATGTATGTATACTTTCGTGAACAAATTCACAGATCAATCTACCCATGGATCTAAAAATAAAGAAGACAAAGTAAAAGAAAAAAAAAATGTGTAAACAACGAAAAAAATATTGTAATTTTATTGTTATTGTATTTTATTTAGCAAATTGATATTGTCAAATATTTATGTTAAGTTTGTATATAGAGAAAGCCTGTCCGCAGATCACAGCCACACGACTCCGCGATGGGCTGCGCTTCAACCACTCGTCGCTGAAAGAAGCCATCGGCTACCTCATGCACGAGACCAGCGAGGCCGAGCAGTTCTTCAATCGGGACGCGCCCGACCAGCTGCAGAACGTAACTAGTTTACACATTACCCACATTGCACGCCAACCTGGCACCTACAACCCTGCCTAAGCAATTAGACTAGACTCAACTCCCCAAAGAAAAAATCTCATCAAATTCACGAGTGTGAGTAAGGTTGCCAGAGCTCATTGGGGTGGGGGAAGGGTCAGCAAAACTTGTTTGCTGACTTTCCAAGGCCGGCAACGCACCCGCGACACCCACTTGCTCGTTTGTCGCCCTCTGAAAGGTCTTCTTTTACGCGAGCATAGCACTGCGCGCTTGTCCCGGCGCGCGGGGCACTTTTGTGGTAAGAGTGCATCTGAGTTGGGTGCGGCACTCCATGGGCTTATGCTGTCCGCAGATGACGAACGCGCTGGTGCAGAAGATAGTGGGCAAGATCACGGAGTACCTGGACATGGTGATGGAGGCCACCCACCAGGACGTGGGGCGCTGCGGGCCGCTGTCGCACGCCTTCAACGCCACGCGCGACGCCGCCTGCAACAAGATACTCATGCCCGTGGTGAGGGGCCGCTGCGCATTAATTTTACTATTTTAATTAATTGATTAACCCTATATTTAAAATTTTCACCCTCCATAATTACACATATTCACATTAAAATACTAAAATTGATCATATATTGACCATATAACCAAAATACCGCTAGTGGGGAAAACTTTTTATAATTTTGATATGGAATGAGTTATATTAATCGTTATTAACAAGTTTATTTAGAGTCAGAATCATTTACTTATTTTAATAGCGGCTGGTCTTCTCAGTTACCTATACTTATAATATGTTTACAACTATCAAATTTAAAGTTGGACAATTGGAAAGAATCGAGTTAATTACTAACTAGTGACCGTCATTTATTTGTTTTTTTTAAAATGATTCTGAATAATGTGTGTGTGTGTGTGTGGCGGCGCAGAACGGCTACTGGATGTCGCTGTCGTGGTGCGTGGTGCTGCTGGTGCCGCTGATGCTGGTGGCGCAGCGCCTGGCGCGCCTGTACCTGCACGTGGACCCCTACCCCGGCCCGCTGGTGGAGGCGTGAGTACCGCCCCTCTCAAATGCTCTCATGTTAGGGAAACAACGATCGCCTTTATTATAACAAACATCATATAAATTATACGACGCCTGAAATTGATTACGCCATGAAATGGCCTAAATTTACTTTTAGAGGAGAAATCCCGATATACCTATGTGATCTCCTTGAAAAGCGGCCCGTCGGCTTAACTCTGCCTGCTAACTGACTACATCTATAAGTAACGCTCAAACTGATAACCTTAAAGAATGAACAGATGTTATATATACCAAGTACATTTAACTGTTTTAATGACGTCATTAATTCATAAGCCTTTGTGGTATATCTGTTGAATTCCCTCGAGTGGAACGAGCAAATGTGCTCACAACATTTAGCGAGCAGATATAATGACAATAACATTCGTATGTGCAACTTGTTCCATCTTGTCAGTGCATCTTTTCATGATTGGCGGGATTGGCATCTTTGTCATAAATCAGTCAAAAAAGTCATAAATCTTACTTCCATATATCTCATCAGGCCGCCTACTTATAGCAAATGACTAGTCACCACTAGTCGAAATCTAGCGACTTAAACGGCTATATTATTCCGCTTCGCGACGTCGTTTATGTCAAAACCAATGAGAGACGTAAATGTCAAAGCGTATTAGCCTGTATGATAATTGACCAGTACTTGACGTCGGGCACGAATTACGCTCAGTTGTTCTGTCGTCGATAAGTGTGTCCTAATTCATGTGTTTTTATGTTTAAAATGCTCTAAAATGCAGTTCAAAGTATCAATTCTCACTTGACATTGGCAATATCAGAATCTTGCTTAGAATTAGAACTCATTTGACATTTTCAATAATTTTGACGTAACTGGCAATCAGTAACGCCGCGTAGCGGAATATTATGGCAGTTTAATATGTCATTGGTTGACGTCGTGCAAGCAAGTTTATGAAACCATGAGTTTAAAAGTCCATATAAAGATATAACGCAGAGCTGTGCGTCACTTATTTATTCCATCACGTCATTGTAAAATAATTGAACCTGAGACTGAACCTTGTTGAACTAACATTCTGCACATTCAGTTTCAATTGTTTTGCCTGGCGCCCTTTTGCGGTATGATTACTATCATTGTTCTTTTCGTATTGACTGCAGTCACAATGGGGGCCATGATTGGTGTTACCACTTACAATCATTTACTTAATAAAGTAATGAACATTCATATTTGTGATTTGGCTAAAACTTGTGACTGCAATACCAGAATAATTTTAAAATATTCATTCATCGGCCATCGACATCATCATTTACGTGAATTGTTCGCAGTTCTCTTTGATTCTTTATGGTCAGTTCGGATAGCGTTATGCTGTTTGGTCAACTATTCAGTTAGACGCATTGTGCCGGAGATAGTTACTTTGCCAAAATGTGCGACCAATATTCATGTATTACCTTCAACCTGGCTTTCAATTAAGCGTCAAAATATTAAGTATCGCGGGCCGACAGTGCTCACCGACGGCCGCGCCCGCCGCCCCGTTACTTGCGCGGCCCGGCTGAGCAGCGAGCGGTTTCGCGTACAGCGATATTTGCACACAACGTCCTCCGAAACCGCTCTGTGTTCGAACGCAAAGGGACCTAGGTTATAATAGATTGGAATATTTAAAGCTTTATTTTTATTGTATATGAAGCAGTTAGTAGCTTCCGAAAGACCTTAACGGTAGTTCAGCGTCAACGTCCTGTACAGTAAGACGTGCCCCGGCTGGTGCATCTGCCAGGCTGTTCATAGCGCGGCCTGTCTCCGGCCGCGTCACTGACAACTGCAAACAATTCACTTTATTATGTTTCGTTTTACGTTTCGTTTCGACTAATTTTCTGTTAAGTTTGTTGGTATTATGATTTGAGAGCTGTGTTAACATTGTTTTAATTAGAATCAGTTTGTCGTGTGTCTGTCCTTTTGTTTGGGTTTGTTGTGCACCCCATCCTCGTCCGTAGTGAAGGCTAGTGCCGCGGGCAGATCCAGGGGTAAAGCGATGGACTCCATGGCAACTAACCTTCATAAGTCAATAATTCGGTATGTAACGTGTGATTGTGCTATTTTTCTATATTATATTTAATGTTCGAAATTTACATAGTTTTAGGGTTTTATTCTTCTTTCTACGCAGTAGTTCATTTTAAATACATTTTTAAAGTTTTACTTGTGGTGACGTCGTAAAATAGTTATATCCTTGAAATTGTTAGTGCTTAACTCTTACAGTCCCAATCAACCAAGATATGGTTTAGAGTTAATTATAGCAGACAACCTAAATAGAAAAGTAAAATGTATTGGAATCAATAATTAGTTTCTACTTTACATACCGAATTGCCTGTCGATTGAACCTGCCATTGTTTGAGAGTGTTGGTTGCCGCAGGCCCCGTCTCCCGTTCGTACTGCCAGCCCCTTTGTGTCCTGGATCCGTCTGCGCCTGGCCCCGCGCCGCGCCGTTGGCTGTGCCAGCTCAGACGGTGTACTAGACTATCGTAGTAGCAGTTTTATTTTGCTGCAGACTTTAACTTGTATTCTTTATTTACGGAAAATGCTGGTGTTTTGATTGTTATTGGATCTGTGCACTTTTTTACAGGAATTTAAAGTTTGAATCAAAAACTGAATGTTTTAGAATAATATGGAAAATGTCTGTGGGTTTTAAAAGCACTTTTATATCTTACTTTTTACAATGAATGGTACCATTTCCACAAATCAGCAGATAATAAATTGTGAATGTTGTCACGGTCCAATTTCAATCATCTCAGCGAAAATCACTCTTTTATTTGATTTTTAGATATTGTCGCTAACCGAAATTAGATCGAAGGTGGGCTTGTGATAATACAGGCAAAGTGTTGCAAATAGCATTTTATTGAGCATTCCATTTTAGGTTGAAGAGCTAGCGCTACGCCGATGTAATGTAATATGTGTTACACAGAGATATAGTGTAAATAATATTCACCAAGTACAAACTAATCCAATCTATAAAAGTAGGCATTCTTAGTCCATCGCTTCGTGTCGCTATTTGAAATCCGTAGAGTTTCGTTTTCTTATTATTTTCTTATGTTTTTGTGTTGGTTTGTTCACTTCATCGTCATCAATGGACGTAAGTAACGATGTGTTAACATAATGTGTTACTGCTAATCAATGTGTAACCTCCCTTTACTAAATCTATATTGGTATATTTTTCAAAATTCTGGAAAATTACTCTTATGTCAATGTCCAATCATTACAGCACATCAATGAATAAATCTGCCGTTTGGACATTTCTCCTTATTTTATATTCTAAGTTTGTTAGGTTCATAGAACAGAAAAATAAATAGAAATGGCATGGTCCTGATCAGTATACGATTTGTGCCCTGTTTTGCCATGTAGTTATGCTTCCAATGTGGAGGATTTTGTATTATTTTGGTACAATATTCGTACTTGGTCTGGAAAGTAAATTCGTTATAAAATAATAATAAATATATATAGATAAGTACGGGTCGTAGGGCTTGACACAGAATACAGGTTAGAGCGTCATGCCATTTGTAGTTATTGTCCGGCGGGTAGGCTGGGAGGGCTGTAGTAATGGCGCGTGTTGTCTGCAGCGAGTATGAGCCGATGAGCCAGGCGCGCGGGTGCTGGCGGTGACCCTTCGCCTCGTCCGGTAACACACACACACACACACACACACAGCATCTGCTTGCGTCAGCACACTGCACTAACTAAATACATACTCTCGACAGTGATAGTAAAACAGTATTTTTATGAACACACTATGTTAGAATATGGATGAAGCCTTAAATTATTGAACAAAGTTGCGATATTATGATGTCGTATTTTCCTTCCCAGGGAAAATTATCTTTGGTTAGAAGGCTCATAATTGGTAATGGTGTTGTTGGAGTAAAAAATAAGTTATCGAGAGCCCATATGAAAACAAAACTTAAATCCCAAAAATATATGTGTTTAACAATGTTGCGTAGTGTGGTGACGTGAGTGGGATGCGTTCGGTATCGCTCGTGGCGTGTGCTCTTCGACCAGTAGCGGCTTGTACGATGTTACCCGTAGTACCTTCTGCAGCTACTGCTTGCTCATTGGAATATTGTTTCGCTTGTATATAAAATACGAAATGTTGCAGTAACCTCCAGCATATTAAGCCATATAGTGTTCCATTAGTGTCCAAGATATGAACAACGTTTATTTCAAGAATGAAATCGGACTGAAAGAGACAGTCTGATTCTGATCTGAGAGGTAAGCTTTGTTCTTGTCTCTGAATATTTAAAGAAAATGACTCTGAAAGGAATGAATTCCCGCGGCAAGTCTGAAGTTTTTGACTTATGTCATGCGCGTGCGCCTTCATATATGTAACTTAATCAATAGCTTATGACTTAGTCAGTAGAGATATTATTTTTACGAAGTGTCATGTTCCTGAGTTATTTTGTGGGTTGTAAGTTCAGTAGCTTTTTATTATTTTGTCTGTAATAAACGAATATATAAATACACGGAAGAATTAGCTATAACCGCCTCAACACTGGATCGGGTTCCTACTGCACACCGCACATATTGGGGTGCCACAAAACTGGGAAATCATAACATTATTCGTAGGGAATTCTCTACCGTTAAGCTACGAACGATACTCACAGATAATTAACATGTTCCTCTGAAGGATGTAGGATATTGTTCTAGGAACATAGCTGAGACTGATATGCTCCCAGTTGCATGTGAAAGATCTTATCACATAAGTAATACCATCAATAAAGAAAAATGTTTAGGTGTACGCTTAGCATGCAAATAACGCTAGAAAACAACATAATAAACAATTGTAGGTATACAAAATTAATTTTAGTTCATTAACTCAAGTTAGTTAGGATCTTAAGTTGTTAGAGTATAAAATAAATTTGCAACGTGACTAATTAGAACATATTTGTGGGAACGTTACTAACGGTTACTTCGCTTTGCGTAGGGTAGGGTTGCAAAGGTTTCAACAATTCAGAAAGATATAACATGGCGGAACGTACATAATAGTACCATAGTAATAAATATTCCAATTTGTGGAAATCATTTCTAAATGCACTAATAAAAGTGAGATCTTTCGTTCGAGAATATCTATTATGTAAACAGCAAATCGTAAGCATCTAATTTTTTTAATTATTTTAAAAATATTCTCGACTTAAAATTTAATTCGGTGAGTACGATTAGTTATTTACTATAGAAATGTAAACCCCTGAAAAGTTGGAATGAACAACGAAGGTATTCCAACGAGCAAGTCAAGTGCCAGCTCAATGTACCCCGTTCATCCCGTATGCCACGAGCAGAGACATGGGTCTTCTGTAATATGTTAAAGGGGCGGCCCATTGGCATATCATAGAAAATTCATTTCTCATCTCACACATTGCTTTCAATCAATGAAATCTAAAATAATTATCTTTTTGATGTCGTCATAATGCTGTGATTTCATTGGTCGAACCGCATATACGAGTCTCCTGTGCCTGGTTGCCCAGCATACATCGCTTGCGGGCCGGGCTCCCTCACCGTACCGCTAGTTAGATTATAACCCGTAATGTATAGCGTGTAGACTTCACTTTTCTTTGCATTGATGTTGATTGCCACCCGTTGCCTTATTTATGCGTTTATGAAATATTTTTGAAATTGTCAAAATAGAGGTCATCATCAATTAAAGTAAGGTCAATGAGAATAGATAAAAATGTGCATGAAAATGATCAACAGACATGGATCACTGTCGTATTACTCATTGTCCTTATGGCGATACGTTTCACGTTGGCTAAAATAAATAATTATAATAACAGTTTATTATAAACAAGTGACATTTCAATAAAACAAATAAACAAGGCACAATCCTATCCCGTAATTATATTTTAAGATTCAGTTTGTTATTTTTAGTTATTTAATAAAATATTGATACTCATCACACATTAAGTAATATATTTATAAATCATAACTATCTAATAATATTAGTTGTGCTAAGATTTGAAGGTTTATATAATAATTAAGCTAGTATGAAACAATATTATCGATATTCGCACTAGATGGCATTATCCTCCCACAAATTGGCGCAAGTCTTCTATCCCCCTTCTGATATAGTTTTGCAACATGTAATGTTTGATCCTTTTCCTTTGTTTAGAGCTACGAGGCTTGTCCTTGGTTTCTTGTGTCTCATCGTCTGCTAGTCCCAGTCGGTTGTGTTAGTGTGTTAACGCTTTGCCGATGCGTCGTATAATTATTTAGGTAAACATTTAATACGACCACCATGTTGATATTTTATTAGAAGTTGTATGTGTTAGAGAGTGTAACTGAAACGGCCAGTCATATACTGATTTACGTTAAAATATCTAAATATAACTCGTAATAAATTGAACGAAGGGTCGTCTTCTTGGATTTATGAAGAGAACCTAAATTAAAAAGTTAGTTCAAACTCATATAGCTCTTATCGAGTATACTTCCCGTGCAGTTATTGTTAGGAATTGCTCGCTTGTAGTTTGGTTTCCGGGTAAATTAGGCTTTGCAATATGATTGGCGTTTTTGTTGAGCTCAGTATGACGTAGTGGTGTCGTGCAGAGCGCGGGTCGGTCGGCGCGGACTGACGGTCTGTTGTCTGTTGCAGCGAATATTTGTATGACGCGTACGCGGACCGCGATAACGTACCCCTTGCCAAGTAAGTGCCAACGACACAACACACCCCTCGCTACGCTAACGCATGCGCTTCTAATCTCCCGAGTCCCCGTCACTCACCGTCGCGAGTGTTTGCCGAGTTCTATGGCAGCTGGGACGGTTCTCTGCCGGGCTGCGGCCCCGACCTCTCACCCCTGTTGTACAACTAGGCGTCCACTCGCTTGCATGTCTAGCTTTTTATTTTCGGTTCCTGTATACAGTTGATGTGACTATTGTGTCTATCTATCTATTACAAGCGTTTAGTGTAAATACGGTAATGAAGGAGGATGTAACTAAGATTGTAATTAAATATAGTTAACTTTGGAATAGAGATATTGTATAACATGTAAATATTATCGACAGTAAACTTATAACCGGCATGGTTGTAAGCATTGTGTCTGTAGACTAAGTACTAGTAAGCACGTGAGTGTACCCGCATGAGATGTTACGACAGGCTCTGTTTGTTATCTTCCGTTCTTTCCGTTCGTTTCATTATTTTCATATGATTTCGTATAAAAATGTTGTTAGGGAACACGATACGATGGGATTCCAATCGAACAGACTCTGCAAAGATCGATCGGTAGACAAACTAGACTAGAATATATAAACAGAACATGAATCTTTGGAAATAAAAATTGAACCGATTTTCAGAAGCAAATATAAATAATTAGTATAATATCACCCCCACTAGTCGGGAGTAAGTTTGTCCATCGATGGCTTCGGTGTCCGGTGGTCGGTCCGGAGGTATACTAAAGTGTTGGTGGCGGGTAGCGGGTCGAAGCGCAGTACCCTGGACATCGAGGGCAAGATCGCGGAGTGGCGCGAGCGCAACGCGCCCTCGGCGCCCCCCGCGCCCCCCGGGGCCCTCGGCGCCCCCGCGCCCGCCGCCTCGCGCGCCGTGCTGGCGGGCGCCGACGTGGTGTGCCGCCTGGAGCCGGGGCCCCCGCCCGGGCCCCCGGCCGCGCTGCTCGACGACCTCAAGACGCGGCTGGACGCCAAGGACGAGGACAACGAGTCCGGCATACACGAGTCCGAGTAACTGCCGCGAGACTGGCGTTTCGTTGTAAACATGCAGGGGTGGGAATTTGTTACGTAAGCTAGTTTCGTTTCTCCGGATGGTGCATTTCTTTAATCCCTCCGCGGGAATTTAATTGTGAACTTCCGTCGATGGACCTTCTCGATGAAAGTGTATGTGATAAGTTTGCGTCTCTCCTAGTAAACTAACTCAGGAATTCGACCAATTTTTCGTAGTAAAAATATTTGTCTTCCACCGTTTTGTACTGATTTTTCTTTGGTCTTTCCAAACTGATTCATCTATCTATTCACTAAATAGAAACATTAATTTTAAACTTAGTTTACAATGTTTTAACTTAGATTAAGATACGTCAAAATATAAAGTTATATCGCCACATAAAAGAGGTTATCCTCTCTAAAATTGTACTTCTACTATTGTCCATCTCAACAAACTCTACTGTAGCTTGTCGTTAACCCGACTCCAAAGAGTGGGTTTGAATGACTTTGATTAAATTCGAATATATTTGTTCCTTAAATGATCATATCACTCTATATCATTGCATCTAATGTATCACATAACAAATATCTTTGCTTCATTATAGGAGATAGCATACCTACTACCGCTTCTGCCTTGCCCTACAACGTTTGCGACAAACATTGGCCAATATTACTGCTCTCCGCTGGCGATCGAACAAATTAATATTTAGTCCGGTTTATGTTCCTTGCATAGATCTATTTATATACATACATTATAAAGTCCATCGTAATTAATTCGCTATTTTCAATGAGATTGTCAATAACATATGACATGTTTTATTACAATACAATTATCTAAACAGATTGGCCAATGTTTGTCCAAATGTTGTACTGGACCCTGTATACTATATTGCAACGCTGGTACAAGTATATACTGAACTTATATTTTGTATAACGCGCGTACTGTAGTGTCGTACTATATGCGTAGGACCGCTAGCGAGCACTTAGTTTTGATACTTTGATACATACTGTAATGTTAGACGCGGTTCTATCATATTGTTATTTATACGATATTATCTATAAGTCCAAATTTTGTGCTTTAAAATATAACGAAATGTAGCTAGGGTAGGGTTCAACCAATGTCCTCATTCTCACATCGCGAATTATTTATTGCCAAAAGCGTTACAAAAATATAATCGGGAACTGAAAATTTTCAGAATGAAGTATTATCGAATAGATACATGGCGCTGTAAATGCAGGATGTCCCGTCGTAGATTTAGATTTTCCAACCCGGAGGTCAGTCCATTCAAACTGAGCACTTTTAAGTTATTATTTGTGGGGAAGGCATTGTTTTCGACACTATTATCGAAATTTGAGTATTTAATATTTCTTAGGACTTTGCTATTCAAATTCCAGAAAACGTAATTCAAAAATAAATATAAATGTAGGAGTATCAGGGATTATATTTGCGTATGAAACATATGCATTTGGGCAGTCTGTGGGGCCACGACAACAGACAAGATAGCTAGAGCTATGCAGTTTGTTGTAAGCAACCGTACTATCTCATATTCCTTAAAAACTTGTTATAT
This sequence comes from Pseudoips prasinana, assembly GCA_951640165.1. Taxonomy (NCBI): domain Eukaryota; kingdom Metazoa; phylum Arthropoda; class Insecta; order Lepidoptera; family Nolidae; genus Pseudoips; species Pseudoips prasinana. Next base: position 39,391,435 of record OX621240.1, on the reverse strand, counting down.
GATACTGGAAACCCTGTATGTAATATGGAATGTACGAGTAATAATGGGATGGCCCACTGCCATAGATTATTTTCTATCTGATTACCTGCCAAAAATAATATTCTAAAACAGTTTATTTAAAAATGTCCTCCATTACTATGTAAGACTTGAAGGCTATCAGTGTTTATTTATAATATATTAATGAAAATAAAATGTTTAATACTGTAGAATTCATTAAACTTTGTACTGTTCTTTTGTTGTATTTAAAACGCCAGCCTGCAACGGGACAGCCTGTAGTAAAATTCAAAATAGCTAGGTAGAACTTATATAGCCATTATAATAAAAGTTTTGAGGCTCCGAATATATTCGGCTATATTCGCAGCATCAAAACGCAGGCATTGTAATAAACTATACAATATATGGAAAAGAGGAAAACATGTTGCTCTTGCCATCATTACTACCAAGAACATAATCTCGCTCCGCCATCTTGACATTTTGCATATTCTTCACGAAACTGTCATTTAAAGGTCGTATTGTCTAAACAAACAAAATAACGTGAAACATATTATTATGAACTATATAGTGTCACGTTTTTGAGTTATTCTGGATTACAGTTCATATGGAAAAACTACATCCGGCCAGGAAATTATATGTTTTAAGGATTTTGGTGTGATAATTAGTATAAACTTATTCTAAGCAAAAACTAAAAGTATCTGTACCGCTGGAAATACATTAAAAATACCTTTTGTGTCTTCTTTCTTAGTCTCAGCATATGAAACTTACTAAAAACTACTTAGTTAAAGTAATAATAATTAGTACTTTTACTATTCGTTAGGCAAACAAAATCATTAAAGAATTTCAACGCATCATGACTACCATCCATACCCCTCTCGGATCCTCTTCGAATCCGACCAGAGGCTCGCGTCTTCGTGTTATCGTAGAGCGACGGTTTCATAAAACGCCCCTAAACCAACCGAGTCGCTAATGCATCCGCACCTCACTAACCGCCTAGACTCAAGGTTTGAACCGAAAAGTTATTTTACAGCCTCGTACACCAATTTCATGTAAAAAAAAAACACGAGTAGGTATTGAATAATGCAAAAGAGTAAAGTGTTTTCTATATGAAACGGCAATTGTAGCATGTGTATTTGTATAGATGGCACTCGAAAAAATAGTGAAGACCTAATGGTTAGACGTACTCGTCAATATTAAGGATTTGAATCTAAAATAACTCCAGAAGGCGCCATGTAAATATATATGACACGTTACTTCAATACGATCGCGAATAAAAATTGAGAATTCGAGATGGCAGCGACAATTATGGCATAACGGTTTTCCTTTGATATAAAACTGACAGAAAAACAGTTTTTGTATAGAAATGAAAAATCTATGTTTACATTATTCAGAATGTATTGCTTATCATTAAACTTAATCGTATGCATTTTTGAAACGATATTGCATTTCATATGAGAATTTATACAATTTTACATGTAACCAATAGAAAGAGATTTCAAATAAGTAGCTAGTAATAATACGAAAGGATAATCTGATTGTTGCACTGCAGAGAATTGATGTAGGTCATTGTAATTTATTCAATCGTATTATAAGGTATATTAGGCATGTCTGAACCTTGATTCACCAATATCGAAATCGCAATTTTCGTCGATAAGCTGGAGTTACTGGCCATAAATAATAGAAAAGCGACGAAACAAATAATGAAAGGGTTCTGTATGGATTCGGATTTTTGAATTAGGAGACTGTATCGGATTTTGACTGCCCACTATTTGGTTCAGTAAGGAGCCCCCTACACTAACGTCTTCCGGGCATTGTCGCCGCACAACGCCACGGCTGCGCAGCCGCCCAACGCAAGATTGCGTCAGCGTTGCGCTGCGGTTGGGCACGGGCAGCGGGACAGTGACCCGCGCGGGAGTGCACAGCGGGCGAGCGGGCGCTACGTATATTGTACTTGTTCGCTGGGCAGCGGCCTCGCAAGTGCCGCGCGACGTTGCGCAGGCGCTGGTAGTGACGATGCTCGAAAGACGCTAGGGTCGAGGAGGCCTAAATGACATGACGTATATGGTCATGGCTAAGTAAAAATAATACGTTACGTGTAATAGGGTTCACAATAAACTGTAGGAAGGAACATAGTTTGGAAGGTGCCCAGGCTACTTGTAACGTGGTGTGACGTTGACTGTTAATGGACATACGTCTCTGGGAAAGCTTTTGGACAGCCGTGGGCATTTTTCGGTTAACATTATGATGATGACGGTGATAATTAAGTCAGCAATTACTATTGCTGACTTAGTTGGCTTAGTTTGGCTTAGTACTCTAAGCCAACTAAAATACTTCAGGCTGCTTCTAGATCAAACGTAAAGTTGCTGGTACATGTTAAAGTGAAATAAACTGTACGTTTATGCAGTATATTTTGCTTTACCATCGTTTGTGCCCGTACTTCAGCGCAATCTGAGTTGCATAATCTGACTTATGTGGTCACCAGCCTTAAGCCAATACCTAACTTCAATACGAATGATACGGGCGTCTTATATGTGATATTTCGTGGGTTTTGTGTGCAAATGTTATCCAGTCAAGGTCTCATCATGTACACACGTCATGTTTGTATTAGTACTTAATTATATTTATATTGTATCATTAAATGTTTGTATGTCACAATAACTAGTCACGTGGTGTTTTTATTGACATATCGATGTTTGTACATTTATACCTACATTGTAAGGTAATAAATACTTATATTAGAATACATTTAAGTACATGTCACGGAATAAACAATGTATTGGAAAAAGTTAAGTCTTCGTCATGGCCAGAATAGCAGCTATCGCGTACGCGCATTAAGTTTTAGAGGATATAAAATAATTGTTTGAAAAGTGATTCGGTCATCTTGTTAGATTAGTATACCAAAATATCAAGAACTAGTTTGTATTTTGATAGTTTTGGTAATTACGATAAATAACGGAAAAGGCTATTTCCTCGCTTATTTCGATCAGTACATACAAAACATACTATAGTGATAATAGATGGCCGAAACCCATTTTTGGAAAGTGCATGCGATATATTTATATCCTTTAAACTTGGCTGAGTCGTTTAGCCACACCATATATTCTGGGTCATATGCTTATAAAGGCTCAAGCGCTTATAACACCCGGCGTTATCCACAAGGACGCGTGGGGTTGCTCCCAATGTTAGCCGACTTGTCTTGTTGATTTGGCACAAGGAGCACGACATAGCGTGGCGTGGGGTGTCACGTTTCAAGCTTTATTTATTCTGCGACACGTATGTTAGTTGATACTGGTAGTAATGTAAGCGTAGTGTGTAAGCCTACTGTGACTGAGGTTACTCGGACTCGTGGCGCCCGTAGCCTGAGTGACGCCAATGCGGTAACACAACACTAACCATTCTGCTTGCGATCGCTTGTTAACAAACTTTTAGTTTATAATTTTCTCTCTCTTGTTTGGATTATCTGCGTTTGTATTTTTCTTCTCTTCTTATTTGAAACTAATATTTTATGTGTGAAGTGTTTTCTTTAACATTTACCTTGTATTTGAATACTGTTTATATTTTCACTGATTAGAAAATTCCTTAGTGAGTTCCGTTTGGTCTCCTATAGCAAATTCTAGCTGTGTTGAAAGTATTTATGGACTAAATGTAGGTATCCAAGTGTAGTATGACGAGGTGCATGAAAACGATACAAATTATTGGATTGATTAATAATGCTCAAAAGTTACATTTTAAGATCTCATTCAATGTTGTCTTAAATTGACATATATGAGAATATGTCACGCTATGCCACGTACACAGATTAATATGAATGTGTCACGAGCGGTGTACGCGGTTGCGTGGCGTTGCGTGGCATGTCACCAGTCTGAGGGAGCTAGTCCTTTGTGCTTTGGGTGTGGCTACTTTACCGAATGTTGCATGAACTCATTTTCACTTTGGATTGTGTGTTTTACTATTTCTCAATGTGTATATTTTTTTAATAATTAGTTATCCCATTAATGTTTATCGATTTCTATTTTGTTTGCCTGTACATTATTCATTAAAGCCTATTTAAATAACTTGTAAAAATGTTTGATCGTAGTTTTATTTCAGATTAAAAAGTTAAAATCGCTCCCGTAACGTAATCTGAATTCAATAGAACGGCGATGTATATTTCGTTTTCCCTTCGGGCCTACAAAATTAACAAGATCATTATTTAACATCTAACAGTCTTCAAAAAGTAGGAGGCCATATGAATCGTTTTTATCTTCTGAGAGAAATCTTCAGTATAGGTTTGTTTTCGGGAGTAGATACCGACCATCATTTCGTTACGGGGACTGAAGACCGAAGGGAAAGCGAAATATACGTGGCGTTACGGAGCGGCGGTAACAATGGTGTGTGCACTGTAGCGCCTACAAGGCTGAGAAGCGAGCCGGGCGCGAGGCGCGAGAGGGGCGCGAGGCGCGCTCCCCCCGCGCGGGCGGGGCGGGCGGGGCGGGCGGCGCGGGCGGGGCGGGGGCGGGGCGCGCGGGCGCGGGGGGCGGGCGCGGCGCGGGGGGCGCGCGCGCTGATGGCGCCGTGGCGCCGCCTCTCGACGCATACCACGCGCGCCGATATAATGATATGGCGCCAAAGTGAGTATCCGCCATTCTCACACTTACTCTATATAGTACTTCCGCACACCGCAGGTCAATGCGGCTCCATGTTCCCAACTTTTAGACCAGGCAAGTAAGATGTGACCGTTTAAATTCGGACGAAGGATGGGAGCGACAAATAATATACTAAATATCTTTGTTTCTCTGTCGACGTCGCTTTAATACATAAAATAGAGAACTATGGTTTAAAAATCCAGACCGAATATTTGGTGAGCTACGCCTACGGGCTGAAAACGCCTGTGACCCTTACACCTGTCAGATTCCAGTCGACGATGTCACGTATAGAGACGTAGCGCTGAAAATAAGAGTTGATCTATTTATATGAAAGCTCTATACTAAGGCTGCATAGATTTCAGTCTAGTTCCACACTCCGGGATGATACTAAGAACTTTTCTTAACAGAAAAACTATTAGAACACTTTTGGGCCTGAACCAGGATTTAATGTCAGGATCTCATTATCTAAGCTATACGCCACCAAAAGAAAATGTTTGTGAAAGTTCAACCACAGTTTCTTCTCTGTTTATCAAAATAATGATTTAATCTGTGTCAGGTACGATAATATGTTCAAGTTGTTCCTAATGAGCAACCTACAACAGTGCCTGTGAGTATGTTTGTGACTCAACACAATATGCACTCCATAACTTCACTTTTACACACAGTATGAAATAATATATAAAAAATGTATAGCGTGACTGGGTGTATACATGAATGTGTTACGAACTAAAATAAACAGCTTTTCCAAAGAATTTATAAATATCCCATATAATAATAATAATTTAAAAAATGTACGTGTGCACAATTCATACACGGCAGATATGAAACTTCAGGAAAGTAGCCTAAAGCTTAAAAAATATTTTTGATAGCATTGTAATCTATCTCATCCTGTCTCAGGCTAAATCGTATTTATTTATGAATATGATTGTCTCTGTTTTCTGTCGCTTTTTTGTATTTTCAAATTACAACGGTAGGATATAAACGCACGATAACGATTTTTAAAATTGATATATTTTTCCTATAATATTTCTTTAGGGAAGTTGTTTGTTATCAGCTGTACAATTATCTGTTTAGGTTCACTAATTACCAGCCACCTTATACACTTGGTTTCTTAAAGAGTGGGAGTAGAATGAGAGAAAAGTGGGAATAAAGTAGGGTATCGCCGTCTCACCTTGACAACATGAAATTAATGTAATGTATCAGTGAGTTGCTGATAATAAGATTGCCATTTCTACTCCTTTTCTTTGAGATGAACAACACTACTTAAGGTACATAGGTACACTCTCGAAAATAATTCCATTAAAAAAATTGTTGAGACATTTTCATGTTATTGATTTTGCTATCGGAATTAAGTTCGAGAGAGGTTTCGAGGTGTTTATTCGCACTTTGTGGTTGGGTTGTTGTGGTGACGGTGCGGTGTGGTTGCAGGCACTGGGAAGAAGGGCCTCCCCGCTACCACGGGCCTACTGAGTACGAGCGACCCCCACCATACTACTATCCCGGACCAAAGTGAGTAATCGATCACCGACACTGTTTGCACTATCGTGGTACTACACGGTCATAGGTATTATGCATGTCAATAATAAATACCTTGGACAACTAACACACTTCTATCTGATCCCCTTCTGGACAGATTCTGTACTATGGCAATCTGAAAACTGATACAACTTATATATTTTTAAATTAATACATATTATATAAATCGCATAAATATTTATCCTGGGTGGGTTCGTACACACGACCTCTGGCTAACAGTGAGGTTCACAAACCACTAGCTCAATAGGCAAGTGTCCTGGTTTGTTGCAAGCTATGCAGATAATGTTAGCGAAGATTGGTCAAAGAAAAATGTGGAGGACATATGGAACCCTCACAGAACTGGTGGTAACTAGATAAACTAGATACTGGTAGGTATGCTCACATAACTGTTTACTTTCGTTTTTGTATAGTTCAATTTAGATTCTTTTTAGTTTATAGATTTTTCTGAAATAATAAATGAATTAATAGAGATAAAATAAAAATAACTAATTCAGGGGTCTACCGCATACCACATTAACCGAGCCAACGATCTTGACCAAGATAGCATTGCCCCGAGCAGCGATGCGTGCGCCGAATACGGGCCGTCCGAGAAAATGGTCCGACTTTACCGGGTTGCCACGAATAGGCCTGAGGAAAATAGCTTCATCAAACCGAGTACAAATATTATTTGATGCAAATGGATCGCCAAGATTTGGCTTGCAACAACCGGCTATACTGCCTAAGCCTCATGTTCAAATAGTATCTAATCCAGAATCGACTAGACTCGGCTTGCGGATGCCGGACTTATTACTGAAGCCACAATTTAAGAAATTTTCCAAATCAGTAGCACCGCCAGGATTTGCTGCCCAAAATCCAATTGTTTTGCTACGATCGCGCTTGAAGCCTAAAATTAAAATGTCTGAGACCACTGGACCTCCATGCGTTGGGCTGCAGAAGCCGAAACCTAAAGTTAAATTATTAACGAATAATGCTTCCGAATCAACACGTTTGGGCTTGCAAGAACCAGCTATACCGCCGAAGCCAAAAAAGAAAATGTCAAATTTAACTGGATTGAACAGGACTACTGACATAATATTACCTCGAGTGAAACTACGACCAACCATAGTCAACACTGGTGTCAACACTCAAAGACCGATTGGATTTAAACATTAGGTAACAGCACAAAGGAGTAAATTAACATAGAGGAACGCGCGAGTTCGTTCGAATCACGCACACAATCGTAGCTACTCATACTTGCGAATTTTGACATCGTTAAAAGCAATTAAATATTAATTAATGCGTTTTGGTTAAAGCCTCAAAGTATATGTTCAGGTTTGTTAGGTAGCGAGGATGTTTTGGAAGAGACATGTGTTGTATTTGACCAAGAATGACTACTATTATAACTATCATATTTTTTCTGCATCAGCGTATGGTTGTTGGTATGGTAGACAATGCTTTTTGCATTAAGCTCGTCTATATACAATTTGGACAATAAATAAAAAATAACACATTAGTAGTAATATTGTGATGTCAATAAGAATAAAGAAACAATCAGGTTCCATATGGGCTGAATTCAATTCCATATGGGCACTACAGCACGATGCAATCTACTTAAATATCTAGTTTCTAATTGACAAATTAAAATAAATATGGTTAATTCATAACCCATCAAGGTTGTTATGTATCCTTTTCAGTAGGGTAGTAGTCAATTCAACAAAAAAATAATATCAAATATAATACCTGCAAGAAATCGGTGTCTCAAGTTATAAAAAACCGGCCAAGTGCGAGTCGGACTCGCACATGAAGGGTTCCGTAGCAGCAAGTATTTCAGTTGATTAAATGAAAGCAAATTGCGGTTTACGATTTATGACGTATTAAAAAAAACTACTTGTCAAATCTCGTCCAAACCAATTTTCGTTGTTAGTTTCTATGGTAATGTACATCATATATTTTTTTTAGTTTTATCATTCTCTTATTTTTAGAAGTTACAGCGGGGTGAGGGGGCATCTATTTTACCATTTTGGAAGTGTCTCTCGCGCAAACTATTCAGTTTAGACAAAAATTTTATTAAGAACTTCAATATGATTTTTGAAGACCTATCCGTAAACACCCCACATGTATGGGAACAATGAACATTTTTTTTTTAATTTCATTTCTATGTATGGCGACCCCCCAAAATTATTGGTATTTTTCTATTTTTATGTAAAAATCTTAATGCGGTTCACAGAATACACCTACTTACCAAGTTTCAGCAGTACAGCTCTTATAGTTACGGAAATAAGTGGCTGTGACGTACGGACGGACAGACAGACAGACAGACATGACGAATCTATAAGGGTTCCGTTTTTTGCCATTTGGCTACGGAACCCTAAAAACAAAGATAATTTAGAAAAAATAAGTAGGTATTTTAAGTACGGTCGTTTGTCGCTCAAATATACAACACTGATACTAATCGAAAGGATAGCTTAAAGAGCTCCATTGGAAAAGCTTGTCAGTACATAGCTAGGTAATGACTGTAAATATGACCGGATACCGGTATTACAGTAAGCCTAGAAGGGTTTCACTTCCAAACCGGTTAGTAGAATTGAACAGCTAACTAGCAAAGTAAAACCTAGTAACCCACGAAAGTTTAGTGGGTTACTAGAGCACTCTCTTTGGTGGGTGGTTAGTGTCAGAAGTGGTGTGTGTGACTCGAACCTATTCCTAAGATTAGCGTTTAAATCTTCTATGTTGATTACGTTCTGTGTTGTATAGCGTGCTGTGCTGTCAGTTTGATGCGACTGTTCTTTTAAATATGGGATAATGTTGGCATCATTTATTGTTCTGTGTTGGAATAAATGTTCGGAAACATTTTCAGTACCTACATATATATCTCAAATAATCCGATCTCACTTAATCATCGACATTGTGTTCTAACATCATTTAAATCGCCCAATACTAACAGTTCTAAAGGCATCTACTCGACGTAAACCAATGTACGCGCTGAACAGATTTTATTATTTTTCAGAAATTTCATGACAAGTACACGTGTAAGTTCTTTAAAGTTGCCATATTTGTAGAGATCGATTTTTTAGAACCTCATTTGCACAAAAACCTAGTAGTCCTAAAATCAAGGCGTGTTTTTTGCGCAAACGCTGTCTCGTCTTTATTTTGAATTCATTTACAACACTAAGCTAACCACTCTTAATCCTTATTATCATTAAATAATTTGTGTTCGAATACATTACGACTCTTATTTAAATGCGTCACTCCGAGTTGGTGCCGAGCAGGGCTTTAACATGGGTTGAAATTTTGTCCAATAAGCTATGACTAGTATATGGAATTTTATTGTTTGTTTCATCAGATAAGTGTCTATATATGATTTTGTCGCACTTTAGCACATACACCACGTTTAAATATTTGTGGGAAAATGAGGATGTGTAGACTTATATGATTTTCGTAACAAAATCTATATTTCTACTACATCAGATGCATTATGAGAATATTGAACAATAATACGTAAATATATTTCCAGTGATAGACAGTAAACTGGCGCTCACCGAACTGGACGAGGATCTGCTGAAGTACTAAGGCGCCCCACCCGGACCCAAGCGCGTGCAACGCGACCTGCGACATGCAACGTGTCCTTGCAACACTACCCTGCTACGTGGCCTGCAACTTGTTCGTGCCACGTGTCCCCATACACACAGGGATCGTAGTGTTGCAGTAGCATTAGGAACGTATATTACTAGTTTGAAAGATATGCCAAACTATTTTGATCCAACTTTTAGATGTTAGTCTATCTTATGAGCTCAAGCGTCCGTTGCCACTGCGCTCCGTTTCATTACTAGTTTATAGAGATGTTCCATATTACAATCTTATAGTATATTTTAAATACCAGATATCAGTATATTAGACGATTTAATCTAGAATCAGTGTTGAAATATAATCACATTTCATAAGACAGTAACGTATAGGTGCAGATTGTGAATATGGGTGTAGGCGATAAAGTTACAAAAAACACAAATGATTGCCAACGTAAGGGCCGCCGCTCACTTCTAATCATCGGCCATATACCGCCTGGCGACCCTGCCAACGAGTGTGATGAAGAAACTTTAATTATACACAATATTGTAGTGGTACTGAGCTATTATCGTAGCATATAGTCTCAGCTGTAAATAATTTAGTTATACAAGTCTGTCGGTACTCAGTCACAGTAACTGCCATATTTTGACTGTCCTCTTAATATTTTTACGTTGAAAGACGACTGCGCGACTTCATATAACGTCTACATATTGAAATCCATGCTCAAATTTGTCCACAACCAAATTTTGTTATTGTATCGCGGTTTATAAACGTAAAGTAGACCTAGACACAGAACAGTAGGCATGGGGGTATCGAAGTGATTTTACCTTAAACAAAAGTTAAAAAAATACGTTGTTTTGCAATAATAAAATAAATATGAAATAAGATAACACGTGACTTCAATAATGGCATTTTTTAGTCTCAAAGCTTGATTGGGATATTTAATATTATAAATTTTAGGACACAAAGGGTGCCAAAATAGATGTCATGAATTATAATTATATTGTTAGTAAGCGGGTTGTATGGAATAGGCTGTAAGCGTGGTGGGGTCGCGCCGTCGCCCGCCAACTATATTCGGCTCAAGATTATTCATAGAATACATTGATGACGGTCTGAGCGATCGTGTGGCTTTAATGATTTACACAATTATAATACTTTATATGCGTTGTTGAGCGGCTGCGAACCGCACTAATTGTATTGAGTTTGATTATTGAATTATTGAAATCTAAGAGATTCATTTTCTACTAAGTATAAGCCGGACTCATGAAGAATAGGCACGAAATAGTCTTATCACTTAATCGCTAATAGTACGAGCGAGAAAGCACTACATTGTCGGCTCATTTAGAATCTATTCTTCATCGGTGCGGTGTTTTTAGTATTTTATATAGATAAGTAAGTTTATTTCTATCGTTTTTTCATTCTTTGTATTGAATTCACTCTACGCTTATTGTATGAAAAGACAATGTTCGTGTGAAAAAGCGACAGAAATGCTCCTGTAGGCACATACAGCTTGCCAAAATGTACCTCTTCTGTTCTCTACACGTATATCAATTTGTGAAATTTCTTGTTTAAAACAGTTGCTTTTAGATAACGTACCGGATGAGTACCATTAAGGGTACACGTTGTATGTGCTTACGTCTTAGGTTAAGTTTCACTCGTTCACACGTACACATCACGTCCGGCGAGATAGTAATGCATTTATATTTAATACTATTTAATAAGAATTACTCAATTGTACACTTCTTGTAGTAGCGTCGAGATGCATCCGATTATATTGTTAGTCGCGTCGCAGGCGTCCCGTGTACGTGCCTCTTTATATATAATAACCAATCTAAATACTCTCAAAGAACATGTACACGGACGCTTCACTATTTTAAAAACATTCAGTAAATATAATTGGTAAGGTGATCTTAGTTATTTTCGTGTTATTTTTATGTTACGGCTGCCTTAACTATCCAGGGTTCATACCCGACCAACGTATACTGATTTTGGCCAATGAGACAAGGTGAAAAGCGTAAACGGTAATTTCATAAAATCTCAAAAAGAAGGCGGTCCCGGGTGTGATTGAGTCTTATAATACGTAAATTAAAATCGCCACATCGTTTATTGCGGAGTTTAAGAGATGGGGAAACAAATCTCACTTTTGTTATTCAACCGTTAGGTGATTTAATCGTTTAAAAGCGGTTCTTGACCGGTTACCTTGTAACGAATAGATCACCTAATTAACCGTTTATTTAGTTCCATTAGTTGTCTTTGTTTACTCACGTCTGCCAAGTAAATGTCGATTTTATTAGAATACCAATCAAAATTATAGTTATGTTTCGGTTACGATTTTCCTCATGTCGTATTGGCCTTGTACTAAGTCCGTAACATACATATATCCTATTTAGTTTAATTTTAATTATTAAAGAATTATTATTTTTATTAGACGACTGAACGGGAGTTAAAAGGATTTATTTAAACATTTGTGTCATATTAGTAAGTGCCGATTGTATGTACGAGTGTGTGTGTGTGATACCAAATATGTGTTGTCCTTATGGCTGTAACGGGTCTCGTAAGTGATAGAATTGAACTTTAGACCACGAGATATGAGACTTACGTCAGCATACCATTTGGTTAATATTATATAGAAAATACTATTTACCTAGGCATCGAACTTAGGCTTTTAAAAGGGTTGCTTTGAAGTAAAAACATGTTAACATAAGTTTTAATCCTTACCTACTTACTTTTGGTGTTATCTTGTATCACGTGGGAATCGGTTTTATCCTAAACTTGCAGACCCTGTTCTGCTCATTGCTAGGAGCGACGTAGCGGCTGTAACAACTCTATGAAATTACCGTATACAGAATTTATAGACACCAAAAATTATGAATTGTGTTCTCACAAGGTTTCATCAAATAGAAACTACACTCTACACTAACTCGTTATGAACTTTCCGTTATGAGATCTTGGCATTTTAGCACATCATATTTCCTTGATTTCTTGATACATAAATAGAAGCATCACAATGTCCATCGGGGTAAAGTTTAAGGAATATATCGAGACAAGCTAAAATCGTAATTGAATAACTAGATCGCGAAATTAACGGTATACAGTTACGGTAACGGTAATATAAGATGTCGGTTTTTGTAGAGTTGCGTTGTCGCTGTATCGCGTCTGTTGATCTCTGTGCGTCCGCGTCTTCCTGTCGCCGCCCGCACACTCGGCCCGCCGCAGCGAGTACTGACCGCCGCAGCGCCCACAAAGAGACTGAACACAACGTGGCGTGCAATATAAACAGTGTTCAAACTACACTTCGTTTATATTTCTATCTTCTTTGGTGAGACTCTTTAGAAGGTATTGTTAACTCTAGGAACAAATGGTGGCCTGTAGGAAGTTTAGGAAATGTAGCGTGTTAAGAATGGAGTGTGGGGCCGCGGCGGGCCGAGGGGCGGGGCTCCGTAGTACCTTTCCTGCTCACTTTTCCTTAGAGGAATCCTTTTGGAGACTTTGTGAATTTATACAAGTGACGTTGTGTCTGCTCAATGTGTCGAGTCGCCGGTGCTAACACCTCGGTTCTCGTTTGTTTAGCCATTTATTAATTTAGCGAGAATTGATGCGACGTACTGCATAGATTAGTAAATGTTAGGTAAGGTAGAAGTAATTAAGTAATTCCAATGTAATCTTTAAATAAAATGTAGTGTAACCAAAAAGCGAAGTTTTGTAAGAATGTCCGCATTGTGCGAAGGCTGTGCGCTCCGCGGCACGGAGTGTTTGACGATTGTGAAATAAACAACATTTAATTATCTCTTATTTGGAGTTTGTTATGATTCACCACAATACCTACCCTGTGAAAAAACTGCAACGAAGGAGGAGGTTCAATTCCGACGGTTTGCTTTTAAAAAGTACATTAACATAAATAGTGAACTTAAGGAGCTAATTTGCCATGTAACTGAACAATGTGTACACATCAACTCGCAAATACTCTTAAGTAGAATAACGTTCCATACAAGAATAACTTTCAAAATATGTTTTGATAGGGAAACGTAGTTTTCATCGGTTTCCTCTAATTAGTTGAGGGCAGATAGCGCTCCTGAAGTTCTGCTCACTATTTATTGTACACCCTGTATTTGTGACGATATTTCTCCGTAATTTGCGAACCGATTATGATAAACATTTATTATTATATTGGGAATATTAATCATTTTTAGTAACGTATGAAAAACTAAGGGATTTAAAAGTTAGAGTCAGTTGTTCGTTTTACTAAACAATAATTATTATAAGTACCAACAAGTCCAGAGATATGAAATAACAACCAGCACACTGAAAACTGCCATCTGATCCAAAATACTACTCTACTACTACTATGGCAACCAGACTACTGATAAACATTCTTATAAAAGGTTGGGGAAACAGTTTCTTCGTATTTTTTAAGAAAATTCAAAACATTTTTAATATAGTTAGCTAACATTTACCTTTAGTATGTAGGTACCATTTTGTTTGATAACTTTTTGCCATCTTGTAGAATTTTTTGGACTTCTGATCAAAATACCGCGACAAGTGGTTTTGGCAGTCCTCCCGTAATGTTAAACTGACACTGCCTAAATAATTCTGAAGAAACCGAAACAGGTGGAACGGTGCACTTTTCATTTTTGTGTACCAAGTTATTTTCAAATGCGCCAATACTGTTCTGTGGTCAATTCCCAGTTCTTCAGCTACGTCGTAACTACTGATATGCCGATTTTGCTCCACTTTTAAAAAAATTGCATCCATTTTATCAGTAATAGGGCGACTAGAGCAACGTGAATCTTTGACATCAAAATTTTCGGATTGAAAACTCTTAAACCAAATTTGTGCTACTCTCACAGATACCGCACTAGGTCCATAAACATCGCAATTTTTTTTCGCGGCTTGCGTTGTATTTTTACCGTTTTTTCCACAACCTAATATATATGTAAATATATACCTATTATTGATAAATACACCCAGACAGAACAAATAATCGTGCTCATCGCACAATGATTTGTCTTGGGTGTGGATTGAACCCAAAACCTCTGGCTTAGCAGTTAGGGCTAATCACTAGACCAACAGGCTAATAATATTATATTATTATTATTTCTCTTATTTTAGTTTTACAGACAAAATTGATTTCAGAAGTGGGATCAGTTTATAAAAACTAAACTTACATACCTAGGTACTTAAACAATTAAATACAAAGATTGCATTATTTTTAATGTAATTCATGAATAAAAAGCAAACAGTTCTCGAAAATAACCAACACTTTATTACTGCGCCCACTGGGACCCAACACTTAAGCTACACTAGCGCTACTATACAGTTAATATAAATACATAATTACATGCGTATCTCTAATAAATACTGCTCGTGTCCAGTTCGGGGGAGATCACGTCCTCTGCCAGCTCTGGAACACGCGAAGAGTTCATGTTAGTATATAATTAGTAAAAAAAAAATTGGATTATTTCTTAGAGAAAATAAGACTACTTCTTTCGAGTCAATGTTGATACATTGACTCGAAATTTCCTTTGGCTTCGAACTTTAATCAGAATTGTTTATAATTAAAGCCACCTTTTCAAGTAAGAGGCTGCACTTCTGCTTTGGATGGGAACATCATGAGGACTTCCAAAGTGCTAGTAGTATGGGGGCATGAAGGACATGTAGCTGTAAGCCCACCCGGAAGTAATATATATTATAATATATTTTATTTATATATTGGGATAAATTTATAAACAAATACTAGAACCCCATCAGTTTATAGATAGAGGCTTTAGTATGAGTTTGCCAAAATTTTAACGTATGAACGGTCATGCAGCGTTATAAGATTTACCATCATTTCAAATTAACACCAACATTCTAAGCCTAAATTCCATAAATTATAAGTAAGTACACAATCTTTCGGTAAGAAGTAGCGCAAATTTTAATTGTAAGCATGTCCTTTTATTTGAAAGTGAAGGTTACTAACAGACCCTGGGCGCGTCCCTCCTGGCCGCCTCCCGCAGCAGGCGCTCCAGCTCGGGCCGGCCGGCGCAGTGCAGGAACTCGCGCGGCCGCACGCCGCGGAACACGTGCGCGATGGACGGCTTCACGTTGTAGAAGATGATCGTCTGGCCGCGTGCGTGGAAGTCGTCGATCAATGCTTTAATTCCCTGTTAAAGAAATTAATAGACAATTTAGGAGTTAACTTAGATGCCATTGAGTTGTAAGCTGAAATAGAATTTTATCATTCATTATATACTTATATCATTTGGAAATATTGGCTTTGTGCTTCGTAACAACTCTTGAGGTCTATGTCCAGCAGTGGACGATATCATGCTGAATACTGAGTGAATGATGAGATGTCATGCTCCAAACGGCTTAAACGGCAGGGTACCTACATACATCATCCAGGTTCTACTTGTAAGTCTTTGAAAGGAAAATTATTTTTAATGTTCAGCTTTTTTACCTACCTTACCAAAAAAATTTAGAATTGTGTAAAAAAATGATATAAGTAAGTATACATTTTGTTACAAAATTCTGAAAGTTTTATTGCTGTGTCACTAGCCGTGAGTGACTCCATAATTTATAAACTCAGGTCTTTGGATCAGTCTACATTATCTGGTGAAAAAATCTAGGAAATAAAAGACTTTGGAAGAGAGCAATTGGGAAATAATATGTGTCGATTGTATTGAGAGAAATGAGAAAGTAAGTTGGGGTTTCCGCCTAGTTTAATTGGTTTAACATTAAAGAACTATGGTAATGATAAAAAACACTAATGTACTGTAATAAGAAATATTCGAAAGAACTAGATGTCGATGCAAAGGGGCTTATCTAATCATTTAAAATTTGATGCGTTACCCCGAGTTGAGTATTGTAGTTTACTTGAACAATAAATAGTTTTCACAATACTAACATGAATCGGTAATTTGTACCAATATTGTATTCTATGTAGGTATTTCAAATAATCATGACATCAGCTTCACCGGTTGCAAGCTTCGACACGACATTCTTAGCCATAGGAAAATGAGAGATTCCACAAAAATTAAAATTGGAAATATTTAATTAAGGTATTTCTATAATTTTTTCTTTTAATTTCGGCCATGATTGATGAAAAACGCTTTATGTCAAAACTAAGTTATGATTCGATTATTGCAATTGAAAAAAGATGACAAGGCACGGGACAAGGATATAGTATGTTGTCTATGGATTCTCAGGTAAGTAGGTAAATAATAAGTAAGATAAATTGTATATCAAGAAATACCGTTTTCAGATTATTACATGGCTTGCAATGTGGTATTGTTGGGTAACGGAAAGAAATGCATAAATTACTGATATTTTTCGGAATAATAATACCATAGGTATTTAGTTGTCAATGCGTCTACATTCGTTCAGAAAATATTTGTAATGGGTATTAAAAAATAGTAATGATCCGCCGATCCGGTGTGTACCTTAGCCGCCGTGAAGTCTGCGGCCTGCACGTGCGTGGCGTCGATGACGAGCGGCGCGTTGTGCGCGTGGCGCTCGGCCGCCTTGTACTGATCTAAAGCCCTACTGGTGTGTACCTTAGCCGCCGTGAAGTCTGCGGCCTGCACGTGCGTGGCGTCGATGACGAGCGGCGCGTTGTGCGCGTGGCGCTCGGCCGCCTTGTACTGATCTAAAGCCCTACTGGTGTGTACCTTAGCCGCCGTGAAGTCTGCGGCCTGCACGTGCGTGGCGTCGATGACGAGCGGCGCGTTGTGCGCGTGGCGCTCGGCCGCCTTGTACTGATCTAAAGCCCTACTGGTGTGTACCTTAGCCGCCGTGAAGTCTGCGGCCTGCACGTGCGTGGCGTCGATGACGAGCGGCGCGTTGTGCGCGTGGCGCTCGGCCGCCTTGTACTGATCTAAAGCCCTACTGGTGTGTACCTTAGCCGCCGTGAAGTCTGCGGCCTGCACGTGCGTGGCGTCGATGACGAGCGGCGCGTTGTGCGCGTGGCGCTCGGCCGCCTTGTACTGATCTAAAGCCCTACTGGTGTGTACCTTAGCCGCCGTGAAGTCTGCGGCCTGCACGTGCGTGGCGTCGATGACGAGCGGCGCGTTGTGCGCGTGGCGCTCGGCCGCCTTGTACTGATCTAAAGCCCTACTGGTGTGTACCTTAGCCGCCGTGAAGTCTGCGGCCTGCACGTGCGTGGCGTCGATGACGAGCGGCGCGTTGTGCGCGTGGCGCTCGGCCGCCTTGTACTGATCTAAAGCCCTACTGGTGTGTACCTTAGCCGCCGTGAAGTCTGCGGCCTGCACGTGCGTGGCGTCGATGACGAGCGGCGCGTTGTGCGCGTGGCGCTCGGCCGCCTTGTACTGATCTAAAGCCCTACTGGTGTGTACCTTAGCCGCCGTGAAGTCTGCGGCCTGCACGTGCGTGGCGTCGATGACGAGCGGCGCGTTGTGCGCGTGGCGCTCGGCCGCCTTGTACTGATCTAAAGCCCTACTGGTGTGTACCTTAGCCGCCGTGAAGTCTGCGGCCTGCACGTGCGTGGCGTCGATGACGAGCGGCGCGTTGTGCGCGTGGCGCTCGGCCGCCTTGTACTGATCTAAAGCCCTACTGGTGTGTACCTTAGCCGCCGTGAAGTCTGCGGCCTGCACGTGCGTGGCGTCGATGACGAGCGGCGCGTTGTGCGCGTGGCGCTCGGCCGCCTTGTACTGATCTAAAGCCCTACTGGTGTGTACCTTAGCCGCCGTGAAGTCTGCGGCCTGCACGTGCGTGGCGTCGATGACGAGCGGCGCGTTGTGCGCGTGGCGCTCGGCCGCCTTGTACTGATCTAAAGCCCTACTGGTGTG
The DNA here is from genome assembly GCA_951640165.1 of Pseudoips prasinana. NCBI lineage: Eukaryota > Metazoa > Arthropoda > Insecta > Lepidoptera > Nolidae > Pseudoips > Pseudoips prasinana. Next base: position 39,372,951 of record OX621240.1, on the reverse strand, counting down.
TACCTTAGCCGCCGTGAAGTCTGCGGCCTGCACGTGCGTGGCGTCGATGACGAGCGGCGCGTTGTGCGCGTGGCGCTCGGCCGCCTTGTACTGATCTAAAGCCCTACTGGTGTGTACCTTAGCCGCCGTGAAGTCTGCGGCCTGCACGTGCGTGGCGTCGATGACGAGCGGCGCGTTGTGCGCGTGGCGCTCGGCCGCCTTGTACTGATCTAAAGCCCTACTGGTGTGTACCTTAGCCGCCGTGAAGTCTGCGGCCTGCACGTGCGTGGCGTCGATGACGAGCGGCGCGTTGTGCGCGTGGCGCTCGGCCGCCTTGTACTGATCTAAAGCCCTACTGGTGTGTACCTTAGCCGCCGTGAAGTCTGCGGCCTGCACGTGCGTGGCGTCGATGACGAGCGGCGCGTTGTGCGCGTGGCGCTCGGCCGCCTTGTACTGATCTAAAGCCCTACTGGTGTGTACCTTAGCCGCCGTGAAGTCTGCGGCCTGCACGTGCGTGGCGTCGATGACGAGCGGCGCGTTGTGCGCGTGGCGCTCGGCCGCCTTGTACTGATCTAAAGCCCTACTGGTGTGTACCTTAGCCGCCGTGAAGTCTGCGGCCTGCACGTGCGTGGCGTCGATGACGAGCGGCGCGTTGTGCGCGTGGCGCTCGGCCGCCTTGTACTGATCTAAAGCCCTACTGGTGTGTACCTTAGCCGCCGTGAAGTCTGCGGCCTGCACGTGCGTGGCGTCGATGACGAGCGGCGCGTTGTGCGCGTGGCGCTCGGCCGCCTTGTACTGATCTAAAGCCCTACTGGTGTGTACCTTAGCCGCCGTGAAGTCTGCGGCCTGCACGTGCGTGGCGTCGATGACGAGCGGCGCGTTGTGCGCGTGGCGCTCGGCCGCCTTGTACTGATCTAAAGCCCTACTGGTGTGTACCTTAGCCGCCGTGAAGTCTGCGGCCTGCACGTGCGTGGCGTCGATGACGAGCGGCGCGTTGTGCGCGTGGCGCTCGGCCGCCTTGTACTGATCTAAAGCCCTACTGGTGTGTACCTTAGCCGCCGTGAAGTCTGCGGCCTGCACGTGCGTGGCGTCGATGACGAGCGGCGCGTTGTGCGCGTGGCGCTCGGCCGCCTTGTACTGATCTAAAGCCCTACTGGTGTGTACCTTAGCCGCCGTGAAGTCTGCGGCCTGCACGTGCGTGGCGTCGATGACGAGCGGCGCGTTGTGCGCGTGGCGCTCGGCCGCCTTGTACTGATCTAAAGCCCTACTGGTGTGTACCTTAGCCGCCGTGAAGTCTGCGGCCTGCACGTGCGTGGCGTCGATGACGAGCGGCGCGTTGTGCGCGTGGCGCTCGGCCGCCTTGTACTGATCTAAAGCCCTACTGGTGTGTACCTTAGCCGCCGTGAAGTCTGCGGCCTGCACGTGCGTGGCGTCGATGACGAGCGGCGCGTTGTGCGCGTGGCGCTCGGCCGCCTTGTACTGATCTAAAGCCCTACTGGTGTGTACCTTAGCCGCCGTGAAGTCTGCGGCCTGCACGTGCGTGGCGTCGATGACGAGCGGCGCGTTGTGCGCGTGGCGCTCGGCCGCCTTGTACTGATCTAAAGCCCTACTGGTGTGTACCTTAGCCGCCGTGAAGTCTGCGGCCTGCACGTGCGTGGCGTCGATGACGAGCGGCGCGTTGTGCGCGTGGCGCTCGGCCGCCTTGTACTGATCTAAAGCCCTACTGGTGTGTACCTTAGCCGCCGTGAAGTCTGCGGCCTGCACGTGCGTGGCGTCGATGACGAGCGGCGCGTTGTGCGCGTGGCGCTCGGCCGCCTTGTACTGATCTAAAGCCCTACTGGTGTGTACCTTAGCCGCCGTGAAGTCTGCGGCCTGCACGTGCGTGGCGTCGATGACGAGCGGCGCGTTGTGCGCGTGGCGCTCGGCCGCCTTGTACTGATCTAAAGCCCTACTGGTGTGTACCTTAGCCGCCGTGAAGTCTGCGGCCTGCACGTGCGTGGCGTCGATGACGAGCGGCGCGTTGTGCGCGTGGCGCTCGGCCGCCTTGTACTGATCTAAAGCCCTACTGGTGTGTACCTTAGCCGCCGTGAAGTCTGCGGCCTGCACGTGCGTGGCGTCGATGACGAGCGGCGCGTTGTGCGCGTGGCGCTCGGCCGCCTTGTACTGATCTAAAGCCCTACTGGTGTGTACCTTAGCCGCCGTGAAGTCTGCGGCCTGCACGTGCGTGGCGTCGATGACGAGCGGCGCGTTGTGCGCGTGGCGCTCGGCCGCCTTGTACTGATCTAAAGCCCTACTGGTGTGTACCTTAGCCGCCGTGAAGTCTGCGGCCTGCACGTGCGTGGCGTCGATGACGAGCGGCGCGTTGTGCGCGTGGCGCTCGGCCGCCTTGTACTGATCTAAAGCCCTACTGGTGTGTACCTTAGCCGCCGTGAAGTCTGCGGCCTGCACGTGCGTGGCGTCGATGACGAGCGGCGCGTTGTGCGCGTGGCGCTCGGCCGCCTTGTACTGATCTAAAGCCCTACTGGTGTGTACCTTAGCCGCCGTGAAGTCTGCGGCCTGCACGTGCGTGGCGTCGATGACGAGCGGCGCGTTGTGCGCGTGGCGCTCGGCCGCCTTGTACTGATCTAAAGCCCTACTGGTGTGTACCTTAGCCGCCGTGAAGTCTGCGGCCTGCACGTGCGTGGCGTCGATGACGAGCGGCGCGTTGTGCGCGTGGCGCTCGGCCGCCTTGTACTGATCTAAAGCCCTACTGGTGTGTACCTTAGCCGCCGTGAAGTCTGCGGCCTGCACGTGCGTGGCGTCGATGACGAGCGGCGCGTTGTGCGCGTGGCGCTCGGCCGCCTTGTACTGATCTAAAGCCCTACTGGTGTGTACCTTAGCCGCCGTGAAGTCTGCGGCCTGCACGTGCGTGGCGTCGATGACGAGCGGCGCGTTGTGCGCGTGGCGCTCGGCCGCCTTGTACTGATCTAAAGCCCTACTGGTGTGTACCTTAGCCGCCGTGAAGTCTGCGGCCTGCACGTGCGTGGCGTCGATGACGAGCGGCGCGTTGTGCGCGTGGCGCTCGGCCGCCTTGTACTGATCTAAAGCCCTACTGGTGTGTACCTTAGCCGCCGTGAAGTCTGCGGCCTGCACGTGCGTGGCGTCGATGACGAGCGGCGCGTTGTGCGCGTGGCGCTCGGCCGCCTTGTACTGATCTAAAGCCCTACTGGTGTGTACCTTAGCCGCCGTGAAGTCTGCGGCCTGCACGTGCGTGGCGTCGATGACGAGCGGCGCGTTGTGCGCGTGGCGCTCGGCCGCCTTGTACTGATCTAAAGCCCTACTGGTGTGTACCTTAGCCGCCGTGAAGTCTGCGGCCTGCACGTGCGTGGCGTCGATGACGAGCGGCGCGTTGTGCGCGTGGCGCTCGGCCGCCTTGTACTGATCTAAAGCCCTACTGGTGTGTACCTTAGCCGCCGTGAAGTCTGCGGCCTGCACGTGCGTGGCGTCGATGACGAGCGGCGCGTTGTGCGCGTGGCGCTCGGCCGCCTTGTACTGATCTAAAGCCCTACTGGTGTGTACCTTAGCCGCCGTGAAGTCTGCGGCCTGCACGTGCGTGGCGTCGATGACGAGCGGCGCGTTGTGCGCGTGGCGCTCGGCCGCCTTGTACTGATCTAAAGCCCTACTGGTGTGTACCTTAGCCGCCGTGAAGTCTGCGGCCTGCACGTGCGTGGCGTCGATGACGAGCGGCGCGTTGTGCGCGTGGCGCTCGGCCGCCTTGTACTGATCTAAAGCCCTACTGGTGTGTACCTTAGCCGCCGTGAAGTCTGCGGCCTGCACGTGCGTGGCGTCGATGACGAGCGGCGCGTTGTGCGCGTGGCGCTCGGCCGCCTTGTACTGATCTAAAGCCCTACTGGTGTGTACCTTAGCCGCCGTGAAGTCTGCGGCCTGCACGTGCGTGGCGTCGATGACGAGCGGCGCGTTGTGCGCGTGGCGCTCGGCCGCCTTGTACTGATCTAAAGCCCTACTGGTGTGTACCTTAGCCGCCGTGAAGTCTGCGGCCTGCACGTGCGTGGCGTCGATGACGAGCGGCGCGTTGTGCGCGTGGCGCTCGGCCGCCTTGTACTGATCTAAAGCCCTACTGGTGTGTACCTTAGCCGCCGTGAAGTCTGCGGCCTGCACGTGCGTGGCGTCGATGACGAGCGGCGCGTTGTGCGCGTGGCGCTCGGCCGCCTTGTACTGATCTAAAGCCCTACTGGTGTGTACCTTAGCCGCCGTGAAGTCTGCGGCCTGCACGTGCGTGGCGTCGATGACGAGCGGCGCGTTGTGCGCGTGGCGCTCGGCCGCCTTGTACTGATCTAAAGCCCTACTGGTGTGTACCTTAGCCGCCGTGAAGTCTGCGGCCTGCACGTGCGTGGCGTCGATGACGAGCGGCGCGTTGTGCGCGTGGCGCTCGGCCGCCTTGTACTGATCTAAAGCCCTACTGGTGTGTACCTTAGCCGCCGTGAAGTCTGCGGCCTGCACGTGCGTGGCGTCGATGACGAGCGGCGCGTTGTGCGCGTGGCGCTCGGCCGCCTTGTACTGATCTAAAGCCCTACTGGTGTGTACCTTAGCCGCCGTGAAGTCTGCGGCCTGCACGTGCGTGGCGTCGATGACGAGCGGCGCGTTGTGCGCGTGGCGCTCGGCCGCCTTGTACTGATCTAAAGCCCTACTGGTGTGTACCTTAGCCGCCGTGAAGTCTGCGGCCTGCACGTGCGTGGCGTCGATGACGAGCGGCGCGTTGTGCGCGTGGCGCTCGGCCGCCTTGTACTGATCTAAAGCCCTACTGGTGTGTACCTTAGCCGCCGTGAAGTCTGCGGCCTGCACGTGCGTGGCGTCGATGACGAGCGGCGCGTTGTGCGCGTGGCGCTCGGCCGCCTTGTACTGATCTAAAGCCCTACTGGTGTGTACCTTAGCCGCCGTGAAGTCTGCGGCCTGCACGTGCGTGGCGTCGATGACGAGCGGCGCGTTGTGCGCGTGGCGCTCGGCCGCCTTGTACTGATCTAAAGCCCTACTGGTGTGTACCTTAGCCGCCGTGAAGTCTGCGGCCTGCACGTGCGTGGCGTCGATGACGAGCGGCGCGTTGTGCGCGTGGCGCTCGGCCGCCTTGTACTGATCTAAAGCCCTACTGGTGTGTACCTTAGCCGCCGTGAAGTCTGCGGCCTGCACGTGCGTGGCGTCGATGACGAGCGGCGCGTTGTGCGCGTGGCGCTCGGCCGCCTTGTACTGATCTAAAGCCCTACTGGTGTGTACCTTAGCCGCCGTGAAGTCTGCGGCCTGCACGTGCGTGGCGTCGATGACGAGCGGCGCGTTGTGCGCGTGGCGCTCGGCCGCCTTGTACTGATCTAAAGCCCTACTGGTGTGTACCTTAGCCGCCGTGAAGTCTGCGGCCTGCACGTGCGTGGCGTCGATGACGAGCGGCGCGTTGTGCGCGTGGCGCTCGGCCGCCTTGTACTGATCTAAAGCCCTACTGGTGTGTACCTTAGCCGCCGTGAAGTCTGCGGCCTGCACGTGCGTGGCGTCGATGACGAGCGGCGCGTTGTGCGCGTGGCGCTCGGCCGCCTTGTACTGATCTAAAGCCCTACTGGTGTGTACCTTAGCCGCCGTGAAGTCTGCGGCCTGCACGTGCGTGGCGTCGATGACGAGCGGCGCGTTGTGCGCGTGGCGCTCGGCCGCCTTGTACTGATCTAAAGCCCTACTGGTGTGTACCTTAGCCGCCGTGAAGTCTGCGGCCTGCACGTGCGTGGCGTCGATGACGAGCGGCGCGTTGTGCGCGTGGCGCTCGGCCGCCTTGTACTGATCTAAAGCCCTACTGGTGTGTACCTTAGCCGCCGTGAAGTCTGCGGCCTGCACGTGCGTGGCGTCGATGACGAGCGGCGCGTTGTGCGCGTGGCGCTCGGCCGCCTTGTACTGATCTAAAGCCCTACTGGTGTGTACCTTAGCCGCCGTGAAGTCTGCGGCCTGCACGTGCGTGGCGTCGATGACGAGCGGCGCGTTGTGCGCGTGGCGCTCGGCCGCCTTGTACTGATCTAAAGCCCTACTGGTGTGTACCTTAGCCGCCGTGAAGTCTGCGGCCTGCACGTGCGTGGCGTCGATGACGAGCGGCGCGTTGTGCGCGTGGCGCTCGGCCGCCTTGTACTGATCTAAAGCCCTACTGGTGTGTACCTTAGCCGCCGTGAAGTCTGCGGCCTGCACGTGCGTGGCGTCGATGACGAGCGGCGCGTTGTGCGCGTGGCGCTCGGCCGCCTTGTACTGATCTAAAGCCCTACTGGTGTGTACCTTAGCCGCCGTGAAGTCTGCGGCCTGCACGTGCGTGGCGTCGATGACGAGCGGCGCGTTGTGCGCGTGGCGCTCGGCCGCCTTGTACTGATCTAAAGCCCTACTGGTGTGTACCTTAGCCGCCGTGAAGTCTGCGGCCTGCACGTGCGTGGCGTCGATGACGAGCGGCGCGTTGTGCGCGTGGCGCTCGGCCGCCTTGTACTGATCTAAAGCCCTACTGGTGTGTACCTTAGCCGCCGTGAAGTCTGCGGCCTGCACGTGCGTGGCGTCGATGACGAGCGGCGCGTTGTGCGCGTGGCGCTCGGCCGCCTTGTACTGATCTAAAGCCCTACTGGTGTGTACCTTAGCCGCCGTGAAGTCTGCGGCCTGCACGTGCGTGGCGTCGATGACGAGCGGCGCGTTGTGCGCGTGGCGCTCGGCCGCCTTGTACTGATCTAAAGCCCTACTGGTGTGTACCTTAGCCGCCGTGAAGTCTGCGGCCTGCACGTGCGTGGCGTCGATGACGAGCGGCGCGTTGTGCGCGTGGCGCTCGGCCGCCTTGTACTGATCTAAAGCCCTACTGGTGTGTACCTTAGCCGCCGTGAAGTCTGCGGCCTGCACGTGCGTGGCGTCGATGACGAGCGGCGCGTTGTGCGCGTGGCGCTCGGCCGCCTTGTACTGATCTAAAGCCCTACTGGTGTGTACCTTAGCCGCCGTGAAGTCTGCGGCCTGCACGTGCGTGGCGTCGATGACGAGCGGCGCGTTGTGCGCGTGGCGCTCGGCCGCCTTGTACTGATCTAAAGCCCTACTGGTGTGTACCTTAGCCGCCGTGAAGTCTGCGGCCTGCACGTGCGTGGCGTCGATGACGAGCGGCGCGTTGTGCGCGTGGCGCTCGGCCGCCTTGTACTGATCTAAAGCCCTACTGGTGTGTACCTTAGCCGCCGTGAAGTCTGCGGCCTGCACGTGCGTGGCGTCGATGACGAGCGGCGCGTTGTGCGCGTGGCGCTCGGCCGCCTTGTACTGATCTAAAGCCCTACTGGTGTGTACCTTAGCCGCCGTGAAGTCTGCGGCCTGCACGTGCGTGGCGTCGATGACGAGCGGCGCGTTGTGCGCGTGGCGCTCGGCCGCCTTGTACTGATCTAAAGCCCTACTGGTGTGTACCTTAGCCGCCGTGAAGTCTGCGGCCTGCACGTGCGTGGCGTCGATGACGAGCGGCGCGTTGTGCGCGTGGCGCTCGGCCGCCTTGTACTGATCTAAAGCCCTACTGGTGTGTACCTTAGCCGCCGTGAAGTCTGCGGCCTGCACGTGCGTGGCGTCGATGACGAGCGGCGCGTTGTGCGCGTGGCGCTCGGCCGCCTTGTACTGATCTAAAGCCCTACTGGTGTGTACCTTAGCCGCCGTGAAGTCTGCGGCCTGCACGTGCGTGGCGTCGATGACGAGCGGCGCGTTGTGCGCGTGGCGCTCGGCCGCCTTGTACTGATCTAAAGCCCTACTGGTGTGTACCTTAGCCGCCGTGAAGTCTGCGGCCTGCACGTGCGTGGCGTCGATGACGAGCGGCGCGTTGTGCGCGTGGCGCTCGGCCGCCTTGTACTGATCTAAAGCCCTACTGGTGTGTACCTTAGCCGCCGTGAAGTCTGCGGCCTGCACGTGCGTGGCGTCGATGACGAGCGGCGCGTTGTGCGCGTGGCGCTCGGCCGCCTTGTACTGATCTAAAGCCCTACTGGTGTGTACCTTAGCCGCCGTGAAGTCTGCGGCCTGCACGTGCGTGGCGTCGATGACGAGCGGCGCGTTGTGCGCGTGGCGCTCGGCCGCCTTGTACTGATCTAAAGCCCTACTGGTGTGTACCTTAGCCGCCGTGAAGTCTGCGGCCTGCACGTGCGTGGCGTCGATGACGAGCGGCGCGTTGTGCGCGTGGCGCTCGGCCGCCTTGTACTGATCTAAAGCCCTACTGGTGTGTACCTTAGCCGCCGTGAAGTCTGCGGCCTGCACGTGCGTGGCGTCGATGACGAGCGGCGCGTTGTGCGCGTGGCGCTCGGCCGCCTTGTACTGATCTAAAGCCCTACTGGTGTGTACCTTAGCCGCCGTGAAGTCTGCGGCCTGCACGTGCGTGGCGTCGATGACGAGCGGCGCGTTGTGCGCGTGGCGCTCGGCCGCCTTGTACTGATCTAAAGCCCTACTGGTGTGTACCTTAGCCGCCGTGAAGTCTGCGGCCTGCACGTGCGTGGCGTCGATGACGAGCGGCGCGTTGTGCGCGTGGCGCTCGGCCGCCTTGTACTGATCTAAAGCCCTACTGGTGTGTACCTTAGCCGCCGTGAAGTCTGCGGCCTGCACGTGCGTGGCGTCGATGACGAGCGGCGCGTTGTGCGCGTGGCGCTCGGCCGCCTTGTACTGATCTAAAGCCCTACTGGTGTGTACCTTAGCCGCCGTGAAGTCTGCGGCCTGCACGTGCGTGGCGTCGATGACGAGCGGCGCGTTGTGCGCGTGGCGCTCGGCCGCCTTGTACTGATCTAAAGCCCTACTGGTGTGTACCTTAGCCGCCGTGAAGTCTGCGGCCTGCACGTGCGTGGCGTCGATGACGAGCGGCGCGTTGTGCGCGTGGCGCTCGGCCGCCTTGTACTGATCTAAAGCCCTACTGGTGTGTACCTTAGCCGCCGTGAAGTCTGCGGCCTGCACGTGCGTGGCGTCGATGACGAGCGGCGCGTTGTGCGCGTGGCGCTCGGCCGCCTTGTACTGATCTAAAGCCCTACTGGTGTGTACCTTAGCCGCCGTGAAGTCTGCGGCCTGCACGTGCGTGGCGTCGATGACGAGCGGCGCGTTGTGCGCGTGGCGCTCGGCCGCCTTGTACTGATCTAAAGCCCTACTGGTGTGTACCTTAGCCGCCGTGAAGTCTGCGGCCTGCACGTGCGTGGCGTCGATGACGAGCGGCGCGTTGTGCGCGTGGCGCTCGGCCGCCTTGTACTGATCTAAAGCCCTACTGGTGTGTACCTTAGCCGCCGTGAAGTCTGCGGCCTGCACGTGCGTGGCGTCGATGACGAGCGGCGCGTTGTGCGCGTGGCGCTCGGCCGCCTTGTACTGATCTAAAGCCCTACTGGTGTGTACCTTAGCCGCCGTGAAGTCTGCGGCCTGCACGTGCGTGGCGTCGATGACGAGCGGCGCGTTGTGCGCGTGGCGCTCGGCCGCCTTGTACTGATCTAAAGCCCTACTGGTGTGTACCTTAGCCGCCGTGAAGTCTGCGGCCTGCACGTGCGTGGCGTCGATGACGAGCGGCGCGTTGTGCGCGTGGCGCTCGGCCGCCTTGTACTGATCTAAAGCCCTACTGGTGTGTACCTTAGCCGCCGTGAAGTCTGCGGCCTGCACGTGCGTGGCGTCGATGACGAGCGGCGCGTTGTGCGCGTGGCGCTCGGCCGCCTTGTACTGATCTAAAGCCCTACTGGTGTGTACCTTAGCCGCCGTGAAGTCTGCGGCCTGCACGTGCGTGGCGTCGATGACGAGCGGCGCGTTGTGCGCGTGGCGCTCGGCCGCCTTGTACTGATCTAAAGCCCTACTGGTGTGTACCTTAGCCGCCGTGAAGTCTGCGGCCTGCACGTGCGTGGCGTCGATGACGAGCGGCGCGTTGTGCGCGTGGCGCTCGGCCGCCTTGTACTGATCTAAAGCCCTACTGGTGTGTACCTTAGCCGCCGTGAAGTCTGCGGCCTGCACGTGCGTGGCGTCGATGACGAGCGGCGCGTTGTGCGCGTGGCGCTCGGCCGCCTTGTACTGATCTAAAGCCCTACTGGTGTGTACCTTAGCCGCCGTGAAGTCTGCGGCCTGCACGTGCGTGGCGTCGATGACGAGCGGCGCGTTGTGCGCGTGGCGCTCGGCCGCCTTGTACTGATCTAAAGCCCTACTGGTGTGTACTTTAGCCGCCGTGAAGTCTGCGGCCTGCACGTGCGTGGCGTCGATGACGAGCGGCGCGTTGTGCGCGTGGCGCTCGGCCGCCTTGTACTGATCTAAAGCCCTACTGGTGTGTACCTTAGCCGCCGTGAAGTCTGCGGCCTGCACGTGCGTGGCGTCGATGACGAGCGGCGCGTTGTGCGCGTGGCGCTCGGCCGCCTTGCGCAGCGCGCGCCGCACGTACTCGGCCGACGGGAAGGCCAGCGAGCGGTCCACCACCGCCACCAAGTGCTCGATGCCGTCGCTCGACTGGGGGGACGTTAAGGAGCTAATTACAAGTTATGTACGATGTATTGGAACGAGAGGGTTTTAGAGATTTATTTTTTTATGTATTTCGTTCATGATTTATTTATTTTGAAAAATCAGCAACCACTGCGATGAACAAATATAGGTACCTACCTACCCATTAATAAACATCAGGATTAATTAAATATAACAATTTCTAGTTATGTCTGTGATTACATCTGATTAAGTATAGCTAGTTACCTAGTTATTAGTTAAGATTCGTGGGAAGTACAGTTTTATTACCCGAAGCCTTGAGTATTTTTATATCAAAGTAGAAGAAACCGGGACCTCGCAACCCTCTCACTACTCTCGCAATAAATGCTCAAATGACAATAGCATTCGTATCACTTATCCGTCATAGAAAAATATTTTGGTGTTAATATACGTCGAACAATTAATGGAGGTGAAATTTTCCCCTCAGCTTTATCAATATATTTGTATCTCGAATTCTAAACATATGATCTCACATATAAGTAAGTACAAAAATATTGTTAATGTTTTAGCTTCCTTAAAGCAAGATGCGTCTGCGATATCTTACGAAACTAGCTCTGTTTGTTAACTTGAACTGGTTACGAACGGATGGCAAATTTGCATGTGGCTCAATGATGCAACAGTGAGTACAGCTCAGATCTTTATATCTAAGGTAAAGCAGAATATGCTTTTATTAGAACACGCTAGATTGGTTTAATCCAATATATGGAATGTAGTCTACTTTCCACTTATCAGTATTTTATTTTAATCATTTATTCTCTTAAATTATTCACATTAAAACAATGTAACAAAATCGCCAAACTGTTGCCAGTTTGTTGGCGATAATGGCGCTCTTACATATTACTTTTATACACATTATATATTTATACATTTTTTTATATAACTATACATATTTTTATTTTAGGTAGTACTTTTTCATTCTTTTTTTTAAATGATTTGCCTGTACCTATTGCAACTGTCTTTGAAATATATAAAAACGGCTTCACAATGGTTCCTGATTTGTTTCAGTAATAAGTAAGTATCCCGGCCAGCCCGGCGCGGCGCACTGCTGTTATTGTATCGCAATATATAACTTCGTTACAACATTCTTTCAACATCAATTATAAAACGAGGACGAAGAAAGTATTAATGTTGCATGATTCTTTGGATTTTTGCGTTATGTAAGATTTCTACATCATGCGATCATTTTTAATTTTAAAGGATTATCTGGATCTTTCGAGTGCTTTTTTGTGTATGAGCGGGATATGTTAAAGGGCTTCAAGGTGTAGTGAAGTGACCCGAAATTAAAATTTTGGAAACAGTCAAATACATATTTGATAACACTAGAAGAACATCGGTAATATAGTGATGAAAACATGCTTAAAAAACCAGTACCGTTAGATTGAGATATCCGGAACATAATTAAGGATGTCTGATATTTATATTCATGGTCCAGTAATTACGTAGCAAGGACTTTCTGCCACTTCTGCCTGTTGTAACGCATTCCAGTAAGTTGACGAAATTGTGCGCATTTCTATTGGAGCCTAGGATTAAACAGGCTTACGTCCGTAAATTCAAAGCACTCGGCAACTAGATTGGAATTAATTTCAGCGGGATTACAGCAATTCTGTATGTAGCTAAGTAGTGGCTTTACTCCAGCCGATTATTGTATGAATTTAGACGAGGAATAGGTGTAGTGGTTCATTTTCAGGTGATAGGTACCGTCCTTGATGGTTATCAAGGGCGGGAATCCCTTGATTATTCCTATACCAACATTTTTTAGTAAAAGGCATAATTTCAAATATTATACGAATATAAATAATTTCATACGTTTCAAACTAAATATAAAGCTATCAAAGTTACGACGCAAACTTCAGATTTATTGTAAATTTTGCATTTACTGTGGCCTCTTAATTGTATCCTAAGGCAAGTAATATTATGCCATGCGCATATCCAGTTAAGAAATTTAACAATTGAATTAGCAATATTCTCTTATAGAAGAAGAAGACACGTTGTTATTATGCCTGGTTTTACCATTTAGAGTGATACTCACAACTGCAGTGGTGACCTTGACCGATGGTCTGGCGGAGGCGTAGAGCAGGAACACCAGGTTGACCGCTATGCCGATGACGATGCCCAGCTCCAGCCGCAGCATTAGACACGTCACGAAAGTCACCACCGCCGGAATCAAATCAAGCTCTGAAAAACCACAAACTTAATGTAAATCTTATGTGACTTAAGTCGATAAAACATTCGGCAAACCATAGCGGACTGGTACGTTATATTATGCCGTTGTATTGTATGCCGATGTTTTTCAAATCTAATAAATGATTACTGATCTTATTCAAGTAGGTATATATTCATGTTGTCACCATCCTGACATCTCTAGATATTGCCATTAAACTGAATTAAGTATCAAATTTTAATATTGTTTCTGTATGTATCTGGTGCTAATTTTTACTAATATTATTTTTTTTAATTTCTTTTGTAGGCAGACGAGCTAGCGGCCCACCTGATGGTAAGTGGTAACCGCTGCCCATGGACATTCGCAGTGCCAGGGGGGACAGGAAACGGCTGCCTACCGTGAGATTAATACTCTCTTTAAACCTCGTTTGATGAAGGACATGTCGAAGCGCTGGGGAAACACCGCAGCCGGTAGTTCATTCCAGAGCCGGCACGTACGTGGAATGTATGAACGCTGAAAGCGAACCGTGCTTGACGAGATCGCTTCCAGGTGATACGGATGAACCCTACTGCGAGTGCGCGTGGTGCCATGATAAAAAGGGGACGTTGGCACCAGCTCAAACAGTTCCTCAGAGCATTCCCCGTGAAAGAGACGTTAGAACACGCAGAGAGATCCAACGTCTCTCCGCTGCTCTAACGACTCCAATCTGTCCGTAAGATTGGAATCCCCAATGATTCTAATAGCACGCTTTTGGAGGGAGTCAAGTGGATCGAGCTGGTATTTAGGGGCTCCTGCTCAGATATGTGATATGTGAGAAAATTGTGCTTTATATAGCGCAAGCCGCTGTCTTGGAGTGAAGTACCGCCTAGCTCTATTCAGGACGCCCAACTTCTTGCTTGCCAGTTTGGCTTTGTCCTCAAAATGACCCCTAAATTGGCAGGTGCTCGAAATTTCGATTCCGACGATCCCAATATTCTCGGATACACGGAGAACAACCCCTTGGAATTGGGGCGCTACGACAAATGGGTCCTTCTTCGCAGTGAACGCGAAAGTAACTCTTGTCTGTCTGTCGTGCTTTCACGCCAAAAATACTGAACCGATTTCAATGAAATTAGAAACACGAATAGTTTAAAGCCTGAGAAAGGACATAAGCTACATTTTAATGCGATATAAAGGGTTGAAAGAGGGAGAAGAAAAGTTGTATAGAAGTATCGTCATTTTTAGAACTAGAAGCCTCAATCTTATTTTTTTATGCTGTTGATTCGATATAAATAAATATGACATCAAAAGTCTAATGTAAACTTGATGTGAATATTTTATAAGTTTGCGAAAAGAGACAAAATATTAGAGATATTCTGATATAACACAGCTAGTTGCAAATATAAACGAAGTGTACGTTCTGGTTCTCAAAGATTTTTGTACTTTAAAAACATCAATACTTACTTTTGGTTCTCCAGATAGGCTTAAAGACGTGCAGCTCCATCATGAAGACGACGGCGGCGATGATAACCGCCGCCAACGACGCTTTCGGGATGTAGTAGAAGTACGGAGTGAAATACTGCAATAGGAAAGAAGATCATGTCATTATATGATGAAGGCAGGTAAATATTCAGCCCGAGCTACAGTTTAGAAGCTTTGTATGCTAAATAACCAATCATTTCTCCAAGAATTTATCATGACAAATCCCATATTGAAACTAGTTTAAAAAGCTGTGAATTTGTTTAAATATTCTTTCTCGATTTAGCTACTTTTCAGAAAAATGGACCCCCTTCAATGTTAATTTATCCATGTTTTAGGGAGCATCACAGCGACAGCCAGAAGCGCAGCATAGTCATCATAAATTATATGAGCGTTGTAAATACTAAACTGTCAGTATTAGACAATACCTATGGCGGACGTGTAGATATCTAAATACGGTATATAGCTTCGGTGAGAAGGGTGCTGAGCCGAGAGTGTTGTCTAGTTTTAAGTTTGTCTTAATTGATTTTGAAGTAAAACTTATTTCCGCACTTCTGTCTTTGGGAGTAAGTTGGTGAATGCGAGACGAGAGCGTTACGAAAAGTGTCATCAGGCGAGGCGTAGGGAAGTTGAGAGGGAGATTTAATTTTTCACTACTGTATGGGGAGGAGACAGAGATGGGAGCACACATTTCTATCTCATTTTCTCTCATAGCCAGTTACTTTTCGTATATTTAAGTTTTACTTCAGTTAGTTATGTGGTTAAAAGCAGACTCGTTTTTGTGACACTTTTCCTGTACTTCTAATATTTTTATGTGATCACTTGTAACACTTTGCATGAATGCTCAAATATTCATAAGTGTAATTGGCTTTATGTTACTTATTCTTATTAATAGTCTTTAACTTAAATAGCTGTTTGTCTTCCATATAAATAAGCAAACAAACAAAATATAACAGCCTTTACTTTTGTAATTATAGGAAGTATCAGTATTTCTAGTTACTTACGAGTACGTTTTGGTTATTAATTAGATATGGCATAATAACTATATATGCATGCACGATAGAAAATCGTTTATTAATTAATGTTTGCATTGTTGTATTTTTTAACACTTGAGCATCGAGTTAATCTGTCTAGATAAAAATTTTGGTTAAGTAAGCAATATTTTAAAATGGAAGTTTGGAATATTGCTTACAAAACTTTTTGCAAATCAGTTGCCGCTGTAAGTTGTAACTAGTAAATTTTAGTTTCCTGTTTACCTATTTAGGTAACAATGGGTGTGAGTATTTATGGATACTTTATGGATGGTCGTTACTTTAGTAAATTAGATGTTTTAGAGGTATATACATTTAAGGTCGCACTAGTCATAATGCTTACAATAACTTACGAGTTAGGTCAATGCCGTCGGTGGAACGATCATCAGGTAGGCACACATCTGTAGGTACATACTTACAACGTAGTAAAAAGGTGACCGAACAGCTACTTAATTAGACAAGTACCTACGTTCGTTCGTTATATCTTTATAATATTTTGTCTTTATAAAAAACTAAATGTCTTAAGTCGAAAGTCTTCGACCAGTGTGTGTTGCCAGTGATGACTTACGGAACAGAGACGTGGTCGCTCACTATGGGCCTTATCAGGCGGCTCAAGCTCACCCAAAGAGCAATGGAAAGGGCTATGCTTGAAGTTTTCCTGCAAGATCGAATCAGAAATGTTGAGATCCGCAGGCGAACCAAAGTAGCCGACATAGCCCAAAGAATTGCCAAACTGAAGTGGAAGTGGGCAGGGCACATAGCTCATAGAACTGACGGCCGATGGGGCAGAAAGGTTCTCGAGTGGCGACCACGAACCGGAAGACGCAGCGTGGGCAGGCCCCCTACACGGTGGACCGACAATGTTGTGCGGGTCGCGGGAAGCCGCTGGATGCGGGCACCGCAGGACCGGCTATTGTGGAGATCCTTGGGCGAGGTCTTTGTTCAGCAGTGGATGTCTTTCGGCTGATATGATGAACAAAGCTATAAGAAGTCGATAGCTAGACCACTCTGCAGTAGTACCTGTAGCGACAGCAGCACGAGCGCGCCGGTGTAGAGCCCGCCGGCGGTGGTGGCCACGCCCGACGCGTGGTTGACGGCGCCGCGCGACAGAGCGCCCGACACCGGCATGGAGTGCACCAGCGCCGACGCCATGTTGCACACGCCCAGCGCCACCATCTCCTGCGTCGCGTCCACGTACTTGCCTTCCGCTGGAAACGGCACCACCGACACTTTTACATTTTATATCACACCACTGAGCATTGTGGTATATAGAGGACCCATGTACCACACACAATCCTCAGTAGACCTATTGTTATTTAAACTTTAAATCTCCTTCATATGCCGTTTTTGAGCTTACGTAACCATTACGAACTAACAGAAACATACTAATAAAATATTTATTTAATCAGTAAATCAATTTCAACTTTAAAAGAAAAATAAAAATATCAGCAAAATTAACGACTACTATCAGCAATGCCACGCTGTATGGCAATTATTGCTGATTCTTTGATCCAAAAAAAGGCCAGCTTTTTGGTCACGGGAAGCGTCGATCCTGAATATGATCGTGTTTATTTGAAGAGAAAAAGGAACTATACTAAATGCTGTACGATGTTAAGCAATCAGTCGCTGCTAAACCAACATTTTTGAAATTATACTTCTTTTGGCGCGATGGAGAAAAATGATGAGAGTGAATTTTTACGATGCGCGCGCACACCGACACCAAAAAATTTAACAGCATGAAGTTAGTTCTAGGTGGTATGAAAATTGATTACTATGTTCAAGTTGTATATTAAGAAGTATAACTTCTAACGCGTGTACATAAGTACACACAAGTTTTTTTTTATGTTCGTAGACTTTCAAATAAGCTATAAAAGAATGGAAAGTAATTGTAAAGTTTACCTTAAAAATTATAAAAAAACGAATAACCTTATGGTGGGATTTTTGTATAAACACTCGACCTCACGAATTGCTTTCGAAGTTTATGGTAAAAAGTAAGAAGCAAAATCAAATTCGGGAAAAGTATAAATAGACAGATGCCTAAAAGCATAATATTAAACAAACGGTAATCAAAAAATATATTAAAATTTCAACCTTAAATAATAATAATCAATGAAACTTACAGAAAACTTTAGCGAGTGCGATATTTTCGAGTATAGAGAGCAGCGGCACCACGAAGATGGCTGAGCCCAGGGTGGATGCCATCTCGGAGAACGTGTACGTGTGGTTTCCCACCGTCGCAAAGAACGGAGGCGCGGAGAACTCCGGCAAGCCTGGCTTCACCTCCCCTGGAAATTGATACTTATTAATTGCATTGGACATTTAGGTCCTAGGTAGTGTTGGGTTAAGTCTATCAATAGACGTTAGGCCTTATAATATGGCAAGCGTATATAGTTAGCATGCCTTGAAAATAAGCCTTCTCAATTTTAAGTGTAGAGTAATAAAACACGTACACGGTACGTCATCATGTGGGAAAATTGTCAGAATCACGTCGAAAGACAGGAAATTTACCTGGTCAAATACGTAGGTATCTGTTACCCCTGTTCAGGCAATAAAACATGCAGATTTTAGTTATGTCTAAAGTTAGAAAACTATAGATATCACTAAAAGCTGTCAGTCTCGGCGGTTTTCTAACCGCTCCAGTCCGGGAGTCTCATCCCAACATACCCTAAGAGGTGCAAAGGAGTTCAAAACTACTAATCGAAATCATTTGACAAACCTTTTGGCGGGCAAAAAAATTTTGATAAACAAATTGATGTTAACAAAGTAAAATTTTAGTGTATCCGTATGATGAAGAGTCAGAAGTGGAATCAGTATGTTAAAATTTTCCAAAAAAGATTGAAGCAAGTTGAATAGTACAATAATGAGGAGTAAGTTACCGGTAAGTACGAAGGGCGCCTTTCGTTGCGTGTCGAAGTAGTAGGCCAGCGCGGCGCACACCAGCACCACGGTGATGTTGCGCGTGGTGGACAGGAACCACAGCGCGTGCGCCACGCCGCGCCGCGCGCGCGCCGCCCGCGACTGCGACTGCGCGTCCGCCTTGCTCGTCACCTTGATGTCTTTCACTTTCTGGGACAGACGTCGAGCTAACTTAGATATAGCAACTACAACTGCATGGCAAGTACTTAGACTGGCCAGCTAAGCAACATAGGTGCACTCTTTGACGGTCACCGTAGCCTAGTTGGTAGTGCTCCTGCCTACGAAGCTGGTGGTCCTGGGTTCGAATCCCGGTAAGTGCAAATATTTGTGTGATGAGCACGAATATTTGTTTCCGAGTCATGGATTTTTTCTATGTATTTAAGTATTTATCTATCTACACTCGCGAGCAACCAAATCGACTCAAGCCTAGACGGCGCACATATACATTGATTTTCCTAAAACGATAAATGGTAATTACAAAAGTGATATGTCATTCGAAAGCTGAAGAATTAGGCTTTCAATTAACATCAATACCTTAAAAAAAACTAAGCGCTGATTTATTGACACATTTTAATTGGCCGTCAGCGTAAATTACCTCTTTAGGAATCCACGACTTGCGCTACCTGCTCCCGCTATAAAACCCCCCACTTCCGGTTTATCTTATCAGTTGCTTGTTACAGGTTGACCGGTACACATCTCCGTAAATTGCATTCCTTGTTTTCGCTAACCCATGGATACCACACCAGAAGAAGCCGCTCAAGTTGTTGCCTTGTTGCAACAAGGGTTAAGTCAGCGAGCAATCGCTGCCCAGCTCCACTTGAGCCAGTCTTCTGTATCCCGAGTATACAGACGGTTCCAAGAGACTGGTGCCTTCAATCGGAGACCAAGAACGAGCCGCCACCGGTGCACTTCAGAGAGAGACGACCGCTTCATTGTCTCAACCTCGCTGCGCAATCGACACCTTACGGGCGTTGATGTGCAGCAAGAACTGAGACGTGTACGACAAGTGGCTGTCAGCGAGTGGACAGTGAGAAGACGCTTGAAGGAAGCCAACTTGACGCCAAAAAGACCTGCGACGGGCCCTAAGTTGACTGCAGGCCACCGACAAGCGCGCCTTCAATTTGCTCGAGAGCATCTCAATTGGAGCGTTGCGCAATGGCGATCGGTCCTGTTTACTGATGAGTGCAGAATGTGTCTGCATGGCAGTGACAGGAGAGGCCGAGTCTACAGGCGTCCGGGAGAACGATTTGCCCAATGTTGTTTCGCTGAAACAGTGGCATATGGCGGCGGTTCCTGCATGATGTGGGCTGGTATCTCTTTAGAGGGAAAAACCGAACTTGTTTTCGTGCCTGGGGGCGGCCGAGGAGGCGGGCTAACAGCTGATCGGTACATCACCGACATTCTACTGGATCATGTTGTGCCCTACGCAGGGTTTGTCGGTGAAGACTTCGTGTTAATGCACGACAATGCCCGCTGCCACACGGCACGAGTCACTCGACAGTTTCTGCAAGAGGTCGAATTACGCACGATGGACTGGCCTGCGCTCAGTCCTGACATGAATCCCATCGAGCACTTATGGGACGAGCTTAAAAGAAGAGTTCGGGCCAGAAATCCAGTCCCTTCAAGCGTAGACGAGCTAAAGACAGCATTATTAGAGGAGTGGGACGGCATTCCTCAAGAAAATGTCAAAAAATTGATAAGGTCCATGAAAAACAGACTGCGGGATGTAATTAGGGCTAGAGGGGGCAATACGAAATACTGATTTAAATAAAATAATTTTATTTTTAATTTTTTTTGTTTAATTTGTCAAATACGAGACACATACCCTTTTTCCTAAATTCCCGTTTTTCCTACTCTTGCATTCAGACATCATTTATTTCAAAAATGATGGATGGATTTCAATGATAATGATATCAAATTAAAGCTGACATCTTAAGCTTTCGAATGACATATCATTTTAATAATTTCCATTCATGATTTTAGTTGTATCAATGTATGTGTGCGCCGACAAGGCTTGAGTCGATTTGGTTGCTCGCGAGTGTATATAAGTATGAATATCGTCGCCTAGTACCCATAGTACAAGCTGTGCTTAGTTTGGGGCTAGGATGATGTGTGACATTGTCCCTAAATATTATTATTATTATTACTATACCCTCAGCCTCATATTGCGTTGGGATGGTTATCTGATGTAATCGAGGAGAGATCAGTCGCCTCTAAACTTTGGGCTACTATCGGGTGTTTTCTTGCTTCTCTCTCTCTCTCTAAGTTGGTCCGCGACTACTGATCCGACCCGGAAGTCAAGTGTTCTTTGTTCAATGTTATGAAACGATAAATATAATAATAATATGTGGTACTTGAAAATGGCTCTAAAGTTTCGATAAAATTGACAGAGTTGAGTTCCAGGAGGTCAACAAAATCAGTTTACCCAAGCTTCATCATTGTAATATTTTTTTATTGACCCAAGTGCACCTGGTAGCAGCCCAGTAAAGGACGAATTTTCGATTTTGTTTAACTTTTAATAACTTAATGGTTATGTGGTATGTCAAGAAGTAGAACTTGTATGCTCACAATAGTTTTATTAGAAGATCTTGTAGATTGTATAATTAAAAATTGTCTAACGTTGATATTTTTTATGAAACTTTAACACATTCAAGAAAAATACTTCAATGTGGATTTCCTGTATGGAACTGGAATGATATTGCTAGATCAGATCAATCTGTACAAGCAAATCTCATGTAATTGTAAGTGTAAATGAACGACAGATATATTGCATTTGATTGTACTACTAATCGACTAAGTAAAATTATTAGTCTTTTATGTATATTATTAAGGAAACTTAAGGTCTATAATTATAATATACTAGCGGCCCGGTACATGCTTCGCTACGTATAAGGCATAGTAATAAAATAATGTTTATTAAGTTCATTTATTCAAACAAAAAAATATTTTAAATTGCTAAAAGATGTTGATTTTACACATTTTCAAGACTTTTTTTAAAATTTTCTCTACGTACAAACCTTCCCTGGACTTCTACGAATAATTCAAGACCAAAATTAGCCAAATCGGTAAAGGCGTTGTTGACTTATAACATTACAACGAAAAGTGGCATTGATTTTTATATATATAGATTTATTCTGTAAGCATATAATTGTATGACTGTTTGTTTCTAAATAATAAATAAATAAAGTCACAATGTGGACGTACCCTGAGCAGCAGCAGCACCACGATGCACGAGATGCCGAGCACGGAGTCCCACAGGCGCGTCTCCCCGATGTGCTCGTACAGCCCCGTCCACACCTGCACATCATTATATCGAGTCTAACAAACAAAATCAAGAAGTAAAACACGTATTGATAATCACAAGCTGTGCGTATTGATCACACAATGTACCAGTGCATAAGCAAATTTTCCAATAGGAAAGTAGACCGCGATGGCTCCAGGGGCTCTACCGGCACAGTCGCCGAATATCGATTTCTTAAATGGCGTTCAAATAAATAAAGGTTAAAAATTACTTAATCAATCGTTAAATCGGCTTCCATGAGCACATGTGACGTCATAAATGGTCCGGAATCGATTGTCAACGTTGAAACCGATTTTACGATTGATTAAGTCATTTTTAACCTTTATTTATTTCAACGCCATTTAAGAAATCGATGATCGGTGAGTTAGCTGGTAGAGTCCCAGGTGACAGAGGTGTATATACTATGCCCCGTGGTTTTACCCGCGTCAAACTTTATAAATTATAGCCTATGTGTTATTCGGATATATAAGCTATATGACTACAAAGTTTCATCAAAATCCGTCCGATAGTTTTTGCGTGATAGAATAACAAACGTACATACTCACACACTCACAAACTTTCGCCTTTATAATATTAAACGCGCTATATAAGAAATGTAGCCAGATAAAAAGATAATGGTTTCACAGCGTACGATACACAGTTCGCTCTGCAGTGATCGATATTAAAAAATAATCAGCGCGAAGGTTGCAGCAGTTAGAAAGCACACCGACCTCAACAAGAAATATCGGACAAAAACTATTAATTCAATTATCTACAAAAAGTGTGCATAATTTATTCATTATTACGTTAACAAATGAGACAGTTTGTCAACACATTTCCTTCTCATCCTTAATTTGTTAGTGAAAATCACTCTAACACCGATTAAGGGAACACGAAATTAACATAAGAACCTTTCGGGTTGTGTCTATGTCTTAAAAATCATCTATACAAATAAATAAAATTGGAGTGTCTGTTTGTAATATTGAAATAGCTGGTTTTTACTACATGAATATGAATATATATACGGTACAAACACCAAAATAACATTTTTTACAATTTTTGTCTGTCTGTCTGTTTGTTCCGGCTAATCTCTGAAATGGCGGGACCGATTTTGACGGGACTTTTATAGGCAGGTAGCTGATGTAATAAGGAGTAACTTAGGCTACTTTTATTTAAGAAAAAGTCTTTTATTTTACTAAAAAACTAAATAAACTAATTAACACGCGGACGAAGTCGCGGGCACAGCTAGTGATATATAAATCAGCAGCACTCTTTATCAATTGGTCGTTAGATATAATGTTCTTTTTTATGAAGATTTCATTTAACGGATGGCCTTCGCAGGAATTGTGACTGGTATGTTATGTAGGACTTTAGCCTAATATCAACATACGTCAAGACTACCTTAGGCCCAGAAATAATAACCGAAACTAACCATAGACTCTCACCCTTATTTAAAAACAAAGTCTAAAGTTAAACTGCAGTTGAACTACTGACCAAGCAATCTCATTGGATGGTTTTCGACTACACCAAGGATCAACTACAGTTCAACTTTAGATTTCGTTTTTAAATAAGGGTGTAAGAGTGAAACTTCAAATACTATTTAATTTAATATTTTATCAAGGCTGAACTTACCCGTCTCTGTTTCACACTTTTGTAGGAAGGAGTATCGCAAGATAACCACACACTATTAACGGCTTGTTTAAGCTGAACACAACAATGCCCTGACGCTCACGCAGCGATGAACTCCGACATAATAGCAACGCCATTACTCCATCAAAGTAGTTTTCATACTTAATTCACCCTTTATATCGAAAATTACCAATTACCACTATTACCTACTCATCAAACATATTTAAGCTATAAACTTAGTACTTTGTATTTAGGAATCACAATGAGTTACTGTTCATAAAGATTTTTCAATTGATTTAAATTCCGCGTCCCTTTTTCTTTCATCTGACCCAAAGAGTAATTAAACCTAATCTGACAGAGAGCATATAATTGACAGAATCAGCTTATAACATGGATTAAATATGTAATGTATACTGGTTGTGACATAGTCGATATTATTATTTTTTGGTGTATCTATTGTTATAAACAAGGTATGACAATCATGTCGAGAGTATAACAATCATTTTATTTTAGATACTGTGTGTGATTGATATGCATTTAGAAATTAGTGTTAATTTATTAATGTTTTATTGTATAAGTTCGTTTTTCCATACATTTATTATTTTAATTAGTTATGAGTTATTATAATATTAGTGTCCAGGTACTTTGAAGATGTAACTGCGAGCTGTACTAACACATCATTGTCTGTGAGATATTTTACATGGTTCCATCATAAAACCAGCGCTGCAACAGTTAATGTTGCAGCTAGTGCTGAGGTGGGACCAATTCGGACTCGCACAGATAACCAATAAGGACTTCTGTATGTGTACCTATTTATATATATTATAATGATTGTCTGTGCTCGTTTACTGAATAAATGTATTTTCTTTCTTTCTTTCTTTCTTTCAAACTCCTTGATTTTTATAATTAAATTTGTCGCGGATTCCAAGACAGTTGAATAGAGCCCCTGGCACGTTCCCCAATTTACACAATGTCAAGCAATGCCAAGTTACACAATGAACAGACACTGAGTGGCTAGGCATAGGCCTCGCCACTCAGTGTCTGTTCATTGTGTGTAGTAGTGGTGAGGCATGGACACTTGCCGGGGGCTGTTTTGGATCCCGCAACAAATGTAAGATATCGTGTGTTGAGGTAGGCCAAGGCAGGACAAATAATAGTTGGTCCTGGCGTGTCTAATGTTAATTTCTATGACCATGACCATGAGGTAGTTTATACCACTTTCAACTTTTTTGCCAATATTAAGATGGTTTTAATATAAGCAGATTTTACCCAAGGAATAATCGCATAGGAAATAATAATATATGAAAGTAACAAAAATTAACAATTTCAGCCGTTTCCACTTCAGTGTGCCTTCTTATTGTCGTTACTTCATTTACCAGATAATTGTTCAATTTGTTGTAGCCTTTGTAATTTAGAATCGATTTTGTTACATAAAAATACAACTGTTTATCAGGGTCAAATGTAGATCCATCAAGTTGTACATCAGGTTTCTATTAGGCATGGATACTTTGATTACTTTAGTTTTCTTAATATTTAGTATTTATATTTCAAAATATTGAACTAATTAACCACTTTAGGGAATGCATCGTTACTTCGTTGAAATTTTATACTTGTCGATTAAATTTAAATGTCAAGGAAAAGCCATCCACGGACAAAACAATCTCTTGGCTATCCCTTGCGTTGTAAGGTATGTAGTGTTTACAAAAATAAAACTGGCCCGAGAGTAGAACTCTGTGGGATGCACATGAAAACACTTTTGGCGTGGCGGTTAGAACAGTCGCCTCGCCACTCCGTGTTCTGGGTTCGAATCCTGCACGTGATAACCATTAACACAAATAGTGGTTCTGAGTTTGGACGTACTTTGAGTTAGTCAATTACATTTTTGTATAGTATCCCGCGACTCCCGGCTTCATCTCTCTAATGCGGGAGTTATCTTAAAAAAACAGTACGTCTTTTACCGTTAACGTTTACTTCGAATTCGAAGTGCAACAGTTGTTCCTAATACCATTGTAGTTTAATTTCCTGACAAGAGTTTACGTTGTTCACAACAAATGCTTGTCCCTACATGTTGCAAAATATACCTACAACATCTTGTGAATTTTCTCAAGCAGTAAAATGTTTTAATAGTTGAACACTATTATCTATTGTAGAATAGTCCTTTGTAAATCAAAACTGTTTTATAGGAAGTAATTTTCTTTATTTTGTTTTGTTATTTTACCCTGTCCCCTGCACAGGGTAAAACAACAAAAAAAAATCTCTAGGTAAGTAAAATTTGAAAGGAAATTTATTGTGAGTTAAATCTACAACCAGTCAACTTTAGGGCCAGCATACAATTCGTGACAAAAAATATAACTAAAAAAAGGTATGGTTACCTGCAGGAACTTTCCGCCCGGGAAGCTAAGTCCAAGGATATCTTTAATTTGTGTCGTGGCGATGATGATGGCGGCCGCTGAGGTGAACCCCACTGATACTGGGCCGCTGATGAAGTCTATCAGGAACCCTGGAGAATTAAAGACACGTTAAGATATATAAAATAAACTAGACACTACTAAAATCAAAATCAAAAAGTCTTTATTCCGTTAAAATAATACATTTGTGTGGAATCGACATTTTTTTTTACCCTACCGTGCAGTGAATGTCGTGGCAGCTACTGAGAAACACTGCCAGTAAACTCAGTAGGAATCCTTTTTTAAAATATTTATTTCTTACATAAAATTACATTGTATTTAAATGTGTTCATTTAAAGCGACTCAATCCCAAGCTGTTTTGTCACTTAAATAATCAGAAGTTTTGTAGTAAGCCCTGCTACACAATTTGGCTTTTATAATTCTTTTTAACTTATTCATAGACATTTCTAGGAAATCACTGGGAAGTTTGTTATAGAATCTTATACATTGCCCCATAAAAGAGTTACTTACTTGCTTACTGCCACAGAATAAACAGTTCTCCGTGGACTAAATTTTCCTTTACTTTTAGGTAAGTCTGAAAATGTTTAAAATTATTGATGTTATGTAGGAACTAAACATATCGCTATCAAGGTAAAAATTACGTGTTTAACGTAAGATTGATACCGTTGCAACTAATAAGTTCCCTGCACGTCACGTGTGTATCTACTATGAATACTCAGGTCTCCTATTAACAGAACACTGAACTTGTACAATTTTATCCAAACCCGCGATCCAAGCATTGACATCTTTCACGATTCATTTAATAAATTTAAGTCCAAATTACAAAAAAATATCCAATAGTTACTAACAATGTACATATTTAAATTATATACTTATAATAAAATTATGCTATGTATCGGCAAATGTTATGTACACCATCAGTGTCATGTGTATCAGAATTATACTGGTAATAATGTTGCAATAATTGTTATAATACATATGATGTGGTTGTACTAATAAATAAATAAATACACTTGAACCAGTACTCGTCTTCGTCGTTCAACTTGGTAGGATAAAGGAAAGGTCAGGCTAAAACTATCTTACAAGATTTGACACAGATATCCACATAAACATAAATGAATGTAAAATTGTGATATCAGGCCTAGAAAGAATAACAGGGTCACCCCATAGCATCCCGTGGGTGTCGTAAAAGTCGACTAAGGGGTACAGCAGGTAGTCAGGCAGCAGCGCCACCTGTGTACTATCATCATCATATGCTGGACATAGGCCTCCCCGAAGGATCTCCACAATAGCCGGTCCTGCGCTGCCCGCATAAGATCGTCGGTCCACCGTGTAGGAGACCTGCCCTCGCTGCTTCTTCCGGTTCGTGGTCGCCACTCAAGAACCTTTCTGCCCCATCGGCCGTCAGTTCTACGAGCTATGTGCCCTGCCCATTGCCACTTCAGTTTGGTAATTCTTTGGGCTATGTCGGCTACTTTGGTTCGCCTGCGGATCTCATCATTTTTTATTCGATCTCGCAGGGAAACTCCAAGCATAGCCCTTTCCATTGCTCTTTGGGTGACCTTGAGCCGCCTGATAAGGCCCATAGTGAGTGACCACGTCACTGTTCATATCATAAGTCATCACTGGCAACACACACTGGTCGATTTATACTTCGATGACATTACGTAGCTTCCCGAACGCTGCCCAGCCGAGTTGGATTCTACGATTGACCTCCTTTTCGAAGTTGGACCTACCTAATTGGATGGTTTGTCCTAGGTAAATATAGTTCTCTACAACTTCGAGTGCAAAGTCTCCAACCTTAACTAGAGTGGGTGCAACATGGATGTTCGACATGATTTTCGTCTTATCCATGTTCATTTTCAGACCCACTTGTTGAGAGACTCTACAGAAGCCATGTGTACTACAACTACCACTTAACTGCGGTCGCCAATTCACATGGCATGCGCGGTGACTACGGCAAACCCCCCCAAAGGGTAAGGTTATAGTAATCTTTGGAGGAGGCCTATGTTCAGCAGTGGAAAATATAAGGCTGATGATGTATGTATTTAAAACAATACCTTGTTCGGGTATAAATCCTCAATTTGGAATGTAGAGTTCTTTAAAGTCGCTTAAGTTAAGTGAGGTAGAGCATAATGTTTGTTCCCTATTTACGCAGCCTAACAGCGGAAGTACCCTAAAAATATTCAATAAAAATTATGCTGCCTTGTTGTTTATTGTGCCTTGATGGAAACTCTTTAGACAGATACAGGTGTGTCAAGGGTCAATTTTACAGTAACCGCCAACTACTACGTACACATACACAACTATGCTATGTAGGCCGCATAGTTGTTTCTATAAAAAGATGTTCTACTAGAATAATGTGTCTTATTCTAGTAGACCATCTTTGTAAGTCACTGAATAGTAAATGAAAATAGTTCTATAATTAAGACGCAATGCTTTATCAGTATAACCGTGAGGTCAGAAATGTGTTTTAACAGATAAAAGTACTTGACGATCTTAATCCCATTGCCATTGTTGCATTCTTCTTTAATTAATTGGCAAACCAATGACGGACATTACAACAGTTAAAGTTAGATAATTACTGGACAATTAACCCGTCATTGTAGCGACAACTTACTTACCACGGTTTACGATGTGATTGTGTTAAAGGAAGTGACGTTTACTGGAAATAATAGACATCATAGGTATCGCTTATGTAAATGATGACCCATCATCACGTTTGCAGATTCTTAACTATCCACTATCAAAGAATTATTTCAAGACGTACTGGGAACACCTGGGGTTCCAACCCAGTCTCTGGATCAGTGCTGCAATTTAAAGTATCATGCCGCTGTTACCATTTTCTTTCAATCACTGAATTGAACGATTCTTTGAAAATATTATTACAAAGAGTCTTATAATATTATGTTTTCTATGTATTTAAATATTTATCTATCTATATAAGTATGTATATCGTCGCCTGGTACCCATAGTACAAGCTTTGCTTAGTTTGGAGCTACGATGATCTGTGTGGATCGAGAACGAGCCGATCCCGCTCAAAGGCAGAGGAGGTGTTGGGGCGGCGGCGGCAGCCGTTAGCCCAACTCCCCTCGGGGCCGCGGCGGCAGTGTGAGAAGTGTCCTCTACTGCCGCCACGTACAAGCGGCTCCAGGATGACAGCGATCTGTCTGTGGCGCAGTCGCTGTGCCGTACTGGCAGGAGTCGGCAATAGGGGAGGGCAATCCAAAGGAGTCCTCCCAGGGTACGTGTCCCGACCATCTGGGACATGGCGCAAAAGGGGGGTACTGGATCAGCATACCCGCGTTCCCGGGACTCCCCCATCAGGCGCCAAGAGAAGTCCACGGCAGGTAGGTTTAGTCGGTGCAAGTCCGACATACCCACCCGCAGACATTATATCATAATCATACAGCTAATATCCAGTAATTTTACTAACCTTACTCAGAGACATTTATTTATTCACGATATATAAAACCAAATACAAATTTTAATATTTTAGAACTATTCTAAAATTGGTGCTATATTTATTAATTTAAGAATAGACAGCCGTGTAGTCGGAAAAAGTCTAAGGAATCATTTCTATTTCTCCAGTCTTTTTTCTCTTTTTCAGACTCCATTTCATAGTATGTACGGGATGAAATTGTAAGCAGATGTTCTTTTATAGTGTAACGT
Organism: Pseudoips prasinana; assembly: GCA_951640165.1. Classification (NCBI taxonomy): domain Eukaryota; kingdom Metazoa; phylum Arthropoda; class Insecta; order Lepidoptera; family Nolidae; genus Pseudoips; species Pseudoips prasinana. Next base: position 39,343,932 of record OX621240.1, on the reverse strand, counting down.
TCGCAAGATCCTCGCGCAGTGCCCACCTGTTGTCATGCTCGCCACACGCCCAGCATTATTAGATGGCGGATCTTATGCGGATGGTCCATTGTTCCATAATCATAGTCGCAAAATAATTACAGACGTCGAAACTGATCGTCAGATTACGAGGGACATTGAGGCAAGATTAAAAGCACTTATTAAGTGATAACCACATTGTTTCACAAGATCTGCCACAATTAAAGCTGGGATGGTTCCTTCATGCCTGAGAGGATAATGAGTCAGGTAAAATTAATAGTCATTGGTATATAGTGCGGCAGCTTCGCCTATCTGTGATAATAAACAACTTGTAAAATTCAAAATACAAAATCAATATGAAGTGCTCGAATGAGTCTCATTCGAGCACTCGACGAGTTAGCAGCCCTTGAGAATGGTCCATGGAGGACTGAAACACGTGTTGGGTATCGTACTGGCGCATGTAATTTGCTTATTTATATTGTCCTTTTTCACATTTTGCGGGCGGGAGGGCGGTGCAAGTTACATCCCGGCATGATTAAACTGACAATTAGCGGAATTAACACTACATATTGATTTTGTATTTTGATTGATATGGATTTCCGAAAAGTAACGCCTGATTCCGTTACTTAACTTGTAAAATGTATCTCATGAATCGTAGTAGATAGATACTATATTTTTTCCAAAGTTCTTTTGCAATATATTAATAAAAAAAAATTTTAACGTACATACATTTTACCACTCTGTCAAGAAAGTACTGGGAAAAGATCAACAATATACAAAATGTTTGTTATTCATCCAAATTTATTTTATCACCTTCAAAGTATGCGCCTTCAGGAACGATACACTTACGCCAACGAATAATCAACATTTTTTAACCGCTGCTTTCGGAATTGAGTTCAGTTCTCGCCGCGAATTCTCCTTTATGTCTTCTACCGATTGAAAACGGGTACCACGAAGTGGTAATTTGAGTTTAGGAAAAAGAAAGAAGTCAGCTGGAGCCATATCTGGTGAATATGGTGGTTGCTGGATGGTATTTGTTGAGTGTTTGGTCAAAAATTCGTTCACAATGATGGCCTTGTACGAAGGCGCATTGTCGTGGAGCAAAATCCAAGAATTTTCTTTCCACAAATCTGGCCTTTTTCGTCGAATTTGCTCTCATAAACGCCGCATAACACTCAAATAATATTCTTTATTTACCGTTCGACCTTCCGGTAAGAATTCAGAGTGCACAACACCGCGATAGTCGAAGAAAACAGTCAACATGAATTTGACTTTAGATCGACTTTGGCGTGGTTTTTTCGGTTTCGGTTCAGTTGGAAGGCGCCACTCCGAAGCTTGTTGACTAGTTTGCATGTCAAACTCGTAAATCCACGTCTCGTCACCAGTAACAATGCGTTTCATGAATGTTGGGTCGGAATTGACTCGTTCTACCATGTCCTCAGCGACTTTCATGCGATTGAGTTTTTGGAGAAAATTCAGATCTTTTGGGACTAGCCGAGCGGCAACATGTTTCATACCCAAATAATTAGTTAAAATGGTATGAATCGACTCGTGAGATACAGAAAGTTCGGCGGCTATCTCTCTCAGAGTTGAATGTGGATTTTCAGTCACTATTTCCTTCACTTTTGCGATGTTAACTTCAGTTGCAGACGTTGATGGCCTACCAGGGCGAGGCAAATCTTTCATCACATCTCGACCGCTTTTGAACGCTTTGAACCACTCATAAGCCCGAGTTTTTGATAAAGTCGATTCACCGTAAGCCTTCTGTAACATTTTCAGTGACTCCGAACACGAAATTCTATTATCGATGCAAAATTTAAGACAAACTCTTTGTTCGATATTTTTGTCCATTATTTCGCAATACACACTATATATGATATTACTAAAACCAGCACTGTATTTAATATAAATAACAGATGCAACTCAAACTCCGCGCCAAAATGGAAAACAGTTGTGGCAATCTACAACAATGTATGCAATATACAATAATGTATTGCCGCTATAACAACAAATACTAAATAAAAATTAGAAATTGTATCTTCATGGTACCCTTCGTGCCCGAATCCGACTAGCACTTGTTCCTGCTTTCTAGATTTCCATAAAAATATCAAAAACAGTCTAAAATACACATTTGGGATACAACTATTCAACGTGTTGTGTGGCAGATGGTATCTATCCAAAAAAGCTAATAAATGAAGAAAAAAAGCTTGTGAATTACGAAAGATATGATTTTGCCTTCCCATACATAATTCAGCATCTGATGGTTATTCTTGTATGGAAAGGTAATCTTTATTTAGCACATGAAGCTCCGTAAGTTATGTAAGGCATGGAAGACCAAATACATATTAATCCAGCGAGTACCGTTGGCCACCAACTGTGCATAACAATGCGAACACCTTTTCGTCTCAGTTCCGTAAATTGAAGAATAGCGAGTGAAACCACAGAATGAGTATTGTCATATTGTCAGTTCAATATAAACAAGGGTATTGAAGGAAGGCATCTCATTTTACAGTTTAATTTTGTCTCGCAGTACTGTAGTTATTGGAATCCGTATCGTTAATACAAGTTTTCCGTGAATTGATTGAAAAATATGAGACTGTATCAATCAACTTCGAGTCCGGCCGACCTGAGTTTACATAAACACGATAGAGTCTCCTGAAGTGTGGACAATTAACTGAGTTAAGCAAACGGTCAGAATGGTGGACTTTAGTACAAGCCAGAGTCGACTGTTTCGAGTCTGGAAGGCGCGCTGAGCTGGATACCAAGCGGGATGAATTGAAAAGCCAAACCACCTGCGGCGATCAATTACAATTATGACAATGGTGTGCTCACATGCCCGCAATGTGCGAGGATATTATCAAATATAATTGACGCCGTGGCCGTAATCGGCCGGGACCACATCAACCAATTCTGACGCTATATAACCACTGTTCACGCAATTAAGTGAAGTGAAAGCTATATACCTATATATCCAATAATAAAGTCTTCTGTAACAAAGTAATTTATGGGCATTAGTAACTTGTCCAACTTTGTGCAGGATTCGAATAGTATTAAAAATACATCCCCAATAACTCTTGAGTTTAGTTAAATAAATAAATATATTTTCATATCCCTGCCTGCTGAGTGCTGACGGCAAAGAATATCACCACCCTGTCCCCCATCCCATCCCGTGGCGTCTGTGTAATATGACCATCATACTGCGATGCGTGGTGGTTATGTCATATCCCTCCAAATGAATTAACGTAACTCCATAATCATTTGGTGAGTCCTTTGTCCAGCTGTAGACGTCATTTGGCTGACATGATGATGATTATCCTCATGGTACCCTTGGCATAAAGCAGCGAATAAAAACCTAACCTTTATTTGATTATTTCACAGCACTAATACTGATAACATCATGCCAAAGATTTTTATCAATCTGTGGACAATATCCACTTAACATATTATACAGATCTTTTATTTTAATTTTTTTTTTATAACTTTTGCACATGGATGTACAGAGGCGGACTTAATGCCGGAGGCATTCTCTACCAGTCTACCTTAGGGTGATGCAGAGAAAACTAAGGTAGGTGCACTTAACACGTCATGTGTGGACGTGATAAATCTTATACTTAAAAAATACAATAAAAATAGTTACATAAACTACATAAATTAAAACTAGAATATAATAATATATATTAATAAAATAATAAACGTAAATACATAAATATACATACATATACATAAATATACATACATAGACATAAATATATACCCAGAGAAAAATTTATGATAGAAAATAGCTATTGGGCTGATTCTGCCATATTTTTTAATATATGTTCCCGGATTTTCTTTTTAAAAGAGAAGCTACTCTTTGCCATCTTGATCTCAACAGGAAGAGAGTTCCAAAGAAGAATGGATTGAACGAAAAAGGAAGAATGGATGAAATCAGAACGATGAGGTGGGCATTGAAGAAGACGGTTGTGAGACGAGCGAAGATTTTTGGAATGATTGTTATGAAGATATTGGAATTGAGAAGTTAAGTAAAGAGGAGAAGAAGGCGAGTTTAGAAGAGAAAATAAGGTAGTTGAGGCTCTCAACGTTCTGCGCTGACGAATAGGGAACCACTTTAGCTGAGCTCGGTAGTCACTCACATGGTCATATTTACGAAGATTGAATATGAATCGAATGCAGTTATTAAGAAGTCGGTCAAGTTTATTGAGGTGATCTGCATTCAGGTCAAAGTAGCACACATCACCATAGTCAATTATAGGAAAGATTAAGGCGTGCACGAGCATTACTTTTGTTTTTGAGGGCAGGAAGTATTTAAGGCAATAAAGACTCTGCAGAACACTTGTGACCCTCTGACATACATTAGAAACCTGGTTCTGCCAACTAAATGCTGTGTCGATGTGTAAGCCAAGATTTTTTACACATCGGCTGATGGGAATAGTTAATTGGTTAAAAATTATAGGTGGCAGATTGTCGATGTCAACTCGGCTCATCATACGAGAACTACCCAAGATGATGGCTTGGCATTTAGCTGGGTTTACAGTGACACCGAACCTATTCGACCAGTTTTTTATAAATTCTAAGTCCAGATTAACTTTATTGATCGCTTCTGACAAACTGTCTATGCTCGCATGTGTATACAGTTGTAGATCATCGGCGTAAAGATGATACGCACTCTGAAGATCATTCGTTAAGAGGTTTATAAAAACAGAGAATAAAAGAGGAGAGAGAATACCGCCTTGAGGAACGCCAGTTTCAAGATAATACCAGTTCGATGAGGCTTCACCGACACGTACCGATTGCTGGCGCCCTCGAAGATAAGAGGAAAACCATTCCAGCGCGTTGTCCGAGACCATAAGATAAGAAAGGATGGATAACAGGATATCGTGACTGACGGTATTAAAAGCATTAGAAAAGTCTACCAAAACCATAACTGTGACTTTGGTATCCTCCATAGCAGTCCTAATATCACCAGTCACTTTGAGGAGAGCAGTGGAGGTACTGTGGCCAGGCCTGAACCCAGATTGTAGCGGGGTAATTAGGCTGTTGGCAAGTATGAAATGTGAGAACTGTTTATGGACACAGGACTCCAGTACTTTAGATAGAAAAGGAAGGATTGAAATAGGACGATAGTGAGTGGGTAGAGAGGGATTGGAGTTCTTAGGGAGAGGATGGACGTAGGCTTTACGCCATGTGGAGGGAAATGATCCGGAATCGAGGGAGAAGTTTACAACGTTCTTTTACCATTAAAATTTTTTGCTCATAGCAATTACTAAACAACATGTCTTTAAATACAATTACACTCTTGAATCGAAGAAATCACAAGCAGTTTAAAACATTTTTTATACATATACCTACGTTTAGAGTTATTCGACGTTAGTACCTACTCTGCTATATAAATAATTATATTACTTTCATATTGTTAAAAGAGGTTTCATTATTAACGTTGAAGACACACAAGGTCCGTCATAATAATAAAATTCAATTCTTTCCTCAATATAGACAGAACCATTTAGACAAGGTGTAGTAAAGTATATCTAAAACTATAAGTATTGACAATTAGTGTTTACTTAACTCTAATAATCTGTTTGTACGTACAATTAAATATATAGTTAATGTACGAGCTACAGCAACGCACCTTATTTATATAAACTTACCCAGCTGCAGTATCCCCATGATCAGCTCAACACAGCCGGACAGGAAGGCCAACAGCACCGCAAACTCCGGGCCCAGGCCATGCAAGTTCTCTCTGGTGAGGATGGCTGCGATGGCCGTGGGCCCGATGGCCGAGTCCTTCACCGAGCCGAACACCGTGTACACGAAGCAGGCCATGAAGGAGGAGTACAGGCCATACTGCGGGGGCAAGCCTGCCACCCCCGCGTACGCTATGGCCTGGGGGATGACTGTGAGGCCCACTGTTATACCTGCAGACAATATGATTAGAATTAAATACATTTAACGTAACACCTCAGGGAGACAAGAGCTGTAACTGTATATCCCACCAAAAACATAAATGTAAAAAGGAGAGCCAAGTTCAATAAAAAAAATATGCTTGGCTGTGGGCTTCGCCGCAAAAAGAATGGAGATCTGAATGAGTGCCAAGTTCTATGCAAAATCCAAAAATATATTTATAGGAAAAAATAACATTATGAAAAAGTAATAAACTCAATTTCTTTGCTTTATTGGATACGTATGTATAACGAAGTAGTTTTATGTGCTTACGTTAAAGAGGTTTTCGTTATCGAAGGGTCAAAAGTGGCACTAAGTGCTTTGTGTAATATTACACTCGGCGCTGGCTAGCCAGTTCTTTTGCTTAAACTTGGCTTGACACGCTGCCGCGTGTCTAGATCTTCCGATCGTGGCATTATCATTTTCGTAATACGAAGCGTAAATCCTCCGTAAATAAAGGAGCTTGTTTTGTTCTGCCGTATGTCATCCGTAGCTTCACGGCAGAGCAAATACCACGGATTGGTAGAATGAGCAGTTCCCTGGTTTTGAGATTAATGTTTAATTGAAATCCAATCTTCAGTTCTAATTTCTAAATTCAACTTAATGTGTGATGCTCTAACATGACAATGATGATGATGACAAAAAGCTTAAAAATGTATAGTTTTGAAATCAGGTACACCTTAATACCGCACCCTGATTCTTTGTGGCTTTAACGTACAGATACACTGCCGTTACAGTTGTAAAAGTTGCAATAATGAATAGTGCTGATTAGAGTTGTGACAAAATAATTTATTCTCTTGTTTATTTTGTGCGATAAAGTCAGCATATAAAGTACGACTCGCCTAATGTTCAGAGGTTACTGTAGCCTATCGACGCTTCCAATACCATCTAATACGGTCGCAGATCCATTGCCACTCCCGTATAATCTCTAGCAATCGTTTTTGCAAATACGAACACAACAATAACTTTTCGTAAGGGTATTGAGAAGTGGTGTGCTGCTGAGGAATTTCTACTTCGACAACCGCAACTGTTTAATATACTATATGTTAAACGAAAGTAAGTATATATATGACTGCACGTGTGGTGCAGCGGCTAAGACAGTCGCCTCGCCACTTCGTGTCGCGGGTTCGAGTCCCGCCGGGCAGCTATTTGTGTGACCCATAAATAGTTGTTCTGAGTCTGGATGTAATTTGTGTCCGTCTATTATAAATCGTCTGTATGTTGTTTGTTAGATTCCCTAGTGCGGGCGTTGTCTATTTAAAAAAAAGTGTTATATTCCCATGTTATCATGTGGCGCGCGACAATGGGTCGCGCTGCTGTACTGGCTGGTAACGCAGGGGAAGTCACACAATGGTCGCACGCTACTTTTGTACACAACTCACCTTTGCTGTATACTTTTGTAAGCCGATAGTCTGTGTATGTAAAGGTAACAGATTAACAAGATACCGTTTGCAGTACAGAGGTCAAGTTACCGTTGCATAAGCTAAACATATTGTACTTACTCCGCTCTGAGACACCTTCACCCCCCCCCCCGATTGGGATGGGTTATCAAAAAGGTTATCAAAAAGCCTGTGTTTCCAACACAGGCTTTTAGATAAAAATTGTTCATTGTCCTTATTGGTTCCGTAGAATTTTAATTCTATCTTTAAAAATTACGAAACAAATAGTTGTATCATCGGGACACCAACGTTGTTATCGATGGTTTTAGTTAACCCCCCAGATCGTCCTGGGGCTCCCGCGTCAAGGGCCAAAAGAATTGAGAGGTTTAGTTGTTGCGAGTCCGAAATAGCCACCCTTTGCTTTTGCACTGAATAAAATAAAAAGAGACTCGCACGGCTTCGTAAATTCGCGTGTTAACTTCTCATCCCGAGAATTCCTAGCACAATGCACAATGTAAGTTTTTAATATTCTTTCCAAAGATTGCTGCGCAATAGTGGTTAAGAACTACTTTGACGACGGTATTAGTAGAAGGTTACTGTAAATAATATTGATTGAACCTGTATTAGTTTATTTTAAAATTATGTGTTACGTTTTTTTGTGCATTAAAGTGTAAGTACTCTATCTCTATCTATCGAAACATTTGCAACTTCAGCATCAAAGTGTTTAACCGCCCCTAACCGCCTAATTATATGATGATGTTTAAAAATAACAAATGATTTTCGATAGTAAAGGTTTATTTTTATTTCATAAAACATCGTAGCTTCAAATTATACTTTAAAAACCACTTCTTTTGTTTTGGGATTTATTCACAAACAAGTTTATATATATTTCATAAATGGTAAACAAATTTCGGTACATGTTTATTTATTCGTAGGCTATTCTGTCGCATTGACACGAACATGATCCAGTTAGTATTGTCGATCAAGTTGACAATGATGAGGAAAGTGGGTGATTGTCGGAAGAAAATCTTGACCTTATTGTTTTACTATCTATAAAGGTCTATGTCCACTACAGCGTGTTTAAAGCTAACCTAAATTCCTGTTCTGTTTTGGAAATTGTCAACACACAATATCACAAAGTACAAATAAACTGTAGCTATATTCCTAAAATTATATGCATACAGATATCTACATAAACACACCTATTCTGGCTAGAATAGACTTTTTACCATAACTCAAAGATATTTTCTATTTAAATAAACCATTACTATCATAAAATAAATTATCTATACATAAAATAAAATCTTAGGAATCCAAAACTATACTTTGAATATTTTTTGAAAAGGTTTCTTGAGGCGTGATCTACAATCGATTGAAGCCAAAAATATCGTTTTTAGATTTTTTCCGTTTGTCTGTATGTATGTCCGGACTTAACTCAAAAAGCACTGCATGGATTTACTTAAAATTTTTCATGAAAAATATCAATGTAAAATGTAAGGTCGAGGTCGGGTCAACATATAGGCTACATATTATTACGCTATGACCTACGGGGGAGGAGCTGTAATAATTTATTAAATTTAACGCGGATAAAACCGCGGGGCACAGCTATAACTGTATAATATCAAACATAAGTCATCAATATTATCTATTACTTATTTATATACTAATTATCTATTACATATTCGTACTTAGTATAATATTAAATAGGGCGAATGTTCGTAATGTTTATTGTAATTTATAGCTCCTTATTGTACGCTACGGTGCAATAGATAGCGACCTTTATAAGTCAAGGTTTGGTGACGGGGTTTGTTTGAGGTGATTACAGAGAAAGTAAGATTCGATTAACTCCATTATTTCCTGGGTTCTATCAAGATTCAATTAGACCATCAACTTTGTTGACAAATGAAATAATATTTGTAAAGCAATTTAATTGTTTTATTTGTCCCTATAGTAATATCCTCTTGGGCGAATTGCGGCTATAGATAGACATTTTATAGTACACACGGGTGCACGTATCTACGCAACCATTAGTGCTCAACTCTCACTCTCATGATGAAGGTTAGCCGACTCGAAAGAGGATATGGGTCAGGTACAGGACCGTCGGATGTACGCGCTTTCTGAGGTACGAGGGTATCCCCAACAACTTCCACACACCGGGCTTATATTAAGAACTTTGGTTAAAACTTAAATTCTAATATTACCTTTTGATCGAACTCGGGATTTGTGCCCAGGACCTCATTACATGCGTTGGTACACGCTATCACAAGACTAGTAACGTCTACTTTATGTTATTATATTACCGATTATTATATTATTGTGCAAGTGCAAGTGTAACACCTAATTAAAATATGAATTTCCAATAAGTGGATTCTTATTTTGATAACCTAAGAAACGTAATAATAAGTGTAAATATCTCAGATAGATAGATCAAATTAGAATTCCCTTGCTAACACCCACATCCCCCGAGGAGTGTTAGCAAGGGAATTATAAATTATCGTAGCTGGTTCGAGACCCGTGGGAAGATTAAATTTATGACTTACCATTATTTGCATTACGAACAATGCTATAAAACTAAAATTTAATAAGTGCAAATATCTTCGTGTATTTATAGTAATCAGTCGGACCGTGACGATTAACACAATAGATTTAAGTTCATATTCCTCGCGTGACTGATTTCGATTGTGAATCAATATTATTGACGTGCCAATGTGACTGATGATATTTCGTACAAATACTTGTCAAATCCACCTAAAGCAATAACTTAACCGTCATAATTCCCCCACTTCCCGTCACCCCTGAGACAACATTCGAGCCCCAAAGGGGGTGAACTCTGGCGCACAGTTTGTAGTTTTATTGGAGTAAAACTTCTTTACGCGCGCTTGACTTGGGGAGTACCTAAGCTGGTGAATGCGTAACGAGAACGTTACGAAAAGTGTGATCGAGCGAGGCGAACAGAAGTTGAGAGGAAGATATAAGTTAGTGAAGATAGAAAGAGAGAGAGTTTCGTATATTACTGTAGGAGCAAGAGAGAGAGAGAGAGGTGTTAGTACAGATTATCTTTCTCTCTTTCTCTCAAAGCCAGTTGAAACGTTACGTATATCTAAGTTTTACTTCAGCCGTGTGGTCTAAAGCACGTCATATGCTTTTGTGAAATTACCATTCGTCTGGCGATGTCCGAGACGAGTCAGATATAAAGGCATAGGCTTCAAATGTATAATACCCCTCTCTTTGTGTCTCGAGTTAATACAAACCTGTCATTGTACTAAGAGAAATACAAAAAGTGATAATAAATAAGAATGACAATTGGTCACCTTGTCGGTTTGAACGATCTCTTCCAGGCAACCGTTAAATGAATCAGAATTGAAAGAAACAGAGGACGTGGGGTGCGAGAGGTGGGGGGATTTTAAGAACAAACAGATGTACGGTATCATGTTACAAATCCTATTATATTTTTGAGTATAGGTACTTTAGGACTCCTATTACTTTGCGACCGTGACTTTTGCTATAAATGGTAAACTTAGGCCTTATTATTTTAAGAAACTGATAAACTTCGATTACTTTCACTTATTGGGTAGAGAAGACTAGAAATTATTATAGTATACAGCATGTAACTTAATTACGCACAGGTTTAAATTGTTTTTATTTTTATTTTGTAATACTTTGGTGTACAATAAAGAGTTTATCTATCTATCTATCCTGAAAATAGTTTGTTCAGAATCGTTTACTGAATCGGTTTTTATCATTTTTAATATAGCTAATTTTTTATTCCAAAATAATTAAAACTACGGAAATTATTGTCATATTAACCCTGTAAAGTCAAAACAAATTCAAATGGATCGTAAAGTAATAAGACTTTTAAAATCGCAGTTCTATTTGTATTCATACAAATTCCATCAGTCAATACAAAATAATGAAAAATAAACTTTATTCCAAGAAACTAATTTAGTAAATAACATTAAATATACATGTTAAATTAAAACATCAGTGTATGTATTATGATTAGAACATAATATTCTAATTGGGGTGTTTGTGGGTGTGCGTTAATTACGTTAGATGTTGTACCTATATAGCGGCCACGATTTTCACATTTCGTATATGAAGCTAAAATTCTGGAGCACATTTTACGTGTACATAACAAAATGCAATGAAAAAGACATAATAATATCTTTAAACAATGCTTTTGTTCATAACGGGAACATAAATGAAATATCTTTAATAAATACCACACTACTGAATATTTTTTATTTTTCCATATCTAGGGACAATGTCACTCAGATCATCTTAGCCCCAAACTAAGCAAAGCTTGTACTATGGGTTCCAGGCGACGATATACTTACTTATATAGATAGATAAATACTTAAATACATAGAAAACATCTATGACTCAGAAACAAATTTTCGTGCTCATCACACAAATATTTGCACTTACCAGGATTCGAACCCAAGACCACCAGCTACGTAGGCAGGAGCACTACCAACTAGGCTACGGTGACCTACTAAAGTAAAACTTAGATATACGAAACGTAACTCTCTCTCTTTCTATTTTCGCGAATTTATATCTCCTTCTCAACTTCCGTTCGCCTCGCCCGACACACTTTACGTAACGCTGTCCTCACGCATCTCTTTACGCACGCTTCACTTGGGGGGTGAGCTGGTGACTCCCAGGTCAAACGTGCGTAAAGTGGTATAAAACGTATCATTATCATAAAGACACTCAGAATTAATTGCAAATTGATATTATTTCGTAAAGTCAATCCTAGAATAAACATTATTTCATAACGAATTAAGTTTCATACTCTTCAAATACAATTATGTTATAAACTTCATTCAAACGTAATTACAACTGCCAAATTGCTACAAAATGCGATGCGTAGGTTATTTGTGTTAAGTATCGGGCGAGCGCTCGTTGACAGCAACCATTTTGTAATAGGCCTCCTTAAAAGACACAAAGGCACATTCGCATTTAAGTAAACCTAATCGTAGTAGTATGTGTATTTATATAAATAACTAAAATATCGATTATTGACAAAAGAATTGAAGAAGTGGAACTAAGTTATAATTTGTTTTTATAATTAAATTTAAATTGAATCTAGATTATGTTTGCGAAACCAGTCTAGTCTAGAACGTATTGAAAAGAAACCAGTGATTTAGCAATGGTTGCAACACACTGTACCGGCGGACAATGCCTGTGACGACACACGCCCATTTCATGCTTCGCTGCATCACTGTTGCTAAAATAATATGAAATGTATTTACCTGACATAGAGTGCAATGTTAATATAATCTTGCAGCATTGCATTCCTGGCGTAAAAGCACAGTAATTTCCAATATTGCTGGGGTCAGCGCCCTCGCTTAAGATAACATTTAATAATATAATACTTGCAATAATGCTGCTAATATGTTATGCTTGCGGTAACTAGTTAACTTGCTGTTGGGGTGTTTATTTAAGATTTTTTCAAAGTTATTGTGTCTGGTAGACGCTGTTAGACGTTTATTTTGCTTTTGTATTGTACAGATGACAGTACATCCAGCTACCGCATTCTGTCAAATTTCTTTTATAGATTTTCAACGTTATCAAGCATAAGGTTCACTATCAATTGGGGAAATTTGAAAGATTGGGGTAGCTTGATGGTGCTAGGTGGTCTAGTGATTGAATGTTTAAGTTTATCACCTCATAATGATTTTAGTAATCCAAATGACACCGTGCGTGCATGCATTAGACTTTACTGCTGAATTGTGGGCTTAATGGGTAGTTTATGCTGAAACCCAAGTGCTTAAGAAATCTAATTATTTCATAATGCATTGTCGGCATTTTATACGGAAGTAGGTGTTTACTAGATGACGGTTTAATGAGACTGGCTTAGCTACATTCGTTTTATGTAAGTTAAAGGATTTGTGGTGTGAAAGAGGATGTAGTCACAAAGATTGAAAAAGGAATGCTGAGATGGTTTGGCCATTTAGGAAGGATGAATGAAAGAAGATTGACCAAAGAAGTATACCTGGCCTGTGTGAATGGAACAACCGGAAGAGGAAGACCTCGTCGAACATTCTCTGGCCAAATCGGAGACGTTCTCAAGAAAGGGCAGGTCAGAAGTACCCTAAACCGGCGAGCATGTATGAAGAATATAATGACAGTAATCGAGGCAAAGGACGTGTGCAAAGATCGTGACAAATGGAAATCCGTTGTCTCTAGCTACCCCTCTGGGAAACAGGTGTGAGTCTATGTAAGTATGTATGTAAAGGGTCGTTACACAGGCACGCCAGATCTTTACACATAAACTGACACTAATTCGCAACAGTAAGTGTTATTAAACGAGAATAACACGAGTGATGGCTGCACTTTAACAGTTAGCCTAGAAGGCTTTCACTGCGTCACCGGGAAATGGTGGTGAGCGAGGGCCTAGCGAGGAGTCGTCAAGCAAATTACAGACTAAGTACTTGCACTGGAGTGCACCCATTTGGGGTTCGAACCTAGACTCTGGGACTCTGCCGGATAAGTCGCCGAACATCGATTTCTTCAATGGCGTTCAAATAAATAAAGGTTAAAAATGACTTAATCAATCGTTAAATCGGCTTCGATGAGCACATGTGACGTCATAAATGGTCCGAAATCGATTGTCAACGTTGAAGCCGATTTAAATTATATGAACGCCATTGAAGAAATCGATGTTCGGCGACTTAGCCGGTAGAGTCCCTGGACGATTACTGACGGGGAGATGTGCGAGTGGGTCGTATCATCTTAGGCCTCTCATCCGATGTAGGTCGTCGATAAGATGACTACTTATTTATTTTAATAATTGCCTGTTTACTGTCTTTATGGTCTAGCAGTAGTGTTTAATCGCTGATTGTCAGGTCCTTGCTTCGATTGGACAAAAATAGCTATTGGGATTTTACTGTCAACACTTCGCAACACCAAAAACCCTGTTGGTAAGTTATATCAAAAATTAAATAAATTGATGAAGTCGAAACTATATCTACATTGCGATTTTGACACGTCCAATAGTTCAAAATTAGAATTATAGGTAAAAGCTAACATAAATAATCCTACAGTCGGTCCGTTGGGCTCGTTAGATAAGTTACTTACAGTCAGCTTATTTCTATTATTATTGAAAAAAAAAAAAACAACGAAAGCACTAGGAAAATTGTTTCCTTTATTGCGGAATACTTTAGAAACTTAAAATTCATGGACTAAACAACTTCTCAACTCAATAGTCAGATATCTAGGAGACAGACAGGTGGCGCTATATATTTTGCATCAGTCCGGCACCTGAGCCTCTAGCACGAGTTCCTGCAGTTTACTTACTCGATCACACGTACAGTTTCCTTCCATACATTGAGCACCAGCGCCTCTCGCGGAAACTATTAAGAACTAAAACTCTGGTGCTCAATGTATGGGACGAAACTGTACGTGTGATCGAGTAAGTAAACTGCAGGAACTCGTGCTAGAGGCACTGGTCTACTACTGTATTACAGCTTTTAGTAGATAGTTGTGCATAGTTGTCTGGTATCCCATGAGATTGTCTGCAGTAGCTGGAATCCGGCCGATTACACTATTATAAAAACAATGTGTGTAATGAACACATGGTCTTCAGATATTTGCTGCAAATTTAATAAGATTACAGTGTAATATATTTAACAAATATTGTTCGTTTTCATTTCACATTGTTTCTTATCAATAGTAACAAGCATAATAATTATATTGTATGTGTAATAAAGTTTGTTTATTTTTGATGGAATTGAAATAAATAACGGCCGTGCTGTCGACACCGCACTGCTGGAAAAATCCAGTGCGAACAATGCAGTTGTCACGATATTCAGTGTAACCTCGCCAAGCTGTGCTCTAACATTCCGTGAAGTCGTATGTGGTGACGCTGTGAGTCACTCGCCTCGTGTTCGCTGATGCGTACCGTATTCATTGTATTAACACACATTGTATCGGCAACGAGACAACTATTTACGGATTCTATGTAAACACGCGAGGCGCACGCAATATTCGCATCACTAAAATTACGTTGGACCTTACCTTACTCTGGGCGGAACTTAATATCTTTATATGTCAATACAAATCAAAATCTGGCACAGGCGTTTTACCTTTTTACCCTTTGTATGAGTCTCTCAGTGCGGGCAAGCAAGCAGGTCCCATACACAGTGTCAGCATAGTTAAGGCGTTGATAGAATCAGAGATTCACATAACATTATTCGCATATCTACACTAATGTATGGGCGAACCCAATACGGTAGCTTAAGCCGGTAAAAGCAGTTTTGTACGACTTGTACAATGTGAGTTTCGAACTGCAATTGACCATGAAAAATCACTCCTAGGTTCCGAGCCGTCCCCCATTTTTATATCAAAAAGATTCTGCTCCACCTGCCTTATTAAGTTTCTAGAACCCATTATCATATATTCAGATTTTGTGGGGTTAAGTACCAGGGAGTTGACTTCAGCCCATTCTGCAACCCTGTCTAAATCACTGTTAATGTTTTTTACAGACTCCTGGCAATCGAAAGGCTTTAAAGGGAGGTATAGCTGCAGATCATCAGCATATAAATGATATTTACAGTTTGGAATGACCTTGGGGACATCAGCTATATATCTTATAAATAGTAATGGCCCTAGAATCGAACCCTGAGGAATACCTCTCGTGACACGACTGAAAGAAGATGATATCTCACTACCGTTACGATCATTTCTTAGCCTCACAAGTTGATAATGGCTATCAAGGTAACTATGAAACCATTTGACTGCTTCGGCGGAGCACCCATAATATGAGTTTGGACAATAACAAAGGTATATTTATACATTCAAAGGCACGAGAGAAATCCAGTAGAGTGAGTATGGTCCCCATGCTGTGGTCTCTAGCCTCTAGCAAATCATCAACAACATCAATCAGGGCTGTGGCAGTGGAATGACCTTTCCGGAATCCTGATTGTTTTGAAGGCAAGATATTGAACTGCTCAACGGCTCACATACCACCCGCTCCAAGATTTTAGACAGACAAGGCAGTAGACTTATGGACCGTAGATCACTTATCACCATATGATGGTAGCTTCTATAGAAGACCCTTATGGCGGATCGTAACGAAGACTTATGTGTGACCCATAAGTAATTATGCTGAATCTGGGTGTGGTTTATGTCCATCAAGTACCCCGTGCCTTGTAAAATACCCTGCGTCAGAAGGATTCTTTTCCTCAAGAACTACTGAACTGATTAAAACATCTACAATAATGTTGCCTCTACTATTTGCCTACAATATTTATTATTTCGCGTGCACTGCGAAAACTATGAATGATACATAAAATAAAATAAGTAGTACATGTTTTTAGCTCACATAAAAATCTACGAGGTTAGTTAAGACAGAACAACTTTTTTTTTACACGCTTTATCTTAGATCCACTTGTTTTGTTTGGTTTTTTTTAAACTTCATGCACATATAAGTACAGAGGCGGACTAAATGCCATAGGCATTTTCTACCAGTTGTTAGTAACCGACTTTTTTGGGCGGGATTTGGACCCACTTTAAATAGTCAGATTTTATTCAAACTTTGTAACGTGATCAAGGACCGATGACATTACATTAATTTGATAAGATTATTCCATTATACAATTTGCAAAATAAGATTGTGGTTAATTTTTAAAAGCTTGTTTGCTGTTACCTGTGGTGATATCAGAAAGTCAAACCTACGCAGAAGAACATTCTCGTAGCATGAAGCACTTGACAGCTAGCTGCAGACAAAAAGTTGTTACTCACCAGCGATGACGTCCGACAGTCCGTTCCTAAGAGAGTACTTGGGTAGCCACTCGAGTATGGGTAGCCTGCGCAGGAGAGTCTTGGTGGAGCAGCAGGCGCGTGCGCGGCGCGCCGCGTCCCGCCGCCAGCCGCCCGTGTTGTCTTTAGAGGGGATGTCGCCTTTGTACGTGCCGTTTGGACCTGCGGATACAGAAGTTACATATAGTTAGTTAGCGTCATTGGAGAGTGATCGGTGGGGATAAGGACATAGACGCGGTTAGGTCACAGGTGGGTGTGAGAAGTGTCCTCTACTGCCGCCATGTACAAGCAGCTCCGGGATGACAGCGATCTGTCTGTGGCGCAGTCGCTGTGCCGTACTGGGAGGAGTCGGCAATAGGGTCTCCCCTAATCAATCCAAAGGAGTCCTCCCAGGGTACGTGTCCCGACCATCTGGGACATGGCGCAAAAGGGGGGTACCGGAGCAGCATAACCGCGTTCCCGGGACTCCCTCATCAGGCGCCAGGAGAAGTCGACGGCAGGTAGGTTTAGTGCAAGTCCGACATACCCACCCGCAGACACTTTTTGCGGGTGGCATGCGAAGGCATTAGTCCTGCCTAAACAAAAAAAAAAGGGCACAGGTGGGTGACCGCTAATGTGGTTTAATTTCTGGGTGACTCCATGCTTTGGGGGCAAGTTAAGCATTCGGTCCCGGCGGTAATTATCAATCAACAGTCCTCAAGTTATGTCGTTATGGCGGCTAGAGCAATTCTGACATGCGCGACCACTTAAAATATTCTAACCATAACGACACTTGTTCGGAGTTATGAAACCGAACAGTTCGCTATCAACCAGCGACCGAGCTCAACTACCATTTAACCATTTACCAATAAGCAATTAAAGTACCATAAGTAATAAGTTGTTAGTGATAAGTGTTTTACCATAGTTTGATCAATAAATATTATTTCTGGTCTATCAAGTCATTGCATAAAACAATAAGCTCGCGCCGCTACACAGTTTATTTGTCTTTTATTTAAGTATTTCAAGAACAGATTGTTACAAAATCTTCATATAAATAAGTTTACATACATATTTAGGATAAATCCTATATAAAAGCCAGTCTCCTCGGTTTAGTACCCTAAACCGGCGAGCATGTATGAAGAATATTATGTCAGTAAACGAAGCGAAAGAGGTATGTAAGGATCGTGACAAATGGAAGTCCGTTGTCTCTGGCTACCCCTCTGGGAAACAGGCGTGAGTCTATGTATGTATGTAAAAGCTAGTTTCTTGAAGTAAATTGTGTTCAGTTGTTTGCTTGAGTTATGTTTTTCACACACTTAGGTAGCTGACTTATTTGCTGATATTCTACAAGTCGGTATTGAATGTATAGATTGTATATTCTATGTTTATGGTACAACTTTCTACGACATCTATCCTTTTGTTCGTTTATTTCTGTTGTTTAATTATTTATTTAAAACACTGAAGTACCACGTTTCCACCACTATCAATAATGAATGTATGCATATCGAGTTAATAAGAAACGTAATGTACAAAACGGGCAGTTTTCGGCTCAGAAAGTATAATGGTTGGCCCAGCCCATCTCGTCCCGCGGGTGTCGTAAAAGGCGACTTAGGAATATACAACGTAGTCGACCAGAGCAGCGCCACCTAACGACAAACCACGCTCGTCAACTTGTATGCCCAGCGCAGTCACTATGTCAAACCTGGAGGAGTTTTCCAATAGCAACGTTGAGGAAATCTTTGGGAGAGTCCCGTGCCCAGCCGTGAACGACATCAAGCTGACGATGACATAAAAACCTTTCATTATGTTATCGATCTCAGTTTATCATACATACACATGTACAAATTAATAGTAAACAAAGAAGGAACTACGATCTTAGTAGTCTCGAGTATTGGCTTGTTAGAAGATTGAATAAAACTCTATAAAACTGTCATGGTTAAAAGGTAATATGTTGTATAAGTTGCCCTATATTATTTATGTGATTAAATTACGTAACGCAATAATAGTGGTGACTGGTATTTATATGAAGACATAATAATAATATCAGGCGACATGTTAATTGAAGAGTGAAATCCATCGCGCGCTTCATGAAACAGATCGTTTTCCTGTCATACATTATTACATCAAGTTATCCTGTTATTTAAGAAACCATGTCTAAAGTAATTGTTCTATACAATTCAAATAACCGACTCCCACTATAATTACATAATTTTGGACAAAAGCTCTTACATTGCTCGACCGATATTAACCAAACATAGCTAAGAACCACCGAAAGGAAACTGGCTTTCAATTAATGAAAAGAACCACATCGAAATCGGTAAATCCGTTTGAGAGCTTAAAACTTTAAACACAACTCTTTTTGCGTTGGGAGTTAAAAATAAAACGAATGATAAAATGCAAAAATAAATTCGAGTTTTGTTATTTTCTACTTACATACACAGAACACTAGTCTTATAAGATCATACAATAATAAGTTTTGGTTTAATTGTAGTTAACTGTATCAGAAAACTATGACATTCTAGTTTGTCCTATCCTGATTAGTCAACGTGGCTCTAACGTATATTTCAGATAGGTTATTTAATAAATATTCACTTCAATAAGTCTCACAAACATTGTTTTAATAACCACTAGTCATCGCAATTGTTGGAAATTCGACCATCAATAGACGTTAAAAACAAATAATTGTAATCTGTTCACAGTTTTGACGCTCAGTTTGTCATCTCCTTTCAGTTTCTTTCTGTGTTAAAAGCATGGTAGTGTGGGTAATGATTTCTAATAAAATAATTTATTTCTATGCCTATTATAACACACAATTTTCGTAAAAAGATTTTGCTGCTGTTAAATAGCAAAACAGTTACAACTGTTTAAAAATTCAAAACCAGCTAGATGGTACAACAAACGTTAGCTTTATACTAAATTATCAATTGTCAAGTACGTACAGGAAGCTCGGTCAACTTCTTGACTAGAAAAATAATGAATGTTAGATACTATTGAAGTTGGTGCAAATAATTACATGTATTAGTTCCCTATTCTTGTTAGCCTCAAATATTATAATGTTAGATCAAATATAGTGTAGTGTATATTATAGCTTTAAGCATGACTTGGTATTGAAGTCGATTTTTTGTTTGTAACAGTTTTTTATACTATATTTTACGTCTATTGTACTCTTGTATACTAGGCCCTGATCGCGAATTCTAAATATTTTAACATAATGCATTTTAAAACAGCGTCAAATTTCACCGGCCTCCAAGCTATTCACTTGTTATTTTCGTTGTAAAACCTAAAAATTATAACGTAATAAACAAATATTGTGGAGCATCTTGCAAGACGCATACGAGGGAGCAGGGGTAATCCGTAAATACTCGTATACACGAACCAAAAAGTATGGATGGAATTGGAACCAGTCGAAGAATTTACAAAAGTAATAAAGTTACCTAAAACTTTAAACATTAATCTATTGCAAGAATTTAGTTAACATGTTTGTCTATTTAAAACCCCACAATGGTTGTATAAATGATATATTTATTTTGAGTACTTGAATCCCATCACAATTAGCAATACAATGCAAGTAGTGCGTACGCGGTGAGTCCAATTGACAGCTGGTGGAGTGTTGTTGACAGGAGTTCAGTGTAACTGTATTGTTTCCATTGTGGACACATGGCATGTGTATTACTGCGCTGTTACGTGTGCGGTTTGCATTTGGTTACGCTGCGCTCAATTCTGACGAATTATGCATGCAATTTTGTCAGTTTCTGTAATTATAATATTGTCAACTTTGTACTGATAACATACAACACACTGACAGCCTTTCCAGTCCTAGCTTAGCGATCAAGTATTAATATGCATGATTGCCATATTGCACACTAGGACAGTAAAGCCGTAAAGGCCCGGAGACATGGACACTGATCAGCAATTATCATCGGTCATCTGATCAAAACAGATACGAAATAGCGGGTCTTAAATGCCGTGTTCGCCTTGTGAGAAAAGAGGGGTGAGAATTCCCACGGCAAAACATGTAGTTTCAGTTTAGTTAAGGCTTGTGACGTATCTAGCAGAAGCTAAGAAATAGCGAATATTTTACAATTGCATGAATTATGTTTAGGAAGATATTGCATTTTAAAGGAATAACTGGATGAAATTTGTTAGTTAAATTTCTTTACAAGGGGCTAGGAGAGGCCTATAACAATTGTTTATTCTGAAAGAAAGTGTTCTACACGTGCGCCTTTATTAGTCACATATATCAGAACAAAGTGTTTAACATTTGTAGTAAAAAGAAATAAAGAAATACAGCTGATCATGAGAGTACTTAACCAACACAAACACCCTACATACAATAGATCCAAATCGGCTTCCGGCGCTCCTACCGGCCAATAGTCTCCCAGACGTGTATTGTTGTTCTGTGCGTCAATTGTGCGATTTGTTTCCCGCTTTAAATACGCGGCGTCATTAAATGTTTGAAGAAATAAACAATAGTGACGCCGCTCTTTACAGATTGTTTCTATTATTCTTGAACTGTATTGAAAATGTTTTACGTTTAGAATTGGGTAACGCGAGATTTGGGGTTTGGTGCAATTATACAGGCTGGTTGAATACATGATGTAGGTGTCAAGTTAAAAATAAATGTACCTACTTAGTGTTATAGATACCATACTCTGCCTGATCCGAAACTAGACGGAGCGAATACAATGGCAACCAGACAACTCCTAAAGATATCATCATCAGCCTGATATCGTCCCCTGCTGAATATGGCCTATATTCAGCAGGGAACTCCCTTCAAAATTTTCAAAAACATTGCCATTTGGAAGGCATGCGAATTGAGGACCGCATTTACGTGGTAGTTAGTACACAGGTGACACTGTTGCTCGACTACCTGGTGTATCCCTTAGACTCCTTTTACGCCATCCACGGGATGCTATGATATGGGACCACACGGCACTCATAATGAGAAGTTCTGTTATATATTTTTAAATACATTCATATTATATATGCTCGATCGGTTGTCTGAATGCTTATTATTTTAGATTATATTTAGGTATACAAAAGAAAAACTTCGAAACAATAACATTATTCATTTTGAGACAGAGTCAATAATTTTAAATTAAGTATATGATAGCAATCATTTACAGATAGTTCACGTAACGCAGCAGATCAGTCATGTCTATATGGCTACAAGATCTCCAGCGAGCAATGTGCAGGTAGGTAGTGAGAGCCAGACGTCTTTGTCATCGATGTTGTATATTGTATTGTAATGTAATTGTTCTGTATATTATTTTAAGTATTGTATTGTATTAGTGTATTTTTATAAATGGTCCTTGTTGGCCTTTAATTTAATAAATAATAATTATAGGTAAATTATAACCAACAGAAAAATAAAAATCGCAATCATTACAAAAAGATTTGTCCTGGATCGAACCCACGACCTCTGACTCAGCAGGCAGGGTCACTAACTACTAGACCAACATGCCGGTCATCTTTTCTCATATACTTACGTCTATACACATTAATACTTCCAGTACGGTGATAGCTAACCAGGCGGGTAGACTCTGACTCGAGAGCAGCGAACCGAACAACTATTAGTGTGAATTATTCGGTGTCTACCTACTCACGAAACTGAACAAATTGAAGAAAAGCAGTAAGTATGTATTATTGCTGTGTGGTGACGGCCTAAGAATATCACCACCCCCTCTCATCCCGTGGGTGGACGTAAAAGTCGTCCCGAGGGAAATATATACACCAGAGAACGGGCAGCAGCGTTCTCCTGAGTACCATGTCCACCTTACTGCGATCGCCAACCCGTCTGCCAAGCGTGGCGATTATGGCAAATCCCCTCAAATGATGGACACAACCAAACCGCGGCCCCCAGTCCCCGGCAGCCCTGCTATTCCCAGCCGTGGTAACAGCCGTGGTTACGGCAGGGCAGGGGGTGCTAAGAATCCCCGGCAGATTCCGCGTTACCAACACCGACGACCTCTGGCCCTGGCAACATATAACACACGTACACTGCGGTCCGACGAGAAGATAACCGAACTGGAGGAAGAATTGAGCAGGTTACATTGGGATATTGTAGGATTATCTGAAGTCCGAAGAGAGGGGGAGGACTCGATAATACTGAAATCCGGAAACCTGCTCTATTACCGGGAGGGTGACCAAATATCCCAAGGTGGTGTCGGGTTCATAGTCCACAAGTCCCTCGTGAACAACCTAGTGAAAATCGAGAGTGTGTCGACGAGGGTTGCGTACCTTATACTCAGAATCACCAAGCGGTATTCGTTGAAGGTTATACAGGTATACGCACCCACTTCGACACACTCCGACGATGAAGTCGAGGTTATGTATGAGGACATATCAAGAGCCATACATACCTCTAACTCCTATTTCACTGTGGTCATGGGGGACTTTAACGCGAGGCTGGGCAAACGATTCGGTAATGAGCTGAGAGTGGGGCAATTTGGAACTGGAGACCGGAACCCCCGGGGCCAAATGTTGGCCGACTTCATGGAGAAGGAGGGACTCTTTATGATGAATTCCTTCTTCAGGTTACACAGGCCCCGATGGTAAAACTAAAAATGAGATAGACTTTATCTTGTCGACGAGACGACAGATGTTCAATGATGTCTCCGTGATCAATGCGGTTAAAACCGGGAGCGATCACAGACTGGTCAGAGGCTCATTGAACCTTAATGTCAAACTCCAGAGGTCCCGACTGATAAAGTCTACGCTCCGACCTTTACCTATCCACGTCCAAAACCCCGAACCATTTCAGCTCGAACTGCAAAACCGTTTCGAATGCCTAGCAGACTGCGAGGAAGTGGACTCATACTATGACAGGCTCGTAGAAGCTGTCCATACGGCTGGGTCTAAGGTCTTCAAGGCCCGTCGTACAAACAGAACTAAAAAGATCTCTGACTTTACCCTGCAACTAATGGAAGATAGACGGAAAATGGTTCTGACATCATCAGATGATGCTACCAGATATCGGCAGCTCAACAGACAGATCTCAAAGTCTTTGACTCGCGACACGCGGCAATTTAATACAGTTAGTATTAAAGAGGCTATCGAGCGGAACAAAGGCTCTAAAGTGTTCGCAAGAGCTCTGTCTGTTGGACAGAGCCAACTGACGAAGCTGAAGACTGAGGATGGTAGAATCGTCACGTCTAAACCTGAGTTGCTGGGAGAGATCGAGAAGTTCTACGGACAGTTATATACGACAACACAGCCACCTGTCAAAAGTCATGCCTCAGATCCCAGAGCACGACTAACCCGACACTACACCGAAGACATCCCGGACGTCAGCATGTACGAGATTAGAATGGCTCTTAAACAACTCAAGAACAACAAGGCGCCTGGTGATGATGGAGTTACAGCAGAGCTTCTGAAGGCGGGTGGTACACCAATCCTACGGGCCCTTCAGAAGTTATTTAACTCCGTCATACTAGATGGTCAAACGCCACAAGCATGGCACAGAAGTGTGGTGGTGCTCTTCTTCAAAAAGGGCGACAAGACCCTATTGAAGAATTATAGACCCATCACACTGCTGAGCCATGTTTACAAGTTGTTTTCGAGGGTCGTTACGAACCGTCTCGCGCGCAGGTTTGACGACTTCCAGCCTCCCAAACAAGCCGGTTTCCGAAAAGGCTTTAGCACCATAGACCACATACATACGCTGCGGCAAGTTATACAGAAGACCGAAGAGTATAACAAGCCACTGTGCTTAGCGTTTGTGGACTATGAGAAAGCCTTTGATTCTATCGAAACATGGGCCGTGCTGAGGTCTCTCATAAGGTGCCAAATTGACTACCGGTATATCGAGGTGATAAAGTGTTTGTATGAAAACGCCACTATGTCAGTGCGACTCCAGGACCAGATCTCGAAACCTATCCACTTGCAGCGAGGCGTGAGACAGGGAGATGTTATATCTCCGAAACTGTTCACCGCTGCATTGGAAGACGTCTTCAAGCTTCTGGACTGGAATGGCTTTGGCATCAATGTCAATGGCGAGTACATCACTCACCTTCGATTTGCCGATGATATCGTAGTCATGGCTGAGACCATGGAAGACCTCGGTACAATGCTCGATGACCTCAGCAGAGTCTCTCAACAAGTGGGTCTGAAAATGAACATGGATAAGACGAAAATCATGTCAAACGTCCATGTTGCACCCACTCAATTGAAAGTTGGTGACTCTGCACTCGAAGTTGTAGAGAACTATATTTACCTAGGACAGACCATCCAACTAGGTAGGTCCAACTTCGAGAAGGAGGTCAATCGTAGAATCCAACTCGGCTGGGCAGCGTTCGGGAAGCTACGTAACATCTTCTCGTCCAAAATACCGCAGTGTCTCAAGTCGAAAGTCTTCGACCAGTGTGTGTTGCCAGTGATGACATACGGAACAGAGACGTGGTCGCTCACTATGGGCCTTATTAGAAGGCTCAAGGTCACCCAAAGAGCTATGGAGAGGGCTATGCTCGGAGTTTCCCTGCGGGATCGCATCAGAAAGGTCGAAATCCGCAGGCGAACCAAAGTCACCGACATAGCCCGAAGAATTGCCAAGTTGAAGTGGCAGTGGGCGGGGCACATAGCTCGTAGAGCCGACGGCCGTTGGGGCAGAAAGGTTCTCGAGTGGCGACCACGAACCGGAAGACGCAGCGTGGGCAGGCCCCCTACAAGATGGACCGATGATCTTGTGCGGGTCGCTGGAAAATGCTGGATGCGAATAGCACAAGACCGGCAATTGTGGAGATCTTTGGGGGAGGCCTTTGTCCAGCAGTGGACGTCTTTCGGCTGTGTGATGATGATGAGTAAGTATTCGGAAAAAAATATTTGCCACCCCATAAAAATTGAGTCAGCTGATTAATATTTGCGTATAGTATAGTAAACTTTTGTTGTCTGTATTGATCAATTGTTGTTGGCTCAACTATACCGTCAAGTTTCATGAGTTAATTAAGCTAATTTACACTACTTCGATTACACGTTGTATATATAGTTGTTCTAAGTCTGGTGTACTTGGTGTCCGTGTATTATATGTTTGTTAAGTCCTTATACAGGGAATTATTTATACCGAATAGTGCTATCCTCATACAAGACAAATATTTTCATTCATGAACATGTTCATTTGTTTTAGTCCAGTGCGTACGACTCGCCCATGAAGGGTTCCGCAGCAGCAAGTATTTCATTGATTAAATTAAAGGTAAATTGCGGTTTACGATTTAAGACGCATTAAAAAAAAACTACTTACTAGATTTCGTTCAAACTAATTTTCGTTGTTAGTTTACATGGTAATGTACATCATATATTTTTTTTTAGTTTTATAATTCTCTCATTTTAGAAGTTACGAGGGGGGGGGGGGGGGGGACAGTCATTTTTCCACTTTGGAAGTGTCTCTCGCGCAAACTATTCAGTTTAGAAAAAAATGATATTGGGAACCTCAATATGATTTTTGAAGACCTATCCATAGACACCCCGCATGTATGGGTACAATGAAAATAAAAATGTTGAGTTTCAGTTCTATGTATGGGGAACCTCCATAATTATTATTATTTTTGTGTTAAAATCTTAATGCGGTTCACAGAATACATCTACTTACCAAGTTTCAACAGTACAGCTTTTATAGTTTCGGAAAAAAATGGCTGTGACATACGGACGGACAGACAGACAGACATGACGAATCTATAAGGGTTCCGTTTTTTGCCATTTGGCTACGGAACCCTAAAAAGGCCAGTACGGTTGTACGGTTTACTGGTTACGGTTGGCGTAACCAGTAAACCGTACAATCGTATGGATAACTATGGATTTTGGATGGGTGAGGTTTCTCGCTGACGACTTCTCGGTAGGTTTTATTGCTTTGTGGTTGAATGATTGGTTGGGTCCCGAGTTGCTTTCCGTGGGTACGCGGTTTGCTGTAGGAACTAAAAATCTCATGAGCCCACTAAGTTGATTATTTATTTATTTATTAACAACCAACAACTATCATTACTGGTTAAGTACACCTAATTCAGTTACACAATAAGCTGCCCGTGTGAATTCACTCAGAGTACACGTAAATATATCTGTATGTTGGGACACCGCGTTGACCGCGTGCAGCGCTCGTGTCAGGTCATTATAATTTAGTATATAAAATTTTTCTATTGTATAATTTAATTAATATGCATTCTATATGGATTCAACCATAATGCAAATTGTTAATGAAAAAATAAATAAAAAAAATACTCTATCATTTACTGAACATAATATCTTTAATATTTTTAATTGCTTTTAATTTATCTTTGCCTTATTTTTCAAAAATTTTGTAATTATTTATTTAAGGAAGTAAAAATGGGAGCTTGGCAGACGTATCAAATTTGTGTAGTTAAAGAATTAAATGTAGGTGCCGTGAATAAACTTTTATTTATTATTATTATTTCCATTATTTCGTGTCTTTCTTATTTCATACATTTACAAATATATAGCTACAAAAATATATATTTATAAATATAAAAATTGAGGTCCAATCGGCAACGGGAGCTGGGTCCATACTACCGATGGTCAAGGCTCCAGAGAGAGGAACCTCCTCACAATTTACTATTATTATTATTTCAAGTTTGAATGAGAAATTTTAAAATTAATTAATATATTTATTAATTTTATTTATACAAGTGATTCGTCTAATAGTTTGTTTATTCGTTCCTTTATTGCAATAAAATATGAAGTGACACCTATTGTCAATAACAGCGATTTAAACAAAAACATGAACTTTGTGTATCGATATAATTATTAAATCTTTTCACTAAATACATCCGCCACCCGGTTGTAACATACACCGCGTTATGCACGATCAATTCGTTATGAAAATGACGAAGTAGCTGCGCGCGCGCCGGTGACGAATGTTTCCGCGGCTTTATATTGAACAATACTAAATTGCTATTATCAACTACAATGCAGAAATTATTGGCTAAATGTTACGGAAATGAAGTGAATTAACGCAGGAGTGCTTTTCTACTACTTTTGCAAGCTTATCATAACCCCGGAAAATATTAAATCCTATTTTTATACTGACTTATTGTACTTGTGTTACAATCCCTACTACGTGATGGACTCTCGATATTGGAACAAATCAATAACAAAATATTATTCTTTTATTCCGATTATTGAGTGAATGATTGCGCCATTCGCCATAAATGTTAATACAGTCTCCAGTTCCCGGGGCTTCCCCATCAGGGGTTCTACCGGGTAAGTCGTCGAACATCGATTTCTTAAATGGCGTTCAAATAAATAAAGGTTTAAAATGATTTAATCTATCCTTAAATCGGCTTTAACGTTGACAATCGATTCCGGACCATTTATGACGACACATGTGGTCATGGAAGCCTATTTAACGATTGATTAAGTCTTTTGAACCTTTATTTATTTGAACGCCATTTAAGAAATCGATGTTCGGCGACTTAGCCGGTAGAGTCCCAGGTGCCAAGTGAAGTCCAAGGCAGGTTAGGTTTATCGGTGCAAGTCCGACATACTCACCCGTAGACACATTTTGCGGGGAGCATGCGTGGCCACGCGTCATATCAAAATAGTTTAGATTTCAGCATATTTTCATAACATTCTATAGTGCGATCAAAATATTCTATTTACAATGTCTTAAGTTTATTTGAGGGCTTCAAGTGGTAGCTTTAAAGCGCGACCGACGCTATACACACAAAGTCTACCATAATAAATGAACGAAATTCTTACATAAATATTGGCAAAACTTTCTAGACAATTAAAATCATTTGAACTTATAAATAATAATTTATACCAAAACTTAAATAAGGTAACTAAATAAATTAATTATGACTATTAAAAATAAAATGTTAATTCGAAATAAATCAATACAAACCGCTGATCTAATCTACATTTACCTAGAATTAATAGCTCTGTTATAACCCACATGTACTGATTACATACACGCGTTTATTTAAAGTATACGCAGCTACGTGTAAATTGCGTTTCTTAAATTGACTATTTACGTTACAGCTTGTATTATTATAAGAGGATAAATGTAAAGCCATTCTATCAGGATGCCGAGTATAGTTAAGGAATTCCTTGAATATCCATATATCCAATAGACAGAACCATTGACAATATGTAGTAAAAATATTAGACTTCAGCTAGATAATTAAACATAATCTCTTGACAATAACTTGATACGAGCTATCTAAATATCATTGCAATAATAAAATAAATTAAATGTTTTCATACAACGTGTACCTAAATATCTATGTTACTAGAAATAATAATGTATAGGTACAACTACATTACTACAAACATGTTCTGACTATTTACAAGCGCTTTTTTAAAGGCTACGTGAATAAAAACCTTTTTATTTTATTTTATTTATAGAATATACTCGCAGCCATTGATATAAAAAATATATATCAATGCTCCCGGCCATCATTACATGCGGATCGGCGTGTTCATAAATACCTTAATGACATTTACACCATACATAAGAATAAGAAAGAAAGAACCTGATATCGTCCACTGCTGGACATAGGCATCCCCCAAATTATAACAATGCGAGTAGGCGACCACATTTAGGTGATGGCTAGTACACAGTGAGCGCTGCTGCGCTACTATTACGGCATCCAGGGGATGGTATGGGGTGGTCTTGTTATTCTGGAAACCATACGGCAAAGGTATAAGTAGTAGAAGTATCTCATCATTCTTTGATGAGATACTTCAGATGTGGTATAGTGGTTGCTTATCGTATGGGTAGTGGTAACCCTAGTGTCAGAGTTGCTCAAGCCGCCCAGTAGGCCTCTGACATGGCTTAACGACTGTTGTCTAATGACTACAACCGGGACCGACAGCTTAACGTACCCTCCGAAGCACGGAGACGCTCAGAAATTAAACCACTTTGGCGGTCACCCATCTATGGACTGACCGCGAGCCTAGTTGCTTTACCTCGCCGATCGCTTACGGATCGGTGAGAGCATCTAGCTATGAGCGCCTCGGTGTGGTATAGTTTTGTCCCGTCACAAATCAACCACTAAAATGGCTGAGAGTTTGCGAAAGTGATATCTCGTTTCCAACAGTATTGTACTATTATATTAAATAGAATATGGAATTCTTGGCTTATTAGTAATATCGGGGATTACCAGGGCCTATAACAGCAGCTGTTTATGTGATAAATAATTCTGAAAACCTACCTTATACCAACAGGAGCAAGGCTGACTTTTGGTTGTACAAATCATCAAAGAGAGCTCAATACAATAACGCTATGTGCATAGAGAGCAAACCCTGGTGATATTGTTGAAAAGTAAACAAATAAATTAATGATTTAATTTACGCGTCAAAGCCGAGAAGTGTAGAGCAGATGGGGAGGGGGCTTTTTATAATTATGGTTGAAACAGCAGGTGTGGTCTAGAATACATTAGGTTCCAATTACATGCAGTGCTAATGGGACAATGGGGCAAAATGCATTAATACGTAAATTTCTTAAATTATTCAATTTAAATTAATTAAAATGTTAAAATCTTGAAATTACCTTGACAGGATATTTATTACGTAGGCAGTTAGGGTGATTATCGTTGTTCAGACGCCAGCACATATAGCTACCCCAATCTGTCACATTTATTTTATACATTTTCAATTTTATCACAAAAGCATAAGGTTCACTTTAAATTGGGGAAATTTGACAGATTTGGGTAGCTTGATGTGCTGGCGTCTGTAGAAGTATACTCATTGAAGTGACGCTAAAAAAACGCAGATTTCTTTGACGACATTTCATTTTGTCTATAACGGTATAATTACGAATAATGTAATTGTTCAGGGTAAACAAGGTACTGTCTTCCGCTGTCGTCAGCGTAGTTTGTACAAAATCCGATAAAATAATAGCTTAGCATTTTGATGCCGATTTTATATTTTTATCACTTTTTAGGTGATGATCATCTAATATTTACATGAATTACCATAATAATGATTGCCGAAAGGTTTCCGTGTTTAATATGTTAATTAGATAAGTTATATTTGGGTCTGTAGCAGCTGCCAACACAAGGATGGCAAGTTTTTGTCAATATTGGTACAATGGTAACACTTGTATATAAATAAGCATACATTATCTTAATATTACATCATTATTATTGCTTATAAGTATGTGGTTGTGTTTATTATACAGGGTGTCTCCACAGACGTGTAAAAGCTTGATGTGCAGCCGTGGCCGTTGTCGAGTTTATTCGATTTCCATACATTGCTTACTCTATCATCGCATACGCATAGTTAATTGGGCGACTGGTTTCTACACTTAGCCTGTTAATTAAGCCATTGTTCGCGAACTTTTTTGGCTATTTGGCAGTCTAGTCTGCGTAAAACGTATTTAGTTAATTATATATTTATTTAAGGGATAACAACAACAGATAATAATTATATTTATTTTTCACTTTTAACACAGGACTCTTACCGGCATCATTTTCTTCATCGGTCATAGATTTACGAACTAAACTTAAGAACCATGTAAAAAAGTAATTGAAAGTTAAATATATAAGCCTTGTTTGGCCATTACATATACATATATATATTAAAACGTAAAGTTTTTAACTATTAAAACATTTAGATTGTTCCGTATCAACTATGTTACAGTCCTCAAAAACAAATAATTCTTATTTGACTTTTGGGCATAATGTACCATAGCATAGATAACCGAACCCCGGCGCTGAGAGCTAATCTCAGCACGAGCCGAGGAAAAGCCAGCCGAGCGCCGCCTGACTTCTCCCCGGCTGGGCGCCGCCCCTGGGATCGCTGGCGTTTGGAGGTAGGAAACTCCATTCGTCTTGTATAAGCGGTCCCGGGACGACGTAACCTGCTGTAGCTCAGGTTGCCTAAACGCGCTTGTGCGTGCTGGGGAGAGCAGAGGCTTTCGGGCCCCTCCACTCCCCTCTCAGTCAGCTCAGTGTACAGCGGAGGTACTGGCGAGATCGTTCACGAGTACCTAGAGCCCTCGCTACAAGCACTGTGAGGCTGGCTACCATGGTAGTTTTAGTGAGTCGGCCCTACACAACGTGCAACGACAGTTCCACCACGTAAAAAAAGAAGATAACCAAACTAACACACCATAAAACTTTAATGATTATTTTACATTAAGATTGAAAGAAAACGAAAATATCATCACCCCATTACATCGCGTGGGGGGCGTAGAAGTCGTCCTGAGGTAATATCTCCCAGAGAACGGGCAGCTGTGTCTTTCGCGAGCGATCGCCACCAGTCTGCATGATCATAATTATCTTTATTATAATAGTAATTAATTTAATGTTAACGTTA
The DNA here is from genome assembly GCA_951640165.1 of Pseudoips prasinana. Classification (NCBI taxonomy): domain Eukaryota; kingdom Metazoa; phylum Arthropoda; class Insecta; order Lepidoptera; family Nolidae; genus Pseudoips; species Pseudoips prasinana. The sequence goes on along the minus strand of OX621240.1, from coordinate 39,311,605 downwards.
TGTTGGTTTTCTGTTAAATCAACTAGTAATTTACATATTGTAGGTATGCTCATACATAATCATTTTGGTTGTATTTTTGACCGTCGTACGTCGTGATCGTTTAAACAATGGGGCTTTACCTTAGTTACTTCATTAGTAACTAAGTTATTTGCATAGTTTACCGTGGGGATTATTTTAACTGCATTAAGAAGATAAGATAAGAAGAAGATATGAGTCGACTAAGAATAATCAACGCCCACCATTTCTTGATATCTTTTCTATTTTTTGTAGCAAAATAAAATAAATCATTATAATGTGCATAAATGTCATTATAGAGACGGAATATTAAATATGCAGGCTAAAATAATTAACACCCTTATCTCTGTTCATTAAAATAACATTGGCAGGTATAAACAGAAATAGCGAATTGAAATGCTTTAAGCGTAAGACATTCCACTAATTACAGAGTCAAGTGATGAGAAACTTGAGTGATTAGCATAATGAAAGTTTTCTCTTCACCATACACAAGCTGCAAGCGATGTTCTAGTGTCATTAATAATAATCCCCAACTAAGACTGCTATGACTTTTTATCTTCTTCTAATTGTGCTTCCCCGACTAGTAGAACTTGGCATATTATTTCTATTTTTAAATAGTTGGTGTTGCCAGCCTCTTTTTACTAGAAATATAAATAGTTTTAATAATTTTATTGATTTATTCCCATATTACTTTAATAATTACATAAAATAACAAAGATTAATAATTCTTACTACTCATACCGACTTATATAAATAAGTAGTAGGTAGGTATCCATGTTATGAAGTATTTTTTCATACAGCTAAGTCGGCACACAAATATATGGAGCACCGAATGGTATCTCGTTACCGTAGCTTTCGACGCTTGCCGCACCGGTATCTAATATCACTCACGTGTTTACAAGCCTCCTCTATTCCCGATAAGCTCTAGTAACCGTACGCACACCCAGGATAACAGGATTAAGAAAATTTATATTATTATTAGACATACGAAATAATCATGTGAGTTGCAAGTCTCATGGACCGTAGTCCATGAGACTTGCAACATATGATGGTTTTTTTGAGGATGTTTACCATCATGTGTACCGTACATTGAATCCGTAAACTGCTTGACTAAAGATTGAGAAAAATACACGCTTTTATAGAAAACAAAACTAAAAAATATTCTAACCGTCTCTGTCAGGTTTCTAATATAATTTTTTTCTAATCTGAATAGTTTGCGCGAGAGACACTTCCAAAGTGGTAAAATAAGTGTCCCTGTAACTTCTTAAATAAGAGAATGATAAAACTAAAAAAAATATAATTAACTACGATGTACATTACCATGCGAACTTCCACCGAAAATTAGTTTGAACGAGATCTAGTAAGTAGTTTTTTTTCAATATCTCATATATCGTAAAATGGAATTTAACTTTCATTCAATCGAATAAAATACACTCCGCTAGCTACGGATCCCTTCATGAGCGAGTCTGACTCGCACTTGGCCGGTTTTTTAACTATTATTTATTTTTAGTTAAGGCACAAGTTTAACGAAAACAAAAATAAAGTATACTAGCTAATAAAGTATTAATAATGGGTCAAAATATTTTAAATATTGAATTGTCATACGTATGCCTGAGTTAAACAACGTTTTCAAGGGGGTCAAAATCATGTTCCAAGTTTCAGTTACATACTAACATGCGTATAAAGCTAATAAAAGCGTGTTTTAAATCGCTGCCGCTTTAGTTGTGAACACATGACAAACAAAGGGAACACTTTCTATTGTGAACTAGACAAATGTCTAACATACGTAATGGACACCGGCAGCTTTTCTTTGAGTTAAAGAAAAGCAGTGAGTTAGTTATAATGTCATGTATTTACGAGATAAAACTTAATTCTCAGCAATGTATGAATATTCCGTGCTGCCCGCACGGAAGATTCGTGGACTGCGTATACTATGAGAATGAAATAATTACTTTATAAAAACTTTGACACAAATAATATTTTGTACCTATCTTATTAAACTAACGAAGAACAAAAAGCAGATATTAACCCAAAATGTAATGTAAGAAAGTATATATCAGTAGTAATACTGGTACATATAATGTTTCGACTATTTACTAGCACCCCCCATTGCCTCTAAGCAAATGAAAAGTTTTTCATTTTTAAACATAATTATTTCAATTAATTTGTAACAATACTGCAATGACAAAGAAGACCGGTCAAGTGCAAGTCGGTCTCAACATTTCGGATTCGATCTCGCAGGGAAACCCTTTCCATTGTTCTTTGGGTGACCCTAAGCCTTCTAATGAGGTCTATAGTGAGCGAATACGTCTCTGTACCGTAAGATCTCACTCACTTTAAATACTTTAAATACCTACTTGTACGTTTCACTATATTAAAATCAAAGTCAAAAATCATTTATTCAGTAAAAATTTTACATTTATGTTGAATCGTCATATTATTTTTACCCTACCGTTAGTGCATGACGTGGCAGCTACTGAGAAACACTGCCAGAAAACTCAGTAGGAATCCTTTTTTTAAATAAAATAAACTTAAGATTAATTACAATCATGTGTGTTGACTCAGAACAACTCAATCCCAAGCACTTTTATCACTTAAATAATCAGAAATTTTGTAATATGCCCTGCTACACAATTTGGCTTTAATAATTCTTTAAAACTTATTCGTAGACAATTCTCTAATATCATTGGGAAGTTTGTTATAGAATCATATACATACTTTTTTACTCTTTTTTTGAAATCATACCAGACAACACAAGTAGTGTTAAGCAATGAAACATTGCCCTGAGAAAGGAAGCAGAGCGGCTCATAAATCCACAGGTATCATAATTGTCATCCGTTCTACATGCATATTGCTGGCGACAGGACGGACCAGGTGTTACTGGTTACACCGAGATGTGTGTCCGGCAGACGCCGGCACCCTGCAGTATAGTTATAGGTTAAACTGTATTGACCCTCTCTGCGACTCCCGAGAGACATAATCTGTTTGTTCGGTGCTGTTCCACAAATGACAAACGATTTATTGTCCTGGGCCGCGCGCCTTGACGCATGCCGAGGAAATGAACTCTGATATTATGCAATATCTATAAGTACGTAAATTTTGTTTTGACAGAAAATAGAATACTATTCACAAACAGCTGTTGAGATATAATACTATTTTTTAAAGCTTTTCTTTTTCGCCGGATGTTTTCGAGTTAAAACGAAGGCATGTTGGAGTTTAGAATTGTATAACATGCATAGTAAGCCTTAAAGGTGTGTGGCGCCTTCACATTATCTATACATCTATACATATAATAAAATCGTAGGAAAGTCAAAACTGTACATTGAATATTTTTTTAAAAGGATACTTGGGGCGTGATCTACAATCGATATCCAAGCCAAAAACGTAGGTTTTAGAATTTTTGTCTGTTTATCTGTTTGTCTGTATGTATGTCCGGGCTAAACTCAAAAAGTACTGCATGGATTTACTTCAAATTTTGCATGAATATTACTAAGAGGTCGGGTCAACATATAGGCTACATATTATCACGCTATCACCTACGGGGGAGGAGCTGTGATTATTTATAAAGTTTAACGCGGGTAGAACCGCGGGGCGCAGCTAGTAGTTTATATTGATAAACTGTTATTTACCGTTGTACCTATACTCATAGTTAGTCTTATTACATCCATTTACTTTCTCTTTGGACACGGCTAATAAAGAAAGATGGTGCCGGTATTACGTGTCTATCATTTAAGATTCAATAAGGCATACTGCCATGCCACGGATAATTTATGACTAATATTACGTTTATTCCAGGCAGTAAGATTCACTTGTTACTTAGTATCAATTTTAAAATAAAACAAATGAACAAATAGATTTTACATGGTATGGATATATCTCTTGTGTCATTATTAGTATTATTACATTACTATATATTTTTTCTTTAAAATACGGAATTTTGCAAAGATGATCATTGGCCCGGAGTACAGACACGGGATCACAGATCAGGGGTTAAAGGGCCAATGCGATCCTCGCCGGCGAGGACCATAGCTTGCGGCATTCTACCGCTCTGTGGAATCAATTAGCTGCGGAGGTATTTCCGATCCGGTATGACATGGCAACCTTCAAGAAGCGAGCCTATTCTTTTCTTAAAGGCCGGCATAGCACTTGCAGCTCCTCAGGTGTTGCGAGTGTCCATGGGTGGCGTTGATTACTTACTATCAGGTGACCCACTTGCTCGTTTGCCATCCTATTATATATATAAGAAAAAAACCTAGATGGACTATCCGGAGAAGAAAGCCACGTCAGAGGCCTGCTGGGCTGTTCGAATATCTATGAGACTAAGGTGACCACTGCCCTTTAAACATGACATTTACAATTACAAACTAATAATAATAAAAGGAAAGGGTGGGCAAATAAAACCGTCTCGCAAATAAAACTACCAGTGCCTATTTGAAAAGTAAGTGAGTAGTTAAATGGATACTACGGAGACGGATTACTGTTACCCAAAGACTACTAAATAAAAACATTATTGAGTAACAGTGGGTAACAGTAACCAAAGGACTGTATCTGTGTAAATCTGCTCATTGGTCATGGCCGCGCGGTCAGCCGTGTAAATACACTATCCTATTCTACATACTATTCGTAGAGACAGAATCGTGAACAGGTGTACGGATCCAATCTAGAGAAGTAAGAGTTGCTGTGTGGTGATGGCGGCGAATATCAGAATATCATCACCTCATCTCATCCCGCGGGGGGCGTAGAAGTCGACCCGAGGATATATCTACCAGAGGACGGGCAACAGCGTCTGACAAGCATGGCGATTATGGCATATCCCCCTAAGATGATTCTAGGGGAGGCTTTTGTCCCGCAGTGGACTTTTTACAGCTGTTATGAGAAGAATTACTTTCAGATTACAATAGTACCTACTTATTACCATAGTAGAATGGATCTAAGACTATTTAATAGTTAAAATCTTGTGTCTATTCTACTTAAAAGAGTATTTATCACTATCGGTTGGCCTTCATATACATGGCAACATTTTTTCATTATTATAACTATTAAAATTGACGCACGGTTAGTAGAACTTCAGGTATGGTGTAATACCGTCAATATATTGGATACAATGAAAATTAGCGTTTTCCATTGATAATATTCATATAGATTTGAAAATTGAGTCGATTCAGGTGTTACGTATCTCACTGACTAAAAGAACATAACCTTCCACAACGCTGATTTCACTGAGTGCGTTGTTGGAATGCATCGCTAATCGATGGCCATGCTTCCTCGAAGCACATTGTAACATCAGCCCGTTATTGTAATGCGATGCTTGTTGACCATTATGCCTACCTCTACCGAGAAACATCAACAACTATGGTATTTGAAGATGAAACCCAGGCTCGAAATGTATACCTACATTGTTTTGTCTACTTATTAAATAAAATAAATAGTAACTACGACTTCAAGAAAAATACTCAAGATCATTTTTGAGATTAGATTTACGCTTTGCATTGCGAATAATAAATTTAAGAATAAATTTAAAATATTATAGTTTGGAAGGTGTTTACAACATGAATATTGGAATAATGTGAGTAAGGTCGCCAGAGCTCATTTGGGGGGGGGGGGGGGGGCAGCAAAACTTGTTTGCTGACTTATAAAGGCCAGCAACGCACCCCCGACACCTCTGGTGTTGCGAGTGTCCGTGCCTGATATGAAAAAAAATAAAAAATGACATGATCTTTTAAAAGCAACTGTGAACATATCAGTCGGACATGATTCTAGGAAACAAAGCCGGTAGGAAATACCTCCGAAAGGTTTTTAGTTTTTAGGGAACCCTAAATTTGATCTGTCCGTGTGTATCGTTCGTAGCTTAACGCAGAGACGACAGACGATGAAATTATTGATTTCCCATTTCTTAGATTAGATATGCGAATAATTCCATAACAGACGCCAGTAAATCAAGCTACCCCAATCTATCAAATTTCCCCAATTGAAAGTGAACCTTATGCTTGGGATTAGGATACTGCCTAGATTGGGATAGCTTATTATCGTATAACTATAATGTCTATAATTAAATTAGACAATTTAAAATGATATCTCTAGCTCCATACTCTTTTGTAGAATAATTACATTTTCATCACCCCATCTTGGAAAGAGTATTTTTGCTCTTCGATATCTGAGTGGAAAAGTCGTTTTTATCCTCTAGAGGGTACCTAAAGTAAATTTTTAAATTTGGGATTGGGATATTGCCTAGATTGGGATAGCTGGATGTGCTGGCGTTTGTACAATAAGCTATCGGTTTTGTTTGGTGTCATTAGACAACAGTCGACAAACCATATCTCATATACTCATAGAGTCTTACTGGCCGAGTTGAACAAGTCTGACACCACAGTACGAACCGGCAATATCTGTGTAAAGCTCTCAATGCGTTGACAATTAAGCTATGGTAAATCATGTATGATTCTCTTAAAAACACAAAAATGGATACGCAATATCGATGGCGTGAATAGGCTTCTTAGAATGTTTTGGGCGTCGAAAAGTTATTATACATAGCTTCCAATCTACAATGTCGACCAAGACTTTAGATATTTCGCATATAAAAACGTGCGGTCATTGAACTCATAGCCTTTTTATTAGCCTATAGATTTTTTTGAAGTAAAACTCCTTTACGCACGTTTGGTTGCAATCGCAAATGAAAAATTGCGTTAGAGCAATTACAGGTACTTCTCCCTCCTCTCTTCAAAAGACTTAAAATTATGACTCTAGTATGTCTGTACATTTTTGAATTTGGTGTATTTGTGAAAACGCAGCCACAGTTATTTACTAGAGCTAAAGATGTTTTTCCTCGCAATGACGCAGAGCAATTACAGGTACTTCTCCCTCCTCTCTTCAAAAGACTTAAAATTATGACTCTAGTATGTCTGTACATTTTTGAATTTGGTGTATTTGTGAAAACGCAGCCACAGTTATTTACTGGAGCTAAAGATGTTTTTCCTCGCAAACAAGACATGGTGATAGACTTGTCATAAATTGTAATACAAAGCCAGCCAGCCTATTTTGCTTATTTCAAAAAAGTTCGTATGCTATATGTGTGAAAGTGTTTAATGCTTAGCCGCAAAATATTAGAGATTTTTCAGCGGTAAAGTTCAAAAACCATCTCAGACTGTGGCTTCTGGAAAAATTCTATTTCATCGGTGATTTCTTTAATTCATTATATTATTTGTGTAAAATTTGACATATAACCATCAAACATTTCGCATGTTGTTCATCAGTAAAATAGATGTGACTAACCTAATACTAAGACCATCATTGTACCCCAGTTTTTAAGTGATTTTTTTTATTTGGGGAGTAAGCTGGTAAATTCGTGACGAGAGCCTTACGAAAAGTGTGATCGGGCGAGGCGAACGGAAGCCGAGAGGGAGATTAAGTTGGTGAAGTTACAAAGACAGAAGCTACGTTTCGAATATTACTGTAGGGGCAAGAGTGGGAGGTGCGAGCACACACTTTCTTTCTCTATTCGTCTCATAGCCAGTTACGTTTGCGAGAAACAGAGAAAGAAAATGTGTTGCACTTCAAAAACATAATAACAATATCCTGGGACATTATTTAGACACTACCGTCTGATTCCAAACTGAGCAGAGCTTGTTCCATGGAAACCCGATAACTGATATACTATTTTTTCTTTTGTAAATACATACTTATATAGATAATTTACACCCAGACTCAGGACCAACAGACATGTTCATGCACACAAATATCTGTCTGTGGGAATCGACCCACGACCTCCGGCGTGAAAAGCAAGCATTTGCCAACCACGCCAACTGGCCCGTCAATATAAATAATAATTTAAATTAAATTATTAACATATATACACACAATCTGTTATTTGTTTTTGTTAGGACAGACCACGAGTTATGAGCCATATTTGGCATACCTCTAACGAATACAGGCTAAAACGAATTCGCTGTGACAACTTTATGTCAAAATGATTGTATTGTTTCGAGATATCGTGAACATAAGTAAGGTATGCTTCGGACCTTTTGCCATACAATGCAAATCTCAGTCACTTATCTATACATATAATAAAATCGTAGGAAAGTCAAAACTGTACATTGAATATTTTTTTAAAAGGGTACTTGGGGCGTGATCTACATCCGATATGGAAGCCAAAAATATAGTTTTTAGAATTTTTGTTTGTTTGTCTGTACGTATGTCCGGGTTTAAACTCAAAAAGTACTCCATGGATTTACTTCAAATTTTGCATGAACATTACTAAGAGGTCGGGTCAACATATAGGCTATATATTATCACGCTATCACCTACGGGGGAGGAGCTGTGATAATTTATAAAGTTTATCGCGGGTAAAACCGCGGGGCACAGCTAGTAAAGAAAGAAAGAACAGTTTATTTGTAAGAATATACTACAACCAGGTGCTATACTACAACTAGGGAATGTTTTATATGTTCTACCATTTCTGGTGTAAACATATTATCTTACAACTAAATCATTATTATTATCGTATAATACGTAGGTCACCGTAGCCTAGTTGGTAGTGTTCCTGCCTACGAAGCTGGTGGTCCTGGGTTCGAATTCCGGTAAGTGCAACCATTTGTGTGATGAGCACGAATATTTGTTTCTGAGTCATGGATGTTTTCTATGTATTTAAGTATTTATCTATCTATATAAGTATGTATATCGTCGCCTGGTACCCATAGTACAAGCTTTGCTTAGTTTGGGGCTAGGATGATCTGTGTGACATTGTCCCTAAATATTATTATATTATATTATTATAACTATAATGTCTATAATGAAATTAGACAATTTAAAATGATCTCTCTAGCTCAATACTCTTTTGTAGAATAATTACATTTTCATCACCCCATCTTGGAAAGAGTATTTTTGCTCTTCGATATCTGAGTGGAAAAGTCGTTTTTATCCTCTAGAGGTTAAAGTAATTTTTTACATGATTTGCGCAATATTACTGTTCTATTGCGCTCAAACTGTAGCAACGTTACTTTCAGCTTTTCTTGAATATTTTATTAATACGTAAACTGAAATCAAATATGATCATAAAAATTGAGCACGCGGTTAAAAAGCAACTTTGCACTCTTGTATAACAAATAATGATTGATTAAAAAGAAAAATAAAACAAACGGGGTAAGCTAAATAAAACCGTTTAAAAATGAAACGATTTGCGATTAAACATATGTAAATTAAGGCTTTTCATGCAATTTGGAAATTTGTAAAAAATTAAGTACCTTGACTAGGGATCTGAAGTTTGTCGAAAATCTGCAATTTATTATACATTATGTATGTTCTGACTCATGCCTGTTTCCCAGAGGGGTAGGCAGAGAAAACAGATTTCCATTTGTCACGATCTTTGCACTTTATAGAAGCATTCCTTTCGTCTTCGGGGAGCAATATTAAGCTGTTTCAGCTGTAGCAGGGTGCCTCTGATATTCGCTTAAACAATTTCATACTGGGATCATCGTTGCCATACGAGTGAAAGAATTCGCCATTGTCGAGATGGCAGGCATAGAACAAGCAAGAGAACAAACAATTTAAAATAATCAATATTAGTTTATAGTGTTAAAGTCTTGCATAGAGGCTCTCACAGCCAGTTCCTCTTACCGGGCCGTATGTTATACAACTAGGCACGCGGTCAGTCTTTAGATGCGTTTACGCCAACGTGGTATAATTTCTGAGCGTCTCGGTTGTAGTCATTACAAAACACTGGTCAAGCGATGTCAGAGGTCTACTGGGCGCTTAAACAACTCTGACACTAGGGTGACCGCTACCCATACGATAAGTAAGTAAGTAAAATACTGTAATTGTTAATCTAATAAATGTAACAAATAACCAAGGACATACACTCTGCACCAAGCCTTTTCATCCAGCACAAAAAATGCTACAAAAACGTTCAGGTGTGGAGGAAGCACCACTCGAGCGCCTGCCTTGACGCGACAATTAGCTGAAAAACTTAATTACACTCTTACTAGCCTCAGGAAATTGCTAATGTTATAAAAACGTTAATACTACGACTTTATAAACGTCACTATGTTCTACTGGAGACGTTCTAAAGAAAGACCTGCGCGGTATGATCCTTAGAAAGTTTGCTGAGACAAACAACATGACATTATGTTGCTATTTTTATTGTCTTTTATAGTGCAGAGAGATATATATATGGCCTTTGCGTCTGTTACAGACGATTTACGGCGCATTCTCTGAGAGACATTTCTTTTGGTGGCTAAACAAACCCATGCGAGAGCGACATAGCCTGCCACAGGCCTGACAAGAGAAGTTAGCGGTGGTTGGTGCCGAGCTGCTTTCGCATCGCTTCTGTCTATTATCAGCAAGTACTCCGAACCAGGCTTCATCACAGATCTCACGACCCTCCACAATACCTACCAAAATATGGCCATGCTCACAAACATTACGCTACTTCCAGGTCTTCTCAAGACTGTAAAGTCTACTAGTTGAAGGGCAACCGCCTACGAGAATAAATGTCCCCCTAACACCTTACACCCAATCTAATGAGAATACATGTGTTGGGAGGTTCCTAATACAGAAATTATAAGATTATCTTATTCAGTAGCACCTGAATATGATAGACTTGGTTCAAATATAGAATCTGGTATGGGTTCTAAGGTCTGATGATGTCATTTTGATGGCTGACTGCTACATTGATATACAAAGCGATTGATAAGAATTTTCACCCGCATCCAGACTGGATTCTTATAGGCAATTGTGAGAATAGGCAAAATAAGATCATTTTGATGTAAGCTGCTGGATTCGGGTAGGGCGAAACGGGCAATTGTGGAGATATTTAAGGTAGACCTATGTCCAGCTATCAATCTTACGGCTGACGTAAAGATCACATCTGTATATTCCATTAGGTAACTGATTGATAAGAATTTTCGGTAATGGGGTTTATTGTTTTACCTAATCTATGTCTTCGGAGGTCGCTAGGAGTGGTTTCTAGTCCCTTACCCTCCATTTTTGCGGGGGTAACGTAAGGATGAAACTTAGAACAAAGTTGATTTCTAGGTGTCTCCAAGAGTTTGTTATTATTTGACTAATCCGTTTGTAGAAATTGAGGAAAACATTTGCATGACCGTATTCTTTTTTTTATATATAATAGTAAGGCATTCGAGCTAGCGGGTCATCTGATGGTAAGTAAAAACCGCCACCCATGGACACATGGAACAGATGTGTGGCAAGTACGTTGCCATTGAGAAAGCAAAAGGCTCGTTCCTTCTAGGTTGCCATGTCATACTCGATCGGAAATGCCTTCGCAGTTAACTGATAGTCTTGGAAACTGATTGGATATTAAACAGGTCAGTGACCACTAATCAGCCTCAGGAAAATGTAATGCCTGAACGATTTTGAGATAAGGTGAATAAATTATTACTCGTGTCATTGCCATTGGGGCGAATATTTTCTTAGATAATGTGTAGAAATATTTGCAAATTTATTCTAATGGGCTATTAAATTCTGATACCTAAATGTCACGGCATTTGGTTATAGGAATACTTTAAGTACGACGCACTGTAATTAGAACAAATAATAGCTCATAGCCAGATGCTATCTCGGTCCGTACGTGATTCCTGAGGTTAAGCAATTAGGCTAGCGGCCAGTCCATAGATGGGTGACCACCAAATTCGTTTGATTTCTGAGCGTCTCCGTGTTCCGAGGCTTACTGGGCGGCTTGAACAACTCTGACATCAGGAAACCACTGCCCATACGAAAAAGAAGAGGAGCTTAGCCACGGTGATTCATGTCTCTCTACAGCTTTTAATTATGTATTAAGTACTAAAAACTAAACTATTTATTTAAATGGAGGTCGAGGCAAACGAGCAGTTATTTTTTAAACAGATTGAACCAATTATACGCACTTTCACTGCCGTTGCCTTGAACTTACACCTGTTGTTTAATCGCTGTGACAATCGTTCCGCAACTCTTATCCAATATCGTGCGCCGTTCAGTTAGCTTTTCGTCATGCAGGTTGGTTAAGGGGTTTATTATTGTTATTGTTGGTTGGGTGCTATAGACTTATTATACTTCTTGCTGTAACTATAGCTTTCTTTAAGGGTACTTGAATTTAAGTACCACGGCTGCCGTGACTGCTAGCGCGGCGGCAACCGTTGCATCAGTGACGCGGTTAGAAGGAACTTAGATCTGGGTTTCATACATAATTCATAGACTTAAGCCTGTTTCCCAGAGCGGTAAACAAAGGCAACGAGTCTCTATTTGCCACGATTCTTGCACACCTCTTTTGCCTAGTAATATACTAGGCATAAGATTCTTCACACATGCTTGCCTGTTCAGGGTACTTCTGACGTGGCCTTTCTTGAGAATCTCTAACTAAATATCTGACTTATCTTATCTTGTTTGGGGTGTACTTCTGTACAGCACTTCGACCCTTCAGGATCTTTTGTACTATCCCCCAATGGTTTTATTCTATCCCTAGAGCCCTGAATGAAGTCTGCACGTAATCCAGTACGCTCCTTAGAGGTAGATCCTTGTAGTCACCTGGTTCTGGATATGCCAGCCCCAGGATTGCCATTCTGTGTCTTGCCAATGCATCGCATTTGCATATTATATGCAGCATTGTTTCATATCATAATATCTGACTTGGTTAGAGAATGTTTGTAGAGGTCTTCCCTTTACACAATTTACACAAGCCAGGTATATTCTTTCGTCTATTTTCTTTAATTCATTCATTCTAAATATCCAAACGATCTCACCATACCTTTTTCAATCTTTCACACCACAACGCTCTCTTACGTCAGTGTTTTGTATTTTGGTTCCCAAAAGTCACACTATACATACTTCTTAGAGCTCTCATTTCCACTGCATTTATTTTATTTTGCTCAACCCCACCGATCACGGAATGGTGGCCACCTCGAATTGGTTGTTATTCTTTATTTTTAAGTAGACTTCATACTAACAACCAAATACGATAGAAGCTTTAATTACATGCGAAATAAAATAAAGTGCAGTAATGTGTTAATTACTGCTGTGTGGTGACGGCGACAAATATCAGAATCAGAATATCATCACCCCATCTCATCCCGTGGGGGGCGTAGAAGTCGACCCGAGGGAATATCTACCAGAGGATGGGCAGCAGCTTCCTTCTGAGTACTATGACCATCTTACTTCGATCGCCAACCCGCCTGCCAAGCGTGGCGATTATGGCATAACCCCCCAAGACGATTCTTGAGGGAGGCTTGTCCAGCAGTGGACTTATTTAGCTGTAATGATGATGATGATGAATGTGGTAATTTGGGGAGGCCTTTGTCCAGCAGTTGAGGTCTTTCGGCTGATATGATGATGATGAATGGGCTAATGTTTTCATACAATATTGACGAATGTAGAAAACAAAGAGCACATATTACAAGTAGGTACACAATTTATGCTAAAGCTAAAAAAATGTGATTGTCCGCCAAATTTCGGTAAGAATCAATATTATTACTATTATTGCACTTAATCACGTAATCACTAAGTATAGGTTCCATTTGTATCATTAACGCTAACTACACCCCCGGGACGTACAGGTGCTGTTTAGTTAATTACCGCTTTGTAACGCTCAATGGCACGTGTAGGGACAAGCAATCATTAATAAGGACTGTAAGTTTTATATACCATTATTCATTATATATATATTTTTAAGTGGAAACTTCTTTTAGCGTTATGAGCACTTTTTGATTGCACAAAAATCATGGAACCGCGTCATCGTCACCGCAGCTTCCCATGAGCTGTATGTGTACTGTGCATATACACACAGTACACATACAGCTCATACATAGATATATTTTATTTGAAAAATAAACATGGCGTACCTCAAGGCAGTATCTTAGGCCCACTCTTGTTCTTATTGTATACAAGCTGTGCCCGCGACTTCGTCCGCGTGTTAATTAGTTTATTTAGTAAAATAAAAGGCTTTTTCTAAAATAAAATTAGCCTAAGTTACTCCTTATTACATCAGCTACCTGCCAATAAAAATCCCGTCAAAATCGGTACAGCCGTTTCAGAGATTAGCTGGAACAAACAGACAGACAGACAGACAAAAATTGTAAAAAATGTTATTTTGGTGTATGTACCGTATATATATATTAATATTTATGTAGTCAAAACCGGTTATTTCAATATTACAAACAGACACTCCAATTTTATTTATTTGTATAGATGTATAGATTAACGAATTGCCTAATGTGATCAGTCACAAATGTATCTTGTTTGCCGTCGACACCACAATTATTGTAAAGGGGACTAATAAAACCACTTTTGAAACTGAATTTAACATAGCTCTGGATACAACTTTTGAGTGGCTAGCAGCCAACAAATTAACTGTTAATGTGTAAAAAACTCAATTCAATTGCTTTGATTTTACTTTTTAGTCAAAATTCATTATCACATATTTCCCACAAAAGCATGACTGTTTTGAATCAAAATGTTGTAAATTTTAGGCACAGCTTTTGTAGTTGGAAAAATCACATTGCACCACATACTTGCTCAAGATTAAACAATTTTATTTATCCCCTAAAACGAATAAGTCAATTGATTGTCAAAAAAGCCGCAATTACTGCATATTATAGCTATGTTTGCTATTACGATATGGTATTTTAATGGCTGTATCATGCAAAAGAAATGCCTTCAATCTATTTTTGGACTGAAACAAATTGAATGATGTCGTCCTGTTTTTTAAAAAGCATAAAATTTTGACTCTAATGTTTTTGTATACTTTGGTTTGTTTCTAAACATGAAAGCCTATATTAGCAAGCAACAATTTCCTATAGCAAGCATTCGATACATTCTAATAAACTATATAGATCGTTTAAAAGACATTGACATGAAATTATATTATTAAAAATGTGCATAAAAATATTCGATAAAATTCCATATAAGTTTAAATCTTTGACATTCAACAAATTTAAAATACAAATGACAAAGTGGCTTGCAGAGAAATGTTTTTATAGCTTCCATAAAATTTTTGAATATAAATTATAATGATTATGGGTTTTTTTTTCCTTGTTTGTAATAATAATGGATTCTGTCCAATTAATCTGGTTTTAAGTATGCATATGATAATAGTATCCAACCAGTTGATGCTGTATTTGTATTCTCGAAAGAGAAAAATATGGCGCACATTTCATCACATTAAAAAATGTGCGCCATATTTTACTATTAACAATATGTAAGCAATTAACTAATGCTTAGTCTTTACAAACAAGATCCATTCGATCATCAATATCCACTCACTGTAAATTGTTATCTCGCGATCATTCGCAAATGGCCAATGTTTAAGCCCGACCGCTGAAAGAATGACTGTTGACCTAATAATATAGTTTACAATTAATAACTGATTGATATTCAAAGTTACCATTACTGTTGGATACCATTACCATACGCATACTTAAAACAGGTAAGCCTGTGTTTGTGACGAATGAACATTTTCTATACACGAAACAGGACCGGTTATTGTGGAGATCCTTGGGGGAGGCCTTTGTCCAGCAGTGGACGTCTTCCGGCTGATATGATGATGATGATAGACGAAGTTTGAGCTACTCGTCTGAATTTCTACAATGCGAATGCAAACAATGGGTTATTGAGGATGCTGGTGGTCGTAGTGATTGGCAATAACTTATTAGCAGATTAATGCAATGACTTAAAAACACTATTTTCTATACAAATTCAGTAGATAGATCATACATAAATTTTTTCGTCCGGCTGGTCTCTGTCTCTGCTTAAAATTTATGATATCGCATGTTTGAGATTTATATTTTCACCGTATTTACAGCATTAGCTCAAGTTTATTCTCTTTTTCATAAAGACCGCGAAACTAACTAAGACCGTTTCTTCTGTATTCGATGCATACACTCTGCGTGCCTACGTATCTATGTAACAATTAGGTACATGAACAGTCTTATATATTAAGGCTTTTTATATCCGTTAATTTTTACAAGCCTTTTAGGAGTGCAATGTTGAAAAAAAGGATCATATTTTCTAAATCCAATAATTGTCTTAACTTCTCACTACCCGTACTAACATTGGATGGGCATATTTCTATATTCTAGGAATAACTGAGCAATTTGATAATAAATAATAAATTAGATATAATATTTCTGTTCAGGGTAGTTGTTTATTGAGTAATTCTACCTTTGTACAGAAGAAAGCATATTACATTATTGTTTTATTTCATATTGAATTTATATTACAGGCGTAAAATAGAATTTTCTTTTTACTATTTACATTTTATAACGCAATAAATATTACCACACATGCCTATGCAATGAATGTTTTAGTCATGTATTATTTTCTCCAAAGCTAACAAAGAAAGCAACACATTCGTAACTAATTGCCATTTACTTTACTTGAGTAGGAAGTATGTACATCATAATATTTTGATACCAACACAATATACAAGACATATTGCGACATTGGTCTGGGTAGTGCATTGCACTGCACTCGTGTTATACTTGGCTATTGTAAATGTTATGGAAAAAAACTATTACTGACAGTTTTCCTTTTAAGTATAGACATTGCAAATTTCGTTACCCTCAGCAGGTTATAAAATCCACTGGAAGACATAAGAATAAAGAAAATATAAGAAGTTATACGACTGGGTCCATATTGGCTCACCTAAAGTTCTTGTTCTCCCGTAATTGTTCTCCCTAACGATTTGTAATCCGAATGATCACTCTTTCCTAAAATTTTTCATCCTAAAGTTTTCATTTATACTATTTGTAGTGGTGCCGGCAAGGTATTCATAACACTCATGTTTCCCAAACTTGTAATTAATAATATCATTAATGTAAATATATTTAAACTCCTACTGTTTTTTATCATAACGCTTTTATCCCTAAACATAGTTACCATAATATTTTCACTCATACTCAGAAAGGAACATTTACCAAGTGTAATAAAAAATATACATATGTGGGTGGGAAGATGATAGTAACTATACCATATTTCATAAAAGTACAAAAAAAGATATGATTTTGAATAGTAGTGTAAAAGATGGTTATGTTGAGAAAATATAAGAAAACAAATAAAAATATAATAGATGTTTATTGCTACTGACATTATGAAGTTGAATGCTTCGGAATTATGAACATTAGAGACAGAGTAGTTAGGAATTGTGATTGTTAGGTTGAAGAATGTTAGGAAGAACATTTTCTGATTTCCAATTATAGGAGTTGAAAATTTAGGTAAACTTTGGCGCACCCTATACTATATATAATAATATATACTATATCTACCTGACCAAAATGAAATAAAAACAAAATATGTTACTTTCCCAGTTTACTTCACTATAAATACCTAAATTAATGAATTGTTATTACGTTTCGCGAACGTTTCTTTTTAAAGTTATTCAATTATTCATGGCTCGTCTTTATTCAGAATTTTTCTGATCTTGGGGTGGTTCGCACATTTGTCCTGAGTCTAGGTGTAAATATCTGTATAAATATGTATGAAAAAAAAGAAAATAAGATCTGTAATATATCAGTTATCTGGTTTCCATAATACTAACTCTGCTTAGTTTGGGATCACATGACCTTGTGTAAATAATGTCCCTAGATATTATTATTATATAATTAATTAGTGTTGGCGCGGCAGTTATTTCGTATTGTTTCTTTTATGAACCCGGCCTCTTAAACTAGGTTTCCCTGTATCTTAAGAGACAGTGTTCGGCTAGAAGGGCATCTTATAGGTCCCAATTTAAGTACTGTTAATGTTGTTGTGTAGTAATGCACAAGTTTATTAGTTGAGGTAAGTACATTTGTGTCCAAAAGTTGTCCATAGAGGAGCGAGGAGAGGTTAAGCACATAGGATCGCGGCAATTTCATAGATGGGTGACCGTGAAATTTCCGTTGTGTTAGTCTTTTGTGATTAAGAGGGCATGTAATCGTTAGACAACACAGTCGTTAAGCCATGTCAGAGGTCCGGTGGGCGGCTTGAACAACTATGACACTATGGTTGCCACTTGCCTATTCGATAAAGTGAAGTTGATCCATTTAATATATTCCTCTTGTTCTTTTTGGTTTTTCCCATTTCTATAGTGGTCGGTTGCCGGCCGCGAAATTCAGCTTGTAGAATTAATTGAGTGACTACAATCGAACCTTGTAAACATTGGGGAACAAGTAAATGGTATGATTAAACTCTATTAGGCTTCTGACTCGACGGGGTACCTTCGTTATATAACGATCATCTTAATTGTTGAAATGGCAACCTAAGCTCCTCACAACAACTTTTCTTTTTTTTGAATTCGGATCGAACCTTCTACCTCCTGGGCCCTAAATTTCAACTGAACCACTCGGACACGGATAGACTAAGACTTTATATAATGAAGGAAGAATATTTTCTGCGTATTTCGTTTATTGATTTATATATTAGCTATATTTTCTGGTGCAGATGATATACCACACTACTTATGGTATACGTTGTATTGGCAGCTAGTTTATAGATGAATTACGAAAGTTTTGCCTCCATGAAAGGATTCCTTCCATAGATCAGGAAACATTGAATTTATTCATTTAAAACAGTTTTTTTTCAGTATTTAAAAAGAAATATATTTTTCAGTGAAAGATTTATTTTCTGATCATATTTTGAAATCAATAAATAATAATAAATTGCCGACATCGTAAAAAAGATATATTATTGTTACGGTATACTGTGCTGTCTATTTCTAATGTCTGTGGCGTGCTGCGAGTAATTTCTGGACGTTTTGTTGTATATGCGGTTGGAAGATTTCTATATGATAAATATATACGATTTCTAGTGTTTATCATAATAAACGGTTTTCGCAAGTCGGTTCCAGCGCACCACACTGATTTACAAGTTCAAGGGAATGTGTTTGAAATGGCGTGTTTTCATTTTTAATAGCGTAGACTTTGAATACTGAGCAGGCACTGATAAGGGGACGTGTGCTTGCCTATCATCAGAAGTCCCGGATCAAATCATTGTTCTGGGTAGGTTTTAATGTGGGCAAAACATATTTTCGTATTCGACTAGTTTATGACGCTTGTGATGCACATGACATCATCCGCGTGTTGCTGTCCCCTCCACGATGGGATCTGGCGACCTCAGTCACACACAGGACTAGAGAATAATGACGCAGCCCATTAATGTCCCACTGCAGGGCAAGAGTCCTCAGACAATAAGAGGGCATAAGACAGACGCACACTGACCTAGTGCGGGTTGGATGGACATCACATGCCATCAAGAACATTCTGGAGAACTCCCATGCATGCAGGTTTTCTTTACCGTTTTCAGTACGCAATAAATGAATATGGGTCCGAAAAGTCAGTGGTGGGCGCCTCGGGTTTTGAACCTGATCGATTGATTGATTCCACACTCCAATGGTCGGTCCTCCAGTGGTCTCCAGTCGAGATAGCCAAATGGCTAGATTTGGCTATCTCGACTTGCTATTTGGAAACAGAATAAGTAATGTGTATAAAGTAAAGCAGAGATCCAACCACACTTATTCAATATTGAGAAAAAAACGCCGAATGCTTCGATTTTTACTTTACTTTATCGTGATTAGTAATTACCGTATGTGTTGTGGTGGAACTCACCGTTTTAACACCAAAAGATCCTAAAAGTTGTAGGTAAGTATAAAAAAGTCAGTCAAGTGCGAGCTGGACGTACGCTCTTAGGGTTCCGTACGAACTTGTAGGTATGTAGGTAGGTAAATAGTTTATTTATCACGAGGAACGGGTATTAAAGATGTGTTTTCGTCTACTTGTGCTATATGTTATATAATACATTGGTTCTCGCAAGATTTAATGATTCTACTTCCAGAGAGTTCAAAATATGGTAGCAACTATATTGCAACTACCAGTTAAAGGGTTAAGGAGCGCTCTCTTCATCATCATCGCTACTCTCCATTAAACTAAATGAATTACTTAAGCAAAATCAATATGTGAAAAACGAATTTTGGTTCCCCGTACAAAACGCATCACCTGATCGTTATCTTTGTATGGTATGTGAATATAAAGCTATTTATGTAATTTGCATGTACCAATAATGATAATACCTTGTGTAGCAGCCGAAATGGGCCATTCTTGAAGCATTCCATATTGAATAAAGCGAAGCACCTAAATCAGTTCACATATCACTGAGATATCGCATAACATACATGGAAATAAAATAAACAGTGGAATTGATGAATATTGGAAAGGAGGATGTTCTCCTTTAAGAAGTACTTTGTTAAAAAATGGAATATACTAGGTGCAGTCAGCGGTAAGAGTAGATGATTCGTGGCACGTTATGTGTCTCGTTTTTATGCTACTGTACGACGCATTCAAAGAGGTAAAACACAATAATCATATCCAAAATAATATTAAAAGGAAGATGATGAGAAGAAAAAGATGATAATTTTATGATAATATGAATTATGTGATGTTTTTGCTTTAAAAAATTTTGATAAAAAGATTATCATCACAACTGAAGTCATTAAAGTATTAAATTTGTGTAATAAATCCTCTACAATATTTTTTATTAATTTCTTATATGGGTAGTGGTCACCCCAATGACAGAGAAGTTCAAGCCGCCCAAACTTTAGTATCGCTGCACCCTATAATGTGACACATGTTGATCTATGTAATTATAACAACCTTGTACCGTGTTTCTGGCAAATAAATATATTCTATTCTACAATAGCCTCAAATATACAAATCTTGAAAGAGATTATAATTTGGAGTGGAGACACTTGGGCCATGGGGTCAGAGAGCGCGAGTATTATTCCGCAAATTATCTAAACGCTTGGTCGACGCTACATGCGACCAGAAGGCTGGCTAATATTTTGGACAGCGTTTTAGCATTGCCATCCAGCAATGGGGCCAGCATTCTGGGCAAGATGCTCAAAGGCAGCGATGCCGAAATTTTTTTCGACGCCCAAGGATGAGGCTTTTGAATAATAACATTATTATATTGTACCTAAATATTTTTAAATGCCTGTTGTTTATTTAATGTAAGTTTTCAAAAGCAATTATATAGTATAGTAGTGTAATTTAGATAGATCATTAGATATGATCTGTTTATTTGATTGCGTGTAAAATCAGGAAGCAATACTTGAATGTCTCGTTAGAGTGATAACTTAACAGATCTCAAATCAACTCGTTACGAACGTGTTCTACTACGAACAGATACTAATATTACTTGGCTGTTCGAGGAAATTGGAAATACCTACGCTAGATATAATAGTTTCTAATTTAAATAGTGATAGTTGATATGTTTTGAAAAGGGAGAGAAAATAAGGAGTGCTAAGATATCTACGTAAGATGCCTACATTTAAAAATTGTGGTGCATGTGATTTCTAAAACTATGATCAAGTCGCGTATATGACGTAGTAACAAATCATTAGCTTTTGTTACTACGTCATATATGCGACTTGTTTTTTCTTTTCTCTGTAATGTCATTTACCGGTAGTCACTCGACATCTCGTCAGGGGCTGGAATACTGGAGACTATACACATATATACAGGGAGAATGTACCGGACTATATAAATAATATTAATATGTATGGAGTCAATCACTGGGGCCAACTACAATACCAGCGCTGCATCAATTCTTGCTGTAGCTAATATTGAACTTGGCTCCTGTTTATAGTACAAAACAAAATTATGTTTCGTATTAAGTACCTGCTATAATTGGAATTGGTTGCGTACTATGAGTGAAAGTATTTCTTCCATTTTATCGAATTTCAGCTACAGCGGCCTATCTTAATGGAGTCTAACATATTCCAATAGGACGCCCATTCACGACGGTCACTGTAGCCTAGTTGGTAGTACCCCTGCCTACGAAGCTGGTGGTCCTGGGTTCGAATCCCGGTAAGTGCAAATATTTGTGTGATGCGAACGAATATTTGTTTCTGAGTCATGGATGTTTTCTATGTATATAAGTATTTATCTGTCTATATAAGTATGTATATCGTCGCCTGGTACCCATAGTACAAGCTTTGCTTAGTTTGGGGCTAGGATGATCTGTGTGACATTGTCCCAAGATATTATTATTATTATTTTCTCGTCTGGGACTGAAATATTGGAGACTATACATATACAAAGTGAATGTACCGGACTATATACATAATATTTATATGTATGGAGTCAATCACTGGCGCCAACTACTATACCAGCGCTGCAGCAATTGTTGCTGTAGCGCACGTAGCTAATATTTAACGGCACCCTTTAACAGCAAAATTATGTTTTGTTTTAACTACTACGAGTACAATTGGGATAGATTGCGTATTATGAGTGAAAGTATTTCTTTCTTTCTTTATAACGAATATCGGCTACAGCGGTCTATCTCAATGGAGACTAAGATATTCCAATGGGACGCCCATTCAACACAAGTGGGGAGAGATCAGCTTAACATTTTTGCCAATCCATTTGTTTTTAATTTATATCATTATTAAACGAATGAATTTATTAAGTTAGTGTAATATTATAGTATAAATAGCGTTACTTTATTGTGTGTGTATAATATTGTGTTTGTGTAATATTTACATGCCGAGCTAACGGCGAAGCATGCTGTCCATTTCTATTTTTAAACCTAAACATTTTGTAAACCATGTGTCGACGTAAATAAATAAATGATAATTATTATTATTAATGCAAAGCGTAAATCTAATCTAAAAATGGGTAATTTAATCGTCTGGTGGGTTTCCAACCAGCATACCAATCCGTGGTTCTAAACCCGAGATGATTTCTGAACTTTGTCGCTGGAAAATCTCAAATACTTTTTACCCTTTCACACATATAGCATAGGAACTTTTTTGAAGTAGTGTAGTCTATCTTCATGTCTTGTGTTGCGAGGAAAAATATCTTTGCGTACTCATTTCTAACATTTTGTAATACTAGAGTAATACAAGATGTTAGAAATGAGTACACATAAAATCCGTACAAGACAGTAGCACAGAATATTTTAGAAATAACTGTTTTACAGTTAGATGAAACTATAATGGTCTAAACTATAATATTCTGAACAGTATTTTTAGAGATATTTGGGATCATCATCATCATTCATCATATCAGCCGAAAGACATCCACTGCTGGACAAAGGCCTCCCCCAAAGATCTCCACAATTGACGGTCTTGCGCTATTCGCATCCAGCTGTTTCCAGCGACCCGCACAAGATCATCGGTCCACCTTGTAGGGGCCTGCCCACGCTGCGTCTTCCGGTTCGTGGTCGCCACTCGAGAACCTTTCTGCCCCAACGGCCATCGGTTCTACGAGCTATGTGCCCCGCCCACTGCCACTTCAGTTTTGCAATTCTTCGGGCTATGTCAGTGACTTTGGTTCGCCTGCGGATTTCGACATTTCTGATTCGATCTCGCAGGGAAACTCCGAGCATAGCCCTCTCCATTGCTCTTTGGGTGAAAATGGGATGGTTAACGAAATAAATTACACGTGGATACGACACAACTATGATTATTTCAGGGTCCTATTACAGAGTAGTTCAACGCAATCTTTATACCTACATGTTAGCAAAGGCGCACGTAGCTAGATGCTCTCACCGGTCTGTAAGCGATCGGCGAGGTTAAGCAACTACGATCGCAGTCAGTCCATAGATGGGTAACCGCCCAAGTGGTTTAATTTCTGAGCGTCTCCAATATTGTTCTGGCTCCTGGTTGTAGTCATTAGACAACAGTCGTTAAGCCATGTCAGAGTTCTACTGGGCGGCTTGAGCAACTCTGACACTGACGTTACCACTACCCATACGATAAGCAAGCAAGCAAAGGTAGTTCAGGTAGTTTAATTTGTATCGAGTAGGTAGAGTGCGACCCGGCGGCTGTGACCTAGGCCTTCCTCAGTTGCTACAGTGTAACTACATTGTCCAATACTTATCTAGTATTTACGTAATTTGTCTTTATCTCTTCTTTTCGTGAGGGTCGATTTGTTTTACTATACATACATATATCTCCACGTTCGCGACCTCGATTCACAGTTCCGTATTATACTTTAAACGTCAGTTAATACTAAGTTCAGTCACATCAACACGTTTAAAACTGTTATACAATGTGGCCGAGGAGATGACGTTCACTCGCAAAATTTTTATACTCGTACTAATATGATGAGGAGTATCCGAATCATAAACCATCATCTCCCCTATACTCCCCATTTTAAATTTTTATACTCGTACTATATAATGAGGAGTATCCGAATTATAAACCATCATCTCCCCTATACTCCCCATTTTAAATTTTTATACTCGTACTATATAATGAGGAGTATCCGAATCATAAATAATAAAACTAGATAATTAAACATAATCTCTTGACAATAACTTGATACGAGCTAGCTAAATATCATTTCTGTAATAAAATAAATTTTATAAACGTTTTCATACAAGATGTACCTAAATATCTATGTTACTATAAATAATATCTAATGTATACAACTATATTACTACAAACATGTTCTGACTATTTACAAGCGCTTTTTTAAAGTCTACGTGAATAAAAACCTTTTTTATTTTATTTATTTTATTTTATAAACCATCATCTCCCCTATACTCCCCATTTTAATTTTTTTTGAAACTTGAACATTTATGAATCCTGAGCTCAAACCCTAAAGTTGAACTTTCGAATAAATTCCAAGTATTTCCAAGTCAGTTCTGCAATGATTAGATAAACCACACTTTTTAGGGTGTTAGGTTAAACTATACTAATTAGTTATCACAAAAAACTGAACCAGAAATGTTCAACAGAACGAGAAAAAAGTCGAAAAATGATGTTAGGAGCAATTTATGAAAAAAATACATTAAAAAAATTATTCAAACTACGCAATATCGTAGAACATACATGGGGTGATTCGGATACTCCTCATCCTAAAGTATCAAAATTTTGCGTTTGAACGTCAACTCCTCGGCAGCCCTATATATGAATTTAGCGTGGTTACTGGGTACTTTACTAAGTGATAACACATTTAATAATTGTTGTTTTTTAAAGTTAAACTTCTCAGTCGATTCGATTCAATAAGTGAACGAATTGGGATGTAATATTAAAGGCACGTCATGTTTCGATTTCGTTACATGAGAGAGAACAAAGATTTAAAGTAAGGTGAAAAAGAGTAATATATTCTGGTACCACGAAGGTGGAACACAGGGAACGACGTATACGCAACTATACAAAGCGATAGATTAAGATGTACGCCTCAAGTGCAATATATGAATACCTAAAATACCACGGATAATTTGTGTTACTAATATGTATCTTGTGGTCTGTGATTATTTACTTTTGTATTCTGCGATTGATTATCCCGGAAGAGATGTAAAAAAGTTTGACGTGTAAGATGCCACGAATGCGCCATTTTTAATATGTCGACTGTTGGGGCAGGGTTCGCAAGTGAGACCACAAACTGGAAGTAACTCGATAAACTTGATTCTACAAGATAGACGAATTTTCGCTTATAATATTATTTAGTTAGAAATTGGACAAAACATATTCAATTTCCAAGTAAATAATGAATATCTTCAGCGCTCTTCGTTATCTACCGAAGCTTTCAGCTAACATAAAATTAACATTTTTCACAGAAAGGAAGTGCGCAATGATTGTAAACATTGTCGGTAGCACACAATCAATCAGTCTCGCTCGTAGTTTTAAACCAAACTTGCTACTACGATACTGCGTGTTTACCTGATACTATGATATTGCGTGTTTACTTGATACTATGATACTGCGTGTTTACTTGATACTATGATACTGCGTGTTTACTTGATACTATGATACTGCGTGTTTACTTGATACTATGATACTGCGTGTTTACCTGATACTATGATATTGCGTGTTTACTTGATACTATGATACTGCGTGTTTACTTGATACTATGATACTGCGTGTTTACTTGATACTATGATACTGCGTGTTTACTTGATACTATGATACTGCGTGTTTACTTGTTACTATGATACTGCGTGTGTCCTTGATACTATGATACTGCGTGTTTACTTGATACTATGATACTGCGTGTTTACTTGATACTATGATACTGCGTGTTTACTTGATACTATGATACTGCGTGTTTACTTGTTACTATGATACTGCGTGTGTCCTTGATACTATGATACTGCGTGTTTACTTGATACTATGATACTGCGTGTTTACTTACATATGTCATGAGTGCGCTTCGTGATGTCTACTGACATTTGAAGTTTGCGCTCCACCATAGAACCTGTATTGTAGTATAGCTAAATGAGGAAAGGCCAAATGTGAAAATACCCATTTTGTTAATTATTGATGTAATATCTATTTTTGTTGCTAAAAGTTTTCGGAGTAGGTATCCAATTAAATCTAGATTTATGGTAATGGGTAGCAAAAAGTGTATAAAATCCATTAAATCAATGCAACCTAAGATTTTTATCGATGTGACGTAATTGAAAAAGCTGAACTGGCATGTAATCTTGGTCTCACAATGGATCCAGAACTGCGGTTCGAAGCCCATATTTGCAAAGCTCTCCGAAATTGTTATTACGGGTTACTTTGCTTGTACAACATAAGAGATTATCTTAGTCTGAACTTAAGAAAACGCTTGGTTGATAGTCTTGTTCTTGCCAAGCTTAACTAGTACGATACCGTACATGGCCCATGTATACTGGTACAATCCCTTCGACTAATTCAACGAACTCAGAATGCATGCACACGTATGCACTTACGTTTGGCGCAGAAACCTTTCTTTTAATTTTTTGAGTTTCAGTTTCAGACCCCCCAAAATTATTGTTATTTTTCTATTTTTGTGTATAAATCTTAATGCGGTTTACCGAATACATCTACTTACCAAGTTTCAATCAGTCTTATAGTTTCGGAAAAAAGTGGCTGTGACATACGGACGGACAGACAGACAGACAGACATGACGAATCTATAAGGGTTCCGTTTTTTGCCATTTGGCTACGGAACCCTAAAAACATAGCTACAAAACATAGTTCATAGCAAATGTGCTATATTATATGCAGCAACTAAGATTTGGAATAATCTCCCGCCACCAATTCGTAACCTTAAAACTAAGCAAAGCTTTATATTGCATATTAAGCAGTTTTTTATGAGTGCTCAACTCCGAGACTATTCCAGTTATATAATAAGTTCCTCACAGTCAATATCAATAAATAACGCAAATTATTATTGTGTACAGAATTAAAATACTTATTTCATAATAGTAAGTAGGTATTAAAACCTTCGCTTTTTGTATATTTATTTTATTATTATAATATTTTTGATATAATTTTCCGTTATCAAATACAATGGACGGGCCGTGTCGGTCGTGGGTTCGATTCCCACCTCGAACAAATATTTGTGTGCATGAACATGTCTGTTTGTCCTGAGCCTGAGTGTAATTATGTATATAAGTGTGTATTTACAAAAGTAAAACTATCAGTTATCTGGTCTCCATAGCACAAGCTCTACTTAGTTTGGGATCAAAATCAAAATCATCTAATATTTCATTGCATTTTGGGTATTACAAGATCACAGGTAATAAAATAAGTTTCACCAAAAGCTGCCTAACAAGGCGTTTAACATGACACAATACCAAAATAAACCACTATAGAATCTAAAAAAAAACAGTCAACATTTAATACATGCTTAATAATTACAATATGACAATATTTTTTTGTTGTCCAAATGTCAATAAAAAATTTAGAGAAAATGTCATAAGTTGTTGTATTTAAATGTCAATAAATAAATTAAAATACATAAAATTTTCGCTCAAATTATATTATTGTCATTTAGGAAATCGTTAATGGTATAATAACATTTCTTAGTCAAGATATTTTTCATTTGTTTTTTAAATATGTCAGTACTGCTTGTTTTGATACAAATCGGAATTTTGTTGTAAATTTTAGGAGCCATACATAAGAAGCTTTTATTCATCAGGCTTGTTTTAGCATAATGTACACACAACCTATCCTTAATATTGTTTCGTCTGTTACGCTTTACAACATCAGATATGCGCTTAAATAATTGCGGATTGCCGTGCACAAACAATGCCACCTCCAAGATATAAAGAGATGGGAGTTTTAAAATATTATATTTCATAAAATATGGCACACAGGTATCTATTGATTTCAAACCAAACATTGCTCGAACACAACGTTTCTGAGCTTTAAATATAATATTATTCTTGGTTGAGTTTCCCCAAAAGATTATTCCATACCGAAGTACTGAGGCTACTAGACTATAGTATGCTGTCAGGAGAGCATCAACATTTACTATTAGAGCTAATTTGTAAACGGCATATGCAGAACTACTAACTCTTTTACATAGTTCCGATATGTGTGCTTTCCAGTTTAGCTGTTTATCAATGGTAACACCCAGGAATCTGACTGTGTCCACTTCAGGTATGGTGTTATTATTAAAGCTAATCTTAATATTGTGATCAGATGGCGGTGTGTAAATAACGTCCCATGATATTATTATTATATTCTAATTCCGAACAATACGCGTCTACGTCTAATAAATGATTATTCAAAATCAATATACCTACGAGGTGTCATCAAAAACCGGCCAAGTGCGAGGTGATATTTATAAAAACGACCAAAACAATTCACTTTTGTTGTATGGGAGCCCCCATAAATATTTATTTTATTTTGTTTTTTAGTATTTGTTGTTATAGCGGCAACAGAAATACATAATCTGTGAAAATTTCAACTGTCTATCACGGTTCATGAGATACAGCCTGGTGACAGACAGCGAAGTCTTAGTAATACCTTATTACTAAGACCCGTTTTACCCTAAAAACGATCATACCTTTCTAGGTATAGAACTCTAAAGGTATGGTATATGTAAGAGCGATTGAAACGCGTTTCCCTAAGATGTGCTTCAGAGCTGTGGTAATCACAACACTAACAAAGATATTTTTAAATTACAAGACGTACTTGAAACGGTACCGATAAAGGTTTGAAGTGATTTTAATAAATTTTACGGTATTGACCGATTTTTACAAAATGTAAACAATTTTTTATAAAATACTAGCGGCCCGGTACGTGCTTCGCTACGTATAAGGTATAGTAATAAAAAAAATGATTATTAAGTTCATTTATTCAAACAAAAAAATATTTTAAATTGCTAAAAGATGTTGATTTTACACTTTTTCAAGACATTTTTTTTTAATTTTCTCTACGTACAAACCTTCCCTCGACCTCCAAGAATAATTCAAGACCAAAATTAGCCAAATCGGTAAAGGCGTTCTTGAGTTATAACATTACAACGAGAAGTGGCATTGATTTTTATATATATAGATACGGTATTTTGGGACAACCACTGTTACCAAACTAGACAAACCCTGTACTATGGCAACCAGACAACTAGTAAACATACTGATATATTTCTAAATACATACTTATTATATATAAATTACACCTAGACACTCAATTTTTCTCCTGGTGGGATTCGAACCAACGACCTCTAGCTTAGTCAGGGTCACTAATCACTAGAACAACAGGTCACACAAACACTACCCGAAAAGCACCACCCTTAAGCACCGAGTTTAGGGTCTCTTCACACCACGTTTTTTAAGCGCGCCGTTGAATGCGCCGGTAATGATACACACGCGCGTTATCATGGTGTTTGTATCAATACAAACAAAAACAAACTGCTCTGTAGGATAAAAGCGCGCCGTCGACGCGCGTTTCCAAAAAGCGCATTTAAAAAACATGGTGTGCATAGGCCCTTAGTCAACGATTTTACAAATAAACATGAATAAAGAATTGTCAAATTTCATTTTCCCTTGTACCTGTGTAAAAAATGAGGTACGAACTGAAATGAAACGGTCCAGTGCAATATGCGAAATTCATATCAAAGTCGAGTTGCTCAATCATAACGATAAATGGAGTGAAACGAATCGCATTAGCTCCGACAAATAAATTTGTATAAACAAGTACCATATTTTTATATTTTCAGCTAGCTTCTGCCGTTTACTTCGCCTGTTTTGAAATTCTTGATGGGAACACTGAACAATTTTCGGATATGATAGCCATCAACCATTCCGCAGTATACCTTTTGAAACCAAGATACAATCAAGATACAAAAATAGTTTTATTTTATCTCCACAAACTACAATATACAATGTTTTTAAACAAACATAGTGTTGACAAACTAGCATAGAGCATAACATGCAACATGTTATCTGGACGCTAAACTAAGCCAGGACCTGCACCAAAATATCATATTCTGTAAATTTTATCGAATGAGAACCTTTCTCCTAAACGCGATTACATATTCATCGTCATAATATTAAAACGTGACGCAAAAGCTTTATACTCTTTTTATGAAAATTGCGCGGATTTGAACTTTAACTTTCTCAAATTACAAACATGGAAAAGTTTGAAATTTGAAACCGTTAAAGTTTATGAACTTTAACGGTTTCAAACTTCAAACTTCATTTATTACAATTTTCATAAAGAGGATGCCGCTTCGAGACCCGTTGAACGTTGAACGTTGTTTTTAAATGTTCACCTAGTTGTAAAAATATTAGTAAAGTTGGTAAGACTACCAACTTGACTAATTTTGACTATTAGTATCGGGATAAATATATTTATTAGACGACAATTTATTATTATTTATCTGATGATTTATATGGAGATAAATAATTGTTATTGAGAATAATAGTTGTTATTCTGAGTCACTTCTCTTGTAAAGTCCCCTGCGCTACAGGGATATATTCCACAAGCGCGGGCGTAGTCTATTCTTAAAAAATATCGTTCCAAATCGTTCTTATGTCGAGGTACTTACTGGAGTAAGAGGCGCATGTGGACCGTTGACAGGGTAGACAGGTTTCCTTTCCATCCAAACCGAAGGTGAGCGTTGGAGCGAGACTGGGCCGCGGGCACAGCTTGCAACCACCGTTGTACTTCTCGCAAAGACACACATTCTTGTCCAAACCTTCCACCTTCAGCTCGTTAAGGCCAAACTTATCACATTCCTGTTTCACCAAGGACGCTGCCAACTTATCAGAGTCCTTTAAAAATTGACAGGAGTGCGGACAGACATGGCAGAGGTTCGCGTCCAGGTTCCTATTCGATTCTGAATTTATGTTATCGTTCTGGTTGGTATCCACTTCTGGGATCTGATACCTTTCGTCTGCTACCTTCTTATTGGTGCTATCCGTGCTCCCCGTCATGTAGGAAGTCAACGTCACTTCGGACCCCGAGTGCAGGGTATTGTTCAACTTATACTTCGTCATATTTGTAAGAGCGTTATCTAATACTCGTATATTAGAATACCGTTTTGAACGCTGATGCCCGAGACATTTTATTTTAATTCCAACATTTGTTTGCCCTTTTTATTTTTATTTTAATCACAACACTAAGTTAAATTTTAAATTAATTTTGTGTTCATTATTATATCACAGATGCGTTAGGAATGTGGGTTTGTATATGCACATTTTCAGGAAAACTCTAAGTTATTTTTGTAGGTATCGCGCGTTTGTTTTGTAATAATTTAATTGTATTATTTGTCGGTGTTTATTTTGCGTGTCGTATTGTTTATGGTGTAGTGTGTGTCCGCCCGCGCCCGACCGAGTGTGGCGAGCGAGTGAGTCGTGTTGCTTCGATGAGGCGCGAAATGGATCCGCGTCCACTCTGAAAAAAAAGGGTTGTACTTAACAATGGTCTTGAAAAACTTAATTAGAATGAGAATAGGAGACAATAAATTATATAAAAGTGTAGGTACTGTACACAGCTACTGAAACACTACATGTTTACAAAGTATGTGTATGAATGTTGATAGATAACAAGTTTTGTATACCAAAATAAAGATACAAGACGGCAAGTACCTACAAATGACCGTCTTATCACAAGATGTGATCTGTTCTAGACGTGTTGAATATATCTATGTGAGTGGATTTTACTTATTGACCTGTATCGCATACAAAATAACTATGATCTCGACCAAATTATAGCTAGGGCGGCCAAATTCCACGGTCACCAGTGAAAAGTATGGCGCTCTCTCTATTTTTCTTCAGTCTCATAATCGAATGGAATTGCTATCTGGCAAGACCGGGAGGATGAAGACCAACAGCTTTATTCAAATATTTGTTTTTTATTATCATATTTTAATGCGGAGATAATTTTCCGCGGACCTCAAATGCGATCGCTATCAGAATATCAGCGCTGTCGCAATAACGCTACAACAGCCTAATTATGATTGTTATATCTATTGGTTGTATCTATTGGTTATTATGGCCGTCCTGGTAATTAATAGATAATTCTTCTTTCTTTCTTTACGTGGTCTCCGAGGCATGGTCGTATAATATCGTCAACATCCAGCCTACGAGCTGCTACTTAGTGTTTATATTTCCAGAAGAATAACGAGTGAGCAAGATTTGGCTAGAATTGTATGCGGCTGGAATTTTACGTAACGCGAATAAATATAGGTGAATAGGTAGAAAGATAAGGTTTAGCAAAAAAAACCGATGCCAAAAACTCTACAATCGAAAGCACCACTATTAGTGGTGCTTTCGATTGTACGAGTTACGAAAGTTTTACGAGTTTTAAAGAGTTACGAATTTTTATACCCGATTTGAAAAAACCTTTTTTTATGTGAAACTATCAAATTGATCCCCCAAGATAGTTTCACATAAAAAAAGGTTTTTTCGAATCGGTCAATAAATGACAGAATTTTGAAGTAGCAGACATTCAGAAAAAAAAATCAGCCGAATTGAGAATCTCCTCCTCCTTTGTTGGAGCCAGTAAATAAATTTGGACTTTATGCCTGTAGGCAGATTTTTTATACCGTTAATTTTAATTTTGTTTTAAAATGAAATACCACTCAAATTTGTCACTGGTTATCTGATTTTCTCTATGTAAAATATTTTTTTTTAATTAGTTTAGTAATATTTGAGTTTATCTATTATAAATTAAAAAATACAGAAAAATTTAAGCTGTTTTCTTAATAATATTAGTTCAGAAGTGTAAAAGAAAGAAATAAATAAAGGTCATTTCTTCTGTCATTTAAGCAAGGACAAGAGAATGGAGTTGGTACGCCATGACTTCATCTTAGCACTAAATATAAACAAAATGTAGAAAGCAACTTTGCGAAATAACGGTAGAATTGATTTATTAGGGCATGCAAAGTTAAGCCTGCATTGAATCTTAATATGAATTTTACCATTTCAAAATGATTATAAAACTAGGTACGGTAGGCAGAGGCGTAAACATCCGTCTTACAAAATGCGTATAGGGCAGTGTTACATTATTTTAATTCAGTTATAGTTTCTAGATCAATTTCAAGTCAAATACTATGTGTTAACTTACCAGTGATAAAGACACTTATATAATATAATATTAATAATGTCCTGGGACATTGTTTACACACGGCCATCTGATCCCAAACTAAGCAGAGCTTGTACTATAGAAACCAGATAACTGATATACTCCATATAATACTTTTCTTTTGTAAATACATACTTATGTATAGACTATTATATAGATAGAATTACACACAGACTCAGGACAAACAGACATGTTCGTACACACAAATATCTGTCCTGGGTGGGAATCGAACCCACGACCTCCGGCGTGAAAAGCAAGCATTTGCCAACCACGCGAACAGGCCCCAAATATGTATAATATACCTTTTCGCCTAATTTTGGTTTTGATTTATTCGTGGAAGTCCAGGGAAGGTTTGTACGTAGAGAAAATAAAAAAAAAGTCTTAAAAAAGTGTAAAATCAACATCTTTTAGCAATTTAAAATATTTTTTGTTTGAATAAATTGACTTAATATTCATTTCATTTTATTTATTACTATGCCTTATACGTAGCGAAGCACGTACCGGGCCGCTAGTATTTTATATAACAATATTGTATATACCAAGAACGATGTTTCTTTTCCTATATCCGACTATTGCGACAATTAACACGTAAAATAATTGACAACAGTCAAAATGAATGCTACATATCTACTGACATGGGCGCCCCCCATAAGGTTTCTATATCGTTGCTACTTGGAGGGGTTTGCCGTTCTCACCGCGCGCGTTCGTTGGCAGTTACTTTATACCTAGTATAGTCCATAGAAAAAATACTTTTGGTGTCACAATTAAATTTTCGAAGTTATACTTCTTTTGGCGCGATGGATAAAAATGATGAGAGTGAATTTTTACGATGCGCGCGCACACCGACACCTAAATTTAACAGCATGAAGTTAGTTCTAGATGAGAGTGAATTTTTACGATGCGCGCGTACACCGACACCTAAATTTAACAGCATGAAGTTAGTTCTAGATGAGAGTGAATTTTTACGATGCGCGCGCACACCGACACCTAAATTTAACAGCATGAAGTTAGTTCTAGATGAGAGTGAATTTTTACGATGCGCGCGCACACTAACACCTAAATTTAACAGCATGAAGTTAGTTTTAGGTGGTATGAAAATTGATAACTATGTTCAAGTTGTATATTCTAGTATTTTTATTTAAATAAAATCTTTTTGATTAATTTTAATATTTATCGTTAATCACTACTGCATTTTAGTTATTTTTTTTCCATACGCCAAAGAAGTATAACTTCTAACGCGTGTACATAAGTACACACATTTTCATTTTTTAGATATTATTTATTTATTTAAGCCTTATTTATTCCTTAATAAAATACAATCACAATATAATTTATATGCCTACAATTTTTCTTCAATGATTTTATTTTTATAGATATTTCCTGATATATAAATCTTTGTAGGGTAGTAATATTCTCCTTTTTTGATCTCATTAGGTGTCTGTGTCTTGAATGAGTACAGATCTTTATAAAACTCACTTGCTGTTTTAATTATTACTGATCTGGAATAGGTCTGTTTATTATTAATAGATTTCCGCTGTAAACAAAGAATCCATTTCTTAGTCGTTGCTAATTCTTTTTGGCCTTTTTTCATGCTTCCTGACATATTTAAATGTCTCTCAATAGTTGATATTCTGAAATTTTAATGAGTTTATAAATGTTTTTGTATAAATAGGTTTTCTCCTTCTTGTCATCAATTGTTAGTTGCTTTTTATTCGTTAACTCGTTTCTTCTATTTATGAGCAATTTGGTCTTATCCGAAATAATAGGTTTTCTTTTTTGTTTCTTATTATTTTTTTATGTCAATATTAAACTCTCCTTGATTGCCGTTTTGATTTTTCTATAAAACGACTCTACATCATCTATATCATCTAGTTGTATGCAGGAATTGTAGTGATTCTTGAAGGTGTTACTGCTGGTCAGCTGTTTCCAGGGCGTAGTATTTATTTTTATATTTGCTTCTAGGTTTTCTCTTTATTGCCAGCATAACAATCGTCGCTCGGGAAGGTAAATTGTGTAATACTTCAAAGTTCATGAATTTCTCTTTTATGTTCGATAGGACGTATTCTATCTGACTTTTATTGTTCTTGGGCGAGAGCCATGTCCATAAGTTTTTTGTATTTTTTGAAATAAGCTATTGATTACAAACAAGTTGTTTCCCAGCAAAATTGTAATAAAGTTTCTCCTCTTTTGTCCCTTTTTCCGAAGCATGAATTTCCAAGTATTCTATCCTCGCCTTTTAATTTACAACCAACTCTAGCATTGAAATCGCCTACAATAATAATATTTTAGTACACCCCAAAAGGCATTTTTGTAATTGGCTATAGAAATCCTGTATGTTCTGTTTCTTTGCATCGGTGGTGGGAGCATAAACTTGTATTATAGATAAGCTTGACCTTTTGTCTCGCCGAAGTAACAGAATATATGGTCTTCATCTTCCTCTATGTTATATCCTATGCGCCTGATCTCTGCCAGACCAATTATATCATAATTAATCGATGATATTGCCTGATATTGATGATATATAAGGATCGAGCGTTGTAGGTGCATATGTATAGTGGGTTGAGTGGAGGGTTGTAGTCTGTGGCCCCCGCGGTGACCGGCCGTATTGGGGGACGAAGAGAGGCGGCTGCGTCTTGTCATATGTTGGAAGTTGAAAGACCTTTTATAGCTTCGCGTAACGAATATCTTGTTTCTGTATCGCTTTTTGTTAAATATCAAGATCCATTTCATTTTCTTAATGCGGTCTTTTACTATCTTTTGCTGACCCTATTCAGGTGATTGTGATAAAACTCTTTTTTGCCGGCCTTGTTGTTCTAAATGTTCGAGATTTTCTTTGTCTGAGAGAATTATCAATTTGTTATATTTTATGTAACCTTTCTTTCCCTCGTCTTTACCTCTTTGTAGTTGGACGTTTTTAGATATATAAGGACAATATTGGAACCATTGTTCCACGGCCGCCATCTAGGAGAGAGGGCTCGAATGGTTTTTATGGTTTATCTGACGAACTAAGGTATTACAGAAAAATAAGTTAACATTTTGATATCTAAAAAATAAAATTGCTAAATGACAACATATAATCGCTAAGTCCAAAAAATTTTACATCTCAATGGAGTCGTACACAGATGGCGCTACTGCTCAATTATCTGGTGTGTCCCTTAGTCGCTTCTAACGACACCCACGGGATTTTATTATTTTTGAGCCGGAAACCACACGGCTCTACATACGAATAAAGCATATTAATTCCACTTGTAGAGCCAGTCACCCCCCTGTTTCTAGTTCGTCCCCACACAGAACAATATTTGTGTGACTCACGCATTGTGTTGTGTGTGAGTCGGAGTGTTGATAGCGTGTTTGTGAAGTCCCCGCGCCACAGGGACTTTCCCTAGTTTTGGTATATAAACATGTATAACTACTGGCCTGTATGTGTGGTGGTTAGTGGCCCTGACTGCTAAAGTCAGAGGTAGTGGGTTCAATCCCCGCACACGACCGACATGTATGATGAGCACGATGATTGGTTCTGTGTTTGGTTGTCATTTATCTATGATATGTAAGTATTTAGAAATATAATCTATCTATATAATAAAATCGTAGGAAAGTCAAAACTGTACACTGAATATCTTTTTAAGAGGATACTTGGGGCGTGATCTACGATTGATATTGAAACCAAAATTATAGTTTTTAGAATTTTTATCTGTTTGTCTGTATGTATGTCAAACTCAAACTCAAACTCATTTATTCATGTGATGTGCCCCGCGGTTTTACCCGCGTTAAATTTTATAAATTATCAAAGCTCCTCCCCCGTAGGTGATAGCGTGATAATATGTAGCCTATAATAATATGTTGACCCGACCTCTTAGTGATATTCATGCAAAATTTTAAGTAAATCCATGCAGTAATTTTTGAGTTTAGCCCGGACATACATACAGAAAAACAGACAAAAATTCTAAAAACTATATTTTTGGCTTTAATATCGATCGTAGATCACGGCCCAAGTATCCTCTTAAAAAGATATTCAGTGTACAGTTTTGACTTTCCTACGATTTTATTATATGTATAGATATAGGTATTTTACGACATAGTCCAATACTTGTTTGTCGACTTGGCGGTATACAAAAAAGTGACAATTTAGTCATCGGTGTGCGTGCAGTAACGATATAGGTTGGGCGCGGGCTCGTCTACAATTCGGCAACAAAAACTATCCCGGACGTTCTGATGTCATTTACGCACATCGATCAATCAATCAAAAATCAAACCTTTTGTTCGAATATAGTCACATTATATAATATGTGGCGAAACTGCTTCAAAGACCTTGACTTATTCACGTTTAAGCATACATTAATTGAATTACAATATTCTTTTTATTCAAGTCATATTTCATTAATTTTTTACTACCTAATATTTATGCCATACTTAAGCCAGAAATCTTATAAAATCTATTTATATTCAAAATTAAATATGTACCTATATATAGTTATTAGCTGTGCCCCGCGGTTTTACTCGCGTTAAATTTTATAAATTATCACAGCTCCTCCCCCGTAAGTGATAGCGGGATAATATGTAGCCTTTATGTTGACCTGACCTCTTAGTAATATTCATGCAAAATTTGAAATATATCCATGCAGTACTTTTTGAGTTTAGCCCGGACATACATACAGACAAACAGACACACAGACAAAAATTCTAAAAACTCTATTTTTGGCTTCGATATCGATAGAAGATAACGCACCAAGTATCCTTTTCATCATCATCATCATCATATCAGCCGAAAGACGTCCACTGCTGGACAAAGGCCTCCCCCAAGGATCTCCACATTAGCCGGTCCTGCGCTGCCCGCATCCAGCGGCTTCCCGCGACCCGCACAAGATCTCGGTCCACCGTGTAGGAGGCCTGCCCACGCTGCGTCTTCCGGTTCGTGGTCGCCACTCGAGAACCTTTCTGCCCCATCGGCCGTCAGTTCTACGAGCTATGTGCCCTGCCCACTGCCACTTCAGTTTGGCAATTCTTTGGGCTATGTCGGCTACTTTAGTTCGCCTGCGGATCTCAGCATTTCTTATTCGATCTCGCAGGGAAATTCCAAGCATAGCCCTTTCCATTGCTCTTTGGGTGACCTTGAGCCGCCTGATAAGGCCCATAGTGAGCGACCACGTCTCTGTTCCGTAAGTCATCACTGGCAACACACACTGGTCGAAGACTTTCGACTTGAGACACTGCGGTATTTGGGATGAGAAGATATTACGTAGCTTCCCGAACGCTGCCCAGCCGAGTTGGATTCTACGATTGACCTCCTTTTCGAAGTTGGACCTACCTAGTTGGATGGTCTGTCCTAGGTAAATATAGTTCTCAACAACTTCGAGTGCAGAGTCTCCAACCTTAACTAGAGTGGGTGCAACATGGATGTTCGACATGATTTTCGTCTTATCCATGTTCATTTTCAGACCCACTTGTTGAGAGACTCTACTGAGGCCATCGAGCATTGTACCGAGGTCGTCAAGGGTCTCAGCCATGACTACTATGTCGTCGGCAAATCTAAGGTGGGTGATGTACTCGCCATTGACATTGATGCCAAAGCCTTCCCAGTCCAGAAGCTTGAAAACATCTTCCAATGCAGCGGTGAACAGTTTCGGAGATATGACGTCTCCCTGTCTCACGCCTCGCTGCAATTGAATAGGTTTCGAGTTCTGGTCCTGAAGTCGGATTGACATGGTGGCGTTTTCGTACAAACACTTTAACACCTGGACATACCGATAGTCAATTTGGCACCTTTGAAGAGACCTCAGCACGGCCCATGTTTCGATAGAATCAAAGGTTTTCTCATAGTCCACAAACGCTAAGCATAATGGCTGGTTATACTCCTCTGTCTTCTGTATAACTTGCCGCAGCGTATGTATGTGGTCTATGGTACTGTAGCCTTTTTGGAATCCGGCTTGTTCGGGAGGCTGGAAGTCGTCAAACCTTCGTGCGAGACGATTCGTAATGACTCTCGAAAACAACTTGTAAACATGGCTCAGCAGTGAGATGGGTCTGTAATTCTTCAATAGGGTTTTATCGCCCTTTTTGAAGAAAAGCACCACCACACTCCCGTGCCATGCTTTTGGCGTTTGACCTTCAAGTATGACGGAGTTGAATAACTTCTGAAGGGCCCGTAGGATCGGTGTACCACCCGCCTTCAGAAGCTCAGCTGTAACTCCATCATCACCCGGCGCCTTGTTGTTTTTTAGTTGTTTGAGAGCCATTCTAATCTCGTACAGGCTGACGTCCGGGATATCTTGGGTGTAGTGTCGGGTTAGTCTTGCTCTTGGATCGGCATGACTATTGACAGGAAGTCGCGTTGTCGTGTATAACTGTCCATAGAACTTCTCGATCTCACCTAGCAACTCTGGTTTTGACGTGACGATTCTACCATCCTCAGTCTTCAGCTTCGTCAGTTGGCTTTGCCCAATAGACAAATCTCTTGCGAACACTTTAGAGCCTCTATTCCGCTCGATGGCCTCTTTTATACTAATAGTATTAAATTGGCGTGTGTCGCGAGTCAGAGACTTTGAGATTTGTCTGTTGAGCTGCCTGTATCTGGCAGCATCACATGAGGATGTTAGAATCATTTTCCGCCTTTCTTCCATAAGCTGTAGGGTATGGTCGGAGATCTTTTTGGTTCCATTTGTACGGCGGGTTTTGTAGAAGTTAGACCCGGCCGTATGGACAGCTTCCACGAACCTGTCGTGGTATGTATCCACTTCTTCACAGTCTGCTAGGCATTCGAATCGGTTCTGAAGTTCGAGTTGAAAGGGTTCGGGGTTTTGGAGGTGGAACGGTATGGGACGGAGCGTAGACTTCATCAGTCGGGACCTCTCGAGTTTGACATTTAGGTTCAATGAGCCTCTGACCAGTCTGTGATCGCTCCCGGTCTTAACCGCATTGATCACAGAGACATCATTGAATACTTGTCTCCTCGTCGACAGGATGAAGTCTATCTCGTTTCTAGTTTTCCCATCGGGGCTCACCCAGGTCCATTTACGATGTGCCGGCTTCCTGAAGAAGGAATTCATCATAAAGAGACCCTCCTTCTCCATGAAGTCAGCCAACATCTGGCCTCGGGGGTTCCGATCCCCGGTTCCAAATTGCCCCACTTTCAGCTCATCACCGATTCGTTTGCCCAGCTTCGCGTTGAAGTCCCCCATGACCACAGTGAAATAAGAGTTCGAGGTATGTATGGCTCTGGAAATGTCCTCATACATGACCTCGACTGCATCATCGGAGTATGTCGAAGTAGGTGCGTATACCTGTATAACCTTCAGCGAATACCGCCTGGTGATTCCGAGTATAAGGTACGCAACCCTCGTCGACACACTCTCGATTTTCACTACGTTGTTCACGAGGGACTTGTGGACTATGAACCCGACACCACCTTGGGATAGTTGGTCACCCTCCCGGTAATAGAGCAGGTTTCCGGATTTCAGTATTATCGAGTCCTCCCCCTCTCTTCGGACTTCAGATAATCCTACAATATCCCAATGTAACCTGCTCAATTCTTCCTCCAGTTCGGTTATCTTCTCGTCGGACCGCAGTGTTCGTGTGTTAAACGTTGCCAGGGCCAGAGGTCGTCGTTTTTGGTAACGTGGAATCTGCCGGGGATTCTTAGCACCCCCTGCCCTGCCGTAACCACGGCTGTTACCACGGCTGGGAATAGCAGGGCTGCCGGGGACTGGGGGCCGCGGTTTAGTTGTGTCCATCATTTGAGGGGATTTGCCATAATCGCCACGCTTGGCAGACGGGTTGGCGATCGCAGTAAGGTGAACATGGTACTCAGGAGAACGCTGCTGCCCGTTCTCTGGTGTATATATTTCCCTCGGGACGACTTTTACGTCCCCCCACGGGATGAGAGGGGGTGGTGATATTCTTAGGCCGTCACCACACAGCAAGTATCCTTTTAAAAAAATATTAAATGTACAGTTTCAACTTTCCTACGATTTTATTATATGTATAGATAATATTACAATCCTGACAATTTAAAAGCGCTTTTTAAAGTCTCTGCTACTCAATACTATTTTTATTTAATTTATTTTATGTGAGTACTAGCTGTGCCCCGCGGTTTTACCCGCGTACAATTTTATAAATTATCACCTCCCCGAAGGTGATGATAGCGTGATAATATGTAGTTTTATGTTGACCCGACCTCTTAGTAATATTCATGCAAAATTTGAAGTAAATCCATGCAGTACTTTTTGAGTTTAGCCCGGACTTACATACAGACAAACAGACAAAAATTCTAAAAACTATATTTTTGGCTTCGATATCGATTGGAGATCACGCCACAAGTATCCTTTTTGAAATATATTCAATGTACAGTTTCGACTTTCCTACGATTTTATTATATGTATAGATTGTCTTCTTATTCAGTATATATTTGACATAGATAATCTGTATGTAATTAATTAAATGTGTATTAGATAGTTTGACAATGTATTTGCATGCCCGTGAGCAAAATATGAGGACTATATTTTTTGTTAACATCTTCATTACCATATTTTTAGGAAATAAAGAAATTGAATTAAAATGAATAGTGGAACGCTTTCGGGGATACTCTTGCCCAGCCGTGGACATCTTAAAGCTGACAAGAATCACTTGATGAATGTGTATAGATCCGCACAATGTAAGAAAATAGGTCCTCTGCCTGGTGGTGCTCTAGTTTCAGTAACGTAGCAGTGACTTTGTGGGTCTTTAGACTGACGAACTTTTATTCCTTTGTTTATGCAGTTTAATATATATTTTTGTTGGTATATAATGTTAACTCTGTTATAAGGCACAGAAACAGGTCCAAATACACAGCATTCAATATCCATATTACATAGTTTTAACGATCTGATTTTAAATATATACATAGATGTCGACGATATAAATGTATATTTATATTGTCGAACTGGCTAACTTGTCTATTATACTAGTTAGCTGTTTTATAGCCGGTATTGTAAATAAAATACTGGTTATAAAATAGCTAAATAGATGCGTCAAATTTTATCTCGGGTGGCAGCACGGCCAAACGGTAGTGCTCCCCCTAGTGATTGCAAAGAGATTTTATTCTTACATCTGCTCCTTGCAGTTGCTGTATAGGAAGGAAGTGCTGTTTGCTTATAATTTTAAAGACATAGATCAATTTAATGCCAGAAACTGTGTACAGAATAAATATGTTATAACAATTGGATTGATCAACAGTTACCC
Source organism: Pseudoips prasinana (assembly GCA_951640165.1). Taxonomy (NCBI): domain Eukaryota; kingdom Metazoa; phylum Arthropoda; class Insecta; order Lepidoptera; family Nolidae; genus Pseudoips; species Pseudoips prasinana. Next base: position 39,269,133 of record OX621240.1, on the reverse strand, counting down.
ATATCGGGCATGCAATATTTTTTCTACCTATCTTAATATTAAATAATTTATTTTTATAATCTTGACAACAGATAAATAACACATCATGATAAATTCAATAAATCAGTTGCTTCGATACTTGGTCATAAGCAAAAAACTCTTTGAGGTCATAAAATACGTTGTGCAATAGCCATGGTTTCAGCAAAGATTTAAACATTTTACCATCAAGTTCTTTAGACATTCTTATAGAATAATTGTAGTGCCTGACAACAGTAGTTTTATAAGAATTTGCGACGTCACTTTATCTAACCAACTATAACGCAAGCAAATGCTAAAATATGTTTGCCGGAACATTCTAAATTGATTGTGATTTTTTATAGTAATTTTTTATTGTAGTTAAATATAAATTTCAATAATTAAACCTAAACATAATCTCCTTGACAATAACTTAATACAAGCTAGCTAAATATCACTACCATTATAAAATAAATTGTATAAATGTTTTAATATTCCGAGTACCTAAATATCTGTAATAAGTAACTAGAAATAATAACTGTATTACTACAAACATGTTCTGACTATTTACAAGCGCTTTTTTAAAGTCTACGTGAATAAAATCGTTTTTTTTTTTTTTTTTTTTTTTTTTATGGCTAATCACACTATTATTATAAAGGCGAAAGTTTGTGAGTGTGTATGTTTGTTACTCTTTAGCAAAAACAACCGGACGGATATTGATGAAACTTTGTAGCAAAATAGCTTATAATAGGCTATAATTTATAAAGTTTAACACGGATAAAACCGCGGGCTCAACTAGTCTATACATATAATAAAATCGTAGGAAAGTCGAAACTGTACATTGAATATATTTTAAAAAGGATACTTGTGGCGTGATCTACATTGGATACCAAAGCCAAAAATATACTCTTTTGAATTTTTGTCTGTTTGTCTGTATGTATGTCCGGGATAAACTCAAAAAGTACTGCATGGATTTACTTCAAATTTTGCGTGAATATTACTAAGAAGTCGGGTCAACGTATATGCTACATATTATCACGCTATCGCCTACGGGGGGAGGAGGAGGAGCTGTTATAATTTATAAAACTTAACGCGGGTAAAACCGCGGGCACTAGCAACTAGTAACTAATAAATGTTGTTTGAGACGAATGACTAATATATTTTTTTAAAGTATATAAACTATTATTCAGAATAGTTTCGTATTTTTTACATGTTGCTAGCAAATAAATACACTGGACCAATAAAGATTGATATGTTCTATGTAAACACTTTTAATGTATACAATGTAAATATTGTTTCATAATAGTGTAGTTATAGCGTGAATGTCATCACTATAAACTGATATTTTTTACTCTTCTATTATTAATTTAATTTGAGTGTTGTCATTTCGCGTATCATTTCCTGTTTTATTATCAGATATATATAAAAAAAACATCAAAATAATTACAGCTTGCATGTATTTAATTCCTCCACATGTATATTATTGCGAATTGGAATCTAAATGTAATAAGTGTGTTATTAAGTTAATATAAATAATTGAAGTTCGTAAAATATGTCATTTCAGTGACATGCAAGCGTTAGGAAATGACGAAGCATTATAATATGACAGTCATAATAATAAAATAAATACCTAGATTAGAGCAAACATCCAACATAATTTGTCATGGTCATGGGACAGTGGAGACCAAGCTTGGTGAGGATGTGTTGATAAGTGCCTCTAGCATGAGTTCCTGCAGTTTACTTACTCGATCACACGTACAGTTTCCTCCCATACATTGAGCACCAGCGCCTCTCGCAGGAACTATTAAGAACTAAAATTCTGGTGCTCAATGTATGGGACGAAACTGTACGTGTGATCGAGTAAGTAAACTGCAGGAACTCGTGCTAGAGGCAAAGTTCCACTTGGTAGGGAGCGCTATTACATCTATTGATGCCGAGATGAACAGCAGGATTGAAAACGCTTCAGCAGCATTCGGTAAGCGGTGTTCCAAGGTCTTCTGCTCAGTAGAGTGTTGTCAAAGGCTTGTGATGACAGAGGATTAAGGCTGCTTTTACAACAGAGATATGCTATGCTACGTTGCTATGGATGCGTTTGATATCCAACAAACATATTCATTGGTGCACTTAGCACTGGTGGTTATTCAACTAAGATATGTTTTTCATATCTATATATATATAAATCACTGCCACTTTTCGTTGTAATGTTATAACTCAACAACGCCTTTACCGATTTGGCTAATTTTGGTCTTGAATTATTCGTGGAAGTCCAGGGAAGGTTTGTACGTAGACAAAAATTAAGAAAGTCTTGAAAAAGTGTAAAATCAACATCTTTTAGCAATTTAAAATATTTTTTTGTTTGAATAACTAAACTTAATAAACATTTTTTTTATTGCTATGCCTTATACGTAGCGAAGCACGTACCAGGCCGCTAGTTTATTTATATGGAAGAATGCGTGCTATGGATGTGTGCTATGGTGCTATATTACTACAAACATGTTCTGACTATTTACAAGCGCTTTTTTAAAGTCTACTCGAATAAAAACCTTTTTTATTTTATTTTATGGATGCGTGCTATGGATGCATGCTATGGATGCCTGCTATGGGTCGTCACGAGTAGTGTAGCTATGTGCAGAGCAGAGTACTTTCCTACTATCGATACATCGCATAGCTCGAGCTGCGCATCTTCCTCGTGGAGCTACTTTGCGGCGCGGCTGTGCATCTTCATAGCACATCTTACTCGCCCCACCATATAGCTTAGCATCAGTGGAAACGGTCCAATAATTTCGTAGCTTAGCTTTTACATTCTCGGAGCATAGCTGCATAGCACATCTCTGGTGGAAAGGCACCCTTAGTGTTCGCTAGCTATTCATTGCATTCAGACCCTTCACCAGTTGTGAGAAGGACGAGATAGTAGTAAATTGAATATAAGCGTTACCTGCTCAAACGTTATGAATGTAACATTGTTGAGTACTTATTGCGAGCAACATTGCAAAAAATGTCGCGGCGAATCCATAAAATATTTTATTGTCGATACATTACTATGGTAAAGGCACATTGTTATATTCAGGTATTATTCTAAATACTTGGAGACTGATTCATACTATGTTTTCAAGATATCACGGTTACTTACTACGAAATCAAGTCATACAAATAGTAGTAGGTAATTTTTGGAACGAAGTTCCTTATCGCGCGTTGTGAAAGAGGTCTAGACGGAAGAAATTCTTACGCAAAGTTGTCACGACACTTTTTGCAGCTGTGCGGCGTGCGCATGTTTCTCTGTCTGTCTGTCTCTCTCTCTCTCTCTTATAAGCCAGATATTTTAATTTCTATTTCGCATTGAACAGTGTGGTGTCGCGACGATTATTTTTGTTGAGTGTATACAGGTTTTTTGTACATAATAAATAATAAGAAATAACTTCGTTCCATTCCGGGTGTCCCTTGACACCTCTCAAGTTTTTGTTGCTGTGACTGTCCTATTGGTCCAGGGGTTAGTGACCCTAACTGCTAAGCCAGAGGTTGGGGGTCGATCCCACCCGAGACAAATCTTTGTGTGAAGAATGCGATTATTTGATCTGTGTCTGGGTATAATTTATTTGTTACTAGCTGTACCCCGCGGTTTTACCCGCATTAAACTTTATAAATTATAGCTTATGTGTTAATGCAGGGTGTCAGCTAACTCCATACCAATTTTTATTAAGATCGCTCCAGCCGTTTAGACTTGAAGAAGTAACAAACATACACACTCACACACGTGCTCTTGCACTGCATTTTATTTACTAAACCCTAGCCGTGCCCCGTGGTTTTACGCGCGTTAAAATTTATAAATCATCACAGTTCCTCCCCCGTAGGTGATAGCGTGATAATATATAGCCTATATGTTGACCCGACCTCTTAGTAATATTCATGCAAAATTTGAATTAAATCCATGCAGTACTTTTTGAGTTTAGCCCAGACATACATACAGACAAACAGACAAAAATTCTAAAAACTATATTTTTGGCTTCGATATCGATTGACGATCACGCCCCAAGTATCCTTTTTTTTAAATATTCAATGTACAGTTTTGACTTTTCTACGATTTTATTATATGTATAGATGACATAAAGAAGAAACTGCTGATCTCGCCTTAAATCAAAAATAGGTAACATTACATTTTTGAACAAAATTTACGATTTTCTTGAATTTTAATACTCTCATCGTGCTTCTAATTCTGCGTTTACGCGGTTTGGCTTCATGAACACCAGGTTACTTACTTACACGACTGGGGAATTCATGGCTCTCGGGTGTATTTGTTCTGTAACTGTACCACAACGTCGTCAAAAAATTAGAATCGATGGATTATGATTTATGAAAGACAAAAACAAATATAAACTAAAATGAAAAATACGGAGGTACAGTGCCACAAACTTATCTGGCCCGCTGGTAGCGTCGCTGTTATCGCATTTAGTGTTGTTCGCAACTATTTTTTGCAATAAAAAGGGTAAAAATAATATGCACATTGTAACGTAAATATTACTTCACTAAAAAGCAAACAAATACTGTCATTACAAATCTTTATACTTTTATACAATAATTATGATCATTTACATAAAATGTACGCTGAGTGTCCTCTAACGGGGATACTCCAGGTATTATTATGTCACCGGATTTTTTTAATTCAGAAGTCATTTCATCATCATCATTATCATAATCACTGCTTTCACTTTTACTATCACTACCTAATTGATTGATGAAAGGCTCGTCTAAGTATCCATCCCTTTTTCGATAGTCATTTTCAATATTTTTTACATTATTGCAATGCTTTTGCCATTCATTGACTGTTATTTTATCAAAAGCTTCTTCAATCAATGTAGGCATTTCAGAATTCGATCTACCAATATTCTGATCTGCTATAAATTTTTGCGTCTGCTTGCTCTTTTTCTTTCACAAGTTTTCTTACAAATCACTCCCCAGCACCTACAATGGAATAAGCAAAAATTAAATAAATAAAGAATATTTTAAAATATGTACTTAAATTTAAAGTGCGAGGGGGAGTTTCGTATTTCTTCAGAAGCTGACAACACTAACCTGTAGCAGCAGCTACGCGTTCATACAACTTATTGAAAGGTATAATTGGTGCCTGGAGGTGTTTTTGCTCATTCATATAATTCAATACTTGTAATATAACGTTCCTCGCATCACTTCTTAAAGCTTTCGGCATTTTTCACAATTAAAAACCACAAAAAGAAAAATAAATACGCGCAACAAACAATCAATGGCAGGAATGTCAGGGAATAACAGCCGATTGACATTTCCAACTGGCGTCGTTAGTTCTACTTTAAGTTTGTCGTACTATACTGCAGTATTTTATAATCAAATGACGTTGACAAGATTACTTTTGTACCATAAATATCAGCTATATTTTTTGTTCGTTAATACCGACAAATACACAGTAATAATAAACCGTGACCAACATAATCTCAAGAATGTTAATGAAGATTAAAATCACTCAAAAAATGTACTTTAATGACTTAGTCATTTACACCATAATACGTCTACGTGTACGTCTGTGTTTCCTAAAGTTGCAGAAATGTGACCTCAACATAGAAAAGGTTTTTATTCACGTAGACTTTAAAAAAGCGCTTGTAAATAGTCAGAACATGTTTGTAGTATTATAGTTGTATACATTATTATTTCTTGTAACATAGATATTTAGGTACACATTGTGTTAATAGTATTAAAACATTAATACAATTTATTTTATAACAGCAATGATATTTAGCTAGCTCGTATCAAGTTTTTGTCAAGAGATTATGTTTAAGTTTAATTATCTAGTTTAAGTCTAATATTTGTAATACATATAGGCAATGGTTCTGTCTATATTAAGGTGATATTATATTTCATGGTGTCATATAAATGTGAAAACCACTATGACCAGCCGGTCGGGGAAGTAATTTGTTAACGATGTAATAATAAACTTAATTAGAAATATTAATCGTACCGATTGGCAGATCGGCGTGAAAGGCAAGTATCTACATACTTGCCTTTCACGCCGCAGGTCCTGGGTTTGATTCCCACCCAGGCCAGATATTTGTTGCATGAACATGTCTGTTTGTCCTGAGTCTGGGTGTAACTGTCTATATAAGTACGTATTTACAAAAGAAAAGTAGTATATTAGTTATCTGGTTTTCATAATACAAGCTCTGCTTAGTTTATATTTTTAGGATCTGATCAGGCTATGTGTGAATAATGTCCCAGGATATTATTATTAACGTCAGAACAAAAACACCGGACCGTGTGTTAAAATGCATGACTTTTAATTATAATAATTGAATTGAAACGAAAAATATATGAGACCATTTTCTATGGAATAATTACCATAATCAGTTTACAAACAACGGATGACGTCACGTAACATTTGTAAAAATACCGTCGAATTGACAACTACCTTCTTTTCGAAGCCGGTTAAAATCTAATGAACGTAATACCAAAACCATATAAAACTAAATAATACTTGAAACTTTATTACATTTATGGCATCAAAACCCATAGTACAAGAATAACAATACCGATTAAAATAAAAATTCCAATAAAATTCCAGTGATAATATGCAATAAAATAATAATGTTAAAATATATAAAATAAACTATATTAATACAAACATGTTCTGACTATTTACAAACGCTTTTTTAAAGTCTACGTGAAAAAAACATTTTTTTTATTATTTAATTAAAAATAGAATTAGACATAATTGTGCTCTAGTCGGTATGCTCTTATGTGTATACACCATCATCCCGATTGGCTCCCCAAGTTATAAAGAATTTACATTTATATCGAATTTTTGTGTATTTTACAAGTCCATAGTCACAATAAATGACTAACTTTGTTGTATAAGTAATAAAAGATCGTTTCCAAATTGCTAAATTATTTTATAATCAACAATGAAGTCAAAGTTTTACTCAAGAATCATTTTGTGAAGAATACACAGACTGTTAAATTACAACAATAAAATTTATATTCAGTGTACAAAACCCTAAAAATATGATACACTTTTCCAGTCGGGTAATAAGTAATATTAAGTCACTTTAGCATTGTCAATAACACTGATTTTCGGGACCTATTTCACTCAAGGATTAAAACGCAACCCATAGTTTGAGAATCCCAGCTTATATTAAGTAATGTAATTGTTTTTATTTATACATATTTTTTTTAACACCAAAAACTACAAAAATATTTTATACAATGACATTACATATAGATAAGAAAAAATAAAAGTCTTGAGAAAATAAATAAGGAAATACAACGAAACAATATAAAATTATACAAAAATACTATTCTTGTATAATGTACAATCATTATTGTTGTCCAAAAAGATAACCCGCCCGAACAGGGACTTGAACCCTGGACCCTTGGATTAAAAGTCCAATGCTCTACCGACTGAGCTATCCGGGCTCTGGATATATGTTTGAAATAGCAATTTAATATGAATGTAAGTAATCATTCCACAGCTGCCATGAAATTAGGTTAGTATGTATTTGATAATAGATTCAATACATTTGAAGAAGAATTCGAAGAATTGTAATTATATGGTCCGCTCGATTCGCTACAATTTAACGGTATGGCTTCAATGTTTACAATAAAAAGGAAAGTATATATGAATGAATGAATGAATGATATATTTTGCCAGAATTGTAGTATACATTACAGGTATTGTTGGTGCTGTACAATAGCATGCAAAAAAATATGTGTTAATAATTAAGTCTTCGCCTATTGATTACCATAATTACATGTCTACATTATAATTACAGTGTTTACATACGTATCTATAATCAATCTATTTAGGCACAGCCATTTCATAAGTTTTAATAATTTTTAAGACATTTATAATTATATTTACTATGAAGTACCTATCCCATTATATGAAATTGTCAAATATGTCAAATAATTCTACTAATAATAAATAAATTAATAAATACGTGTAACTTATTTCTATTCGGCCTAAAATTATGTCCATCTATAAAATCGAATGTATTTTTAACTCCATGTCAGTACCCACTTATCAAGTTTATTGAACCGAAGAATTTGTAGGTAAGTGAGTTATGTCTAGCGGTAGCATATTCAACCGCAGTTCTTGTTCTGGGTTCAAATACCGAATCAGGTCAAAAAGTGACTTTGGATTTTTCGGTAAACAAAACATTAACAGCAGCTGTGCCTCGGAGAGCACGTAAAGGCATCGGTCCTGTACTTGACCTCTTTCCGGTGATGCGATGTGATAGTTAGTGCCCTTTGTTGGTGCACACACTAGTGCACTATGATATCACGCGGTTGGCTAGTCTCCATTGAGACTGGCCGCCTTGACCGAAATTCGACCAAGAGGTCATTATTATTGATATAAAAGAATCCTCTTGTAACTATGCCAACAAAAATTTACTAAAACGATGGAAGATATCGCCCATTTTTTTTTGTTAAGGCAGGGGGAATGCCTGCGCATGCCATCCGCAAAAAGTGTCTACGGGTGGGTATGTCGGACTCGCACCGACTAAACCTACCTGCCGTGGACTTCTCTTGGCGCCTAATGGGGGGAGCCCCGGGAACGCGGGTATGCTGCTCCGGTGCCCTCCTTTTGCACCATATCCCAGATGTTTGGGACACGTACCTTGGGAGGGCTCTGGATTGCCCTCCCATATTGCCAACTCCTGCCAGTCCGGCACAGCGACTGCGCCACAAACAGTTCGCTGTCTTCCCGGGGCAAGATATCGCCCCTAGCGATAAGGCCGTAATCCGTTGAAGTAAAACTTCGTTACGAACGCTTGGTTTGGGCAGTAAGCTGGCGAATGCGTGACGAGAGCGTTAAGAAAAGTGTGATCTTCAAGGAAATTAAGTGGCAGATATGTAGTAATAGTAATATCTTGGACAATGTCGCACAGATCATCCTAGCCCCAAACTAAGCAAAGCTTGTACTATGGGTACCAGGCGACGATATACATACTTATATAGATAGATAAATACTTAAAACATAGAAAACATCCATGACTCAGAAACAAATACTCGTGCTCATCACACAAATAGCACTACCAACTAGGCTACGGTGACCGTCAAAGTTAGGGAAGATAAGAAGAGAGTGTTAATTTTCGTATTTACTGAAGGAGTAAGAGGGAGAGGTGTGCGCAAACATTTTCTTTCTCTCTCTCTCTCATAACCAGTTACATTTGAATTTTTTTTTATAACTTCACTCGTGTGATCTATTACTTCTTTCTTTTTGATAGTATTATGCTATTGGATTTAAAAAAAGATATTGTTCTATCTTAACACATAGAGTCGCAGTGGTAAAAATGGCCGCATTTCCTCTACATCGGCGCTCTCCTGATTTGGGTTCGACTCACTGGACAACTATTTGTGAGACTCGTGAATAGTTTTTCTGAATCTGGGTGAGTTTCGTCCACAAATACGAGTAATTCCGTTTCTTTTTTATATTCACGGTCACCGTAGCCTAGCTGATTGTACTCCTGCCTACGGACCTGGTGGTCCTGGGTTCGAATCCCGGTAAGTGTAATTTGTGTGATGAACACAAATATTTGTTTCTGAGTCATGGATGTTTTCTATGTATATAAGTATTTATCTATCTATATAAGTATGTATATCGTCGCCTGGTACCCATAGTAGATTTGCTTAGTTTGGGGCTAGGATGATCTGTGTGACATTGTCCCGAGATATTCTTATCTTTGAAACGGTTCATTTAAATAAAGGTTTCGAGCTTCGCATTTTGCTTTAGCCTTAAAAGTAGGCGCTAATTATTTAAAAAAAAAATAAATAATATTAAATAATTAATATTATTCAAATATAATTTAGAGTACCTCGTGGACAAGAGCGTCAATGCCGTAAAAAAGATTTATTTTCTATCCCCAAAAGTAGAACCTGTTATTGTAAGAACATGTTTGTAAGGCGTGCCTGTGAACTTTATAATAATAGCGAAAAACTAGCAGACATTGATGTTTTCTGTTGTACAGTAACATCATTGAAAAAATGTTTTTGTCTTTAGTATAACCTTTTTAAATTTCATGAGTAACTTAGAACTTAGCTCATCAACTAATACTTTGTTAATCCATGAGGAAACCATAGGTTTTTAAGTAAAAAATGAAATATTTAAGTTCTTCTGTATGACCGTTTGTTTCTTATCAAAATAAATAAAATAAAATAAAATAAATAATATTAATTATTTACGGACTTGCCTGTTGGCGTCGTTGGCAAATTCTTGCTTTTCACGTCGGAGGTCGTGGGGTCGATTCCCACCCAGGACAGATATTTGTGTGCATGAACATGTCTGTTTCTCTTGAGTCTGGGTGTAATTTATAAGTATGTATTTACAAAAGAAAAGTAGTATGTCAGTTATCTGGTTTCCATAGTACAATCTCAGCTTAGTTGGATATCATTATATATTTTATTTATTGCTATAATGTATAGGTCGGCTTATCCGTGAATTGCGTGTTTGCAAAGTCCCCGTAATACAAGGATTTAATTCCTCAGTGCAGGCGACATTTTGTACAGACGCCAGCACATCCAGCTACCCCAATCTGTCAAATTTCATTTATAGATTTTCAACTTTATCACATAAGCATAAGGTTCACTTTCAATTGGGGAAATTTGACAGATTGGGGTAGCTTGATGTGCTGGTACAGACGCCAACAAAGACAAGCAATTAGCGAAGAATAAATATTGATATTTGATGGCTCTTCAAACAAACTCCTATAGACGGTATCACCCATATATACGTGAGGTTACTGACCTTACACAAGGTCGTCGACCTAAGACAGTGTCCTTGAAGGTCGTACATCAGCCGAATCATAGTAAACACTTTTACTGCGATAACCGCTCTTAATACCTACGTAATAAAGATTGTGTCAAGGTCGAAGTGTATGTGATGGCGTAGACTACGGTGCCAATAGATAGCATAGCCGCTGTTGGACAATGGTGTGTGGAGTGCCGTCACGAACTATACAACTTGTAACTAAAATAGTGTAGATTGTTCAAGGACTTAAAACTAGCAACTTCAGAAGTTATTGTTATAATTTTTTTTTGACGGGCCGGTTGGCGTTTTTGGGAGAAACCTACCTTTCACGAAGCATGCTGTGGGTTTGATTCTTACGCTGAACAGATATATGTGTGCATGAACTTGTCTGTTTGTCCTGAGTCTGGGTGTAATTATCTATATAAATACGTATTTACAAAAGAAACGTATTATATGTAGTATATCAGCTATCTGGTTTCTATAGTACAAGCTATGCTTAGTGGGGAATCAGATGGCCGTGTGTAAATAATATCCCTGGATATTATTTATTTTAATAAGGTTGTAGAGATATGTATAAGGTAGATATCTTGTAGGTATATTGAACCTTTGTCATTGTTGTAAAATAAAAGATCAATATGTTAATATTCTAATTAACATAAATACTTTATTCACAACCGGTAGTAGATGAACCCACTGAGTTTGTTTCGCTGGGTCTTCTCAGTTGGGGCGCATTGGATCCGGTGGTAGCATTAAGCGCGACCGTCGTTATTAACACAAGGTCCGTCATAATAATAATACCTTAATATAGACAGAACCATTGACAATATGTAGTAAAAATATTAGACTTAAACTAGATAATTAAACTGAAACATAATCTCTTGAAAATAACTCGATACGAGCTAGCTAAATATCATTGCTGTTATAAAATCATGTTTCCATACAATCAATACAATGTGTACCTAAATATCTATGTTACTGGCAATAATAATGTATACAACTATATTACTACAAACATGTTCTGACTATTTACAAGCACTTTTTTAAAGTCTACGTGAATAAAAACCTTTTTTATTTTACTTTTTATTTTAACGACCATTGTTGCTGAATTTTTTTTTACTATACGTGCCTCGGCTGGTTACCTGCAGTAATATAAATAATTACAGCCTTTTAAGAGTTTCATCGAAAACGGATAGGCTGTATAAACACGAAGGAGTAACAAATGTAGTAAAACGCAATCACCTACTTAATTACTGTCCGGTGTAGAAGTGAAAACCTTTGTAACGTGCAAAGTGAAGTGGGTAATCGTTCGTCTGATTTTATTTGCACAAACGCCAGCACATCTAGCTACCCCAATCCGTCAAGTTTCTTTTATAGATTTTCAACTTTATCACATAAGCATAAGGTTCACTTTCAATTAGGGAAATTTGACAGATTGGGGTAGTTTGATGTGCTGACGTCTGAACATTGTTTTCGTGGATATTTTTAAGTGTTTTTTCAAACTAATGCTAGTCAGATTATTTTTTAAATTTTTTCAAGACACCGCCCGCACTACAAAAATTATTCCGTGTATCCCGGGGACTTTACAAAGAACACAGACGGCCAGACACCCAGACTCAGAATTACTATAAATGGGTCACACGAACAGTTCGTACGAGAATCGAATCCGAAACACGAGGGCGCTGAGGTAGAAGGGCGATGACTACCTTAACCTCTGCACATTAGGCGACAGGTATGCCACCTTGGCACTAATGAAATATTCAATCAATCAATCAAACAATCATTTATTTGGATGAATATGGTAAATACAAAATACAGATCTTAAAAAATAAAATTATAGTAACAACATATTCTGCCAATATTTGGCGTACAAAGTTAAATTTAATAATAGTTACAGTAATATAAATAATAATAATAATTTGAAGCCCTTGTGTGAAACAATATTCGATGATATGCAGTTCTTATATTATTCTAGCGTGTCACTAAGAAAATCTGCAGTTGATTAATAGCACTTTTGAATTAAGAGGCTCTTTATTTTCTTTTTAAACAAAGTTATATTTAAGTTAATATTCGAGCTAATATCCTCCTGGCCAAATTATGGACACGGCGGTAAGTTTTGATGGAGACTAGCACTCTGCACGGGACATATTATAGTGCGTGGGCAAACACAACGACTCTTTCTATTCCATCGCTCTCATGATCCGATGGGGCCCCTAGCGACACGAAGGGAGTGATAAGAAAACACGTTTTTCAGCAGCAATAGACGTATATTTAATTCTTCAGGATTACACCATTACAACACTTAGCAAAATTAATGTACTTCTGTATTATAACAAATCAGAAACACAACATACAACACTTGTTAAAAACCTTTCGGCTCGAGCACTCGGTAAAGACTGCCGACCGAACAAGCGACCATTCTGAATGTCACGAACGGGAATGAACTGAACGCATCGGCCATTCCGCTCATTCACCTCTTTTAGGCATATTATATCCTTTTAATAATTATTAAATTAAATGCAAAGCAAAATCATACCTTTTTAAGTAAACAAATCACCAAAAATGTTACCAATTATTTGGAAATCATAACATTAGAGAGAAAATTACCTTTACAGAAAATTCTCAAAGTCACTTCACTCCTCCTTTTGAAGTCAATTTAAAATATTAAATACGTTGCGTCGTGTCCATAGTAACGGCGAATTTTTATTGCCATTTTGCCGCCCTTGCCTCTGGTCGAGGTTTATTTGCCATGGCCTTTGTTAATCAACCTATTGTGATGAGGTAATAAATGTAATATTTTTATTATTTTCATGAATAGGGCTTTAGGCAATTAGTGTCCACCTTCATAATTGATAGATCACAATCGATATTAGATGGCGATAAAAATATAAATATAAAAAATAAAAACGAATGTACTTGAGACCACACGACTGAAGTAATACTTCATACGTACCTGGCTATGAAAGAAAGGAGAAAGAAAATGTGAGTTCGCGCCTCTCTCTCTTGCCCCTTCGGATAAACGAAACGTAACTCTCTCTGTCCTATCTTCACTAATTTATCTCCTTCTCCACTTCCTTCGTGTCGCCTGATCACACTTTTCATAACGCTCTCGTACGCGTACACCAGCGTTTACCCCAAATCAAGCTTTACGTTAAGAAGTTTTACTTCAAAGAGAACCATGTCTTTTTCTATCTTCACTAACTTATATCTCCCTATGAAAATCCGTTCGACTCACCGATCACTCTTTTCGTTGGGCTCTCATCACGCATTCACCAGCTTACTTACGGTCACCGTAGCCTAGATGGTAGTGCTCCTGCCTACGAAGCTGGTAGTCCTGGGTTCGAATCCCGGTAAGTGAAAATATTTGTGTGATGAGCACGAATATTTGTTTCTGAGTCATGGATGTTTTCTATGTATATATGTATTTATCTATCTATATAAGTATGTATATCGTCGCCTGGTACCCATAGCTTTGCTTAGTTTGGGGCTAGGATGATCTGTGTGACATTGTCCCCAGATATTATTATTATTACTACCCAAACTGAGTGTACATAAAAAAAAATACTAGAAAACACAGACATATCTAAAATATTAATAGCCAATTTATTAAAGCGAACAAACCTGATATTTTTACGACATTTGCAATAAAAACTTAATCATCAACTAGTAAACCCAAACTGTATTTTGCATACTTATTTTGTTAATTAATTCAATATGGTATTTATTAGCGTCTATTTTTATCAGACTCATATCATGTCAGCCAAAGTACGTCCACTGGTTGGATAAAAGTCTGCCCAAAGAATGGGGGCATATGCCATAATCGCCACGCTTGGCAGACGGGTTGCCGATCACTGTTTGATGGTCATATTTCACAGAAAAACGCTGCTGGCCGTTCTCTATTAGGTATTCCCTCGGATCATTCCTACGCCCCCAATGGGATGAGATGGGGTGATGATATTCTATGCCGTCACCACACAGCAAATATTATTTATAAATATTATTTTTGTCACACTATTACAAGTCTAATTTATTCTATTTTTCATTATATACGTAGGAAGTTAAAGTATACAAACCAGAAAACAGATATAATAATACAATTACGTCGTTTCTATAATTTCCTACTCAAGTCAAGGTCGCTCCTTATTTATGAAAAAATAATGATATATAGTTATACTAGTCTTTTTATAGCTTACATTCTAATCCAATTAATTACGGAATTGTTTGAAAAAATTCAGTTCATAAAATGATACTACTGAGCCAAACTATGTAAAATTTTTATGTGACCAAATGGCAAAAATTCCGCATCAAACTAAAAAAGAATCAAGTAAATCGTATCATAAATCTCCGAATAATCGGTTTACATACATAAAAAAAATACCGATGAACTTGAGAACCTCGTCGGTTAAAAATGTAATAAAGGTAAAAGAATGTGTTACACTTTCATTCAGTCTAGAACGGCGTACTGATCAATTATATAGTTCTAGAACGTAAAGCATTCTGTAAAGTATAAGACAGATAATACTCCTTTGTTTGTGGATGACGAGTACAAAACAGAATTCAAATAAATAAATAATGCCCAAGTGCGAGAATATGCTATGTAATATTACATTCGGCGCTGGCTAGCCAGTTCCTTTGCTTGAACTTGGCTCGACACGCTGCCGCGTGTCTATATCTTAAGGCTGTCGCGGTGTCATATGTACATACATATAAGTTTTTATATGTCGCAACCACCAGTTTCAGAATACATAACTTTTCTATTTTTTGTTTTAGTTTTATTGTTTGTTTTTTGTCACACAATTAATAATATACTGAGACATTATTTACACACGGCCATCTGATCCCAAACTAAGCAGAGCTTGTACTATGGAAACCAGATAAATCCTATACTACATATACTACTTTTCTTTTGTAAATACATACTTATATAGGTAATTACACCCAAACTCAGGCCAAACATACAAGTTCATGCAAACAAATATCTGTCCTGGGTGGGAATCGAACCCACGACCTCCGGCGGCGTGAAAAGCAAGCATTTGCCAACCACGCCAACAGGCCAATAATATAATAAAAATCTGGGGACAACTAAACCATAGTTATCTTATCCCAAACTTGACAGAACCTACTTACTTTACTTTACTTACCGTACTAGTAGTAACCAGACAACTGATAAAGAAACTTACATATTATACATAAACCTAATACATATTCAGTGTTTTATTGATATAGTGTAGCCATTGAATTTCGACCACTACTTATATTACACCTTGTAGGTATATACACTTTAAGGTGAGGGTTTTGTGTCACATGCTCTTTGGTGACTCAGCTTAGTCGTCTTTGGGACATCTAACACACTGCCGTCTGACCCAAACAAGGCAAAGCCTACACTATGGCAAACAGATAACTGATAAAAATTCTTATATATTTTATAAATACACTCCTACATTTAAAAAAATGCATCCAGACACAGAACAAATAATTGTGCTCATCACACGATGATTTGGACAGGGTGGGGATCGTACCCACGACCTCTGGCTTAGCAGTCAGGGTCCCTAACCACTAGTTAGACCAACAGGCCAGTCAGTTTGTGGACCCATTTTGATAATTCTTTTAGAAAATGCTTTCGTGATAGTCTCGTATAGATAATGTTCCAATCGAGTATTGTTAAGAGAAGTTGGACTCCAGTCTTTATTTAAAACAGTATCTATTTTATATGGCTGTGTGGCTGACGGCCAAAAAGAATATCGCCACCCCATCTCATCCCGTGGGGGGAGTAGAAGTCGTCCCGAGGGAATATATACTAGAGAATTGGCAGCGGCGTTCTTCTGAGTACTATGACCAAGTTACTGCGATCGCCAACCAGTCTGCCAAGCGTGGCGATTATGGCTTATCTCCCAATTCTTGGGGAAGGCTCTTGTCAAGCAGTGGTCGTCATTCGGCTGACATGATGATGATGATTGACTGCACGTGTGGCGCAGCGGCTAAGACAGTCGCCTCGCCGCTTCGTGTCGCGGGTACGAGTCCCGCGCTGGACAACTATTTGTGTGACCCATAAATAGTTGTTCTGAGTCTGGATGTAATTTGTGTCCGTCTATTATATGTTTGTAAAGTACCCCGCAACACAGGGATTAAATTCCCTAGTGCGGGCGCTGTCTTTTAGAAAAATAAATGATGATCTATTTTAGTTACAGCTTGTATACCGCCTTAATTAACATTTACAGTATTGGTTATTGAAATAAAATTGTACAGGTTATATACAACTAAACATACAAGAAACTATCAACCTTATTTGTTAAACATTAGATTGCCAATAGATCCGTCACCATGTTAATTTTATTCCCTTTTTCTATTTGTGGTTCGATTGAAGTCCTTCGAACGTAACGCGTCCCCTTTTTTAGGACCTTTACCCATGACTATGGATCACCATAGGTCTATCCGTAGCTCGTAGCGCGTAGTATTTTTATGCTACGCACATCATTAATCTACGAAATTTAAACCAAGAAAAATTAATGAAAGCAAGCTAGTTAACATACCATAATTATTTCTGGTTGGTTCAAATTTTGTTGAATTGCACGTGCAGGGGAAATATGTATAGATATCGTATCTCGTATAGTATGATACGTTTTGCTTTAGCTGCACTAGATATATATTGAAAAATATTAGCTAAGAATTGGTTGGTTAAGACAGTCGCCTCGCCACTCCGTGTCCTGGGTTCGATTCCCGCACAGGTCAACTATTTGTGTGACCCATAAGTAGTTGTTCTGAGTTGGGGTGTACTTTGCGTCCGCTTATTATATGTTTCTAAAGTATCCCGTGATACATAGATTAATTTCCCTAGTACGGGCGTTGTCAAAAAAAAAGTTTCGACCTCACCAAGAGGGCATTTTCAGGGAGAATGCGATCGGCATGACGTCACGTCCTGTTTTGCAATGATAGATATTGTTTAAGGAAGTGACTGCGCGTATGGATCAATTATATCCCTTGCATCCCCATGAAAGCTCACATTTTTTGTATTGGTTTAAAGTGAGTGGCGATGCAATATGGATTTTCATAGAGCCTTTATTTATTTCAAAGTTATTGATGGGCGTCTCTCTATTATTAGAGGAAAGATTTTTTTATGTCATTTCGTAATTGATGCTATATCTATACATATATAGTAATTTTTTTTTTAGTTTTTCATGTAAATTAATGTTAAGCTAATATCAATTGTTAATGTCACAGTGATATAGTTTGTTTGTTTGTTCGGGTTTAAGATATTTATTTCTCAAAAGAAACAATTTCACTTATATGAGAAACAGGTATTAAAATAAAGTAGATTATTATACTAATTTGTATATCTAAGTAATCTATTATATAACTAATTCTAATGTAACTTATACATAACAATATGTTTATCTAAATCTATTTCATATTTTACAAAACATTAAGTTATTACAAATAATGGGGGTATCCTATAAACAAAAACCGGTGTATGGCTCGTTGGTTACACGTTGATTTGTTACGCACTTTCACACATTCACACATTAACCCAACACACACAAACTGTCAGGGACGCTGTAACGAACATGTACAGTCTTGTTTCAGAAAAAATACTGTTCTCGAGAGTCATTCATAAGATGAGCGTATCAATCATAGAATTTTAGATAAGGCAGACCTTACTCATATAACACTCATATATATCATAACAACTCACAAAAAAATTACTATAATGCCTTATACAAATTTCTCACGGTCGTTTAACCTTCGCGGAAAATTACCGAAACAATATTGATACGATTTTTGCAATTCACAGTTAGATAGACTTCAATAGGTTTTATAGAACCGGAGATTCAGCTTAACCCTTTTATTATGTCCCTGATATGTTACAATTGGTTGACCATGAGATTTATTTTCATGGAATGATGGTGAAATTGTGTTGGAATTAGTTTCGCTGGCCTGTCTCAAATGGGTTGCTTTGAAACCAGAGAAAACACTGAGTTGTTTCGCGTACAAGAATATATACTTTGGTTCCTCTCCGTTGAAACTGACCTCCGTAGCCGAAATTCGGCCGGGGGTATTTTTATTTCATTTATTTATTTCCAAATTAAAACACTATCATTACAGTTATACAACCAATGCAATAGTGGAACATGACAAATAGGTCAAACATAACAAACTTAAATTATACTTATAACTACTTACACAATATAAAAAACCGGCCAAGTGCGAGTCGGACTCGCACATGAAGGGTTCCATAGCAGCAAGTATTTCAGCTGATTAAATGAAATTATTCTCTTATTTTAGAAGTTACAGGGGGGTAGAAGTTACACTCATTTTACCACTTTGGAAGTGTCTCTCGAGCAAACTATTCAGTTTAGACAAAAATGATATTAGGAACCTCAATATAATTTTTGAAGACCTATCCATAGATACCCCACATGGTACCATTTTTTTTTCGTACCCATACGGTACGATGAAATAAAAAAATTTGAGTTTCAGTTCTTTGTATGGGGAACCCCCAAAATTATTGTTCTTTTTTTATTTTTGTTATAAAATCTTATGCGGTTCACAGAATACATAATTACTTACCAAGTTTCAACTGTATAGCTCTTATAGTTTCGGAAAAAAGTGGCTGTGACATACGGATGGACAGACAGACAGACAGAAAGACATGACGAATCTATAAGGGTTCTGTTTTTTGCCATTTGGCTACGGAACCCTAAAAAGCCAAATGCCAAAAAAAACTTTTTTGAGCAAAGAACTTTTTTAGAACAAGTGGCAAACTTTAATAATAATGGGATCAGTGATTTAAGAACTTATAAATGACAAACATAGTTTTTTTTGTCAATATCTACCTGGATATTTATTTGTCTAACGAAATTGGCCTCTAGTGTATTTCATGTTTGTAATGATATAACAAATTGACGAGATTGCTATGTAATCAGGGTTTTCTTAAAGTAAATGACATTATTACTGTTTCTAGTGGGTAGTTATGGTAATTTAATGTTGTGTTGTGGCGTATTAGATGTTTTCTATTCGTTACACGAATACAAGAATTACAAAACTGAAGTGGCAGTGGGCAGGGCACATAACTCGTAGATCCGACGGTCGCTGGGGCAGAAAGGTTCTCGAGTGGCGACCACGAACCAGAAGACGCAGCGTGAGCATACCCCGTACAATGTGGACTGATGATCTTGTGCGGGTCGTTGGTAACCGCTGGATGCGAATAGCGCAAGACCGGCAATTGTGGAAATCGTTGGGGGAGGCCTTTGTCCAGCAGTGCAGTCTTTTGGCTGATATGACATTAGCTATATAAACGAATTTCTTAATACACTAACCTTCCATTATTTCTGTCGTTAATATAAACGCAGTAGTGTAATTTCCTGTAAGTATGCAGGCATATCACGTATATGGTACACGTGAGATGACGACATACTTGTAATATCACGCTATCTTCCACGAATAATCCAAATTAGTATAATTTCTGCCGAGTTCTACTCGACTGGTCGTGGGATAATAATTCATCTACGAAAAGGAAAATTAAATCTTGAGAGAAAATAACTGGAATTGTTTTGTTTCAATTTGTCCTTATTGGAGGCCTTGGAATGTATTTTCTAAACCTAAATCAGTTAGAGATTCCTGTCTACAATAATTTTATTTTTATAATAAACGAAATGATACTAAGTCTACCGACTTACAAGTACGAAATCTACCAGCCTGCTTGATTATGTCTCTCAGATAATTAATAAATATGTCTTACAAATTATTATACTTACTTTATTAGACAACTTATTGATGGTTAACCTATTGATGGTTATCCTGAGTCTCGGTGTCCATTAATTACATTTGCCTAAAGACGCTATCACCATCACAATCACTATATCTGCCTAAACACGTCCACTGCTGGACAAAGACTAGAGTTGTAACGGAACTTCGCTCCGCCCCCGTTACTGCGGAAGTTCCGCTAGAAATCATACCTTCGCCTCCACCTTCGTTAATTTTTGTGCGGAGTTGTAGCAGAGGTTTATTTAGAAATCCGTCGCCTTCTGTCTCCGCTAAGAGAGCCTCCGTTACAACCCTAATAAAAACCTCCCCAAAAGATCTCCACAATTGCTGGTCTTACGCTACCCGCATCCATCGGCTTCCAGAGACCCTCTCAAGATCATCGGTCCATATTGGAGAAAGCCTGCTTACGCTGCGGCTTCCGGTTGTATGTAAATAATGTTTTGAGCTAAACCTGTCCTATATGAAGAGTCAAAATTGATCTTTTCGAGAAGATTACCTAAATGAAAATTTTTACTTGGTATTAAATATGATTAAAAATCTACATATTTTGTAAAACATAAAGAATTTTTCTTAATTCAATCCCTTTGTCAAATTAATTCTAACAAATAAAAACATGTAATTGCTCCACACGTCCAGTGTTCGATTCGATTTGGCACTTAATTTTAATAAAAAATACGCTGAACTCAACTGGATGTATCTGGAACCACATCATGAGCAAGGAAAACGTGTAATTCGTAGCTCCGAGAAGCAACGAGTCATTGCTATTGCTAATCATCCATTTCCGATATTTAGTACAGATCGTTGGATGGAATGAAATTATTTAAAATTGACATTGCTTTTATGTACAGAAATAGAGGAGAAAGTTATGGCAAACCAAGTACGATATACATACATATATTGGGGTTACTCGTTAATGAATAGAAGTTGTAACCAATGCTATTTACATAGCATTAGAGTAACCACTATCAGTAGAGTAAATGCAGGGGAAAAAGAGTGTAGAGCTGTAACGTTGCTACCATTTAGCACTACCCAGTGCTCACGCGTAGGTTAAATCTACCGCCGCCGCGGTAGCACTCGACCTCACGGTAGGTACTCACATCTAAATTGATTTCTCACGGTATTCATGTAAACACTATCATTTTGTACTGAAGTAATTGTGAATGTAAGATACTAATGGGACCAAACGGAAACAATTTTGGCAGAAATAGGCCAATTAGTTTGTCAATTGACAATCAGTAGGTAATTTGGACAATTTTTGAGTTACGTGTGGTTATTTACGTACAAAAAAAGTATGGAATTTTTTTTATTATTTATTATTAGTTCAGCAGAAGAAGCGGAAAGTAAAACCTATGCCTGAACAACTTTCGGTTTAGAGGGTTGTTCGGGCAGACATTATCCTTTTAATAAGCGATCATATCGATTTCTTAATTGTTTGACCAACAATTTTGATGATTCTTTTTTATTCGATAGGGAATGTTTTCAGAATAATTCCAGATCAGTTTTACCGACATCGTTTGTAAAAAAAGTTGATGCAGCTACGTTTTTATAAATTTTATAATATTATGGTTTTTTATACGAGTTGCCCTGGTGAAGATAGAGAGAGAGAGAGTGTTATTTCGTATATTACTGGAGTAATGTTAAAAATGTAATTAACCTAAATACGAAGTGAATTTGCATATAGGTAACTAAATTTAGGGTGATGTCAGACATTTTTATCAAACATATCCGGTGGGGAGTTACGTTGTATCGTCGTTCTGTGTAAGATATGCAGTTTGCTGGTACTTTCATTATACTAATATACTATATTTAAACATTGAACATAAATATGTTTGGTGGATATCCTTCAACACCAGTTATATTAATATCGTAACAGTATAATAGCGGTAATAGGTTTCAGCTGCGCGATGACGGACCCCGAAGGCCGCGTTAGTTCATTTACATTTCGCCGTGTAGGTACATATTTAATACTAGCTGTGCTCGCGACTTCATCCGTGTGGAATTGTTTCTTTGGGTAGCATTCGAAAATCAGTATTCGCATGCGTGTAGCATAGTCATCTGCTCCCACGTGTCTTCCCGTTTGGGGAAACACTTAGGCAAATTTTCATACATACTTTCATCTCCTATTCCATATTGTTATTTTACGCCCTTGAGGGTAAAACTTTTAAAAACTTTGAATTTCATATTTATTTACTAACTAATAACTAACTGCACGTGTGGCGCAGCGGTCAAGTCAGTCGCCTCGCTGCCTCGTGTCGCGGGTTCGAGTCCCTCGCCGGACAACTATTTGTATGACCCATAAATACGAGTAGTTGTTCTGAGTCTGGATGTAATTTGTGTCCGTCTATTTTATGTTTGTAAAGTACCCCGCGACACAGGGATTAGATTCCCTAGTGTGGGCGTTGTTTTTTATAAATATATATATATATATATGGAATCGACAACCTAAAAACTAAGTTCTAAGCTTCTAGCTCTAAAAATGACAACTCTTCTATACACATTCTCAAACCCCCTTTTAACCCCTTACAACCCTTTAATCGTATTAAAAAGAAGGCTATGTACTTTCCAAGCTCTAGACTATCTGTATACCAACCAAATATCATTTCAATCGGTTCATTAGATTTTGCGTGAAAGCGCTAGGGACAAACACTTTCAACAACTTTCGCATTCATAGTATACATTAGTAAGGGTTTAACCTCATCTAACCGAGCCACTTCCAGAATAGCACCTTACATTTTTTATAACTACTGGTTTCTGACCGCGCCTCCATCCGCGTCGCCTTAGAATAATATACAAGATATTTATTCCAGAACTAGCTGTGCCCCGCGGTTTTAATTTTATAAATTATAACAGCTCCTCCCCCTAGGTGATAGCATGATAATATGTAGCCTATATGTTGACCCGACCTCTTAGTAATATTGTTGGCTTTGATATCGACTGTAGATCACGCACCAAGTGTCCTTTTTAAAAGATATTCAATGTACAGTTTTGATTTTATTATATGTATAGATGATGTTCCATAAGACATAAGTATACCAAATTGAAAGGGAATGCGTCTTATGTTCCGGATTATAGAGTAATTGTAAGTATAATGTATTCCGTGAGTTAATCGAGGGAATAAACTATTTATGAGCACAATCTCAGCTGTTTTTGCGTGATTGAATAGCAAATATTTATTTAATATCAGAGGACGACTAACGAGCCAGTGGGTCACTCGCAACACGATCGCGGGTGCGTTGCCGGCCTTTAAGAGTCAGCCAACAAGTGTTGCTGACCCTTCCCCCCACCCCGATGAGCTCTGGCGACCTTACTCACACTCAGAAACACAACATTACATTATTAATGTTAAATAAAATAAAAAATTATTCACGTAGACTTTAAAAAGCGCTTGTAAATAGTCAGAACATGTTTGTTACTACAAACATGTTCTGACGTAATAATAACTGTATTACTATACAGTTATTATTTCTAGTTACTTATTACAGATATTTAGGGACACGGAATGTTAAAACATTTATACAATTTATTTTATAATGGTAGTGATATTTAGGTTATTGTCAAGGAGATTATGTTTAGGTTTAATTATTGAAATTTATATTTGTCTGAATGGTTTTGTCTATATTAAGGTATGAATTCAGTATTATTATTATAACGGACCTCTTCTGTAAGGTGGAGGTACTTCCCCAGTCGGGCTGCTCTTTGAGCGAATGAACGCTGTACCCTACCTCTCTTAATATCTAAATGTTCAAACATACAGACTTTTACATTTATATTATAATTAGTATTTGTGTATCGTCAACAGCATACTGACTAGCCTGTCAGTCTAGTGGTTAGCGAACCTATCCGCTAAGCTAGAGGTCAAAATCAAAATAAAAAAGTCATTTATTCCGTTCAAATATTACATTTGTGTGGAATCGTCAATTTTTTTACCCTACCGTGCAGTGCATGACGTGGCAGCTACTGAGAAACACTGACAGAAAACTCAGTAGGAATCCTTTTTTAAAATATTTATTTCTTACATAAAATTACATTGTATTTAAATGTGTTAATTTAGAGCGACTCAATCCCAAGCTGTTTTGTCACTTAAATAATTAGAAGTTTTGTAATAAGCCCTGCTACACAGTTTGACTTTTATAATTCTTTTAAACTTATTCATAGACATTTCTCGGATATTATTGGGAAGTTTGTTATAGAATCTTATACATTGCCCCATAAAAGAGTTACTTACTTTGTGGAGATGGGTGGTATGTAACACAAAGTTATGCTTATATCTAGTGTTTATATTATGAGTATCACTCCTTTTACAGAAGGAGTCTTTATATTTATGCATATAAATTAGATTGTCATATACTGACAGGTCGTGGGTTCGAGTCCCACCCAGGACAATCTTTGTGTGTAGAGTACGATTATTTGTTCTGTGTCTGGGCGTAATTCATCTATAGTATCTGTATCAATTGTCTGTCCGGCTCTGCCTAGGTTAGGATCAGATGGCGGTTAGATGTCCCAAGATATCTAGTTTATATTTTATTTAATGGTCCGTGATGGAGACGTATACATAATCGAAAACAATCGTGCTGAAGCACTCAATTTTGTACAATAAATACAATTTTAATAAATATTCTCTAGTAATAATAATTTATACATATAATAAAATCGTAGGAAAGTCAAAACTGTACATTGAATATTTTTTTAAAGGATAGTTGGGGCGTGTTCTACAACCGATATGGAAGCCAAAAATATGGTTTGTTCAATTTTTGTCTGTATGTATGTCCGGGCTAAACTCAAAAAGTACTGCATGGATTTACTTTGCATGAACATTACTAAGAGGTCGGGTCAACATATAGGCTACTTACATTATCACGCTATCACCTACGGGGGAGGAGCTGTGATAATTTATAAAATTTTACGCGGGTAAAACCGCGGGACACCACTAGTTTGAAATAAATTCAACAACAAGCCGAGCTGTTAATAATTAAGTAAATTTAATCATTATATATGTCTTATTAATGCTATAAAAAGCTTCTTATTTTATACTAGCCTATAATAGTGTCCCACCGCTGAACAAAGGACCCTCCCTTGGTTTTCCAGATTTCACTGTCTTTTGTAATTTCAGGCCAGTCACTACAAAACGAGTTTCATCATCATCATCATCATATCAGCCGAAAGACTTCCACTGCTGGACAAAGGTCTCCCCCAAAGATCTCCACAATTGCCGGTCTTGCGCTATTCGCATCCAGCAGTTACAAAACGAGTTTACATAATCTTATATATTTATTAATTATTTTTAAATTGTTTAATAGTGTTCGTTTTTATAAGTACTTTTAAAGTTTAATCGCTAGCTAAACACAATTCAAACACACAAAGCACATCCCGACTAAAGATCAGCTATTCAAGGTCATGCTAGTCTGTGCGGGGATCGAGTTCCAAACACGAGTTGACCTTCACCAGAGACAGAAGGCAACCTTCACCTCTGCGCCACACGTGTTTAGCCTAAAATGGACTCATGGATAAATATCTCCATCCGTATGATACACCTTTGATTGAGGCGCTCTCAGCCAGTTACGGTCGCGTCGGTTTGTAGATGGGGGAACCTCAAACTCACTCTTAATCTAAATACTGGAAACTCATAAAATACATGGTATATAATATAATAATAATGTCCTCCTAGCCGAAATTCGGCCACGGCGGCCAGTCTCAATAGAGCTTAGCCATCTGCGCGGGACATATTATAGTGCACAAGTGTGTGCGCAAATATAGGAGCACTTTCTATTCCGTCACTCTCATGATCCGATGGGACGCCTAGCGACACCACCGGAAAGAGGTCAGGTACAGGACCGACGGCTTTACGTGCTCTTCGAGGCACAGGGGTATAATACCGCCAGCTCCCAGACTTTTGGCCCGACCCGGGATTTGAACCCAAGACCTCGTTATCTGCAGGGGAACACGCTAGCGCTAGACCAACGAGCCAGTATTTCTATATATTAGTAAAATTTTAGGTTGCCGTGAGATTCTCAATATCTATTTGGGTAGTTGCTGTGTGGTGACAGCGACGAATATCAGAATATCATCACCCCATCCCATCCCGTGGGGCGTAGAAGTAACTGAGGAAATATCAACCAAATGACAGGCAGCAGCTTCTTTCTGAGTACCTACCTAATATGAACATCTTTCTACGATCGCCAAGCCGTCTGCCAAGCGTGGCGATTTTGGTATATGTATATATCCCCCAAGATGATTCGCGGTGGGAGGCTTTTGCCCAGGAGTGGACTCCTTACAGCTGTTCTGATGATTTGTGTAGACCTCATCTGAATAGGACGGATTTGCGGGTAGCATCTAAGTAGATAAATAGTATCTCAATAAATAACCGAAGGTAAATAAGTAGGTTAATATTTAATTTTATAGTTCCGTTTCCGTGATCGCGATTCTACTTTTACCACAACCATTTTACCAATATATTTTATGCGTACAGATGGAACACAATTGGAAGATCGCAATTCACTGCTGTTGTAATATTTATGATTTAAAAATCAAATTTATAATAACAAAACACACATTTGTAATGGTTTTTTATTGTACTCATTTAGCATTACTTGTAAAATAAGTAGATGTCCGAAAGTTCAAGTAATTCATTTGGATTTACAAAAATCCTTCCACTAAATAACCAACAAATATGATGGGTATTTCTTGGCATATTTAGGGGAAGGATTTTTGTAAGTCCATGTTCCTTTTGTTCAATCGTGGTCCAACGATTGCCTGTAAGAGATCTCACCTAACGATAAACTTGTAAAACATGTTTATATTTAATTTTATGTTGTAGTGGAAAGAGTTACTTTTTCTAAGGACATAGAGCATCAATCCTTTATCGCGGAGGATTTGATGGAAATCACATCCAGATGCAGGGTTGTCCAGATTTTGGTTTGATTTGTGTGTTATGAACCAATTTAGACGGTAAATATATATATATATATATATATAAATCAATGCCACTTTTCTTTGTAAGGTTATAACTCAACAACGCCTTTACCGATTTGGCTGATTTTGGTCTTGAATTATTTGTGGAAGTCCAGGGAAGGTTTGTACGTAGAGAAAATTTTAAAAAGTCTTGAAAATGTGTAAAATCAACATCTTTTAGCAATTTAAAATATTTTTGAAGTTATACTTCTTTTGGCGCGATGGAGAAAAATGATGTGAGTGAATTTTTACGATGCGCGCGCACACGGACACCTAAAAATTTAACAGCATGAAGTTAGTTCTAGGTGGTATGAAAATTGATAACTATGTTCAAGTTGTATATTAAGAAGTATAACTTCTAACGCGTGTACATAAGTACACACAAGTTTTTTTTTTTGTTTGAATAAATGAACTTAATAATATTTTTTTTTATTACTATGCCTTGTACGTAGCGAAGCACGTACCGGGCCGTTAGTACTATATGTTTTAAACTGCCGCTTCTGCCATGATTAGAAACCGGTTCATTTATTTAATTATCATATTGTCAGCTAAATGACGTCCACTACTAGACAAGAGCTCTCCTCCAAGAATGGGGGGATATCCATAAGCGTCAGAGCTCACAGAAAAAGGCTGCTGCCCCTTTTCTTAGGTATTACCTCAGGGAAAGTCTAAATTTAATATTGGGCTTCGAACTAATCTATACATATAATAAATAATAATACAATCGTAGGAAAGTCACAACTGTACATTGATTATTTTTTTAAAAGGATACTTGGAACGTGATCTACAATCTATATCAAAGCCAAAAATATAGTTTTCAGAAATTTTGTCTGTGGGTCTGTATGTATGTCCGGGCTAAACTCATAAAGTACCGCATGGATTTACTTCAAATTTAGCATGAATATTACTTAGAGGTTGAGTCAACATACAGGCTACATATTATCACGCTATCACCTACGGGGGAGGAGCTGTGATAATTTACAAAGTTTAACCCGGGTAAAACCGCGGGGCACAGCTAGTACATAATAATCCTCATTTTCATATATGTGTTTCTCATTTTCAGTGTGGAGTCTATAATGTGCTTAGTCGTTGTATACGTACGGTCGGCCTCGGTTGCCGATGAGCGACCCGCGTATGGGACCCTAAGGTGAACGTACAAGTTCAAGCCAATGCCGCCAATTGGACATGCGCGTGCCCAAGACCCTGACTTGTCTAGATCTTGTACTGTAGCTGTTCTGATAAATTAGCTGCAGCAACATTGTAAGTTACAACGTAATAAACCGAATGAACACGTGGTGTAGTGTTAAAGATACCGCACTACTACTTCGGCGCCCATTTGTTTTGTGTTAGACCGATTGCAAGTATTTGTGTAGCCCATAAATGGTTATTCTGAGTCTGTACGTCCATTTTGGAATCGGTATATTAATTGCACATTTGTAAAGTCCCGAGAAACAGGGCCAAGTAACCTAGTGTAGGCGTTGATTTTATAAATAAAAATAGTTTTTTTTATTGGTTTGTAAATATAAGTTTTGTTATTTATTATTAAAAACCTTTACTAAAACAATACCATGTCAGACATAGTATGTATACTTCCTTTGTCTGCCATAATAATAATATTGAGTTATTACCTGAATATAGACACAATGTACTAAAATATATCATAATCAATAAATGTCAATAAATATTACATATAAATAACCGTTCTGACAATAACTTAAATAAACTAAATTATAAACTTAATCATTGCTAACTTACTGTAATCATAAACAGACTGTAAACAGACACAAAAATTTATATTAAATATGTATACGTAACTAGAATTTTTGATGTATTGTATTTAACTATATCACAAACTTGTTCTGAAACAAACTGTATAAAATAAGTCAATAAAAACAGCTTGTATTAATGTAGAGTTGGAAAAAGCGCTCCTAAATAGCGCTTTCTTATGGCCTACGTGAATATAAACCATATTTTTTGCGAATTTAATACATTTGAATTGAATTTGAATCGAATTCGATTTGTTTATTGTTTATAACTATCTATTATAACAAAATAGGAACGTGAGATATCTAACCACATTTTCGGCCGTTGAGGCATACATAACTATATCCTTATAGAGTAACAATACTTGTGTTAAGTTGCGTTTAGGGAACTCCTTATTTACAACTGTGTCAATAAAAACTAAGTACTTGATCAGTCGCCACTAATTAATGAAACTAGCTAATTAATTTGGGCCGCTCTCTTACGACACCGCCGTGATTACGTGAGACGAGAATCGAACCTTTGCTCAGTGAATGGAGATCTAGACTGGACAGAAGGTCAGGGATTGAAGGTTAATAATACACGGTAACCCAGAAATGGTATTGAGTTTGAAACTGAAGTTGTAAATAAAAGTAGTGTGTTCAATTGCTATCATTATCTTAGGTTAAAATTCATGGTCGCGGAATCAAATCCCAGGTTGGGCCAAAAAGTGTCATTGGGATTTGTCTAGCCAGAATAGCACTGACGACTAATCCCTCAATAGCAAAATGCAGCATCTGGCGTGTACTAAAATGCTTACCGGATCATATTGTCACGCTTTCCGAAGTTCTACCGCATGGAAATTGCTGTGGCCGAACTGGAAGTCCCTAAATAGACTCCTGACTCAGGTGGGCCGAAGCAAAGACAACATGTCTAGGTGGGGACTGTCAAGCAACCCCAAAATGGGCCAAATTGGGGAGCATCAGTCCAATCCATGGCAGCAGGATCTTAGGAATGCCACAAACAGGGCAATCAGTGTGGCCACGTTGTGGGCCATTCCTATAAAAAAAAATTGTTGCTTATGATGTTTCTAGTCCTGCGAGGTTTTGAGCGTTTTACAAGTTACCCTGTATATTTGTCATCACTTTGAACATCAGTCAGATCCCATCGTCGATCTCTTCTCCTAATCCCTCAACATAAAACTGATTTTTACTCCTACTCCTATACGGTTCATGCGGTCAGGTTGTAGAATTTTCTTCCCCCTAACATTCGCCAATGTAAAACAGTTTCAATATTTAAAAATCTTGTCAAAGCACATTATCTCTCTTCCTCATCCTAGTTGTATGTATATGTATGTGTATATAGATATTTAATTTTGTATTTTATAAGTATTTATGTATATTTGCATGTAGTGTATGTATATATGTAATACTAGAAACTACACACGCTATGTTATATTTCTTTTAATTTCTCCTCTCGCGGGTCTGCTGGAAGAAATTTCATTGAAATAAGCTGTACCTTTTTACATGTTATTTTCTTTTAAAATTTATTTTCTGTATTCCTTTTCCGTGTGTACATTAATGATTACATAAATAAATCAGTGGCCAGACTTATTTTGTCACAACGAAAGTTACCTAACATCCACGAACCGCGTGATACCTCTCAACTAATCTGTCCCTTACGAACGGAAAGACCATGACAACGCCATAAAGAGACATCGATTGAATTGTAAAATGATATAGGAATACTCTACTATCGATAGCCTTTGAGAAATCTACACTGGAGGTGACATACTCTTCTAAACATTTTAAAAAAAACGTAATTTAATGAACGTAATTCGCACAAGTTTGGTATGTGAGAGGGCAGGGGATACTTACCTATTGTGGCTTTAACATACACGCATACATGAAATATTTGTATTACGTAATTATTATTATGAATAATTATAAATAATTTATTATCATTATATTATTAAATTACGTCTCTTTTAAAATGTTTAGCATAGTATGTTACCTCCAGTGTAGATTTTTTTTTATGTTAACTGAACATTTGTAGTATCTATACGTTCGGTGTATAATCAAAAGTGAAAATCGAATTGCTAATTTATATTTCATGGTTATATAGATGATCAAAACTAGAGAAAGATAGTTTTGAATCAATATCAACATTATATAGGTACACATGTAAATAAAACAAAAATTTGAACATACATGTAACATAACATATAACTTTTGGCTGGAATTTAAATCTATATAAATAAAAAGACAAGTCCTGACTGACTGACTGACTCATCAACGCCCAGCCCAAACCCTTTGACCTAGAAAGCTAAAATTTTGCACAAATGTTTGCTTTATAATGTAGACAAGGAATAAGGAAGGATTTTTCAAAATTCAACCCCTAAAGGGGTAAAACAGGGGCGCTAAGTTAGTATGAAACTTTGCCGTTTTTGAAGTTTAAGGCATAAAAATTGGTATTTAGCCTTCCAGTTAAAAATAAAAAATTACGTATTTCAGGGTTTTTGGAAATTCCACCCACAAGGGCGAAAAATAGGGGATGTAAGTTTGTATGGAAAATGTGACAATTTTTAAGTTAAACGCATGAAAATTGGTATTTGGCCTTTTAGTTAAAAATAAAAAATATTTATTTCAGCATTTTTGGAAATTCCAGCCCCAAGAGCGTAAAATAGGGGGTGTAAGTTTGTATGAAAAATGAGACAATTATTAAGTTAAACGCATGAAAATTGGTATTAAGCATTTCAGTTAAAAATTTAAAAATATATATTTCAGGATTTTTGGGAATTCCACCCCTTAAGGCGTAAAATAGGGCATGTAAGTTTGTATGAAAAATGCGACTTTTTTGAAATTAAACCCATGAAAATTGGTATTTGGCCTTTCAGTTAAAAATAAATATATGTAATCCAGGATTTTTGAAAATTCCACCCCCAAGGGCGTAAAATTGGGGATGTAAGTTTGTATGAAAAATCTGAAACGTTTTAAGTTAAACGCATGAAAATTGTTATTTGGCATTTCAGTTAAAAATTTAAAATATATATTTCAGAATATTTGAGAATTCCCCCCTAAGTGCGTAAAGTTGGGTACGTAAATTTCTATGTAAACTGCGACTTGAAGTTAAACGCATGAAAATTGGTACTTAGCATTTCAGTTAAAAATTAAAAATATATATTTCAGGATTTTTGGGAATTCCACCCCTTAGGGCGTAAAATAGGGGATGTAAGTTTGTATGAAAAATGCGACATTTTTGAAGTTAAACCCATGAAAATTGGTATTTGGTCTTTCAGTTAAAAATAAAGCAATCCAGAGAATAATTTGTTGTTAAAAAAACGTAATCCAAAACTGATTCAATAGATCGCCACCAACAATTTAAGGAAACTCAAATTTTAAAAAATTAATTTCTTATGCCAAGTAGCTTAAAATGTTGTGGTCGTTGTTGTCTAAGTAAAGATTTAGCGTTTTATAAGATTTGTAACTTCTATTTTTTGGTAAATTAAAATAACGACATTTTAATCAAATTGGGATAAAAACGAATTTATCTAAAATTTGAGTTAGCGTAGTATAAATTGTTGGTGTCGAGATGATCGCACCCAAAAAACATCATCTTAATTTTACCGCTTTACAAGTTTATATTTTTATTAGTAGATGGCGTAATCATCGTTTTAGTTCGCGCTATGGTTTCCTTCAAAAAATGTCGCAACCTAATCTAATGGGAGTTACCTTTGTGATTAATGCATCGTTGATTATTATTTTACTTTATTTAACTTACTGACTATACTTAAGGACAATTGATATGTATTCTTTGATTTTTGCTTGATGATATCGGGTCCTTTTTGTAAATAACAGTAGCAAAGTAGTCTTTCATTTATTTCTTAGTAAGGTTATTTATAGGTTAGGTTTTATTCAATTTATATTGCTTATTTGTTTTAAAAGTTATATATATAAACATTTTTTAGATTAAGCTAGAAGAAAGTAGTTACATTGGTCATCATTCAAAATTGTCGCGGACAAAGTCGCGGGCACCAGCTAGTGAATCTATATAAATAAAAAGAGAAGTCCTGACTGACTGACTGACTCATCAACGCCCAGCCCAAACCCTTGGCCCTAGAAAGCTGAAATTTTGCACAGATGTTTTCTTTATAATGTAGACAAGGAATAAGGAAGGATTTTTCGAAATTCAACCCCTAAAGGGGTAAAACGGGGGTGCGAAGTTAGTATGAAACTTTGCCGTTTTTGAAGTTAGAGGCATGAAAGTTGGTATTTGGCCTTGCAGTTAAAAATAAAAAATATATGTTTCAGGATTTTTGGAAACTTCACCCCCAAGGGCAAAAAATAGGGGATGTAAGTTTGTACGAAAAAAGTCCCAATTTTTAAGTTAAACGCATGAAAATTAGCATTTGGCTCTTTAGTTAAAAATAAAAAATATATATTTCAGGATTTTTGAAAATTCCACTCCGAAGGTCATAAAATAGGGGATGTAAGTTTGAATGAAAAATGCGATATTTTTGAAGTTAAACGCATGCAAATGAGTATTTGGCCTTTCTGTTAAAAATATATAGCATTTATTTCAGGATTTTTGGAAATTACACCCCCAAGGGCGGAAAATAGGGGATATAATTTTATACTGCCTGACTGACATATCAACGCACAGTCTAAACGGCTGCAGTTAGGACTTGAATTTTGACAGTAGTTACCTTTTATGACGTAGGAATCTACTGAAGAAGGGTTTTTGAAAATACCACCCCTAAGGGACTAAAATAAGGGATGAAATATTTTATGAAAGTGCTTAATTTTGATGCTAAAGGCTTTAGTATAGACTTGTAGTTAAAAATTATAATATATATTTCATATAGATTTATGAATATTCCACCCCCAAGGGCGTAAAATTGGGGATGTAAGTTTATATGAAAAAAGTGCCAACAAGTTTTAAGTTAAACGCATGAAAATTGGTATTTAGTATTACAGTTAAAAATTAAAAGTATGTGTTTCAGGATTTCAGATGACAAATAGGGGATGTTTGTATGAAAAATGTGACATTTTTAAGGTGACAAATAGGGGATGTTTGTATGAAAAATGTGACATTTTTTAAGGTAAACTCATGAAAATTGGTATTTTACCTTTCATTTAAAAATATGTATTTCAGGATTTTTGAGAATTCCAGCCCTTTAGGGTGACAAATAGGGGATGGAAGTTTGTATGAAAAATGTGACATTTTTTAAGGTAAACGCATGAAAATGAGTATTTCGCCTTTCATTTAAACATTATAAATATATCATCAGGACTTTTGGAAATTCCACCCCTAAAGACGACTAAAATAGGGGATGTAAGTTTGTATGAAAATCTTTTTTTTTTGGAGTTACAAGCATGTAAATTGGTATTTCAGTTAAAAAATCAAATCAAGGGAATAATTTGTTGTTAAAAAAGGTAATCCATAACAGATTCAATAGGTCAACACCAAAAATGTACGCCAACTTAAATTATAGAGAAATTCGTTTCTTATTGCTTAAAATGTTGTGTTTGTTGTCGTCTAAGTAAAGATTTAGCGTTTTATAAGATTTGTAACTTCTTTTTTTTTGGTATTTTTCATAACATATTAAAAAACGTCAATTTAATAAAACTGGTATAAAAAGTCATTGACCCAAAATTCGAGTAAGCATAGTATAAATGGCTCGTGTCGAGATGATCGCACCCAAAAAATATCATCTTAATTTTACTGATCTACAAGTTCACAATTTTGTAACTCGATTGTAACTCGGTTAAAATAAATAAATGCTTGAAGTAAAAGGTAGTCCAAAACTGAATCAAAAGATGATCGCCTAAATCTCACCCAAAATATATACCCACATCTTAATTTTACCGCTTTACAAGGTTATATTTTTGTTAGTAGATGGTGTAATCATCGTTTTAGATCGCGCTATGGTTTCATTCACAAAATGTGATATTAGACCTATCAATGCCGTGGTCGCAACATTAGCTAATGGGAGTTACCTTGGTGATTAATGCATCGTTGATTATTATATGACTTTATTTGACTTACTGACTTTACTTAAGGATAATTGATATGTATTCTTTGATATTTTTGGGTTTATGATATCGGGTCTTTTTTTTAAATAACAGTAGCAAAGTAGTCTTTAGTTTATTTCTTAACTAGGTTATTTATAGGTTAGGTTTTCTTAAATTTATATTGCTTATTTCTTTTAAAAGTATTTTATTTTTAGATTAAGCTAGAAGTACGTAGTTACATTGGTAATCATTCAAAATTGTCGCGAACGAAGTCGCGGGCACCAGCTAGTGTAGTATAAATATAATTTATCAATTTAATAACTTTGAATGTTGATGTTTAAAAAAATATATACTCGTTTTTTATTATACATGTAAACACCTTTTAATTTTTAGATCTGAAATGTAATGCCCATGTTTAATGCAAATAAATATATTCTACGCTATTCTTTCTATTTACGAGTACTAGTATCCGCTTACGACCGAAGAACTTATCTGCAGTGGAGAACGTATCAGTACGTCACCTCGTGTGTTACATACTCTAAGCCCAATGCAACAGTTTATATTATTTATAACACCTAGAGTACGTAGCATATGTAGCATTAGTTCCTCAATGTTCTTGGCATTTCGAAATATCAATTAATTAAAGTCAATCATTTTAATTGCTTATTTCACGAATGCTCACGTTTTTAGCTAATTATCGTAAAAATGACTTAACTGAAACCCATCAGGAAATCGCTACCGCAACGCTGAGACTAGCCTTCCGATTCAAAAATTCCGTATTCTTACGCCACAATTTGTTAAAAATAAAATATATAAAAACAAACATAGAAAAAGAACAATAATTTTGGGGGTTCCTCATACATAGAACTGAAACTCAATAAAAAAATTTTCATCGTACCCATACATGTGGGGTGGGGTATCTATGGATAGGTCTTCAAAAATGATATTGAGGTTTCTAATATCATTTTTTTCTAAACTGAATTTTGAACTGAAGTTTGCGCGAGAGACATTTCCTAAGTGGTAAAATAAGTGTCCCCCCCACCCTGTAACTTCTAAAATAAGAGAATGATAAAACTAAAAAAAATCTATGATGTATATTACCATGAAAACTAACAACGAAAATTGGTTTGGACGAGATCTAGTAAGTAGTTTTAATACGTCATTTAAAAAGACTACGCCCGCACTAGGAAACCTAATCCCTGTGTCGTGGGGTACTTTACAAACATATAATAGATGGACACAAATTACATCGTCATCATCATCATCATACACAATTTAATCTACAATATAATAATTGACTCTTCACATTGATATATACCTACTCTTAGTATATATCTAAAGTATACTAATAACGCACGGAGATATATCTATGCAAAAATATATACACAGTATACACATAGCACACGCGGTAACGATGCCGTGAGTTTCACGCTTTTTGTTTATCCAAAAAGTACACGTATATATACAGTATACATATAGCCAATGGAAAGCGTGCGGAGACGATAACGCTAGTTCCATGATTTTTGTTTTCCCAAAAGTGCTCAAAGCGCCTAAAGAAGTTGTCACTTCAAAAACTTCTACAAAAATAAACTTGTGTGTACTTATGTACACGCGTTAGAAGTTATACTTCTAAATATACAACTTGAACATAGTTATAAATTTTCATACCACCTAGAACTAACTTCATGCTGTTATTTTTACTTGTCATAACCACCATGAATTTTTACGATGCGTATGCGTTTACGCATCGTAATAATTCACTGTCATACCACCTAGAACTAACTTCATGCTGTTAAATTTTTTGGTGTCGGTGTGCGCGCGCATCTTAAAAATTCACTCTCATCATTTTTCTCCATCGCACCAAAAGAAGTATAACTTCAATAATGTAAGTTGAGATACATATTATATTTCTTTAAATGATCAACAAAACCGCGTCCCTGGTACTTTACAAACACGTAACTGACGGACAAAACGTATATTAAGACTCTAGAACAATCATTTATGGGTTACGAAAATAGTTGTTCAACTCGGGAACCAAACCCGGGAGACGAAATGGCGAGGCGACTGTTTAAACCGCTGTGCCACACGTACAGTCATTAATCAGGAAGTCTGAATCCGACTTAATCGAACGTTAAATTCATATTCACTCATTGTTTATCTAACCTTAAGTATAGAATTACATTAGGTTATTGCCCGTCACGATTGTTATATATATGTTTCCATAACAAAAAATATCGGATAGATACTGTACGTACTAAAACTTTGCAAGACTTATCTCTACCTTCACCCTACGTGCTCCGGCGCATAACCCCGTTAGTTTTGTTTATACTATCATCTTGTGACAAACGTGTTCCAGAACTGACCACTTTCGCTACAGCTGATAACTTTATTATGGACATGTTTGACAATGAAAATTAGTTTTATTCATACAAACCCATTTACAATATATGTATAATAATAATATCCTGGGACATTATTCACAGAAGGCCACCTGATCCTAAACTAAGCAGAGCTTGTACTATGGAAACCAGATAACTGATATATTTATTTATTTTTTATTTCAAAACTTTATGCACAAATTTGTACAGAGGTGGACTTAATGCCGTAGGCATTATCTCCCAGTCGACCTTGGGGAGGTGCAGAGATTAATCAGTAGGTAGGTGCACTAAGTAAAACAGTATAAGAGATTGAATAAATATTCGATACATAAATAATTTAAATATATAGTTAAATGTAGGTATATGTATATAAATAAATGTATAATATCTAAAATATGCAATACTATTACTACTATAATATACTATACATACATATTTATATAATTTATTAGGTAGGGAAATCACAATTCTGCTTACAAGTTGTTTAGAATGTGCTATCTTAGCTTCATTTTGAATGAGAAGCGGCTTTTGGCCGACCTGATTTCGAGAGGCAGCGCATTCCACAGAAGAATAGACTGGACAAAAAAGGAAGAGTGAATAAAGTAAGAATGTACATAAAATACTTTTATTTTGTAAATACTAACGTATATAAATAATTACACCCAGACTCAGGACAAACAGACATGTTTATGCACATGAATATCTGTCCTGAGTTGGAATCGAATCCACAACCGGGGCGTGAAAGGTAAGTATTTACCAACCACGCCAACCGGCCCGCCAAATAACTTTTTATTTTATACCATAATAATATTATTATGAAATAGCAAATTAATTCATCATCATCATATCAGCCGAAAGACGTCCACTGCTGGACAAAGGCCTCCCCCAAGGATCTCCATAATAGCCGCTCCTGCGCTGCCGCATCCAACAAAATCAAAGTAATTACTAGACAGTTATTATTAATTTTAAAACAAAAGGCGGTCTTATTGCTAGCTATAATTTCTATTAGACAACCTTGGATAGACAAAACAAGTCAGAAATAAATAATAGGTAGTATAAAAGTGTAACAAATGATAGTAAAAGAATAATAAAGGATGAAATCAATTTAAAAGCAATAATGCAGTGATGATTGAAGTGAGGAAACATCCAATATATATTGATAAATAATCAACACAAAATTTGTACTATAAAGAATTCTAATTTACATTAAATTTATCGTCAGTTTTATTCTAGTGGGAGTCATTCTGGAAAAGGGACGGAGATGTATTACAGGAAACCAAGGTAGCTCGCATGCCCGTGTTATTTAATTTGACCAATGAGTGTGTGCGGTACTCGCATCCGGCGCCTTCCAGTGATCCCGGACAGTGAAAGATCGTCGGTCCATCTTCGGGCCTGCCCACGCAGCCACTCTCGGTTCGCGGTCGCCACTCGAGAACGTTTATGGCAATGATTCCTTAAATTAATTTTCATAAAACACGACGGTCACCGTAGCCTAGTTGATAGTGCTCCTGCCTACGAAGCTGGTGGTTCTGGGTTCGAATCCCGGTAAGTGCAAATATTTGTGTGATGAGCACGAATATTTGTTTCTGAGTCATGGATGTTTTCTATGTATGTAAGTATTTATCTATCTATATAAGTATGTATACCGTCGCCTGGTACCCATAGTACAAGCTAGGCTACGGTGACCGTCAATTAGCAAACGTTGAAGTGCAAAAAGGTTTCCCGTCTTGTCATCAATGACGAGTGATAATTTTCTGTCCTGAGCTTTGATTGCACGCCGTAAAACATTAATTAGATATTGATGAGACTAGTCCTAATACTCTCATACCCATCACTGCCACCAATCGCCACTGCAGCAACAGCACACCCCGAGGCATGACTACAAATGTCTTCAATTCCATGACATGAAGCCGAGTATAAGTGATGTTGTAGAGTATAAGGCAGAGAATAGAGATAAGAAGAGAACAAAGGGGAGAAGATCTTCACGAATCTGTGCCACTGTGCACTCGAAAACATAGCATCTGACAACAGAGTTACTCTACAGTGGATCCGGGGCCAGAGCGGCTCTCTGGGTAATGACACTGCGGACCAGCTGGCAAGAAAGGGCAATGGGAAACGAGGACAATGGGACCAGAACCTCTAGTACCCATACCCTTTAACCAACTGAAAACTTGGCTAAGTGAAAAGACAACGCAGCAACATGAAAAAGAGTGGATGGATCTAGAATCATGCAGACATACAAAGGAAATTCTACCATCTCTGAACAAACGTCTATCGCGCAGTCTACTACATCTGAACAGAAAAGATTTGCGCATGGTGATAGGCACAATCACCGGACACTGCACACTAAACAAACACCTCTTCAAGATTGGCGTCACAGACAGCCCCTTGTGCAGAGGATGCATTGAATCTGAAGAAACACCGGCACACGTACTGCTACTCTGCAATAGCGTTGACAGCCAACGGGCAAAGTTCCTAAACGATCCGAAGACACTGCAGGAAGTACTCAAGCCAAGCCTTCGAGGCCTCTTGGACTTCTGGATGGAACTAAAATGGTTTGAGTAGCCAAATAAGTTCACGTACAATGGCCCAATTAGGAGGCTAAGTGCGGAAACCAATCGCCCAACTAACTAAACCCTTTTTAGCGCTCTGCCATTATATTAGACACCATATTTTGATCTGTATGACATTGAGTTAAAACCAATAATTTAGAAACATACCTATTGGCCGATAAAGGATTAAATATATAATATTGTTATGTAGCACAGTCGATGAGGATATAGCGAATTGATCTTACACCACACTGTCTTACATATACTTCTTCAATTTGTTGATCTATTCTACATCAGTATACAAATTTTCAATGTACCTAGTATCTTTCTGATTCATCTACAACAGTTTTATTGTCATAGCTGCATAATTAAATGTCTTAATTAGCATAAGATTAAGCGATCTATTACAATTCAGTTATATAATTGCGCAAACAAATGATAATTTAGTACCACATTAATGTTATCGCGGATAATTAATTGAATCAAATGATTTAGTGAATAAGTCTGTAAAGCGCGAACACATCAATCAACTCTTAGTTTACCATTAGTTCCAAACATTAACTTGGTGCCGTAGTTTTTTCATACAAAACGCATAACAATCTAATATAAAAATTATCTATCACAGGTTATTTGTATTATTATTATAATTTAATTCAGGTCCTTATAATGTATATAACATAATTTAAACTCCAACAAAAAAAACCGGAGTACTCAAAATTATGACCCATCACGAAGAAAGTAATACAACTAAAAAATATCCTTATTCTCTTCAATTAAAAAACAAACATCGCTTACCGAGTAACACTCACACTCACTCACTAAAAGTCATAGTCACAAAACAAAACAATTTTATTTATTAATCGATTAATTATAATTAAACTTTTAATTATAATTAAAAGTAAACAAGTGGTTGCAATTGCAACGGCAGCACAACTGGCGCGCGCGCAACTAAAACTGGCGTTTTGTTGCATAGACTTTTTCTTAGGGGATGCTGTGACGACAAGATCAGAAGTAACACTGCTCTCAACATAGATTCATACCTTTACAGCTGTTAATTAAGTGCATATTACATGAAAACTGATTACATCTAAAGTTAGGTTGTCGTTTAATTAGTTTAGCCGCCCTTTTTTTTATTTATTGGTTATGACACTAATATTATAACGCTGAAAATTTGTGAGTGTGTATGTTTGTTACTACTTCACGTCTAAACGGCTGGAGCGATTTCAATAAATTTTGGTAAGGAGTTAGCTGACATCTTGGATTAACACATAAGCTATAATTTATAAAGTTTAACGTGGGTAAAACCGCGGGGCACAGCCAGTTGGATTATAAGGTTTTTGGAAAATAAGCAGTTGCATGCGCAAAAGTGTGTTAACGATTGATTATTTCACACGCAATTGCTATGTCGCATAAATTTGATTTTCTCTATTATAACCCCTTTCTTTTGGTAACTTGTTTTAGTCACCTTGTAGAACCAACTAAACATTTTAGTTCCACAAGGTGTATTCAGGTATACATCAACGGCGCCCCAACAGCCCATAATTTTGGCAACTCCGACTATTTATCTTTTGATTTTTGATGAATTCTTATT
Organism: Pseudoips prasinana; assembly: GCA_951640165.1. Classification (NCBI taxonomy): domain Eukaryota; kingdom Metazoa; phylum Arthropoda; class Insecta; order Lepidoptera; family Nolidae; genus Pseudoips; species Pseudoips prasinana. The sequence continues at coordinate 39,227,392 of OX621240.1, read as the reverse complement.
TTGAGAAACATGACAGCTTTTAAGCCACCAGCCAGCCAGTCTCTGATGATCACTCATCTTAATAATATTGCCAGACTAATCGCTATGGGTCAGGAGCTCAATTGTTCATGATTTCATCCAATAAGAGGAAAATAAATATTATAGATAATTTCTAAAGACACGATATTAGTAGAATTAAAAATGACGGTGTGTCCAGCCAAGTTAAAAAAAGGAATATGTATAATAGTTCGTGTATATTACACGAACCCTTTAGAGCAACATTTTACCGCTTCACAACTCGTTCACTATTTAATACATGAAATGTGGCACATCTATTAAAACCCTAATGCTTGTAAATAATGTAAAATTTAATTTATTTAGATTAAACGATTCACTCATAAAAGCCTGACCACCTCTAGATGACCTAGTAACTTGATATTTAGAACTCCGTGGATCCAGCCTAAGCACCGGACTCTCTCGAGCTAATTTATGTATGGGAGGAGTATAACCTATGTCTAATATATTATATGTGTCTACCTATTTTACACTAAACAGCTTAAATTGTCTGGTAGGTACCTGTCTAAATGTCAACGGAGATAAATGTCAAGTTCAACGTGTAGTAAAAAAGGAGCACAGAAAGTTACTTTAAAAATAATTTTGTTGTTATTTTTTTGTGTTACCATTCCCGAATATATCATAGCACCAGATAGTGATATCTTTAGTAGGTATAAAATGTCTGGTGATTGAATATGCACAAAAAAGGAATTGCTTATTGAAATTATTTTTATTTTATTTATTTAGTTCAACAGTTATACAAAAAAAATATATAGTCTTAAACTAGGCGTAACATAAACTCATTAGAATTTTATCTGTACACCAAGTCGTCGATATTAGTTTACATCTAAATATATTACTAACATTAGAAGTTTATTGTACACTCAATATAATAATAACGGATGGCTTGTTAATTTATGCCGTAATGTAGAGAGTATTCCGTCTTTTTTAGGGTTCCGTAGCCAAATGACAAAAAACGGAAGCCTTATAGATTCGCCATGTCTGTCTGTCTGTCCGTCCGTATGTCACAGGCACTTCTTTCCGAAACTATGAGAGCTGTACTGTTGTAACTTGATAAGTAGATGTATTCTGTGAACTGCATTAAGTTTTTCACAGAAAAATAGAAAAAGAACATTAATTTTGGGGGTTCCCTATACATACAACTGAAACGCAAAAAATTTTTTTTTCATTGTACGCATACATGTGAGGTATCTATGGATAGGTCTTTAAAAATGATATTGAAGTTTCTAATATCATTTTTCACTAAACTGCGCGAGAGGCACTTCCAAAGTGGTAAAATGAGTCCCCCCCATGTAACTTCTAAAATAAGAGAATGATAAAACTAAAAAAAATATATGATGTACATTACCAAGCAAACTTCCTCCGAAAATTGGTTTGAACGAGATCTAGTAAGTAGTTTTTTTAATACGTCATAAATCGTAAACCGCAATTTACTTTTCATTTAATCAACTGAAATACTTGCTGCTACGGAACCCTCCATGGCCAGTTTTTTTGTTCATATGTAAGGAACATATGAAAATATCTAAAAATATTGCTGAAATGTCATTAAAAATCAATTTTCGTTAACCAAAATATGTTAATGATTATTGTTTTTATCATACACATATTTATGAAACAAATTCAAAAACATTAGAAAGATAGTGTATTCCTGTAACTTACAATAAATATTTTTAAATAATTCAAAAAATATTTAAATACTATAAGTTTTACAATACTTCAGTGGCTTCTAATCCAGATAAGGTTCGTGTTCTTGAATTACGAGAAAAATACTTATTTCAATAACTAGGATTTGATTAAAAACTATTTCATTTTAATTATTACAAAACCTATTGTTGTAACTTTTACGTCGCCCATAGAACACAACAGAATGACAATATTCCCGTGCTATTTTTTAACCTAAGTTGTGTCAAAAGAACTGTCTTATGTTACTGCAATTTTGTCTTTTCATTCATCAACATTCCAAATAATTCAAAGCTTGCGCGGACTTGTTATTCTGGTGTGGTGTTTTGTGTTGCGTGTAAATTCGTTGCATTTCGCTCGCTGCAAGCTGAGCTTGGGTCAAGGTTACCCTCGTTATCTAACAGCTGCCGTTTTACCACTTTTGTCGAAGCGATCTCCCGTGCGAAGACGGCATAAAATACAGTACTTCACACTGCACGGAAACAAATCGTGTAACATCATCTGTTTGGAGAGTTACCAACAGTAGCCGAATTAGCTTAGACCGGACAAAGAGAGAACCCTTCATAATTTAAATGAAAATGTATTAAGTATTCTTGAATTTTACACAATTAAATCATTAAAACAATAATAATGTGAAACCCAATCATTCATTACTTATTACTAATTTATTACTTTTCTATCTTTGTAACTTTTGAACTTTACTATAATGTTTTCAATCTAATGTGCTGGCATGATAATACTAGGCTATGCTAAATAGATTTCTCACACAAATGTAATGTTGTGCCTCTGGTTTATATTCCTTAAATATTATTATCGCAACCTGTGGAAAATGTGGTTGGACATACATTTCTTAAATTTATATGTTTAGAATTAAGTACCTAATGCTCAATGTAGGTATATCTGTTTGTTTTCCCGAATAAAAAAAAAATAAAAAAAAATGTATCAATCAATGTTTAGAGTTATTATGGACGCTTGCAGCAGCCGAACTCTTACTAGAGAGTTGCCAATATTCCTCACTTTACGATTAGCCATGATAACCTGCCCGTAAGGTTATGCTCACAGGAACACAGTAATAAGTTTATTCGATAACAGGGTTATAATTAGTATTCCTCATCCGAATCATTTACGCAGAATTATTATTACAGCATGATAAAAAAAAAACCCGTTTTCATAGGTGTGACCAACAACTTTACTTTTTATTCGATTCCTTTTTCTATTTTCGTTTTTCTAATATTCACTCGTTGTTCAATGTACTCATATAACTAAGTTAAGACTCGGAAGCTGTGGAAGGTAACGGCGACAAAACGTTTGCAGGGTTAAACGTTATGTCGCACTACTTAATTTTTAAGTGACGTTTAAACATTTGGAAAATATTTGCATCAAACGTTTGGCACTAAAGGTGCCTAGTTGAAGTATTTCTCAATCGCGTTTAAGAGTTTAAAATAATCAAGAATTAAAACGTACGTTGGCGTGATGCACCCTGTGCTTATCAATAGACAAGACAGACTCATTATAAGAAATATTCCGAGTATGATGAATGGTAAGCAGTATCAATTTACTAAACGAGAAAGGTCGTTGCAATTTTTCTGCGAACACAACGTCGTAGATAATTATTTGTGAAGCTAGATAATTCGAGTACTAATGACGTTTTATAAAAATAAAGAGTACTTACAACGTTTTATTTAATTGACTTAGAAAACGCAACAGATTTCAGTGACGTATTTGTTTTTGTGTTGTACAGCCATCAATAGATCTCTGCGAAATAAAAACTTACAAATCTAGTTCAGGTATTCTAGAATTAGATGAAGATAACAATATTTATACAGGGTGTAATATAAATGCGGTGGAAATGACAGCACTGAGGAGTGTGTGTTGTAGAGTCGATAGAATATGAAATACTGATATAAGAATGGGGGTGTAGTCACAATAATTGAAAAAGGTACGATGAGATGGTTTGGGCATTTAGAAAGGAGGAATGAAAGAAGATTGCAAAAGTATACCTGGCCTGTGTGAATTTTGCTGGAACGGGAAGACCCCGTAGAACATTCTTTGACCAAATCTGAGATGTTCTCAAGAAAGGCCAGGTCAGAATACCCTAAACTGATTAAGTTTAGAGTTTTATTTAGTATAACATTATCTGACGTTTTTATTTCATTAAATGAGTTACTTTATAACATTTTATTGAATGTATAATTTTACTTGGTAAGTATTACATTTCTGCCTCTGAGGACAGGATGCAGTACCAGCGCAGCGTCTTGGCATCTCCAGCCGGGTAAAACCATGTTATGAAAGTCAACAAAGTAAACTAGTTCATCAGCCTAGCTAGATAGACAAAATGTACTTGCCACTTATCTTACCTGTGAGGTGTAAGTTCAGTGGCAAGTAAATTTTGTAATGCTCTTTTGTGCTCAAAAGAAGCCCTACGTAAGAGCACCTATTTCTGCAATTTCCTCAAATTCCACATAAGTTCTTTACAACAAACATACATGCTGCTAAAAAGATAATGAGGAACGAATAGACTAGGTTTTAGTGAGTCATGTCACGCAATTTATTCATATACAAAAGATACTGCTTTAAAAGCGTATCATGGCTTTGTCGCCTCTAATTTGAGGTATGGTATTGTGCTATGGGGAAACTCTGTAAATATCAATCGAGTCTTCATTGCGCAAAAGCAGTGTGTAAGACCCATATGTAACGTAGCACCTTGGATATCCTGTAGACCTTTGTTCCGAAAACTTAAATTATTATCAGCCCCATGCCTATATGTATTTGAAATATGTGTATTCGTTAAATTGAATCGTAATTTATTTCAGTGTAAAAAGGATGTTTGTAACTTTAACACTAGGTATCCAGACAAACTCACTCTCCCTACATTAAGAACCGAATTGTGTAGTCGGAACAGTTATGCCATGGCTGTGAGATTTTTTAACAACCTTCCTCAGAGTGTGCGAGAATTACCTATCACAAAGTTTAAGATACGGCTATTTAATTATTTAAATGAAAAATGCTTCTATTCGATAGAGGAGTATTTAAAATTTAAAGACTGATGTGTAATGTTATTAATTTTTGTTATTATATTGATACCTATTATTTTATTATTTTGTTTTTGATAATTTTAAATGAATATAATTGTTAATATTTTTTTTTGTATTAGTAATAATGTATAATAAATAATAATGTAAATGTGTAAAAATAACACTAATATTGTGTCAAGTGTGTCACAAATTAGTTAATATTTTCAGTTAATATACCTAACTAGTTTGTAAGTACATCATTTGTATGCCATTTACAATATGGCAAATGTGTGAAACTTAAATAATGTAAACAACAACACCTCTATTCACCACATTTATACAAATAAAGATTTATGATTTATGATTTATAGATTTTGAACTCGTTCATATGCATCGTTTTTAGCAAACTCTGTGTCCAGTACAAATATAGGTATTACTTAGCGTAAACTATAACAACGCCTTAATCAAGCTGAGAGTCGTGTAATTATTTCCATATCAACTCGTAAACAGCAAAATGATGTGTATTTTGAGGCACTAATCGAGGTGAGATCTTCAGAGGAAACAGGCTAATTAAACTAAGTCGCTTGTAGAAAATCATTAATTGCTTATTTCATTGCAAAAGAAACTATGTTGACCTCAAGTTGACTCGTTCCACTTTTAGCACTTCTTTAGGTTTCGTCCAGTTTTTAGATCACTGGTGCACAGCCTTCAGCGTGAGATTAGTGTTCCGCCTCATCCTAGGAAATGAGTTCGCGAGCTATGCTTGCATTTCCTTATCAATTCAAACATGCGGTTAGCTCGGTTACAACATTGTTTACTCTATCTGATCTACAGTTGACATGTTAGTGTACACGTTTGCTTCTGTTTTTAACATGATGTTTACTGTTTGCCTAGGAGGCTTTCACTGCTTCACCGGACAATAGAGGTGGCGAGGCCTCCAGCCGTCTTACAAATAAGGAGTCATATCAGAGTTGTTCAAGCCGCCCGGTAGGATTCGCTTAACGATTGTTGTTAACAGACACAGGTTAACGTACCCTGCGATTCACAAAGACGCTTGGAAATTAAACTATTTTGACGGTCAGCTATCTACCAGCAACCAGACAACAGTTACATATTCTTATGTATTTCTAAATTAATTAGGTTTAATGAACTTTATTTCTCATAAGAACTTTACAGCTCGCTTGAATGAGATACATAGTTATGACATATTAAGCATGCATAAATCAAACTGGTTACTTACATCTAATTTAAAATTTCTTAAATATTTCATTTAAACGTGCACATGTAACGTCAACTACATTAAAATATGTCTATGTAATAAATAACAATAAATAATCAATTAACAAACCGCACGTCAGAATAAATATTAAAAATCAAAATTAATTAATTCTTAGCATTGATACTTGAAAATTGCAATATGAAATAAATAATTTAAAAATAATCTATCAATCAATTCATAACAATTTTAAATAAATTAAATTCACAACAAACATTCAGATAATTATGGAAATTACCGAACGAATTCATTTGTTCATTCTGATAAATAATTGTGCTCATCACACAAAGATTTGTCTTGGGTGGGGATCAAACCCACTGACTTAGCGGTTTGTATGTCTCGTTGCAAAGTAGTCGTAGGGAGTAGTGTTTTGGATACAATAAAGTTATTTTATTATGTAGGTACAATTTTATATTACTCTATTTCTTCTTAAAACCAGTACCAATTTTAAGCTAGCCAGCAAGTATTTTTTTGTTTTAATATGTGTTTATATTGATTTTTTAGAGCTATATGTAGTACTACAAAATAAGTCCATCCACAAAATCGAAACGGTCGCGCATAGTCGTAGTAGAAATATGTAAGGTGAAAAGTTATTGGCTCATCTTAAAATCCAGGAAGAATAACGAGGAATACGTTAGTATGGGAAAGGCATATGGCAGCTAGGAATGACTCTTAATTAAAAATGCTCTGCGTTGCAAATAATATTATAAAACTCAAATTTAATGAAAATTCCTACTTTCAATCTATAACTGATGTAGTTAAGTATTATATATCTGCAACTATAAGTATTGAAATTAAATATTTAAAAACCTTAAATAACCAATATGACAATAACTTCAAGAAATACATATTAAACTTAAGCATTATTATCTTAAATTAAATTGTATTCCACTTGATCAAATATAAGTCACGATCAAATAATCTACTTGTACCTAGAATTAAATATCTATAGTTAAATTGTAGTTATTTATAGTATAGTTTGGTAGACACTGCTTTGGATATTAAGTCCGCATCTGTACAGTCTTGTGTAAAGTAAGAAACTAATAAAATGAAAATAGTGATATTGAGCGTGCATGGACGAGCAACTCATAGAATAACAAATTGTAAAAGGAGAGTTGAGTGAACTCTGTTTCCAGCTACTGCTGCACAAAAAACAGTAATTCTCACAAAGACTGCGAAATAGGTACTCGGTTTCTTTTCAACGTCCGGCACGATCGAGTGCCTGGACACTTATCCCTCACATAAAAAAGACACTGAAGAACATGCTTCAAAATATAACGCATACCTATTTTTCTTTTATAATCGCATCGCACTTAGCTAGTTCACCGGACCCAACAAAGAGGCGCGATTCTCTAATCATTCTGCCTGACGGCGCGAACACGAAACACAATAAAGGGACTCAGACTGCCAATAGTCGTAATCAGACACCACAAAAATATAAAAAGTCACCTTCTAGTGTACCACTGAAAAACCCTATAATTCCCAAAATATCAAAGCGTAATAATAATAAACCTACAGAGAAGAATAAACTATGCATCTTAAGTAGTAACAAATACAATGGATCTTTGTCTTCCATAGAGGAAGTTTTCTCTGAATATTTCGCCTACTGTCACTACATAATACCTAACAGCACACTAAAACAATTATTATGTGGTATTAAAGAAAAATTAAAAGGGTACACCTTAAATGACTACTGCCTAATTCTAATAGGAGAAAATCACATTATTTCAAATGAAAACAACGGCATCAACTCAATAAACATACTGTACGAGTCCCTGCGAGAAGTAACTCACACCAACGTAGTAGTTTGTCTTCCTACGTATAAGATAGGATCACCTATATACAACTATAAAGTTGAGATGTTTAACAACCTCCTCTATGTAGACAACCGAAACCGAAAATACGCATATATCTTCGATAGCAATTATGATCTAACATTTGAGATGTTTTCTTACACCACGGGCAGAATCAACAAACATGGAATCAGAAATATATACGGCAAAATTATGAGTAACATCCAGATCGATTTAGACTTGTATAGTCTGACAAGAACACAGACGAATAATAACTGCAGACAAGAATGTGACAAGATTTTAGTTAATTCCACTGGAGATGAACACAGTAAAAGCCTGAAAGAAAACCCCAATTTTTTTCGTTTATAATAGTATACATATCCTACACCAAAATATTGCTGGACTCTTGAGTAAAAGTGATACCCTCACTGTTCATTTAGACGAACTAGACAACAATAATAGAAGGATTGATGCTATATGCATCACCGAACATTTTATGACACCTCACCAGGAAGGGCTTCTAAATATACCAAACTTCAGCTTAGCAACAAGTTTTTCCAGAGATAACAGAAGGGGTGGCGCCTGCATTCTATCTAGGGTCGGTCACAAGTATAAAGTGTTAAACTTAGAGAAACATTCTTTAATCAATGTAATTGAATGTTGCGCGATAGAACTTACAGAACACAACATTATTATTGTATGTATATATAGAGTGCCCCAATCTAATTTGGATAAATTTTTCGTAAATTTAAACAATATTCTGCATTTGTTGTGTTTAAAATTCAACAACAAAAAAGTTATCTTATGTGGGGACTTTAATATTAATTTATTGAAAAGAAATAAACAAACGATAGACTTCGAATATACATTGTTAAGTTATAATTTAAAATTACAATTTTCTCAACCTACGAGATTAAGTAGTGGAACCTGCTTGGACAATATAGCACATAATGTAAAAGGCTGTAAAGGAGAAATTATAGAATTGGGTCTGTCAGATCACACCGCTCAACTTTTAAAATGTCCTGTAAAAAAGACATGTATTTTAAAACGCTGGAAAATAAACAGACGGAATTATTGTAAAGATAATGTACAAAAATTTATAAATTGTTTAAAAAGTCTCAAGTTTTCAGCCATATATACCACTAGTGATGTCAATGAGGCCTACGACTACTTTCTTGACTTATTCCGATGTTTTTACGATCTCTGCTTTCCCTTCGAAACATTAACAAAATCGATTACAAAAAAAGCAAAATGGATTACTAACGGTATAAGAAAATGCAGCAAAAAGAAAAGGCATTTGCTATGGCAATATAGAATAAATCGTACTCAAAACAATAAAGAATATTTTAAGACATATACGGCAAGGTTTAAAAGAGTTATAACATTAACACAAAAATCGCAAAATAACTACTTCATCGAGACATCCAAAAATAAATCCAAAGCAGCATGGACCATTATTAATAATTCTAAGACTTGCTTCCCTAAAGAACCTATAACACAAATTCAAACGGAAACACAAAAAATCACAAACCCACAAAAAATTGCTCAGGCCTTTAACAAGTTTTATAGTAATCAAGTTACCAAACCAAAAAATACTATACCACAAATTAACGTAAGCCCAAATTCTCGGTCTATATTCATGGAGCCGACCATTCCTCAAGACATAAACAACCATATCAACTCACTAAGAAACACAAATAGTGTTGGTTTTGACGGAATATGTACTAAAGTTATCAAAGAAGTATCTCAATACATAGCTCCACATCTCAGTCATATTATTAATATGAGCATTTCTAGCGGGATCTTCCCTGAAAAATTAAAAACATCAATAATTGTACCATTGCACAAAAAAAGTGATAGACAAATTATATCTAACTATAGACCTATTGCGTTAATACCCATCTTCTCAAAAATATTCGAAAAAGTTATCTACAAGTCTTTATACAACTATCTTGAAAAATCAAACCTACTAGCCAAAGAACAAAAAGGATTTCGTAAGCAGAAGACAATCAACATGGCCATATATGACTTGCTTTTGCCTATAATGTCAAATGTGGATAATAGAAATCCTGTATGCGCTATCTATATGGACCTAACTAAGGCGTTTGATTATGTAGATTACCCTATACTGATACGCAAACTTGAGAAATACGGTATCAGGGGAAATTCACTTGATCTCATTCAATCTTACTTAACGGGCAGAAAGCAATTTGTAGAAATCACACAAATATGCTCAAATACCAGTTCCGAGAAAAAATACCGTTCCGACAGCGAACCAATTAAATACGGCGTTCCTCAGGGAAGTGTGCTAGGACCCCTTCTTTTTCTGCTCTATATAAATGACCTCCCAGAACAAATAAATCACCCCATGGTACTTTTCGCTGACGATAGCACTGTAGTTATTAAGTGTGATGATCCCGATACATATGAAAATGAAATAAATATGACATTAAATAGAATTATATCATGGTTTGACAGTAATAATCTAGTTATAAACTTAGAAAAGACAAAAATTATGCATTTTTACCAAAGAATTCCAAATAAAATTCTTGATATTAACTATTTAGGGACAAAAATAGAAACAACTACCGCTACTAAGTTTCTTGGAATTAATATAGATAACAATTTGACTTGGAGATCCCAGACAGACGAAATATGTAAAAAGCTTAATAAATTTGCCTATGTTCTCTACAAATTATCAAAAATAGTGAGCATAGAATCCGTAATGACGGCCTATCATGGCTATGTTTCATCAACACTCAGATATGGCGTAATGTACTGGGGGAATTCTGTAGATAGAGAACTAGTATTTAGAGCCCAAAAGCGATGTCTCAGAGCTATGTTTGGTCTAAAAAGCACAGACAGCTGTCACCCGTTCTTTATTCGTCACAAAATTCTCACCCTGCCATCGTTGTACATATACGAAACTAATGTTTTTGTAAAAACTAACATTTCGTCATATAAAATAGCTCCCAAAAGTCATTACAGACGATTGCGGGATAAGAATAAGTCAGAACTCGAAGTCACCTATGGCAAAACTAAGCTGATGAATAATAGTACCTTCTGTATGGCCAAAATAATATTCAATAAAATTCCTGAAAAAATTAAAACGTTACATCTAGACAATTTCAAAAAAGAATTATTGAACATTTTGATAAATAAATGTTATTATTCATTGAAGGATTATTTAGACGACAATTCTATAATTACTGCCTCAAAAAATAAAACTGACCTACGTTGACAATTATGAATTTATTCGACATTAAAATTTAGAATGACATGTAATACGTATTTTGACATTTTTATATTTAAATTAATTATTGTAACCAATGTATTTGTAATATTATTAGTTAAATTATTCAGTATGTTAATTAAATACAATATTTGTACGCCTCTGGGCAAAACATAGAGGATCTGCCTGTTTGTAACATCTCACAACTTGTTGTAATTTGACCTATGTTAACAAATAAAGATTCTGATTCTGATTCTGATTCTGATAAAATATAATAACACAAGGGAAAATATTTAAATTCGTAAAAGCGATCCAGAATAACCACTATCTTTAAATGATTAAAAATCTATTTTTATCGTAATAACGCTCCGAAAAATCAATTTTTTTTATACAACTTGTAACTTAATTAAGTCACATCCTGAAAATTGTTTATTCAGAATCGTTTACTCAATCAATTTATAACATTTATAATATAGGTAATTTTTTATTCAATAATAATTAAAACTACGGAAATTATTGACATATTAACCCTGTACAGTCAAAACGAATTGAAATAGACCGTAAATCAAAGTAATAAGACTTTTAAAATGGCAGTTTATTTGTATTCATACAAATTCCATTATTCAATACAAAATAAACAAAAATAAACTTTATTCCAAGTAAACAATTTAGTAAATAACAATGCATATACATGTTAAATAAAAAATTCAGTGTATGTATTATGATTACAACATAATATTCTAATTGGGGTGTCTGAGGGTGTGCGTTAATTACGTTACATGTTGTATAATTGAGATAAGTCCCTTTATCATTAAGCATTATCTTTCAACTAGCTAAATACCATGTCACTTTTAGCTAAATTAACTATTATGGAGTTAGAGGATCAGCTAAAGAACTGTTCTCCTCTTATCTGAGAAACAGAAAAATGTTTGTGGAAATTAACTCTGTTAGTGAAGAAAATATGAATGATAACAGAATTCTATTAAATAAGGAGTATAGGTCAAAGTTAGCAGCAATTAATGTAGGTGTACCTCAAGGGTCAATACTTGGACCTATATTTTTTATCGTATTTATTAATGATATAATTGACTATAATAATATGAATGACATAATCACAGATTCTATAAATTTGACTATATTTGCAGATGACACCAATGCAATAGTATCTGCTGATGATACCACTAACCTAAATCGTGTCGTAAATGAGACGATGGAAGCCTTTCATTCATGGTTTAACAGTAACAACCTAAATGTTAATACGAAGAAAACGAATGTTATGCTCTTTAAAACAACATCAAAAACTACTGATACATTGAATATAATTATAAACGGTGCTAAAGTGGATACAGTAGATATGGCTAAATTTCTAGGCGTGCACATTGATCATCTACTTAATTGGAAACATGAGTTGTCGAAAATAGAAGCTACTATTAGCTCTGCTTGCTATGTTCTAAGGAGCCTTAGAGATGTTGTGCTTCTAGAACAGCTCAAAGCTGTCTATTTTTCATTAGTAGAGTCAAAGCTAAGGTACAGCATTCTTATGTGGGGCGGAAGCTATGATTATAATGTCCAAAAGGCATTTGTAGCTCAAAAAAGGGCCATTAGAACTATGGTCAGAATAGACCAACAAGAGTCTTGCCAACCATATTTTAGGTCCCTTAAGATAATGACTGTACCGAGTTTATATGTTTTGATTTTATTGACTAATCTAGCTAAATATATTCACGAATACGAGACGTTAGAGGACAGAATAATGCGAGAAAAGACAAGGCGGAAGGACTTACCTTCCAAATTAACGCCTTCTTTAAATATAGTGAAGCATAGCTCGTACTATCAATCGGTGAAGGTTTTCAATAAGCTTCCTTCGGAATTAAAAATTGCACTATATTTGAAACAATTCAAAAGTAAATTGAAAGCGTATCTCCTCGAAAGATGTCTATACTCTTTAGATAGTCTGTAGTATTTTATTTCACATGATATTATTATTATTGACATTTTGGTTGACATTTTATTTTCAATTATGACATGTTCTAGATTGACGTATGTATTATTTTGATTATTTTATATTTATGTTTTTGGTTATTAGATTAGATTGACGTATGCATTAATTTGATTATTTTATATTTATGTTATTGGTTATTAATGCTTATTAGAGAATTAAGATAATATTGATAATTGTTATTATATTTTAATCATTTATGTTACATTCAAACACAATTGATATTGTTTATGAATAAATGACTATGACTATGACTATGACTATGTCTTTTATATGATAAACAGACCGCACGGGCGGACTAGGGCTAAAACCTAGTTACTTTAATATAGTATAAGACTTTACTGTTGCATGGTGAGTTTGACAAGTACCTACATGTTAATTTCCAAGTGCTGAATAAATTTTATTGAAGTATAACTTCTTTCTTTACGCACGTTTGACTTGGGTAGTATAGTATGCTGGCGACTGCATGACGAGAGAGCGGGCGAGGCGAAGGGAGGTTGAGAGAGTTCCGTTTCGAATGTTAAAGAGTTTCGAGAAAATAAAGAGAACGTAAATAAATAAATAAATAAATAATAAAATAAAAAAGGTTTTTATTCACGTAGACTTTAAAAAAGCGCTTGTAAATAGTCAGAACATGTTTGTAGTAATATAGTTGTATACATTAGATATTATTTCTAGTAACATAGATATTTAGGTACATCTTGTATGAAAACATTTATAAAATTTATTTTATTACAGAAATGATATTTAGCTAGCTCGTATCAAGTTATTGTCAAGAGATTATGTTTAATTATCTAGTTTAAGTCTAATATTTTTACTACATATTGTCAATGGTTCATTGTCAATGGTTCTGTCTATATTGTGTTAATAACGACGGTCGCGCTTTAATGCTACCACCGGATCCAATGCGCCCCAACTGAGAAGACCCAGCGAAACAAACTCAGTGGGTTCATCTACTACCGGTTTCAACACGACCCAGTTGAGACGGTCCGGCGAAACATACTCAAGCGGGCATGAACACGGGATTTGGTCCAATTAGAGTAATTATTTAGTAGGCAAACACAATATATGCTCGATCGGTTGTCTGAATGCTTATTATTTTAGATTATATTTAGGTATACAAAAGAAAAACTTCGAAACAATAACATTATTCATTTTGAGACAGAGTCAATAATTTTAAACTAAGTATATGATAGCAATCATATGATGATAGTTCACGTAACACAGCAGATCAGTCATGTCTATATGGCTACAAGATCTCCAGCGAGCAATGTGCAGGTAGGAAGTGAGAGCCAGACGTCTTTGCCATCGATGTACTCTATAATGGTGTAATAACCCCTAGCCATAAGTATACGTTTAATATGTGTTTTAAAACTTGTGTCAGGTAGATCAGTAATTTGAGTAGGAAGCTTGTTATAAAACCTAATACAATTTCCTAAAAATGATTTATTAGTTTTGCTTACTCTAAAGCCTGGCATGGCTAGTTTGTTTTTATTCCTAGTATTTATATTATGCAGTTCACTTTTCTTTTTATAATTATGAATATTTTTTCTAACAAACATTATATTCTGATATATATATTACGATGGCACAGTAAGTATATTTATTTCTTTAAACAAATTTCGCAAAGAATCGCGACTGCCTAAACCATAAATGGCTCTGACTGCTCTTTTCTGCAATACAAAAATAGTACCTATGTCAGCCGCCGAACCCTACAGCAGAATGCCATACGACATAATGCTATGAAAGTACGCGAAATACACTAATCTAGCAGTTTGTTCATCTGACAATTGCCTTATTTTCCTCCTTACGTTCCTTTCTTCCTTACGTTTCTACTTATAATCAACAATCAATATATGATCTCACATCTGCATTGAACGAATGATTTAGTAATTTGAAATATAATATAGGTATTATGAATTTACCTTAAAAATGTACAGACTCCAGCACATCTAGCCACCCCAATTAGCAAAATAGCTTTCATCGATTTTCAACTTTATCATATAAGCATAAGGTTCACTTTCAATTGCGAAAATTTGACAGATTGGGGTGGCGTGATGTGCTGGAGTCTGCACCGAAAACGACTTGTAAAGTATCACACACAAGCCCGAGAGTCTTAAGTGATACTATAATAGTGATTTTATACTTTGTTATATAGTACTTGTCTTAGTAAATAATAATAAAAAAAATTGAACGCCGATCACGATCACGATGACCAGTCAACTGGGCGGTAACTCCCTGGGCATCTACCGGCTAAGTCGCCGAACATCGATTTCTTAAATGGCGTTCAAATAAATAAAGGTTAAAAATGACTTAATCAGTCGTTAAATCGGCTTCCATGAGCACATGTGACGTCATAAATGGTCCGGAATCGATTGTCATCTTAGAAGCCGATTTAACGATTGATTAGGTCATTTTTAACCTTTATTTATTTGAATGTCATTCACAAAATCGATCATCAAATCAAAATAGGATCCATGATCTCACTTCACTAAAATAAGTTGGAAACTTATTTAATTAAAATACTCCATTTCATTTCGATGTTGTAATTTGTAATTCGAAAGAATGAATGAAGATTTTTTTGGATGCTGTTTTAACATGATACGTTTTTGTACATTTAACGGTAAGCCAATTCCAGGTCGGTAAATATTTTGGAACACGCTCCCATCTGAACTCAGATATTTATATAGAAACATACTTATATTTAACATAAATACATAAGTGTGTTAATCAGTCGCATGTTTGACATAGTACAGACATACCCATAGACTTTCAGGCCGAATTTTACGATCTCCATAGGATGAGATGGGTTGGTGGCTGACGGCAAAGAAAATCTTCTTTGCCGTCAGCCACACAGTAAATCTATAATAAATGTTCTGGGACATTATTTACACACGATCATCATCACCATCTGGTCCAGAACTAAGCAGAGATTGTACTATGGAAACCAGATAACTCATATATGACATATACTACTTTTCTTTTGTAAATACATACTTATATAGATAATTGCACCCAGACTCAGGACAAACAAACATGTTCATGTACACTAATATCTGTCCTAGGTGGGAATCGAACCCACGACCTACGGCGTGAAAAGCAAACATTTGCCAACCATGTTAACAAGCCCGTCAAATCTATCGGTATCATTTTACAATATACTACTAAAATGTCGGTCGTCCTAAAACATAACTTCTGAATAGCATTCAACACAAGCGAGCCCATGAAAAACAAGTGGGTGCGTTTAATTTTAGTCACCACTATCAATTGTCAATTATCTGTGATTCCTAGGATGGGATGGTGCTCACAAAAAGTATAACCGCGGAAGCAGCGAGGCCGCCATGTTTCCGCGTTTCCCGCCAAATCAGCGTGAAATGTCGCAGGTACCGTGACGGCAACATGGCCGCCGCTCTGGGTGCTTTCAATTATTGTTGCTCGCTGTTGTTAGCTACGTTTTTTGGGAGGAAGATTACGTGTAAGAGCCAATTTTTTCACTCATAGCTAAGATGCTCTCACCGGTCCGTAAGTGATTGGCGAGGTCAAGCAACTAGGCTCGCGGTCAGTCCATAGATGGGTGACCGCCAAAGTGGTTCAATTCCTGAGCGTCTCCGTGCTTCGGAGGGCACGTTAAGTTGTCGGTCCCGGTTGTAGTCATTAGACAACAGTCGTTAAGCCATGTCAGAGGCCTACTGGGCGCCGGGCGGTTTGAACAACTCTGACACTAGGGTAACCACTGCCCATATGATAAGTAAGTAAGAGCCAATTTCACCGTTTGCTTCACGACGCCAAATGTCGGCCCGTCTCTATGGAGACTAGCCATCTGGGCAGGACATAATTATTATAGTAATAATATCTCGGGACAATGTCACACAGATCATCCTAGCCCCAAACTAAGCAAAGCTTGTACTATGGGTACCAGGCGACGATATACATACTTATATAGACAGATAAATACTTATATACATAGAAAACATCCATGACTCAGAAACAAATATTCGTGCTCATCACACAAATATTTGCACTTACCGGGATTTAAACCCAGAACCTCCAGCTTCGTAGGCAGGAGCACTACCAACTAGGCTACGGTGACCGACTATAGTGTACAAGTCTGTGCGCAAACAATGGGGCACTTTCTATTACATCACTCTTATGATCCGATGGTACGACTAGCGACACGACCGGAAAGAGGTCGGGTACAAGATCGATGGCTTTATGTAAATAGCACCAACTCCCAGACTTCGGGCTGATACAGAGATCGTTCTTTACATAAAACTCGGACGGGGTTTGAGCCCAGGACTCCATTGTTTGCGGTTGAACACGCTACTGCTAGTCAATATTAATATTCTAATTGTACTGTGAGGCTAAAAGCGGCGAGTCTCACCACCCCGTCTTAGTCCGTCGGGGGCGACAAGAGAATCTTCATACTGCGATCCAACCCATATGCCAAGCGGTGCCATTCTTGGGAGAGGCTCTTATGCTGATAAGGATCTCATTTGGATGATTATATGATATTCTGATTGATCAGGTTGATTTTAAAAGTTTACATCATACCCATTCCACTAGCTGCACTTCGGTCGCGTTTACCAAAACAAGTTTATCTTTATGTTAGCCGTAAATTTCGTCACGGTCGAGTAATAATATACCAAACCCGTTGTAGTATACACCAACAGTAAACGTAAGTATAAAAATACGGTGCCTTCTATTAAAAGCATTTAAACAAACTAAATGTCGATAATCGGCTTCCAAAAATTAAAGTACTTAAGTAGATTTTTTAGAAATGTTAATTGGATTCTAAATTCAGGTAGGTAAACGTTTGTGCATAACAGTATCCTGAGCGCTTCCGCCCAGCGATTCAACTGCCAGACATGTATCACTGTGACATGGTACACGTACGGAATAGTGTCGAAATATTGTTTTGTTGTATTGTATTGTAATGTGATTGTTCTGTATGTTAGTTTTAAGTATTGTATTGTATAAGTGTATTTTTATAATTGGTTGTTGTTGGCCTTTAATTTAATAAATCTATACAAAGAAATAAAATTGGAGTGTCTGTTTGTAACATTGAAATAGCCGGTTTTTACTACATAAATATGAATATATATACGGTCCATACACCAAAATATCATTTTTTACAATTTTTGTCTGTCTGTCTGTCTGTTTGTTCCGGCTAATCTCTGAAATGGCTGGACCGATTTTGACGGGACCTTTATTGGCAGGTAGATGATGTAATAAGAAGTAACTTAAGCTACTTTTATTTTAGAAAAAGTCTTTTATTTTACTAAGAAACGAATTAACTAATTAACACGCGGGTGAAGTCGCGGGCACGGCCAGTAACAAATAAAATAAATAGTTTAGCGTTAATTGATCGCGATTAATTTAATAGTGAATCAACTCTAAGTCAAAAAGGAAATTACAATTTCTTGATCCTACCAAATACTTTAATATTAGGTCTTTACCTATGAAATTGCCGTTCTGCAGTACTGGCCATTTCAAATCAAAATAATTTTTGTTTGGCTAAGAATTCTAATTTCAAATTAATTTTATTTTAAAAACATGGATTCTTTTTTCCAAAAGTAGTCATTTCTTTATTGATTAGTGTTACATTTTCATCGCATTTCAATCTTTTTCGTCATCATGGATACGTTAAAAATTCGAGTAATTATGGAATATGAGTACCGTCGTGGCAGCAACGCGGCACAAGCGGCACGCAACATCAACGACGTTTACGGAGCTAACACTACAAACCAACGCACCACCTGTTATTGGTTTGCTCGCTTCCGTTCTGGAAATTTCGACCTGAAAAATGAACCTCGCGGTCGTCCGAAGACTTTGGTCGACAATGACGAATTAAAGGCGGTTGTGGAAGCTGATGATACACAATCTACGGCTGAATTAGCAGCAGCTTTCGACGTTAGCGTCAAAACAATATTGGTCCATTTGCGTCAAATTGGCAAGGTAAAAAAGCTTGACAAATGGGTGCCCCACGAACTCAATGATCGCCAGCGCGAAGTACGCGTCGAGACGTGCCTTGCACTGCTCAACAGACACACAAATGAAGGAATTTTGAACCGCATTGTTACCTGCGATGAAAAATGGATTCTGTTTGATAACCGCAAGCGCTCAGCAAGTTGGTTGGATCCTGGTTCAGCACCTAAACAATGCCCTAAACGAAAACTTACCCCTAGAAAAGTGATGGTCACTGTTTGGTGGTCTAGCGCCGGTGTGATTCATCACAGCTTCTTACCAAACGGGGTGAGCATTACTGCAGATGTGTACTGTGAAGAACTGAGCACAATGATGGAGAAGCTGGCGCATCTCCAACCAGCATTGGTCAATCGCTCGTCTCCGCTGCTCCTGCACGACAACGCGCGACCTCATACTGCACAGCAGACGGTCTCCAAGTTGCAAGAACTGGGGTTGGAAGCTCTCCGTCATCCGCCCTACTCACCAGACCTTGCGCCTACAGACTACTACTTTTTCCAGAATTTGGATAACTTCTTGGCGGGAAAAAAATTCAATACCCGAGAGGCAGTACAAAATGCCTTTGAAGAATTTGTTGCCTCCCGTCCAGCTGATTTCTTTAAGAAGGGCATCAATAAACTGCCACTGCGATGGCAAAGATGCATTGATTGCATGGGTGATTACTTCGATTAATACAAATAAAAAAATTCATGAAAAAAATTCGTTTAAATTTTTTCATACAAAACGGCAATTTCATAGGTAAAGACCTATTATCAGTGTACGGTGTTGATTAATATCTGCGTGGTGACGGCATAGAATATCATCACCCCATCTCATCCCGTGGAGGGCGTAGAAATCGCCCGAGGGAATAACTACCAGAGAACGGGCAGCGGAGATTTTGCTGTGAACTATAACAACAAACTGTGATCGCGAACCCGTCTGCCAAGCGTGGCGATTATGGCAGATCCCTCCATCCTTTGGGGAGGCTTTTGTCCAGCTGTGGGCATACTTTGGCTGGCATGATGACAGTGTTCAAGGGTTAACAATAGCCTTACTGTGAAAAATCGTCTAGAAAAAGAACTAGGTTAATTAATAAGTTTAAGCAAATGAACCATTAGAAAGAGAGCTACGTTTCGTATAATAATGTAGGGGCAAGAAAGAGACGCGAGCACACAATATATTCTTTTTCTTTCTTTCTCTTTCTCTCATAACCATACGTTTCATATATCTTAGTTTTGCTTCAATCCAAAGCACATTGTTTTTTTAAATAGTTGCTACTTGCTTCCAGCTTCCTACAGAAGAACGATGCGACTTTTTACAATAATGTCTCCAACATTCATACTAAATTATATAATAGTGGTCTTAATTTAATTGTAAATAATGCGAGAGTATACTTGAGGCGCTCATAGCCAGATGGTCCGTAAGTGATTGGCGAGGTTAAGCAATTAGGCTCACGGTCAGTCCATAGATGGGTGTTCACCGAAGTGGTTTAAATTCTGAGCATCTCCGTGCTTCGGGTACGTTAAGCTGTCGATCCCAGATTTACCCATTAGGCAACAGTCGTTAAGCCATGTCGGAGGCCTACTGGGCGGCTTGAAAACCTCTGACACTAGGGTAACCACTACCCATACGATAAGTAAGTATAGTGTACTTAAGTTTTACGATAAAATAATATCTAACTGTTACTACGGCAGCATTATACTCGTGTAATATATTTAATACACGCCTCATCTCACTTGAGCACAGCGGGGCGCCGTGCGTCAGCGCCTGGTTAGTATTGCGCGCAATGTGTTGCTTGTTCGAGAGAAGTATGCATATATTGCCCGGCGTTATGAAAGAAAGAAATAACATTTATTTCTTCGCCAACACGACACATTATAGACATACATGTTATGGGATCATCATTAGAAATCTAGGCATCTTACAGACAAACATAATTAAATATCAAATAAAATTTTACAATAAAGTAATGTAACTAAGTTTCTGAGGATCCAATGCTGTTATTGCCCCCGATTACATTTCTTCCATCGTAGTTCATATATATATACATATATTTTATATCAAACGAGCAAGTGGTTCACCTGATGGTAAGTGATCACCGCCGCCCATGGACACTCGCGACACCAGAAGAGCGAGTGCGTTGCCGGCCTTTTAGAGTCAGCAAACAAGATTTGCTGACCCTTCCCCCCATCCCAAAGAGCTCTGGCGACCCTACTCACACTCAGAAACACAACATTAAAATTATTAATGTTATTATTAATGAATGTCTTCTGTAAGGTGGAGGTACTTCCCCAATCGGGCTGCTCTTTGAGCGAATGAACGCTATGCCCTACCTCTCTTAATATAATGGAAACGACAGGGTATTTCTAGTTGTAAAATTTCAGTTTTGACGCGAAATACTGAGTCAAAATAAGCGACACGTTAGGACCTGTCGACTAATTATAAGATAAGATAAGATAAATACACTTTATTGTACACCATTATACATAAAAGTTACAGGATCTCAAATAATTATAAAAAAGTACAATGGGCGGTCTTATTGCTTAAAGCGATCTCTTCCAGACAACCTTAAGTTGGACTATATTGTATGGAATTAGGAGTAGGGGTAGTGTAAGGTGTAAAACTATAGAATATGATTAAGTATCTACTTAAGACTAATAGTAATTATGTGCCTGGTGCGGGTATAAGGCGATTGGCACACTGCCCCGCATGACGCAGCGTAGTGCGGGAGTGCGTTGTAAGTATCCTCGGTTGTATAGTAAACACGCACAGTCCAACACACTGAACATGCATCTGCATGAACGCGCGTGGATGCATTTTATGCGTGTTAGACTGTGCGTGTTTTCTTTTGTTTAGTTTGTGTGCGTGTTTAGTTTTTTGGCGTGCCCCTGTTCTTTTCAAACGAGAATATATGAGAGAGAGAGATGAAGTAACATTTAAATTAGTTTAACGGTGTAAGATAGATTCGCAAGCATCATGAGGTGAGTATTTGGCAATTAATTGAATAATCGAGTTGCATTCATTTGTAATCTCTCAATCTCATGAAGATCTTGCGCTTGATTGATTTACGTGAGTAACATAATTAATTCCCTTGGTAAATATCACAAATCAAGTCGCCTTCAAACGTAAGTGAATGGAGGGGGGACGGGAGGAGGGGGAGGGGACTACACTCCTTACCATCCCCACCCCGCGGAACCCCATGGTTATGGAGATATCCATCTCGGCGGCCGCTACCGCGGCACGCTCGCTCGCCTTTGCGCGCCAAATGGTCACAGTTTTAACCTAACCTAGCCCTAATTATTTCATAAAAGTACATTTTTGCAAAAATATCCTGATACGCGCTCTCGACTTCATATTCTTTTTTGAAATGTATCAAAATTGCGTTCTGTCTTATGCATTTGTATGTAGTCTTATGATTTAAAACAAATGATAAAAAAAATTGGCGCGTCTCCGGCAAATAAAATGCGTTCTATCACTTAGTACGAACTCCCTTAACCCCCCCCCCCCCCCCCGCCATATACACACCTAACTCAAATTCAGGCTACTCGATATGAGATCCAACCTATTCCCTTTTTGTATTTAACACTTATTATTTACTAAACGTCTAAGCAAGTGTTTTTTATATGGAAATTTTGTAAAGTTTGTGACGCGACGACGAGTTTGATTTGTAACTACGAATTATAGACAAAGATTAATGAAATTTAGTATAATAATTAAATTCTCTTACAATATGGCGCCATCTCGTGGCGACGAATTGAAAGACTTTATGATCACCGACACGACAGACGATACCGATTTAAAAAGAAACATTGCCATCGCACACATTAACCCCTTATTTTTTGTACCCTAAAAGTAATACATCACATTTTCATATACGTTTCTCGTTTGTTGCAGAAAGTGGATCCAACTCTACTTCTTGGGGGGGAAAATAATTTGTTTCGTTACGTCGCAGTTTCTAATCATAAATTTATCTTGATGAAAATATTATAATTTAATGGTGACAAACTTTAGATGTGCTAAACACGCTATCAAAAATAGTTTCAGTCTGATTTCCAAATCCATACAATTAATATTAGGTCTTTACCTATGAAATTGCCGTTCTGCAGTACTGGCCATTTCAAATCAAAATAATTTTTGTTTGGCTAAGAATTCTAATTTCAAATTAATTTTATTTTAAAAACATGGATTCTTTTTTCCAAAAGTAGTCATTTCTTTATTGATTAGTGTTACATTTTCATCGCATTTCAATCTTTTTCGTCATCATGGATACGTTAAAAATTCGAGTAATTATGGAATATGAGTACCGTCGTGGCAGCAACGCGGCACAAGCGGCACGCAACATCAACGACGTTTACGGAGCTAACACTACAAACCAACGCACCACCTGTTATTTGTTTGCTCGCTTCCGTTCTGGAAATTTCGACCTGAAAAATGAACCTCGCGGTCGTCCGAAGACTTTGGTCGACAATGACGAATTAAAGGCGGTTGTGGAAGCTGATGATACACAATCTACGGCTGAATTAGCAGCAGCTTTCGACGTTAGCGTCAAAACAATATTGGTCCATTTGCGTCAAATTGGCAAGGTAAAAAAGCTTGACAAAGTACGCGTCGAGACGTGCCTTGCACTGCTCAACAGACACACAAATGAAGGAATTTTGAACCGCATTGTTACCTGCGATGAAAAATGGATTCTGTTTGATAACCGCAAGCGCTCAGCAAGTTGGTTGGATCCTGGTTCAGCACCTAAACAATGCCCTAAACGAAAACTTACCCCTAGAAAAGTGATGGTCACTGTTTGGTGGTCTAGCGCCGGTGTGATTCATCACAGCTTCTTACCAAACGGGGTGAGCATTACTGCAGATGTGTACTGTGAAGAACTGAGCACAATGATGGAGAAGCTGGCGCATCTCCAACCAGCATTGGTCAATCGCTCGTCTCCGCTGCTCCTGCACGACAACGCGCGACCTCATACTGCACAGCAGACGGTCTCCAAGTTGCAAGAACTGGGGTTGGAAGCTCTCCGTCATCCGCCCTACTCACCAGACCTTGCGCCTACAGACTACTACTTTTTCCAGAATTTGGATAACTTCTTGGCGGGAAAAAAATTCAATACCCGAGAGGCAGTACAAAATGCCTTTGAAGAATTTGTTGCCTCCCGTCCAGCTGATTTCTTTAAGAAGGGCATCAATAAACTGCCACTGCGATGGCAAAGATGCATTGATTGCATGGGTGATTACTTCGATTAATACAAATAAAAAAATTCATGAAAAAAATTCGTTTAAATTTTTTCATACAAAACGGCAATTTCATAGGTAAAGACCTATTATTTTTCTGCTAAAAAGATTTCCGTAGGAGAAATCTGATCTGATCAGAATCTACAGTAAGACTCCTGTACCTCAAAGAGCACGTAGGGTAAGCCAGACCTGACTCTCTAGTCGTTGCTACATCTCCTCGCATATTGACGATGAGACAATAGAGAATTCGGTGATATTTTATAACTATTGGATGAATCCACGTAAAACTAGTAAAGAACTAAAGACGCAGCACGTTATCATTCATCACAAAAAAATTTGAGTCGTGTCGGTATATATGAACAGGGTTTATACGACAGTTTCTGATATAATGAATCTAGATGGCACAAATAACAATATAAGATTTTCATAAGAGCGTTGATTGCTAAGATTGAGATTGTTGCCAATTCAAGAATCATAAACTAGGAAATAGTAATGTTGTCCCTCCTACTTCACAATTGTCTCAATTCTTCAATTAGTTTAGGTAATATATACAAATGTGCACTGACCAGCAGTGAGTGAATCCTACACGTATCCTTTGTACGGATGCAGGTAGGTACTTAATGTTAGTAAAAAAAGATGGTCAATGATAACATAATATTATAGAACGGGAGTAGATTTTTCGAGTAAAGATGCTGCGTCAATTTTATAAGTATTTAATATTATCTTCTACAGAAATGTTGCCTCTAGAACAATACATCTCCGGTGTAATCGAACCATTTTAAATCAACAAGAAGAAGAATCATAATCAGTGAATGGAATGGCCAGTCTGATATGACAAACCCGTTACGCATTTGAGCATTTCTCAAAAAAATTGTACTTTCTATCTTATTCGCTGTCCCATATTTTCAATTTTGTTTTTCTATACATAAAATAGATCATTACTAGTTTCTATTAAATTATATAATTAGTAAGTTAATTGCTCTAAGTAAAAACAATGAAAAATTTATAAATACAATAAGAATTTATAAAATATAAAAATACTTTAAAAATCGGTTTAATCTAGTTGTATGAAAAGTGAAGTGTCCCAATTTCATACCGTCCCAAACGATCGATTGTACTGAGTAAACTTCCGGATATTCTAGAATCACTTAAATGTATTCATTACGAAATAAAAGACCCCAATTAATTTATGAATAAATCTTTAGTCCTATAGAACAAATATATTTAATAAATAATTATTTTATTGTATCGTATAAAAAGTTCCTTTTTAGTTTTCTTCTTTTGTGACCGTAATTTTGGAAAATATCACCGCCAATTTGGTATAAATATATTTTAGACTAGTGGCAGCATTAGCAAGATCGGCATTCATCTTGTTTAAGTTTAGATATTTCTTTTGCGTGCCGTGCGGGAACATTGAATGTTGTCCGCCTGGTTGCTGGTCCGAAAAAAATCCTAACTTTGTTACCCAACAATCAGAGCTAACCTCCAATTTTATATTTTATTTCTCCTCGAGTACCATTAAAGCTCCTAATCTTGATTTTGAAAGTCAAATCATAAACGAGTACTAGCTAGAGTTGTGCGCGTAAACAATTTTAATAATTTTTGTAACCTTAATTCGTTACCTCTTTTTTTGTTACTCTTGAGTGGTAACGTATAAATGGAAAAGTGAATAACAAAATAGGAAATTGTTAGGCAGAGTATTGACTGTCTGATTTTGAGTATAATTATGGCGATGTAGTTTTATCAGTTTTAATAAAATTAAATATTATATTTAATACATTTATAGTAATGTGCGAAAATGAATGGGAGCTTGGTGCATTTATTTTCTGTCGTTTTGTTTTAAGCTTTTTTTTAAGAATAACATTAGTCATGAATTATAACCATACTATTTCCTTCACACGGCCACTTAGATAGCTTTTTAGCTGTAAGTCCCTGGAAGTTAAGACTATTTTTTTCTCATAGGATATCAGCTAAATAACCAAAATTGGACATTCTATTTTACACAGTGGTGGGCCATATATGCTTCATTTTCACATAATTATTTTCGCTGCTGCTTGAAATTATATTTACAATTATGATAATATTTAACTTGTACCAATGTGCCTGCTTATCTGTACCAATATTATAAAGCTGAAGAGATTGTAAGTTTGTTTGGTTGGACTCGCTAATCTCAAGACCTACCTAAGGAAAAAGTCTTTCAGTTTTATGGACAGGCTATGTGCTATGGCTTTCAGTTCAGATAAATGGGCTATGTAACATCACACTACGACCATCATAATCATCATCTGCCTAGCCTTTTCCAACTAAATTGGGGTCGGTTACCATACGACCAATAGAAGCTAAAAGAGTGAAGTTGCGGGGAAAGATATGCTATTAAATATAAACTTTTGTAACGCTATGCGCTAAGAACGACTTCACTGATATCATTGATTTTTTCTTGTAGTTTTTGTACTGTGTTGAAAGTTTTAGATAGAACAACGTCTGCCGGTTCAGCCAGTAACATTTTATTTAAAAATGCATTGTAAGTGATTTTGCATGGTAAATGTAAGACTAACCCTGGCTGAAAAAATGAGGCGGTACTGGGAAAGATTACAAGAAACCCCTGAAAAGATTGAATAGCAGAGAAAAAAGAACTTAGAAAGAATAAACTCAAAATACACCTCCAAAAAAAGTTAAACTAATTAAGTTAAGAAAACTGTCTAATCGGTTGATGTTTATTATTATTAGATTATAACGAAATATAAATGTTTCCTGACAGAGGTTCCACTATCAATATATTTAAGTCCAATATAATTATTTGCACAACTGTGAAGTCTAGGCTTAAGAAATCCTATTTTGTTTCCAGATTTCTATTTTTGTTACTGTCCCATAGAAGCAGACGCATATTTCTTTTCTTTATTTATATATTTTTAACATAAATACGTTTTTGTGATAAAAACTAAAATATATGGTTAGTTTTTGCATTATGTATATATACACAAGTTTAATACAAAATAAAGTAGGGTCAATAATGTAAAGTTAAACGAGAGTTGTGGCCGAATAGTAACGTAAAGGAAATAATACCGCCTTTAATTTAAGATTTGCATATTAATATAGAGTGATTGACTGAAACAAGTAGAATGTTGTTTTATTATCACATTTAATTCAATAAATATTCCGGTAATTGGTTTCTACATTAAATTTACGTAAACGAATGAAGGTAACCAAATAAGAATTTTTCTCTACCTTGGGTCTGTATTTATCGATTTTGCTATTTATTTACGTTTTAAATCTCAAAACAAACCTTATATTACTAATCTTTAGGTATTTACCCATAGCCTAAAATAAAGAAATCAAGTATATTTCAATATTTTTATTTCAGCATAATTTCTGAGAAACGGTACAATTTTTTTGAGAAACGCTCATTTAATTCGCGATCGAACCCAGGACGCCACACGTGCACTCAATTATCATCATAATTTTTTTATACTATCGCTTTGACAAAGTAATGATTGTATGTTTAAAAAAAATGTATTTATTAATGATGATTCTTATTTATCATGATTCTTTCTTATTTATATTGACTATATTAGTCAACATCACTTTTAGTTGAGTCGGGGGTCATGAGCATTACGTTATTGATATAAAGAGCTTAAGAGTCACTTATGGTCCAGTAACTTAAAATACGAATTTCATGAGCTCATGCTCTGAAGTACTACCTATACTTATCTTTCTCGAAACCAAAATATAAACACTCCTTATTTTTTATATTACCTATATTATTATTTTATTTCCTTAGGTATGAGTTCGTGGCTTAGTTATTTTTAAATTATTTTTTATGGATCAAACATTAGGGTAAAAAGGCTAAAAAGATCTTTTTTTTTATAACACTCATACCACCTCTTTTTATTTTTGCGTGTCGCTTGCTTGCGCTAGTGTTATAAGGTGAAATGAGCAGGGGCGGAAACCAATACTTGACAAAAGTAAAAAAAAATAAAAGTCCAAGTTGTAAGAAAATGTGAACAATACTAGCCAGCAGTTTTACCTAGTGGCATCAGGTGAAATTGTGGTCAGCACAAATCCATTTCAAGGAAATAAACAAAAGCCTCATTGAACACATTTTCCCCTTGAGAAATTTCCCTGTGCAACGTCATTTTGTGGTCATAATCTTCTTTTCCTAGAGACAAGTAGAGCGCGACCTTACGTAAGAGTGCGTTATCCTTAACACAAGTTCATGACATCACAGCCCTGGAGCGCTGTGCGATCTACATACTAATTGACTCAATAGGGTTGTCACGAGATAGGACTTGTAATTGAACATGTTAACAAGTGCGCTCAAAACTCATGATTATTGGATATTATAAATAGGGAAAATGTATGCAAAGATCGTAACAAAAGGAAATCCATTGCCTTTGCCTGCCCCTCTGGGACACAGGCGTGAGTCTATGTATGTACTATTAATGTTTCACGTCTGTATTATAATTTGTTTGATGATTAATGGTCTTGAGAACGATAATTTATCAATTACGATTTAATTACTTCGTTCAATCAGTCATCTAGGTGTTCTAGGTATCTATACATTTATTACATACGCCAATAATTTGCGCATCAGCATGTTGTTGATACGTAGTTGGCACATTGCGATATTGTAGTGTTGCTATGTGAAGTCATGTGCTTATTAAAAGTTATATGAGCAAACGCTCACATCGCACTCACGTAGTTGCTTCGCTACCACGGGATGTAAACTGAAACTACCTCGAGATTTGGATCCGATCCCCGCACAAGACAACTATCTGAGTGCATAAAAGTTAAGGTAAGGTATAGCATAAATTGGGGCACGTGGTCGGAAAACCTCCTCGTGGTCCGAGGCTTCTGGTCCCATTCGAATATTTATATTCGGTGGGAACGGAAGTTTTTCGGATTGGTGTGCCCTGGGCATGGGCGCTGGCTTTTTCCTATGCATGCATGGGGATAAGCCACCGTCCGTGGCGAATATTCCGACATCTCTCGCCTCTACTCCCCTTCTAGTGAATAGAAGGGGGCTTCTATTCACTAGAAGGGGAGTATTCAGAGGTTTAACCCCTTAACCCCTGAGCATTACCCGGCGCAGGGGCTACCGGGGGGTAAACCGGCCCGCAGGGTAATAAGGATCAGAATGTCTTCTAGGAAAACACTACCCCAGGAGGGTACCGGCTATGCCGGAGAATCCCTCCCGGGTCCATTAGGGCCCGGCTGTCCCACCGTATCTGGGGGGGACACCATGAGACAATTGCCTACAGAGGTTGCGGATAGGGCGCACACGCCCAGTTTTGTGCGTCCTAATAATAATGAAGAAGACGAGGAAGTCGAGTTGGCGCACTGTGCAAGAAGGAGTAGGGGGACCACCAGGTCCAGGTCCCGTCCAGCCACTCCTCTTCCTGACCAAATGTCCGACGAGGACACACGCGGGTGCCGTTCCAGGTCTGGATCTGGATCCAGGTCCGGACATGGGAGGAAGCGCAGCTGGTCCTCAAGTAGGGAGAACTTGGTGGTCGCCAAAGTCTCCACGGCCCGGAGAGGCAAAGTTCGCGCGGTTCCGAGTGGAGCCATTGCTCGGATGCCGGAGCGTGACGGGCGGGGTCGCTTTGTTGCGCCAGCTCCAGTGGAGCATGTGGAGGGCGCGGAGAGCGACCCTGGGCTAGCCATGGCTGACTCGAGCGGGGGCTCCACTGCTTCACTGCTGGGCAGCAATCGTGCGGAGGCCGCTGCTGCTAGGCGGGCACAACGAAAAGAAGCCGCGGCTGACGAAGTCAGTGAGTTAGCCCGACGAGCCAGAGAGCAGCGCTCCGCTCGGATGGCTGGAGGGAGCCCATCGGCGGTGGCGCTCAGCCGCCAGGTTTTGGACGGAGTGGACGTGGTTCTGAGGGTTGCCACCAAATCGGGCAACCTGAAGGGCACGTTCACTCGAGCTCTGAAGGAGGCAGCTGACGGCATCCGGGAGGCGGTTGAGGTCCTCGCCAATCGCACCAGCACCGAGGAGACGGCGAAGTTGTGGGAGGAGAACGGCCGTCTCCGATCGGAGCTGGAGGACCTCAAGCGGCAGGTTGCCGCCCAAGGGACGGCTCCCGCAGTCACCGGGTCCTCTCCTGTGGCGGCCCCATCGTCGGCTCCATCGCCGGCCTCTTTCTCGACCCCTGCACTTGTGGATGCGGAGGTCGAAAAGATCGTCCGCGTCTGCATGATGCAGTGCGGTAAGATGGTTGGTGCCCGCCTCGAGGCCATAGAGGCGAGGCTCCTCCCGGCGGAGTCCGTCCGCCCTCCACTCGCCGGGGACGGGCGGAGGAGGGAGGTTGTCCACGAACGGGGCCCGGCGGCCGCGGTGGCCGCGGCAGCTAAACCGAGCCGACCAGGAAGGACAGTGACCTCAAAGCCCGTGTCCCAGATGCCGACCTCCCGGACAACGGGACCTCCAGCGGCGCCTCCAGCGGTGCCTCCAGCGGCGCCTCCAGCGGCTGCGTCTGGGCCTAGTACTGAGGCCTGGACGACAGTCGTCAAGAGGGGCCGCAAAAAGAAGAAGGCGGCCCCGCCAGCACCAGCACCCGCTGGAGCACCGGTACCCAAGAAGGCACAGGGACCGCCTAAGGTCAGAGCCCCACGCTCCGCGGCTGTAGTGATAACACTGCAGCCCGGAGCCGCCGAAAGGGGCATTACGTATAAGGCGGTCCTGACCGAGGCAAAAGCCAAAGTCGCGTTCCCCGACCTTGGCACACCGTCCGGCTTCAGGATGAAGTCGGCGGTTACGGGGGCGCGGCTGCTTGAGGTGTCGGGTGACTCCAGCGGGGCGAAGGCGGACATCCTGGCCGCCAAGTTGAAGGAGGTCCTAAACCCGGATGACGTCCGGGTGTCCAGGCCGGTGAAGACCGCGGAGCTGCGTGTCGACGGCCTGGATGACTCGACGACTCCGGCCGAGGTTTTGGCGGCCGTTGCCCGGGTCGGTGGATGTCGACCCGAGGATGTGCGGACGGGCGACATTCGCGCCGACGCCTCCGGACTCGGATTTATCTGGGTGCGGTGTCCGGTGGCGGCGGCGAATATCGTCGCCAGTGCTGGGCGACTGTTGGTGGGGTGGGTTGCAGCCAGGGTCAAGCTGATGCAGCCCAGGGCTATGCGGTGCTACCGATGCCTGAACATTGGGCATGTCCGGGCGCGGTGCACCGCTGAAACGGACCGCAGCGAGGAGTGTTATCGCTGCGGCCAGCCCGGCCACAAGGCGGCCCAGTGCTCTGCGGCGCCAAACTGCAGCCTCTGTACAGCTGCAGGGAGGCCCGCGGGGCACAGAGCGGGCGGGAAGGCCTGTGGCGCACCCACCAAGAGCAAGAAAAAGGGAGCCAAGGCTGCCGGGGGCTCTTTACCCCCCCGACAGCCTGGCTGCCCTACGGCCGACTCCCGGCCTGAGAGGGGTGCGGAGGGAATGGACACAGCCTAATGGCGCTGTTACATTTCCTCCAGGGCAATATCAACCACTGTGCCAGAGCTCAGGATCTCTTGCTCCAGAGCATGGCGGAGTGGTCGATTCGCGTGGCGGTGGTCGCCGAGCCGTACTTTGTCCCCCCCAGGGATAACTGGTTGGGGGACTTGGACGGCTTGGTGGCCATCATTGGCGGGGCTCTTGTCCACCCGTCCCGAGGTCACGGCTGGGTAGCAGCCCTCGTGGACGGCATTGGTACGGTTGGGGCGTATTTTTCGCCCAACAAGAGTCTCGCCGACTTCGAGAACTTCCTTGTCGAGTTGGGTGCCGTCGTAGGCCGGCTCCACCCTCGCCCCGTGCTGTTGCTCGGGGATCTCAACGCCAAGTCTGCGGCGTGGGGATCTCCGGTGACGGATGCCCGGGGTGAGGTGCTGGAGGAGTGGGCGGTCACGACTGGCTTGACCGTCCTAAATCGGGAGTCGGTCCACACGTGCGTGCGGCAGCGGGGTGGTTCAATAGTGGACGTCTCGTTCGCTAGCCCTGCTGTCGCGAGCCGTGTCCGCGACTGGCGTGTCGCCGTGGAGGTGGAGACATTGTCGGACCATCGGTATATCCGTTTCGACGTCTCCGCCCAGACCACTGGCGGCCGCAGTCCACCGGCCCCGCGAGCGGACGGTCCGCGCTGGGCGCGTAAGCGCATCGACAAGGAACTTCTCGAGGAGGCCGCCATTGTCCAGGCCTGGTACCGGGAGTCGGCGACGAATGGACCCGTCGACGTCGAAGAGGAGGCGCTGTGGTTCCGCGGGGCGATGACGCAAATCTGCGACGCGTCTATGCCCCGGGTCCACACACAGACAGGAAGGCGCCAGGTGTACTGGTGGACCGCCGAGATCGCACAGTTGTGCGTCGCGTGCGTGGCGGTCAGGCGCCAGTACACCCGATACCGGAGGAGACGTCGTCGGGTCCCTGACGAAGAGGCCGCGCGGTATGAGGTGTACCGCGCGGCGAAGGAGGCTCTGTGGCTGGCCATTGGCGAGGCCAAGACGCGAGCCAGGGAGGAGATGTTGGAGACTCTGGACAGAGATCCGTGGGGGCGCCCTTATCGTGCGGTTCGAGGGAAACTTCGAGCCGCGGCGCCTCCAATCACGGAGAGTCTCCAACCCGAGCTGCTGGAGGAAGTAGTGGCAGCCCTCTTCCCGGCAAGAGCGGAGCATACGCCACCGCCAATGGCTTTGCCCACAGCCGCAGAGCCTACAGACGAGAACGTCATCAGCGTCCCAGAGGTGACACAAGAAGAGTTGAGGGCGGCCGTGATGCGGCTCCGGGCCAAAAACGTGGCTCCGGGGCCCGACGGGATTCACGGCTGCGTGTTAGCCCTCGCTCTGAAGGAGCTGGGTCCCCAACTGAGAGGTCTCTACACAGCGTGCCTTGAGCGGGGCCAGTTTCCCACCTTGTGGAAATCTGGTCGTCTGGTCCTGCTCAGAAAGGCGGGGCGCCCTGCAGACTCGCCATCCGGGTACCGGCCCATAGTGCTGCTGGACGAGGTGGGCAAGCTGCTCGAGCGGATAATCGCAGTCCGCCTCGTCGGCCACTTGTGCGGAGAGGGGCCGGACCTGGACGAGAGCCAGTTCGGCTTTCGGCATGGGCGCTCTACCATTCACGCTGTGTCGAGGGTGAGAGTCCTGGCGGAGGAAGCGGTGTCCCGGGGTGGGGTGATGTTGGCGGTGTCCTTGGACATCTCCAACGCTTTCAACACCCTGCCCTGGAGTTGCATTCGGGAGGCACTGCGATATCATCGGGTGCCTTCCTACCTCCGCCACATTGTTGGGGATTACCTGGCGGAGAGGTGTGTCACCTACGTGGGACGTGATGGCGGACACCGGCACTCAATGTCGTGCGGTGTTCCACAGGGTTCGGTATTGGGCCCGCTCCTGTGGAACATCGGGTACGACTGGGTGCTGAGGGGCGAACTCCAGCCGGGCGTGGACCTGACGTGTTATGCGGACGACACGCTGGTCACGGCCCGTGGGAGTTCGCACAGGGAGACAGCGTTGCTGGCGACGGCGGCGGTCTCACAGGTGGTGGGCCGCATCCGGCGCCTCGGCCTGGAGGTGGCCCTCAGCAAGTCGGAGGCCATGATGTTCCATGGTCCCCGGCGGGCGCCGCCGCCCGGATCACACATTGTGGTCGGGGGGGTCCGGATCGCTGTCGAGCCTACCATGAAGTACCTGGGATTGGTGCTCGACAGCCGGTGGGACTTCGGACCCCACTTCCGGCGGCTGGTGCCCAAGCTGATGGGCGCGGCTGGGGCGCTGTCAACGCTGCTTCCCAATCTGGGGGGCCCGAGCGCAGCCTGTAGGCGGCTCTACGTGGGGATCGTGCGATCGATGGCCCTGTACGGGGCCCCGATCTGGGCGGCTGACCTGACGGCCGGTAGCATCGCTGTTTTGCGGAGACCGCAGAGAGCTATGGCCGTCAGAGTTATCAGGGGGTATCGCACGGTCTCCTACGAGGCGGCTTGTGTACTGGCCGGATCCCCGCCCTGGGACCTCGAGGCGAAAGTACTCGCGTCACTGTACCGGTGGCGCGAGGAGATGCTGGCGCAAGGCGAGGGGCCGATGCAGCAACACATGGGGCTGCGTCGGTCCCAGCTTCGCGAGGCCCTGGTGGCGGAATGGCGGGACAGGCTATCGCGCCCAACCGCCGGCCTCGTCACTATCGAGGCGGTCCGGCCGGTACTCGAGCGTTGGCTCGGGAGGAGGCACGGCTCCCTGACGTTTCGGGTGACGCAGGTACTCTCGGGGCATGGCTGCTTCGGGAAGTACCTGTGTCGCATAAACAGGGAGCCGGACGCCCGGTGTCACCACTGCGTCGACTGTCGGGAGGACACGGCGCTGCATACGCTGGCAGAGTGTGCCGCTTGGGAGGAGCAGCGCCATGCCCTCATTTTTGGAGTAGGCAGTGACTTGTCGCTGACGGCCGTCGTGAACTCGATGGTTGGCAGCGAGGAGTCCTGGGACGCGGTGGTTTCCTTCTGCGAGACAGTCATCTCGCGGAAGGAAGCTGCGGAGCGGGAGAGGGAGATTACATCCTCTCATCCGGCCCGCAGCAGACGCACCGGGCGTCGGCGGAGGGCGGACAATGCCCTCTTCCAGCCCCCCTAAATGGGTCCAGGGGCGACGGACTCGGGGGCGTCCGTCGCCCACTACACATCTGGACCCGAGGCGGCGGCGCGACGTGTTCCACGCGCGCCCCTCTTAGACGTTGCGGGGGGAGTTTAACACCTCACTCCCCCCGCTAATGCGAGGAGGCCCGCAGGCATGGGCCAGCACCAGCTGGGGTTGCGGAAGTATCATTCGTTCCCGCGACCCCCGGCGCAGGTGTGAGATGGAACACCGGGGTGGTTTTTAGTCAGTAGGAGTCTGACAGACCCCTCCGCCTCCCCCAAGGCGGAGGACATCCATGCAGGATTTTCCACCCCGCAAAAAAAAAAAAAAAAAAAAAAGGTATAGCATAAATGCGGGATCGAATCAGAAATGTCGAAATCCGCAGGCGAACCAAAGTCACCGACATAGCCCGAAGAATTGCAAAACTGAAGAGGCAGTGGGTGGGGCACATAGCTCGTAGAACCGATGGCCGTTGGGGCAGAAAGGCTCTCGAGTGGCGACCACGAACCGGAAGACGCAGCGTGGGCAGGCCCCCTACAAGATGGACCGATGATCTTGTGCGGGTCACTGGAACTGCTGGATGCGAATAGCGCAAGACCGGCAATTGTGAAGATCTTTGGGGGAGGCCTTTGTCCAGCAGTGGACGTCTTTCGGCTGATATGATGATGATGATGATAATAGCATAAATATTGTACGTAACTTAAATAGCACTTCTACCTATGTAACGAAATAAATGAAACGCCTCCGCCTCCTTGGGTCCCCAATTTTAGACGAAGGTTCTATACCTTTTATAGATGAGAAAATTCAAAATTTTAATTAGATTTCAGAAAGATTTTTGAAGCTAAATACCCACTTGGCATAAACAATAATCCGGCACTTCTGTTTCGTTCCTAAATTCACATATGTAATCTACTCGTGTCCTTTTTGGAAAGATCTCTTTGTGGAAGAATTGACAAAGTTTTACGAGATACATTGAGCTCAACTTTAAATTTAGAGTTGGATGATCGTGCTTGGCTTCAGGCCACGCTTCCTGTGCGCCTGGGTGGTCTCGGCATCCGCAAAATTTCTAGTGTTAGTTTACCGGCGTTCCTGTCATCGGTTCACTGTACCAAAGAACTAATCAGCAAAATACTTTCTCCTTAGATTAGTTCTGAGGTAAGAGTTTTGTCCGATGCCTTGAACGCTTGGAAAATAACTGTTCCAAATTTAAACCTACCCGTAAACCTGTCCTCTCAGAGACAGTGGGACCAGCCGCTCTGCTAGCTAGTGCGTAATAATCTTGTTAATACATGCACTAACTACGCGGAGCGCGCTCGTTTGCTGGCTGTGGGAGAGTGGGAGTCGGGTCTGTGGTTACAGGCGTTGCCGTCACCCAACATTGGTACTATGTTGGAGAACGGCACCTTCCGTGTCGCTGCCGGTCTTCGCCTAGGTGTCCCATACGTTGCTTTGCATCGTTGTAGGTGTGGGGAATCGGTTGATCAATTCCGACACCACGGTCTATCACGTTGCAGGAGCGCGGGCAGAATCGCACGTCACGGAAATATCAACGATATACTCCGTCGGGCTCTTTCCAGTGGTGGCGTCCCAGCTGTACTTGAGCCAAGTGGTCTGGCTCGGGATGATGGGAAGAGACCAGACGGTATGTCTTTGTTACCGTGGAAGATGGAAGGCCGTTGGCGTAGACACCCTTGCACCTTCTCGTCTTCCCTATACGTCGGGATCTGCGGGCGCTGCTGCTGCATCTGCAGAAACACTCAAACGGCGCAAATACACCAACCTTGTTGGAAATTATGTATTTGAGCCTTTTGGGGTCGAAACGCTAGGGCCGTGGGGACCTAACGCACGTTTATTGTTTCGGGAAATTACGAAACGTTTGATTGACGCTTCCCGTAACCAGATAGCTGGCTTTTTTTGGGTCAAAGAATCAGCATTGCCATACAACGTGGCAATGCGGTCAGCCTTCTCGGCACCTTACCACCCGACGATGCGGAGGAATTCTACGATGCCATATAACTTTGTTATAGTAGTTAGTTATTATTGTTAATTTAGCTGATATTTTAATGTTTCTTATATGTTAAGTTAATTATTTGAATTTGTATTTCTTTCTTATAATTAAATTTAAAAATTTACCATATTTATGATAAGTCGACTTTTTATAGCTCTGTCATATTCTATTTCTTCCATTTTTAAAAATAGATATCAGGTATTTGTTCTACCATTTATAATTCCACGTCAATTACATCTATATTTGCTATGAATATCTATCTAGAAATTCCTTCCAGGATATGAATTCTCACTTGATACTCGATAAATCTTACTTGTAGATATATTATAGATCTATAATAGACGTCGATTGCTATTGAATGATTTTAAAATATGTACATACCTAGCATTCTCCTTATGTCAGATACTAAAACACCGAGAGAACTTATTTAAAAATATTATAGTACTTGTTATTATAGGACTTTTTGCAGGTTTGTAATAATTTTCTCGATTTGATAGTTGTAGCTGAATGGTCATTAGATCATATTAATCAGTGAGCTGTGTATTATTCTATCTTTCGCCTTTTTCTCCATT
Organism: Pseudoips prasinana; assembly: GCA_951640165.1. Classification (NCBI taxonomy): domain Eukaryota; kingdom Metazoa; phylum Arthropoda; class Insecta; order Lepidoptera; family Nolidae; genus Pseudoips; species Pseudoips prasinana. The sequence goes on along the minus strand of OX621240.1, from coordinate 39,189,976 downwards.
AATGGTTCAGTTTTTGTTGGTTTACTAACAACACAAAATAACTATGAAAGTTATCTTGTTAATCCCGATACATAAAATTTGTTGCACAAATGTGTTTTTTTATTAGATCATGATATTTGTGTCAGCCCTATAGCATAAGATGCGCACGCGCCGCGTCGCGCCGCGGTCAGTGTCGCGCGGCCGTGGCTTCCAGGTCGTTCCAAGGTGCCGCCACTTGAATGGCATTAGCTGCATGGAATAAATAATGCAATAAATTAGGCTCCTATTATAAAAGCAAACTGGTTTTATAATAGAAGCCTAATTTATTATACGAAGGAGTTTGAGCTCCCTCCACCATAAAATAAACTTACTGTAGAGCGATTTAGGTATGTCAAGCATTGATGAAAGTTGAAACTAGTTAGATTAGGTACAAGGACAGTTAGATTTTGAATGATGATTGATTTGATTAATATTCGCTGTTCTCTTCTTATCCTAGCCTGCATGATACATAATATTAAGACTAGTACGTTAAACTTGATTTAAAATGGTATACCTACATTAAAATTATGGTTCATTGTGTAGTCTCTTATGTCATCACTTCATTAGAGATAATGTAAGGATTAAAATGATACCAAACACCTAAACATCAGTACGAACTAAGGGAAGAGCAGTTTCAATGAGTGTAAAAAGACTTAGTTTATCCATAATTTAAATCATAAGATATAAGATATATATATATATATATATATATATATATATATATATATATATATATATATATATATATATATTTAGAACTGTGTACATATGAATGCAGAATATAGAGATATGATGTATTCAAAAAATATTAAACATGTCAGGAACGCACATAGCCCTTCTTCTGCGACTATGCCAACGAAAAGCAGCGTTGTTGTATAAAGTCGATACTGATTGTGTCTGTTATGTTAGCTTATTTGACGGTTGACGGTCACCGTAGCCTAGTTGGTAGTGCTCCTGCCTACGAAGCTGGTGGCCCTGGGTTCGAATCCCGGTAAGTGCAAATATTTGTGTGATGAGCACGAATATTTGTTTCTGAGTCATGGATGTTTCCTATGTATTTAAGTATTTATCTATCTATATAAGTATGTATATCGACACCTGGTACCCATAGTACAAGCTTTGCTTAGTTTGGGGCTAGGATGGTCAGTGTGACATTGTCCCTAGATATTATTATTATTTACGAAAAAAGTAGTATATTAGTTATCTGGTTTCCATAGTACAAGCTCTGCTTAGTTTGGGATCAGATGGCCGTGTGTAAATAATGTCCCAGATTATTATTTAAACATCTATTGTAAGTAATAATATTCGGACAATAAACTGAAATTTAAATACTACTGTATTCTGTTTTGCGTGTCCTAATAAGTAATAGGTACCTAAATAATAATATAATATACAGGGACAATGTCACACAGATCATCCTAGCCCCAAACTAAGCAAAGCTTGTACTATGGGTACCAGGCGACGATATACATACTTATATAGATAGATAAATATTTAAATACATAGAAAACATCCATGACTCAGAAACAAATATTAGTGCTCATCACACAAATATTTGCACTTACCGGGATTCGAACCCAGGACCACCAGCTTCGTAGGCAGGAGCACTACCAACTAGGCTACGGTGAACCTAAAGACATTCGCACTCTCTATTCTCTCACTCCCACAGTGACAGCTTTACGTGCTATGATCAGAGTGATAGTTCCACTTACTGTTTGTCGGTCAGTGTCGCGGCCGTGGCGCAAGGGGACGCGGGGTCGGCTCAAGGCAAGGCACCTATAGCATCTCATCTACTACGTGGAATATTTAAGCGTAATAAAATGTATGATGAATGTATGACAAGTAGGCTGGAATGTTACTCATAGAAAAACAAACAATCACTTTTAAAAATATGTACACATCTAACTTCAAATGTATATAAGTGACTACATTGTCTATTGTGACTGCCTCGTTGGTCTAGCGGTAGCGTGTTCACCCGCAGAGAACGATGTCCTGGGTTCAAATCCCGGGTCGGCCCGAAAGGGATTTTGGGACTTTTCTGTAAAAAGAAAATAATCTCTGAATCAGCCCGAAGTCTGGATGTTGGCGGTATTATACCCTCGTGCCTCGGAGAGCACGTAAAGCCATCGGTCCTGTACCTGACGTCTTTCCGGTCGTGTCGCTAGGCGTCCGTCCCATCGGATCATGAGAGTGATGGAATAGAAAGTGCTCCTGTGTTTGCGCACACACTTGTGCACTATAATATGTCCCGCGCAGATGGCTAATCTCTGTTGAGACTCGCCGCCGTGGTCGAAATTCGGCTAGGAGGACATTATTATTATTATTATTATTTATTGTTGTGTGGCCGACGGCATAGAATATCGCCACCCCACCCCACCCCATAGGGGGAGTAGAAGTTGTCCCGAGGGAATATCTACCAGAGAACGGGCAGCAGCGTCTCCTTGTATCAGCACATCAAGATACCCCAATCTCTTATATTTCTCCAATTGAAAGTGAACCTTATGCTTCTGTGATAAAGTTGAAAATCTTTGGCTACTAAATAATTACTTTAAGTGGACGAATTCCCGTGTTCATGCCCGCTTGAGTATGTTTCGCCGGACCGTTTCAACTGGGCCGTGTTGAAACCGGTAGTAGATCAACCTGCTGAGTTTGTTTCGCTGGGTCTTCTCAGTTGGGGCGCATTGGATCCGGTGGTAGCATTAAAGTTAAGTTAAGTTAAGTCTTTATTTGCATTAAACATGGTATACAGGTGTTACAAAATTTATAGAAGATGTGCACATGTTTAGCTATACACTAAGTATCATTTGCATGCAACATAATTGTCAACATAAAAAGATGAATTACAATAAACATTAAATTATACACGTATTACTTTTAGTGGACGAATTAAAGCGCGACCGTCGTTTTAAACACAAGGTCCGTTATAATAATAAAACTGAATTCATACCATAATATAGACAGAACCATTCAGACAATATGTAGTAAAATATAAATTTCAATAATTAAACCTAAACACAATCTCCTTGACAATAACTTAATAATTAAAATTAAAGAATTGAAAACAACGAGCAGCTGGCTAGCGCAAAAGGCTCTCAACCAGTAGCTTAATTTAAGCGACTAATAATACCTAAGGGCACCTACATCACTACCAATATAAAATAAATTGTATAAATGTTTTAACATTCCGTGTACCTAAATATCTGTAATAAGTAACTAGAAATAATAAGTGTATTACTACAAACATGTTCTGACTATTTACAAGCGCTTTTTAAAAGTCTACGTGAATAAAAACCTTTTTTATTTTATTTTATTTTATTATAAAAGAAATTTGACGGATTGGCGTAGCTGGATGTACTGGCGTCTATACCATGACCATCATACTGCGATCGCCAACCCGTCTGCCACGCGTGGCGACTATGGCATATCCATCCAAATGATGGACCCAACTCTAATGGGGAAATCTTTAGGGGTGGTCTTTTTCCAGCAGTGGACGTTATTGGGCTCACACGATGATGATAATGACATTGTCTATGGTAAAACAACGTCATTGTTGAAACAATCTTATGGAGGAATTTCTGTTACGCTTGATATGTTAATTACTAACCTGTAGTAAGGTAGGTAGGAAAACATGCTCTCTAATAGAACTGCAACAATTTCATTAAATGAAACATTGCACGAATTTCAGACCACGAGAGGATGTCCACAAGGAGGCGTACTGTCACCACTAGTATGGACCCTCGCCGTGGACCAACTCCTTGCAGTGATGGCAGACCTAAACCATGACACTCAAGGTTATGCAGATGACCTGGTAGTCATAGTCAGAGGACACTGTCTCCACACCATCTCCACACTACTGCAAGGAGCTCTTAACACCATTAACAAATGGTGCAGAGACAACGAACTATCCATCAACGCACAAAAAACGGTGATAGTACCTTTCACAAGGAAAAGGAAGCTAGAAAGACTGGTAAATCAAAAGCTTAACGGCGAAATTCTGTCCTTTTAAAGTGAAGTTAAGTACCTAGGGGTCACTATTGACCAAAAGTTGACTTGGAATACACATCTAAAGAATATAATCCAAAAAGCCAAAATGGCTATATGGATTTGTTGTCGAATGGTTGGAGCAAGATGGGGCCTAAAACCCAAGATTGCACTTTGGCTATATACCGCTGTGGTGAGGCCAATCATAACATATGCCTCCGCGGTATGGTACAATAAAACAGCACAAAAGACAACACAAACTAAATTAAACAGCCTACAACGAATGGCTTGCTTGTTAGCAACCGGCGCTCTCTCCACAACGCCGGGTGAAGCCCTAAATGCTTTACTAAGTCTAACTCCACTCGACTTGTTTTTGCAAAAAGAGGCACAATCATGCATATACAGATTATGCACACAATCGAACCCAAAGTGGCAATCTAGAGCCCTAAACTCATTTAAAGAGTCGGTCTTCGAAACTAAATCTCTGAAAATGCCCTCGGATAACATGCAAACAGAGATAAACTTAACAATATTGTATACCGTGGACATACCAGACAGGGACGAATGGCTAAGCGGTCAAATGTCCCACAAAACTGGCAGTCACATTTGGTTTACAGATGGCTCAAAGAAAGGCCATAATGTAGGATGTGGCATTTACGGACAACTGCCCAAACACAGGAGTAGCGTCAACCTGGGTAAAGAGGCCACCATATTCTAGGCTGAACTTTTCGCCATTAACAGATGTGTGGAAATGAACCTGGACAGAAAACTAAAACAACAAAACATCTACATTAACTCATACAGTCAAGCGACGCTGCTAGCGCTGGACTCTTTTGAATCCAACTCAAAACAAGTACAGTGCTGCAAAGAAAATCTGAACTCCCTGGGTCAATCCAACAGAGTCACACTCAGATGGGTACCGGGTCACTCAGGAATAGAAGGGAATGAGAAGGCAGATGAACTTGCGAGACTCGGAGCCGCTAACCCTCAAAACGGACCCGAACCATTTTGTGGTATTACCAAGCAAAGGGCCTACTCTTTCCTAAACGATCAATGTACCTCAGCAGCCATGGAACTGTGGAAATCCTCAGCTGGATCTCTACACTCAAAGGCTGTTATCAAGGGCTACAACAAGAAATTGTCGAAAGAATTACTTGAATTCAAACGTTACAAAACATGTGCGGTAACTAGAATTCTTACCGGACACTGCAAGCTGAATAAGCACATATTCAACCTAAAGTTGGCCGACAGCACAACTTGCAGATTCTGCCAAGAATCAGAGGAAACTCCTTTGCATATTCTGTGCTCGTGCGGGCCACTAATGCGTTGTAGAAGTATCCACTTAGGACAGCATATTATGCAACCTGAAGAGATACAAACACTCACTGCACAATCAATCTGGGAGTTTTTGGAAGCTGTAGGATTGAGCAGTGAACTTTGATAAAAGTCAAAGGAGCTCTGCTACAATAGATCAGTAATGGTCGAGGTAGCAAGATGCCACCAAGGCATCAAGCCCCAAACAAACAATAATAATAATAATAAAGGTATAATAGTTCGCTTCCCTTTGGTATGTAAGGTAACAATATTAGTTTAGGTATTGGATCAATCAATCATTACAGTTGGAAGAAGACCACAGTTGGACAAGCCTCCTCTAAATATCAGTAGTAGTATTAGCGTGGGGGAATATCCCATAATAGCCACGCTTGGCAGACGGGTTGGCGATCGCAGAAAGATGGTCATAGTACACAGAAGGAAGCCGCTGCCCTTCCTCCGGTAGATATTCTCTCGGGTTGACTTCTGTGCCCCCCACGGGATGAAATGGGGTGATATTCTGATATTCACCACCGTCACCACACAGCATTGGTATTAGATATATAATATGTTTGTCACCGTAGCCTAGTTGGTAGTGCTCCTGTCTACGAAGCTGGTGGTCCTGGATTCGAATCCCGGTAAGTGCAAATATTTGTGTGATGAACACGAATATATGTTTCTGAGTTATGGATGTTTTCTATGTATTTAAGTATTTATCTATGTATATAAGGATGTATATCGTCGCCTGGTACCCATAGTACAAGCTTTGGTTAGTTTGGGGCTAGGATGATCTGTGTTACATTGTCCCTATATATTATTATTGTGAGTGTGTGTAGTGTTTGTGAGGGTGCGTGCATGTGTTTATATACACATGCACGCACCCTCAGAAACACTACACACACTCATAAAAGTGTCAGTGTGAAAAAACACACACAGAGATCCCCCATCCATCGCCTGATTAGCCATGATGGCTTAACCTCGTTGATAGTGGCTATTATGTCAACTCATTGCAAGTCGACTCATTGATAGTCCATTAAATATTTTCCAATTAAATTATATAGAAATGGTTGTTTTGCTTTTTGTTGTCTATTGTTTGTTCAGTTTTATTACTTATAGTATGATTATACACAAATTAATACAGAAGGCCCATTACCTTATTATGATACAAATGTCGACCTAAAACCGTCTTTGATTCCTCAAACAATATAAGACATCATAAATACCACATTACCGAAATAATAAAACTATAAAATGGAAATAGTATAATGATATTAATAATATGTTATATTATTAATAGTATTATATATTTGGTATATGATGGAAACCAAACATTTTTACGTGAAAGGTAAAGTTTTTTTTTTATATCGGTGGTCGACAAACGAGCAAGTGGGTCACCTGATGGTAAGTGATCACCGCCGCCCATGGACACTCGCAACACCAGAGGAGTCGCGGGTGTGTTGCCGGCCTTTAAGAGTCAGCAAACAAGTGTTTCTGACCCTTCCCCCCACCCCGATGAGCTCTGGCGACCTTACTCACACTCAGAAACACAACATTAAATTATTAATGTTATTATTAAGGAATGTCTTCTGTAAGGTGGAGGTACTTCCCCAGTCGGGCTGCTCTTCGAGCGAATGAACGCTGTGCCCTACCTCTCTTAAAAAGTGTACCTACTCTCAAAAGAAATGGGGCGGATACAATACTTTCACTTTTTGCCCTCTTGGGGCGGTGTCGTTTTTGATACTCTGATTGTCTAGATACAATCAGAGTATCAAAGACAGCACCACGGTATTAATTAATTCTTTGAAGACTTCTGTAAAAATGTGAGAGTTTTTGACTGGGCAAATATCTCCACCATACAAAGTACATTGCAGGTCGTAGTGGTAATTATTATGCAGTGTTGCCTTGGGTATGGTCTCGAGAGCTCGTCGGGGAGGGCAGAACGGTTGACAACAATCGTGCGTGATGCCATTGCTATTGGATTGGATTTAAATATAGTGACTTCAAGCCATGGAGCCGCGTAAATATTACACAGAAAGAAGCAGCTGCCCCTTCTCTGACAGAAATTCCCTGGTGATGATATTTTTTGCCATCAGCCACACATAAATAGTTCTATGCATAATATGACACATAGATTTTTTGTGTGGTGATGGCATAGAATATACGATAAGATGGAATATCTACCAGATAACGGGCAGCAATGTTTTTCTGTGACCATCAAACTGCGTTCGCGAACCCGTCTGCCAAGCGGTGCATTAATGGCATATGCCCCATTCATTTTTTGGGAAGGCTTTTCGGCAGTAGTGGATTTACTTTGGCTGAGGTGATGATGATAATAATAAACTGTCCTTAAATATACCAAAGTCCGTCTTGGTGGACCAAAGTTATGCTTTCGATGAAGTGGTTCTTCTGTGTGCAACTAACAGTTGCAATGAACACTGATTTCTGATTGTTTCCTGGTTTTTTGTTGCTAAACGACTGCAATAGAACAATACTAGTTCGTTAGTTATTCTAATGTTGTCCTTAATTAAAACTCGGGGGTTAGCTAGAATGAAATACTCTTGTATTTTAATTCTAGCTAGCCCCGTGGTGGTATGTTCCAATTTAAATATTGTATTATAGTCCGGTCAAAGTTAGCTCGTAGAACCGATGGCCGTTGGGGCAGAAAGGTTCTTGAGTGGCGACCACGAACCGGAAGACGCAGCGTGGGCAGGCCCCCTACAAGATGGACCGATGACCTTGTGCGGGTCGCTGGAAGCTGCTGGATGCGAATAGCACAAGACCGGCAATTGTGGAGATCTTTGGGGGAGGCCTTTGTCCAGCAGTGGACGTCTTTCGGCTGATATGATGATGATGACTCATGCATATTGTGACGATAACAACTTTTTGAATCGTTTTATCTCAAAAACGGTGGCTCGTAGAGAAAAAAGTATTAATACTTTTTTGTTGATAATTTTATGATCTACAATTTTTGTCTGAGGTATTTTTATGATAAAACTTACTGTTTTGCTGGAAATCGCGACAAGCTCATTTTCTTGACCTTTGACTTTGAATTAATTTTTTTCCTTACAGGGGAAAGGTGGAGAACTTTCAAATTTTGTTTTAATGATATTTTAAACAATCTTACCGATTTTCAGCTTAGGTAACATCGAATTTCTAAATACCGGACTATTACACCGATCCCAGCCGTATAAGTACGGGTACAAATAAGGTGAGCGTCGTATCAGTGAAATATATATGACATAGCATAGTATGAGTGAAATTAAACAAAATTGCCAATTGGTGTAATATAATTTATTAATATAACATTACATTATAATGACATAAAATATGAAATTAGGATAAAAAATAATAATTAGATAATACTACATAAACCCTATTTACACTAAAATGTGACGAATAATCGCTCCGCATCGCAGTTGCGAAAAGTACCTAGAAGGCTGGCCGCATTGCCACGCTGGATGGCAATGCTGATCCTCTGACCCAAGAACAGGCCAGCCCTCTGATCATGGGAAGCGTCAATGAATCTTTAGCAATTTCTCGATTTAGTAAATGCGCGTTTGGGCCCCATGGTCCTAAGGTTTAAAGCTCAAGAACATAATTAGCAGCCAAATTGGTCATATATATATAACATAATATATATGACAAATTTAATAAAAACGTTTCAGATAAATTGTTACAGTAATAATGACTAGATAACGATTGTTTCCTCTCGAAGAAAATTTGTTGAATTGTGTTTAAGGAACAAAGAAGATCTTTAAAAATGTAACAAGGACAGGTAACATATTGAGAAAAACATAGTTTCACGCCTGATTCCCAGATACCCATCTGCAGCAGAGTGTTAGAATTTATAATGCAAGACCAGGTCATATAAAACAACTATCTTAAAAAATAACAATGATGACAGCGAAACTGACTCTTAAATAAAATTATTCTATTGACGAACTTTTATCCACCAAAACTAATAAAAAAAGCTTCTGAAGTTAAAAATCTGTTTATGACTTGAAAAGATTATGTTATTGAAATGTATATCAATATTAAATATTGTTTATGTACTAGAATTATATATAATTTTAAAAGTTATTCTGCAAAGTAATTTGAAGCCATGTAAAACCATGTCATGTCATGAATTTGACTGAGTGTTTAGAGTAATGTAATATAATCATAATGTTGGTATGTTCCACCGTTTCGGGCAACAAATATTACTATTCTATTTTACTCTATGACTACGGGCCTCGCCGCTGTTTCTTGGTTCAGACGCCAGCACATCAAGCTACCCCAATATGTCAAATTTCCAGAATTGAAAGTGAACCTTATGCTTATGTGATAAATTGAAAATCTATAAAAGAAATTTGACAGATTGGGGTAGCTGGATGTGCTGGCGTCTGTACCTCACTGAAGACACCTATGGTGGGTTTACGGTCACCCTCTTCACCTTAGGCGGCACCGGATGACCGATACCTTTCTCCCCGGACCATTTCGCCCTTCAGCAGGGTTGACTGCAGGTTAATTCTTTGCCTGGGATTACAGTACGGTCGAATAAATAAATAAATAAGAAGCTTCGCACCTACGATTGAATTAAACAGGAAAAATATAATTTAATATATACTCGTTTTTACAATGTTAAAGGCACGTAATTAGTAATAGGTATATAATAATACATAATATAACGGTATCATTTACATGGAGGGAAATCCATTTTTGTATGGTGTTATTATTTTATTTGCAAAATGGAAATAGTACCTAGAGTGGAATAGTTGGAATAGTACCTAGTGTATTATATCTACTATATAAAAATAAGTCGGGTTTTCCTTCCTGACGCTATAACTCCAGAACGCGCGAACCAATTTCCACGGTTTTGCATTCATTGGAAAGGTCTCGGGCTCCGTGAGGTATATAGCAAAGAAAATTTATAAAATTTAACGCGGGTAACACCGCGGGGCACAGCTAGTAGTGTATAGTTATTACGAGTATGTGTAGGTAACAATAAATTGATATCTATAATTATTAGTTGGAGGTATTTAGTATTTATAATATTTTTTAGGTACTGTGGAAAACAATAGCTTATACGTGTGAGGGATACATTGTTACAATAATTAGGGTGATAATATAATAAAAAATAAAAAAAATAAAATTTGAGAGGTGTCAAGGGACACCCGGATGGAACGAAGTTATTTCTTATTATTTATTATGTACAAAAAACCTGTATACACTCAACAAAAATAATCGTCGCGACACCACATTGTTCAATGCGAAATAGAAATGAAAATATATGGCTTGCTTTCTATATAAGAGAGAGAGAGAGAGAGAGAGAGACAGACAGAGAAACATGCGCACACCGCACAGCAACTTTTCGTAAGAATTTTTTCCGTCTAGCCCCCTTTCACAACGCGCGATAAGGAACTTCGTCCCAAAAAATAAGGGTTCTATCAAGAGAGCTGTAATATTTGATTGCAACAGTAGGTATGGCAGAAGCGCTTAAACGCCCGAAAGATGTTCCCGGTACTACAAGATATGTAAAATAAACTACGCTAGATATTGATCCAAAGCTTTTTAAAAAAATGCACGTTCGCTTAGCTAGGTGGGCGTTTTGTTTATACTCAAGATAAAAGTCGAGAAAAATTTACAAAAAAAAACTTGTGTGTACCTACTTATGTACACGCGTTAGAAGTTATACTTCTTAATATACAACTTGAACATAGTTATCAATTTTCTTACCACCTAGAACTAACTTCATGCTGTTATTTTTACGATGCGCGCGCATCGTAATAATTCACTGTCATACCACCTAGAACTAACTTCATGCTGTTAAATTTTTTGGTGTCGGTGTGCGCGCGCATCGTAAAAATTCACTCTCATCATTTTTCTCCATCGCGCCAAAAGAAGTATAACTTCAAAAATTGCTTTACCCCAAACAAATTAAACGCCCTCATTCATCGTCGTCAGCCTGATTTCATCCACTGCTGGACATACGCTTTCCCCAATAGTTTCCATAATGTTGCCATTTAGAGGGGTTTGCCTCAGTCACCGCGCTTGGCATGCGTGTTGGTGACCGCAGTTAGGTGGTAACTAGTACACAGGTGACTCCTTAGTTACCTTTTACGAAACCCATGGTATAGTATGAGGTGGCCCTGTATTTCATTCTAGGATCATTATTTACGCTCAATTATTCTAAAAACTATTTATGTGTGTCTAACGGCAAATGCTGTGTGATAAAGAATATGACCACACCTCTCATCCTTTGGGAGGCGTAGAAGTCATCCCGAGGATATATCTTCCGGAGATAAAAATATAGCAAAAAATTTAAAATTTTGATAAATAAACCTACACATGATCCTCGACAATAACTTAATTTAAGTTGTTAAATACCGTTACTGTTATAAAATAAATCTTATTGTATATTATTTCCTACAATCCGTGTACCTAAATATCTATATGTACCTAGAAATAATTATAAATTAATAATATATTACTACCAATATGTTCTGACTATTTACAAGCGCTTTTTTAAAGTCTACGTGAATAAAAACCTTTTTTATTTAATAAAAAAAATAAAAACAAAATTTAAAAATTTATTTTTAGAGAACGGGCAGCAGCTTCTCTCTGTGTACTGTAACTATCATACCGCGATCACCTATCCCTCCAAATGACATAACTCCACCGTGGAAATCTTATGGCAGGCCTTTGTTTAGCAATGACCATCATTCGACAGACATGAGTCTAAAACCTAACTCATTATTAACAGGAATTACCCAAATGGACAACCCAAGCATTACAACATATATAACAATGGCACCAATACACAATGATGGAAGCCTATAAGTATACCATTGGATATTTATGGGTTCATTTATGGTTTAATAATAATCAAGCTTGCGTCACCGGCTAAGTGATAATGTTAATTGGACTGTTGTATAGGAATTATCGCCTGACTTCATATAAGCTATAAAGTATTATTAGCTTTTGTTACTTTTAATTTATGTCCATTTTATTATTATTGTAGTTGGACGGTACCCCGAACTGATATGTTAGCATGGTGGTTAATTGGGCCAATAGAGATAAGCAAAAGTAGCTTTAAAAAAGTTTTTGAGATATGAGCTTACGGTATAACGGTATAAATAAAATTACCGTGGTGAATAGAGATCGGGACAATGTCCATACATAATATATATAATTATATATATATAATATCTGGGGACAATGTCACAGAGATCATCCTAGCCCCAAACTAAGTAAAGCTTGTACTATGGGTACCAGGCGACGATATACATACTTATATAGATAGATAAATACTTATATACATAGAAAACATCCATGACTCGGAAACAAATATTCGTGCTCATCACACAAATATTTGCACTTACCGGGATTCGAACCCAGGACCACCAGCTTCGTAGGCAGGATCACTACCAACTAGGCTACGGTATACGGGTCCGTATAATGTCCTCAAGGGCTAATTTCGACCACGGTGACTAGTCTCAATGGAGATTAGCCAACTGGTGTTTTGTTATTGGAATATTCGGAGTAAGCTATAAGAACATTGTCATTGAGAGCTGGATGATTAAAGTTTGGAATCGAATGAACCGTCTACCAGCTATCATTAGACTAAAAGGTTTGGCCCAATCACTTATGTTACGAAAATGACTATGGATGGCATCAGCGGCTAGGTCTCCTCGACTTCAAAGTGGCGGTAGAGTTGCGAATCGTCTGCGTACAGATCATAGTGTGAAGAAACAATTTTGGTAATGGCATTGATAAATACTGAGAAAATTAAAAGAGAGAATAGTTCGATGGAGAAGCCTCGTCTCTCTCTGCAGTGTTCGACGAATGAATTCAAAAAACAACATATCAGCCTAAGCTTGCATGGAGTTTAGTCGAATGCTGTACAGTAACATGAATCGTCGGGATATTTGTTCATGCAACCCTGCGTCACTAGCATGACGACGTAGTGACGCAGGGTGGCTTATTTTATTTATTTATTTACTCATTAACTATTTGCATTGTGTTTGAATCCATAAAGAATACATATTAATTAAGTTATACAATAGAAAAAACAATAAATTGTAATAATAACAAAACAACAAAATAAAATAATACGATACAATAGTCCACACATGAAATTTAAATAAAAAAAAAAAAAAAACTTGTGTGTACTTATGTACACGCGTTAGAAGTTATACTTCTTAATATACAACTTGAACATAGTTATCAATTTTCATACCACCTAGAACTAACTTCATGCTGTTAAATTTTTTGGTGTCGGTGTGCGCGCGCATCGTAAAAATTCACTCTCATCATTTTTCTCCATCGCGCCAAAAGAAGTGTAACTTCAAAAACAACTACAAAACATTAATTTATCACGTCATTACAAATAACATTAAGATTATAATTGGGTTTCACAATTCAGTCACAGCATAAAAACATTTCTCCAATAGGAAGGCCTTCAACCTTGTTTTAAATACGTTCGTATTGTAAACTGTTTCGTTCAAAGATGCTGGTAACTTACTAAATAATTCCACTCCTTGGTACTGAGGGCAATGTTTAACAATATTTAATTTAGGAACCATGTTATTCTGCTATTCTGCTTAAGCTAACAACTGCCTTAGCAATAATGAATGGTGGAGTAGCGCTCTCAACAAGACCTTGAAGTAAGGGCGTTTGGTAGTGCCACATCGTAAAACACGGAAAAGCATAAGTCCTACACTCAATCTATCCAGTTATATCAGCACATCCACTTGCTTTACTAGCACATATAATAAAAGTGATGGTGATTGGCGGACATACTCTGCTCTCATATATATAAGAAAAGATGTAAATGTGAGCTTGGATTGGAGTATGGAATAACAGAGTTGGGGTAGTCAGTATATGATGAAATGGTACGCACTAGTACCCTGACTAAAATCTCCTGACATACGCCATAAATTTCCTGCAAATCGAATAACAACCATAGTTATAAAGCACCATACTTAATTAAAACTCCAACCGGGTAACTAAAATTATCCTCAAAGTTATTATTGTATCGTCCAATTACTGGACAACAAGTTAACAGGATAACTCAGACTTATCCTGTTTACTGAAGGCTGGGCTCCAGGCACAAGTTGTACTTTAAAGTTCTGAATACGACGGCACAGTTCCTCTTCTACAGGAGGGAAAATAGAAGAGATTTTTGGGTCAACGTCACCAATAGGAAGGAATAAGTAAAGGAAGGTAAGACTTGCCGAAACTCATTAGTTACATAATAAAGGAAACAATAACAAATATAAATATTCCGCCAGGATAACATCTGACTTTTATGATTTGATTAATAGGTTCACAATCATAACAAAATCTTAAGATATAAACCCCTAGCATTCACCTCCTTCAAGATTGGCGTCACAGACAGCCCCCTGTGCAGAGGGGGCATTGAAAATGAAGAAACACCAGCACACGTACTGCTACACTGCAAGAGTGTTGCTTACCAACGGGCAAAGTTCCTGAATGATCCGAAGACACTGCAGGAGGCCCTCAAGCCAGGCTTTCATGGTCTCCTGGACTTCTGGATGGAACTAAAATGGTTCGAGTAGCCAAACAAGTATCACGCACAATGGCCCAATTAGGAGGCTAAATGCGGAAACCTATCGCCCAACTAACTAACTAAACCCCTAGCATTTTTACACTCTTATTGAATAAACCACTGCTCGACTGCCTAGTTGGTCTAGCGGTAGCATGTTCACCCGCAAAGAACGAGGTTCTGGGTTCAAATCTCGGGTCGGGCCAAAAGAGGTTTCGGAACTTTTCTGTAAAAAGAAAAATTTCTCAGCCTCAGTCCGAAGTCTGGGAGTTGGCGGTATTACACCCCCGTGCCTCGTAGAGCACGTTAAACCGTCTGTACCTGACCTCTTTCCGGTCGTGTTGCTAGGCATCCCATTGGATCACGAGAGTGATGGAATGAATAGAAAGTGTGTTTGCGCACACACTTGAACACTATAATATGTCCCGCGAAGATGGCTAATCTCTGTTCAGACGGGCCATCGTGGCCGAAACTCGGCTAGGAGGACATTATTATTATTGAATAAACTATAACAATATGCCTATCGTTTGGTTTTATTCTTTATGTGCAGTTATACTTTACGATGGGGCAGAAAGGTTCTCGAGTGGCGACCACGAACCGGAAAACGCAGCTTGACAGGCCCCCTACAAGATGGACCGATGATCTTGTGCGGGTCGCTGGAAACTGCTGGATGTGGATAGCGCAAGACCGGCAATTGTGGACATCTATGGGCGAGGTCTTTGTCCAGCAGGGGACGTCTTTCGGCTGATATGATGATACTTTAGCCTTTTAGTCGCCTTTTGTAAAACGAACCCTATGAGTCCCGCCTCAAAAAAAGTATGGTAAGTGTAAAAGTATGGAAAACCCCAGTAGCATCCCGGAGTCTGCAAATTGGCGTTGTTATAGTCCCGTGCCTCGCATAACCGTCCCATTGCATTTTGAGAGGAAGAGAATAGAGAGTGCACTTGTCTTTCCGCACACAAACTTGTTCTATAACGTGTCCTGCGTAGTAACCTTAACATCTATACATATAATAAAATCGTAGGAAAGTCAAAACTGTACATTGAATATTTTTTTAAAAGGATACTTGGGGCGTGATCTACAATCGATATCGAAGCCAAAAATATAGTTTTTAGAATTTTTGTCTGTGTGTCTGTATGTATGTCCGGGCTAAACTCAAAAAGTTCTGCATGGATTTACTTCGGATTTTGCATAAATATTTCTAAGAGGTCGGGTCAACATATAGGCTACATATTATCACGCTATCACCTACAGGGGAGGAGCTGTGGTAATTTATAAAATTTAACGCGGGTAAAACCGCGGGGCACAGCTAGTAATACATAAATGTCTTGGGACAGCTAACACACTGTCACCTCATTCCAAATTAGGCCGCGCCTGCGCTATGGTAACCAAACAACTGATAAACATACTTATATATTACTAGCTCTGCCCCGCTGTATTACCCGCGTTAAACTTTATAAATTATCACAGCTGCTCCCCCGTAGGTGATAGCGTGATAATATGTAGCCTATATGTTGACCCGACCTCTTAGTAATATTCATGCAAAATTTTAAGTACATCCATGCAGTACTTTTTGAGTTTAGCCCGGACATACATACAGACAAACAGACAAAAATTCAAAAAACCATATTTTTGGCTTCGATATCGACTGCAGATCACGCCCCAAGTATCCTTGTAAAAAAATATTCAATGTAGAGTTTTGACTTTCCTACGATTTCATTATATGTATATTATTATTTCTACATACAAACATACTATGCATAAATTACACCCAAAACCAGAATAAATAATCGTTCTCATCGCATAAAGATTTGTGTTTGTTTGTTTTGATGGGATCGAACCCTCGACCCTAGCAGATAGAGTCAGTAACCTCTATACTAACTAGCTAGTC
Organism: Pseudoips prasinana; assembly: GCA_951640165.1. NCBI lineage: Eukaryota > Metazoa > Arthropoda > Insecta > Lepidoptera > Nolidae > Pseudoips > Pseudoips prasinana. The sequence goes on along the minus strand of OX621240.1, from coordinate 39,173,228 downwards.
CAGGTCTAGGTAACAGTTACGGCCTTCCAGAACCATAATTTATTTATTTTTATTTTTAAACTTCATGCACAAAAATGTACAGAGGCGGACTTAATGCCAAAGGCATTCTCTGCCAGTCAACCTTGGGGTGATGCAGAGAAAAACATGGTAGGTGCACTATTAGGACTATGCCTACACTATTATTACAATGTATGAGGTGCTCATTCTGGCCTAGTAGGTGCAGAGTTGACTTCCGAGTGCCTGGTCGTTGATGTCTGAAGTCACGTTATCAAACACCAGTGTAGGCATAGCGCTATAACTAATGAGCAATGCGTAAAATCCATTGCGGTCGATTTCCAATAATAAAAGTAAAAATTGATTGCTTACGAATACCTAAACGTGAACACTAGGCAACTAGGCATATACGTAGGTACATGTATGTATGGTAAGAAACAAATTCTACGCTTTATTGTTGGATGTATGTCTGTGTCGATAAACTAAAAAACTATCTAGAAAATATTAAAAGACAACGCTCGCACTAGGGGGTCTAATCCCTGTGTCGCGGGGTACTTTACAAACACAATAAACGGATACAAATTACATCCAGCCTCAGAACAACTATTTATGGGTCGCACAAATAGTTGTCCGGTGCGGGACTCGAACCCGCGACACGAAGAGTCGTCTTGTCGTGCAGTCAAAAATTAAAAGTAATGTTTAATAGATATATTCTATGTTTTGATTCGAACTTAAAAGGAGAATGGACGGCCGCTAGCTAACTATACGCTGCGTGGGCATGCCCCACCCCGTAATGAGGACCGAAGATCGTGTAAGGGTCCGGGAAGCTTCAGGAGGCAGGTAGCGCAAGGTCCAGCGGCTGAAATGATGATAACATACAATTTAATACCATCGATTACACGTTCTATATTATTATATCCTTCGGAAAATTATATGGATCATCTTATTTAGTTATTCTCTAGTTATGAATTAAGTATCATCTCGGATGCACAACATGGGTTTCGACCAATGAGAGGCACCACCAGTAACTTGCTGAGTTACATGTCTCATGTGCTGCCGATTGTGGATAGTGGGGTGCAGGCTGACGCTGCTTATTTCGACTTAAAAAAAGCATTCGACCTGGTCGATAATGACGTGTTGCTCAAGAGGTTAGCAGCTGTTGGTTTTACACCACACTTACTTAATTTCTTCGCCAGTTACATGAGAGATAGGCAGCAATACGTAGAGTACGAGGGATTCAGGTCAGAGCCGTACTTTACGTGGTCTGGTGTGAGCCAAGGGAGTAACCTTGGACCGCTGCAATTTTTAATTATGATAAACGATTTGCCCAAAGTCGTAAAAGATGCAAATTGTTTATTATTTGCAGACGATCTAAAGTTGTGCCTGGCAGTGAGGAGTAGTGATGACTGTATACGCTTACAGAAGGCAATAGATAGCATAGTTACTTGGAGCAAAGAAAATCACCTACAATTTAACGTCGAAAAATGTGTCACTATTACTTTCTCGCGTGCACGTAGTCCTATTGTATATAATTACAATATTGATGGGTTTCCTATGGCAAGAGTCACAGAGGTTAGGGACTTAGGAGTTACTCTTGACACTGGACTGTGGTTTCGTAATCACATCGTCAATTGCTGCAAAAAAGCCTACAGAAATTTAGGGTTTATATTGCGAACTGTTCGTGGTTTCACAAATATCACGGCGATTATCGCTTTATATAACACTTTGGTGAGAAGTAAATTAGAATGTAATGCAGTGATCTGGCATCCACATGAGACTAAATATAGTGTCATGTTGGAGCGAATACAAAACAAATTTGTTAGATTTTTATATTTGAAGCTCTATGGAGTATATCTTTTTTACCCGCTTATGTATCCAACCTTGTTTATATTAGGCATGGTTGGTTACAACGAGCTGAGAGTTAGGCGTGAGTTTGCTCTTGTATTATATATATTTAAAATAATAAGAGGCAAATTGCATAACGCCAACATATTAAATTTAGTAAGTCTGAATGTTCCGAACAGATATGTCTGGCGGCGACGTCGGCCTCAGCTGCTGGCCGTACCTAGTGGGCGCACAAATCTCCTTAATAAGGCGCCCCTGACCCAAGCACTTCGCACTCTAAACAGGTTAGCAGAGGATATAGACATTTTTGCCTGTACACTGAGTCAATTCACAAGGATAACATTATATATAATTAGTTATAGAAATTAGGTTGTATTAGTTTTTTTTTTTACTACACTATTGTATTGGGTTGCACCTGTAAAAATAGTTGTAAATGTGGAGAATAAATAAATAAATAAAGTATCACTTCAGTCGTCAGAATCCATGTTTAGTAGCAGTATTTAATAATAATAATATAAGAAAGAGCTTAAGATCTCGTTCATCAATAAATGCTATTATAATTTACCATTTAGACTATCTAAATGGTAAATTATAATTTTTAAATATTTTTATTCTTTGATTTAATAATACATTATAATAATAATAATAATAATAAATTTTTATTCAAGAAATAATGTGTACAAAATTATATTTACTTAATTTAAAAATAATTAATACTAAGCTATTGACAATTTGTGCCTGTACTAGGTTAAACCTGTACCACAGGCGTTCTAACGGCTTAAAAGGTATACTTATTCTTTGTTAAAAATTTAAATAATATTTAATTATACATACAAATTCAAAAACCTAAGATATAATGTTTAAAAAATTAACTTATTTTAGAATACTAAATAATCCCTCAGTCTCATCATAGCTCAATTTTTGTAAAAAATTGCTGACTGTTTTTTTACAATTTGTATAGTTAAGGTTATATATAGATAGTGACTTATTTATTTTATTGTAAAGATATGGTCCGAGAAAAGGATAAAATCTGTTTGCATAAATAAACTTTGACTCTGATGCACTAGTGCAGATAATATCTTTCCGTCTCTTGGTGTTAGTAAGGTTAGCATTGTAAGTGAGTGTTGTGTGTTGTTTTAAAATTGCACGTTTAATAAATAGTTGGCGGACAGTTAAAACGTTGCATTTTTCATACAGGAGGCACGTAGGAAAAAGGAAAGGTCGAAAAGTTGCAACTTTTAGTATTGCTCGTTGGGCACGTTCAATGATTAACATTAATGTTTTTGGAGCACCACCCCAGGAAGTAATGCAGTATTGAATAATAGATTGACATAATGCCTGATAGACTAGTCTAATCAATTTCATATCAGCAATATGCCGTAGCTTTTTAAATACGAATATGAGTTTCCGTACACGATTTGACAAGGCAAGGATATGTTGTTTAAATGATAGAGTTTCATCAATAATAACACCAAGGTACTTCATGCTATTTGTGTTAGCAATAACTGGACAGTCGCAAGGAACCAAGGGACTGGGACAATAGTGTGCATATATGTTATCTTGTTTAGGAAGTCTGTGGTTTTTACGCATGCAAAAATTTATAAACATTGTCTTTTCAGCATTTAATGTTAGTAGATTATTTCTAAGCCATTTATTTATCACATTAAACCCATGTTGTGCGTAATAATGAACCGCAGTAGTGTTTGGAGCAGAAAAAATTAAAGCTGTGTCATCAGCATAGGAAATTACTTTTCCATGGTCTAACTTTAAGGAACACAGATCATTTATGTAAATCAGGAATAGGGTAGGGCCCAATATACTCCCCTGGGGGATTCCAAAAGCAGGAATTTTTATGTCCGTACTGATGAATTGGTCAATTTTAACACATTGAGTACGGTCATTTAAATAGCTTGCGAAGAGTTTCAACTGGGTGCCCCTAATTCCTAATGCCTCTAACTTGGATAGAAGGTTAGGAATAGACACGGTGTCGAATGCCTTCGCTAGATCAAGGAAAATACCAGTTACTAGGTTCCCTTTTCCCAGTTCCTCTGTGACAAAATCAGTTAAATGTTCAACCGCGTCTGATGTGGATAAATTAGCTCTAAAACCAAATTGCATGTTTGAAAGCAAAGAGTTCTTTTCTAGATATAAGACAAGTCTATTGTTTATTATTTTTTCTAGAATTTTGGAAAAGGAAGGTAGTAACGAAATTGGCCTGTAATTAGTTACAAGATCCCTACTCCCTGATTTGTGAACGGGAATAACAACGGCTTTTTTGAGACATTTGGGAAAAATTCCATCAGAGAGGCAGGTTTGAAAAATGAAAGTTAAAGGAGGGACTAGGATGTGCTTAAATCTTTTGAGAATATTATTACTTATGTTATCCCAACCCGCTGCGCAACTGTTTTTTAACCCTACAATAATTCGTTCTACTTCAGATTCATCTGTGTCTAACAGAACAAAAGATTTCCCACTATGGAGTTGAGTCCTTGTAGAAGAATAACCAGTCAAGTTAACGTTTTGCTCTTTTATTTTATCCCCGAGTTCCTTTCCAACGTTTGCAAAAAACTTATTAGCGTTGTCAGCAGCGATAATTGGTGAGGAGTGAGTGCGTAGTAAACTTGAAGACGATTTATGCTGGTTAGAAGAAAAGGTAGTGGATTTTATAACTTTCCAAAGCTGTTTACTATTTGAACCTGCTTCATCAAGTTGTTTTTTGTCAAACTCAATTTTAATTTTTTTCAACAAGTTATTACAGAAATTTCTGTATCTTTTATAAGATAATTGTAATGTATAATTATGTGGAGATTGCTTAACTATTTTATGTAATTTATCTCGGTGACGTATACAACGTAAAAGGCCCGGTGTGATCCATGGCTTAATGTTAATATTTTTCCTACTCAATCTAATTATATCATTATGACAACTAAATATTTTTGACTGCATTGACCTTATTTTTTCAATGCCATTATACTTATTGTACATTATTTTGCTACTTTGGATATAATTTTGTTACTTTTGACATTATTTAAAAAAACAATCCTGGGACATTATTCACACACGGCCATCTGATCCCAAACTAAGCAGAGCTTGTACTATGGAAACCAGACAGAAAGAAAAGTAGTATAATATATGGTATATAAGTTTTCAGAACACATATACTACATGTTATACTACTTTTCTTTTGTAAATTTATATATAGATAATAACACCCAGACTTATAATATCTGTCCTGGGTGGGAATCTAACCCACGACCTCCAGCGTGAAAAGCAAATATTTGGCTACCACACCAACAGACCCTGCCAATAATATAAATTAAGTCTTCAAAATTCTACAACTGTCAGCGAAAATGTATACTTAAAAAACAATAACCATATAGAACTGCTAATATTAAACAGCTGATAAACATAGAAATTACCTAAAGAAATACAAATAAACGTGAAAATAAATAGCAAACGCAACATAAAGTCAAAATAAAGAATAACAGCACAAATTATACTGAAAATCGAAATATAACACACCCATACAAGGATTCGGCTTAGGGCTTATGAGCCACTCGTTCCCTCCACAAAAAACGGAGGAACCCTTTAAAAAAAAGAAAACAGGCCCGTCAAATTATTTGGTTTTCCTAAGGATTCATTCATATTCATAATCATTTTCATTAAAATGTATCGGCCATATTTGTGTTTTTTTTTAATTATGACAACTAACACACTGCCTTCTCATCGCAAATTAGGTAGATCCGGTACTATGGCAATTGCCTAGTTGCCATAGTACCGGCTCTACCTAATTTGCGATAAATATACTTATATATTTCAAATACTTACTATTATAGAGAAATTACACTCAGACACAGAAGCGGTCACCGTAGCCTAGTTGGTAGTGCTCCTGCCTACGAAGCTGGTGGTCCTGGGTTCGAATCCCGGTAAGTGCAAATATTTGTGTGATTAGCACGAATATTTGTTTCTGAGTCATGGATGTTTTCTATGTATGTAAGTATTTATCTATCTATATAAGTATGTATATCGTCGCCTGGTACCCATAGTACAAGCTTTGCTTAGTTTGGGGCTAGGATGATCTGTGTGACATTTTCCCGAGATATTATAATTAATCGTGCTCGTCACAATAAGATGTGTCCTGAGTTAGGATCCAACCCACGATTTCTGGATTAATAGCCAGGGTCACAGAATAATATAGCAACATACCAGTTGGATTGAGTAACAAATATCCAAAAAGACAATCTTATGTATTAATATATCAAATACAAGTCACGTTCTAATAATCTATTTGTATCTTAAAATTTATATTTGAATTTTATAGCATTATTCGCAATGCAAAGTGTTAATCTAATCTCAAAAATGGAAAATCATCCGGCGGGTCTCAAACCAGCACCATCTACCAATCCAGGGTAGGCGCTCTGCGTTAAGCTACGAACGATACATACTGGGAAATCAAATTTAGATGATTCCCTTGCTCACACCCTTCCATCAAAGATGTTCGTAAGTGCATCCTAAATTATATATAGTTAAATTGTAAAACTACAATAGTTATTCATGTTGTTTCTTTACAAGCGCTTCTATTTTATTTTACAATAGAAGTGACTTGCTTCGCGTGAGATCATACTGACCTTGTAGATTAACCCGTCCACTTTCTATTTATTCAAAGTCAAGGAAATCCCTAGAAATCTAACTGTTTCATCCATAAACTTGAAATAGCGTACCTACCTCGAGAATACTAATGCACGTACGCCATAGCCCTAACAGAGGCGTCTTTGTTATCTTAGACACGACTTCACGTGTAGCGCAGCGGCTAGGACAGTCGCCTCGCTGCGTCGTGTCGCGGGTTCGAGTCCCGCGCCGGACAATTATTTGTGTGACCCATAAATAGTTGTTCTAAGTCTGGATGTAATTCGTGTCCGTCTATTATATGTTTGTAAAGTACCCGCGACACAGGGATTAGATTCCCTAGTGCGGACGTTGTATTTTATAAAATAAAAAAGCAAGCATATTATGATGTCTTATTTAATTAGTGATAGATCTCCTGGCCAGCTTTAGGGATAGTGGCCATAGTCAAAAGAGCTTAACCAACTATGCCGTAAATAAAAATAGAGACTGCACTATGTTCTCTTAAGAATAATAAATAAATAAATATATTAGGACACCTAATACACTGCATCTGATTCTAAACAGACAACTGATAAACGTATTGATATATTTTCTACATACATATCCTAACTAATATTATAAATGCGAAACTAACTCTGTCTGTCTGTCTGTTACTCTTTCACGCCAAAACTACTGAACGGATTTGAATGAAATTTGGTATACAGATGGTCTAGACCCTGAGAAAGAACATAGGCAAATTTTTATAGACAGGATAACACATAGGCCATATTTTATAAAGTTTAACGCGGGTAAAACCGCGGGCCACAGCTAGTTATAAATAAATTACAACCAGACACAAATCAAAGAATGATGCTCATCCCACAAAGATTTGTCCTGGCTGGGGATCGAACCCACGACTTCTGGCTTAGCAAATCCTTGACGGCTTGTAAATAGCCAGAACACGAATTGAGGTAATATTAACTGAATAAATTTAATTACACGTAAAACAGAATTTAGATCGTGTCTTGATCATATAGAATTATAATATTAATTTTTGATAGTTTAAAGTAGAGTAGTAAATAATATTAATATCTAGCACAATGTCACACAGATCATCCTAGCCCCAAACTAAGCAAAGCTTGTACCAGGCGACGATATACATACTTATATAGATAGATAAATACTTAAATACATAGAAAACATCCATTATTCAGAAACAAATATTTGTGCTCATCACACAAATATTTGCACTTACCGGGATTCGAACCCAGGACCACCAGCTTCGCAGGCAGGAGCACTACCAACTAGGCTACGGTAACCGTAAAGTTATTAAAATGGCTAAATAACTATAAAATACTTGACCAAGATTCTAATAATGTCCTCCTAGCCGAATTTCGACCACGGCGGCCAGTCTCAATGGAGACTAGCCAACTGCGCAGGACATATTATAGTGCACAAGTATGTGCGCAAACACAGGGGCACATTCTATTCCATCACTATCATGATCCGATAAGACGACTAGCGACACGAGCGGACGTCAGTGCCTCTGGCACGAGTTCCTGCAGTTTACTTACTCGATCACACGTACAGTTTCGTCCCATACATAGACCACCAGAGTTTTAGTTCTTAATAGTTTCCGCGAGAGGCGCTGGTGCTCAATGTATGGGAGTAAACTGTACGTGTGATCGAGTAAGTAAACTGCAGGAACTCGTGCTAGAGGCACAGGTACAGGACCGACGACGGCTTTACGTGATCGCCGAGGCACGGGGGTCAAATACCGCCAACTCCCAAACTGTTACTGAGAAATTTCTTTTATAGAAAAATCTCAAAATCACTTTTAAGTCGACCCAGGATTTTAACCCAGGACTTCATTATTTATGTTTGAATACGCTACCGCTAGACTAACTAGGTAGTCATGGATGGATTGATGGAGGATAATTGTACTCAAGCATTGACTCATTCATACAACTCGAGGTAAAGCCCCAAGAAAGTTCAAGTAGTTGAAAGGAGTTAATATAGAAAATAAAAAACAGGGTATCCTCATTCAAAAGTCGGTGAGTGCGTTCTTGGCCTTGATGTACAGACGCCAGCACATCAAGCTACCCCAATCTGACAAATTTCCCCAATTGAAAGTGAACCTTATGCTTATGTGATAAAGTTGAAAATCTATAAAAGAAATTTGACAGATTGGGGTAGCTGGATGAGCTGGCGTCTGTACAATCAAGCAGCAACACTTACGGGAATACACCTTGATATTGAAAGTTTTATTACGATAGCAGTAAGAGCGGCGTCCGATAAGCCAGGGTGGCCATCGAAGGAGCTTGCACTGAACAAGGAAAATCTTCTACAAAACGAATACATATGATAGTCGAAAATTTGTATTCCATGAAAGTTCACTAAATGCTATTTTATTGCCTATCTGAACCTACTCAACGACTAAGTAGCTTGTCAGGAATGTTTTCGCACTTTTACTGAATGGAAAATGCGCTGGCGTTAGACAGCTACAAAACTTGAAGGTTTGAAAGGCTGACTGTACACACCATGTTAAAATCAAAGTTATTCAATGGCAAAATACTAATTACACACCGAATTTTGGTCACGGCGGCTAGTCTATATAATAATATAATAATATCTGGGGACAATGTCACACAGATCATCCTAGCCCCAAACGACTAGCGACAAACCGCGGGGCACAGCTTGTAATAATAATAATATTCGGGGACACACCGGGCCATCTGATCGCAAATTATGCAGAGCTTGTACTATGGAAATCAGATAACTGGTATATTACATACTAGCTGTGCCCCACGGTATTACCCGCGTTAAACTTTATAAATGTTCACAGCTCCTCCCCCTTAGGTGATAGCGTGATAATATGTAGCTTATATGTTGACCCGATCTCTTAGTAACATTCATGCAAAATTTGAAGTAAATCCATGCAGAACTTTTTGAGTTTAGCCCGGACATACATACAGACAAACAGATAAACAGACAAAAATTCTAAAAACAATATTTTTGGCCTCTATATCGATTGCAGATAACGCCCCAAGTATCATTTTAAAAAAATATTCATTGTACAGTTTTGACTTTCTTACGATTTTATTATATGTATAGATACTACTTTTCTAATATAGTTAATTACTCCCAGACACAGGACAAACAGACATGGTCATGCACAGAAATATCTGTTCTGAGTGGGAATCGAACCCTCAACCTGCGGCGTGAAAAGCAAGCATTTACCAACCACACCAACTGGCCTGGTGGAACTTCCCAAGTAGAGCTGGACAGAGTGCGAACTATTTTTTTTTCTCTTTTACCGTAAATATTGATACCGTTAAGCGCTACCCAATGAGGTGTGGATTTGTAAACTTATAACCCACGGACGTGGTAGCATTTCACTCCGACGTATCTATACATATAATAAAATCGTAGGAAAGTCAAAACTGTACATTGAATATTTTTTTTAAAGGATACTTTGGGTGTGATCTACAATCGATATCGAAGCCAAAAATATAGTTTTTAGAATGTTTGTCTGTATGTATGTCCGGGCTAAAATCAAAAAGTACTGCATGGATTTACTTAAAATTTTGCATGAATATTACTAAGAGGTCGGGTCAACATATAGGCTACATATTATTACGCTATCACCTACGAGGGAGGAGTTGTGATAATTTATAAAGTTTAACGGGGGTAAAACCGCGGGGCATAGCTAGTTAAAACATAAAGCTGTTTAATACATGAGGCATAACAAAGACCTTAACGATGGTGCACAGTACATTGCGCCGATGGTACAATTGAACTGTTTGGATTTAAGTCGACTACGTCTTTATTACGTAGCAATAAGGATAGTTTTCGTTATCCAAATGTGTCCTCGGAGAAGGCGTCATTGTAAATTTATAGTGGTGAATCGTGGGTTATTTTCACGTAGATAGCCTTCATAAGAGGAAGTGCGTACTACACACAGTGATTTCAAGAAAGGAATTCCCATTGTGAGTTACTGCACAGGTGAGAATGGGATAGATATAATACTGGGAAAGTACTATATCTATCCCATTCACCCGCACGCTGCAAAATAACACTTATTTGCAACGTGCGGGTGAATTAGTAGTATTAACGGTCACCGCAGCCTAGTTGGTAGTGATCCTGCCTACGAAGCTGGTGGTCCTGGGTTCGAATCCCGGTAAGTGTGAATATTTGTGTGATGACCAGGAATATTTGTTTCTGAGTCATGGATGTTTTCTATGTATATAAGTATTTATCTATGTATATAAGTATGTATATCGTCGCCTGGTACCCATAGTACAAGCTTTGCCTAGTTTGAGGCTAGGATGATCTGTGTGACATTGTCCCTAGATATTATTGTAGTAAGTCAAAAAATGCCCGCTTCATGGTAGGATCTACTTATTCACCAAAATTAATACTACCCTCACATCTAAGTCTGATCTGTCTTGTGTTTCATGATGTGTGAGAACCAGTACTTTATCAATAGGATCCTATTCAGCCTGACTGAAGATGTGGAGTAATATTTTTTAAAGTCATGTGATACGTTATTTGGTCTTAGGTAGATAGCAGGTAGCCACAGGACGCCTGTTCACTTTTGTTTCTAGGCTTAAACAAATATCCCAAGCTGAACATCATTATTAAGCTTTACATTTCCAATATAAGCTGACCGATTTAATTTTATAAATTTAAAAATAATATAATACTTTAGTAGAGTCGAGATTAAGATACAGTATACTGTTCTGGGGAAATAGCTATAACTACAACTGCCAAAAAGCTTTTGTACTCCAAAAACGTGCCAAACGAACTATTATTAACATTCCTCAATATGAATGTTGTAAATCACACTTTACTAAATTAGGCATATTGACTGTACCAAGCCTCTATATATTGATTATTTTAAGCAATTTGTCTAAATACATTCATGAGCAAGAGTCGCAAAATGAGAAAGAGAAAGCACACGAAGAAAGGATATGAAAAATCAAATTGTGCCTAAATTTAATATAGCCAAACATAGCCCAGTATCAAGCAATAGAAATTTTTAATAAATTACTAACTAATTTAAAATTGATTGTTTATGATACACAATTATTTAAAACGCGGTTAAAGACCCTTCTTTTGGAAAATTGCTTGTACTCAGTATCTGACTTATCTAATGTAAACAGCTCCTCGTAAAAATTGTATGTAAAATTATAATTATTATTTTTATTAAATGTGTAAATAACTTTATTACTGTTTAATTTTAAGTTTAATATTGTAATGATTTGGCTTATATAATAATGTAATTTTTATTTGTAACAATGTAGTATTATAAATTGGTTTATTGTTTAAATTATGTGTAATAAGTATAATATTATGTAATTTTGTCTATAAGAATGTAATTCAAACACAATGTATATTGTTATTGAAGTAAATAAATGAAATGAAATAAAATGACCTGTATGGAAATCCTTTACTACTTGAGATTAGCTTATACTGGAAATGTATAGCTTGATATGTAGCCGTGTGTACCGTGTTATTGATAGACCGCCGAGGCAGTGTTCTCAAAAGAAAATATGACCCCTTTAAAAGGAACCAGCTTAAAGCCGATGAACTGTCAGCTTCTTCTCTACATGTAGGGAAAGAAAGAAAAGTATGAGCGGGTTAAAACCAGGGTCATTTGTCTAGCTAGGATTATATACTAATTATTATTTATTAATTATTTGGGGCTTGATGCCTTGATGGCATCTTGCTACCTCGACCATTACTGATCTATTGTAGCAGAGCTCCTTGACTTTGTCAAAGGTCACTGCTCAATCCTACAGCTTCCAAAAACTACCAGACTGATTGTGCAGTGAGTGTTTGTATCTCTTCAGGTTGCAAAATATGCTGTCCTAAGTGGATACTTATACAACGCATTAGTGGCCCGCACGAGCACCGAATATGCAAAGGAGTTTCCTCTGATTCTTGGCAGAATCTGCAAATTGTGCTGTCGGCCAACTTTAGGTTGAACATGTGCTTATTCAGCTTGCAGTGTCCGGTGAGAATTCGAGTTACCGCACATGTTTGTTAACGTATGAATTCAAGCAATTCTTTCGAAATGTTTTTGTTGTAGCCCCTGATAAACAGCCTTTGAGTGTTGAGATCCAGCTGAGGATTTCCACAGTTCCATGGCTGCTGAGGTGCATTGATCGTTTAGGATAGATTACTATATACTATGTTTTATTATATACTATGTACACAGGCGTTCATAGCCGGAAAGTAGCGTTCTTGGCGAGGTTAAGCAATTAGACTCGCGGTCAGACCAATATAATAGATGGGTGCCCAACAAAGTGGTTTAATTTCTGAACGTCTCTGTGCTTCGAAGGGCACGTTAAGCTGTCGGTCTGGGTTAACAGTCGTTAGGCTAACTCAGAGGTCTGGGCAGCTTGAAAAACTCTGATACTTGGATAACCACTGATACGATAATTTGTAGATTTTAACAAACTACCCGCTGACTTTATGTTGTCTGTAATATCAGGGTTATGAAACACAGAGAGTGTTCAATATAAGGATAAGTTAACTACTTAGCCCACTTGTTATTAAAGTACTTTATAAGGGAAGGTTGACTAACTAAAGCATGTTCATGCGGAACATTTACAGTAATATTAAAACAACATTACTAAAATTGTCCTGTCTTGAAAACTTGAATGAAATTAAATACACACACAACACAAGGGTTTGTGCTTTGTGTTCATTAAGTCCCCCGCGATATAGGGATTTATTTGCCAAGTACAGGCGGTGTATTTTTAAGATAAGAAAAAATAAACTACTTTAGTAAAAGAGTGCTCGTCGCAATTTTGTTTCAATTCCATTTGGTTGTGTTTGTTAAGGTACTTAAATATTGTGCAATCGCAGTGAAATTGACTGTGAGTCAATCAATTAAATCTGTGTGTGAGATGGATCGATGACACGCCGGCTACGAGTTAACTACAGACCTTAGTCATAATAGAACTTTTTATTTTTGTTATGGCACGGGTAATTCCGTCGCATGTCATCTGCAAAGAGTGTCTGCCGGTGTGTTTGTCGGACTTGCACCGACTAAACGTAACCTGCCGAAGACTTTCCTTGGCGCCTTGTGGGGAGAGTCTCGGGAAAGCATGTGTGTTGATACGGTGAATCATACATAACACAACCTATTAAAAAGAAACCCTTGCCAACTCCAACTTGGCAAAGAGCCGAAAAAGTTAAATAGATTTGTAGCCAACTTCAAAAGAAGAAAATTATTAATTGAACGTTATGATATTTTTAAACATTTTTATGTTAGTTTATCATCATTTTAGCCGAATGCCATCCACGGCTGGACAAAGGCTTCCCCAAAAGATTTCCTCAATGGAGTTGTGTCCATAATTTGGAGGGATATGCCATAATTGCCACGCTTAGATGCCCATTTGTCTCTGTACTGTGCGGTCTGCTTCCAATTTGGGCCGGCTGTCCTTGCAATTTCATTACCCCAGCGTGTCAACGGTCGACCTCTGCTCCTTTTACCTGGAGGGCCTTTCCAAAATGTCACTTGTAGGGTCCATCTCTGATCTAAAAGCCTCGCGACATGCCCCGCCCATTTCCATTTGAGTTTTTGTGCATAATTCAGTGCGTTTATTGCTTTGGTTATTGATCTTATTTTTGTGTGTCTTATTTTATAAAATTTCTTAATTTTTTGCATGCTGCGCTCTAGTCGTCGTTGGCAGGTTGTAATTTTATTTTTCAGTTTTATATCAGTATAAATACATATCATAGATAAATATAATAAAAAGAATATATTAAATATTCAAATTCAGACTATAAACTCAAGGAAACTTTGACATTTAATAACTTATAGCTTTATCCTGTAGATAGCCAGAACCTATAAGCAATTTCATTTGAAAAGACTTATCGTTCAAGCTTTGGATATCCTTATAATTACGCGCTTTTATCAGCAATTGGCAAATGTTTGAAGCATTACGTAGGACCCGTCGATAAGATAAGAATTTGGGTCATTTGAAATAAATAGTTGTTTTAGTCCATATAATTATTGTTTTAGAGGGTTACATTAATGACCCCGGGCCTATACTGATAGGAGTGGTGGATTTCTTAGTGATACTATTTTACTATTAGAGATAATTTTTGTAAGTTTTAAAACCTACCTGAAATCTTGCTTGTTGGTTTAGCGCTAGTGTGTTTGGAGATAGTGAGGTCCTGGGTAAAAATTCTTAGTATCAGCCCGTAGTCTGGAAGTTGGGGGTGCTATACCCCGTGGCCTTTTCAAAACATATGCATATAAAAATTGAATAATGACGCTGACGACGTAAAGTTATATTCACATGCAATTGTGAACATATCAGTCGGCCATGTTTCTAGAAAACAAAGCCGATAGATAATACCTACATCCTCCGGAAGGGTGTTAGCAAGGGAATCCTAAATTTGATCTGCCAGCGTGTATCGTTCGTAGCTTAACGCAGAGCGCCTACCCCGGATTGGTAGATGGTGTAGGTTCGAGACCCGCCGGACGATTAAATTTATGATTTCCCATTTTTGAGTTTATATTAACGCTTTGCATTGCGAATAATGCTATAAAAATTCAAATTTAATATATCCACCGTCATGTCGTGACTATTTATTAGACTTATTATACGTATTATTAGACTTTGACGGCATTAAATTTTGAAATACAGTAAGCTTTACAGAGTTGTCTCTTCCTGGTCAATATATATTTTTTAAAGACAACGCCCGCACTGTCGAATTAATCCCTGTGACGCGAGTTATTTTACAAACATATAATTGACGTACACAGAGTACATCCAGACTCAGAACAACTATTTATGGGTCACACAAATATTTGTCCTGCGCCGGATTCGAATCCGGGACACGAAGCGCCAAGGCGACTGTCTAAGCCGCTACGCTGCAAGTGCAGTTAAATGCCAACAAAGGAGAAGGAAACTTCTGGGCCCAGCAGTTAACTAGTTGAAATGGGAATAAAAAAACCGTTATATTTTTCTAAAGGAAATCACAAAATATGGTATCATGTTTCTATCTAGGAAGCGAGAAAACTTAAATTCAGTTTTGATAAGAAATAATCGATAAAATAATGATGAAATGATCGCAATCGATTAAGAATAAATCGGTAAAATCTCAGAATATGTTTGAAAATCGAGTGACAAGTGTTTTTCGTGGAATCGATTCATAGCGGATTGTATTCCTTTAATTTCACTTCGGGCATCACTTCTCTGCCTGACAGCCTTTACAGACGTTTTGACTGTCACTCGTTCGTTGTCTTTCGGTTTGAGTGCGCACGTATTTTCCATGTTTTATTTGTGGTTTTCTTCGACTGTAGTGACTGCACGGGGCGCGGGGAATCCAAACGTGCCAGATCTTCGACATGTCACACTCTCCATGCATAAAACCATAACACAACCGAAGCCATTCAAAAATATTTTATAAAAAACTACAATGTTATAATTTAACCTCACTTTTACTATACTTCATATAACTTGATTCCTGGATAGCCAAATTTCACCAAAATTTCAGTGAGGTCTTGTTATTATATCCTCTCACAAATAAGGCTAGTTTGATTCAGTTAACACCTGGGCCCAGGAATGTATGGAGTAATTTTCTTCTCCTTTAAGTATTCGTATATACCTATAAAGACTAATACCCGTTTCCCAGAAGGGTAGCCAGAGATTTCCACTTGTTGCGATCCTTGCACTCCACTTGACCTTTTTTAACCTTTGACAAAGAGTACTTCTGATTTTCCTTGTTTTTAGAATAGTAAACTAATATTTTTTATACAAAAAACACATTATAATGTACTTATTATTATATTGAGTGACGCCCATATATTATTCCGTTTTTCTTTAAGCTTTTATTTGTTGGAGTTTAGCTTTCGAAGTTATTTTGATCTAAAAATCTGACATCGCCTATCGTATTACACCAATCCACACATATATAGAATAAAAAGTGCGGAACAAAACAGAAAACAAATGTAAATTGTAAGTAACAAAAAAGTTATGAGTCAAATTTTGGGAAGATCGATTTAGCCTTTATGGAGGGATACGATCAGAAACGAACTACATATAACATTCACCTATGAAGGAGACTCAGACTCAGACTCAGCTCAAAAATAACATTATTTTATTTTCTTTACCGGAGATAGTAAAGTTGGCTAAAAACTTATGGATAAAAAAATAATTTGGCTGTTGTTATCTCCATAACTTGAATGTTGTTAACTTATATATCTGATCTTTTCTTCGTCATGTGTATCTCGAATGGCAAGATGTAAATAATCATTAGTGCGCCTGTTTGGGTAAGTAATAAGCACTTCGTTTTTGGCGCTGCCTATGTATCAAGTTATTTGTACATTACTTTTATGTCCGGGAAACACATTAATAACCCTTGAAAAGTAATCAAAGTTTTTGGGGCGTTCATGCTAAATTATGATTATGATATTTTTATTTATATAATCATTAATTTATTTTATTAGTTTTCATCATTCGTTAATTAATTGTACATACGAAAAAAGAATACAAATAAACATTGAAAAAGAAAATAAAATGTACAAAGTTAGGTACTGCTTATATGATGGTTGCGTTGATCATGTATTATTCTTTTAATATGATGTTTTCTGTTAATCTAGTAGGATTTCAAGTGTGTCAGGGTTCAAGCCGTCTATAAAATTAAACTACAAACTTCGTACAAGGTTACGAACCTCAGCTCCACGCGTTACTTTGACAAGGAGATGAAGACAGACTCTTGGCAAAGTAACCGCGTTGAACAGTGCAGTGTGCATGAACATGTCTGTTTGTCCTGAGTCTGGATGTAATTAACTTTATAAGTAGGTATTTACAAAAGAAAGGTAGTATATGTAGTATATCAGTTATCTTCTATCCATAGTACACGTGGTTTGGGATCAGATGGCCGTGAGTGAATAATGTCCCAGCATATTATTATTATTGTCTGTGCGCCACAGAGTTGAATAAAATATGAATTTCGGGCTTACGTTGTTATAATCGCCTTTAATTTTAATAACAGAATTAAAAATAATAATAATATCTGGGGACAATGTCACAGATCATCCTAGCCCCAAACTAAGCAAAGCTTGTACTGTGGGTACCAGGCGACGATATACATACTTATATAGATAGATAAATACTTATATACATAGAAAACATCCATGACTCGGAAACAAATATTCGTGTTCATCACACAAATATTTTCACTTACCGGGATTCGAACCCAGGACCACCAGCTTCGTAGGCAGGAGCACTACCAACTAGGCTATGGTGACCGTCAAATGCCAGTGGACAGGGCATATAGCTCGTAGAATCGACGCCTGGGAAAGGTTTTCGAGTGGCGACATGAACAGTACGATACAGCGTAGAGGCACTCTACAAGATGGACCGATGATCTTGTGAGGGTCAGCGCTAGCAATGGGATGCTGGTAGCTTAAAACCGGTAATTGTGAAGTTATTTGGGGGTTTAACATTTAACGTCTTTCGACTGATTTGATGATGATGATTTTTTTTGGTGAAATCAGCTTAAGCTATTACGACTACCACCTACCCACGGGGTGGGGCCACTAATAACCTGTAATACAGGTTTGTACTAAACCTATCAAAGGCACCAGTCTCTCACAAAACTGGTTACATATCTACGTATATTGCCTAATATACTTCATCCTAATTATTCATAAATTTCATATGTTGTTGGAGATGTTCTCAAGAAAGGGCAGGTCAGAAGTACCCTAAACCGGCGAGCATGTATGAAGAATATGGAAATGTAACCATTTGTTGTGAAGAGATAAATATGTGAATTGTATTGAATAAATGAATTGTTTACAGTAGTCTGTCAAGATACTAAAGCCATCTATCACGAAGCCCAACCGTAATTGCGTTTGATTATAAGTGTTAGAGAACCTTAATAAATGTAAACAGTCCCCGAGTCCTTGAACCTGGGGCCGGTTGTACCGGTTTTGAACTCGATTCGGCATCATTTGTTTACGTTGGGTTTCGTACAGGTAGCTTTGTAATTTAGCACGCATTTTAGAAGCCAGCCCAGTATCTTAAATAATTTGTGGTTAAGCTACGTTAATACCAGAAGCTCGGGAACGGTGTATATCAAAATGGTAGAAGAATATAATAATAATATTAATAATAATAATATCTGAGGACAATGTTACACAGATCAGCCTAGCCCCAAACTAAACAAAGCTTGTACTATGGGTACCAGGCGACGATATACATACTTATATAGACAGATAAATACTTATATACATAGAAAACATCCATGACTTAGAAACAAATATTCGTGCTCATCACACAAGTATTTGCACTTACCGGGACTCGAACCCAGGACCACCAGCTTCGTAGGCAGGAGCACTAACTAAGGTACGGTGACCATCGACCTCTTTTCCACGGATTTATGTTTGTTTTTACACTGCTGAGTTCTAAAATAGCTTAACATATATGTACCTATACCGTAAGCTATTTTAGAACTCAGCAGTGTTAAATATTTGGTTATGACTTAAGAATAGTTAAACAGAGGCCACGGCACCATTCTGTAAAACTATTCAGCAGGTTCCGAACTTCAATACTCGGAGTAACTACTAGATTACATTACTGCCAGAAAAATTCCAATACGTCTTGCCTTTACCCGAAATTTGTAACGAGGCAAACGGATTACGAGTACAATGTCTCGTAGAAGAATCCCTAAATTCCTTTTTTTGGGATGACCCAGGGCCATTTGAACCAAAGGCACCTATATATAAAGAGTGCTGTGTACAGAAGCGTATTTAAAATAAAAGTTAAAATAATCTTATTGAATAAGTGTCTATTTGCTGCAGAAAACTATAATATTAATAATTATTTTATTGTGATTTCATTGAGGTAATCATATTTTTTATTTATAAGTTGATATCTATATAAATATATATAGATTTTATATATAAAAATCAATGCCACTTTTCGTTGTAATGTTATAACTCAACAACGCCTTTACCGATTTGGCTAATTTTGGTCTTGAATTATTCTTGGAAGTCCAGGGAAGGTTTGTACGTAGAGAAAATTAAAAAATAATCTTGAAAAAGTGTAAAATCAACATCTTTTAAAGCAATTTAATATATTTTTTGTTTGAATAAATGAACTTAATAATATTTTTTTTTATTACTATGCCTTATACGTAGCGAAGCACGTACTGGGCTGATAGTTTTTTATAAATATTCTAATATTATTTTTCTGTTCTGATTTATTGATCTAAGAATAAATTAAAAATATTTTTTTTTTATAAATTCATGTATCAATCTATGCTACCTAACGCGATCCACCACCTTTGTTATGCCTATTATACATTGGTAAGGCTGATAGCCAGTAGGACCTTCATTCTCAATAGTCACAGCCCATCGGTGGGTAAGGTACACTATAAGGTCACTAATACATTCGTTCTCGACTTACTTAGAACTTTAACTTTTAGACAGAACCATTCAGGCAATATGTAGTAAAATCTATATTTCAATAATTAAACCTAAACATAATCTCCTTGACAATAACTTAATACAAGCTAAATATCACTACCATTATAAAATAAATTGTATAAATGTATTAACATTCCGTGATAAAGATAAAGATTTTCTTTATTGCTAAAACTGTGTACATGGATGATATACAATTTTGAGTATCAACAGCTACCCGTATCGGGCGTGCAACAATAAGGCTTATGAATTAAACATAGTACATAATAATTCTTATTATTATAATATATTTGTGGAATTATTTATTTCAATTTATAGAAAAAAGGACTACTTTTTGGCAAAATACTCATTGAGATCGTAAAACACATTGGAAATAAGCCACTTTTTCAAAACGTTTTTGAATGTTTTGCCTTCCAATTCCTTGACATTAACAGGTAGATGATTATATATGCATATTGCACTAACAAATGCACTCTTGTAAAAAATTGTATCATTAATGGATGGTGGCAACTGTAAGTTATACTTATATCTAATCCGTAACTTAGATCTGGTGGCAGATTTGAGCACAAACTATTCCATGTTGTGTTTTACAAAAATACAAATTTCCAGAATATAAATACCAGTAAGTGTCAGAAAACCCTTATCCCTGAATATGGTTCTAAGCGAGTCAGTTGTATACATACTATAAATATTTCTTAGACATTTTTTTGTAGTATAAATATCTGTAATAAGTAACTATAAATAATAACTGTATTACTACAAACATGTACTGACTATTTACAAGCGCTTTTTTAAAGTCTACGTGAATAAAAACCTTTTTTTATTTTATTTTATTTTTATAGACTTTAAGAGCTGATTGTCAATCAGACATTTTATTACTTTCTATTTTTAATACAAGTCCACTTTAGAGAGTACTATACAAACATACAATTGAGGAACAAAAGTACGTCTAGACTCAGAACAGCTATTTATGGTACATTCCGATAGGCCTGTAGTTTGGTGGTTCGTATATATCGCCCTTTTTGGGCCTCAAGTGAACATATGAGGGTATTACTTTCGTACTTTATTAAAAACACAAAAATAAATAACCATCCGGAACATGTCAAACAGCTATATGTTCCATCTAGCAAATCTTGTACTATGGATACAGAAAATCAATAGAAATACTTATTTACTTTATTGTAAATATATAGATAGAATACACAGATAACACTAAGACCAAGACCAAGACTAGCGTGTTCACCCGCAGAGAACGAGGTCCTGGGTTCAAATCCCGGGTCAGCAAAGAGTGATTTTGGGACTTTTCTGTAAAAAAGAAAAATTTCTCAGCATCAGCCCGAAGTTTGGGAGTTGGTGGTATTATACCCCCGTGCCTCGGAGAGCACGTAAAGCCGTCGGTCCTGTGCCAGACCTCTTTCCGGTCGTGTCGCCTAGGCGTCCCATCGGATCATGAGACTGATGGAATAGAAAGTGCTCCTGTGTTTGCGCACACACTTGAGCACTATAATATGTCCCGCGCAGATGGCTAATCTCTATTGAGACCGGCCGCCGTGGCCGAAATTCGGCTAGGAGGACATTATTATTATTAACACTAAGACCAAGATATATGTTCATGAACACAAATATTTTTCTTAAGTGAGCATCGAATCCGTTACCTTTAAATCAGCAGGCAGGTCGGTGGTACGGTGGTCTTTAGTACCTACAGGCCGCAGTTCAGAGGCACTAATATGTATGCCAGACGGGCACACTTGATTTATGAATGTTCAGAGACCGCAACTCCCGCGTGACTTCCTGTTGCGTAATAGATATTTTCAGCATAGTGATACCCACGGCAAGTAGGTGTCTCTGGCGTTAAAAGTTGAAATATTATAATTTTTTTTAATAATAATAACCTGGGACATTATTCACACACGGATATCTGACCCCAACCTAAGCTGAGCTTGTACTGTTTATTTATTATAATAGATACATCATCAACTTAACACTTAACATTTGAAGATGACAAGTTATTGAGTTTAAGACTAGGTGTTAAAACTCTACAGATGTATACAACATTCATAAAGAAAAATAGTCACAAAATATACTAAACACAAAAAAGAAACAATACTTAATACAATACAACTAATGCAAATTAAACTGAACCTAAAAATAAACATTTAAATTTGGATAAAAGTAAAAACAGAGAAACGTAGAAACATAAAATTATTTCATCATTTAACTAAAGACTAAATCATTTTAATAATTATCAAATAAATTATGATATCTATAAATTATACTATGGAAACCAGATAAATGATATACTACATACATATACTACATTTATTTTGTAAATACATACATAATTATGTATATAAGTATGTATTTACAAAATAAAAGTAAAAAAGTAGTTATAAAGGTATTTTATATTATGTAGTACACACACTCACTGACACACTCACCCAAACACAGGACAAAAGCCATGTTCATGCACACAAATATCTGTCCTGGGTGGGAATTGAACCCACGACCTGCGGCGTGAAAGGCAAGCCAACCGGCCCGTCAATTAGATGCAAAGAGTATTCAGAAGGTCGGCTTTCTTTTTAGCACTGTATGCTATGTTACCATCCAGCTTCTGGAACGCCGGTTGACAGCAGTTTTCCTCGGCAGCCCTGGCAAGATAGATAGATAGATATAATACTCTTTATTGTACACACTCAGGCGGAAAGAAAATACAGCGGATATAATATAGAGAACATAAGGTACAATGGGCGGTCTTATCGCCTTAAGCGATCTCTTCCAGACAACCTTTGGATGGATAGGAACTGAAAGTAAAGTAAACAGTAGCAGGAGGGCAACAAATAAATTATACTGAGGAACTGTGATAAATATAAGCAAGCGACCAGAAGGGGCGAATTTCGGAGGGGTACTTATTTTACAGACTTCAATACGAACGGAAGTTAGCAATTCCATTTTGTTTGATTTGTTTATGAACTGACATTATCCATTAATGTCGACCCAAAGGAATTTTATTCAATTTGGTCGTTAAGGTGAGAGGAGAGATGAATGTTGCAATCAGTTTTTTTTAAACAATAATGTCATTAGATTATTTTTGTAGCGTTTGATATGGGAAAAATCTATTACATATAATAAAATCGTAGGAAAGTCAAAACTGTACATTGAATATTTTTTTAAAGGATTTTTGGGGCGTGATCTGCTGTCGATATCGGAGCCAAAAGTATAGTTTTTAGAATTATAGTCTGTGTGTCTGTATGTATGTCCGGGCTGAACTCAAAAAGTACTGCATGGATTTACTTCAAATTTTGTTTGATTATTACTAAGTGGTCGGGTCAACATATAGGCTACATATTATCACGCTATCACTTACGGGGGAAGAGCTATGATAATTTATAAAGTTTAACGCGGGTATAACCGCGGGGCACAGCTAGTTTCCTATATAAATAAAACTATTAATCATCATCATCATCATGTCAGCTAAAGTACGTCCACAGCTGGACAAAAGAGAAAATAGGAGTATATGCCATAATCGCCACGCTTGGTAGACGGGTTGGCGATCGCAGTTTGATGGTCATAGTACACAGAAAAACAATGCTACCCGTTCTCTGGTAGGTATGCCTTCAGACGATTTCTACGCCCCCAAGGGATGGGGTGATGATATTCTGATATTCGTTGCCGTCACCACACAGCAATTTTATTGTGTTAATATTTATTGTATTTGCATCACAATGCAGCATATGGTAACATGCCATTCATTTATTTATACCCGTGACCCAATTGCGCGCCTTTCAGTATCCAGTGATACAGTGAACATGTAAAATATTAATAACGTAGAACCCGCATCCAATTAATTAACCCAAGAACTTATCACTGGTCAATAACAGCATGGAATAAACACAATTCCACAAGCCATTATAACCTATTTATATGAACTTATATTATAAAGTTACCAGGAAAAAGGTGCGCATGCCACTGTCACGTGCAGACATTATTCACACACGGCCATCTAATCCCAAACTAAGCAGAGCTTGTACTATGGAAACCAGACTAATGATATACTACACATACTACTTTTGTAAATACATACTTATATAGATAATTACTCCCAGACTCAAGACAAATATACATGTTCATGCAGACAAATATCTGTCCTGAGTGGGAATTGAACCCCCGACCTGCAGCGAGAAATGCAAGTAAGGTCCGTAAGCGATCGGCGAGGTTAAGTAACTAGGCTCGCGGTCAGTCCATAGATGGGTAACCGCCAAAGTGGTTTAATTTCTGTGTGTCTCCGTGCTTCGGAGGGTACGTTAAGCTGTCGGTCCCGGTTGTAGGCATTAGACAACAGTCGTTAAGCCATGTCAGAGGCCTACTGGGCGACTTGAGCAACTCTGACACTAGGGTTACCTCTACCCATACGATAAGCAAGAAAGCAATGCAAGTATCTACCAAACCACCCGAGCCGGCCCATCTAAGTGTCACATTTTCAGTTACATATCAAGCTAAGCTATTCCAATATAAGCTGGCCTGTCATTGTATGGAAATCCTATACAACGAGAGATCAGCATATATCGGAAATATATAGCTTGATGAATTGAAATAATGAAATTTATTCAGCACTTTGGTATTAACATACACTTGTACTTGTCAAGTTCACAATGCAGTACACAAACATCGTCGAATACAGTATTAAAATTACAAAAAATTAATTAGTCCGTCCGTGCGGTCTGTTTTATCAGATATATTTACTTAAATCCTAAAATAAATAACAAGTTATTAATCTATTATTTTGACATTTAGTTGTACAATATTAAAATTAAAGAATTGAAGGCAATGAGCATTTGGCTAGCGCAGAAGGCTCTTAACCAGTAGCTTAAATTAAACGACTAATACCCGAGGCCACCCTTTTGGGGTTCAGGCCACAGCTCAGGGGGCCGCTGAAGCAAAAGGACAGAATCCAAAGAGAGGGTGTGATCAGTTGCACGGGATCACCAATGACGCGTTAAGGGGTCAAAGCGATCCTCGCCGCTGAGGAGACTACCCTAGCTAGCCTGCGGCTTTCTCTAGCTACCTAGGTGGACGATCCGGAGAAGAAAGCCACAAAGAAACTCCGGGCTTGCTTTTTTCGTCTTCTTTTGCTTTTTGTTATGGGTAGTAGTGTGTACATGTGACAACTTCTATGTCCGAACAGTGCAATATTTCTGGCCGGGCGTAAGAGATATTCGGTTCAGTTTCCGCACCAAACAACCTTAGTGTTATAATTTTACTTTAATTTTTCTTTAGAATGGAGTACGGGCCTGTTGGCGTTGTTGGCAAATGCTTGACTTTCACGCCGCAGGTCGTGGGTTCGATTCCCACCCAGGACAGATATTTGTGTGTACGAACATGTCTGTTTGTCCTGAGTCTGGGTTTAATTTATCTATATAAGTATGTATTTACAAAAGAAAAGTAGTATCCCGGTAAGTGCAAATATTTGTGTGATGAGCACGAATATTTGTTTCTGAGTCATGGATGTTTTCCATGTATTTAAGTATTTATCTATCTATATAAGTTTGTATATCGTCGCCTGGTACCCATAGTACAAGCTTTGCTTAGTTTGGGGCTAAGATGATCTGTGTGACATTGTAAAAAAAAAAAAAAAACTTTATAATGTAGTTATATCAGTTATCTGATTGCCATAGTACAAGTTCTGCTTAGTTTGGGATCAGATTGCCGTGTGTAAATAATGTCCCAGGATATATATATTCCCCTTTATTCTATAAAAGATATTTATAGAATAAAGGGGAAGAAACAGAATACACCAAATACTCCAATTATTGTTGAGCTCTCCTCCACTATATTAAAGGCTGATATCCTCAAGATGTGTAAGGCCCATAATGCTAAGAACAAAATGAAGCTATGCGCCAAACATCTAGGCCTCAAAAGTAAAGAGGACACACCCATCTTTGTAGCAGAACAACTCACTGCAAAAGGAGCGCGTTTACATTTCTTAGCACCGGATCTCGCTAAATCAAAAGGGTATAAATATTGCTGGACAGCCTATGGAAATGTTTACATCAAAAAACATGACGAATCACCCACTTACATAATTAAAAATGAGTCCCAAGTACAACATCTAATGCAAGATATTTGACTAGTATCACAAGGTATTTACTACATGCCACAAAATGTACTTAAAATAATTTGCTTGCTAAATAATGTTATATTAGGTTCCACTTCACTGTTCATTTCATACACACTTACTACAATTACAAAAATATACACACTTTATACCCTAAACAATCACACAACACACAATTTTACGCTACCATACACACACACACTTTATCAGAAAATTATGTATAAACGTAGTTTCACATTTCATATAAAAGTAAAAAACATAAAACATGCACAGACCATCCATAATAACATAACGTATAATATACAATATATTCATTACAAATTTTACATTATCATAATTGAACATATCGCCCAAATACATTGTAATTTGTATAGGTATGACATAGTTGTACTGATATTTGAACAGTATTCCAACAATGGATACGACACATAAAATTATTCAACATATTGACAACATAGAGATTGCGCAGTCTAATGAATTCCAAATCGAGGATTTTTCAAAACATTTTCATATCATAAACTCGGATTTCACAATAGTCTCACAAAACATTAGAAGCGTTTATAGTAATATAGACGACCTACAAATTACTTTATCTCGTTTTAAGTTCGGGGTGGACCTGATAATTTTGGGCGAATGCAGATTGAATGCTAATAAACCTATCCCTGAAATGAACAATTACCTATCCTTCTCTACTACTAGGCACCTTAACCGATGCGACGGCGTTGTTGCATATGTTAAAAATACCTACAAAGTGACTGTTAAAGAAATATTGCTATCTCACGCATAATGCTTACAAATAAAACGTCAAATCTCATTGTCCTCGGTATCTATCGTTCCCTCTCAAACAACAACGCTGATAGCTTCATAAACTCTTTAAATGAGCATCTGAACTCGTTAAAATCTTTTCGTAATGTTGTGATTACAGGCGATATCAATATTAATATTATATATAAGGCTAACGAACAAAGTAACGAGCGCTCAAATCGACTAAGCTACTTAAATATGCTGGCAATACATGGCTTACTACCCGGACATTCATTGCCAACCAGAGGTGAAAATTGTCTGGATCACTTCATTTTAAAAATCGAGAAGAATAGAAATGCTTCCATTGCTGTTCTCAATACAACGATTACTGACCACTTCACGATTTTTCTACAGTTATCTAATGTAAGAAATAAGTACAAGTTGCCGAAATCCAAAACGGTAGTAGACTTTGGGAGAGCGATATCTACTTTGAAAGAAAGA
Organism: Pseudoips prasinana; assembly: GCA_951640165.1. Taxonomy (NCBI): domain Eukaryota; kingdom Metazoa; phylum Arthropoda; class Insecta; order Lepidoptera; family Nolidae; genus Pseudoips; species Pseudoips prasinana. Next base: position 39,145,971 of record OX621240.1, on the reverse strand, counting down.
AATGTTTTAGAACACCTGAACTTAATCGAAGACCCAACTACACTGACTAATATCTTTATCAATAAACTTAGGGATTGTTTAATGAAAAATACCATAACTACCTTGATTCCGAGAAACAATCGCATAATTAAACCTTGGATAACTGTAGGAATATTACGCTGTATCCATAATAGAAATAATATGCAGAGAAAATTACGTTTAGATCCTCAAAATGAAGTCTTAAAAATTACATACAGAAGATATCGTAACTACATAAACAACCTTATTAAAAAACTTAAACGGAAACATAATAAAGATAAATTAACTAATGCTAATAAAAATACAAAAAAAAACATGGACTGTTATAAATAGTATTACGAACCGTAAACCAAATAACTCCCAAAATTTGGAATTACTTGAAACAAAATCGAACCCACTTGTTTCAGTAAACTACGTTAACCAATATTTTTCTAACGTTGGGAGAACCCTCGCTGAAGATATTATCTCAGCCAACCCACCGCGGGAGGATTATACTTATAACATAAGAAGCTCGCACGCATCCTCTTTTGTGCTCTTAGAAACAACTCCTAGGGAAGTGTATGACGTAATAATGAGCCTTAAATCTGAGAGCGCCCCGGGATGGGACAACATTTCTACCAAATTCTTAAAATCTGCCCATGAGGTGGTGGTGCCTGTAATCACACATCTAGTTAACTTGTGCTTTAGGAAAGGAATCTTCCCTTCAGCTCTGAAACAAGCTATCATTACGCCAGTGCACAAAGGTGGAGATAGAGACGATGTGAGTAACTATAGACCCATCTCTGTATTACCTGCAATCTCAAAAATTATTGAAAAACTAATAAACAACCAATTAATAAGTTACCTTAACAAATATAATATAATATCAGAGTCTCAATACGGTTTCAGGCAGGGTTTATCTACGGAAGATGCGGTTTCAGCACTAACTTCTCATGTTGTTGACCAAGTGGATTCAGGAAGAAAGTGTCTAACTGTTTTCCTGGACCTCAAAAAAGCCTTCGATACTGTCTCTATTTCCATTCTTGTAGCGCGACTAGAGTGTATCGGTATAAGAGGGGTGCCCTTGGCGTTACTAAAAGATTATCTCCAAGATCGAAAGCAAAGTGTAAGAGTGGGCAATCACGTTAGTAAGGAGTTGAATATAGGTTTTGGCGTTCCACAGGGAAGTGTGTTAGGCCCGACTCTTTTCTTGATTTATATAAATAATCTCTGTAAAATGAGACTTGAAAATGGGCGCATATCTTCTTACGCAGATGACACAGCAGTAACTTTTGCAGGAGATACATGGGCATCCACATATAAATCCGCTGAAGTGGGGCTTGCCAGGATTGCTCGCTGGTTAAACTCTCATTTACTAACCTTGAATACCTCTAAGACCAAATACATAGCTTTTAGTAATTATAACAGCACTCAACCTGGACCCACTCATAGTCTTAAGATCCACAATAACTGTGACATTGACTATAGCACAAATTGCTCTTGTAATGAAATCGCAAAAGTAAGTGACATAAAGTATTTAGGTATCGTGGTTGACCAGCGACTGTCTTGGCATAAACATATAGATATGGTCATGGCTCGTACCAGAAAGCTCATCTGGACTTTTAAAACTTCAAAGCATGTTACCACAGAGACCCTCTTAAATCAGATTTACGTCTCATTGGCCCAGTCAGTGCTAGTCTATTGTATTCCTGTGTGGGGTGGAGCAACAAAAGTCAAATTTCTTGAGCTGGAACGAGCACAGCGGCCACTTTTGAAGGTAATGTACTTCAAGCCGTATAAATTTCCCACTGAAAGTCTCTTTTCATTAAGCGGTCTACTCACGGTTAGAAAATTGTATATTCTTCATGCTGTTTTAAGATTACACAAAGCCCTGCCTTATAATCCTACCACTGGCAATAAAAGAAGAAAATACGTTGTGGCACCAATTGTATCTGTAAAAACAGCATATGCAAAAAGGCAGTATAACAGTCAATCCGCCTCCCTGTATAATAAAATAAATAAATTGCTCAATATATTTGCTTTAACTCATCGGGAATGCAAAATTACTGTTACGGGATGGCTAAAAACCAAGACTTACGATGAGATAGAGAGCCTTTTACACACGATTGTTTAAACTCACTCACCTACACACACACGCATACACTAACTCACACACCTACACACAACACACACATACATACACTAACTCACACACAACACGATAATGTTGATTCCCTATTGTTGCTGTATAAATTTTCTTTCATTCATTTTCTTTTAGATATTAGGTATTTTAATTCTAACTATATTTTTTATTTTTGTTCTGTTTTGTTTTACATACACACTCCTACACATTATTATATATTAGTTAAGAAGAGCGGGGCCTCCTAGCACAGGTATTTGTAATACTTAAAAGGAGACCCCTACATAAGATATGCTGTAGCAGTTGTATGTTTCTGAAATAAACTTTTTATTTATTATTTATTATTATTATTCCAAATTATTTATTTAATTTCTTGTTTTTTACATATTTTTATTTATAAAATTTATATAAAAAAGAAAACAATGATCTATACATATAATAAAATCGTAAGAGAGTAAAAACTGTACATTGAATATTTTTTAAAAAGGATACTTTGGGCGTGATCTACGATCGATATCGAAGCCAAAAATATAGTTTTTAGAATTTTTGTCTCTTTGTCTATATGTATGTCCGGGCTAAACTCAAAAAGTAATCCATGAATTTACTTCAAATTTTGCATGAATATTACTAAGAGGTCGGGTCAACATATAGGCTATATATTATCACGATATCACTTACGGGGGAGGAGCTGTGATAATTCATAAAGTTTAACGCGGGTAAAACCGCGGGGCACAGCTTGTATATAAATAAATACTTAAAAAACAGAGCTCCCCCAGCGGCGGGGTTATACGCCCTAAGCCGCCGGTGGTCAGGACCCCTGAGTGAGGAACCTCCTTATTATTATTATATTATTATAATTACCGACTTTAACAAAATGTTTATCCGAAAGCATTTCCTATTCTTAGTTAATGGGTTGTTTTAGGTTTTGAGATCTGATGTCAGTCTTTCAATTATATCTGGTCATGGCTTAAACGGAGAGCAGAATCCATTATAAAAGAAAATTGGCAAAAAGAGGAAACAGGAAACGGTGCTTCCATAATGAATCCGTTAGTAAATAGAGCTATGCTTACGTCAGGAGGAAAAGATATGGTGCATGTATAAAACATGGCGGTGCACGTGCCACCAGCTATGCGTTGAAATCTTTTACACGGAAAACTATATGGCTCAACGAATATACAATTAATATTCAATTATTTATGAAATGTATATTTATTTGTTGTTGATAGCCGATGTTTATGATAACTAATGCTCATTTTATTGATAACATATTATGTTTTATTGTGATATTATGTAATCTTAACTGCACGTGTGGCGCAATGGTTACAGTAGTGGCTACTACCTCGGGGCGCTCTCGTATTTCGGGTTCGAATCCCTCACCAATTCTGGGTGTGCTATATCCGCGGTGTTAACGTATAAGTGAATGAGTCTTGATAAATTGATGTCAATGCTGTAGGCATCATGATCACTAATGCTGGTGTCCCGCAAGGCTCCACGTTGTCGTAAATGCTGTTTTTAATTTAATTTATCATTTATTTCAGACCATTTTATGTCCATAAGATGTTAGTTACAAAAAAATCTTAACCTAATGTTAGTAATGATACAATATATAAATAAAATATCGCGGTACTAGGGCACCGTTTACGTCGTGTGCAGTCGTATCCAGTGCTCCAGCATCGGACTATCCCATTTATCACAAAATGCGCTCAAGATGCTGTGTGAGCTACCACGCACCCTGCGCAGGAGGGATGCACACCGTTTGCGGATGATGGCGTGGAAACCATGTCCATTGTTACATAGTACCGCTAAAAGACGTCCATTACTAGACAATGGCCCCGAAAGATATTTACAACTGCCGGTCTTGCGCTATCCGCATCCAGCAGATGCCAGTGACCCTCACAAGATCATCGGTCTATCTTGTAGGGGGCCTTCCCACGTCGTGCTTTGCGTACGTACTTCGTAGTCGCATGTCGCGTGCCTAGTTGCTTCAAGTTATTTACGGACCAATGAGAGTAAATACCTATGAGCCCCTTTAAAATATATATTAAAGTAGCTGTGCCCCGCGGTTTTACCTGCACGAAACTTTATAAATTATAGCCTTTGTGTTAATACAGGGTGTCAGTTAACTGCATACCAAATTTTATCAAAATCGCCCCAGCCGTTTAGACGTGAAGAAGTAACAATATACAAACTCACACACTCACAAACTTTCGCCTTTATAATATTAGTAGGATAATGTATAGGGTTGAATAATTTACATTCTATCAGAGCAGAAAACGAGGAATTTACTGCTGTTACTAGTTGTACTTGCTTAATTGTAACTTATGTTATTCCTTGTTTACAAGTGGTTACTTAAAGGGAAATTGTGTTACAACATAATGCGGTTGCTGTGTACGAGATATTAATTTATTTACTTCATTTTTAGCACCTGGGGGTAATATGAGGATATTGACAATAACAGAAACAATTATAAATATAATCCATGCACAATAAATGTCCATAAAATAAATTAAAAGAATAACAGAAACCCCTGACATTTGTCATATGTATAGTCTACTAGTCAAGCCCTGTCATTTGGTACCTATAGTATATTGAGGTAGTTGTGTAAAAATATGTTATATGCGTTTATGGTGGCGGCCATCTTGGACCATTTATCAAACATAGCTAAGAATACTCCGACTAATTCACTTTAAAGAAAAAACCATATTCAAAATCGGTTCATCAAGCTAGGAGCTAGGATGCCACAGACATACATACACATAGAGGCGTCAAACTTATAACACCCCTTCGGTTTTGTCTCGGGGGTTAAAAATACTAGCATTAGCTTGATGCCCATTCCAACGTACAGGTTTTTGTATATTTAAAAGAAAACTAATTTAATTTTAATTCTTTTAATATATTTTTTTATAGACATTATAATAAAATCTATCCAAGAGCTTAAATATTAACTTTAATGTCATGTTGTTTTTGATATGACAAATTTCATACCCATGTATTATAATAGCTCTATGCTTAGAGATAGAATGTTGAATAATTACACCCTCATGGGGCCGGAACAGAACTCAGGGGAGCGTGAAGTGCCCTCTCCACAGACAATACACCGCCTGGGACGGAGTAAAGGAAGCGCAGGGTTGCCCAAGACCTGCATTCCTCTTTAGGCCTCACTAGCTGAGCCCACAGGAAAGGCAAGCCAATACGTGTGGAGCTAGGTCAGCTGTAGAAATCTGCCGCATATTTCGGGTTGGACCCTACTCGCGCCTAACGGAGACCCCGTTCCGGGTTTGTGATCAGAGTTTTCCATCTCCTAGATGAGTAGCAGGCCAGTGCTTAGAGGCTCATCTCCCCTGCTATCGTAGGCCTCTGGTGAATCCTTCGATTCTAGAGCCCCCTATAGAGGCAGTTTAAGGTCATACCCGGAGCGTATATAGTATAATATACGAAATATATATATAAATGCACCAGAGGAACTTATTCTCTGAAATATTTTAAAAATAGTTATTGTGTATTGCTACTATTTGTTATATTGCCACCGATGGTAAGGTAATAGAATAAGCACTGTGAAATAGATTTCATCAGTTCCCTTATATGGCCAAATACCTTTTATGAAATGGATATTAATGGAAATCATATTATTTCAAATATAATAACCACGTAAACCCACAAAGGTCACCCAGGCGACTGAATTAAACATTAGTTTTGCCTCCAAAGCGTAGACAACTCTGTACACGGTCATATACAAGGATAAATACATGTGGGGACTTTAAATTGTACGTACATACGTACATCCTACAGATTAAATATATATTTTTTGTTTGACGATCATCGTAGCCTAGTTGGTAGTGCTCCTGCCTACGAAGCTGGTGGTCCTGGGTTCGAATCCCGGTAAGTGCAAATATTTGTGTGATGAGCACGAATATTTGTTTCTGAGTCATGGATGTTTTCTATGTATATCAATATTTATCTATTTATATAGGTATGTATATCGTCGCCTGGTACCCATAGTACAAGCCTTGCTTAGTTTGGCGCTCGGATGATCTGTGTGACATTGTCCCTAGATATTATTATTATTATTATTTTTTGTTTCTTTTTTGACATGACGATTGCAATCAGTTCAAGCTCAATCTAGCAACATAAAACAAGTAGTATATTACACCAGAGCTTACTTTTTTTGGATTTCTAATCTCGACTTAGGGCAATTACTGATCCAGCGACCCTAACAAGATCATCGGTCCATCTTGTAGTGAGCCTGCCCACGCTGCATCTTCCAGTTCGTGGTCGCCACTCGACTTTCGACCTTTGAATATTGCATATTAGGAAGTTTGTAATATAGAAATTTATTATGACCTTCACTGATTCATTAACACGATCGGTCATAAGTTGAGTAATTCTTAATCAAATTCTATATGAGAGAATGACACAGTAAGTTAAAAGTAGGCAGATACAGTCGATGCCAGTGTAAATATAAATAGAATAAAAGAGTTTTGGACAGCACTTCTCAGAAGCTGCTACGTTATGCAGTCCTTCCATTATACTATATTTTATTGGAAGCAATAATTATTAAATTCAAAACTTTACTGTATGCAAAGTCACCTCTAAAAATAAACTTGTGTGTACTTATGTACACGCGTTAGAAGTTATACTTCTTAATATACAACTTGAACATAGTTATCAATTTTCATACCACCTAGAACTAACTTCATGCTGTTAAGTTTTTTGGTGTCGGTGTGCGCGCGCATAGTAAAAATTCACTCTCATCATTTTTCTCCATCGCGCCAAAAGAAGTATAACTTCAAAATGTTTAAAACAAAAGGACCTCGACATTGATTAGGAACAACTTTTTTCTATTAACCTTTATCGGGCCATAGGCTAATATATAATAGACAGAAACTTATTAAGGGTTAAAATTAACAATTAAATTTTTCCCGTAATTAATGTTTTTGTTAAATTTCATAAATTTTCATAGAGTTTTATTCACTTTGTTTTCACCTTTACTTAAAAGCTTATACGTGCGGGATTGGCTTCGAACAATAAAATTGGGTCTTGTCACCCACTAAACAATTTTTTCGATTACGCTGATCTTTTCTGTCGTGAATAGCTGTGTCGTATATATACGTTTATTTTACGTGTCAAAAATGTTAAAAGTTTATAAAAATAATATCTGTTATATAAATTCTTACTGCACACGGGTAAATAATGCGTGGGTAACGTAGATTGCCATTAGAATAAAGATTATATTAGGAATTCTATAAAAGGAGCGACAGTCAGAATATAAATATACTAGATATAAGCATTACCTTGTGTAACTTACTACGGTGGTGACGTCCACAAAATAAGTAACTCTTTTATGGGACAATTCTATAACAAAACTTTCCAATGATATGATGAGAGAAATTACTACAAATAAGTTTAAAAGAACTGTAGAAACCAAAGTGTAGCAGGTATTACAACAAATCTCCTGATAATTAAAGTGACAATAGTTAATATCTGAATATCTGCCTCTAGCAGTAGCGTGTTCACCCGCAGGAAACGAGGTCCTGGATTCAAATCCCGGGTCGGGCCGAAAGTGATTTTGGGAGTTTTCTGTAAAAAGAAAAATATCTCAGGATTAGCCCGAAGTCTGGGAGATGGTGTTATTATACCCCCGTGCCTCGGAGAGCACGTAAAGCCGTCGGTCCTCTACCTGACCTCTTTCCAGTCGTGACGCTAGACGTCCCATCGGATCATGAGACTGATGGAATAGAAAGTGCTACTGTGTTTGCACACACACTTGAGCACTATAATATGTCCCGTGCAGATGGCTAATCTCTATTGAGACTGGCCGCCGTGGCCGGAATTCGGCTAGGAGGACCTTATCTGAGGACAATGTCACATTATAGGTACCAGGCGACGATATACATACTTATATAGATAGATAAATACTTATATACATAGAAAACATCTATGACTCAGAAACAAATATTCATGCTCATCACACAAATATTTGCACTTACCGGGATTCGAACCCAGGACCACCAGCTTCATAGGCAGGAGCACTACCAACTAGGCTACGGGTTGAGTCGCTCTAAATTAACACCTTTAAAAACCATTTTATTTTAAAAAGGATTCCTACTGAGTTTTCTGGCAGTGTTTCTCAGTTACCGGCAAGTCATGTACTGCGTAGAAAAAAATTGACGATTCATTGACTCATCATTGAATAAATGTATCATTTTATACGGTATAAATGAATTTTGAATTAAATGGCACCGTTTTTAGGGTTCCGTAGCCAAATGGCAAAAAACGGAACCCTTATAGATTCGTCATGTCTGTCTGTCCGTCCGTATGTCACAGCCAAATTTTTCCGAAACTATAAGAGCTATACAGTTGAAACTTGGTAAGTAGATGTATTCTGTGATCCGCATTATGATTTTCACACAAAAATAAAAAAGAACAATAATTTTGGGGGTTCCCCATACATAGAACTGAAACTCAAATTTTTTTTTTCATCGGACCGTTACATTAGGGGTATCTATGGATAGGTCTTCAAAAATGATATTGAGGTTTCTAATATAATTTTTTTCTAAACTGAATAGTTTGCGCGAGAGACACTTCCAAAGTGGTAAAATGAGTGTCCCCCCCCCCCCCTGTAACTTCTAAAATAAGAGAATGATAAAATTAAAAAACATATATGATATAAATTACTATAAAAACTAACAATGAAAATGGGTTTGGACGAGATCTAGTAAGCAGTTTTTTTAATACGTCATAAATCGTAAACCACAAATTACCTTTCATTTAATCAACTGAAATACTTGCTGGTACGGAACCCTTCATGTGCGATTCCGACTCGCACTTGGCCGGTTTTTTATTTGAACATGTAGCAATATCTGTACACCGCAAATAGTCTAATAATCAAGAAACAGTTCGACATATCAGACTCTCCAGCTGAGAGTACGAACTCGCTGTGGCTATCACCGCCCTGCCTCAATTTTGGTATGTATTCCAACCTGATAAAAACCTCTTCAATCCTATTTCAAATTATCAATTCAATAACTTAGAAGTCAGCCATGTTTCTAGAAAACGAAGCCGATGTAAACATCCTCCGATAAGATGTCACAAAGGGAATCCTAAATTTTATCTGCCAGTATGTATAGTTTATAGTGTGGCGAACGGTGGGTCAGGGGATTGGAAATAATAATAATATCTGGGGACAATGTCACACAGATCATCCTAGCCCCAAACTAAGCAAAGCTTGTACAATGGGTACCAGGCGACGATATACATACTTATATACATAGATAAATACATATATACATAGAAAACATCCATGACTCAGAAACAAATATTCGTGCTCATCACACAAATATTTGCACTTACCGGGATTCGAACCCAGGACCACCAGCTTCGTAGGCAAGAGCACTACCAACTAGGCTATGGTGACCGTCAAAACTAGTGTTTGCACAGGAACTTTTATTTGCGTCGACAGTGACGGTTGGTTCGCATCTAAGATAACAGAACACCCGTACTCAGAGTCCTGGGGACTAGTTCTCAGCTAGAGTCCACACGTAGTGCACTTCAGAACGTACAGTACAGTTCCCGTGACGAGCACTGCCGAAGTTAATGTCCTGACGTACACGGCACAGTTCACACTGTGTAGCGAACACTTGGCACTGTTAGTGCAGTCATTGAAGCATTATTGCTCCGAATTTTTTTACTGTGAACCGATTACATACAATTTTGGAATTAGGTTCATCTTACCCTTAAATTCAAAAGTAAAAATGATTTGAACTCCGCAACCAACCTGCCACCCCTTCCCGGGGGTGAATTTTTTTTTCAAAATAACAAACAATAAATATCAAAGTTTTTAAAAAAATCCAATACTTTTCAAGTTATTGGCAATTGAAAAATTGCAATTTTTTCACGTTTTTCATTGGTTTTTTGCAAATATCTCCAAAAATATACGTTTTATCGAAAATTTTATAAAAAAACAAAATTGTAGCAGGTAAAAAATTTAACAATTTGGTATGTTTACTGTCAATGATCACTTACCTACGTGTTCAGTTTTCTACTCAGATTACTTCCTCTAAATTCGTCTTGGATTTCACTTGAATTAGAACTAAAGTGTTCTGCTTTAACATTCCGCTTATATACCCCTAAATTGTTCCTAATTTAAAACATTTCGTAAGGCAGATTTTTCTTTCTAGAAAACTCGCCTATATGACAGATTAGTCGTAATGCTTCTGTCCTTGTCTTCACCTATCTCTTTCTTTTCATTCATCAAACTAGCTCTATCTCTTTCTAATTATTCTGGAAACATCTAATGTAAATTTTTACATTTAGAACTTTGTATGCCCTTTTCATCTGCTATCCTTTTTCTTTTGTTCTGGTATTATCTAGAACATTCTAGCGCTGTTCCAAAAGCCACAAAAAACCCTTAGTGGTACTAGAGTTCGAAGCCCAAACGTGACAATAGCTTAACACTACCCTGGATTGGTAGAAGGTGCTGGGTAGAGACCTGCCGAACGAATAAACTTGGGATTTCCCATTTTTTAAATTATATTTACGCTTAGCAGTGCGAATAATGCTACAGAGCTAAAATTTGACAAAGCTCTTTAAATAAATATTAAAATAAAAATAGTAAAATTAACGGTCACCGTAGCCTAGTTGGTAGTGCTCCTGCCTACGAAGCTGGTGGTTCTGGGTTTGAATCCCGGTAAGTGCAAATATTTGTGTGATGAGCACGAATATTTGTTTCTGAGTCATGGATGTTTTCTATGTATTTAAGTATTTATCTATCCATATAAGCATGTATATCGTCACCTGGTATCCATAGTACAAGCTTTGCTTAGTTTGGGGCTAGGATGATCTGTGTGACATTGTCCCTAGATATGTCCCTAGATATTAATAGTTTGGAAGGTTTTTCTTAGAAGGAAATGATCTTTCACATGCAACTGTGAACATATCAGTCGGCCATGTTTGGAGAAGACAAGGCCGATGGATTACACTCGCATCCCGGATGGTAGCAAGAGAGACTGTTATGTAATCTGCTTGTGTGTATCGTTCGCAGCTTAACGCAAAGCGTCTACTCAGGATTGATAGAGTTTTTATTTCCCATTTGTGATATTAGCTTAAAACTTTGCATTGCGAATAAAGCTATAAACTGAGAAATTTAAATAACTTATAGTTTTTGCGTATTAACGCTCTCATGCATTTTGTGCTATCCGTCAGTAACTGCTGTGACTCCCGCGGTTCGAGGCCCTTGGAGACCAAAGCCTGGAAGTTGGCGGTATTACACCCCCGTGCCTCGGAGAGCACGAAAAGTCCTGTACGTGAGCTCTTTCCGGTCGTGTCGCTGGTCGTCCCATCAGATCATGAGAGTGATGGAATTGAAAGTGTCCCTGTGTTTACGCACACGCACTTGTGCACTATAATATGTCCTGCGCAATAGGCTAGTCTCCATTGAGACTGGCCGCTGTGGCCGAAATTCGTTCGGGAGGTCATTGTTATGCTATCCGTCAGTTTCAGGGATCATCTTATGAGTGTTATATCTTAGTGGGCTGATGTCAGCATCAAATATCTGGCCTACTTCACAACCAACCAAATTTAATCATCAATTGCCGACCTCAGTTATTCCCCGTACCCAATCCACTCAGGAATTACGAGCACGTATTATTGCGACTACATCGACCGCCAAGGCCAGGGACGCAACGAAGTACTGGGTGTATTGCATGGAATGTATTTTTCACAAAATTATTCTTGTTGTGATGTTTTAAGTAAAAATAAGATCATAAGTTGTTGATGGGCAACTGATATTTTGGCTGTTTGATAAACTTGTTAAGCTCTCTTGGATTTATGCACACTCTCAATTTCCCATTGGGGTTCCTGACCAAAACTAAATTGTTGACCCATTTTGTAGGTTTGTTTACCTTTTCAATCACCCCCATGGATTCTGTTTAGAATTTAATTTCATTAAAGCTAATTCTAACCTAGTGAAGGTACATAATGTAACTTTCAGAGATAGTGATATAAAAAGATTAATAATAATAATAATGTCCTCCTAGCCGAATTCGGCCACGGCGGCCAGTCTCAACAGAGATTGGCCATCTGCGCGGGACATATTATAGTGCTCAAAAGTGAGCGCAAACACAGAAGCACTTTCTATTCCATCACTCTCATGATCCGATGGGACGCCTTAGCGACACGACCGGAAAAAGGTCAGGCACAGGACCGGTGGCTTTACCTGCTCTCCGAGGCACGGGGGTATAATACCGCCAACTCCCAGACTTCGGGCTGAGAAATTTTTCTTTTTACAGAAAAGTCCCAAAATCACTTTTGGCTCGACCCAGGATTTGAACCCAGGACCTCATTAACTGCGGGTGAACACGCTACCGCTAGACCAACGAGGCAGTCATAATAAAAAGATTAACTACAAACTTAAAAACTAATTTCAGTGAACTGTTTGATGGTGGTCTTGGTTGCTTACTGGGCTTTGTGAAAATGAAGATGTGGTACGCGCTCGCTTACTGGCTCTATGTGAGTGGGAGTCAGGCCTCTTGTTGCAGGCCTTGCCTTCACCCGACGTAATTAAATAAACATAGTTGCCTTTTGTCGTTAAAACATATATGTTTAAAACCTACATATGTACGTAATATGTATGGTTTTTTTCTGCCCCAGCGGCCGTCGGCTCTACGAGCTATGTGCCCTGCCCACCGCCACTTCAGCTTAGCAATTCTTACGGCTATGTCGGTTACTTTGGTTCGCCTGCGGATCTCAACATTTCTGGGGCAGAAAGGTTCTCGAGTGGCGACCACGAACCGGAAGACGCAGCGTGGGCAGGCCCCCTACAAAATGGACCGATGATCTTGTGCGGGTCGCTGGAAATCGCTGGATGCGGATAGCGCAAGACCGGCAATTGTGGAGATCTTTGGGGGAGGCCTTTGTCCAGCAGTGGACGTCTTTCGGCTGATATGATGATGATGATGATGATGATGTATGGTTATCGTGGTATATGGTTGGCGTGTTTGGTAAATGCTTGTCTTTATTAATACGAATATAATTGTGTTTATTCTTGTGCATGAATATGTCTGTTGGTAATTGACTGAGTCTGAGTGTAATTATCTATGGTAGTATGTATTTACAAAAGAAAAGTAGTATATGTATTAGTTATCTGGTTGTCAGATGGCTTTGTGTGAATAATAATAATGATTACAAAACGTACGTAAGTTGAATTAATAATGGTCTCCTTTTTTGAAGTCGGTTAATATCTAGTTGTCCATTTTGCATTTTTATCGAGGTTTCGTTCATATAGTTGAAGGAAAACGATGCACATCTAGTTTTATTACATGGTCCATGCAGTTGAACCTTTTGATATACCGCTTTTATAGTCCTGCTGGACCAGTTCTTATTACATTGAGTTTTGACGTTGGTAATTTAGCTACTGGATATAATTTGCTACCATTTAACAAGGACAACGACATAACAGTTATTTTATTTTATTTGCATGCAATTGTACTGTGGCATTGTTGACGACGCATGACGGTCACCGTACCCTAGTTGGTAGTGCTCCTGCCTACGAAGCTGGTGGTCCTGGGTTTGAATCCCGGTAAGTGCAAATATTTGTGTGATGAGCACGAATATTTGTTTCTGAGTCATGGATGTTTTCTATGTACATAAGTATTTATCTACCTATATAAGTATGTATATCGTCGCCTGGTACCCATAGTACAAGCTTTGCTTAGTTTGGGGCTAGGATGATCTATGTGACATTGTCCCTATATATAAAAAAAAAAATGTTGTGGTTCATTCTTTGATTACTTGTTTTGCTGGTAAAAATGTTTGTGTAACAATAATAATGTCCTTCTAGTAGAATTTTGGCGTGTGCACAAAAACGGGGTTCTTCCTATTTCATCACTCTTATGATCAAATGGGAGGACTAGCAACACGACTGCAAATAGGTCAGGTACAGGACCGACGGCTTAATTCCGAGACAAGATGGTCAAATATCGCCAACTGCCAGACTTCGAGCTGATACATTTTTTTTAAAGACAACCCCCGCCCTAAGCAATGTTATCCCTGGCCGCGGGTACTTAACAGACATATAATGGACGGATACAAATTACAATATCAAGACTCATAATAACTATTTATGGGTCATACAAATAGGTAGCTGTCCGGCGCGGGTCTCGAACCAACGACACGAAACGGCGAAGGGATTATCTTTGCTGCTGCGCCGCACGTGCAGTCAAGATACTGAGATATTTTCTTTACAGGAAGTCTCAAAAAATCGCTTTATGGCCTGACCCAGGATTTGTATCCAGGACCTCATTTGTGGTTGAACACACCAGGTCAACGAGGTAGTCATTATACACTAGAATTGAACATATAAATTGATAAAGATGGTACGCAGCTGTTGCACTCTGTTTCCACGTGAACTAATAACCCTTCCACCTTCCACACTGTACTAACATATGACTTCTCTTGTAGAAGAGTCGTACAAGCTACATAGCTTCAGTGTTTTATCCAGAAAGGGACAAGGCATCCCCCTTCATCCCCGCCAAGAACTTAAACGCTGTAATGTATGATGTTTATCAGACGAAATTGTTATTTTTTGCTTTAATTAAAAACAGCTACAATTTTTAATAAATTCAAAATCATTCTAATGCCCTATCAAGGTCCGTCATAATAATAATACCTTAATATAGACAGAACCAAAGACAGTATGTAGTAAAAATATTAGATTTAAACTAGATAATTAAACATAATCTCTTGACAATAACTTGATACGAGCTAGCTTAATATCAATGCTATAATAAAATACATTTTATAAATGTTTTCATACAATGTGTACCTAAATATCTATGCTACTAGAAATAATAATGTATACAACAATATTACTACAAACATGTTCTGACTATTTACAAGCGCTTTTTTAAAGTCTACGTGAATAAAAACCTTTTTTATTTTAATTTTATTTATCCGCATAGCTCGTCTTTGAACTGAGTGCATAGGTCCAACTAAGTAAACCGGTTCTCCCACCCAAAGGTAACAACAGTATTCCCCATGAGGCCCAAATTGTATTTTATACGGGAATAGCCTTTGCCTTGGAACCAAACAGAGTTTCACCCTGTAAACATGCGACCGGCAGGGTCAAACAGACACTTCGAGTAGATGACAATAAAAACAAACGAAATCTTTTAATCTAAAGGTCAAGCACCCATAAGATACCTTAACGTCCGACTTCCTAAACACCGACATATTACTTACTTGAGTATAATAACATAAAATATAATGTCTCTACGTGACCCCAGGTGGGGTGTAGAGCCACGCCACCTGGGGTCACGTAGAGACAATACATGTTGTAAGATGTTGACCGCCGTTGGTCTACACCAACGGCGGTCAACAGGTAGCGTTTTCTACAACAAGTAATGAGGTTCTAAGTTCAAATCACGAGTCAGCCCAGAAAGAGATTCATGCCTGAGAAGAGAGACATGACTGCTCCATGTTGTACATGTTTATGTATCATCAATACATTTCGAAGCGTAGTACCAAATAATAGGAAAAGTATGAAATTTTCGAATTTCAATTTTTTTCTAAATGTAATTTACAAACCTCTCCCCGTTACTCGCCAAAAATTAGTCTTCTGAATGTGAAAGAATTTTTGAAATCAGTTGGGTAATTTCAGAGATTATCCCTTACAAAAAAATACTTATCAAATGTTCTAAATATATAACTCCATTCAATTTAATTTATGTATTTTAAACAATTAAAGAAAAAATAACCTAACACTAAATTCAATGCTAACTATCGAATGTTACATAATATGTTACGCTATTAACCAACCTCAAAAGAAATGAATTACACAAAACCGAGCCGGCCAAATTCTGGGCCTTAAATATTGTGTCTGTAATGTATAGTGTGTAAATCGATAACTCCTCCCAATCTATAAAGTTTTAATGTATAACAAAATTATTCGCAATACATTGCTTTGCATTAGATAGACGCTTTGTAATGTGAATAATGCTATAAAAATTAAGCTTCAATATATTTTGATTTAGATGAACCGATGCTCTTGTGCGGGTCGCTGGAAACTGCTGGATGCGAATAGCGCAAGACCGGCAATTGTGGAGATCTTTGGAGGAGGCCTTTGTCCAGCAGTGGACGTCTTTCGGCTGATATGATGATGATGATAATGACTCCCATAATACTACTGTTGTTGTTATAGTACCTAATTGACGAGGTTACAACATATAACTATTATTATTAATGAATTAATTTTCCGCTGTAGTTTTTTCGTTTTGATTTTCCTATTTGTTACGGTAATTATGAACGTTTACTGAAGAGGACATTCGCTGAACATACGTATCATTTTCCAGTGGTACAGTTCGCAACTCCATATACACGTGTTTTGATCATGGCAATGGCAAAATACTGGAAGGGATTAGTGACGTAAAATCAACGCTGTATAATTTTACATTTTTAATGGTTTTACTTGAATTTATGAGCAATTTTCAATAGTATAATAAAACTTTGAAATATAATTATTTTTATTTGCATTTCTATGTCTTAAAATATCGGATCTTTCGGATGGTTGTGTAACAAAGGACGCCTAGTTACATACAAAATATTATGAAATGTTAAAAATCCTACTAATACTATAAATGTGAAAGTTTGTGAGTATGTTTGTTATTGTTTCAGGCAAAAACTATGGAACGGATTTTAATAAAACTTTGGAGTAATCTAGCTTATATATCCGGTTCAGTGCGGTAGACTACCAAATATTTCGTGGCGCCTTTGAGGAGCCAAGCGCAAGGGAATGTGACAGCGCTATTTAAGTGCCATCCACCATGAATTGAAAATTGCTGCGTTTTCTCATTTGTCTTTTAAGTGTAGTTGCGACTCGATATTGAATGTAAACCAAACGCCACAGGTAAAATATTTCCATGGCGCCTCTCGGGCGCCATCCGCATTGAATCGGATATCCGAATAACACATAGGCCTACATATCATTTATTTAGTTTAACGCAGACAAACCGCGGGGATAGGACAGATAGTGTTTAATAAAATCTTATGCTAACTTAGGCTGTGTGGCTGACGGCCATAAAGAATATCCTCACCCCATCTCATCTAGTGGGGGGAGTAGAAGTCGTCCCGAGGGAATATTTACCAGAAGACGGGCAGCAGCGTCTTTCTGTGTACTATAAGCATCATACTGCGATCGCTGACCCGTTTGCCAAGAGTGGCAATTATGGCATATCCCCACAAGATGATTCTTGGAGGAGGCTTTTGTCGAGCAGTGGACTTTTTGCGGGTGTTGTGATGATGATGAAAACCTTACATCTGGGCATTGCATTATATCGTTGTGCGACATAGACAATGACACAAAGAGGCAGAGAAAGACTGGAAACATTTGAGATGTGGTGCTAGCGAAGAATGGAACGAAATAGTAGCACAGAGAGAAAAACTAATGTAAAGGTTTTATGAATAGTAAACATGAGAAGGTGTATATTAAGAACTATTGATAGAAGAGGAAAGATGCTGGGCAAATTGAGACGACACGAGACTTGTAAAAACATCATGTAAGGAAAGGTTGGAGAAAAGAGGGGAAGAGGAAGGCCAGGACGATCGAACATAAATCAGATAAAGGATACATCCTTTAATGAGAAAAAATATTACATTAGTATGTAAATGAAATAATAAAAATTATACAGTACTTGGGTATTAACATACATTGTACTTGTCAAGCTCACAATGCGGTCATTGATATATAAAAAACCTTTGTATATCCATGAATGCAGTACATAAATATTGTCAAAAACAAGAGGAAATTACCAAAAAACATTTGAAGATGTTTGACTTTATTTCAATAGATAGATAGATATTTTTTTTGCGTATGTCTGCCTTTTTTGTACCTAGATATGTTAGATTTGTAAACTTGACATGTTTGATTTGGGACGATGAATGGCTAAGGATTTCGTATTCCTTTTGTCTGTTTGGAATACAAAATATTATTTTTTCCAAGACAATCTATTTAAAGTGCTATTTTGTTTGTTTGTGGTGTGTATGGATCAGATAATTCCATCTTGTACCATATAGAAACATATATTTATTTAAGTACAGAATACACTCATCAAGCCCACGAAATCGCATAATATTTCACGTACTAACATCTGCCGTTCCCAGTATTAAAAGCCATAAAAGGCATAATACAGGACTTCAGTTTCCTAAAAAAATATATCATACTGATTGTGTCGTATACTTAGACTTTCTTTATTTTATTTAAAAATAATTCGTTATAAATATACATGGTGTCCAAAAAGAGTATCGGGTATTTGTTTCGGCGCTGAAGTTGACTCGGAGCGGCAGGGGAGCGCGGGGAGGGGATTGTTAAGTCTGTCATTTTGTGCAATTTTAGTTGCAATCGAACAGTACGCAGGGACGTATCGCGCATTTTGCGTACGAGCTTATTATCGTAACGGTGATTCAATAGTGACTGCTCAACGTTGTTCAATGACGGAGCCAACTTTCACCTGAATGGTCATGTGAATAAGCAGAATTGTCGATAATGGGCAGTGGAGAATCCGAGGCGAAAACATGAGCGACCTCTGCACAGCCCAAAAGTCGTTGTGTCCGGACTAATTATGCCTTTAGCAGATTGCTAATTTTCATGAAGATCGACGAGGCCGAGCGCTCAATGTGAATAGTGAGCGTTATTGCGATATGCTGCGAAACTTCTTGAGCCCAGAGTTGCAGGAGTTACAAGGTTTGAATTCAAGAACGTGGTCCCAATAAGACGGGGCCACTTGTCATACATGAAATCAATCAATTGAAGCTGTTTATGAATTATTCCCTAATAAAGTCATTTCACGTAGAGGTAACATCAACTGGCCTCCCAGAAGCCCCGATTTAAGCCCACTTGACTATTTCCTATGGGGATACCTTAAAGATAAGGTCTATGAGAATAATCCGAAGAACCTAACGCAATTGAAACAAAACATCAGGTTAGAAATGGCAGCACTATCGAAAGCTATGTGTCAGCGGGTTATCACCAATTTTCGTTCCAGATTAGAAGAGTGCCAGCAGCGTAACGGTCACCATTTGGATAACATTATCTTTTCCAAATAGTTTTCCATTTTGTATTCTAATAATGAACAATAAAAAATACTTCATCACTAGTAGTTTTTTTTTATTGAACAAACAAATACCCGATACTCTTTCTAGACACCTTGTATTTGTTCCTGCCCGTTTGTCCCGCGTAATACTTCATAAGTAAAGATGCGTCATTACTTTTTTCATAGCCTATGACACTCCACAGTAACATAGCTTTCTATTGGTGAAATAATTTTGAAAGTCGGTTCAGTAGATCCAGAGATTACCCCTTACAAGTCACAAACTCACAAACGTTACCTCTTTATAATATTAGTATACAACATGTAACTTAATTAATGCACATCCTGAAAATAGTTTGTTCAGAATCGTTTCCTGGATCGATTTATATCATTTTTAATATAGGTAATTTTGTATTTCAAAATGATTAAAGTTAGTTAGTTATCGTTATTTTAACCCTGTACAGTCAAAACAAATTGAAATGGACCGTAAGTCAAAGTAATAAGACTTTTAAATCGCAGATTTATTTGTATTCACACAAATTCCATCATTCAATACAAAATAAAGAAAAATAAACTTTATTTCAAGACACTAATTTAGTCAATAACAATGCTTATACATGGTAAATAAAAAATTCAGTGTATGTATTATGATTACAACACAATATTCTAATTGGGGTGTTTGAGGGTGTGCGTTAATTACGTTACATGTTGTAGATAAATAAAAATCTTTGGACAAGTAACACACTGGCATCTGATCCCAAACTAGGCAGAACCAGTACTGTCACGACTAGACAACTGGTAAAAATACTTATATATTTCTAAATATACATATGTATATGCGCGACCGTCGTTATAAATACAAGGTCCGCCATAATAATATAATATTGAAGTTTAACATTAATATAGACAGAACCATTCAGACAAGATGTAACTACATCTTGTGGAGTGTCATAGGTTATGAACAAACGTTTGTGAGTTTGTGACGTTGTAAGGAGTAATCTCTGGATCTACTGAACCGATTTTCAAAATTATTTCACAGAAAGCTATGTTATTGTGGAGTGTCATAGGTTATGAAAAATTTCAAAATTAATGACGTATCTTTACTTATGAAGTATTACGCGGGACAAAAGGGCAGGAAGAAAAATATTTATAACGTACGTAACGTAACTAGTGCGTAGTAAAATTTTCTCAAAGTTCCATTACCGGTCCAAACAGGTGATTTTACGGGAATTTTTGAATGAGTGTAGTGTGAATTATTTCTGTAATTAAAGTAAAAGTAAAATGTAAGTCTTATTTCAGAAAAAAATTAAGAAAGCACCTACGTACATTTCCTCCGTTTGGCATAGTCGTGAGATGACCAGTTTATGTAATCGTGTTCTGCTAAACGGCTGTAACAATTTTAATTTATTTACCGCCTACTTAATTCTTCTGTTAATAAATGCATTACCTACCCACTTACGTAAAATATAAATAGTAGAAATATAAAAGTTAAACTAAAAGACTACTTTTTATATTGACGGTCACCGTAGCCTAGTTGGTAGTGCTCCTGCCAACGAAGCAGGACCACCTGTGTTCGAATCCCGGTAAGTGCAAATATTTGTGTGATGAGCACGAATATTTGTTTCTGAGTCATGGAAGTTTTCTATGTATATAAGTATTTATCTATCTATATAAGTATCTATATCGTCGTCTGGTACCCATAGTACAAGCTTTGCTTAGTTTGAGGCTAGGATCTGTGTAACAGTGTCCCGAGATATTATTATTATCCCTTTATTGACATCCATAAATAAATTGTCGTAGTTATTTGCGTTTTTCTCATTAGACTCGAGAAGTGTTTTCTTTAAAGGCTTAAATTAAAAAGAAAACTTGGCTTAAATTAATTAATTATTATTGTTTATCTAGATTTTAAGTCTTATATAAACATATTTACATCTTTTCTCCATTAATGTTAGTCTTATGTGCCGTCGTTATGTTAAAAAAGTGGCACACTTAAACCCCAGAGGTTTCTATGCCACTTCCAAAAAACAAAGCTTTGTTATTTTTGCTCAATAAATATATATGTATACATTTAAAAAAAATTGAATTTGAAGAAACCTGTTATCACATAATGTTTTTACACAAAATGTTAATAATAACGCATTCAAAATTTTGGATTTGTCAAAATGTTTCGAGTTCACGGCTAACCGGTCTGCCAGGTAACGACACGTGCAAACAGATTATTATTTATTCATAATTCATAAGTAAAAATCAAAGATAAGTTATGGTAATTCCACAAATATGTTGCCAACACGTGATAACGATTAACGAAATTAAAGTGTTAAATTAAATATTATTATTAACACAAAGGTGAAGGGTTAACATATTTATGGCTGTAACGGGTGACTGACCTTATTAATTTATTAATTGATGGGATTATATAATTAATTTAACTTTGTATGTAAATATAATTGATGGGCACAAAGTATAGACGCCAGCACATCGAGCTACCCTAATCTGTCAAATTTCTTTTATAGATTTTCAACTTTATCACAAAAGTATAAGGTTCACTTTGGATTGGGGAAATTTGACAGATTGGGGTAGCTTGATGTGCTGGCGTCTGTACATCCAGACTCAGAATAACTACAACACACGTATACCTGTTCTGCGCGGGAATCGAACCGGGGACACGACTGTGGTGAGGCAACTGTCTAAAACGCTGCACCACACATAACACATGTATTTAACACTGTATTTGACACTACAAAGTGCCCCTGCGATTGCGCACACACTTGTGCCATAATATGTTCCGCTCATCATCACCATATCAGCCGAAAGACGTCCACTGCTGGACAAAGGCCTCCCCCAAGGATCTCCACAATAGCCGGTCCTGCGCTCTCCGCATCCAGCTGCTTCCCGTGACCCGCACAAGATCGTCGGTCCACCGTGTAGGAGGCCTGCCCACGCTGCGTCTTCCGGTTCATGGTCGCCACTCGAGAACCTTTCTGCCCCATCGGCCGTCAGTTCTACGAGCTATGTGCCGCTATGTTCCGCTCAGATGGCTAGTTTTCATTAAGACTGGCCGCCGTGGCCGAATTTCGATCAGGACATCTTTACTATTACTATTTACCAAATCGTAGTGCTACATACCTGTTTAGTAGCAGGACTAGTTCTTACGGTTCGTGTTTTGAAAAGCCATACTAAAACCTCAGATTTCCTTCTAAAATTGTAGTTAATAAACAACTCCCTCATTAGGGAAATTATTTCTGTTATTGTGGGAGACTTTAAAAACATTTAATTATTGGATTCGAAGGAGAGACGCAGAGCGTTATGGGAATACGGGATTTTGTTGAAAATTAAGTTCCACAAAATACCATATTCTGCGTAGTAAAATGTATCTTAGACCATTTAATTTTATTTGCTTATAATTTAATGGCTTAATTTGTAACTTTTACCAATCAATATACTTACTTCTTTTGACGGTCACCGTAGCCTAGTTGGTAGTCCTCCTGCCTACGAAGCTGGTGGTCCTGGGTTCGAATCCCGGTAAGTGCAAATATTTGTGTGATGAGCACGAATATTTGTTTCTAAGTCATGGATGTCTTCTATGTATTTAAGTATTTATCTATCTATATCTATAAGTATGTATATCGTCGCCTGGTACCCATAGTGCAAGCTTTGCTTAGTTTGGGGTGTGATGTGTGTGACATTGTCCCTAGATATTATTATTATTATTTTTGCTTGTTACATCATCAATCAGTATACATTTTAATTGGTTTAAATGATGGATTAATAAATTACGCTTAACATGTGATTATTAAAATAAAAAAATTAAATTTAAGTTTATCAACAATTACAAACATATTTTTTTTACTTAATATAAGTACTTTTATTACTAAAATTAATTATGGAAATTTATATATAACGTATAAGTAACATAATTTATGCTGAACCACGTATAGCATATAAACATGCAAAGTATTATGATTACAACATAATATTCTAATTG
Organism: Pseudoips prasinana; assembly: GCA_951640165.1. Lineage (NCBI taxonomy): Eukaryota > Metazoa > Arthropoda > Insecta > Lepidoptera > Nolidae > Pseudoips > Pseudoips prasinana. The sequence continues at coordinate 39,122,771 of OX621240.1, read as the reverse complement.
GGGTGTTTAAGGGGCCTTTTACAGTCCACTAGCGCCGCCAATCGAAAAAATGTCATAACTCGTAAATAGAATCAAAAATACAAAATGTGGTCTATTATTACTGTAGAAAAGGCAATAACGTAATTTTATAACACATTGTCAACACTTGAAATATAGCTGTTTAGCTAAATCGTGCATTTGTAACAAAAACGGCCGTTTATGTTTTGAATGCACGATTTAGCTAAACAGCTATATTTCAAATGTTGATAAGGTGTTATACAATTACGTTATTGCCTTTTCCACAGTAATAATAGAACATATTTTGTATTTTTAATTCTTTTTACGAGTTATGACATTTTTTCGATTGGCGGCGCTAGTGGACTGTAATAGGCCTCTTAAGGTTGTGCGTTAATTACGTTACATGTTGTATATCCCGCGTAGTTGGCTAGTCTCCGTTGAGGTTTTTAACTGGCTTGGTTTCTCTAATGGTTGGTGACTGTGACTGCTAGCCAGAGGTCCTGGGTACGATCCCCACCCACGACAAATATGTGTCTGGGTGTTATTTATCTATTATAAGATATCTATATTTTTTTTATCTATTCATAGGACATCGTTGGCATTTAAAATAAAACAATGCGTTGCTTTTTTTTCCAAAAGAAACGACATTTAAATTTCGACATTTAAATTTTCGCATTATTAAGAATGCGATATTTTCTATTTTGATATAATTTTTCATATGACAGTATAATTGGACATGACATGATAATGAAAAGAAAAGATAATAATATATTTCTTTATCTGTATGTATCTGTAACAAAAATTGTCGAAAGAATTACTTGAATTGCAAAGTTATAAACGTATATAACAAAGTAAAATACCTAAGCGAAACACCCGGAGTTGCTTATCGAATATAAAAGACCTGGGTTCCTGAGATCAGTCACATATCAAAACAAATACACATTACCCAAAACAACAAATTTGTACGGAACGAGAGTTGCAGGCTACCTGCTACCTACAAACATTGTACAAAAATGGTTCCACAAGCTTTAAGCACAAATCTAAAAAGTTCTTCTTAGAAAACGGTGTTAGTTAATTATTATTGTATTGTATATTTTATATTGTAATTATTGAATTTTTGTATCTACCTATTATGTATCAATTATTCTACTTCCTATGTACTCGTACTAACCTTGTAATACGGTTTACGTGAACGGCTCGCCGGTACCCAGATAAACCCGGTGAGGTTTTCGTGGTACGGCATGGAACATTGTATACATCTAATATAAGTTAAGTGAAAAAAAAAAAAAAAAAGGAATCAACGTTACAAAACATGTGCGGTAACTCGAATTCTCACCGGACACTGCAAGCTGGATAAGCACATGTTCAACCTAAAGTTGGCCGACAGCACAATTTGCAGATTCTGCCAAGAATCAGAGGAAACTCATTTGCATATTCTGTGCTCGTGCGGGCCGCTAATGCGTTGTAGAAGTATCTACTTAGGACAGCATATTATGCAACCTGAAGAGATACAAACACTCACTGCACAATCAATCTGGGAGTTTTTGGAAGCTGTATGATTGAGCAGTGAACTTTGACAAAGTCAAGGAGCTCTGCTACAATAGATCAGCAATGGTCGACGTAGCAAGATGCCATCAAGGCATCAAGCCCCAAACAATTATTATAAATATATATCTGTATGTATTTAGAAATATATACATATGTACGCTCGTAAGTTGTCTGGTTTCCATAGAACCGGCTCTGCCTAGTTTGACATCGGATGGTAGTCATAACAAATAAAACATATACATATATATATATGGCCGCTGCGTCGTAGCACTATTAATGTGTTCGAAGCGTATAAACCGATAAGCGCAAATAGGCATAATAAGTCATATTAAACTATTTCATAAGTTAAATCATAGACTTAGAATTTTTTTGTTTGGTGTTTGACAACAACTTAATACAAGCTGGCTAAATATCATTACTACTAGTTGGTAGTGCCTCTGCCTACGAAGCTGGTGGTCCTGGGTTCGAATTCCGGTAAGTGTAAATATTTGTGTGATGAGCACGAATATTTGTTTCTGAGTCATGGATGTTTTCTATGTATATAAGTATTTATCTATCTATATAAGTATGTATATCGTCGCCTGGTTCCCATAGTACAAGCTTTGCTTAGTTTGGGGCTAGGATGATCTGTGTGACATTGTCCAAAGATATTATAAAATAAATTTAATAAATGTTTTATCAATCCGTGTACCTAAATATCTATATGTAACTAGAAATAATTATGTATACTTAACTATGTTACTACAAACATGTTCTGACTATTTACAAACGCTTTTTGAAAGTCAACGTGAATAAAAACCTTTTTTATTATTATTATTTGTGTAAACGTTGGATTTCACAAAGCTAGCGCAAACACATAACACTTTAAATTACGTCAGACGCGATAAATCGTTCCCATAGGTGATTGTTCGTGGTAGGTATTTTGTTTATCGGCCAATGAGCAATGAGCGCGTGGCGTGGGCAGTTACACTCGGCATCGACTGACGCGAACTTTCCCACTACTACCCACGGAATTACCAATATTCGTAATATTAATACGTGACAACATGGTCCCCTTTTTTACGAAAATTGCGCCGACGCGACGCGACGGAGGAGTATGAAATTTGGAACAGTTAAAGTTCATGTGGAGAAGAACTGCAAAAAGCTGATATATTGATTTAATAGGCATTAGAAATAAATTATTTGTATAAGAAAAACATAACAAGGACTACCATGTTTTTGACACACGAATAAACTGAGAAGAGATGACAAAATGAGAACTGATTCTTTTTTTTTTAAAGACTACGCCCGCGCTATGGGTTCTATTCCCTGTGTCACGGGGTACTTTACAAACATATAATAAACGGACACAAATTACATCCAGACTCAGAACAACTATTTATGGGTCACACATATAGTTGTCCGGCGCAGGACTTGAACCCGCGACACGAAGCGGCGAGGTGACTGTCTAAGCCGCTGCGCCACACGTGCAGCAATTACCGTGATTCGTAATATTAATGCGTGACAACATTGTACCCCTTTTTGCGAAAATTGCGCCGACGGAGGCGTATGAAATTTGGAACAGTTAAAGTTCATATGGAGAAGAAGTACAAAAAGCTAATATTTTAATTAAATGCAGTAATTTACGATATAAAGAAACCTAATAGCGACTTTTGGAGGGTACTATATCCAGGAGTATGATGATGATATTGAAATGTTAATGTAACAAGACAACAAAATTTCAAACCATCCTTGTAATGTACAGACGCCAGCACACCAAGCTACCGCCAATCTGTCAAATTTCCCCAATTGAAAGTGAACCTAATACTTTTGTGATAAAGTTGAAAATCTATAAAAAGAAATTTGATAGATTGGTGTAGCTGGAGGCGTCTGTACTTTGAATTTTACAGATGGTCGTCCTCTGTGGGAACGTGTCGTACATAAACGCATATTTTGTGACGTATCAGTAAACATGATCCTGTTACCATTGGCACATGTTCAGCAACTCCAAAAATACTTACTGGCTTTTTGGTATAGCTGTTACTGGCCTTGACTGCTTAGACAGAGGTCGTGTGTTCGATCCCCACCCATAACAAATTTTTCGTGTTATCAGCACCATTATTAGTTCTGGACCTGGGTGTAATTTATCGATAATATGTTTTATTTAGAAATATGTATTTCAGGTTCTCGAGTGGCGACCACGAACCGGAAGACGCAGCGTGGGCAGGCCCCCTACAAGATGGACCGATGATCTTGTGCGGGTCGCTGGAAATCGCTGGATGCGGATAGCGCAAGACCGGCAATTGTGGAGATGTTTGGGGGAGGCCTTTGTCCAGCTGTGGACGTCTTTCGGCTGATATGATGATGATGATGATGTATTTCAGTTGTCTGGCCCTAGTGCAGGCTCTGTCTAGTTTGGGATCATATTGCAGTGTGTTGGTTGTCCCAAGACATTTATGTTTTTATTTACACTAAAAATAACTCGTGCCAGCATGCATTAAGTTCTGTTTTTGCATAAGTTAAATGTGACGATGTAGGACAATTTCAGAAATCGGTTTATAAAGTATTAAAATTATAGTCTAACGTAGAACGACTGAATATTGCTTTTATACATCTTTAATTAGAATTTCAGGGTTGGAGAATGTTGTGTGGCTTTATATTTCTTGAATAAGCTTCTTGCTAAGAATGTGTATATATCTTCGTTCTTACTATCTACAGCTTTAACTGTTGTGTATTGAATACAGTACGAATAATAAGACAAAAGCGCTCACAACTCCTTTTTGGTCATATCTGATTTACTATACGTAAAACGATACGATACGATAAACTATACGTGGTTTATCAATAGTCTTAGTGTCCATCGAACATTACCATTCAAAATATGTTTCTTTCTAAAAATATAACTGTGCAAATGCAAAGACATTAATTCCTGTTCAAAAATACAAATAATAAAACTAAAAAAAAACTTGTGTGTACTTATGTACACGCGTTAGAAGTGATACTTCTTAATATACAACTTGAACATAGTTATCAATTTTCATACCACCTAGAACTAACGTCATGCTGTTATTTTTACGATGCGCGCGCACGATGCGCGCGCATCTTAAAAATTCACTCTCATACATTTTCATACCACCTAGAACTAACTTCATGCTGCGCGCATCGTGCGCGCGCATCGTAAAAATTCACTCTCATACCACCTAGAACTAACTTCATGCTGTTAAATTTTTTGGTGTCGGTGTGCGCGCGCATCGTAAAAATTCACTCTCATCAGTTTTCTCCATCGCGCCAAAAGAAGTATAACTTCAATAATAAATCGAGCAAAAATATAAAAATAAATCGCGAAATCAAATATTGATCTTTTTAACTTTTGTGATCGAGCTAGACATAGAAACAAAATGACGCGTGTACACCCCAAACAGCATTGTTCCATAAAAGTGTTTTTTATCTGATTCCTGATATATATAATAAAATACCCAAGACCATTAGAGATATAAGAGACATAAAAAAATATAAAAACACATTATATACATTTTTAATTGGAAAATGTTACTATAGTATAAGTGAATATTTTAATGATAATAATATGTAGACTGAATAACTTTATTATTATTGTATGCCAGTACGGCGGGTTATAGCTGACCATTAATATTATTGTATAATAACACCCTACTACTTATGTACCACAATAAAAATTTTGACTTTGACTTCAGATGTTAGGTATTTCAGGTATTCAAATTCCTATACTGAAGATACTGTTTTTAAAAAAGGTTTTTTTTACGTATATCATATCATAATTCATAATGCGCCATAAATATGTACTTACACGACAATCAGTCACGTAAGTATAATACTAGACGATTCAAATTAGAAAAAATACCAACATCTGACGTGTATACTTAAATATTATTGATGTCGAAAAATTCTCAAACTGGCCACTCATTTATTTAGAAGGTCAACGAACAAAAAATTTGGTCGACGCAAAAACCCAACACTTCAAGATATGATTTTCAAAACCAGTTCTTATTGGGTTTTTGATTTTGAAAATACACATAGCTCTCAGTTTGGTGATGATTTGTATACTTAGGATTTTGTTTTGAAGTCATTACCATTTTTTATTTCAATCCAGCATGGGTAAATGTCAAATTTAAGAATAGTTACGTAAGTATTTCCTTTGGTAATTTTAATTGTAATATTTTTTCGTGTTATATAATTATCGTTACAAAGTTAATTTGATAACTCTCAGTTATTATACTATCCAATTTATTTTCATCGTATAAAATTGTAATAATAATAATATCTGGAGACAATGTCACACAGATCATCCTAGCCCCAAACTAAGCAAAGCTTGTACTATGGATACCAGGCGACGATATACATACTTATATAGATAGATATATACTTATATACATAGAAAACATCCATGACTCAGAAACAAATATTCGTGCTCATCACACAAATATTTGCACTTACCGGGATTCGAACCCAGGACCACCAGCTTCGTAGGCAGGGGCACTACCAACTAGGCTACGGTGACCGTCATAATTAATGGATTTCCCGTCAAGTTAACCCCGAAATCCTAAAGTTAACTATTATAATCTTCTTATCATAACTTATTACCAGTTTAAGTCAAAAAGCAGAAGAAAAACATGGAGGTGACTCTTTAAACATATTTTTATTATGTCATCATGGGTAAGAAATGCCAAATTTAATTTAAGATATCAGCGCTACCAAATTGACCTGAAAATGGGTTCCAGATGGAGTTTCAGGTTATTTGGTAAACTTCTATGTGTAGCTAAGAAGGGAGAGAATGACTTTAGTAGAAATAACATATCATTATCAGCCTGATGTGGTCCACAGCTGAACGAAGGCCTCACGCAAAAAGGTTTTCACAACGTTGCTTTTTTAAAGGGTATTTTGTAATTATCGCGGTGGCATGCGGGCTGGTGACTGCAGTGGACAGATGTCGTTCCTACCCGACTAGCTCATGCATCCTAAGTCGCATTTCAAAACATCCACGAGAAGGTATGGAGTGGTCCTGTTCTTTATGAACCGAAACCAAAACACTAAGGAAGCTCGTAGCGTTAAATTAATTGAATACAATTACATTAATATTAGGCTCACTTAACGAGATTCCATTAATGTCGACGATCACCGTAGCCTAGTTGGTAGTGCTCCTGCCTACGAAGCTGGTGGTCCTGGGTTCGAATCCCAGTAAGAGCAAATATTTGTGTGATGAGCACGAATATTTGTTTCTGAGTCATGGATATTTTCTATGTATTGAAGTATTTATCTATCTATGTAAGTATGTATTTCGTCGCCTGGTACCCATAGTACAATCTTTGCTTAGTTTGGGGCTAGGATGATCTGTGTGGCATTATCCCTATAAAAAAAATGTAAGGTTTCGAATTTTATGTCCACAGTATTTTTGCATCCCATTGTTAATTTCTATTATCCATGCACACTGCTCAAAAAGAAGTAAAAAAACATACTTCTTCTAATTTATCCAGGCCAATATAATTTTAAGTATCCAAACGTATGTATAATATACGTCCTTAAGACAGTTGCACTGTTTGATATAACAGACAATACAACGATCTTGCCCTGCTATTAGCCGTGTGGTTTGCAGCCTAAAAAGTGCAAGAGAGCCACTCCATACCATCACGTGGGTATCATAAAAGGCGAGTAAAGGATACAGAAAGGAAGGTAGTAGAAGGAAGTCGAAAAGCAGCGCCTGGTGTGTACTAGCTAGCGGTCGCCAACTGACATGTCCAACGCGATGACTTCTACAAACCCCTCCCAATAGAAACGTTGTGGAAACCTTTGGGGAGGTCTATGTCTAGTAGTGGACGAGATCAGGTTGATGGTTGTCTGATAAAGTAGCAATTTTACTAGCGTTTTCATTAAGTAACGCAATAAATATATTTTTGGAACGAAGTTCCTTATCGCGCGTTGTGAAAGGGGGCTAGACGGAAAAAATCTTACGAAAAGTTGTCACGACACTTTTTGGAGCTGTGCGGCGTGAGCATGTTTCTCTGTCTCTCTCTCTCTCTCTCCCTCTTATAGAAAGCAAGCCAGATCTTTTCATTTCTATTTCGCATTGAACAGTGTAGTCTCGCGACGATTATTTTTGTTGAGTGTATATAGGTTTTTAGTACATAATAAATAATAAGAAATAACTTCATTCCATCCGGGTGTCCCTTGACACCTCTCAAGTTTTTGACTCCATACAGAGCTTATTATAGCCGATAGACGTCATCGTAAGGTCCTATACGCAACTTAATAATTGATAGTAAACGCTTATTTATACTTTCATTCAAGTTATTGACGTCAAAAGCCAAAACTATGACGAAAAATACTTGTTTAAAAATCTACCTACATTACCTACGTCACTTATTCCATGTTATCCTTGTAAGGCTTAAGACTTGCGTCGTGACGACAGAAGGACTTTACGATGACACATTTGGAAGCGACAAGCTAATGAAAACCAAAAATTCATTATATCAGCCGAAAGACGTCCACTGCTGGACCAAAGCCTCCCCCAAAGATCTCCACAATTGTCGGTCTTGCGCTATTCGCATCCAGCAGTTTCCAGCGACCCGCACGAGGTCATCGGTCCATCTTGTAGGGGGCCTTTTTTTTTAAACGGGACTAGTCCCTACCTCTTACCCACCACTGCAACTCCTGTAAGCCAGGATCAACAGTGGCACACAATGAAATGACACTGAACGGTGAAGCTCAGGCATGTCCCGGGCAATCACTTTAACTGTCTTGGATCCCGAATAAGGAGGAGTTAGAAAATGAATAGTTCTACTTCCCTCCAGAGCAAAGCGGGAGATAGAATGATGTAAAGAGGCTATAGCCTCATAAAATGAGAGATTTGTAACTAGAAAAAAGCCAGCTGCAAAAGCACCGCGGATGAATTTAAGGGTCCTAAGTACCTTGTAGGGGGTCTGCCCACGCTGCGTCTTCCAGTTCGTGGTCGCCACTCGAGAACCTTTCTGCCCCAACGGCCATCGGTTCTACGAGCTAAGCGCCCCGCCCACTGCCACTTCAGTTTTGCAATTCTTCGGGCTAGCTGTCGGTGACTTTGGTTCGCCTGCGGATTTCGACATTCCTGATTCGATCCCGCAGGGAAACTCCGAGCATAAAATAAAATAAATAAATAAAATAAAAAAAGTTTTTATTCACGTAGACTTTAATTTTTTAAAGTCTACGCTTGTAAATAGTCAGAACATGTTCGCAGTAATATATAATTAATTTATAATTATTTCTAGGTACACATAGATATTTAGGTACACGGATTGTAGGAAATAATTTACAATAAGATTTATTTTATAACAGTAACGATATTTAGCTAACTAAAATTAAGTTATTGTCAAGGATCATGTGTAGGTTTAATTATCTAAATTTTAGCTACTTATATTTTTACTACATATCGTCTGAATGGTTCTGCCTTTATTAAGGTACGAATTAGATTTTATCATTATGGCGGACCTTGTGTTTATAACGACGACCGCGGTTTAATGCTACCACCGGATCCAATGCGCCCCAACTGAGAAGACCCAGCGAAACAAACTCAGCGACCCTCTCCATTGCTCTTTGGGTGACCTTGAGCCTTCTAATGTGTAATGTAAATGTCATTGTCATTGTCCCAAGATAATTATTATTAGTTACAGTTTCCCCCTACATTTGGTACAAGTTTTCAATTGGCTTTTACGAACATGATTTTTTAATATAAGATAAATAAGGAAAGTAGGTATAACTAAGATGTGACGCAGGTAACGGTAAACTATGTATCATGATTATATTATATACTTATTTACGTCACAAACTAATGATTTTGCGTCGTGTGACTCATATTTACTGTGTGTGTAGTATGTAAGGGCTATGCTTGGAGTTTCCCTGCGAGATCGAATCAGAAATGTTGAGATCCGCAGCCGAACCAAAGTAACCGACATAGCCGTAAGAATTGCTGAAAAGCTGAAGTGGCAGTGGGCAGGGCACATAGCTCGTTGAGCCGACGGCCGCTGCGCTGGGGCAGAAAGGTTCTCGAGTGGCGACCACGAACCGGAAGACGCAGCGTGGGCAGGCCCCCTACAAGATGGACCGATGATCTTGTGCGGGTCGCTGGAAATCGCTGGATGCGGATAGCGCAAGACCAGCAATTGTGGTGATCTTCTTAATTCTCTTGGCGCATGATGGGGGGAGCCCCGGGAACGCGCGGGTATGTTGCTCTGGTGCCCGTCTTTTGCGCCATATCCCAGATGTTTGCGACACGTACCCTGGGGGGGCTCTGGGTTGCCCTCCCCTATTGCCAACTGAGTGGTTAGTGACCCCTAATTGCTAATAGAAGAAACAGAAGAAATCTTTATGTACTGAGCATGATTATAGTAATAATGAAATAATGAAATTTATTCAGCACTTGGGTATTAACATACACTTGTAATACCTAAATATCTGTTACTAGAAATAATAATGTATACAACTATATTACTACAAACATGTTCTGACTATTTACAAGCGCTTTTTTAAAGTCTACGTGAATAAAAACCTTTTTTATTTTATTTATTTTATTTTATTCCATTTTATGTAATCCTTCCATGTATGGACTTTGTATGAAATAAAAAATTATTATTATTATAATCTGCGGCTGGATACGGTGGTTTCATACGCCGATGGGTCGACTATCCCACATGACAAGGGAACCCTAGAATTTATAATTAATGTTTTAAAATCATAAAACCGACTACATTAACTTTTTAGATTATCGATTTGAAAAAAAAATGTTACCGCTTTTTTAAATCGGTTCAGAAATAACTGATAAATCGAGTAACATATGTACCTACAAAGGATAAAATAAAATAAAAATGAAGTAAACCTTTTTTTTAAGTCAGTTAAAAATATGAGGGAATTTTATTCATTTCTAGAAATTAGTAAATGGAACACCTCGTAATGATGGATATAATAATAATATCCTGGGATATTATTCCCACGGCCATCTGATCCCAAACTAAACAGAGCTTGTACCTACTATGGAAACCAGATAACTGATATATTACATATACTACTTTTTTATCGTAAATACATATCTACTTATATAGATAATTACACCCTGACTCAGAACAAACATCTTAATTTTTTTATGCACACAAATATCTGTCCTGACTGGGAATCGAACCCACGACCTGCGGCGTGTTCTAGAACATTTTCAAGCCACCAAAAACCCTTTCCGGTCCTGGGGTTTGAACCCCGAACGTGACATCATTATAGATAAATAACACCCAGGCACAGAACAAATAATCTTTCTCATCCTGTGATAATAATAATAATTAAATGAAAAAAAGATAATTGAGCCAAAAGCAAAAACCACTCACCAAATCGTAACAATTTGGTAATACTAACGCTTGACATTAGTCTGGGTCAGAGTTATGGCTAGTATGGCAAATCATCAAATTTTGCTCATAAATTTTACGTAAAATAAATATTTTGATATCACACCAACAAACTATATAAAATATTCATCAAATAGGAAGAAATTTATTTAATAAGAAATTTTAACTATAATGCTATAAACTAAACTAAAATAAACTAACTAATTAAATGAATAAATGTTTTATTTTCAAATCACATACGAAAAATGTGTAGTAATTATAGTTAATATATCTTTTAGTTTTTAAATAGAATCCAAACTGGCATGAAAAATCACACTAATATTATAAAGGCGAAAGTTTGTGAGTGTGTGACTGTGTACTCACACAGTCACACACTCACAAACTTTGTGTGTATGTTTGTTGCTTCTTGACGTCTAAACGGCTGGAGCCTAACACCGCGGGGCACAGCTAGTAGACTATAAACATTTGTCTGGAGTGTGAGACCTCTGGTACAGCAGTCTGGGTCACTAAACACTAAACCATCAGGTCTATTTTAAGTTTTAATCATTTTTCGTTAGTTTAATTAGCTTCTGATAATATTAATCTACTCGTATTTCAGCTAGTTGCCGTCCGGTTATCATTTTCCTTTCCGCAAACTGCGTAGCACAAAGTTACTACGTAGTTACAATTATCAGCTTATATACCGTAGAATTTGGTCGTACTGCTTTTGGTTAGTAACTGCAAATATTTTTCCTCAATCAAAAACATAACTGGCTGAAGAATAAATGCTTTTTATTTCAAATTAATATACATACCTATGTACATACTTAAAATTCCCAAAAAGAAACTTTTATCTGTGGTTTTCCCACAAAATTTTGAGGCAAATATAATATAATAATAATAATATCTCGGGACAATGTCACACAGATCATCCTAGCCCCAAACTAAGCAAAGCTTGTACTATGGGTACCAGGCGACGATATACATACTTATATAGATAGATAAATACTTAAATACATAGAAAACATCCATGACCCAGAAACAAATATTCGTGCTCATCACACAAATATTTGCACTTACCGGGATTCGAACCCAGGACCACCAGCTTCGTAGGCAGGAGCACTACCAACTAGGCTACGGTGACCGTCTAGTAAGTCTTTAAGGCAGGGGTGATGCCTATGTCTCAAAAAGTGTCTACGGGTGGGTATGGCGGACTCTCACCGACTAAACCTACCTGTCGTGGAATTCTCTTGGCGCATGATGGGGGGAGCCCCGGGAACGCTCGAGTATGTTGCTCCGGTGCCCCGCTTTTGCGCCATGTCCCAGATGTTTGCGACACGTACCCTGGGGGGGCTCTAGGTTCCCCTCCCCTATTGCCGACTCAGTGGTTAGTGACCCCTAATTGCTAATAGAAGAAACAGAAGAAATCTTTATGTACTGAGCATGATTATTAGTACTGTGTCTACGTGTAATTTAAGTAGCATAATTAACGTAGAGCGAAAGTTGCACAAAACATCCCCAGAACGATCCGACTCTCTCGCATCTTCCCGTCAGTAACCGCCCAGTGTCGAGGTTCGAACTAGCTTGCAGTTTTTATTTTCTAGACATCTTGAGCCCCCGTTTGCCTCTGTGAAGCAGTTTTTTTATTTTTTTTATTTATATACAGACATAACAATTTTACAATTAACACTATATACTCGCCAAACTTTTACGTTTAATGGCTAGCGCGCGCCCACGCGCTCGTTTTACACTTTTTAACCTTACTTAATAATAATTTTATAATTAACCTTAATAAGACATGCAACGTTTCAGTAATATTTTATTTCTATTGACACACACTGTGGATTTGTTCCTCGATGATATCAGATACTGATTGTTTTTTTTTTATTTATTTATTTATTGTGAAAGCCTCATTTATAGGGTTCCGTACCCCAAGGGTAAAACGGGACCCTATTACTAAGACTTCGCTGTCTGTCTGGCCATCTGTCACCAGGCTGTATCTCATGAATCGTGACAATTAGACAGTTGAAATTTTCCCAGATCATGTATTTCTGTTGTCACTACAACAACAAACACTAAAAAACAAAATAAAATAAATATAGTGGGCTCCCATACAACTAACGTGAATATTTTGCTAATTTTTATAGATAATGGTACAGAACCCTTCGTGCGCGAGTCCGACTCGCACTTGGCCGGTTTCTTTTTGATAAAGCAGCCACAGTATTAGGATTGAATCTTAATTTGACACAACTAAAGTTCGCTTGTTCTTTTCTTCAGAACTATATGAGAAATAAATGCAAGAATATAAAAATTAGTACAGTTGGTATTGTATAGAAATTTTATACAAAATGTATTAATGATTAATTGAAATAATATACTTACGCCAGTTTTCATTAGTCACGATCTGTCTGGTAAATAACCATGTATATACATATACATACAGGCTGTTGAAGCACACCTGCTGTGTGTCACCTCGGAAAAGACAACTAGTAGCTGTTCGGTATTAGTAGCTATTTTGATGGGTCGGTTGGCTTAGTTGGTAGGCACTTGAATTCACGCTGCAGATCGTGGGTTTGAATCCCTCCCAGGACAGATATTTGTATGCATGAACATGTCTGTAAGTCTTGAGTCTGGGTCTACTTTATAAGTATGAACAAAAAGAAAAGTATATCAGTAGTCTGGTTTTCATAGTACAAGTTCTGCTTAGTTTGGGATCAGATCATCATCATCATCATCATATCAGCCGAAAGACGTCCACTGCTGGACAAAGGCCTCCCTCAAAGATCTCCACAATTGCCGGTCTTGCGCTATCCGCATCCAGCGTTTTCCAGCGACCCGCACAAGATCATCGGTCCATCTTGTAGGGGGCCTGCCCACGCTGCGTCTTCCGGTTCGTGGTCGCCACTCGAGAACCTTTCTGCCCCAGCGGCCGTCGGCTCTACGAGCTATGTGCCCTGCCCACTGCCACTTCAGCTTGGCAATTCTTAGGGCTATGTCGGTGACTTTGGTTCGCCTGCGGATCTCATCATTTCTGATTCGATCTCGCAGGGAAACTCCAAGCATAGCCCTTTCCATTGCTCTTTGGGTGACCTTGAGCCGCCTGATAAGGCCCATAGTTAGCGACCACGTCTCTGTTCCGTAAGTCATCACTGGCAACACACACTGGTCGAAGACTTTCGACTTGAGACACTGCGGTATTTGGGACGAGAAGATATTACGTAGCTTCCCGAACGCTGCCCAGCCGAGTTAGATTCTACGATTGACCTCCTTCTCGAAGTTGGACCTACCTAGTTGGATGGTCTGTCCTAGGTAAATATAGTTCTCTACAACTTCGAGTGCAGAGTCTCCAACCTTAACTAGAGTGGGTGCAACATGGATGTTTGACATAATTTTCGTCTTATCCATGTTCATTTTCAGACCCACTTGTTGAGAGACTCTGCTGAGGCCATCGAGCATTGTACCGAGGTCGTCAAGGGTCTCAGCCATGACTACTATATCGTCGGCAGATCGAAGGTGGGTGATGTACTCGCCATTGACATTGATGCCAAAGCCTTTCCAGTCCAGAAGCTTGAAGACATCTTCCAATGCAGCGGTGAACAGTTTCGGAGATATAACATCTCCCTGTCTCACACCTCGCTGCAAGTGGATAGGTTTCGAGTTCTGGACCTGGAGTCGCACTGACATAGTGGCGTTTTCGTACAAACACTTTAACACCTCGATATACCGGTAGTCGATTTGGCACCTTTGGAGAGACCTCAGTACGGCCCAAGTTTCGATCGAATCGAAGGCTTTCTCATAGTCCACAAACACTAAGCATAATGGCTGGTTATACTCTTCGGTCTTCTGTATAACCTGCCGCAGCGTATGTATGTGGTCTATCGTACTAAAGCCTTTACGGAAACCGGCTTGTTCGGGAGGCTGGAAGTCGTCAAACCTGCGTACGAGACGATTCGTAATGACCCTCGAAAACAACTTGTAAACATGGCTCAGCAGTGTGATGGGTCTGTAATTCTTCAAGAGGGTTTTATCGCCCTTTTTGAAGAAGAGCACCACCACACCCCTGTGCCATGCTTTTGGCGTTTGACCTTCTAGTATGACGGAGTTAAATAAGTTCTGAAGGGCCCGTAGGATTGGTGTACCACCCGCCTTCAGAAGCTCTGCCGTAACTCCATCATCACCAGGCGCCTTGTTGTTCTTAAGCTGTTCGAGAGCCATTCTAATCTCGCACAGGCTGACGTCCGGGATGTCGTCGGTGAAGTGTTGGGTTAGTCGTGCTCTGGGATCTGAGGCACAACTATCGACAGGTGACTGGGTTTTCGCATACAGCTGTCCATAGAACCTCTCGATCTCTCCCAGCAACTCAGGTTTAAACGTGACGATTCTGCCATCCTCAGTCTTCAGCTTCGTCAGTTGGCTCTGTCCAACAGACAGTTCTCTTGCAAACACTTTAGAGCCTTTGTTCCGCTCAATGGCTTCTTTAATACAATTTGTATTAAATTGGCGCGTGTCGCGAGTCAAAGACTTTGAGATCTGTCTGTTGAGCTGCCGGTATCTGGTAGCATCATCAGAGGATGTCAGAACCATTTTCCGTCTTTCGTCCATAAGCTGCAGGGTATAGTCAGAGATCTTTTTGGTTCTGTTTGTACGGTGGGCCTTGAAGACCTTAGACCCAGCCGTATGGACAGCTTCTACGAGCCTGTCATGGTATGAGTCCACTTCCTCGCAATCTGCTAGGCATTCGAAACGGTTTTGCAGTTCGAGCTGAAAGGGTTCAGGGTTTTGGATGTGGATGGGTAAAGGTCGGAGCGTAGACTTGATCAGTCGGGACCTCTGGAGCTTGACATTTAGGTTCAATGAGCCTCTCACCAGTCTGTGATCGCTCCCGGTTTTAACCATATTGATCACTGAGACGTCATTGAACACCTGTCTACTCGTCGACAAGATAAAGTCTATCTCGTTTTTTGTTTTACCATCGGGGCTTACCCAGGTCCATTTGCGGTTTTCCGACTTCTTGAAAAAGGAGTTCATCATAAAGAGTCCCTCCTTCTCCATGAAGTCGGCCAACATTTGGCCCCGGGGATTCCGGTCTCCAGTTTCAAATTGCCCCACTTTCAGCTCATTCCCGAATCGTTTACCCAGCTTCGCGTTAAAGCCCCCCATGACCACAGCGAAATAAGAGTTCGAGGTATGTATGGCTCTAGAAATATCCTCATACATGACCTCAACCTCATCGTCGGAGTGCGTCGAAGTCGGCGCGTAAACCTGTATGACCTTCAACGAATACCGCTTGGTAATTCTGAGTATAAGGTACGCAACCCTAGTCGACACACTCTCGATTTTCACTATGTTGTGTACGAGGGACTTGTGGACTATGAACCCAACACCACCTTGGGACAGTTGGTCGCCTTCCCGGAAATAGAACAGATTCCCGGATTTCAGGATTATCGTGTCCTCTCCCTCTCTTCGGACTTCAGATAATCCTATTATGTCCCAATGTAACCTGCTCAATTCTTCCTCCAGTTCGATCATCTTCTCGTCGGTCCGCAGTGTGCGTGTGTTGTATGTTGCCAGGGCCAGAGGTCGTCGGTTTTGGTAACGCGGAATCTGCCGGGGATTCTTAGCACCCCCTGCCCTGCCGTAACCACGGCTGTTACCACGGCTGGGAATAGCAGGGCTGCCGGGGACTGGGGGCCGCGGTTTAATTGTGTCCTTCATTTGAGGGGATCTGCCATAATCGCCACGCTTGGCAAACGGGTTGGCGATCGCAGTAAGGTAGAAATTGGTACTCATAAGAACGCTGCTGCCCATTCTCTGGTATATATTCCCTCGGGACGACTTCTACGTCCCCCCACGGGATGAGAGGGGGTGGTGATATTCTCTAGGCCGTCACCACACAGCCAGTTTGGGATCAGATGGCGGTGTAAATAATGTATTAAAGTATAATTATTTGGGTCACCTTACAATAGTAAAGTAGACTTATATGCAATTATAGGACATGCATATAACAGCTTCAGCACAAAGGGATATTTCGGAAGTTCATGTCGATGACATTTCCGGTGGACATACAGTAACCGGGAAGCAAACACATTACATAGGCATCTGGTCAAAGCGAAAGTGTGAATTTGGATCGATATTTTCAATGTATTATTTAATCATGGAATAACATACATTAAAACTAACTGGCCTTGATAAACGTTGGAGGTAAGATTTGTTCTATTAGTTGACTAAGGAGTAGGCGGCTGATGGCTTTATAGATGACCACCTGTATGGTTGGTCTAGAAGTTGTTTCCCTGGTATAATTACAACTCTATCCAAAACAAATAATGGGAAAATTTATATAGATGTTATAAAGTTGCCGGCATTACACTCTTCAGAATGCGTCACCGTTAGAATACGTAAAGCCAATGATTTTGATCTTTTTCCAGTGTAGTTGGGAGAAATTATAAAGTACCCAGGAGTATATTATTATCTTCATAACGCAACGAGGCAATCCAATTTTATATCGAATTTATATTATATGAAATAGCTGTACACCGCGGTTTTACCCGCGTTAAATTTTATAAATTATCATAGCTCCTTCCCCGTAGGTGATAGCGTGATAATATGTAGCCTATATGTTGACCCGACCTCTTAGTAATATTCATGCAAAATTTGAAGTAAATCCATGCAGTACTTTTTGAGATTAGCCCGGACATACATACAGACAAACAGACAAAAATTCTAAAAACTATATTTTCGGCTTGGATTCGATTGTAGAGGACGCCCCAAGTATCCTTTTCAAAAAATATTCAATGTACAGTTTTGACTTTCCTACGATTTTATTATATGTATAGATATATGTTTCCAGAAATTTTATTTTATTTCTTTGGTAAAGTTTAACAAAGAATAAAATATATATCCAAGAAAAATTTTTGCCTGGTATCGAGGGGTCTATATAAACATTCAACTGATAGACACAAAATACACCCAGACTCAAAACGACTATACTAATATGAGTTGCACAAACAGTTGTCCTTGACGGAAGTTAATCCCGGTACACGACGATGTCGAGGTAGTGAAGCAACCAACTAAACCACTGCGCCACACGTGCACTCAAACAATTTACAGACACCAGCACATCAAGCTACCCCAATCTGTCAACTTTCCCCAATTGAAAGTGAACCTTATGCTTTTGTGATAAAGTTGAAAATCTATAAAAGAAATTTGATAGATTGGGGTTGCTTGATGTGCTTGCGTCTGTACATATATTGATCTAATTTAACTTACTAAGAGACGTACAAATCCCAATACCAACAAGGAAAACTGCACATCATTCATATATTTTGCTACTAGGAAAATATAATCGATGGTATCTTATAATAAGCTTGTGTAGCCGCCACGTGTTGCGCACGCGCGCTATCGTAGAGTGTACTCCACAGGAGATGCTAGTGTTTATAAATTATTACCGCTATTTTTTATGTGGATTTTTTGTGTTTTAAATTCATAAACAAGACATAAAACGTACAAGTCTACCAACGCGTATTATACACATATATGGTTTTGGTTGTTATGTGTATATCTATTTGTAAACTTCGTCATGCATTCAGCCGAATGACCTCCACTGCTGGACAAAGGCCTCCCTAAATTATTAACATGATGGAGTTGTGTCCGTCATTTAGAGGGATCTGCTATAATCGCCACGCTTAGCAGACGGGTTGGCGGTCGCAGTTTGATGGTCATAGTATACAGAGAGATGCTGGTACCCGATCTCGTAGATATTCCCTGGGGACGACTTCTACGCCCCCCACGGGATGAGATGGGGTAGCGATGTTCTATGCCGTCGTACACTTAAACGTGGAAATTCTTAAGATGGGATGTGACAGTATGCCACCTCCTGTGTGTAATGATCTAAGTACACGAGTCATTAATACTGTTGTGGGTTTTTATACTAGAGCTTACGCTCCGGAAGAACCAAGAATTCATAGTATGGAGCAAAATTCTTCAAGTTTGTCAACAAATGGGTTAATGGGCTGAGGTAAATGTCTCGACTTAACAATGCATGTTTAGGCCGCTTCTTCGGCATAGCGCTAGTTATAATCAACAACAATTAGTGAGGTCCAAGATTAAAATAATAACAAAAAAATTAATATTTTCCAAATCATTTGAAAGTTATTTTTCTTTATCGTATGAACAATGATTACACTAATGTCAGATTTGTACAAACCGCTAAGTAAGCCTCTGACATGGCTTGTCGAAAGTTGTCTAACGATTACAGACAGTTAAACAGCTCCTTTGTAAATAAATTAACTAAGTTTAATATCTAACTAGAAATCGATTATGTTTCATGAACTCTGTAATAAAAAATAATAAAAAAATAATTTTACAGTATTATTCGCAAAACAAAGTGTAGATCTAATCTCAAAAAAGGGAAATATGAAATTTAATCGCCCGCCGGGACATGAACGAGCATTTTTCGGGCCCGTTAAGCTGTCGGTCCCAGTTTAAAAAAAACTACTAAATCCAGGGCAACCACTTCCCATACGATAAAGAAGAAGAAATAAATTATATATCCTGTGTAGTCGGGTAGGTAATAGATCACCATTTGTGATATTAATCCAGGAATAGTATTACATATAGTAATTTTCTCAACTTAATATGTGCATAATTTTCGCAACATAATGCATCTTCGCTAGCCAACTCCTCGGTCTCTGTTTTAACACAATAATAAAAAAATTAAAAATAATAGCTTAGTTGTTATTTATTTAAGGATTATAAAAATTGTGATAAAATACACACGGACGGACTAAGTCAAATTTTTTGTTGTTACTTTCTGATATTGTATTTGACTATGTTTATGTACCTACTGCATTGTGAGCTTGACAAGTACAAGTAAAATAAAATAATAAAAAAATAAGGTTTTTATTCAAGTAGACTTTAAAAAAGCGCTTGTAAATAGTCAGAACATGTTTGTAGTAATATAGTTGTATACATTATTATTTCTAGTAAACTAGATATTTAGGTACACATTGTATTGATGGTATGAAAACATTTATAAAATTTATTTTGTAATAGCAATGATATTTAGCTAGTGTATGTTAATACCCAAGTGCTGAATAAATTTGATAATTTAATTTCATAATTTACAAACAGTACTCATAAAATAAACGTTAAATTTCAAGTTGCGTCTTTGTGACCTCTTAAATGCCATGTATCCTTATATGGAAGAGTTAATACGGAATTCCCGCGACGCAACGGGCCATGCACCGCGCAAAATACGTAAACATTTTTCCGTGCGCATCTTCGCTTACTTGTTACTGGTTTGTATGACAGTAAGTCACAGCAGAACATAATAATAATAATAAAGAGGTTTACATTAGGCGGTTGGGTCAAGAACAAGATCCAAAAAGCGGTGCTTTTGGACACGGCTTGCATTGTCAGAAGGTTCCTGTCTCTAGAGCCGTAACCTCCGGTAGCATAGACCATGTTCCTGTTGCCGGTTGCAAATCCCATTTTTTTTATTTTAAAATGTATATTTATGTTTTTTATATATTTTAAAATGTATTTAATAAGAAAAAGGTTTGAATAAATGATAATAATAATAATATATTTATTTCTCCACAAAGGTAGTTACAATACGTACAACGAAATTGATAATCTATACATATTCCTTTGTGAGAGCCGGTCTCTGAAGTAGGTTTCTAATATAACCTGTATTTTAGATCAACAGGCCCTCGGCCGCTTCGGAGTAGACAAAAATAAATATACATATAACCGTCTTACATTAATTTTATTGTTAACTACACATAATAATTTATTGTATTATTATGTGTGTGTTGGTGTGTGTGTGTGTGTGTGGGAGTGCATGTGTGTGTGCGCTTTTGAGTTGATGTGTTGAGTGCATGAATTTTGACCTTATGTGGATATTATGTTTTCCGTTTTCGTAATCTTGGTCCATCAGCCAGTTGGTAACTATAGTTATACATTCCGTTTTTATTTCAAATAAAAAGATTTTGAATATATATTTAGAATTAGCTGTGCCCCGCGGTTTAACCCGCGTTAAATTATATAAATTATCACAGCTCCTCCCCCGTAGGTGATAGCGTGATAATATGTAACCTTTATGTTGACCCGACCTCTTAGTAATATTCATGCAAAATTTGAAGTAAATCCATGCAGCACTTTTTGAGTTTAGCCCGGACGTACATACAGACAAACACACAAAAATTCTAAAAACTATATTTTTGGTTTCGATATCGATTGTAGATCACGTCCCAAGTATCCTTTTTAAAAAATATTCAATGTCCAGATTTGTCTTTCTTACGATTTTATTAAGTATATGTATAGATTTTGTTGTAAACGAGACCGCCGAGATGGGAGAAACTCCCGCGTGCGAGGAGAGTGCTAAAGGAACCAGCGGGACAGACATTGTGTTTTCGTCGCTTGTCAGCTAGTTTAAGTGGTTCATATGGCATGAGTGAATGGGTTTTCGACGTTATATTTAAAATAAACTGAGGACTATTGGACTGTTAATACTCTGCAAGTAGAATACAGTTCCGTTGTTAGGAATAAGAAGGGAAGACGCCATCCAACCTTTAATATTGCGCGTTGCGTCCGTTTTTTTTTCAAAACGGAGGTGTTAGTAGCACCACCTCAAGACATGATACAATACGATGTAATTGTTTGACATAAAGCTTGGTATATGTACATGGTGATTTGTCCGCAGATATATTATAATTATATCCCCAAGGCCGAACTTCGGCCACGGCGGCCAGTCTCAATTGGGACTAGCCAACTGCGCAGGACATATTATAGTGCACAAGTGTGTGCGTAAACACAGGGGCACTTGCTATTCTATCACTCTCATGATTCGATGACACGACTAGTGACAAGACAGGAAAGAGGTCAGGTACAGAGCCGACAGCTTTATGTGCTCTCCGGGGCCACTCTTTCTTTCTTTTTATGAATTCTCGAAAAATCACATTTTGGCCCGACTCTGTATTTGAACCCAGGACCTCATTATGTGCGGTTGAACTTCCGACTCCTACGTCTCTCCCCCCCCGCCTCAACTCTTATATTCCGAAGCTAAAGCTAGCTGAGCTATACGTGCTCTCCGAGACGCGGGCAGAATGTAACTGAGCAAAAAGTAAATATAGGGACTTTCTTCCGCGAAAAATCCCTATAAAACTTTTTGATCAGACCCGGGTTTGAACCCAGGACCTCTTTATGTGCCTTGGAATACGCTTCTGCTAGACCAAGAGGCAGAACTAGAAATAATGAAGCAATTGACACAATAATGATATATGAGGTATACAACGTATATTAAAACGAAAATTCCTTATATAAGCGATGTAGTTTACATTAACTTGACATAATCATTCCTTATAGATAAAATCTACATAAAATGCCGACAACTATCCTTAATATTTACAACGGATGCAATAGCTGCTTAAGGCTCGGTACAACCACATTATTTTTTAATTAGAGTTCCGTACCTAAAGGGTAAATCGGGACCCTATTACTAAGATTACGCTGTCTGTCTGTCTGTCCGTCAGTCACCAGGCTGTATCTCATGAACCGTGATAGTTTGACTGTTGAAATTTTACTTTATTCTTACTTCTTTACTAAAAAAACAAAATAAAATAAATATTTATGGGGGCTCCCATACAACAAACGTGAATTTTTTGCTCGTTTTTATAGTTACGGAAACCTTCGTGCGCGAGTCCGACTCCCACTTGGCCGGTTTTATTGTATAGAATCCTTAATATAATGTTCTCTTGGCCATATGAAAACTATACATCTGCGCGGGACATATTATAGTGCACAAGTGTGTGCGCAAACAATTACTAGTCCATCACTCTCACGATCCGATGGAACAACTACCGACACGACCCAAAGAGAGGTCAGGTACCTACATCTTCAATGTAACTATTAACTGAATGTATGGTAAAAGTAGTCACTTCATTACTACCTCGGCGGCCTCCTTTTACGAATTCAATCCCATTAATTGGGTGTCCTTGAGTGCGCTTTCAATTACATGTTTCTATGGATTTTTTGTGGCTGACGGCATGGAATGTCACCATTACATCTCATCCTTTAGGGGCGTAAAATTCCTGGGGGTATATCGTTGAGGAACGGGCAGCAATGTCTCTCTGAGTACTATGACCGTCATACTCCGATCTCCAAGGCGTCTGCCAAGCGTTATGATTATGGCATATCCCTCCAAATGATGGACACAACTCCATAGCGGAAATCTTTTGGAAAGGCCCTTGTCCAGCATTGAACGTCAATAGATGATTTTGATGGATTTGTTCCGTAATGCAGCGTTGATTTTTTCTAAATATTAAGAAATATAATTTAAAAATCTTGGCAAAAATAAAATAAGGTTACCGTAGTCTTGACGCTTGAGATACATATTGTATCACACACCCATTGCCTACTTTCCCTCCCTCGGTGAGATAACTTATGTCACACCAAGGATCACACACTTTCAATATAATATTGCCAGATTCACCTGGAATATCTTTTGCTCATAAAGCGTATGACCGCTTTCCATGATCCCATGATCCCACGGGACGCCTAGCGACACGACCGGAAAGAAGTCAGATACAAGACCGATACCTTTACATGCCAATTACATGCTGTTGTAATACCGCCAACTCGCAGACTTCGGGCAGATACTGAGAAGTTTTCGGACATAAAATTCCCAAGATCGCTTTTTAGTCTGAACCGGGATTTGAACCAAGCACATCATTATTTGTATATCATTATCTTGAACATGCTACCACTAAACCAACGAAGCAGATTATAATTACTTGAGTTAAAGAGTAAGAACACGGTACAATCTGTGTATGTATTTGCTCATTTTAAAAATAAAAATCAGAAAAACTAAATATGCCTCTGCCTTCAAAAAATAATAAGTGGGACTTATATAACTTAAAGGATGAATAAATAATTTTAATAAATGACTAATATGGCAACCGTATAACTGATAAAATTACTTATATATTTCTATATGCATACATATTACACTAATATTATAAAGGCGAAAGTTTGTGAGTGTGTATGTTTGTTACTCTTTCACGCAATAACTACCGGACGAATTTTGATGAAACTTTGAAGTAATATAGCTTATATATCCTAATAACACATAGGCTACAATTTATAAAGTTTAACACGGGTAAAAACGCGGGGCACAGCTAGTTATATATTACATACATAATAACACATTATTCCCACACGGCCATCTGATCCCAAACTAAGCAGAGCTTGTGCTATGGAAACCAGATAACTGATATACTACATATACTACTTTTCGTTTGTAAATACATACTTATATAGATAATTACACCCAGACTCATGACAGACAGATATGTTCAGACATGCAAATATCTGTCTTGGGTGGTAATAATAATAATATCTAGGGACAATGTCACAGAAATCATCCTAGCCCGAAACTAAGCAAAGCTTGTATTATGGGTACCAGGCGACGATATACATACTTATATAGATAGATAAATACTTAAATACATAGAAAACATCCATGACTCAGAAACATATATATTCGTGCTCATCACACAAATATTTGCACTTACCGAGATTCGTACCCAGGACCACCAGCTTCGTAGGCAGTAGCACTACCAATTAGGCTACGGTGACCGTCAAAAACCCACGACCTGCGACATGAAAGGCAAGTTTCTACCAACTACGCCAAATATCCATTATAGACATAGTAACAATGATATGTTTATTAATGATCGTGTAGATTACATAATAACATACTATTAACTTATTATGTTTCTTCGGCGTTCCCCGTCAGAAACCCGTAGCGAAAACCAGTTTTATATTATAATGTGCGAAAAAAACGATATTACATCTACTCAATACAACCTTCGCGCGGGGATTTCCGTGCGCTTATGTAGGTTTGTGAGTTGTCTTTGTCTAATATTTTGTTGTTATAAAAAAAACTAGTGTCTATGTACTAGTCGTCTAGAAAGTCATAAATGTCTGGTATGACATACATTTATTTTAATAAACTTGAATATTGGAAGTGTAAATATTAAAGGTAACTGTAATAATCATCATATCAGCCGAAAGACGTCCACTGCTGGACAAAGGCCTCCCCCAAAGATCTCCACGACTGCCGTTCTAGCGCTATCCGCGTCCAGCGATTTCCAGCGACCCGCACAAGAACATCGGTCCATCTTGTAAGGTAACTGTAAGGTTATTTGTTATTTAGTATAATAGCAAAAATTTAGTCGAGAGTCCTGGGCTTAAAACCCAAGTCAGTTCAAAAACGTATGTAAAGTAAGTAAACATTTTTTCTGACATATAGGGTTCTAGCGCTAAGGTGTTCGTAATGCGCCTGTTGTCTCCTCTGATCACTTCAATAGAACTAGCAATACTTACTTACTTATCGTATGGGCAGTGGTTACCCTGGTAACAGAGTTGTTCAAGCCGCCCAGTAGGCCTCTGACATGGCTTAACGACTGTTGCTCTGCCCTGCGAAGCACGGAGACGCTCACAAATTAAACCACTTTGGCGGTCACCCATCTATGGAAAAACCGTGAGCCTAGTTGCTTAACCTCGCCAGTCACTTACGGACCGGTGAAAGCTACTGGCTATGAGCAATAAATTCTAAAGAACTCTTTCTAAAGAATAGATATTTTTAGTTTAATACGTGCATTACCATAAAATAATTACTTATTTATATTTTTTCAAGACGGGTAGAAGGTATACAAAGTTATGCGTATGGCTAGTATTGATATTATGGATATGGATTTCTTTAGAAATATACTGCTATTTATTGATCCATATTAGTTTAACATGAAAAGATACTACAAGCTCATGGATTGTCCAGTTAAATGAATGTAAGCAAACGAGTTTTGATTACAACAAAGAGTATAAACAAGTGCATCATACAATTTCCCTCAATATGGTAATATATATTTTTGCATCAATGAACTGTTTGTGATATTGACGAAGTTAGTCTGATTGGATACCTCTTTAAAATAGTGTCTATGGCTCATGCATGTGCTTGAGAAGGCGAAGAACCCTTCCGCGGCTTTCCCGTATAATAGTAGGTGAAGTTAGTTAAAAGTGGTAATTTTGTATTTCGAGTAGTGTTGTGTTCAGCGTGACTAAGAAATCATGACCAGGCATTGACCTATATGTATTCTACTAGACGCGCAATCCCATATTGAGAATTTGCTCACTGCAACTCAGTAAGCAATTTAGGCTGCCGCGCGCGCGCCCCTCAACTCGCGCACAGCCGGACTGGGACAGAGATTTTATTCGAAACAGCGTGTCTAGTTATACACATAAGTCAATGTGACCAGGTTTCAAAATGGTCATTACCACCATTAGGTTTATCAGCTAATTGTGATGAAACTATTTATTCAACCATACATAATAAGGGCCTGGTACAAATCCAGGGTCGGATCAAAACGTACATTTGGGATTATTCGGTAAAGAAAAAAATTCTCAGTACTAGCCCGGATTCTTGGAGTTGGCCGTATTTATATACGCCCGTACCTCGGAGAGTACGTAAGGCCGTCGGCCTGTAGCTGACCTCTTTACGGCCGTGTTGCTAGTCGTCTCATCGGATTATGAGAGAGATGGAATAATAATATCCTGGGACATTAATTCCAAACTAAGCAGAGCTTGTACTATGGAAACCAGATACTGATATAATACATATAATACTCTTCTTTTGTAAATACATACTTATATAGATAACTAGCTATGCCCCGCGGTGTTACCCGCGTTAAATTTTATAAATTTTCTTTGCTATAAACCTCACGGAGCCCGAGACCTTTCCAACGAATGCAAAACCGTGGAAATCGGTTCGTGCCTTCTGGAGTTATAGCGTCAGGAAGGAAAACCCGACTTATTTTTATGTAGTAGATTACAACCAGACTCAGGACAAACAGACATGTTCTTGCACACAAATATCTGTCCTGGGTGGGAATCGAACCCACGACCTCCGACGTGAAAAGCAAGCATTTGCCAACCACGCCAACAGGCCATTTTTGCCCTTGTGTTTGCGCACACACTTGTGCACTACACGCAATCAAGGTGGTGCTAGTGAAATATGGGCTATGAGACATTGAGTGTACTAGATATGAGTATAGGTTCTTGTTTTCAATATGCATTTATCTTAAACCCTTCGTTATTAGAGTACATACCAAGGAACAGCAGGCAAGTTAGAGTACAGTTGCACGTGTGTCCACGTCTCATTAGCATTTGGTTTTATTATGAGTATGGCGATGATCATGATAATGACGGTAGAAACCCGAATCTGTTGAGAAAACTCATCAATCGAAGAATTAAATAAACATTATGAAAAGATACTTTTGTTCAATAGACAAGATTATTTGACAATATAAGAAAATATCGGCGGACCGAATGACGTCCACAGCTGGTTGAAGGCTTCCCCAAAAGATTTCCACAATGAATTGTGTCCATCTTTTGGGGCATGATTATTATGCCATAATCGCCACGCTTGGCAGACGGGATAGCGAGCGCGATATGATAATCATAGTACACTGAGAGACGTTTTGGCGGTTCTTGGAAAGATATTACCTCGGGACAACTTCTACGTGCCCACGGGATGAGATAGGGTGGTGATATTCTTTGCCGTCACACTGCATAAAATATAACAGCATCTTATTTATTTTTAAGATTGTTTAAATATAGTTTATAATCAACTAGCTGTGCCCCGCGGTTTTACCTGCGTTAAACTTTATAAATTATAGCCTATGTGTTAAGGGTATCAGCTAACTTCATACCAAATTTAATTAAAACCACTTTAGACGTGAAGAATGAACAAGCATACACACTCACAAACTTTCACCTTTATAATATTAGTGTGATGTCAATGGCGTACCGTGATTCTCTTACAAGGTCAGCCCAATAAAGGAATAAAACTACATACATTTAGTTATGAATAAAAAAGTAAATTAGAAAAAAATAATCGTATATTAGGCTTGAAACAGTCCGATGATGTTAGATGATAGATAGCCTAGTTGTTAGATCGCGAGTTGTCATTGGACTTAAATCGAATTAGTTTCAATATTCGAAAGCAATTCTATTCGAGACTCTTAAGCACTTTGTTTAAAAATTCTGTAGAGAGCTGTCCATATTTTAGAGTGGACATTTATATATCTATTTTCTTTTAATAATGGGTACTTTTAGGAATTTGAAACGAAATATATATTAATATTTGAAAGTTTATGAAGACACTTCACAGTACAGAAAAGTGCCTTTATCATGGAACATAAATTTATATGTAGTTCTTTTTTTCTGTTTTGTAAATACGCACGTTTAAGGGTCCTTAATAGAAATGTTCATATTTTGATCAAATGAAATTTCTATCAAAATATTTTATACTAATGAGCAAAGGGATTTTTACTTTATTATGTTTTTTAGAGTTTTAACTGCGACTGTACAACAGCAAAAGCAATGCACTTTTAAAATGCATCGTGAACTTAAATTGCTGCTAAGATTAGTATTTTGAGATAACTATTTTGCTGTTTAATAGTATTCTCGTTAAGAATACGGATAATTTTGTAATACCAAAGGAAGCTAATTTCTATTTGAAGTTAAAATACCCATAAGCTAATTTTAAGGACCTACCACCTAGAGAACTAACCATAATATGAGGTGGTTACTAAAAAAAACTCTTAATGGTGAAAACTCTTTGCAGTAGCTGGCGATTAAAAGGTACAAAAAAACAGACACATGTTTGGATTTTACGTGTACATATTTTTTGTGCCTATATCAGATTACGCATAGCTTAAAAGCCCAGGAGATTGAAATGTTATTATCATTTTTCCTCAACCTTGGCAATGAAACTGTGTTCAAGGTCTAAGTACCGTTATATTACGTGCAAAACTGACTCAGTTCCAGAGATCAGGCGAAATGTATAGAGGTAGGTAACTAATTGCTTGGTTCTTGGAAAACACTGTAAATATGAGGAAATACCAAGATTTTATGATAATGAATGAGTGTCTATCTCTGTATTATTCAATTCTATTATAATTTCATAAGATTCTCATCATTACCATACGCATCAGATAAGACCCATTCATCAGTTATGCCTTTTTTAACAGACTCAGGAGGAAGAGTTTCTTAATTCGGCTGTAGAACCTTTTTTTATTGTTTGTTACTTCTCAACTTCGTCTTTAATAAACTGATTCAAAAAAGCTTATTTTGTTGAAAAAGATTGGGCTCATTTTTAGTGCTTGCCATTATATTGTTTTGGAGACGATTTTTTTTATTGTTAATAATTGCCTTGATTGGTTTATGAATAAACCCAAAAGTTGAATATATTTTTAAACGCCCACACTAAGAAATAATAACAGTAGCCTCATCATGCAGTATGAATACTCATGACACAGCTGAAAATGCACATGGGGCGGATGGCAGACACGGCCAGAAAGAGATCAGGCACGAATCTCCGAAACACGGAGGTGTAACACTGCCAAGATTCAGGCTTCAGGCTGACAATTTCTCTTAACAGATAAATCCCAATATCCTTTTTCGGCCAGGGGCTCTACCGGCTAAGTCGTCGAACATCGATTTCTTAAATGGTGTTCAAATAAATAAAGGTTAATTACTTACTTAACAATCGTTAAATCGGCTGCAACGTTGACAATCGATTCCGGACCTTTATGACATATATTTATTTGAACGCCATTTAAGAACTCGATGTTCGGTGACTTATCCGGTAGAGCCCCAGACCCGTGATTTGAAACCTCATTTATCACCATCATCATATCAGCTGAAAGATACCTACTACTGCACAAATCCCCCCCCTCCCTAAGATCTTCACCATTGGCGGTCTTGTGCTACCCGCATGCAGCGGCTTCTAGCGAAAACCCTCATTATCTGCGGTACATCACTGCTAATTCATGAAACCTTTATGAGGACTCTGAACTTAACTGACCATATCATAGAATATATATATGTTATTATTTATTTAGTTTTATTATTGGGCACTTTTAAGGACCATGAATAGACCTAATCATATTGCGGTGGGGGAGAGGTAGGTTATGAATAGCTTCAATTCAATCTTTATTGCAATCATGTGTACATAGGTCTTACATATTAAAAGTTTCAACATGATACCATGTTAGGGCACGGCAACATTAAATAATGAATAACAATTAAATTCAGCATGTAATTTTCACGTATTGGTAGGTATGTCAAAACGTTATAACAATATCTATTGTATTATATTTTCAAATATGATATATGTAGTATTTACTTAATAAGTTATCAATATAAAAACATAAAATAACATTATTATTTGAAATTATTTATATAATCTATACATATATACAAAATTCTATCTTATAAAATGCAATTATTAAGATATACCAACATTTTAGGATAATAAATAAGTGAAAATCTCTGTACAGTTTTCATCATCAGCTCTCTATATCGATGCAACCACGCTTGGAATGCGAGTTGGCGACCGCAGTTAGGCCTCATTTAAGGAGACGCGGGGCGTCGCGCGTTGCGTTGAGCGGCGCGGCCCGCACTGAATTCAAATATATGGCGTTGTATGAGTGCGTTTACGGAGAAGCGATTTTAGACGCGTTTGTTTGAATTAGGGCGTTTTTTGCGGCCGAGCCCGCGGATGGCACCGACGCGTCCCACGCGGCGTTTATCGCGGCGGCGCACGCAGCGGCAATTCTCGTGCGCTCCCGTCTCTCGCCAACATAAAACTAGTCGATTTGATCGAGGCGAGCGTGCGACGCCGCGACGCCCGCCGCGTGCTTCGCTACACGCTAGAGGATTCGCCGCGGGCGCCGCGGCGGGCACCGCCACGCTTCCCGTCTCGCTTCTCTATGAAGATGGTCGTATATTGCTATAAGTTTGTGTTTACGCGTGCGATGATGCGTGCCGCTTCACGCGCCGCCCCACCGTAAACAGAAAAAACGTCCGACGCGCCGCGAGACGCCACGCCACACGCGACGCGAGACGCCCCGCGTCTCCGTAAATGAGGCCTTAGGTGGTAGCTAGTATATAGGTGGCGCTGCTGCTCGACTAACTGATGTCTTTGTATGTAGTCTTTTTCCTGTGTGGCGAATTTTCTTGCAACTAATTCTAAAAGTACACACGAACTTAAAAGCAAGAAAACTACAACAAATAAAACCGGCCAAGTGCGAGTCGGACTCGCACATGAAGGGTTCCGTAGCAGCAAGTATTTCAGTTGATTAAATGAAAGCAAATTGCGGTTTATAACGAATCAAATAAAAAACTTGCTAGATCTCGTTCAAACCAATTTTCGTTGTTAGTTTCTATGGTAATGTACATCATATATTTTTTTAAGATTTTCATTCTCTTATTTTAGAAGTTACAGGGGGGGGGGGGACACTCATTTTACCACTTTGGAAGTGTCTCTCGCGCTAACTATTCAGTTTAGAAAAAAATGATATTAGGAAAATTTCGAGTTTCAGGTATATGTATGGCGACCCCCCAAAATTATTGTTATTTTTTCTAATTTTGTGTAAAAATCTTAATGCGGTTCACAGAATACACCAAACTTAGTAATTACTAATTACTAACTTAACTTAATACTTAGTAATTAGGTGTTAATTACTAAGTTTCAGCAGTACAGCTCTTATAGTTTCGGAAAAAACTGGCTGTGACATACGGACGGACAGACAGACAGACATGACGAATCTATAAAGGTTCCGTTTTTTGCCATTTGGCTACGGAACCCTAAAAAGGAAATTTAATTTTAGAGTTATAATTTGTATAACGTCACAACCAAAACAACTGTAAATTATGTGTACCTATATATCTATATTATGTCTCAGGAATGTACTAACTACCATTTAGGTACACTATTTTACCCTATAGTAGACTACGTCGGACAACATAACACGTCGCCGCCCTTGTTCAAAAACAGCATAAGGACCATTCCAACTCAATTTGAAATTGAGTACTATTTCCATAGCAATAAATTAAACTTTTCCAAACATCAATCCATTTGTAACTGCTTTACAATAGGTTGAGAATAATGGTGATGATGTATCACTGTGCTCGTATTAAGTCATGTTTTGACATAATAACAACAAACGTAGTGTTGTGGTGAAGTTTCCATTTACGTAGACAATTCAATGTAAACATGAGTAAGAGTTGAGGTGATCACATGCCAACTTACTTACACTTGAACCTTTCTTTTAATACAACAACTTCTTTAGTGCAATTTCTTTGGAACACAAAACGACGCAACTTTAATACAAAGTGTCCTGCACATGGACACTTCGCCGCATATTTATACTGTCGGGTCACAATACGATCTGTAGTCTTCATACCCAGATGATTATCAAAGCCCTATGAGTTCCATCCTTCTAATCCTACTTCCTACTAATATTATATATTATAAAGTTAGGCATGCGAACCCCGCAGCGTCTTTTATCAATGACGACATGAAAGTTGCAGTTCGGAAACGCATAAAGGCAAGA
The DNA here is from genome assembly GCA_951640165.1 of Pseudoips prasinana. Classification (NCBI taxonomy): domain Eukaryota; kingdom Metazoa; phylum Arthropoda; class Insecta; order Lepidoptera; family Nolidae; genus Pseudoips; species Pseudoips prasinana. The sequence goes on along the minus strand of OX621240.1, from coordinate 39,090,415 downwards.
CAAGGGACATTAAGAATCGATAATATGATGAATTAATCGAATCGATTAAATTAATGCATGGATAATGTGATCCGATGAATAGTGATTATGAGCATTAATTGTTATTTCTATTTTTGTTATTAATAATTTTTCTTTCTGGATTGTTGTGTTAATTTTTATGTTCTACATTTCATCATAATAATAATTTAATGTGTACCTAAGTATAATGTTATATCAATCCAGGATTTGTTTTCTTAGCTTGTAAGTATGTTAATGTAAATTCGTCTGGTATCACGCTTCCAGTACCTACCTACATACTGGCCCTATCGGAAGATCAGCACTACAGAAAGGTAGTACTAGCTGAGATAGTGCCATTTCTCATACCAGTACGGATAAAATTAAAAATATTTAAAATGTATACCACAATTGAATCGATTTTCTGTATTTGTGAGACTAAAATTCTTTCTTTCTTTCTTCTATAAATGCGAAAGTTTGTGGTCTGATGGTATGATGATGAAATGAGATGTGAATGTTTGTTACTACTTCAAGCAAAGACTACCGAACAGATTTTGATGAAACTTTGTAGTAATATATGTAGCTTATATATCCGAATAATACATAGGCTATAGTTTATTAAGTTAAACGCGGGTAAAACCACGGGGTACAGTTAGTATTAAATAAAAACGCTAGAAAGAAACAAAGTTTAACGTAGCTTGTTTTTCCAGTCCATTTGTGACCTTTCCTCTCTCACCAATGATCTCTGGCGATCTTCTTATTTACACTCAAGTCTACAATATTTTCGGTCAAATCTCGGCCATGGCAACCCGTCTCAATGGAGATTAGCCACCTGCGCGGGACATACTGAAGTGTACAAGTGTGTGCGCAAACACAGGGTCACTTCGATGGGACGACTAGCGACATCACCAGAAAGAGCTTTGTACAAATCAAAATCAAAATCACTATTTTGACCTGATACGAGATTTGAACCCAGGACCTCAACACGGGTTGAACATGCTACCGCTAGATCTACGAGGCAATCGATATTGCAGTATACGATTACCACTATACCTAATGCTATTACCTACCAAAATTCTTCTGTTAAGTGGGAGTGCTTGCCCAGCGTGGAACTGGGCAAATAAAATAAGATCTAATCTAGAAGAATTGAAAAATATCTTTGCTCTACCACACTTTAAAGTAGGACAAAGCCACAATTATGTTGTTGATAAATAACCCCATTTGTAGAGATGCCAGCACATATATTTTCAACTTTATCACAAAAGCATAAGGTTCACTTTCCATTGGGGAAACTAGACAGATTGAGGTAGCTCTATATGCTGGCTTCTGTACAATTTCATATCCGATAATTGAGTTCAGTAAAATTAGTGATAAATTCTTTGTTGCATGTACCGAATAATTCTACAGTTAATTCTCATAGCCTTATCTGTTCTACGAATTCAGTAATCGGTTAAACTATTAAATACATCTGTCGACTAGTTTGTTAATAATGACTGTTTACAAAATGCGTAATAATTGAATACACGAATTATATATGTAGGTATGAATATGTAAAGTTGATTCAATGGTCGCGTGCGGAGGTGCGCGAGCACTGGGCCGCTAAAATGCCGTAATAAAAACAAGTACCTAGGAGATCGTTGTCTACCCGGTGACCCGACCGAGACTCGCTTCTCTTCGAGATTACGAGCGGTCTAGTTTTCGAGAGAATAACCAAAGAACGGGTAGCAGCCTCTCTCTGTGTACTGTGACCATCATACTGCGATCGTCAACCCGTCTGCCAAGCGTGGCGATTATGGCATATCCCACCAAATGATGGACACAACCCATTATGGATATCTATTGGAGAGGCCTTTGTCCAGCAGTGGACGTCATTAGGATTAGGATTTCAAAACAAAAAATGATTGCAAAGAAAATTATGAGAAACTTTTTGTTATTTGTAAAGTACTGCCAATACATGAAAAGATCAAATATTTAGTGGTTTTGGAGCAATACTACAATGATGAGATCAAACAACCAGTCGAAAATATTTATAATACTAGGAGAGTCAGAGAGCATAAACTAGTTCGACCATCAGCTAATAATTTTTACGGACAAAGAACCAACAAATATTTGATCCCATCAATATTTAATCAAATTCCCTGGCTCAGAAGAGACCATGGTATAATTAGTAAATTTTCACTTAAAAAGAAGAAGAAGACAAATATTGCTTACCGAGTTCGCTGATACCTTAGAAGCTTGATACAACTGTCAACGAACATCACCATTTAACCAACTAAAAGTACTCACAGTTGTGCAATAGTTCTTTACGAATACGAAGAATGTTATGTTTATGTACCTAATCTAAGGAACACTATTATGTAACGAGCGCTAATCCCGCCGACAAACTGTTACACAGTTTGGTGGGTTAAAATATACTGTAATGGTTTTTGTTCCAAATAAATGATTTATTTATTTATTTATGATGATTTATAGATAAAATACACCCAGACACAGAAAGATTTGTCGTGGTTTTGTCATCACACAAAGGTTTGTCCTGGGTGGGGATCTACACACGCCTTCTGGCTTAGCAGTTAGAGACTCTAACCACTTGACCAACAGACCTGATTTTCAATCAAATATGTATTTATCATAAGATACAGGAACAAAAGGGGAATAGACCATTTATCATTTTATGTTTTTAATAATTACTAGCTGTGCCCAGCGATTTCATCCGCGTTAACCTTATTAAATTATCACAGCTCCTCCCCCGTGGATGATAGCGTGATAATATGTAGCCTATATGGTGACCCGACCTCTTAGTAATATTCATGCAAAATTTGAAGTAAATCCATACAGTACTTTTTGAGTTTAGCCCGGACAGACATACAGACAAACAGACAAAAATTCTAAAAACTGTATTTTTGGCTTCGATATCGTTTGTAGTTCACGCCCCTCGTATCCTTTTAAAAAAAATATTCTATGTACAGTTTTGACTATCCGTTTTTGTCTTTGATAATATTGTATGGTTTTATGATATGAATATGCTATACTCGTTACAAACCGGTCTTAGAGCTTAACATTATTCAAAATCAAATCAAAATCAAAATCATTTATTATTTCATTGCATTTTGGGTATTACAAGATCACAGGTAATAAAATAAGTTTCACCAAAAGCTGCCTAACAAGGTGTTTGAAACATACAATCGTAACTTATCACAATACCAAAATAAACCACTATAGAATCTAAAAAAAAAACAGTCAACATTTAATACATGCTTAATAATTACAATATGTCAATATTTTTTTGTTTTCCAAATGTCAATAAAAAAATTAGAGAAAATGTCAAAAGTTGTTGTATTTAAATGTCAATAAATAAATTAAAATACATAAAATTTTCGCTCAAATTAGATTATTGTCATTTAGGAAATCATTAATGGTATAATAACATTTCTTAGTCAAGATATTTTTCATTTGTTTTTTAAATATGTACTGCTTGTTTTGATACAAATCGGAATTTTGTTGTAAATTTTAGGAGCCATACATAAGAAGCTTTTATTCATCAGGCTTGTTTTAGCATAATGTACACACCTATCCTTAATATTGTTTCGTCTGTTACGCTTTACAACATCAGATATGCGCTCAAATAATTGCGGATTGCCGTGCACAAACAATGCCACCTCCAAGATATAAAGAGATGGGAGTGTTAAAATATTATATTTCATAAAATATGGTACTACACAGGTATCTATTGATTTCAAACCAAACATTGCTCGAACACAACGTTTCTGAGCTTTAAATATAATATTATTATTGGTTGAGTTTCCCCAAAAGATTATTCCATACCGAAGTACTGAGGCTACTAGACCGTGGTATGCAGTCAGGAGAGCATCAACATTTACTATTGGAGCTAATTTGTAAAGGGCATATGCAGAACTACTAACCCTTTTACATAGTTCCGATATGTGTGCTTTCCAGTTTAGCTGTTTATCAATGGTAACACCCAGGAATCTGACTGTGTCCACTTCAGGTATGGTGTCATTATTAAAGCTAATCTTAATATTGTGTGGCTGAGGTCTTTGACCAAAGTACATTATTTGAGTTTTTAGCAGATTTATTTTTAAATTGTTATTTTCAAGCCAGCGATATTCTTGATATGTTTCAGCGGTTCTACATCGAATAGAAACTGTACTGTCGTCGGCAAAGAGGGACATATGATGATTTGTATATTTTGGTAAATCGTTTATATATAAGATGAACAAAAGGGGACCCAATACACTACCTTGTGGAACACTATATTTGATATGCCGTAATTGTGATTGAAAAGATTCTTCGAATTTAGTTTTTTTATTTATTCTAGATACGCTCGTTGTTTGTAGCCTGTCAGAGAGATATGACTTAATGAGTTCTAGCACGTTACCACGAATTCCATAGCACTCCAATTTCTTTAGTAGTATGCTATGATCCTCATAATCGAAGGCCTGGGTCATATCACAATAAATGGCGCATACGGGAGACCTTTTATCGACATTATTAAGGATAGTTTTATAGAAATCATAGATTGCTAGGTTAGTGTTTTTATTTTTTCTAAAACCTATTTGTTCTAGGCATAGTAGTTTATTCAGCTCTAAATATAAATAAATTTTGTCATGGATATATTTTTCAAAATTTTTTGAAAATATAGGTATGAGTGTTATTGGTCTATAGAATTCCATTAGCTCTTTGTTTTCTTTTTTGAACAAAGGCCTTACTATTGATAATTTTAATTTATCTGGAAATATACCATTACAAATACATAAATTTAATGTATTACTTAAATGTCGAGAGATATATATACTAGCAATTTTTATTATTTTAGTGCATATGTCATCAAATCCTACACTATTGGTATTCTTTAGTCCGCATATAATTCTATGTATGTCATATGGTATGGATGGTGCCATAAAAATGGATTCAAGTTTGTTCACTATCTGAGATGTTACATTAATACCAGAGTTCAAAATTGTATTTATTTTGTCTATAAAATTATTATTAAATGCATTGGCAATTTGGCCTGGGTCGGTAATAATATTAGTATCCACTTTAATTCTACTAATAGTATCACGAGGAAAGTTAAACTTTAATGTATTTATTATATTCCAGATACTTTTTGCCTTATTGTCGGAAGTTTTGATATTATTGTCATTCTGAGCGCGTTGCGTGAGTCTGATAATTTTTTTATATAACTTTGAATATGAATTGTAAGTTCTTTTATTTACTATCGATGGTTTTAATCTAAAATTCCATAGTAGTTGACGTTTTTTTGCACTGTATTTCTTTAGCCCACGTGATACCCATTTAGGTTTCTTATGAACACGTATAATCATTGACCTAAACGGAAAACACAGGTCGTAAAATAGCTTTAAATGTTCAATAAAATAATTATACGCTATATTAGGGTCACTTTCACAATACATGTCAGAAAACGAAAAACTTTTAAGGCATTCAATAAACTTCTGTACATTATCCGAACAAAAGTCGCGGTGCGTTTTCGCCATTGCTTAATAAGAGGTATCATTTTTGTGGGAAACATCATTAATTGTGCTGTATGATCAGACAAAGCTCATTCTAAAACTTCAGTCTGACATGGTTTAGGAAAATTGTGAGCAAAGTTATCTATACAAGTCTGGCTTGACAACCTAGTCGGTTCTTTTAAACTTATTTTGTTTTAAAATGTCAATATTAAACTCTCCAGCTAATATTACTCGTTTATAGCATCTTTAACTTAATTTAGATAGCATGGTCTCTAATTTACTAAAAAATATACTTAAATTTTCCATTTTAGGCACTCTATAAATACATACAATCACAATCTTATGACTAGTCAGTTCTACAGCACAACATTCATACAGTCCCGAAATAGAGAGATTTTTAATCTCCAGCAGCTCTTTCCATTCGTGCCCTTTTCTTATAAGAATGCATGCACCTCCTCGTTTACAATTGGTTCTGCTATAACATGAAGCTATTGAGTAGTTTATAGATTAGTATTGAGACGCTATTTGTGTGATCATTATTATATTTTGCTTAATTGTACATTGTGGGTGTGGTTACTGTAAGCGGCCTTAAAAGAGAAAAAAACGAATGATCCACGTGCCACGAACTACCTTGAACTATATTTATTACTATGTCGATTGTATACAAGGTGTTATGGAGGAACATAAGTAGCGTTATCGGCCCTAAAACAGAACAAATAAACAAATATAATTACTTACGAAGTACTTAAAATATTTTTTGGCTCCTCATACGGAATGCAACAGATAGTTTTTCTTGTACTAGAAGTTAAACTTTTTTATTTATTTTGCATATTGATAGACTGCACGTTCTTTGGTTTCATAACTAGATTAAGCTTCTTTGGTAATGTCGACTAATTGATAAGTATATCTTTATGGTTTTAGGTTATATTATTGTGGTGGTTATTAACACGGGGCACCGGAGCAGCATACCCGCATTCCCGGGGCACCCCCATGAGGCGGCAAGAGAAGTCCACGGCAGGCACTACCTATTTCATTAACACTGCTTTCACAGCTCCACAGTACAATAATAGACGGGACTGAGGAGCTTCTGACTGAGTCTTCATTAGTTAAATTTCAGAGCATCTCCGTGCTTCAAAGGACACTAAGCTGACGCTCCCGGTTGTAGTTATTAGACAACAGCCGTTAAGCCATTTCAGAGGCCTACTGAGCGGCTTAAACAACTCTGACACTCTTATACATAAGTAAATATGTTAAAAAAATTGTCTGTATAGAAATTTTCATTGAACGGCTGAATAGGATGATAAAAATTACGATTTCCTGTTAAACACGCCTTCAAAACACACCAATCAATATTCACTTCCAATGATGCGTCATCTTAGATGCCCGATTCTCACGGTAATACCCCCGTGCAAGGATTTCCCTAGGCTTTCCCCACACTGCAACATTGCTACATTACGCAACCGGGCAATGACCTGCGCTATCATATCGGTAGTGGAGCAACTCCGTTATCAATATTGTCTATTAGGTAATACGCTCATACTAGTATTACCTATGTATGTCTATTATCTGGGCGACCGAATACCGCGATTAATTAACTCATAACTTTTGAAAACGTAAATCATCGTTGGTTTAACTGAGAGGTTTTGTTTCAGCTTGTTGTTTAAATTAAGTCTAGAGGCAAGCGGGGTTCCAGCTGTCTACAAATTCAACTATGAAGTGAGAGGAAGGGCATAGCGTTCGTTCGCCCAAAGAGCAGCCCGACTGGGGAAGTACCTCCACCTTACAGAAGACATTCCTTGATAATAACATTAATAATTTTAATGTTATGTTTCCGAGTGTGAGTAAGGTCGCCAGAGCTCATTGGGGTGGAGGGAAAGGTCTGCAACACTTGTTTGCTGACTTTTAAAGGCTGGCAACGCACCCGCGACACCTCTGGTGTTGCGAGTGTCCATGGGCGGTGGCGATCACTTACCATCAGGTGACCCACTTGCTCGTTTGTCGCCCTCTGATATAAAAAAAAACCTGAAAGCCCTTTGGGCTCCATCCACTTCTCAGAGAGATTTTCAATAAGGATTATCCTACGATGTATAATGCACAATTCTCATCTGCTTGAATCTCAACACCTGCACACACAAAAGCACACACTCTTTCACACATACACCCATACATATCACAAACTCGTATATAATAGTTAGAGGCAGCGTGAGAGGAACATCATCATATCAGATACATGGAACATTTGGCTTTTCTTTACGTCACGCAAATCGTGACGTAAATAATTTTAGTCTTGTAATTTTTTAAACTATGTTATTTAAGGAGGTTTTGAATATAAAATTACTATATACACATATACCTCCATACGAAAACGTAGGTAGTATATTTCAAACATAAACTAGGACTCAAGCCTTCGCACTGGTAATCTTGGGAGACCGGTTGTGGCGGCTGTTCACCCGTTGTCTTCTAATACCGTTTCTTTTTTTTCTTTTATTTTTATACGGGACTAGTTCCGCCCTCTTATCCACCACTGCAACTCCTGTAAGCCAAGATCAACCGTGGCAATACCGTGTTCCCCACAGTCTAGAAAGAGACCAGGCTGGTGATTTTGCGGCTGCCCAACACAGCTTGGGCAGGACCGCCGACTTCTCTCTCGTCGTTCCGTCCTCTGTTTCTGGAGGGCAAAGCTCTTTGAGACTGTTATTGCTGCCCGCCAAAGCAAGCTTCTGTCGTGCGTTGGCATTGACTTGGCAAACTGTCAGCTCGGCTTTCGGCAGGCACGTTCCAGGCTGGACGCGAAGAACCAGCTCCTTGCCCTGTCGAAATCCGCTGTCCGGGCCGGTGGAGTGGCGTCGTCAACGCTTTTATTTGTGTCCCTTGGTGGGCGATAAGGCCCTGTTCCATCTTAACAAGACTCCTTCGGTGATGCAGTCATGCTCAAAGGAGGCTGCTTGCAGCCCAACTCCCATTCGGGGCTGCAGTGGCAGTAAGAGAAGTTCCTTTACTATCGCCATGCGTTCCAGGAACATCCCCAATTAGCGCCAAGAGACGCAGGTTAGGTTTAGTCGGTGCGAGTCCGACATAGCGACCCGCAGACACCTTTCGCGGGTAGTATGGGTAGGCGTTCGACCCTGCCTAGTAAAAAAAGGACTTATATCCTCGCCAAACAAACACTTATAAGTAAACATGTAGGTATAAAATTCCAACTGACCGACATTGATTTACGACAATAGGTAAGTCGCGACCAACGAAGGTTTATAAAGCCAATGTGATTATGACTTTATATTCTAAACGCAAAAGGAAATGTGAATGAATATGTGTTCACTCTTACATATGGGCACTCAGTACTTTCGACTGAAATATATCTAGGCAAACATCCAAACTAATTCGTATGGAAATTCTCTGACTTGAGACACTTAAACAAGCCTGTTATTCTAAAAGTCGACGCTTGTATTTGAGAACTAAATCACTGAATCTTGGGAGACAAAAATCGTCACATATGGGGGGATTCAACCCAAACCGCATAGGGGCCGAGGTTCTAGCGAGAAGAACTTTTTTTTATGTTGGATGGGTTTGCGCTTGACGACAATCTCAACAGCTGGCAAATGAAGATGTGGTCGAAGGTGAACCGCGCGTACCCATAAGATGCCTGTTCTGGAAATACGTCGTTCGGGAGGGTGTTCCACTGCTTAGCCGTTTGCGAACTTAACCATTGCTTCAGACGTGGAGGCAATATATGTGTAGTTCGCGGTTCAGGTACGAGTACAGACTAACATGGCCCAAACATAAAGAAAGTAACACCTCCTGTGCAGTTTAGACCCCAGGGCAGGGTGAGGAGATGTGTGAGAGGGTTGGGCTTAAGAGATATTTTGAACAAACGACACGTGCGGTTGATGATTGGAGATAGACCGGGCGCTAGAGGTAAGTGAGTATGCATAATGTGAGTGCCGAATTTCGCCAACGGATTTAAGTGAAGAAAATGTTAAAGAATAATAATGTGGATCTTGCCAGTAAATTTTTTGGTCCATATTTTTTTTACCCCCTCTTCTCTTATTCGTAAAGGGAATGAATTGGGTACATGATATAAAATCATTTTAATGATTATTTCGTAATGATTTATATTTTCCTAATGGTGAAAGTCCGGATGGATTCTTAAATAATATGAAAAAAACAAAAATGAAAGTAATAATTTTTTTTATTAATAAAAAAATTAAAGTTACATATTAAAAACTGGCGAATTCAAGCATAAATGTATTTAAAGTAGGTAAAAAATTACTCATTTATATTTTGACATTTGTTATTGATGCATTTACATAATGAAATACAAAACAATTCTGATTTTTTGCAATTACAAGACAATGTGCGACAATTTGCAGTACATTTACATGGTGGAATTAATGACTCAAGTAAAGACGGCTTCGTCATTTGTCGTGGACGTAAGTCACCGTTGAGCTTTTCGTAACCAAATGAACAATAATCAATGGGTGGTAATTGTGTTTGATGTGCATTTTTCCATATAAATGTTTGTACTGTAGCCCTTAATAAATGCAAATGCAAAGCATCTGAAGTGCATATCACTCTCATCAAATTGAAATTGAAACCTATATTTTGAGATATCAGTATAAATCTGAGTTCATCAGCAGATAATTTTTTCTTCGAAAATAAATATGTGCAAACTGCTTCTAACTGTTCGAATTGCTGATTATTTAGGTCAAGATTTCCCAAAGGCATGAGCTGTTTGTACAAAATCTTCAGACGCAGCTTTTAACCATTGCATTTTACTACCAAATCTACTAGTAGTGTCGCAACCACTTACAGCATGTAATGCTGGCAAAATATTGCATATGTTCTCACCCAGTGATTCAGCAGCCAAATGGCATCCTAGAAAACATTTCTTTGTGTGAGAACCGTCAAACCATACACCGAGACACCCAATATTTGCTAAGTATTTCCAGAAATAAACTGCCAAGACGAATACATCTGTATCAGCGCTAATTATGATAATATGAGAAGATTGAATCCTTACTGCGTGAAATATGTGGACGAACATTCTTGAATCAGCTTCTAAATGGTTTGATTGTAATTCAAGTACCTCACAAATTGAAGAACCTTGCAACTTAAAACATTTAGTTGGATCATCGAATCCTCCACAAATATACATCTCGCAGTCTTCTTTTACTTGTGCATATTTTGGAGCATTAGCGCAAAGAAATCGAACGAGTTGCAATTTATTATGAGCGTTAGTTAGAAAAGCTTTTACAATCAGCACGAATATTTGTTGGATGGTTTGAAATTATGATATTTTTAATTATCTGGTTTTTGCTCCGTAATTTTGTCTCCAAAAATTTTATAGAAATATCGTCGTATCTATCAAATATTACATCTATTCTCTTAACGCCAGGCAAAGTAAAAAATTCCATAATTTTTTTGACAAAAGCCTCGGCAAAATCACCAAATGTATTGAACGTATTTAACTGAATCTTGTGAATAAGTGCCATACCATCAATAATATAAACTTTGAAAGAATTTAAATTTAATAAATCTTTCCGAGAGCTTGTACCACAATTATATTTTTTTTGAACTTCAACGAGGAGTTGTGATTTTGGTGACTTCCTGTAAAATCCGTCACTGTCAAATAGATACTTACAGTAATTTAATAATTCATACGATGCTAATATTCTTGTATTAAGTCCACGTTGAGACGCTGTCATAAATGATTTTTGGAAAATTGTTATGTCTGTTACATCTAGCAATTTTTTGTTGGGAGCAAGTTGCTTGATGGATTTCGAAGGAGTATCTTTAAAGTTGTAAAATTTAGTTTTTTGTATAGGGTCCGATAATTTCTTAGTTTTCTGGAAAAATCTTTCGTTTTCGTATGTAGTTAATAGAGCCTGCCCATTTTCTTTAACATTAAGTAAGCATCGTGAAGTTGATTCTTCCGCAAGTTCCCCAGTGACAATATTGCGAAGCACAGATTCCCCATTAGTAGTAAATGGACTACAACCTTTGAAACACTTAATGATATTTTCAACATCGTTTTTGTCTGTATTAATTCTCGATTGCGTCCATTCATTATGACTATTTATGTCACCTGTAGTGTCAGTTTGTATTCCAAGGTATGAAGTGAGCATTGAGTGAACGCTGTTTTTGAAAGGATACAGAAGCAACCATCTTTGCATTGCGTAAATATCCACTAGGTATTATTTCTGTTTTAAATAATTCTTGACGCAATGCTTTCGCAGTCTCAATGATGATATTTTTTGAATTCATGCTACAAACATGTTCTATTATTTCCGTCAATGGAATATTTCCCATAAACGCTAATGGTGATTTTGATCGATCAGCCGGGTAAGAAAATAATATTTTTTCACCAAATTTATCAATAAGTAGTGATTTCACTACACGATTTTCGATCACTGCACCTTCAATGTTTGTGAGTACAGCGAGTCGTTCAGCTAAGAAGCGCACTTCAAAAGAATGTGTTGGTAAGTGGTCTTTAATTTCATCGATTAGTTTGTCAAATGCATCCATAAGTATTTCTTTCGGGATCTGATTTGAAGGTCGACCAGCTGGCATCTGAGAACTTCTCGGTAATCTTAAATAATCAAGGTAACAATGTTTGTGATACCTCACTTCGATAGCAAATAAATCTTGAGGCCGTTGACAAGTACTAAGTTCAGTGAAAACATGGTCTTCTTTTATACGTGCAGTACTAAAAATTCTTTCCGCTGCTGCAATTTCGGAACATAAATTTAGCTGCTTATCTTTGTTTCTCGTTACCTTCTTACAAAATATGCATTTCAACGATTTTTTCAACGCTGGCGGTGCCCTCAATGACGAACGAGATTTTGCAGTAAGCTCCTCCACGTTTGCTTTGGAAGTTGAAGCAGACACTTTTTCTTCTTTACACAACGCAATTTCTCTACGCCGTATTTTCTCCTCGCTAATATGGCTAAACAGTATTGGTGCCATGAAAATTCTTGTTTTGTTGAGTCTGGATCATATAGTTTTGAAAACTTCTCACTAATACTGTCTTTTCTTCTATTTGCTGCTTCTTTAATATTAAGCAGCGTCCCTGGCCTTGGGTTTTTCACTAAATCACTTGAATTATCGCAAAATAAACAAAATTGTTCGTTAGGTTTTTTTCTTTTCAAATTAACCACTTCTAACGACATTTCTAACGTTTTTCAACACACTCTTAACAGGCACTAAGAATTTACAAAAATACTATTTTTTTATATGTATATATAAAAACACGACTCAACAAAGCAACGTCTTTACCAACAACAACGTCAATAGATGTAAAAACAAACTAAACGCGTACGCGCGCTATGCTTGCTGTATGGGCGGAGTGGGGATGTGAAGGGAGCGGGAAGGGACCAGAACACCCGGCGGCAAGATGTGTTTTGTCATTATTTAGGGTCTCAGGTATAAGAATCCGGTCATAGTTGCCGTCACTCGGATTTTGCATACTCAACTACCTCTAGCGCCTGGACTAGACCGGGCGCTAGAGGTAAGTGAGTATGCATAATGTGAGTGCCGAATTTCGCCAACGGATTTAAGTGAAGAAAATGTTAAAGAATAATAATGTGGATCTTGCCGGTAAATTTTTTGGTCCATATTTTTTTTACCCCCTCTTCTCTTATTCGTAAAGGGAATGAATTGGGTACATGATATAAAATCATTTTAATGATTATTTCGTAATGATTTATATTTTCCTAATGGTGAAAGTCCGGATGGATTCTTAAATAATATGAAAAAAACAAAAATGAAAGTAATAATTTTTTTTATTAATAAAAAAATTAAAGTTACATATTAAAAACTGGCGAATTCAAGCATAAATGTATTTAAAGTAGGTAAAAAATTACTCATTTATATTTTGACATTTGTTATTGATGCATTTACATAATGAAATACAAAACAATTCTGATTTTTTGCAATTACAAGACAATGTGCGACAATTTGCAGTACATTTACATGGTGGAATTAATGACTCAAGTAAAGACGGCTTCGTCATTTGTCGTGGACGTAAGTCACCGTTGAGCTTTTCGTAACCAAATGAACAATAATCAATGGGTGGTAATTGTGTTTGATGTGCATTTTTCCATATAAATGTTTGTACTGTAGCCCTTAATAAATGCAAATGCAAAGCATCTGAAGTGCATATCACTCTCATCAAATTGAAATTGAAACCTATATTTTGAGATATCAGTATAAATCTGAGTTCATCAGCAGATAATTTTTTCTTCGAAAATAAATATGTGCAAACTGCTTCTAACTGTTCGAATTGCTGATTATTTAGGTCAAGATTTCCCAAAGGCATGAGCTGTTTGTACAAAATCTTCAGACGCAGCTTTTAACCATTGCATTTTACTACCAAATCTACTAGTAGTGTCGCAACCACTTACAGCATGTAATGCTGGCAAAATATTGCATATGTTCTCACCCAGTGATTCAGCAGCCAAATGGCATCCTAGAAAACATTTCTTTGTGTGAGAACCGTCAAACCATACACCGAGACACCCAATATTTGCTAAGTATTTCCAGAAATAAACTGCCAAGACGAATACATCTGTATCAGCGCTAATTATGATAATATGAGAAGATTGAATCCTTACTGCGTGAAATATGTGGACGAACATTCTTGAATCAGCTTCTAAATGGTTTGATTGTAATTCAAGTACCTCACAAATTGAAGAACCTTGCAACTTAAAACATTTAGTTGGATCATCGAATCCTCCACAAATATACATCTCGCAGTCTTCTTTTACTTGTGCATATTTTGGAGCATTAGCGCAAAGAAATCGAACGAGTTGCAATTTATTATGAGCGTTAGTTAGAAAAGCTTTTACAATCAGCACGAATATTTGTTGGATGGTTTGAAATTATGATATTTTTAATTATCTGGTTTTTGCTCCGTAATTTTGTCTCCAAAAATTTTATAGAAATATCGTCGTATCTATCAAATATTACATCTATTCTCTTAACGCCAGGCAAAGTAAAAAATTCCATAATTTTTTTGACAAAAGCCTCGGCAAAATCACCAAATGTATTGAACGTATTTAACTGAATCTTGTGAATAGGTGCCATACCATCAATAATATAAACTTTGAAAGAATTTAAATTTAATAAATCTTTCCGAGAGCTTGTACCACAATTATATTTTTTTTGAACTTCAACGAGGAGTTGTGATTTTGGTGACTTCCTGTAAAATCCGTCACTGTCAAATAGATACTTACAGTAATTTAATAATTCATACGATGCTAATATTCTTGTATTAAGTCCACGTTGAGACGCTGTCATAAATGATTTTTGGAAAATTGTTATGTCTGTTACATCTAGCAATTTTTTGTTGGGAGCAAGTTGCTTGATGGATTTCGAAGGAGTATCTTTAAAGTTGTAAAATTTAGTTTTTTGTATAGGGTCCGATAATTTCTTAGTTTTCTGGAAAAATCTTTCGTTTTCGTATGTAGTTAATAGAGCCTGCCCATTTTCTTTAACATTAAGTAAGCATCGTGAAGTTGATTCTTCCGCAAGTTCCCCAGTGACAATATTGCGAAGCACAGATTCCCCATTAGTAGTAAATGGACTACAACCTTTGAAACACTTAATGATATTTTCAACATCGTTTTTGTCTGTATTAATTCTCGATTGCGTCCATTCATTATGACTATTTATGTCACCTGTAGTGTCAGTTTGTATTCCAAGGTATGAAGTGAGCATTGAGTGAACGCTGTTTTTGAAAGGATACAGAAGCAACCATCTTTGCATTGCGTAAATATCCACTAGGTATTATTTCTGTTTTAAATAATTCTTGACGCAATGCTTTCGCAGTCTCAATGATGATATTTTTTGAATTCATGCTACAAACATGTTCTATTATTTCCGTCAATGGAATATTTCCCATAAACGCTAATGGTGATTTTGATCGATCAGCCGGGTAAGAAAATAATATTTTTTCACCAAATTTATCAATAAGTAGTGATTTCACTACACGATTTTCGATCACTGCACCTTCAATGTTTGTGAGTACAGCGAGTCGTTCAGCTAAGAAGCGCACTTCAAAAGAATGTGTTGGTAAGTGGTCTTTAATTTCATCGATTAGTTTGTCAAATGCATCCATAAGTATTTCTTTCGGGATCTGATTTGAAGGTCGACCAGCTGGCATCTGAGAACTTCTCGGTAATCTTAAATAATCAAGGTAACAATGTTTGTGATACCTCACTTCGATAGCAAATAAATCTTGAGGCCGTTGACAAGTACTAAGTTCAGTGAAAACATGGTCTTCTTTTATACGTGCAGTACTAAAAATTCTTTCCGCTGCTGCAATTTCGGAACATAAATTTAGCTGCTTATCTTTGTTTCTCGTTACCTTCTTACAAAATATGCATTTCAACGATTTTTTCAACGCTGGCGGTGCCCTCAATGACGAACGAGATTTTGCAGTAAGCTCCTCCACGTTTGCTTTGGAAGTTGAAGCAGACACTTTTTCTTCTTTACACAACGCAATTTCTCTACGCCGTATTTTCTCCTCGCTAATATGGCTAAACAGTATTGGTGCCATGAAAATTCTTGTTTTGTTGAGTCTGGATCATATAGTTTTGAAAACTTCTCACTAATACTGTCTTTTCTTCTATTTGCTGCTTCTTTAATATTAAGCAGCGTCCCTGGCCTTGGGTTTTTCACTAAATCACTTGAATTATCGCAAAATAAACAAAATTGTTCGTTAGGTTTTTTTCTTTTCAAATTAACCACTTCTAACGACATTTCTAACGTTTTTCAACACACTCTTAACAGGCACTAAGAATTTACAAAAATACTATTTTTTTATATGTATATATAAAAACACGACTCAACAAAGCAACGTCTTTACCAACAACAACGTCAATAGATGTAAAAACAAACTAAACGCGTACGCGCGCTATGCTTGCTGTATGGGCGGAGTGGGGATGTGAAGGGAGCGGGAAGGGACCAGAACACCCGGCGGCAAGATGTGTTTTGTCATTATTTAGGGTCTCAGGTATAAGAATCCGGTCATAGTTGCCGTCACTCGGATTTTGCATACTCAACTACCTCTAGCGCCTGGACTAAGAGGCCATTTCATATATACAAATACAACCATGGGTGATGAAGGGAAACGTACCATTAATTCTTTGTCATTTTTTGATAATAACTACACATATGAGTGTCAGTTCATCTGTAGCGTCTGAGGCGTACATGAACGTTAGTTTCTTTATTAATATATTGCCGAGTACAAGTCATTATTTTGCTCCATCTGTGGCGACTGATTGTATAGACATGAAGCTGTCTTTTACTCTACGTTCATTTTTTTTCCTTGTCATGAAACGAAATGTGTCTAAACGTTACGTGACCTTAATGTTAAAATCGAAACTCGTCAACTCACCAATTAAATAAAATTACCGCTTAAAAGTCACTTAACAACATAATTATTAACTAAATAAAAATACTTTTGGCAACGTAAAGTGCAAAGTGGAGATTGCTCGAGTACACTTTATTGCACTAAAACAAAATCATCACGATCATTATATCAGCAGAAAGATGATCTTTGCAGGATGCCTTGTTGCTAACTACTAAACTTCATTGTTGGCAATACCTCTATATTCTACCTATATATTTTCTTATAAACATGTGAAACATGTAGGTACAGACTCCAATAAAAACAAAGGATAAAGCTTAAACTAATAATTTTATATCCAGTAGATACTAACATATCAGTGAATTATTAACAATTATTACACGTTTATCTCGTTTTGTTAGACCTGCATCCGATGCACAGCGGTATGACGTCACGAAATGACGTTGGATCATCGCTTTAGGCACCGATAGCACAAGAACTTGCATAATTTCGTAATAAATATTCTGACGTCTACGAATGAATGCCATACTTTTAGATTATACTAGCTGCACCCTGTGCGCGTTGCTATGGCAATATATGAAATTGATTGGAATGATAGTGGCGCTATCTATCGATGATTGGTCGTACCAACTCAGAAACCTTTGTGGGCGCATGCACAACACTTTGCTGAAGATCATAACATGATAAAATGCATAGTTTACGATTCTATAATAATAATTTCCTCCTAGCCGAATTTCGGCCACGGCGGCCAGTTTCAACAGAGATTAGCCATCTGCGCGGGACATATAGACATAGTGCTCAAGTGTGTGCGCAAACATAGAAGCACTTTCTATTTCATCACTCTCATAATCCGATGGGACGCCTAGCGACATGACCGGAAAGAGGTCAGGTACAGGACCGACGGCTTTACGTGCTCTCCGAGGCACGGGGGTATGATACCGTCAATTCCGGGTGGTGTTGAGAAATATATATTTTTTTACAGAAAAGTCTCTAAATTCTGGGTTTCTGGGAATTCTGGGTTCAAATTCCGGGTCAGGCGAAAAGTGCCTGACCCGGGATTTGAACCCGATCTCGTTCTCTGCGGGTGAACATGCTACCGCTAGACCAACGAGGCAGTCAATCAACTCAACGATTCTATAAAGCACATACAGACATACATTTATTTTTATATATTTATAATACTAAAACAGACAACACGCCGATCCATCTTCCACTAGTGACAACTAATTATCGACCGAATAATTTAAGCAAACAGGTCAAAACTTTGATTTAGGACGTCATCAACATAATATCAGCCGTAAGTCGCTACTGCTGAAGAAAATTAAAAACTTGTGATAATAAAAATGATTTGGTTGTTCTCGACCCTTAAGGACCTACTACTAAAGACAAGATGTATGTTTCCTGTAGTAGGTAAGTGTATTCTACATAGGATGATATTGATATAATTTATTCATTTTATTTATTTATTTATTTTTGGCTTACCAACAGTAACTTATACTAATACATAAGATAGATTCGGTACACAGAACAAATTCCAGTATAGTTACAACTTATAGGCAAGCTCCACAAGCTCAATATAAACAAACTGGGGTACAATTTTTACTTAAATAAAATAATAAAACTAAATAACAAGCTACAATAAGTTAAGAAAAAACAATTTAAGAATAAAAAAATGATTTTGTGGCAATAATGAACAATGTCAGAATAATTCAATTAAATTAAATGTAAATTATAAAGTTAAAATTAAGAATAATCAAAAATAACATTGAACAAATATATAAAATTTCATGCTACAGTGCTAAGTATATGTTTACGAAATGAATTGAGTATAACAGCGTGCACATCAACAACGTCGCTGCAACCGTTTAAGAGTTTGCACAGCCGAGGGATTGCGGAGTTAGCTCCAAAGACGGTTCTTCTGAGTGGTGGGTAAAAAGGTGTGATTGGGGCACGCGGAATTCTGGCAGGAACTTATCTTATTCTCGCTAAAAGAGGTGGACACTCAATTTTATGGACAGTCAATTATTTTATTACGTTTCTAAACGTTTTTCTAAAGACGAAATATTAAAATGCACGAGCCTCCCTGTAAATGATTTTATCTTTTTAGTATTTTTTATAATTACTTAATCCTTAATCGGTTATAACCGATGCTCATAATTTATTTATTTTAGTGCTTATTAGAACATAATAAAGTTTAAAGTTGAGGCCGTAACTATTATACCATTGTTCGTTTAAGTGTTAACATACGTCTATTAAAACCATAATGCAAATGATCGAAAACTATTTAGTTCCGTTAGTTTAAAAAATAAATATTCTCTTCCAAGGATTTAAACATTTTCAACTATATCGTAAAAATATAGTGGTGAAAACTAAATAAGAAAATAATAGCCTATTCAACAATTCTTTGAAGGTCAAAACACATCACAATATACTCAAAAACAATATACCTAAAGAAATACAAAAAAAGAGACTCCATATATCTTTTTAACACGCTTTTATTAGCTTCACTTGTAACTATGTATGTAAGAAAATCATGGAATCTTATTTGGACTCACTTACCGGTCTCCGATTAGGATGAAATTTTGCACACGCTCTGAGTTCTGATGACAATACATGACTAGCTAAGAAAAGTCATTACAAATCTAATATAGCGGCCTCCCCAAAATGGCGGACTGGCTGTTTGAAATCCACCCCCATGATATGGGTATCAAATGAAAGGGTTTGCTGTCAGGAATAAGAAAAAATATTTAGTAATTTTTAGTGCGTTTTAAAAGCGTGGTTTTTAGTTTTTTAAACTATTATTTTTAATTAAGAATACAGTCGTGTAGTAATTACCTGGACTTATTCGCGCCAATGACAAAGAATAGTTACGTTCATAATATCAGCCGAAAGACGTACACTGCTGGACAAAGTCCTCCCCAAAGATCTTTACTACTGCCAGTCTTGCGCTGCCGCATCCAACGGCATACCGCGATCCAGGTAAGATCGTCGGTCCATCTTGTAGGGGGCCTGCCCATGCTGCGACTTCCAGTGCGTGGTCGCCAGATCTGAAATAAATTACAGTAACTTCTTAGTTACTGTAATTTATTTCAGATCAGAGAAGACTGACAAACGAAGAATGACCTTTGTGGATGGTACATCTGGAAGGGGAAGACATTGACGAACATTCTGTGACCAAGTCGGAGATGTTCTCTAAAAAGGCCAGGACAGAAGGACCCTAAACAGCCGCGTTAAACTTTTTAAATGACAACCTTTCTGTTCCAGGCCGTCAGCTTTTGAAGCTATGTGACTCGCCCACTACCACTATGTCTTTAGTTCGCCTGCGGATTTTGACATTTCTGATTCGATCGCGCAGGGATCTCCGAGCATAGCCCTCCCCATAGCTCTTTGCGCCTTCTTATGAGGATCGTAGTAAGCGACCACGACTCTGTTCCTTAAGTCATCACAGGCAGCCCATACTGGTCAAATAAGAGAAGATGTTCAGTACATTCCCGAACGCTGCCCAATAGTTTTGACGGTCACCGTAGCCTAGTTGGTAGTGCTCCTGCCTACGAAGCTGGTGGTCCTGGGTTCAAATCCCGGTAAGTACAAATATTTGTGTGATGAGCACGCACATATTTGTTTCTGAGTCATGGATGTTTTCTATGTATTTAAGTATTTATCTATCTATAAAAGTATGTATATCGTCGCCTGGTACGCATAGTACAAGCTTTGCTTAGTTTGGGGCTAGGATGATCTGTGTGACATTGTTCCTAGATATTATTATTATAGTTACGTTACTATAATATGTAAAATAATTAATGAATAAATTCTTTAGTAGTCATAAATAGGAAAATATGTGGCAGCATGTCTGTAGATTAATTAGTTGTTTCTGCTCGCGGGTCAAACCGTCTACGTAAGGATATCTTGTGCCCGTACCTTGAGGAAAATGTAAACAATTGTATATATAAACTAATATTTTATTAATAACATTGAAATAGAGTTTAATTGTTTTACAAATACATTTTTTTTTAATTTGACTGTTGTTAATGAAATGTATTCAGCACTAGGGTACTTACATACATTTGTACCTACTTGTCAAGCTCACGATGCATTACATAAACATAATTTAATAGATTAATAACTTAAGTTAGCTAAATATCGTTACTGTTATAAAATAAATCTTATTGTAAATTATTTCATACAATCCTGTGTACCTAAATATCTATGTGTACCTAGAAATAATTATAAATTAATTATATATTACTGCGAACATGTTCTGACTATTTACAAGCGCTCTTTTAAAGTCTACGTGAATAAAAACCTTTTTTATTTATTTATTTTATTAAAGCAACAAAATTTTGAATAAGTCCGTCCACGCGGTCTTTTTCGTCACTTTCGTCACATATATTTTTTTATTAAATCCTTAGATAAATAATAAATAACAAGTTACTGCTTAGTAACTACCAATTTTAATATACTATTGCTAAATGTAACAATAATAGCTTTATTATTGTTATGTTTAGCAATAGTATATTAAAATTAAAGAATTGAAAACAACGACCAGTAGCTTAATTTAAGCGACTAATACCTGAGGGCACCCTTATGGGGTTCGGGCCACAGCTACGGCGGCCGCTGAAGTAAAAGATGGAATTTGAAATGGGGGTCTGATCACTCGGGCTATCTAGGGTAGGTTCCTCTACCCTAGCTAGCCTGCGGCTTTCTCTAGCTATCTAGGTGGACGACCCGGAGAAGAAAGCCACAAAGAAACTACGGAATTGCTTTCTTAGTCTTTTTTTGTTTTTTGAAAATGAAATGATGTCAGTCTAGAGATGGGTGACAAGCAAAGTGTCTGGGTGACTCCGTGCTTCAGAGAGCATGTTAAACTCGCGGCATTGTCACGTCACGCTTCACATGAACTACAACATGTAACGTAATTAACGCACACCCTCAAACACCCCAATTAGAATATTATGTTATAATCATAATACATGCACTGAATTTTTAATTAAACATGTATATGCATTGTTATTTACTAAATTAGTTTCTTGGAATGAAGTTTATTTTTCTTTATTTTGAATTGAATGATGGTATTTGTATGATTACAAATAAAACTGGTATTTTAAATTCTTATTGATTTGACTTACGGTCCATTACCTATTTTTAAAATGATATAAATCGATTCAGTAAACGATTCTGAACTAACTATTTTCAGGATGTGCGTTAATTAAGTAACATGATGTATATGTTTACTATGTATACATACATGTGTGCTTTGTGAGTGAACAAAAAGCGTGAAACTCATCATCAAGCATCATCGACACGTCACGCTTCCCCTGAGCTATATCATCATCATCATCATATCAGCCGAAAGACGTCCACTGCTGGACAAAGGCCTCCCCCAAAGATCACTAGAGCTATATATATCACTATTATACTGTAGATTATGTAGATTAGAAGTGTAAAAAATAGTTGACAAAGACTGCTCCGCATGTTTTTTTAAATATACATGGAGTTAGTTAACAATGATTGTGAGCTATCAATTAGAAAGTTTTGGTTTATAAAATAACATCTTGTATCTTGAATTAGATCATATATTTTGTTTTAACTCGTGCTATTTTATCATTCTAGTTCTGCAGCTAAATTGATTGATGAATAAAAAATTGAGGCAAATATACTTGATTCATTCTAATAGGATTAGGTATCTCTTGAAACTGCCAACTAGGAGTCAAGTGAGTTACAATTGAAACATATTCACAAATTGGATAAGCAGATTTCAAAAAGAAATTGGCAGTTAGTTGCTAGGCTGACAGCTGCAATTTATGTGAGTAATAAATATAATAATAACTTGAATTGGTGTCCTTAACAATTTAGTCATCCGGTCTGTAACGCGTGCTTAAAGCTTATTGGCCGAATAGTAATACAGATTACGTATAATTTGTTGATAGGTGTAATTTAAATCAATTTATGGATAGATCATCATTTTACCAACTTCAAAATTGTCGGCATAGTTTTTCTTTTTTATGGTTCCGTAACTCCAAAGGAAAAAACGGAATGCTTATAAGAAAAGTGATCCGTCTCTCTGTCAAAACTTTATCTCGAGAATGCGTGGAGGTTTCGAGTTGAAATTAAAAGCATATAGGTACTCTGGTCAACAGACCCTTGAAACTGTGTTAAAATATAACATCTGAATTAACGTAAACGTATATTTCAACACTGAATCGAATCAAAATTTATAGAGTATTTTCCGTTGACTTAGAACTGTGGCACTTGGCAAGTAATACCGCTTTATACCATAAGTAAAAAAACAGGTATAGGTAGGTTCCTCATAATCGATTACTGAACTATTTATAATATTATGTAGGTACCTACAAGTTTGTACGGAATGCTCAGGGGGCGAAACCGACTCACACTTGTCCGGTTTTTTAATGTATCTTATGTGATTTCCCCGTCGTTCTGAACCGGTTTTTATATCTTTTATTATTATCAAAAATTTGAAGTGAAAACTTCTTTAGGGTTGCTTCTTATGCACTTTTTAGGATGGGTAAAAAAATTTAAACTCGCGCTAGGACAACCTGATCGAATATTCGTAAGACTGAGGGTCTTTACCTCACCTTTTGGTTTTTTTTTCGCGCATTCATGCTTTATTAGACTTTTTTAAATTATTCTATGAATTTCTTTTTTTTACTTTTATTATTATTTTGTATTAGTTTAAGTTTACATTAAGTTGACCTATTGTTACACCTACCTACCCTGTTTTCCCTTTCCTTAGTCTATCCACTCCATAATTGGTTGTCTGAAAGAAATCGCAGTAGCGATAAGACCGCCCTTTGTACTTAATTTATGTATGCTCATTTTAATTTTAAGTTATGGTGTACAATAAAGAGTATTTTACTTTACTTTATTACAAATTGACACTGGCCGTGTATGCACTCACATGACTGCAAAATATTTTTCTTAATTATGTTAGATTTCTTGCAGCGGACTACCTAACCAAATTTTGTTCTATTTTTTAAAGAATATTTTCGCCATAGGGAGGGAACAACGACTATGAGTCTTTACCACCCAAGGGTGGGAAGTAGCATCGTCCACTCGCTACTCGGATCAAATAAACACTGCTTTCCGAGTATGAGAAATGAAAAATAGTTTTCACTGCTATCGGCAATCCACAAAGATTTTGTGTTTTTTTATTCAATAGAAAATGCTTATGTCCCATATGATTTTTGATCAAACCGGTTGATATAAAAAGTTAAAGTATCCTGTACCTGACCTCTTTCCGGTCGTGTCGCTAGGCGTCCCATCGGAGCATGAAAGTGATGGAATAGAAAGTGCTCCTGTGTTTGCGGACACACTTGAGCACTATAATATGTCCCGCGCAAATGGCTAATCTCTGTTGAGACTGGCCGCCGTGGCCGAAATTCGGCTAGGAGGACATTAAGAGAATAAAAATAACTTGCTAAGCTGTTTTCGTCCAAAAAATAATAACTTTTTAAAGTAATTATTGGCATCATATTTATTGACAAAATAAAAGTATTTTATTTATCATTAAATACTTCTCTACCCTTCGTCATTAATGCAAAGCATTATAGCTCTAAAGTTTATGAAAACGTATACAACAATATGTCTTCTAATATCTTCGACCAGTGTGTATTGCCAGTGATGACTTACGGAACAGAGACGTGGTCGCTCACTATGGGCCTTATTAGAAGGCTCAAGGTCACCCAAAGAGCAATGGAGAGGGCTATGCTCGGAGTTTCCCTGCGGGATTGAATTAAAAATGTCGAAATCCGCAGGCGAACCAAAGTCACCGACATAGCCCGAAGAATTGCAAAACTGAAGCAATGGGCTGGGCACATAGCTCGTAGAACCGATGGCCGTTGGGGCAGAAAGGTTCTTGAGTGGCGACCACGAACCGGAAGACGCAGCGTGGGCAGGCCCCCTACAAGAAGGACCGATGATCTTTTGCGGGTCGCTGGAAACAGCTGGATGCGAATAGCGCAAGACCGGCAATTGTGGAGATCTTTGGGGGAGGCCTTTGTCCAGCAGTGGACGTTTTTCGGCTGTTATGATGATGATGATACAAGAATAAAGTCTATCTAAGGCATAGGCTTAGACATTGTTGATCAAGATCCTATGGTGCAAATCATAATATTAATACGTGAAGCAAAACCTTTATACCCCATTATACGAAAATTGCGCAAATTGAGGACTATGAAATTTGAACTAGTTAAAGTTCATATGGGGACAGTGTGCAAAAACCTAATATTTTTATATATTAGGCATTAGAAGTAAATTATTTAAAAATTCAAAAAATATTTCACACATTACCATGCTTTTTATGCTGAGTGTCATGAGAACAGTAATATTGTTTGCCTTTAATGTCTATAGTCTTTGACAATGGAACTTTAGTGGTCGAATTTAGAAAAGTCTCGGTCACGAGTCTAATTTTTATATGAAAAAGCAAATTAAGTTAAAGACGCTGCGGTTATAGGCCTTTTCTAGATTTTTCTCTATTTCTCTACCCTTCGTCATTTATTCAAAGCATTATCGCTCTAAAGTTTATGAAAACGTATACAAGAATATGTCTTCTAATATCTTCGACCAGTGTGTGTTGCCAGTGATGACTTACGGAACAGAGACGTGGTCGCTCACTATGGGCCTTATTAGAAGTATAATTTTTATATGAAAAAGCAAATTTAGTCAATGACGCTGCGGTTATAGGCCTTTTCTAGATCATCATGAGAAAACGTTGCACAGCTCAACTAGAACAAAAGGATTATTCAGTAAGAGATTGTTAGAGCCAAACCAATGGTAGGCATAAAGATGTACATTAAAGCGCGACCGTCGTTTTAAACACAAGGTCCGTTATAATAATAATACTGAATTCATTACTTAATATAGACAGAAACATTCAGACAATATGTAGTAAAATATAAATGTAAATCATTAAACCTAAACATAATCTCCTTGACAATAACTTAATACAAGCTAGCTAAATATCACTACTATTATAAAATAAATTGTATAAATGTTTTAACATTCCGTGTACCTAAATATCTGTAATATGCAACTAGAAATAATTACTGTATTACTACAAACATGTTCTGACTATTTACAAGCGCTTTTCTAAAGTCTACGTGAATAAAAACCTTTTTTTTATTTTTATTTATTTACATACTTTGTAATTTATCTATACTAATATGTATGTATTTATTTAATTGGTTCTCTGGTTGCCATATTATTACTAATAGATTAAATACAAGTTTTTTATTGAATACTTAGATATTCACATACAATCGTTTAAATTTGAACCCAACCAATGTTAATGGATAACTTCGTCAGTCCTACAACATCTTCGATTTTGCTGGTATACTCCTCGCACCCACTTCCATCATCATATCAGCCGAAAGACGTCCACTGCTGGACAATGGCCTCCCCCAAAGATCTCCACAATTGCCGGTCTTGTGCTATTCGCATCCAGCAGTTTCCAGCGACCCGCACAAGATCATCGGTCCATCTTGTAGGGGACCTGCCCACGCTGCGTCTTCCGGTTCGTGGTCGCCACTCGAGAACCTTTCTGCCCCAACGGCCGTCGGCTCTACGAGCTATGTGCCCTGCCCACTGCCACTTCAGCTTGGCAATTCTTCGGGCTATGTCGGTGACTTTGGTTCGCCTGCGGATTTCGACATTTCTGATGCGATCCCGCAGGGAAACTCCAAGCATAGCCCTCTTCATTGCTCTTTGGGTGACCTTGAGCCTTCTAATAAGGCCCATAGTGAGCGACCACGTCTCTGTTCCGTATGTCATCACTGGCAACACACACTGGTCGAAGACTTTCGACTTGAGACACTGCGGTATTTTGGACGAGAAGATGTTACGTAGCTTCCCGAACGCTGCCCATCCGAGTTGGATTCTACGATTGACCTCCTTCTCGAAGTTGGACCTACCTAGTTACGGCATATAAATTAACCACAAAGCCGATTTCTCCATATTTATTATATCATATATGGAGAAATCGACAACAAGAGTGTAAGTCTGTTTATAAAAAAAGAAAAATAAACTAATCTTAATATCTAAGTTTATGCAACCTTACAGGTTTTTGTGGAGAAGTCAAAAGATGCGGCCGCTGAAGTAAAAAGATGGAATTCGAAATGGGGGTCAGATCACTTGCACGGGATTAACGATAACGTGTTAAGGGGGCAAGGCGATCCTCGCCGCTGAGATTCCTACCCTAGCTAGCCTGCGGTTTTCTCTAGCTACCTAGGTGGACGACCCGGGGAAGAAAGCCACAAAGAAACTCCGGGCTTGCATTTTTCGTCTTCTTTTGCTTTTTGTTTTCGATATTTTTCAACATTGTTTTGTTTTTACATTGTGCTTGGTTGTTATGTGGGCTAATGCACGCACAGAACCGATGACATCTAGTTAATCAAAATAATTGTGAGGTAATAAACAATAACATTCCATTTCACTCAAGCAATTAAAATAACCTCTTGCAAGATGAACAAACGGTGGGTGCATCCGCGCACATTTACAAAATTAACAAGTCACACGAAGTCGACTAAAGGCGACGACTGTATGAGAAAAGAAATGAGTACCCCAGCAGCATTTCGACCAGTTACCGCAAGCAGCACCCGTTGACGAGTATGATGTGAGGGCCAGCCATCGCCTCCCTCGCCATATTAGAGGTTTTTGTGGAGAAGTCACCATAATGAGGGCTACCGCGTATCAATTTGCCGCTAGAGGCGCTAGCATCGCGGCAGGTCTACGAAACGTCAAAATACACTGTTTTTGTTCGGGTTACGCTGTTTATTAATAAAAACTGCGATTATAACTAAACATTTTGGTTTAAAACTAAATAAATTACAAAATGAGTAACAGCTCGATGACTGTAATAAATATTTAAAAAAATATTTAAAATCCTGTTAAAGTGTTTCATAAAAAGCATGCCGCAGTGTTGTGCGGGGACTGCACAACACTGCGGCATGCTATTTATGAAACACTTTAACAGGATTTTAAATATTTTTCGTAAAAACATTCGTCGCGTCCACAATAACAATGATTTTGATCAGCTATAGTGGACCTTCCACGACAGTGGCGCCGACTGGTGAGCACAAAAACGGTAGCCCTCATTGCCCCAATATGTTATTACGACCGACCGTCAAACGAACCAAATAATACGGTCAAATGAGAGTCTACCGTTGTCCTTGAAATTGAAATCTACACTAAGATATTATTAATGCTAATTCCAATAAAGATCTACCCACATTTTAGTGTACTCTAACATGACATTTCCTAACAATAAAAAATATTTTGAGAATCCTGCCTGAAGAAATCTTGAATTGGAAGTAGTATTTATCTTATTATTCAACTTGAATTCAAAATGTTTTAAATTTTTCTAAAGGCTATATTAATGATTATTGTAGCATTTAGTAAAACAAATGCATTTTTACATATGCCTAGCTTTTCAAACCGAACCTAATAATGATCACAAAATGAAATAATAATATACCAATCTTTTATAATTCACAAGCGTTTGTTGTCATTATTCGAACAGCGCTACAGCTAAGTAGAACTCAAGATATGAGTGCGGTTTTGTTTCAAATTGATTGTGACGACTTTAGTGTTACAGACTACGAACTTTCAACAGTATACCTACAGCACATTACATCATCAACCTGATATAGTCTATTGCTGGACATAGGCTTTCCCATAGATTTTTGTAACGTTGCAATTTGGAGGGGTTTGCCATAGTTACTGCGGTTGGCATGTTCGCGACCGCAGTTAGATATACTACTCTGTCAAGAAAGTACCGGGAAAAGCTCAATAATATACAAAATGTTTGTTATTCATCCGAATTTATTTTATCACCTTCAAAGTATGCTCCTTCAGAAACGATAGACTTACGCCAACGAATGCTGAACGCTGCTTTCGGAATTGAGTTCAGTTCTCGCCGCGAATTCTCCTTTATGTATTCTACCGATTGAAAACGGGTACCACGAAGTGGTAATTTGAGTTTAGGAAAAATAAAGAAATCTGCTGGAGCCATATCTGGTGAATATGGTGGTTGCTGGATGGTATTTGTTGAGTGTTTGGTCAAAAATTCGTTCACAATGATGGCCTTGTGCGAAGGCGCATTATTGTGGTGCAAAATCCAAGAATTTTCTTTCCACAAATCTGGCCTTTTTCGTCGAATTTACTCTCTCAAACGCCGCATAACGCTCAAAAAGAATATTACTTTATTTACCGTTCGACATTCCGGTGAGAATTCAGAGTGCACAACACCGCGATAGTCAAAGAAAACAGTCAACATGACTTTGACTTTTGATCGACTTTGGCGTGGTTTTTTCGGTTTCGGTTCAGTTGGAAGCTTGTTGACTAGTTTGCATGTCAAACTCGTAAACCCACGTCTCATCACCAGTAACAATGCTTTTCATGAATGTTGGGTCGGAATTGACTCGTTCTACCATGTCCTCAGCGACTTTTATGCGATTGAGTTTATGGAGAAAATTTTGATCTTTTGGGACTAGCCGAGCGGCAACATGTTTCATACCCAAATGATTAGTTAAAATGGTACGAATCGACTCGTGAGATACAGAAAGTTCGGCGGCTATCTCTCTCAGAGTTGAATGAGGATTTTCAGTCACTATTTCCTTCACTTTTGCGATGTTAACTTCAGTTGACATAAATAATGCGCTTACTTTAGCTACAAAATGGTTCACAGTAAATAATCTCGTTTTGAATCCTAACAAAACAAAATGTGTTAAATTTACCACGCCAAATGTTAGAAATCTTGGGCCTAATATTATCATCAACAGCAAAATATTACACACTGCAGAATCTACTGTATTTCTCGGTATTACCTTGGATAAGAAGTTACAGTGGGGTGCTCATATTGCTTGTCTGGCTAGTAAATTAAGCTCCGCAGCCTATGCCGTGAGGAAAGTTAGGCAACTCACGGATGTTGAGACCTCCAGATTAGTGTATTTTAGCTATTTTCATAGTCTTATGTCATACGGTATACTTTTGTGGGGTAAAGCTGCTGATGTACAAACCATATTCATCCTCCAGAAGAGAGCAGTTCGAGCTATATATAAACTTGGCACTCGGACCTCTCTTAGGGAAATTTTCAAGGACTTCAAGGACAAGGGATCTTAACTGTCGCATCACAATACATCTATGCCAATATATTGCAAGTTAGAAAAAGCTTGCACTTGTTAGAAAAGAGATGTGATGTGCACAAAAGGAACACACGTAATAAACACAAACTGTGTTCAAATTCTCACCGTCTACACAGGGTGCACGGACCCTTTGTGCAGCTAGGTGTACGCTTTTATAATAAAATACCCATCGACCTGCTTAACTTGCCGTATGATAAATTTAAATTTACTATCAAGCATATTTTAACAAAAAAGGCTTACTACTCGGTTAATGATTATTTTAATGATAACGACGCTTGGTGTTTACCAAGCCGAATATTACAAAATTATAATATTATGTCATTTAATATTAATATTTATGACAGTAAATCACGTAGAATTTTTTAATGGATGTTTTTGAATTATATTGCATTAGTGATATTGTGAATATATAATAATATTATGTTATCTACCTACCTATTTTCTATTTTAAGTTTTAATTTATTTTCTGTATTATGTATAATTTTTATTATTGACGTGCTTAAGTGTACCGTGTGTTCCTAAGTGCAATAAATATTTCTGATTCTGATTCTGTTGCAGACGTTTATGGCCTACCAGAGCGAGACAAATATTTCATCACATCTCGACCGCTTTTGAACGCTTTGAACCACCCATAAATACGAGTTTTTGATAAAGTCGATTCACCGTAAGCCTTCTGTAACATTTTCAGTGACTCCGAACACAAAATTCCATTAGCAATGCAAAATTTAAGACAAACTCTTTGTTCGATATTTTTGTCCATTATATTACTAAAACCAGCACTGTATTTAATATAAATAACAGATGCAACTCAAACTCCGCGCCCAAATGGAAAACAGTTGTGCCAATCTAACAACAACAAAAAAAAACAAATATTTGAATTTGGAACCATAAACAAATCATCCATTCCCGATACTTTTTTGACTGAAGGTAATTTATTTAGCACTGGGGTATTAACGTACACTTGTACTTGTCGAACTTATGAGCATATATACCTTTATATGGCCCACCTAATGGTAAAGCAGTTGTCAAAGCAACTCTTGGCACACATGGCGTTACCTTCACCCTCCCCCCTCCCAATGAGCTTTTGTGAGTTTTACTCATACCCAAGACTACCACGGCATAATTCCATTACCTGGCGTATATTCTGTACAATGAAAGTTAGGTTAGGTAATAATAAATAATATAATAGGTAAGGTGATTATTAAGTGTTAACTATAAATCAAAATATTATTTAAAAAAAACGAGTGTGCTTTAGGCCACACGGCACTCAGATATAAAACACGGCACTTAGAAATATGAGATGAAGAAAAATGTGTGCTCGCACCTCTCTCTTGCGCCTACAGTAATATACAAAACGTAATCTTGTTTCTTTATATCTTTTTTATCTATTTATTTATTGGCTTCAACTTAGTTCTACCATTACAGGTAACTTATTGCGATAGAAAAGTTACAATCCAATGGTATATTATGTACATTTCTAGTCAACTAATAACATATTGGCAGCTATATAGCCTTAAGCCGCCCTTGTGAAGTCGTTCAGTGAGCAATCAAATAAGTCTACCATTTCAGCGACCTGGTTGAGTGTGCGCAGCGCGCGAGTCATTGGCGCTTGTTGCAACAAGTTAGTGCTTGCAGTGGGCAGCAACGGCGGTCGTCGCTACACTAAACTGAAGTGTTTGCAGGATTCCTGAGTTATTTGTTACTTCACGGTGCACTTTAAGTAAATATGTCGCCAGTGATACTTCCCTTGTGGCTTTCAGCTTATGTTAATCCACCATACCAAGCAAAAAGTGTTCAGGGGAATTATTTGATTTGATGCCCACGGCCATTTACTACAATCGCACCTCTCGCCACAGGAGTTCATCTTCACATCCTCGAACCTTTTCAATCACGTACGGCTCGCTTTCAGCGAGACTTCCTCCCACGTACGTTGAAGTTGTGGAATGAACTTCCTGTTACCGTTTTCCCAAGAGACTAAAGCATGGAGCCCTTAGAAAAAAGGAGTTCTAAGATTTCTAAAGGGTCGCCAACTCAATTATGCCTCTGGTGTTGCAAGCGTTCATAGGCTACGGTGACCACTTACCATCAGGTGGGCCGTATGCTTGTTTGTCAATTAAGGTGTACATGACATGGAGGTCTTGAGCGCATTATTCATGAAACAGCATGTAGAAAACCGATAAGCTTGCACCCGGGCGCCTATGATCCAAGGTTTGCAGCATTTTACTTATTAGGTCTCTATCATCGATTATTCTGCCAGCTTATCTGTCTATCGAATCCAAAGAGTCTATCTGATACTTTGCGGAACCATCCCAAGGATGAATACAGTACTCTATGCAGGAACGGTCTTGAGCTTTGAATAGATATAAAAGCTGTTCCTTTGTGAAGTACCGTTTCACCTTATTAAGGATACTAAGCTTATTGGCAGAGGCCTTAGCTTTGGTCTCGATGGATCAACCGAAATTCAGGTCGTCAAATAGAGACCCTTCGTAATACAAGGATTAAAAAGCGTACTGTAAATATTCAGACTGTAATATAAAGTAGCCAATCGGTCTAGCCAGCTATGATACCTAACTACCAAGAAAGCTGACTCACTATACTATTACGCTGTTCCAATGATTAACTGTGGTTAGTTTAATGTAAGCCATATAAACATACAGAACATTTCGCTAATACCTACTACTTCTAACAATTATTACTGTTTAAAAAAAAACATGCAAACACTTTCACATTCCTTATAAATCCTAAGACTATAATTCACATCACCAGACACTAACGACTGCACCACAATTAAAAATAAAAATAAAAAAAGGTTTTTATTCACGTAGACTTTAAAAAAGCGCTTGTAAATAGTCAGAACATGTTTGTAGTAATACAGTTATTATTTCTAGTTACTTATTACAGATATTTAGGTACACGGAATGTTAAAACTATTATACCTACAATTTATTTTATAATGGTAGTGATATTTAGCTAGCTTGTATTAAGTTATTGTCAACGAGATTATGTTTAGGTTTAATTATTTAAATTTATATTTTACTACATA
The DNA here is from genome assembly GCA_951640165.1 of Pseudoips prasinana. NCBI lineage: Eukaryota > Metazoa > Arthropoda > Insecta > Lepidoptera > Nolidae > Pseudoips > Pseudoips prasinana. The sequence continues at coordinate 39,057,361 of OX621240.1, read as the reverse complement.
TTGTCTGAATGGTTCTGTCTATATTAAGGTATGAATTCAGTATTATTATTATAACGGACCTTGTGTTTAAAACGACGGTCGCGCTTTAATGCTACCACCAGATCCAATGCGCCCCAACTGAGAATACCCAGCGAAACAAACTCGGTGGGTTCATCTACTACCGGTTTCAACACGGCCCAGTTGAGACGGTCCGGCGAAACATACCTACTCAAGCGGGCATGAACACGGGATTTAGTCCACTTAAAGTAATTATTTAGTAGGCAAACACAATATCTGCTCGTTCGATCGGTTGTCTAAATGAATTCTCTATGATATAGTCCACTGCTAGACTAGGACTCTCCCAAAGGCTTAAACAACGTTGCCATTTCGAGAGTTTTGTCGTAGTCTGCGCGCTTGGCATGCAAGTTGGCAGCTATATAGCCTTAAGTAAGTTACATGAAGACATTTCCTAAAATGTCACCTCTCCCTCTCCGACGACCTCTGTCTACCGTACCGATACCTCTTAATTCTATTATCTGAAGAATGTCATTCATAACCCTTACCTACAGGAGCATTTCTACTTTCTACATTCTCCGTGATTGAAAAAGGAATGCTGAGATGGTTTGGCCATTAAGAAAGCATGAATGAAAGAAGATTGACCAAAGAAGTATACCTGGCCTGTGTGAATGGAACAACCGGAAGGGGAAGACCTCGTCGAACATTCTCTGACCAAGTCGGAGACGTTCTCAAGAAAGGACAGGTCAGAAGTACCCTAAACCGGCAAGCATGTATGAAGAATATAATGACATAAGTACAAGTACATAAAAAGCTTTCTTAAAATCCCAACCCATAAAATCGATTTCTTCTGCAAATACTCTTTTACTGTTCTATGTGTTGAAAGAATTCTACCTCTCCTCCTGCGTAGATATATGTATATTTATGTAGTTTACTATTTTACATTAAATATGAAATAATTCCGAAATTATAAAATAAATCTTTCAACATCTCCCACAGGTCAGAACACTTGCGGGAGATGTTGATTGTTGTGTGAATAATTAGCACCTTTGTACAATGCTATCTCATATCTTCCTTTATATACGTGACTTTATTTCTTTTCATACTATCACAACAAAGGACTTAGAAGATTGATAGACATAGAATATTGTAATAGAAGAAAAACATAGCAATTTCACGCTACTTAGGTATATGGGGACCACTTTTTATTCTTAACTTAATTTTATTATTGTTATTTGTGACTATAGCGGCAATAGAGATAAATGCTCATTGATGCTCGATTCCCACCCAACGCTGGTCGTGGGTTCGATTCCCATCTAGGACAGATATTTGTGTGCATGAATATATAGAACATGTCTGTATGTCCTGTGTCTGGGTGTAATTATCTATATAAATATGTATTTACAAAACAAAAGTAGATATGTAAATAAAATTAAAAAAAACTCAAAAAAGGCTTTTATTCACGTAGACTTTAAAAAAGCGCTTGTAAATAGTCAGAACATGTTTGTAGTAATTAAGTTAAGTATACCTAGTATTTATAGTTACATATTAAAGATATTTAGGTACCCAGATTGTTATACAGGTGCCATTTATAAATTTTAATTTTATAATACTAATAATAATAATAAAACGTTTATTTCAAGTTTTTTTTTCAAACACATAATTGTTAGTAGAACTTAGCCTAGGTGTTAGTAATAAAATCAGTAATGATATTTAGCTAGCTTGTATTAAGTTATTGTCAAGTGTAGTAGGTATATCAGTTACCTGGTTTCCATAGTGCAAGTTCTGCTTAGTTTGAGATCAGATGACCGTGTGTGAATAATGTCCTATGATATTAATAGGCTAGGAAAAAATATGATAAAATATGTTGACCTATTACTTTTTAGGTATACGAGCTTTATAGCACGTAGGCTGTAGTTAATTGTAATTCGTATTTTGCGGTAATATAAAACAAACAACTAGGTATTTGCCGTTTTCGTGCAAAAATGGCTATCCACCCTGATTTTCCATCGAGTCATGTGATCCCCAAGTTTTTATTTATAATTAGATAGTAATATAAACAGCAGAACAGAGACTTGGTCGCTCACTATGGGCCTTATTAGAAGACTCAAGGTCACCCAAGGAGCAATGGAGAGGGCTATGCTCGGAGTTTCCCTGCGGGATCGAATCAGAAATGTCGAAATCCGCAGGCGAACCAAAGTCACCGACATAGCCCGAAGAATTGCAAAACTGAAGTGGCAGTGGGCGGGGCACATAGCTCGTAGAACCGATGGCCGTTGGGGCAGAAAGGCTCTCGAGTGGCGACCACGAACCGGAAGACGCAGCGTGGGCAGGCCCCCTACAATATGGACCGATGATCTTGTGCGAGTCGCTGGAAACTGCTGGATGCGAATAGCGCAAGACCGGCAATTATGGAGATCTTTGGGGGAAGCCTTTGTCCAGCAGTGGACGTCTTTCGGCTGATATGATGATGATAAAGCAGTTACTTATAAACAATAAAAATTTTGGCAAATTACACAACTTACTATTTGACCCCAATCTAGCCAGATCCTGTACTTTGGCAACTAGGGGCTCTACAGACTAAGTCGCCGAACATCGATTTCTTAAATGGCGTTAAAATAAATAAAGGTTAAAAATTACTTAATCAATAGTTAAATCGGCTTCAACGTTGACAATCGATTCTGGACCATTTATGACGTTACATGTGCGATGTTACACATGTAACGTCATAAATTACGTCATTAGTTACGTTACATGTGATTATGTCATTTATAACCTTTATTTATTTGAACGCCATTTAAGAAATCGATGTTCGGCGACTTAGCCGTTAGAGCCCCTGGCCTTTCTTGAGAACGTCCGAGCTTTACTTATCACAAAAAAGAATTCAATTTTTATTTAAACATTGGATATATTTTAAATACATACATATTATAGATAGAGTACACCCAGACACATAACAAATAAGACTCGCTCTTATTCAACTAACTTAAATGCTTATAATACTTAAGTATATATTTACAATAATTAAGCTACCCTATAAGCTACTTATTTACTACATTTCTGCCCTTCTGGATATATTGTTTTGAACTTATACTACTTCTTAATTGCATACCCTAAAAATTCATTTGATTTAGTTTTTAGCTGCACTTTTTACCGAATTTTATATCCGTTAAAAATATACGCCTTATTTTGCAAAATTCTTAGAAATAACCTAACAATAGTCATCCTGCTCAGATAATTAAGCAGTGGATGCTTAAGAGAGGTAGAGACTCTTCTATATTGTTTCACTCTATGAGCCGCTCGACTGGGGTAGTTCCTGCACCTTACTGTATGTATTCAGGTAAAAGCACTATTAATATTGTGGTCTATCAGTAAGATCACCTGAGACCAACAGAGAGGGAAGGTTCGCGCGAGACGGGAGTGATGGTGAGTAATTACAAATATCACAGTTTACGGATACCTTCCATTTCGGTAAGGCCATTTGCTTCTTTGTGGACTATGCTGATAGAAGAAAGGAGGTCTTCTGGTAGCTTTACTTATACATAGACTCACGCCTGTTTCCCAGAGGGGTAGGTAGAGACATCGGACTTCCATTTGTCACGATCATTGCACACCTCTTTCGCCTCGTTTACTGTCATTATATTGTTCATTCATGCTCGCCGGTTTAAGTCGCCGAACATCTATTTCTTATATGGCGTTCAAATAAATAAAGGTTAAAATTACTTAATCAATCGTTAAATCGGCTTCCATGAGCACATGTGACGTCATAAATGGTCCGGAATCGATTGTCAACGTTGAAGCCAATTTAACGATTGATTAAGTCATTTTTAACCTTTATTTATTTGAACGCCATTTAAGAAATCGATGTTCGGCGACTTAGCCGGTATAGCCCCTGGCCTTTCTTGAGAACGTCCGAGCTTTACTTATCACAAAAAAGAGAAAATATTTCTAGACAAACTTGAAAACATACCTTACTTAATGTAATATACATTTGTTTGTTGTCAATTCTAGTTTGTATCTGTGTATCATATAGTATTTTAAGTTTACGATTTATAACCTCCAGACATGACATTTTATAGTGCACCTAGCTTGTTTTTCTCTGCATCACCTAAGATTGACTGGTAGAGAACGCTTCGGCTTTAAATACACCTTCGTAAATTGTAAAGTTACAAACTTTACAATTAGTTTAATCTCGTAAAAACGGCTAACTTGAAATCAAAATCAAAATCAAATGTCATTTATTCCGTTAAAATAATACAATTGTGTGGAATCGTCAATTTTTTTTACCCTACCGTGCAGTGCATGACGTGGCAGCTACTGAGAAACACTGCCAGAAAACTCAGTAGGAATCCTTTTTTTAAATATTTATTTCTTACATAAAATTACATTGTATTTAAATGTGTTTATTTATAGCGAATCAATCCCAAGCTGTTTTGTCACTTAAATAATCAAAAGTTTTGTAGTAAGCCCTGCTACACAATTTGGCTTTTATAATTCTTTTAAACTTATTCATAGACATTTCTCGGATATCACTGGGAAGTTTTTTATAGAATCTTATACATTGCCCCGTAAAAGAGTTTCTTACTTTGTGGAGATGGGTGGTATGTAACACAAAGTTATGCTTATATCTAGTATTTATATTATGAGTATCACTCCTTTTACAGAATTGTAATGGAGATAGGCTATCCCTGGGAAACACAGAGGCCATAATATATGATGGATAACACTTTGGATCGCATCTAGCAATGCATATTTACCTGTTGTAATTGCGACCACAACCTTAATAAAGTATTTTATTTAAACACTACATGAAACGTAGACTGCAGTTCTATGTGCCTTGAATAAACAATTCATCAGGAAAACAGAGGCGGAATAAAATAAAAATAAAGTCCTTTTTCACCTATACACTGTTTTATATATTTATTCAATTATTATTTATGAGTATGGTGTATGGCTGTATGCATCTTTGTTACTCTTTCACGCAAAAACTACCAAACGGATTTTGATGAAACTTTGCAGTAATGTAGCTTATATATCCGAATAATACATAGGCTATAATCTATAAAGTTTACCGCGAGTGAAACTGCGGGACTCAGCTAGTAAGTTATAAGTTCTTTGGTTTATCAATTCACTAGCTATGCCTCGCATTTTTACCCGCGATAAACTTAATAAATTATAGCTTACGTGTTAATCCACGGTGTCAGCTAACTCCATAACAAATTTTATTAAAATCGCTCCATAGACGTGAAGAAGTAACAAACAGACACACTCACATACTTTCGCCTTTATAATATTAGTGTGATTTGAAATATTTTATTGAGCTAGGTTTAGTAAATTTTGTCATATAATAAACGAGTGTGCTTTAGACCAGAGGATTGAAATAAAACTTAGATATACGAAACGTTATTAGCAAAGGCGAAAGTTTGTGAGTGTGTGAGTGTACACTCACAAACTTTCGCCTTTATAATATTTGTGTGATTACCCAATTAACCAACCTCCAGGATCACCCATCAAAAGACAGACCGCGGATACGTGACAGAGTTTACCAATGTCTTTGATATTGATGGTAGTACAAAGTTTTCAATCACGTATTCACACTATACCTTATTCTACATAATTACATATAAATCAAACAATTCTCATGGCTATCACGTTAAAATAGATGAGCAATTTACCCGGATTTACGAGTATACATAATGTATGTAATTATGTATTCACTTTATAGCGTTTATTTCACAAGTAGTGCATTTAATGCTAATTGTAGACTCAATTTATTTATTTGAGACTGTTTATTTAAACGGATATTGTATAATAAGTGAATGTAGGGTCAAAGTAGCAGACAAAGTGCTATTAGAATGACGGTCACCGTAGCCTAGTTGGTAGTGCTCCTGCTTACGAAGCTGGTGGTCCTGGGTTCGAATCCCGGTAAGTGCAAATATTTGTGTGATGAGCACGAATATTTGTTTCTGAGTCATGGATGTTTTCTATGTATTTAAGTATTTATCTATCTATATAAGTATGTATATCGTCGCCTGGTACCCGTAGTACAAGCTTTGCTTAGTTTGGAGCTAGGATCATCTGTGTGACATTGTCCCCAGATATTATTATTAGAAGATAGGAAGAATAGAAGAAATGACTGTACTTACTCCTCTTAAATTGGATTTATAGATGTAATTTTTTTAACATCTATGTTTCCAAGTAATGGAATCAGGCGTTAATTTGCGAAAATCCACAACAATCAAAATACATAATCAATATGTAGTGTTAATTCCGCTAATTGTCAGTTAAATCATGCCGGGATGCAATTCGCACCACCCTCCTGCCCGCAAAAATATGCATATGCAAGAAGAACAATATAAAAAGAAATTTACGCGTGCACGGACCATTCTCAAGGGCTGCTAACTCGTCGAGTGCTAGACGAGTTAGCAGCCCGGCATGAATTTAACTGACAATTAGCGGAATTAGCACTACATATTGATTTTGTATTTAAATTATAATGAAATAATGAAATTTAAGCACTTGGGTATTTACATACACTTGTACTTGTCAAGCTCACAATGTGTTACATAGACATAGTTTAAAACAGTAATTAAAGCAACAAAATATTTTGAATTAGTCCGTCCGTGCGGTCTGTTTCGTCACGTATATTTTTAATATCCTTAAATAAATAATAAATAGTAAGTTACTAAGCTATTATTGTTACATTTAGCAATTGTATATTAAAATTAAAGAAATGAAAACAACGAGCATATTTTGATCTATATTTCCAATTTAATTGCCTATTAAATAAAATTTATATAACTAAGCTACCATTCTTAGTTTCAGAGATTTATAGGATTCTTAGGTGACCCAGATTCATTGCTGTCGAGTGCAGTTTTCCCAAAATTCGCAAGATCAGCCTAATGATCACTTACTACTATTAAAATGTATGGGTTTGTTACGGTAGGTGGCATATTATGGCTACAGACCACGTCTATCCTCCGAACATCACTATGAATATATGTATTAAATACATTATAATATATTACGTGTAAATTGTTTATTTAATAGACGATAAACATTGAATAGTTTGCATATAACAATTGTTGATACTTTTTAGAATATAATTTTTCGTAGTTGGGTTAAGGTTGTTGAACTTAATTTTTAACTCCCACCCACCTAGGACACCTAGGACAGATATTTGTGTGCATGAATGTCTGTTTGTCCTGAGTCTGGGTTTAATTATCTATATTAACTGTGTGTTTATAAAAGACAAGTAGTATATGTAGTGTATCAGTTATCTGATTTCCATAGTACTCTGTTTAATTTGGGATAAGATGGCCGTGTGTGAAAATGTCCCTGGATATTATGTATGGAAGTAAAAGTTGGGTATGGCAGAAAAAGAATGAAAGTAAAATAAATACAGTGGAAATGAGAGCTCTGAGAAGTATGTGTGGTGTGACTTTAAGAGACAGAATTCCAAATACTGATGTAAGAGAGCGTTGTGGTGTGAAAGAGGATGTAGTCACAAAGATTGAAAAAGGCATGCTGAGATGGTTTGGCCATTTAGAAAGGATGAATGAAAGAAGATTGACAAAAGAAGTATATCTGGCCTGTGTGAATGGGACAACCGGGAGGGGAAGACCATGTCGAACATTCTCTGACCAAATTGGAGATGTTCTCAAGAAAGGGCAGGTCAGAAGTACCCTAAACCGGCGAGCATGTATGAAGAATATAATGACAGTAATCGAGGCAAAAGAAGTATGCAAAGATCGTAACAAATGGAAATCCGTTGTCTCTGCCTAACCCTCTGGGAAACAGGCGTGAGTCTATGTATGTATTACAGTAGTAGTATAAAAAAGACGAACAGGTTGCTGAACGAAGCCGTTCATTCGGCACGGGTGCAAAATCCATTCTTATTTGGCGTCTCCTATCTAAATTCAATCTGCCAGTGTGTATCGTCCGTAGTTCTACCCCATATTGATAGAGGGTGCTGGTTCGAGACCCGTCGGAGGATTTAATTTATTATTTTATCATTTTTGAAATTACTTACTTTCATTTTGTTTTTGAGACTAGTTTGGTTTGAAACCATTGACAATATGTAGTAAAAATATTAGACTTAAACTAGATAATTAAACATAATCTCTTGACAATAACTTGATACGAGCTAGCTAAATATCAATGCTATAATAAAATAAATTTTATAAATGTTTTCATACAATGTGTACCTAAATATCTATGTTACTAGAAATAATAATGTATACAACTATATTACTACAAACATGTTCTGACTATTTACAAGCGCTATTTAAAGTCTACATGAATAAAAAAAAATAAAAGGAAAAAAAATCAGTGAGTTTAGTAGTAAATATAAGGTAAAGTAGACTGTAACCATTAATACTTCCAATCAAAAAGTTTCAAATATAAAAATAAACATCTAGGGATCTTTAAATAATTTGGATTAACAATTGCGAAAATATTAGATTTAGTCCCATCGACCGTATTTTTAGGATTGACACTTGATTCAAAATTGCAATGGGGTCCTCAGATTGAAAAGTTAGCAGGTAAATTAAGTTCGGCTTCCTATGCTGTCTGGAAAATAAGGCAATTGTCAGATGAACAAACTGCTAGATTAGTGTATTTCGCGTATTTTCATAGCATTATGTCGCATGGCATTCTGCTGTGGGGTTCGGCGGCTGACATAGGTACTATTTTTGTATTGCAGAAACGAGCAGTCAGAGCCATTTATGGTTTAGGCAGTCGCGATTCTTTGCGAAATTTGTTTAAAGAAATAAATATACTTACTGTGCCATCGGAATATATATATCAGAATATAATGTTTGTTAGAAAAAATATTCATAATTATAAAAAGAAAAGTGAACTGCATAATATAAATACTAGGAATAAAAACAAACTAGCCATGCCAGGCTTTAGAGTAAGCAAAACTAATAAATCATTTTTAGGAAATTGTATTAGGTTTTATAACAAGCTTCCTACTCAAATTTCTGATCTGCCTGACACAAGTTTTAAAACACATATTAAACGTATACTTATGGCTAGGGGTTATTACACCACTAAAGAGTACATTGATGACAAAGACGTCTGGCTCTCACTTCCTACCTGCACATTGCTCGCTGGAGATCTTGTAGCCATATAGACATGACTGATCTGCTGTGTTACGTGAACTATCTGTAAATGATTGCTATCATATACTTAATTTAAAATTATTGACTCTGTCTCAAAATGAATAATGTTATTGTTTCGAAGTTTTTCTTTTGTATACCTAAATATAATCTAAAATAATAAGCATTCAGACAACCGATCGAGCATATATTGTGTTTGCCTACTAAATAATTACTCTAATTTGACCAAATCCCGTGTTCATGCCCGCTTGAGTATGTTTCGCCGGACCGTCTCAACTGGGTCGTGTTGAAACCGGTAGTAGATGAACCCACTGAGTTTGTTTCGCTGGGTCTTCTCAGTTGGGGCGCATTGGATCCGGTGGTAGCATTAAAGCGCGACCGTCGTTATTAACACAAGGTCCGTCATAATAATAATACCTTTAATATAGACAGAACCATTGACAATATGTAGTAAAAATATTAGACTTAAACTAGATAATTAAACATAATCTCTTGACAATAACTTGATACGAGCTAGCTAAATATCATTTCTGTAATAAAATAAATTTTATAAATGTTTTCATACAAGATGTACCTAAATATCTATGTTACTAGAAATAATATCTAATGTATACAACTATATTACTACAAACATGTTCTGACTATTTACAAGCGCTTTTTTTAAAGTCTACGTGAATAAAAACCTTTTTTATTTATTTATATTTATTTATTGAACCCGTTCAGTAGGGAGCAGTGCTATCAGATTCAAGTATTACGCACTCGTAGGTTTTGCACATTAAAACTCCGATATGTTTTCCACAACACAATAATCGAACAGATTAACGTTTTAATTGCGAGTCGTAACAAGGAATTAATATTTAATACTCTCCTACCCGATTTATATTATTATCAGTGATAAGCAATTGAGAGTCTTATATCGATTAATAATAGTTTTAAGATGTAAAATTATTATAGAATTACTATAGTAATTGATACAATGATAATCACTGATTAAATAACTAATTACAATGTCAATATATAATTATAATATAACAGCTACGTCATAGACAGTACTTGATAACACAAGGTATTTTTGTATTTTCAGGGTCGGAAAACGTCTGCCGTGGTCGCTAGTTCTATATATATAAAATGTATAATGAAGATGGGAAATGTATTAACAACGTGAATGTGGTGAATTTTTTTTATATCAGAGTCATATAAAGTCGGTCCCCTGGTGGTAAGTGATCACCGCCGCTCATGGACACTCGCGACACAGAGGAGTCGCGGGTGTGTTGCCGGCCTTTAAGAGTCAGCAAACAAGTGTTGCTGACCCTTCCTACCACCCTAATGAGCTCTGGCGGCCTTACTCACAACCTTCCTTAATAACAACATTAATATTATTAATGTTATTATTAAGGAATGTCTTCTGTAAGGTGGAGGTACTTCCCCAGTCGGGCTGCTCTTTGAGCGAATGAACGCTATGCCCTACCTCTCTTAATTATAGATCCATAAATATATTTCCATGCTTTATTATAGATCGTTGTACTCTATCCGTAGAGCAACGTATTGAAGATTGAATTCTCAATGTATGAGGTAGAGAAAGTAAACATGGTCGTAGTTTACGGTCAAACTACGAGCTATCTACGAGGCGTAGCACCTTCTTCGTAGCTCGTTACTGGATAATGAATCGTGAAATATTTTATATGTACTACGGATTTATTAATTTGGCCATCTACCACCATAAGCAATACAAATATTGTTTGTGATAAAATATGATTTAAGGCAAAAGTAAAAATATTCACAAAATACTAAAAATTTACCAAACCAAAATAGTAATAATAATAATAAAAACCCACTAAAATATTATCTACGGTTTTTTTTATTTCAATATTTCATTAACTTTATCTTAGCCGATAGCCTGGGAAGCAATGAATGCTTCTCCGGACAAAAAAAGTGAACGGGAGTTCATGCCCTCAGGGTGAAATTCAACAAGATGCATTATTATTATATCTACTCATAAAACACTTTTAAAATTTATATTCTTGTCAAGCTCGACCAGCCTTGAATTTAATACGTTTTACCCCGAACTTACTTAAATTTTGTACCAAATTAGATATAGTTTTGACCAGCAAGTTAAAGGTAACATAATTAGTAATTTTCCTCAACCTTCACAGTCAATTCTGTATTTAAAATACCGTTATATAGCGTGATACGTGACTAAAATACCAGGTTTACCACATCCTTTAAGGATACTTTTATAATTTTAGGAAAACACATTTTAAATAGAGTTAATGTTTCTGAAGGTCCCTAAAGTACGCTTTGTTGTACAATTTTATAAGCTATGGGAATTGACTATCACGGTGCTATTAACACATTGGAAGAGAGCGTTATAAGATACTCTGTACTTGAACTTTACTTCACACACGTCATATCAAAATAAAAAAATACGTTGTTATTTAAATTTGTTTATATTTATTTTCTCAAAATAGTGGTTAAAAATCTTTCCTGAATATATATGTATATAGTGGTATCATTCAAGCGCAATTCAGGGTATAATCTATCCAACGTCTAAACATACAAACTTTCAGAGTTATAATATTAGTAAGATAAAGGAATAAATACGTCTAAGAATGTAACGGAACCCTGGGCAAGCTATTTAGACTCGTATTTGCCATGTTCTTTTTAATTTGATAACAAAGTAGCTCCGGAAATGATATTTAAGACTAATAGTTAAGTGCGTTGTTTCTATCAATTAAAAATGAAACTGCTAATGATGTTGATAGCGCTAAAATTCTTATCAAGCACCTGGTCGCAGTCACTACACTATTGGTTTATAATGGAACAGTTACATTAAAATTTAGTTGACCTGAGTTCTAGCTCTTTCTTAGGTGACTCATCCAGTTCATTTCTGATCGTAAACCCCCTAAGGCTGAACTGATCTTCTTAAAATTTGACAGTAGTCATATTCGTGAGTCTCTGAATCTGAATTCATAAAAATGGGGCACGCCACGGAGAAATAATCACCGAAAAAACAAATGTCCTATTGAATATAAATTATCATAAAAATCAGCTTTACTAGACTCAGCTCTATATTTGCAAGCAGCTATATGCCTTGCAGACCTACACGTGTGTTCACAGTTTCATTAGAATATTATTAATTTAATACTAGCGACCCGCCCCGGCTTAACTCGAGTAAGTGGACAAAGATAAGTTAGTACTTTATTTGGTCTAAAAGAATTAACAATAATCCTTATACATTTTTTATTGTAGCAATTATCACACCGGCGTCTCTGCAGCTGGCCAGGTAAGATAGACCTTAAGGATTTTTGTGCACAGTAATGGGTAGGTACTTGTGTTTGCCTACTAAATAATTATTTTAAGTCCCGTGTTCATGCCCGCTTGAGATTATTTCGCTGGGTCTGCTCAGTTGGGGCGCATTGGATCCGGTGGTAGCATTAAAGCCCGACCGTCGTTATTAACACAAGGTCCGACATAATAATGAATAATTCAGACAATATGTAGTAAAATATAGCTAAAACTATAAATTTTGGTAATTAAACTTAAACATAATCTCTTTGACAATAACTTAAGACAAGCTAGCTAAATATAATTGCTATTAAAAAATAAATTTTATAAATTTTTTCATACAATCCGTGTACCTTAATATTTATGTAACTAGAAATAATAATGTATACAACTATATTACTACAAACATGTTCTGACTATTTACAAGCGCTTTTTTAAAGCCTACGTGAATAAAAACTATTTTTATTTTATTATTTTATTTATTTTATTTTATATACTATATACTAATCATCATCATCATTATCAGCCTGATATCGTCCACTGCTGGACAGAGACGTTGCCATTTGGAGGGGTTTGCCGTAGTCACCGCACACATGCGAGTTGGCGACCGCGGTTAGGCGATAGCTAGTATCCCTTAGTCACCTTTTACGACACTCACGGCATGTAATGGGGTAGCCCTGTTATTCATTCTGGGCCGGGAACCACTAGAACTCAATTAATTTGCGTATCATCAATAGTTTCACATAACATTTTTTACGGAGGATGGGTTTGCGCATGATCACAATCTCACCTGATTGTGAACTTTACGAACTTTATGACATTATGGGTTATAATTATTAGCATGTTTAATTTTGACATTAGGTATTATTAATATTATATCCGATTAAAATTATTAATAGCATATTTCATTTTTATATAATGGATTATAAATAGCATATCGAAAATATTAAATAATTTACCTGTAAGCAACATTTGCACACCCCGACGGGGTTATAATTCAGCGGACTCCACGTATTATTACACCACCTATTGTAACCTGATTTATACAAATAAATTTGATTTGATTTGATTTGATAAGTAAAACTGTGGTCTAAGATGCCTTTTCATGTAGCCTTGAAAAACCGTCTGGAAATACGTCGTTCGGGAGGGTGTTTCGCAGCTTTTAATAAACTTAGTTTTGTAAATCAAAATAATACATTAAATTTATATGACTAAATTAAAATGTTATTGTAATAAAAATGCAAGATTAAGAAAACTAATATTTGATAAATGTCCACCACGACCACGGTTGCATATGTCGATTCCTTCTACAAAGCTTTTAATCACTTTTTGACAAAATGGTGAGCCTATTTCGTTAGAAACTTCACGGATTTTTAGTTGTAAAGTTTTATTCAAAATTGAAGAATTTGTAAAGTACCCCGACACTTGGTTACATTTCCCTAGCACAGGAGTTAATGTATTAAAAAAACATATGTGGGAGTCAGTCAATACTTTTAGGATAAGGCTGGACTCTGGATCAGAGGTTGGCCCTCTCTTTCTTAATACACTAAAAATATGCATAATTGCCCTCTAAATCTAATGATTATTTTGATTAACAAAATAAAGTTCTCATGGAAAACCCTTTACAAATAAATTAATGCTTTCAAATAGAGGAATCCAGGTAAGTGAATGCGTTATCCTAAAAGTATTGACTGACTCCCACATATACGGTCAACGTAGCCTAGTTGGTAGTGCTCCTGCCTACGAAGCTGGTGGTCCTGGGTTCGAATCCCGGTAAGTGCAAATATTTGTGTGATGAGCACGAATATTTGTTTCTGAGTCATGGATGTTTTCTATGTATTTATCTATCTATATAAGTATGTATATCGTCACCTGGTACCCATAGTACAACCTTTGCTTAGTTTGGGGCTAGGATGATCTGTGTGACATAAATGAAATGAAATGAAATGAAATGAAAATGAAATGAAATGAAAATGTTTATTTGCCAGAATATAGGTTACATAGTTGTTGGAAGCATTGGTATAGTTTCACTATATTCGACATAAATATGTCATGCAAAATTATTAGGGTTCTAATTTTAATTAATTTCTAATCTTAATATTAACAATTACATTTAGTGACAATGATTGGTGACTTAGAAATGTCAAGAAATAAAATTATGACAAAAATCCTTATGAATAATTTAAAATGTCCATATAAAATAAGTAAGTATTGATAAAATGGTCAACATCAAAATAAACTAAAATAAATCACAATAAAATAAATTCAAAATTAAAATGTTCTAATTGACAGCATTATCTGGGTACGGCCCCACAAATATTTACCAATTCATTATCATCATGTCATAAAATTATAATATCTGTTATATTTACAAATTTTGATCATTCAGAAAATCATTAACATTGTAATAACATTTCTCAATTAGAATTTTTTTAAATGTATTCTTAAATCTAACGGTATCCAATTGCTTAATAGTATTCGGTATTTTATTATAAATCAATGGTGCTCTACAGATTACACTTTTATGCAGAAGTGTTGTTTTAGCAGGGTGAATACAGAGTCTATTGTTATTGCGGCGATTCCGCCTGACATGATCCGAAATCCGAGGAAATAAGTGAGGGTTATTTCTCACGAATAGAGCTATTTCTAATATATACAAAGACGGAAGTGTAAGTAATTTATGTTTCACAAACAGTGGCTTACAACTTTCAGTACATTGAATTCGGAACATGGCACGAATGCACCGTTTTTGCATTTTAAACACCATATCTTTGTTTGTCGAGTTTGCCCAAAAAATTATGCCATATCGAAGAAGAGATTCAACGAGGCCATAATACGCAGATAATAGGGCATCGGTGTTAATAGTTAGGGCTAGTTTATATAGGGCATATGATAGAGAACTAACTTTTTTACATAAAATATTAATGTGTTCTTTCCAATCTAATTTGCTGTCTAAAACTAAGCCAAGAAAACGGGTAGTAGATACTTCTTCAATAGTATAATCATCATGAACCAGATTTATATTAAGTGAGTTTTGTGATCTTTGACCAAAATGCATAATCTTTGTTTTATTTAAATTAATTTTTAAATTATTATTAATTAACCATGCTATAACAGATGTCAAACAATTGTTTATGTCAAATTTATATTGATTAATGTTCTTGCATGAAATGGTAATAGTACTGTCATCAGCGAATAGAGTCATAGGTTGGGTCGTTGCCTTTGGCAAGTCGTTTATATATATAATAAAGAGCAACGGTCCTAAAACGCTCCCTTGAGGAACACCATAAGATATAGTGCGCTTAGAAGATGTATATATTTCTTCGGTTTTTGTTTTAACATTCACTTTAGTTATTTGTGTTATTTGGTGTCGGTTTGTCAAATACGATCGAATTAAATCCAAAACATTTCCTCTCACACCGTACGCCTCAAGTTTATTAATTAATATGTTATGGTCAACACAATCGAACGCACAAGACATATCGCAATAGATAGCACTAACAGGAGACGTTTTGTCAACATGAGTAATTACATTTTGGTAGAATTCATAAATAGCCATGTTTATGGTTTTATTTTGTCGAAAGCCTTTCTGTTCGTTACATAAAATATTGTACCTTTCAAAGTAATTATTAAGCTTTCCATAAAGATATTTTTCAAATATTTTAGAAAATATTGGTAATAAGGCTATAGGCCTATAATTCTCTATTAATTGTATATTCTCTTTTTTGAACAAAGGTTTTATAACTGTTAGTTTAAGATCTGTTGGATATATTCCTGCCGTTATACACAGATTAATGATATGACTTAGGTGGTGGCAGATGTCATAATTTACTACTTTAATTATTTTGGTAGAGATACCATCATAACCTACGCTATTAGTGTTCTTTAATTTCTTAATTATTATGTTTATTTGGTAAGGTGAACAAGATCCAAGAAACATTGAAGTGATTTGGCGATTAATTAATGTTGTTGCGGTTTTTTCAGCACCTGAAATTTGATTGACTTTATCAATGAAATAATTATTAAAGCTGTTTGCTATTTCCATGGGGTTCGTAATACATTTATTATTGTTAATTTTTATGCAATCAATAGATTGTTTGGGTAGATTTTGTCTTGTTTTATTTATAATTCCCCATGCCGTTTGACACTTGTTTTTGGATGTTTTGATTTTATAGTTGTTCTGTGCCCGTTTTGTTAACGTAATAATATTTTTTAAAAGTTTGTGGTATTTTTTGTATTTTGTTAAGTTTTCGTTGGTAGGGCGCAATCTAGCTTGCCATAACAATTCTCTTTTCCTCTTACTACATATTTTAATTCCACGTGATATCCACTTTGGTTTACTATGTACTTTTATTGTACATTGTATTAGTGGAAAACAGAGATCATAAAAGAGTTTGAACTCAGCTATGAAATATTGGTAAGCTATATTTGGATTTTCGGTATTGTAGATATGGGAAAAAGATAGTGATCTTATGCACTCTTTAAATTTTTCAATATTTTCTGAGCTGTAATTCCGTTTTTTAATACGCCAGAAATTGAGTGTCGTATATTTTTTTACAGGAAGTTTAATTAATTGACCAGTATGATCTGATAGTCCCATTTCAATGATTGTGGCTTTATTCTTGTTTTTAAAATTATTTGCAAAGTTATCAATGCAAGTTTGACTAGCTAGTCTTGTTGGTTCATATAGTGATAATTTAAAGTTGTAATTTAATAGTAAGCATTCGAAATCCAACGTAATATTATTTCTTTTCAAAACGTCTATGTTGAAGTCACCAGCAAGTAATACTTTTTTACAATTAGACTTGGAAATGTAGTTTAATAACTTTTCCAGTTGATTGAGGAATGTATACAAGTTGTTATGCTTAGGCACTCTATATATGCAAATAATAATAAATTTATAGTCAGTCAACTCAACTGCGCAACATTCGAATACATGATCAATAGTAAAATATATATATATATATATATATATATGTTTTTTTTAATACATTAACTCCTGCGCTAGGGAAATGAAACCAAGTGTCGGGGTACTTTAATATAAATATAAACTTTAAATTTATAATTGACGGGCACAAAGTGTATCCATACTCAGAAAAACTATTTAAATAAATAACTAAATAATTTTATGGGGCAAACAAATATTTGTCCGGTGCGGGAATCGAACCGAACCACGCGTGTGCTACGTTTGCAGTAATATTATACAATCTACCATCCAGAACTTCTACAGAACATGGATTTCTAAGCAAAATTCCACTCTCAAAGATGACATAAAATATGAGGCGACGGTCTGCTAGTCTACTTTATATTCTTAGATCACAAGGTTCAATGACACGATTAACTAAACGCCCTGTATATATATACAGAAGCATATTATTATATTATCTATACATATAATAAAATCGTAGATAAGTCAAAACTGTACATTGAATATTTTTAAAAAAGGATACCTGGGGCGTGATATATGTACAATCGATATCGAAGCCAAAAATATAGTTTTTAGAATTTTTGTCTGTGTGTCTGTTTGTCTGTATGTATGTCCGGGCTAAACTCAAAAAGTACTGCATGGATTTACTTCAAATTTTGCATGAATATTACTAAGATGTCGGGTCAACATATAGGCTACATATCATCACGCTATCACCTACGGGGGAGGAGCTGTGATAATTTATAAAATGTAATGCGGGTAAAACCGCGGGGCATAGCTAGTCCTTTATACGTAGCAAATCTTGAATCACCTATTTATAAGGAAACATTTAGAATTTAACTGATTGACACTGATTACGTATGATGCATAAGGCTACGACACGGGAAATTATCAAAGTTTTCCTTTTTGTTTAGATTCAATCCATCATAAGAAGGAAAATGGAATCTATAATGACGTAGTAATGCGTGAACATTACAAAACGGTAAGATGTCATTCATAACCAGAGTAAATATCTCGTTGGTCTAGCGGTAGCGTGTTCGCCCGCAAAGAACGAGGTCCTGGGTTCAAATCCCGGGTCGATCCAAAAGTGATTTATGGACTTTTCTGTAAAAAGAAAAATTTCTCAGAATCAGCTCGAAGTCTCGTAAAGCCGTCGGTCCTGTAGCTAAGCTCTTTCCATTCGTGTCGCTAGGCGTCCCATCGGATCATGAGAGTGATGGAATAGAAAGTGCTCCTGTGTTTGCACACACGCTAGTCTCTATTGAGATTGGCTGCCGTGGTCGAAATTCGGGTAGGAGGGCATTATTATTATTATTATAAATATCCTGGGACATTATTCACACACGGCCATCTGATCCCAAACTAAGCAGAGCTTGTACTATGGAAACCAGATAACTGATGTATTACATATACTACTTTTCTTTGGTAAATAATTACTTATATATTCTGCTTTAGTTGCAATTCTCTCGTTTTATGAGGCTATCGTTATATCATTCTGTCTCCCGCTTTGCTCTGGAGGGAAGTGGAACTATTCATTATCTAACTCCTCCTTGTTTCTTTCTGATTAAATTCGTTGCGGGATCGAAGACAGTTACATAGGGACATGCCTGAGCTTCATTGCTCAGTGTCATTTCATTGTGCGCCACTGTTGATCCTGGCTTACCACACGAAGCACTATTCATTCGTACAACACACGGCATAACTACAAATTGGCAGCAGTTCCTAGGACACTTACAAAATCATCTAAGATCACTTATGTTATGGGTTGCACAGTTTATAACAAACTCCCGGTGAGCATATCTAATATCCCTTCATTACAGAGTTTTAAAGTTCGATTGAAGAGGTGGCTTATCGAGCAATCGTTTTACTCGCATGACGAATTTTTAAAGTTTAAGTAAGTAGTTTGTATTAGAAATATTTTTATTCTTTGACATTGTATCCTATTATATTATTTAAAAACTATGACATGTAAAACCATTACCAATAAATGACTATTTGACTATTTGACTATTTGCTTACAGGAGTTGCAGTGGTGGGTAAGAGGGAGGGACTAGTCCCGCCAAAAATTTATACTTCGTCATCATCACGTCACGCTTCCTGTAAGCTATATTTGTATAAATAGATACACACATACATACACAGTATTGTGTATGTATGTGTACTTTTTGGGTGGACCTAAAACGTGAAACTTCGTATCACCGTCACGTCACGCTTCCATGTCACATAACAAGTAAATATTTTAGGCCCAAATTCGGCCAGTAGCACTATATGACGAAAACTACTGACTTAATTTTATACTACATTGTTTACAGGGAGCGTTATGAATTATGATAGAGCCGAATATTCTCTATTGTTATTTTGTTAACGATTCGACCAAGGTACATTGATCGTGGTCACGGGCTGGCTAACTGGCTGACTGCTGATGTAGAGAACATTTCTACATTGCAAAAAAGAGTAACTGTAAGAGCTATGTACAACCTTGGTAGAAGAGTTTCTCTTAAGAGAAAAGTCTAAAGAAATAAACATTCTAACAGTTGCTTAAAAAAATATATACACAATTCATAATTAAAAATAAAACAACATAATATAAATACTCAAAATAAGCATAATCTTGTGGCACATGCTACTAATTTTCACAAAATCAGTAATTCTTTGATGGGGCAGCATATACGCACCTAAAACAAACTTCCCAATGACTTGTTTCAAATAACTGTCAATCAACAAATTTAAAACAATAATATTGTGTAGCAAGGCATATACCAACGTTTCAGATTATGTTAATGATAAAATTGGCTTGGGAATGAGTAGATGATCCTGATTTTATTTAAAAAAGAATTTCTACTGAGTTTTTGGCAGTGTTTCTCAGTAGGTGTCACGTCAAGAATTACAAGGTAGGGTAAAAAATACGAAATTTAAAAAAATAATAATGAATAAAATTTATATGTCATTGGCTCTTAACTGAACTGATTTACTGTCAATGCATCTTGAACGAAACGTCGGGAAACGTCACGCCAAGAACTACACGGTAGGGTAAAAAATACGAAATTATAAAAAAAATAAAATTTAATGAATAAAATATATATGTCTTTGACTCTAACTGAACTGATTTACTGTCACTGCATCTTGAACGAAACGTCGGGAAACAATAATAAAGTATAGTCGAACTAATACCTGTTAACAGTATTGTATAATTATGATACGTGAAAGTATAAAAGTTACCCCATTATATTGGAATTTTCTTAAACGAAAACGGATTAAGATTTTTTTTTCAAAATGAAATAGCTTTGCTTTAGTTTAATCAAAGAACAAGAACATAATAATATTATTAACTCAAAAAAGCTTTGGGTATATCCGACTGTTCACATATGTAGTACCTACATTAAAATTTGAATATAGTTTTTATTTCGTAGGCCATCAAGGAGTTGTTTATACTCAATGCCAAGGACAATATAACAAACTACGTTGTTTAAAGGCAGTTTCAAAAAGCATTGAGATCAATTACTGCAATACCATACTTCTAGTTCAATGCCTTCAAATATCCTTGGAATATAGTGATTAAAAGACAATTTTTATGTCTATTTCGGTCGTCCACCTAAAAAAGCCGGTTAGCTAGTGTAGGTTCCTCGGCGGCAAGGATATCGTTGACCCCTTAACAGTAATCGGTGACCTCGTGCAAGTGATCACACCCTCATTTAGAATTCCGTCTTGTTGCTCCAGCGGCCTCCTGAGGTAGGGCCCGAACCCCATAGTTTTGAACTTAAAACTAATAACTTAGTATCTTGATATTTATTTAAGTAAGTATTAAAAAAAATATATGTGATAACACAGACCGTACGGACGTAGGTACTAATTAAATTTTCTTTTTTGTTACTGTATATGACTACGTTTATGTTGTGCATTGTGAGCTTAACAAGTACAAGTGTATGTTAGTATAATACCCAAGTGCTGAATACATTTCAGTATTTCATTATACCTAAGAAACCGATGTAGGTATATTTCCTATGGACTCCAAAATGGTAGCAGCCATCTTGATGAAATTTTCCTCCAATCTTCATATTATCACAGAAAACGGTTTCGCAAAGAATGGTCGCGATCGGATCAGCAGTATTTTTATACAGCAATTTTGTGTTATATTTTCTCTACAAATTAACTATATATAGACTTTAATGCAAGCAACGCAAAAACGGTTAATAGATTTTAACGTAATTCGTTTCGAATATAGCCTATAGCCTAAATTAACACAATCTACAATAAATTGCAAAAACATAATTATGTGAGAAACGCGGGACGCATCTAGAATTGAATAAAAATAATTATCACCAAACAATTTATCATAGTTAGAAGACTCAAGACAAATGTAATATCGCAATAAACCTCTTTATATAAAATCAATGACTCTATATCAATATTATTAAATTATTTTTCCAGCATTATTACCCACAAGGCCTTCACAGTAAAACATATAACTACATAGCATAAATACGTAAAGTACTCACTGCATTCCCATAGAAATATGTCAAGATATATAAACAAGTTAAGTATGTTGCTTACAATATACTTACAACACTACTTATACAAACCATTTAAAGATAAAACAAGCATTAACCTATTTATTCTTTCCTACAGTCCACCTCGAGAACAACTACATCATTTGATTTGACAAATTACAAAAAAGAATCTGCTCGTTCCCGCGCGGCCTAATAACACGTGAAAAACTGCACTCTATCTGTAGAATCCTATCTTGATTAGCCGTCCCACGCATTCGTATCAGAGGGCACATCGTGTAAACAAAACACTGCGCGCGTGGATAGTCATAAGCGCGCTCGCCTCCCGGCCGCTTCATTCTATCGCGAGTCGCCGCACCAAACGCACGTACGCCGCGAACATGATCGATTACGCGCGCCCATACGATCAAACAATGTGTGATATATACTTAAACCAACTATCACCGACCAACGCTCGACTGGATGACTTCCAAGTCTTCAAGAAGGGCAATGCGTCTCACATTTATGGGAATTACTACTCCAATCCTGTGTATGACGCGTACGCAGAACCCGAGATAGACAGTAGCGTCAATGTGTACCACAACCTCGTCAGCTCTCGCGATATCCATCGTGATGACTGGAAGTACAAGGTGGTCGTGGACTGGAACGAGGATGACACCATGTCCTGGTTGTTTGACATCACACAGAGCATGGGAATTCATGAAAATGAGATACCGTTCTACAACTTCAGAATTACTGGCCTGGAATTGAGAAGTATGAAGAGGGAGGATATGATAACCCGCATGGTGCATCCCAGTATCGACACCACCTTATCCAAAAGAATCGCACATGCTGTATACGACAGACTACAAATTCGTCTCAACGAGGACCTGATGCGTCAGCCGTCTATAATCCGATACGCAGAAGGTGATCCGTATCAGCATCAGGAATCTTCAGTGCTTGACTTGGATACTTTGAACCACAAATCCCGAGTGTACCAGTCGGATTACACCCCCAACAACAGCACACTCCTGCAACACACCGACTCAAGCGACGATGCCGAGGATGTGTTGCGTTACTCGGAGACCGCCTCTCCCGAGTACTCGTACGGGAGTGACGGAAGCAAATCTGGAGATGAAGACGATAAAAGGAAAATGGTTAAAAGACCACCTGGAAGACCGAAGGGCAGTGGAAGGAAGACTTTCAAGCGCCCGAGGAGCGTTTCCGTGCCCGAGTTCTTAAGGAATTTGTTGTTCAACCCGCAGTACTGTCCATCCATAATAAAATGGGAAGATCACGCTTTGGGCAAGTTTAGGTGAGTTTTTGTTTCAATTAAAGTATTTATACACATGAGTGTTTACAAAGATGTTGCAAAACAGAATCTTCTTGATCTGTTTGTTTATTTACTGTGGTCGCGATTTGCTGTTTCGCTCATACATTATTTATCACGTATGAGGCACGTGGTAAGACACTGGACAACAATAAACTGTTTTACTGCTTAACTATTCAAGTTGCAATGTCTTGTCAATGCTTATGGATCATTAGTTCCAGTCATACGATGTAGATACTGTTTGAATGCTCTTCATAACTTGATGTGTGCAACGGCACCAAGTATATTTTGCACCTTGTTGCATATAGATAATACATTATTTTTAAACATGTTTTTAAATAACTAGGGACAATGTCACACAGATCATCCTAGCCCCAAACTAAGCAAAGCTTGTACTATGGGTACCCGGCGACGATATACATACTCATATAGATAGATAAATACATGGAAAACATCCATGACTCAGAAACAAATATTCGTGCTCATCACGCAAATATTTGCAATTACCGGGATTCGAACACGGGACCACCAGCTTCGTAGGCAGGAGCACTACCAACTAGGCTACGGTGACTGTCAAACTGTACTATTCCATCCTGAAAATGATGATGATGATAATCATACTTATATATTTCAAAATACATACATATTATAGATAAATTACACCCAGACACAGAACAAATAAATCGTGTTCATCACACAAAGATTTGTCCAGGGTGGGGATCAAACCCACGACCTCTGGCTAAGCAGTCAGGGTGTCTAACCGCTAGACCATCAGTCACAGTCATCTCTGTCTTGTCTCTTATAAGAACAAAATCTTTAACAAGGTATCTTTATCGTCTTTCAAACAAGAATTCCTTGATTTCAAAGAAATAAAACGGGTTTATACGTTTTAAAAGACGATTACTCTCCATTTGTAGAGGGTGATCAAGGCTAAAATTAATTTATTGCAATGTCATCTTGTTATGATAATAATAACCTATCTACATAACGCATAAAATAATTACAACTTTGATCGTAAATGAAATTTATGTACCAGTACCATAAATATCTTATATTTCTATTGATAACAAAACTTAAGAAAAATAAACAATTTACTTTTTTCAAACCCACGTAATTGCTAACCGATTATCAGAATAATGTCTTTGGGGTTTGTCTTACAGTAATGTTTTGCCTCGAACTCATTTTTTTGCAAATAATTGTTGTATACTCCAATAATAATTATGGATAAATTTATCACCTGAATTAAGAACAATAATTACACTAATATTATAAAGCCGAAAGTTTGTGACTGACTGTGTGTGTGTGTATGTTTGTAAGTTTTTCACGGCTAAACGGCTGGAGCGATATTAATAAAATTTGGTATAGAGTTAGCTGACACCCTGAATTAACTCATAGTTTAACGCGTGTAGAACCGCAGGGCACAGCTAGTATTGGTAGTATGTCCAAGTAACATTGATAAAAGTAGCATTGCTAAGATTGTATTGAAGACAATGAGGATCCTTTGTATCAACTCCATAAAAATAAGTAACCAGACTGGCCTTGCTTGTAAAGGTTATTATTAAGATTGATTTGACACGCAATCGTTGACAATTAAATAAACAATAAATAGTACTATGAATTATTAATCCAGAAGACAAGTTATTTACTGTGGAGTTTGGAAACATCTATACGAACTCCTACGGGGCGCGAAGTTTACAAAAGCTTAATGTCAAGAACAGTAGCTTTAATAGCCATTTAACGAGTATTTTATAGGGACAATCACCTTTACTGTTCGCAATTGCAACGATGAATGTGTCATTCAATTGTAACTCTTGTGCTTGTAGTATTTAGATATAAATTTGATTATTATATGAACAGATTTTCTCCTTCACATATATGAGGAATTTAAGGATATGAGATATCTTTTCACATTGATTTGGAATACCATGGTCTCTTTTGTGATAACTAAGTCATCGGGTGTTTTGAAGCTGTCCCTCTTGTTGTTCAAGTTCGTTGCCTTTTACATTCAGTGACCCGTCGACTTTTCAAGGATAATCAACATAAATCATTGATTTGGCAAATATTCAGTCCCCACAATAACTTATACTTTAGTTTTGTTTGTTGTTTTTATCTTACCTCAACCTTGCTCTGCCGGTTTGACGTTGGCCTCGCTCAATGTTCACATGATGGTGTTATATCAACTAATTTATTGAAATTCATTCTTATTTGCACTTTCGTTAAGTTCAAAATTCTGCACCACGAATACAAATACATCATTTAATGTATTTATGCAGCAGTTCTATGGTTACGTTATTATAAATCTTATTCTTGTAAGAATTAGGTTCCTTTTCTTTTCAAGCTAAAACGCCTTTGGTGTATGTAATTTCAAGGGAATACTCTGTAGTCCATATACATTTACAGACGCCGGCACATCCAGCTACCCCAATGTGTAAAATTTCTTTTATAGATTTTCTACTTTATCACAAAAGCATAAGGTTCACTTTTAATTGGCGAAATTTGACAGATTGGGGTAGCTTGATGTGCTGGCGTCTGTATATTTGTTTGCAAAATAACTATGTGTTAAAAGTTGTAATTGATAGACAATTACGTATTATATACAATTTATTTCATATAAAAAGTTACAAAGACCCAAAATTACACTATTTATAATTTACTGAAATAACTGATGAAATTAAAAAATAATAATTGAGATCATAATACACACAATAACGTGTTTTTTATATAACTGATGTGCATGATAAACCGGTTTCACAAACCACTTTAGATTTTAGTGATAAAATTTTGAAGATGAGAACGTAGACATAATGAATTTATTGTTTTTGTGTGATGCAACTAAATTAACGATTTGAATTTAACGTCAGTCATTAATTGAACCAAGCCGTAGTAATAGCTAGTTTTTAACAAAGCCATGCTATTTAGGTTATAATACCTGGTGCCTTTGTTTTCGAAAAGTTTAGTTAGTTTTATTTACGAAAATAAACAAAAATGCTTTAAATAAGTTTTATATCTAAATATCAGATTTTAAACAAGGTATAGTTAATACTTTAATCATATAACCTAACTTCGTTCATCGTTATATTACCAATGTGATCATTATAAATGATTGTTTGCAGTTTTTATTGCGCTTCAGTACAAACCGGTTCTCACTTAGTTTTAACTTGCCTTACGTATTGTATGCAAGTTATACTATGTTAGACTCTTTTAATATATTATTGAGTTTTGAAGACATATATTTGTATACTAGCTGTGCCCGCGACTTCGTCCGCGTGTTAATTAGCTTATTAAGATTTTTTATTGGATTTTCTAAAAAAAACATTTTCTCTGAAATAAACGTAGCCTAAGTTACTCCTTATTACATCAGCTACCTGCCAAAAAAAGTCCCGTCAAAATCGGTCCAGCCATTTCAGAGATTAGCCGGAACAAACAGACAGACAAAAATTGTAAAAAGAAATATTTTGGAGTATGTACCGTATACCGTATACCGTATACATGTAGTAAAAATCGGTTATTTCAATATTACAAACAGACACTTCAATTTTATTTATTTGTATAGATAGTGATTTCCCTGTGGTTACCGGCCTGGAAAGTATAACATGGCCACACCACTTCCCGTGGGCGTCGTAAAAGGCGACTAAGGGATACACCAGGTAGTCGAGCAGCAGCGCCACCTGTGTACTACCTACCACCTAACTGCGGTCGCTAACTCACATGCCAAGCTTGGTGTCTAAGACAACCCCCTCCAAATGACAAGTTTAGAGTTACCTTTTTTGGGGCAGGCCAATGTTAAGCAGTGGACGATAAGAGGCTGGTGATGTGATAACTCCATGTGAAATGTCTCAAAGTACCCAATACACTACATATTATTCAAATACCGTGCGTTTAAGCGCTTTTGCCATACCTACTATTGGAATCAAATATAACAGCTCACTTAGGACCCTTAAATTGATCCGTGGTGCTTTTTCAGCTGACTTCTCTAGTTGCAAATCTCTCATTTTATGAGGCTATAGCCTCTTTACATCATTCTGTCTCCCGCTTTGCTCTGGAGGGAAGTGGAACTATTCATTTTCTAGCTCCTCCTTTTTCTATTTTTTGATTAAACTCGTTGCGGGATCCAAGACAGGTAAAGCGTTTCCCCGGGACATGCCTGAGCTTCACCGCTCAGTGTCATTTCATTATGTGCCACTGTTGATCCTGGCTTACAGGAGTTGCAATGGTGGGTAAGAGGGAGGGACTAGTCCCGTAAAAAAAAAATTCAAATACAATGTCCAAAATGACACACCCGATAGTGCAGTGTAGTTCACCAAAATGCGATAAAAGAATTGTAGTTCACCAAAAATACGATAAAAGAACGAAGATGAATCAATAACACTGAATTCGAGCTAAACAAAAATGACCAAAATGTGGTTGATAACAAATTCTATAAACCATATAACGTTACATTGCAAACGAAGCTTGATAAATGTGTTAAAGTTCAAATCTAGAATAAAGCTACTCGTATATGCGCTTGGGGATTCCCCGACACAACATTGTGATAGCCATACATTGCCGATAAAAGTAAGGAGCTTCTCGAGATTTATCTTCAGATTTTATGTCCTCATAAAACCATAAAAGTAAGGTATCATGATGAATAAAAAGGTATCAGAAGAATAGATTTGCTTCAATGCGTTTAAACAAATACTCAGGATCAAGGACAATTTAATCCAGTTCGAAAATCCCTATTACATGGTTGGGATTTTATATGACGAATGTGTTATTTAATACCTAACTCTAATGGTTACATTATATGTATTTATATCTAATAAATACCAATTGCAATATTAGAAGTATAGGTTAAATATATAGTATGTATTTCTCAACAATTTCATGTGATAACACAGACCGCACGAATGCCTGAAATCTAGTTTCTTTAGTACTTTATTGCTACTTTGTCAGCTTGACGAGTAGAATTTTATGCAAGTAATCCAAGTGCTGAATAAATTGTATTATTTAATTTTAATATTCTAAGTAATTGTGTACATATTTTTCTCATACGCAACTTTTTGGTTAACATCAAGTTGGTTTTGTTATTAAAGGCTTGTTAGTCCTTCTTAAAAGTAAAGTACAATCTCTTAGTAGCTTTGGTGCGTATAATTGTTATACAAAGGCCTATAGCAGGTCTCCTAGACATACAAGATCTAACCCAAATGCCTAATATTATTACTAGACTAATATGTTAATGAACGCCAAATCATTTTAACAACACGCGGAAGGTCACAAATTGGCGTGTTCGGATAATCACTTGAAATTAACATGTCTGCAAACTTTATCAATTCAAAAAGTTTGAGTTTTTTTTTGTTATGTTATTGTATACGATTTGGCTTTTTTGCTTATTCTGGCCTTGGTTTTTATAGGTGTTGGTTCATGTGGAACTTGTGTTAGATCTTATACCATTTTATGTTTGGTATACTAACCAATTAAATTTTAACTGTCAGGTAGGTGATTGATTGACATAGCTAAAGTTTTGAGTTATAGCTCAAAATTATGTGCTAAATGTTCACAAACCCCAGGATAAATATACAAATTCAATAGCACGGAATATATGTTAGGGTACCTTATATGTATAGATTTTTTCCTAGGGAACCTGAATTATGTGCGTGAACGTTAGACATATAATCTGGAGCTCAAAACCTTGTTAGCTAGGTCAATGAATCAAGTCAAGAATGACAGTTTAAATTTAATTTATATGTAGGTATAATATTCACTGATACAAAAGTCTTTGTTTTGGTCGGAGCTCCAGAGTTCGTTAAATAATAAATATCAGAACATTTTTACACGTGCCACCTTGGTAAGTATTGCAAAAAATTTACCTAAATATAATGAAAGCAATTCCCGGGTACGCCGGTATCCTACGCATTTTCCTAACAATTTCCGGGAATTTAAGTACAATTATAAGAAACGTGCTTAAGCCACAAAAGTTGTTGACCCTTGAAACAAAGAATTAACTTTTTAATATGAAGTTTTGGATTATCTGACCACACTCAGTACTTTTGCGATAGTCTACAACATATAGGTCTTAATGTTATGACTGTAAATAATAGTCTAGTCTGTTGGTGTAGTCGTTAGTGACCCAGCCAGAGGTCGTGGGTTCGATTCTCACCCGGGATAAGATGTATGTATTTAGAACAATATAAGTATGTAAAAATATAAATATAGATAGCAACCAGACAACTGATATACGATGGCTCTACCTACCAAATTTGGGGGGTTAGATGGCAGTGTGTTAGTTGTCAAATCAAATCAAATCAAATTATTTATTTCATTACATTTTGGGTAATACATGATTACAAAAAAACAATTATAGTTCCACCAAAATCTGCCTAACAAAACATATGAAAATTACATAAATACATTTTTATTATTGCGTACATACAAATAAATTCATTATTATCATCATTATATCATATCATCCATTTAAATAAATTTGTCGCAAAATATTTATTATTAGATATTTTACTTAAGTTCTTTCTATAGTTTAGTTCTGAAAATAGGGCTATGTTTACTCCTTCATTGCCCACTTATAAATAGCTTTTTACTAAATTGTTGTTTCCCAAAAGTTCTTCAATTATGTATTAGTATGTCGTATTTATTTGTACATTGTTAACGATGCTGTGGTTCTTCGTAATTGTAAGTACTAGGGTTAGTACTTACAATTGTAACTCAACTCGAAGCCTCGGTTCATATGATATGATTATAAAAAAAATTGATTCTTAGGTAATCAGCTACTCAAATTTGAAGTAAGATACAAAAATAGTATAGTACATACATACATAGACTCACGCCTGTTTCCCAGAGGGGTAGGCAGAGACAATGGATTTCCATTTGTCACGATCTTTGCATACTTCTTTTGCCTCGATTACTGTCATAGTAACATAACTTTATAAAATACATTTAAAACTTGAATCCTTAAATACTTTTGTTTCTAAATGGCTCGTACAATTTCTGACATTAGAGTAGATTGTACGTAGGCGGTTTGGTACACACGCAGTGGGCCGGCGAACTAGGGCGCCCCCCGCCTGCACCGTAGTACTATTATAGATTTTTTCTTTTTTCTTCCGGGGTTGCTACGTAGCCAAGGCCGACGAGCTTCCGGTTACTTCGCAGGGATACACGTGGAAGCTTTGCCTATTTTTATCGATAAAATATACTAAGAAAAATGTTGAGCGTCCCCTTTTCGGTGTGGCGATTAATTTTGAGGTAGGGAGTTGGGAATTATAGAACGATTTTATGTTTATGTTTTAACCTTCCGGCAAAAAGAGCGGTGTTGTTATATTGAAACCTCTGTCTATATATAATAATAATGATTTTTTGTGTGAACTTACAACAATGGATTACATTACATAATGGATAACGATGATAGCCGCAAAAGTAAAAACTGTAGCGCAGCTATCAACGCCCGCCTCCAGAGACATTGATACATAGTTTTTTTATTTAATATAATATAATAATTTGCATATCTATGTGCTTATTATATAGAACCGACATTTTATCATTCTTTTTTTTTATTTGAAAGCTACTTCAATCGAGACTCTATTTATCAGTTTGAAAGTAAAACACCTTTTTTAATTTATTGATTTATTTATGAGCCGTGTATGATGAAGTTGGGTTTGCGATATGTATAATTGATGTTATAGTAAGACTAGGTGTCTGATTATATCTACATTAATCAATTTAATCTATAATATTAATCACGGAGAAGAATAAACAAACAAAAAAGCTACATACATTCATTTTTTAGGTATAACTTGGTTGTTATAGATGGGTGACTGCCATAGTGATTTATTTCTAAACGTCTGCGTGCTTAAGAATAAGTTAATACTATGCGATTTATGTGACTAATTAGCAGGTTATTAGGATAGTCAATAAGAGTATAGCTATTCGAAAAAGGTGAGGATACATTATTTATAATAGTTATCGTAAGATAGTTGAATAAAAGTAACCTAACTTGAACTAGGTTGAAAAAAAGTTGCATGTACTTTATGCATAATAATATGTATT
This sequence comes from Pseudoips prasinana, assembly GCA_951640165.1. Classification (NCBI taxonomy): domain Eukaryota; kingdom Metazoa; phylum Arthropoda; class Insecta; order Lepidoptera; family Nolidae; genus Pseudoips; species Pseudoips prasinana. The sequence continues at coordinate 39,026,185 of OX621240.1, read as the reverse complement.
AGACAAAAATCTACTCAATTGGTATAATATTTCTTAGAAGTATAACATAGTCTAAAGTACTAGGTAGACTTTCGATCTGACATTATATATAATATGTATCTAGAAATTATTACGTTAACTTAACTATATTACTACAAACATGTTCTGACTATTTACAAGCGCTTTTTTAAAGTCTACGTGAATAATATTTTACTTATTTATATTTATATATATATATATATATATATATATATATATATATCTATATATATTAGTTTGTCGGGCTATACAAGATTATTTTTAAACAGCAAATTTTCGTCATAATTACGCGTATTTTCTTAAGACTGAACTTTATCTTCCATTGTTTGAAAGAACATAACTACTTATAACAAAATTACTTCCAACGAAAAAAGCAGTTGCACCCTACATACAGCGGAGTATTTACGCAGCAGCCCTGCGGTTACCATGACAACGGTCCGGGAAGCTTCAAGTCACGTGTCGCAGGAACTTGTTTCCGCTTTTCGCGTTTTTCTTTTTCTCTCGTTCCACGCGCATTTTTTCTCCTCTCCCTTACCCCCCTTCCCGGGGGAGGTTTACTCGTGCAAGCCACCCCCCGACAGCTCGTGTACGCGACTTAATTGCGTCTGTGAGTGTGGTCCAGAGAAATTAGAGCACGAGTAGACTACAAATACAGAGGAATTGAAAAGATAAACACTCCCTTTCTTAAATAACTCCTAGGAATTATAGTACGTCTGTATTTTGTTGTTTATCGTTTTGTTTTTGTTTTATTATAATATAATATAATAATAATATCTAGGGACAATGTCACACAGATCATTCTAGCCCCAAATATATACATACTTATATAGATAGATATATACTTATATACATAGAAAACATCCATGACTCAGAAACAAATATTCGTGCTCATCACACAAATATTTGCACTTACCGGGATTCGAACCCAGGACCACCAGCTTCGTACGCAGGAGCACTCCCAACTAGGCTAAGGTGATCCTCAATATTATATTTTATTTGTAATGGAGATATTATATTTAAATCATAGAAGTTAAATAGGTTTCCTGAATAGAGATATATAGAATTATTTTAATAACAATAATACCTGTTACATGGAATTTAATTGAAATATATACTAGAATTCCTATTGGTACAGGGAAAATATGTGTTTTTCAGGCCAACAAATACCTTTGAACATTCCTGTACAATGATTCAACTTGTTGCTGGTCACCTTGCCCGTATTAATAATAAAATATACCGCATTACAACATTAACCCAACGAAAAAAACTAAATTTAATAAAAATCCTTATCAAACCACCATACGCACTCAATAATTATAATATCGTCAAAATGGTTCACTGATAAACAATATAAAATTTAATTACACAGAATCGGTCAAACGTTGAAACAAAAGAAATTCAATTTAAATATTTTTAACAATAAAACCTTTAATGAGAGGCCGTAAAGTCCCCGGCCCATAGATAAGCTAATCTTTGACCTTGTTAAAACCATGTAACTAAAGCTCATATTAACACGCTGAACTTAAACCAATTAGTACAATATTATTCTGTTTACTCCTACTAATTAATACGGTACAGATAACTTAACCGAAGTACGTATGTAGCCGCGTATTAATATAACAAAATACCTATATAAATGATATTTAGAAGTATATAGGCAATTAACAATGTAGTATGATGCAAAATATATATATATATATATATTTATGTAAAAACAATGGATGATATAATGGATGTTTAAATAATATAGTGATATGTATAGGTACCGAATAACTAATTTGTCAAAATGTCATGTTTTCCTTAGTACGAATATGAAACGCGATAGTATATTATCATATTTAATTTTGCATAAAAATTCTATGTCTAATATATATATATACTATGATTCTTATACCTATCTACGTAAAGTACACGCAAAAATATATATTTAAGCATAAGACATTTCAATCACAGAACTAGCTGAGAAAGTTAGTGTTTACCTACTCATTTAATTAATCTACTGATAAATTTAGTATAAAATATTTCAAATGTTAAATAAGTATCAAACCATATAAATAACAGTATTTATGTGGTTTGGTACTTATTAAATATTTCAAATATTTTATTGAGCTAGGTTTCATCAATTTTGTCATAATATAAACGAGTGTGCTTTAGACCAGACGACTGAAGTTAAACTTAGATATACGAAATGTAATTAGCTATGACCTAATGAGAGAAAGAAAATGTGGGCTCGTAACTCTATGTTGCCCTTACAGTAATATGCGAAACGTAATATACTTCTTTCCATCTTCACTAACTTATCTCCCTCTCAACTTCCGGTTGTATTGCTCGATCACACGCTTGATCAGACGTTTCACGTTTATGTATTACAAAACAAGTAAATGTCATGTTGTATCGTAAGTGATCAAGTTACCAAGTAGAAGTTCATTGCTTCTCTACTCATTACCTCTCTTTTTCCATTCGTTCACGATAGCCTTATATGATTGTCAAGTCTTCAGGCTATTATTCTAACACTAAAAATTATTATACTATATAAAAAAATTCAGAGTAATCTTTGAACAATGAAACTTACACTCAAACATACATACATGAATCCAATTCAATACAATACAAAACTCTTTATTGTACACCAGAAATATCAAATTAATGACTAAATAGTTATAATAATGTACAAAGGGCGGTCTTATCGTTACATGCAATGTATTCCAGACAACCTTGGAGTGGACAAAAGTACTAATAATAATCATATTAATAATGGTTTAACAAATAGATAGTTAAATAATAATAAATAATGTAATCAATTTTCATGCAATAATGTTGTGAAGATTAAAGTGTTAAAACAACTACAATATCTATCTATATATATAAAAATCAATGCCAGTTTTCGTTGTAATGTTATAACTCAACAACGCTTTTACTGATTTGGCTAATTTTGGTCTTGAATTATTCGTGGAAGTCCAAGGAAGGTTTGTACGTAGCGAACATTTAAAAAAATTTTGAAAAAGTGTAAAATAAACATCTTTCTATATTTTTTTCTTTGAATAAATATATAAATATAAAATAAAAATAAAAAACTTAATAATCATTTTTTTTATTACTATGCCTTATAAGTAGCGAAGCACGTACCGGGCCGCTAGTGTAATATAAAGTTAACTTTTTCGGCATATAAAAAATACTAGGGTGCAAGTTTTCCTCTGTCGCGCTCCTACTCTGTGCTACGGTTTGCACCAAATTCCCTGTAACATTTCTTTTTCGTGAAAATCTATTTATAACTAGGGCAGCCTTGTGCTTCCGTTATCCCGCATTATATACCTTAAATATATATACATAAGGCGCCATTTCGCGTGTACAAAGGAGTTGGGTGCGTATATATGTATTTTTTCTCATAGTGGCTCTATTATATTGATTAGTAAGTCTCCCTTCTTCCGGGAGGGACCAGTGTCTTTTGCAAGATTTTTTTCTTGCTATGTCTTTGTTTTTACTCTACTGTTTTGGTTGGAATGAGCCTTTATTTTGCGTGAAAAAGGGTTGGTTTTTACTATAATTAGTACAGACTTAGCGGTGGCACCGTTCATTTGAAATTACAAAAAAGAAACCTTAGCTTTGTCCAAATTTTTAAGCATTTCTTGTATACCGGGTTTTCTTTTCATCAAAGACTAAATTTTAGTGTGTAACTTCACAAAATACTTATAAAACACTTAGTTTTTTTTAGTTTATAATCCTTCCGTACTAAAATGTTGAGGTACTAAGTCATTTAGTTAATGCGGGGAATGATGAAAAGAAAATATTGAAAATTTTACAACTATGTTTGTTCGATTATACCACAAAAATGTATGGATAAAGATAAAGATAAAGATAATTTATTTGTCAAAACATGCGTTTACATACAAATCAAAGCATGCAAGATCTTAAAAAAGGTATCTAAGTCCGAACATGTTTTACCTGTCGAGGCCTACAAATTTAAATTTTATTTTACATAAGTATAAAAATAATAAATTAAAGATTAACAAATAAGTAAAAAAAAAAAAAAAAAAAAAAAAAAAATGGAGTAATAAAAATTGTAAGGAAATTTACATGTATTTGATTTTTTACTCTACCTTTTTACTATGTGTAAAACACATTCCTCATTAGAATAAATTATAGTATGCGTTTGTCATTTGTAATTATAGCGTGTTGTTAGTCTTTGAAGATTCTTTTAGTAAAGGCCAGAAACGCACTTGCGGATCCCATGGTGTTGCGAGTGTTCATAGGCGGCGGTGATCACTTACCATCAGGTGACCCACTTGCTCGTTTGCCATCCTATTTTATAAAACATAACAATTGTCTCACAAAACTACTTATATTAATGTATATTACTGATTAAATACTATCTAATTTTGATACTGTACATAAACAATACAAACACTAGACATACGATAGATGTAAAGAGCTCAAATAACCTATTAGATCTTTCTTTTCCTTTATATAGAAAAAGAAAAAAGAGACAAAAACGACCTGCAGCGTGGAAGGCGAGTATCTATCAACCACTAATTAATTGGGAGATCGATATGTTAAAACAAAATTATAAGATTTATTTCTTTATTATTTAATTTTTCATATTTATTATACTTAACATTATTCAATGCGACCCACGTATTCTCGCGTTAGGGCACATCAACAAAAGACCGCAGTGTTTTACGTCACTTGTATTTCAATCTTTATAGACAATATAGAGAATCTGTATTCTATCTGACAAATGGATATAACTCCGAGCTAGAGTTAAGTATGTATATACCTACCACAATATTAACATAACACAATGACTTGTTATCTCAAGACACGAATATGAAATGAACATCTCAACAGCAAATATCAAAAGATTACAATGGGCAGCAATATTGTGTATTCGTAAAACATAGAATACATAGTTCAGTCTCAGCACAAACCAATTACAGTTGCTCTACTGTGTACGCTTTGGGTATCTGCTCATTATGATCTGCATAGAAAAGGCATTTAAGATTAGATCATAGGCACATTTCACACGAAAAACACATGAAAATCAGTTTATCGTACAAAACTATACCGTCTACCCGATAATAGATGAATGTATAGATTTCTTTTCGAAAACAACAGTTGTCACTGATCTTGTCAATGAAAAAAAAATGCGGGGCAGTTTCGGGGACTGCCGATAGAAGAGAAAACTATTGTTTACACTTCCTATGTAAATTTTATGCAAAATAATAGGTGACACTTCACATTGAGATATACTTTTTGTATATATCTAATGTATACTAATAACGCACAGAGTATGCACATTATATACACAGTATACATAATATAGCTTATGGGAAGCGTTCGGTCATGTTGACGTGAAATGGAACTCAAAAACTTTGTTCACCAAAAACGGCTCAACGCGCCTATAAAAGTTTTTACTTCAAAAATTGCAACATAAATAGTGGAATATACTTAAAATTGTCTCGATTACTGAACATCATTAACTAAAATACACAAAAAAAAACACAACTTTTGAATCCTTTACATTTTCAGAGTTACAATACCAGAGAGACCCACACAGTTTTCACAATGAACATACCTCATTTTATGAGTACCACACTCTATCTTAAAATATACAGTTTTCACGTGTTCTATTCACAATATCATAACAAAAATAAGCCAACAATAGATTAGAAAAAAATTGGCTTGATTCCATTCGAATTTTAAATTACCGTGCGGTCAAGACATAATAACTATAGAGAAGATTAGAACTGAATCAGAAAATAATATAATTTTACTCTCGCTCGCCCACATTTTCTTAAAACTGTGACACTGGCAGTCAGTATTTGCACGACGGGATTCCCCAACGCCAGTAACACACATACACACCTGTCACATACATACACAAACATATAAACGTCGACACGCGAGTACGTGCCAACAAGTGACGTATGCGACTGACACTTATGCAAATCAGCATAATTAGGAATGTCTAGTTTTAAATAGCGGTTTTGAGGTGACGTAATGCTAATTGAACTGTCACACTATTAATTAGGTAGTTATAATTTCGTACCTCATTAGTACAGATGGTAACATGTTTTACTATAGATAATGAAGGTCCACGGTTTGATTTCTGGATTGGGGCAAAAATTAACAGTGGATTTTTGACAAAAAAGACGACCAATAGCAGCCCAGAGTCTCCAAGTTGGGCGTTTTAGATGCCCTTGCTTCAGAGAGCACGTAAAACTCTCAATACAGTGACTGAACTCATTCTGGACGCGATATTTAACTGTCATAGAAAATATACCTGGGTACTCATATTTTAACTATAACACTCTCTGTATAGTTGTTTAGTTTCCATTGAGTCTGGCCGCCGTAGCTGGAATTTGATCAGCAGCACAATAAAATTCGTGACACAGTGGAACGAGGAAATTGTGATTGTATGAATCAATCTTATAAAAAGTATTACACTTATGTCATTAAATACAATGTAATTATGTATGTTATTGTTGAATGAATTATTTATATAAATCACATAGTTGTTTACTATTTATTATGCGTGCTTGTTTGTTATGAGAAAAACTAAGACGAAATACTACAATTTATAAAACAAACATAACCCAATTTACAACGATAAGAGTAGTTTTTGGTTGAAGTAGTAGACAAATAAACTGGCTTAAAAAATAAACATCTTGTTACTAGAATATTGCACATCATAGTCACACAGCTGTTGTTCTGCGATAAATTTTTATGTAATAGATGAGTTCGCTGCTTCGCTTGTTTATGGGAGTCGAGTCAAGCGGAACGGTGTTGAGGTTTGGCTCATAACTTTTTACGATAGCCAAGGAGGTTGGAATATCTTTGCGGATGGCATGTTTCATAGTCTGTCTACTACGCATCGATGCAAACACAACCGCGTGCGCCGAACTCAAAAGAAACAAAGCCGCATGCATATTGGCAGGCAAAACATCCAAACATTAACATAATATGACCTTTGTAAAATAACATATTTACTGATTACATCATTTAATAGTATGTTGTTGATAAGTCGACGTATCTGCTCAGCTTATCAAAGTAAATAAGTGTGAATCAGAAGTGACTTAATGATAAGTAAGTGCCTACCTAAATCGTCTTTATTTGTAATCGTCATATCACATAAACAAGCTTATGATATCACGAAGATTTTATGAAAGGACCTTTAGGTGCGAACACTTCGCCAGTCGCAATTTAAAATGAAATGTGACATCAGTGCATTAAAAATCATCAATAAAACATAGAAAACAGATGCTACCATACACACATACACGCAATTCAATGATGATTTTATGATGGCATGAGTCTTTGGGGTCAGTTACTCCAGTGAGGTAGTGTTTAGAAATCATCACATGTTTTTATGTCTCACGAAACCGCAAGAATACACCTCTCCTGACCCTAACGTAACTCATTTTCCAGTTACCCTTATCATCAATAATGTGGTTTTCAAAAATCCTATGACAACGCTGCCTTATTGCAAAAATGCGGGTCACGATATTTATACCGTTCACTATAGCAATTAAAGTGGTAGTGTCTGCGTCGCGGCGCGTTAGAGTGAGACGGCTTGAGGAAAACGTGAAATAAAATAGTAAATACAGCGATATCGGTATCATCGCTATCAAAATGCGTTAGAAGCAGCCGATCAGTGATTATAATGCTCTACGTCACTGCTGCGGCAACTATCGACCTGTTTTTAAGTGACAAATTTTAGTGACCCAAATAGTTAAGGCCCCAAAGAAGTGAACACATGTAAGATGTAATCTCAAGGCCTGCCTCGAACATCTACTTGCAATTAGGCTATGTAGTATCAAAACCAGTATTCTGTTGTAGGTATAATAACAAAATGTTGTCAGGTTGTTTTCGTGACGCAAACCGGATTCAAGGTAGGCGTGTTAAAAAATGGCGCCGTCGTCGCGTAACGACGCACGGTTCGCATTTCAAATATGAAAATTGTTCAACTTATCAACGAAACAGTAACAACATAAAGAACAACATGCACACAATAAAAAGAAAATACTTATATTGCTATAAACAATTTTAATATTTAACGCAACTTATCATATTTTTTTTGCCTTCTTCTATGGCAGTTGTCAAAAGTAAATATAAACGGGGTGTCATTGTACCTTACCTTCAAAAATTTTTAGATATATTCTCATTACTTTCTTTAAATTTTCATTATTTACTAGGGTTTTCCATCAGCTTTGAATGAGAATACTTATGATAATACAAAATAAATTAAAAAGGTTTTTATTCACGTAGAATTTAAAAAAAACGCTTGTTAATAGTCAGAACATGTTTGTAGTAATATATTATTTATTTTTTTATTTATAATTATATCTATGTACATATAGATATTTCGGTACACGGATTGTATGAAAACATTTACTATACGGTTTATTTTATAATAGTAATGATATAACGCTAGCTTATATTAAGTTATTGTCAAAGAGATCATGTATGGGTTTAATTATCGAAATATAAACTTTTAGCTATATTTTTACTACATATTATGTAGTCAAATTTTGTTTTTCTTAAATTCATAAATGATACTAGTATAAACTAGAAATATACTTACCTATATTACATAAAAAATATGCAAATTTTATTTCAAGATTTAAAGCGACCATTCGAATTTGGAAATATCAAAATTTAATCATTATTTTGAGTATTTGTAAAATGTTGATAGATAATTAAGTAGGTATCTTGGCACATCCTGCTGTGATTTTTTAATTTACAGTATAATATGTTTAATACAGCCATTGTATGTATATACAAATGACTTCTGTGTACGGTAGTAACAGCACAATTTCACAGCTCTCAGGCAACATGCTTAAATTAAACGTGACTAAAAAAAACTTACAAGATTTCTATTATAGTTTTGATGGACGCTTTTTAACTTTCGTTTAGACATTTTTTTGTGTAATTTTTCACGAATGTTTTGTTAGTTCCCAGCAACTTTATTGAACTTAGTTCCAAGGAACTTTATAAAACATAATTTAAATTGTAGATATAATTGCCACGCGCTGGTAGTTTTCAAGCTGTTAAAGATTTTGGTGTTGGTCTAGTGGTTACGCTCACGGCAAAACTATAGGTCGTGGGTTCGATTCCGTACGAAGACATTTTTTTTGTGATGGACACGATTATTTGTTCCGTGTTTGAGTTTAATTTATCTATAATTTTAGAAATATATAAGTAAGTTTGTCAGTTTTCTGGTTACCATAGCACAGGGTGTCTTATTTGGGATTGGTGTGTTAGTTATCGCAAGATATTTAATATAATACGATCACCGTAGCCTAGTTGGCAGTGCTCCTGCCTACGAAGCTGGTGGTCCTGGGTTTGAATCCCGGTAAGTGCAAATATTTATGTGATGAGCACGAATATTTGTTTCTGAGTCATGGATGTTTTCTATGTATTTAAGTATTTATCTATCTATATAAGTATGTATATCGTCGCCTGGTACCCACAGTATAAGCTATGCTTAGTTTGGGGCTAGGATGATCTGTGTGACATTGTCCCTATATATATTATATATTATATTATAATTAATGTATAAATATTAATATAATTTTAATTGAATGTCAACAAAGAACTAAAATAAATGAAAATAGACGCAGGAATCATTTGTTTACGCACGCAACTTCGCACAATACCTGGAACACATTGAATCCGTCCTGTTAAGAATTTTAAAACAGTCTTACGGTAAATTTAGTGCAAAATACTATCAACTCTATTCTTTATAACACAAAGTATAAAATTAATTTGGCAGACAACTGAAGCTCCGTGCCAAAAATTTCCACAACTTTTACTCTTTAAACTCATATGTTCTGAGAAATGTTGCAATTCCATTTAACAAATAGTTTTATAATAGTTACATACAAACATTTGATTGACTTCAAAATAATATGATTAAATAAGTTAAGTTCAAAAATACACAAATAACATTAAAATCTCAATCAAGTGAAGCCATATCTAAATTTGTTCCAAGAAACTTTTAACCTACATTCTTAAAAAGTCTGATTTTTTAATTGACTGTGACATGGTGCGGGTTGTAAACATTTTTGCAACAATAACTGAATATGGACTGGACTAAAATAATTACTCTTAAGGTAGGCAGGCACACAAAAACATTTGTATAAATTGCTCAACAGAGTACCATATAGGATCTAAATAAATCATTAATTTTGGTAAAGCAATCAAATTGTATATGATGACTAAGTTTGCTAATTATTTAAATCAAATATCTGACGGCCATGGTTTTCAAAATATGGCTTTAACGCCATTTTTGATATGAAAGAATCTTGGTCGAATTTTGGCCACGGTGGTCTGTCGTAATGGAGACTAGCCAAATGCGCGGGACATTTTTTTTATAAACATTAAACAAGGTCACACAGATCATCCTAGCCCCATACTAAGCAAAGCTTGTACTATGGGTACCAGGCGACGATATACATACTTATATAGATAGATAAATACTTAAATACATAGAAAACATCCATGACTCAGAAACAAATATTCGTGCTCATCACACAAATATTTGCACTTACCGGGATTCAAACCCAGGACCACCAGCTTCGTAGGCAGGAGCACTACCAACTAGGCTACGGTGATTTGTATTATATTGCACAAGTGTGTGCGCAAATACAGGGGCACGTTCTATTCCATACACGACTGGAAAGAGTTCAGGTACAGGAACGACGGCTTTACATGCTCTCCAAGGCACGGCGGTGTAAATATCGCCAACTTCCAGTTTCTGAGATGATACTTGAGATGATCTGTGAGAATGAATCGATGTACTCTTCCACGCAAAAACTACGGACCGGATTTTGATGAAACTTTATGTAAACAACATGTAACGTAATAAACGCACACCCTAAAACACCCCAATTAGAATAGTATGTTCGTTGTAATCATAATACATACACGGAATTTATTATTTAACATGTATATGCATTGTTATTTACTAAATTAGTTTCTTGGAATAAAGTTTATTTTTATTTATTTTGTATTGAATGATGGAATTTGTTTGAATACAAATAAATCTGCGATTTTAAAAGTCTTATTACTTACGGTCCATTTCAATTTGTTTTGACTGTACAGGGTTAATATGACAATAATTTCCGTAGTTATAATTATTTTGGAATAAAAAAATATCTATATTAAAAATGATATAAATCGATTCAGTAAACGATTCTGAACAAACTATTTTCAGGATGTGCGTTAATTAAGTTACATGTTGTATATACATCCGAATAACACAAAATCCGCTAGTATAGTAAAAAAGTAATGTTTAGTGAATGAGGTATGGTGGGAATGGTGATAAAAACCTGCATCATTATACAATTAAATGATAAGTTATCGGAGTGTGAGTTATAATTGTAATTATTATTAAATAAATTATGATGATAGCTTAGTTAACCTAACTTTATTGAAACCTTGGCTATCAAAAGCGACGCAATCCGATATATCGCCCTCGCCAGTTGGGTTCACGTATTAACGTAGAGCGGTAGTTGCACAAAATGTCCTCAAATTTAAATGAGCCGTTCACGCATCTCCCGGTCAGTAACCGCCCAGAGTCCAGTTTCGAACCCAAAAGCCGTCTTAAGAAGCAGTGAAAGCCTCTTAAGCTATGTATAAACGAGATTTAAAAAAAAGGGATTAGGACCGCGAACCATCAACCCCTATGACCCTTAGTTTGCATTGATATCAATGAAATTCTCATTTCAATCCGCAATCGGACGAGTAGCTACGTTTTCACATATTAACGTAGAGCCACAGTTAGATAAAATATTTTTGCCATTACACTTCAGTAACCACCCTGAGCTGAGCTTTATGGTGAGGGTTTCTTAGTTCATAGGATTTTCGCTAGATGGCTTGTGCCAATAAAGATTTCTTTTCTCCAGTGATGGGATCCAAGGTTTAAATGTAAACGTCATATACAAACTTAAGGTTCTTCCCCGAGCAAATGACCCTGATGCCCTTTTCGTATATTTTCATAGCTTTCCGCGAGCATAGTAATTTTAAGATATTTAAGGTCGATGATTAATAATGTATGACGCAGTTGAAATCGGATTATAATATTATGATTTAAAAAAAGACGAGTGATTTATTGCAGTAATGAATTAACTTGATATTATAACAATTTATACAATACAATTCATATTTAAACAGTCTTTTAAAAAGGAGGAGGTTATAAATTTAACTATTCTAGCGGTTAATGACCTTGATTGTTTAGCCAGAGGCCGTGAATTCAATCCCCACCGAAAACAAATCTTTGTGTTACGAGTACGATTATTTATGGTGTGTGAGTGTAATTTATCTATAATATGTTACTCTAGTTTGTGGTCAGATGGCATTGTGTTGGTTGTCCCAAGATAAGATATTTGTATTTTTAGTCAGTATGATACCCGATTTCTCCATTAACTGTGGTCTGATTTCAATAATTATATAATTTTTATCCGATAAGTTAAGCTTTCATGAGGGGTGCCATGTTTGGGGTCCAATATTTGTTCCCATCGGTTGTTACACAGAAAAGTTTAAATCTATGTTTTGTTTATAGAGCAATTATTTTATGCGCACAAAATTTACACAGTTTTATTAGTCATAAAATAAAAGTCTCCACGCGCATCCATAGTAGACACACTTATTGTTCAACAGTGATTTTAACACGTAAGCAATAAGAGCCATTTTTGTAGAGCTGGTGTTTCTAGAGACATGGCATTCGCGTCGGTTGTACATACATACTTCTCGTAAGTAAAATGCCCATTGCATTGATAACCTTAATGATTCAAGTCATTACACTGATAAGCATGACTGATAACAACACTTACCTTACAATTTCACCACAGTCTATCGTCTAGAGTCCTGTCTTAGTATAATATACATTTTTGAAGTGAAAACTTCTTTAGTAACGTTGTGCTCTTTTTGGTATAGGTAATAAAAAATTAAACTCGCGTCAGGACACGTGACCTGATCGAATATTCGTAAGACGGAAGATCTTGTTTTTTTAATTCGCACTGGCAATTTATACGCTCAAAACAGCGCAGCATTTTTTTTTTAATTATGTTAGATTTTTTGCAGCCAAATTTACTTCTATTTTTTAAATATTTTCTCACCATATGGGAGGGAAGCAATTACTACGAGTCTTTACCACCCCAAATGTGGGAAATAGCATCTTCCATTCCACTCGCTACCCGGATCGAATAAACACTACTTTCCGAGTATGAGAAATAAAAAAATAGTCCTCAGTTCTATCGGCAATCCCCAAAGAATTCCCACCTTCTTCCTTGCTTCTTAATGTTAAGGTTCAGTTCCTTGTTCAACCAGTCGATACTTCTTCAAAGGTAACCCAGAACATTAGAGTGGCAGTAACGTTATATATCTACTATCCCATCAAAAACATAAACGTGAAATGAGAGTCAAGTTTAATAGTTGTGGAGGGTTCAAAATTTGCTCGAAATTAATAAATAATAATATCCTGAGATATTATATAGACACGGCCATCTGATCTCAAACTAAGCAGAGCTTGTACTATGGAAACCAGATAGCTGATATACTACATATATGCTACTTTTCTGAGGACATACATACTTATATAGATAATTACACCCAGACTCAGGACAAACAGACATGTTCATGCACACAAATATCTGTCCTGGGTGGGAATTGAACCCACGACCTTCGGCGTGGACAGCAAGCATTTGCCAACCACGCCAACAGACCCATTGCCATCCACCTAGCTGCAGTTGTGCAGTCTTGATGGATGGCAACCACCAGGGTGACCTCTGCTGGGACGTTAGTTTGAAACCGTGTAAAAGATGCTTAATTACACACGGCGCGTTGTCAGTTCCTTTTTAGGGTTGCGTAGCCGGCAAAAACGGAACCCTCATAGATTCGTCATGTCTGTCTGTCTGTCCGTCCGTATGTCACAGCCACTTTTTTCCGAAACTATAAGAGCTATACTGTTGAAACTTGGTAAGTAGATGTATTCTGTGAACCGCATTAAGATTTTTACACAAAAGAAAAAGAACAATTATTTTGGGGGGTTCCCCATACATAGAACTGAAACTCAAATTATTGTTTTTCATCGTACCCACCCATGTGGGATATCTATGGATAGGTCTTCAAAAATGATATTGAGGTCCCTAATATCATTTTTTTTAACTGAATAGTTTGCGCGAGAGACACTTCCAAAGTGGAAAAATGAGTGTCCCCCCCTGTAACTTCTAAACTAAGAGAATGATAAAACTGAAAAAAATATATGATGTACATTACTATGTAAACTAACAACGAAAATTTGTTTGAACGAGATCTAGTAAGTAGTTGTTTTTAATGCGTCATTAATCGTAAACTGCAATTTACCTTTCATTTAATCAACTGAAATACTTGCTGCTGCGGAACCCTTCATGGGCGAGTCCGACTCGCACTTGGCCAGTTTTTTAACTTGGCTGGACACACTGCCGCTTGTTTAGATACGGGTTGTAAGTAAATGGAACTTACTTCTTGTCTGTTTTAATGTTAGTTACAGCTACTTCTAGTTATCCAAATCAATTGACGTGGAAACAGATCGCACGTGCATTTTTTTCTCGCGGCTAATCGTTGAGTCAAGGTTATGAAGCGAAGCAAATTACACGGTACATAATATTATATACACGTGTCTTATATATAAGATATCAGCTGATGAAACACTGGTTATTTACCTTAGATTCCTACAAGAAAATGTTAATTACTTTTTACTAGGAATCTAATTATACTATAACTGTATTCTCAGTATTAGTATTTACACGAAGCCTTTTTAAATAAATAAAATAAAATAAAAAAGGTTTTTATTCACGTAGACTTTAAAAAAGCGCTTGTAAATAGTCTGAACATGTTTGTAGTAATATAGTTGTATACATTATTATTTCTAGTAACATAGATATTTAGGTACACATTGTATGAAAACATTTATAAAATTTATTTCATTATATTATTGATATTTAGCTAGCTCGTATCAAGTTATTGTCAAGAGATTATGTTTAATTATCTAGTTTAAGTCTAATATTTTTACTACATATTGTCAATGGTTCTGTCTATATTAAGGTATTATTATTATGTCTATATACAAAGTTTAACTTAAATAGTATAAAGGCAAAAGTTTGTGAGTGTGTATGTTTCTTACTTCTTCACGTCTAAACGTCTGGAGCGATTTGAATAAAATTTGGTATGGAGTTAGCTGACACCCTGGATTAACACATAGGCTATAATTTATAAAGTTTAATGCGGGTAAAACCGCGGGGCACAGCTAGTCAATAATAAATTACATTGTTATGGGGTTCACGTGGGTAGGAATATTATTTTGAAAAAACAACACCCAAATGAGTTGCTAACAACTAAAACCGGTTGAAGCTTATTGCTTTACTAGTTTGCCTCTATTATGCATAATTCTAGACATAAAATAATAAGAAACTGACCTTTGATAACTTTGCATAGAAACAAGGGGTGGAAGTGACAGCATAACGAAAACTAAGGCGGTACAGTTGCGTTCATAAGGAACGTTAGTTTCACGAAGTTAGAGATTCACATTTCATTCTTAAGTGAATAATATATTTTGAGGTCAGCGCAATATCATAAATCACAATAATATCACAAAATGTTGTCCTATACGGGAATCGAACCCGGCACATGAAGTGGCGTGGCGACTGTCTTAAGTGCTGCCCCACACGTGCATTCCATTTATTACCGATTCACATTTCATTTATAAGTGAATAATATATTTCGAGATCAATAAATATCATAATTAGTTGTCCTATGCGGGAATCGCACCCGCGACACAAAGTGGCAAGGCGAATACAGTCATTTGGTTAGGCGACGATATACATACTTATATAGATAGATAAATACTTATATACATAGAAAACATCCATGACTCAGAAACAAATATTCGTGATCGTCACACGATTCGAACCCAGGACCACCAGCTTCGTAGACAGGAACACTACCAACTAGGCTACGGTGACCGTCGTAATTAAAGACTAATTATCATCAATAAAACGTAACATTTGCAAAGAACCGCGTAAGGTCTACAAAGTTATCGTAAACAATAACTGTGCGTCGTCGGTTCATCCCCGCGGGGTATGCCCCCGATACTGGTTCGTATGACTAGACAACAATAAAAATCACAGGTAATTCACACTATGTAAATATTTTGAATATATTTACATTATAGAACAACTGTTTAATAAACGTAAGGTTTTTCAAGGCTGCACAACTTACTACTGCTCGAAGGTGTGTATCCTTCTCAATTATTGTACAGATCCAGCACATCAAGTTACTCCAACCTGTCAAATTTTCTTAGTTGAAAGTGAACCTTATACTTTTGTGATAAAGTTCAAAATCTATATAAGAAATTTGACACATCGGGGTAGCTGGATGTGCTGGCGTCTGTACATATAAATTGAGTTAAAATTTCATAAAAAAACATAAAACAAAATTTCGTAATGTTTGTGCAGAATTTTTCTGTAATTTTTGTATCTTTCAGGGAAATGATAATAGTAATATCCTGGGACATTATTCACGCACAGCCATCTGATGCCAAACTACGCACAACTTGTACTATGGAAACCAGATAACTTATGTAAATACGTACTTATATAGATAATAACACTCAGACTCAGGATAAACAGACATGTTCATAATAAAATATATGTAACTATAGTATTGATACCAATAAATATTGAAAGAATTTTCGGAAATTTTTGAGATGAACGCTAACAAATAAATTTACAAATTCAAAAACTTTACCTTAAAGTAATTTATGTTAAGATCTTGTGTCAGACTAATAAAATTAAAAACTCATTAATTTTTTGAATATTTAATTTTTTTGTTAATTTAATACCGGTTTGTTTTTTGTAGACATGTAGTTTGCAAAACAAGCATTCTATACACAAATTTAAGATGCTAATTAGATTATACTAAAAATCGGATACAGTATTATCTTGATCACTCGCAGACAAGCTACCTAAGCATGAACTGATAAACATGTCAGCTAAGTTAAAATGTATGACTGTAGATCTATGTCCTCGAATTAAGTTATCAACATTTTACTATCAATCATATGAGTGCTACAGAAGGCAAGATTATAAACTCACACACACTACTAAGTTTGTATGAGTTTCTTTTATGCTTGTTCATTGATAGATTGCGGAAGGTTCAATAATCTCTTTAAATTAATAAAAAGATAGTCAGATATTATTCATTAGAATAAAAGTGGATTAAAACATAGAAAAGAAGCAAATAGAGAAAATAATCAGAGTATGGAATGGATGTTGGCTCATTGAACGAATGAAGTTAGCGTTGATATTACGGCAAATAGTGTTGAGTATATTATGATCAGTAAAATCAAAATGCATGTTGTCATTTCATTATGTCAGCATACAGACATCCACAGCTGGACAAATATGAATTATTATGAGCGCATCTACAAAGATCACTGACAGAAGCAAATTAAATCGCACGCTTGACACACCTAGTATTAGTACCATGTTTATTTTGGCCTAATGGAGTCAAATAATCCAAAAGTTCCAACACTTCAAAGTATGCATCCACATAAGTATTCTTATGTCCACACAGCCCAACAAATACAAAAACCTCTAATTTGCATACATACAAAGGACGAGCATCAGATATCTTTTGGTAAAAAAACAAAAAAAAATCCAAAGGAGGTCTCGGCAAAACTTGTTTGCGAAAGTCAGAGTCACGTTTTGCAAGTTAACTTGAGTTGAACACTTGTGAGGGTAGCTTGTTTATGTTTATGTTTTATGTATGTATGGCTGCATGTGTGCGTGCCTCTGCGTCATTGCCAAACGGCTTATAAATTGACAAATTTTGGATCCTGTTCTTGCTCAAAAACATGAATTATATGTTCTGAGAAATTGGTATCGTGCAGCAAGTCGACTCAAAATTGCAATGCATCGTTCTGTAATTGGCAATCTATTCTTAATATTTATTTTGGATCATTATTTATCAATGTTGATTTAGTAAGGCATGATCAAAAAAAATAAGTCTTGGTTTGAATGATTAATTTGACTGGGCAGTTGGTCTAAGTTAATGACCATGACTGCTTAGCTACAAGGTCGTAGGTTCAATTGCCACCTTGGAACAAACTTTGTGTGACGAATACGATTATTTGTTTGGGTGTAATTTATCTATAATATGTACGTATATAAGTATGCTTATCAATTCATCATTCATGCCAAAAGTAGATGACAGTGTCTTACTTTTCCAAACATATTTAATTATTTATTTAATTTAATAATCCACAATTCAATATTTGCTACAGTTTTTTATAAGGTACCTACTGCAGATTAACTAGAGCAGAGCATATTCTACCTATAATGTCGGGATTTTGTAACAGAGAGTATATATGAGTATAGGATCTCAACCATTGCAGACACCAAGTTTAACCCATTTCTTACGACAATATCTTATATAGAACAGCAGATCAGCTAGAGCGGGCCTTGTGATTTGTAAAATAAATAAATATCTTGCAATAACCAACACACTGCCATCTGATCCTAAACACAGACAACTAATAAACATACTTATATATTTCTAACATATAATAGATAAAGTACACCCAGAAACAGCACAACATCGCACAAAGATCACTAACCACAGAGCATAGACCAGTCTGCATTAGGGGACTCTATTTTTACGTTTGATTAGTTATTGCAGTGTAAGAATGATTTTGTAAGATAATCTTTTTCAACCGTGAATGATTTTAAGTTTCATGAATTAGATAATGATGATTCTATTGTATAATGTTATGTATTTAGCGTGACACTGCTGCTAAGTCACGTTAAACGCCAAGTATTTTCACCGTGCTTCATCCATGCGTGTCACGTAGGGTCACATCGGATCCTTGGCCCAACTGATGCAGCGATACGACACAAGGCCGACACCCGACCTCGCCCGTACGCACCAAGCATCCAAATTTGTATGAATCACAATTTTTATAGTTCATACCACGCTTAAACAAGGTTAATGGTATAACTTGCTTGTTGGTTTTTCGAAATGACAGGACAAAACGTTCTCAATGTCTTATTGTAATAGTATATGTAGTACCTATATCAGTTATCTGGTTTCCATAGAACAAGCTCTGCTTAGATTGGGATCAGATGGCCGTGTGTGAATAATGTCCCAGGATATTATTATATTCTCACATGTTTATTACCAATATTATTTACAAGATATCATATAAGGGTATTTTAATACAACACAACTCATACAATAATTATATTGGCTACATAGCGAGAAATTCCCGCACAATCCTGGCATTCACCAGCAAAACCGCCTTCTGCATGTAACTCTCCAGCCAGATATCAAGTCCTAAACTTGCAAGGTTGGTTTTCAGGGATTTATGAATAACTCCATTTATGGATATAACAATAGGTATTATTATTATTATTGTTTACGTATCATGACCTAGCGGCTGAAAAAATATCAAGCAATAAGTAGATAATAAAATAAATATCGTAGACTTGATAGCCCTTGGCACAGAAATACTATTAATTAATGGATTCCATGGTCTTTGTCTCATATTGCCATAACAATAGTCGTAGTTAAATTGTTGGTGTTAATCACAGTATTTTAATAGATACTGCAATTAGAAGTCTAACTGCTACTACCGTATTACGATTGCTTCGTAGTTCTAATAACAGATTTAGTATTACTGTTTTAAGAAACAATTTTTCTTTAATCTACCGATGAAGTACAAATTTATATGTGATTACAAACTATGGAGAATTTACGTTACATATAGAGAACAATAAAAAACTAGTGTGATTTAGATATACAAAACGTAACTGGATATGAAAGAAGGAGAGAAAGAAAATATGCCACCGCTCTCTTGCCCCTTCATTAAAATACTCTCTCTATTTCAACCTTCACTAACTTACCTCTCAATCTCCGTTCGCCGCGCCCTATCACACTTTCCGTAACGCTCTAGTCAGGCATTCACCAGCTTAGGTACTCCCCAAGTCAAGCATGCGTAAAGAAGTTCTTTTATATTCTTTTATAGATTTTCAACTTTATAACGTAAGCATAAGGTTCACTTTCAAAAAATGGGAAAATTTGCTTGGGGTAGTTTGATGTGCTGGCGTTTGTACACACGCTTTGTTTGGGTAATATATATCCAGGGCATATATTTATTGTTTTGAAAACAATTTTTTTTCCCGATATAATCGCAATTGATACTCTAGACTAGTCTAGACCAACTTGTAGAATTTAACAGACTATATCTTAAACTAATATTTCGATTTACCATTGCTGTGGAACTCTGTAACAGGCTAAGTGTACTTGTACTGTAATAACTAGCATATTTCACTTTGAACATAGCTCCAGAGTTTCTAATAGTTTTACTGTTACTAAGGCTAGTGTAAAACACTTAACTTTAACGTCTTAATAACGTGCCTATAATTAGCAAGTACGATGCTATTTAATTCACAACAACAACATAAACAAATTGATACCATTATATGATAATAACAGTGTAGTAGCACTTCCTGTAGCATTAAAGAAGATGAATTTAAGTTTACACCTAGCATTGGGGTTACGCAAAGATTGAACGAGCCTTCATTGACAGACTTCATCTGTAAGTTGCCAAACTTGAGCAAAATTAGACTTTAATTTTGAATACAATTAAGACATATTTTGTCTTACCTAATTGTGGTTTTTATGGTAAAAAATAATGAAAGAGTATAGGTATAGGTAGGTGTATATCTTATAGATAGTTCCAATTTTGGTCAACCAATCATTAAATGAAGCCAAAAGTGTGTAATGTATTTGATAAAAGATGGTTCGTGGCGCTCACTGCTCTCTCTGGTCCCATAACGATCGGTGAGGAAAGGTATTTCGACCCGCGTTCTGTCTGGAGATGGATGACCGCAAAATCCTACTAATATTATAAATGCGAATACGAATTTCTTTCACGCTAAATCTACAGAATGTATTTTGATGAAACTTAATAATTTACAAAGTTGAACCCGGGTGAAACGGGGAACACAGTTAGTATAGTATTATGTTTGAGTGGTTCCGTGATTCGGAAAGTAAACAGCTGGTAACCGAAATCCCAATCCCCAAAGATCTCACACCTCAACCTTCCAAAACCCCTACCTACTTAACATAGTAGGATATTATAGATATCGATATCTTCTCCAGCAATACGGCCTCATAATCATCAGGCTCATCAAAATACGTCAACAGCTCGACAAAGACCTCTCTTAAGAATATCCACAATCAGCAGTCTTACCAGTGCCTGCTATATTACTTGTATGCTATAGAACAATACTAGTTTCTAACAATAAGGCAAAAAAGCATAGTAAATTAGCTAAATTACTACAAACAACAGTCTCGGAAGCTAACGATCCCAAGTTCAGTGAAGCAATCGATCAGGATGTGGCATTGTAACCCAATGACAACATTGTTAATGATAAGAAAAAAGGCAATTATATCAGCTGAGTCAAAGAAAAAATAGTTAAAGACACGCCACAGCATTACAGGTTTAACTATAAAATAGATGAAACCATGTAATTCTCTTTAGAGTCGTGCTATTTGCATTTGACCTAGACAGTCAATGCTAAATGCTACTAAATGCTAGGAAAGTTATAAATAGTCTTATTAATCGCCGTATAACAGGATAGGGAGTCGATGAACTAGTTGTTAAATTAATGTTACTGTTTGTTTTCAAACAGTTTTCGAGGGAATCTGGTTTCGGCTGCCTCTCAGAGCAAAAAGAAAAACTAATGTTACTAGAAAACTAAAATATGCCTTGTGTGCCAATTAAGGGGTCCCGGATTTGATTCCCGCACTGGCCAACAATTTGTGTGACACATCAGTAGTTGTTCTAAGTCTGGGTGTACTTAATTATATAATAATAATAATATCCTGGGATATTATTTACCCACGGCCACATAACTGATACACTACATATACAACTTTTCTTTCGTAAATGCATACTGATATATATCTCTCACACCCATTATATGTTTATAAATTACTCCACGACACAGGGATTAATTTCCCTAGTTCGGGCATTGTATACAAAAAAATATATATTAAAAAGTAAATGTTGTTTTGTCATCAGCTATACGTAGCCAACCACACAATAGTCTATCATTAATTACAACACATTGTGGCAAGTGGACGACGCACTGCGCACGCTTCTATAGATCATTCGTCAAGTATTATTATACTTAGTCTTATTTGATCTCACATAGTATTGTCCGTCCGCGCCGTCTCCTCGTCACGTTCGCTAACTATGCCGATAATGACTGCAACAAGATATCCTTGACTCTGCACACAATTATCTGGACACTTTGCATCAGAACTTGACACGGTTGCTTATAGAGTATACACATATTTTTATGCTACAACAACTATATAAGTCTAGCCAATAACGGCTGAGAATTCATTTAATGAGCATTTAATTATATGAGGAGCTGTGTTATTATCGGCTCCAGTTGAACTTGACTTGATTGTAATTGTTTATTCATCGATATTACGTAAGAACTGGTTGTGAATCTAATAAATAATGTTTAATACAATATAACAGCTGAAAAACTGCATAGAAATACCCTTGATGCTGAAAAGGTTGCAGTTTGGACATCGGTGAAGTGTCATCTATTTGTTTTCGTTGATTATTTTTTGTATGGGGGTCACGTACTGACAAAGGCTGATCTTTGAACACGTCCTCACTTCCGAAGAGTATACTACAAAGACGGGAACATATTACGTATGCTGCGTGATATCAGGCCTTTGCGAAATCCTTAATGATTCACTGTAACCGAGACTGAATGTAGTATGTGATTGCATTTCAAGGAACAAACTGACGTGTTTTGTACAATGAAATGGCCTTTTATATAAAAATATAATGAGTTTTTACTATACGTAATAAACCTTCAGAGACAATATAATATCTTGAGCATAAATCTTTTTTTTTTCTTCGCTTTTAGTACAAAAATGAGTTAAGTCGAAGTCTTACCGAATAAACCCCACAGTGACTGGTATACTTTTAGTCGCCTCTTCCGACAGCTCAAGTATACCATAGACCAATTATTCTTCCAGGACTTTTGGAACAAGCTCTAACAATCGATTTATGTTATTATGGCAAAATTCTACTTCCAACTATATATTATCCTACTAATATTATAAAGGCGAAAGTTTATGAGATGCTATGTAATAATATAGTTTATATATCCGAATAACAAATAGGCTATAATTTATAAATGATAACGCGGGTAAGACTACGGATCACAGATAGTATACAAATATAGCAAAATGAACACTTATAAACAGTCGGTTTAACGAATTTTTCTTTTTATTTTCAGGTTTGTGAAGCCTGATGAGGTGGCAAAGCTGTGGGGGAAGATGAAGCAGAACGACAACATGACGTTTGAGAAGTTCAGCCGAGCCATGAGGTACCACTACAGGCAGTCCGTGCTGGTCTCCGTGCCGACCGCCAGGCTCGTCTACCAGTTCGGCCACAAAGGACCCGACTTCAAAACTGACAACCCCAACTTCGTTAAAGTGAAATCAGAATTGGACCATTCATGCGAAATGACGTACTCCTAGTTTAAATTAGTTGAAAAGTAGGATTAAATTGTTGAAAGTCGATGCTCAGAGTAAGATAAAGAGTGATATGTCAATGATTATGGATAGTTTGTCCTCGAAAGTTTCGGTTTACGAAGGAATCAAAGATACAGTAATAGTTGATAAGTTAGAGCTAAAAGAATGGCTGAAGTATTCAGTTCTTAAAAGGACAGATCTGACAATTATGTTGATATTTGAGAAGAGAACGGTGTAGTGATGGTCGGTTAGTAAATATGTCAATTGATTTATTTGAAAAATCATTGCTAAGTCCAATCGCATTATTGATTGAAATGGAATAGTTAAACTAAGTGTATCGAGAAGGTTAATGATTAGAGATCACCACCATATTAAGTCAATTCCAAAGCGTTCTTTTTGGATAACTGCCATATTGTATTCTTCAACATTTATGAATTGCTACGGCGTTTTGAAGAACACAATATCTTGTTGTGTAAAATCATTATATGGACAAAAAATTGCGAGCATAGTATTTTATATGCTAATTGTAAGTAATTCATGATCAGATCAGCCTAATGACCTGCAATGCTGGACAAAGGCTTCCCCGAAAGATTTACACAATGGAGGTGTGTCCATAATTTGGAGGCATATGCCCTATTCGCCACGCTTGGCGCTTGGGTTGGCGATTGCGGTGTTATGGTCTTACACAGAGAGACGGCGCTGTTCGTTCTTTGGGAGAATTCTACGCCCAACGGTAATTATAATATTACAATTGGTGTATCAATGGAGAATATTTCAATAAAAAATAATGTACTAAGTCGACTGTTACCAAATGGAGGTGATCTCAAAGTTAGGTGTTTTTTGAAAAGTTATATGAATGTAATTAGATAAGATAGGCTCAATGTTCGAATCGAAATAGTTTCAATGGTTGTATTCGTGGATGTTGGATCAATTAATTGTTGGATATATTAAGTAATTGGTTGGATATCGATCGTTCGGATTGTCCGTCAATTATGTCGTACCGGCAAGGTACGTCCATTTAATTTTTTAAGTAATTTTATTAGTATTTTTATTCTCGATGTACGTTTGTACTGTCGAATAAAAAATTTTGATGGTTGTTTACTTAGGAAACATTACAAATTTTTGATAAAGTATTTTTTAATTGTTGTTACCGTATGAAACTTGTGTGTAATAAATACGTAGCGTGTTATTAAGATATTGTGAACATTCCAATTTATTTAAATAAACTAGTTGTCCAGTTTTTAGTAACTTAAGCATATTTCGAGTTGCCATAATTATTATGTATTATACGTAAAACGATAAATAAAACTATACTTAATTTTATAATTGCTTTTTCAAATCAAGGTCATCTCGAACTCTAATATTTTAAGACTTCATCTCTAAATGTATATTTAACGAATTATATTATAAAGTAAATTTTATACTGTTATTAAAATTCCCGTCTCAGTGTTAGTTTAAAGTATAAAAAAGTTAAGATTTAAACAATTAAGCGCGTTTGTGCAATTGAAATGACAAAAAAGATCTGCAGGCCAAAGATTAGTTTCGATGAAAAAATATTTTTTAATTTAAGGGTTTAAAAATAAAACAAACATTTTTGACAATTTTTATTTTAGTACGTTCTAGTTTTTAAGTTTGCGAGACTCTCAGGCACACGCTGTGATGTAAGATAAAACTTTGTTTTTCTGTAAATAGTTCCTTTTTCACCATAATTATTCATAACTTCCCTATCGAATCACATCATATATTTTTTATTATGTATTAAAAACACTTAAATAATTATTATAAACTTTCATTACAAAATTAAAAATTAATATATTTATTAAAAATGCAGATAATAATCTAATATAACTTAATAATAAGATTTTTTTTACCTCGGGTATTTTTACTCATACAGTACAAATCCGTGTCTTATCAAACAACAACGAACAATATATGTATGCTATTCATCTTGAATTTATTGAGATATAAGTTGCGCCTAGTCTATTATAATAATCAAATATTAAACATTCAAATGAAATAAAGTACTTTGAAATGTTTGTTAGGTCTAACTTTGGATCTATTATTCAGTTATTTACATCATCATATCTTCTACTGCTGGACGTAGACCTCCCCCCCAAAGGTTTCTAAAACGTTGCCATTTGTATGGGTTTGCCGTAGTCACCATGTTAGTCACGTTAGCTTGGGAGGCGAGGTGGTAGTTAGTACACAGGAGTCACTACTACCTGGTGAATCGCTTAGGGCCAGTGCAGACAGAGAGGAGCGCAGCGGAGAGGATTTTATTAAGGCACTAGAAAATCAACTTTAAAATTATTTAAATAAAGTATAATCTTCTTCTTCTTCTTAGCGTGTCGATGGCAATCTAAATTAAGTCTGCCCAGAATTCAGCTACGCGTTGAGCGTTGTCAGTAGCGTCCATTAGATCTTGTAACGTGCAGGCATTAGGGCACGCAGGACATTTTAACAAAGTATAATAATACATGCATTTTATTTAAATAATTGCTTGAACATTATATGCGCGAGAATGCGCGAGCATTTTATAAATAAATAAATAAAATAAAATACACTTTATTGTACACAAAAAAAGAACATTTTACAATGAAACATTAATTATAATGTACAATGGGCGGTCTTATCGCATAAAGCGATTTCTTCCAGACAACCTTTGGATGGATAGGAATTAAATGTGTGAAATGCCGGGGATGGTGCAACAAAGTGTGGTACATAGATAAAACAGAAGAAAAGGGATAATTAAAAAGGTATACTAAAAACTAAAAATATGTTTATGATCATATTACACATACATAAACGCAAATAAAATACTATATTATACTATACTATAAATATAATACTATATTAAAATACTATATTCATATAAAATAAATTAATAATTATTATGATAGAGACAGATTTTATGTCAGGTTCAAGCATATATGCGCTTTATTCCTATAATTCTAAAGTTGATTTTCTAGTGCCTATTCTAAAATCCTCTCCGCTGCGCTCCTCTCGGTCTGCGCTGACCCTTAGTCACTGTTATTCTTGCTGGACTGGAAACCACACAACTATACTATAATTAAATTAAAATAAATAAAATAATTTTGTTCAAATAATATAATTTAACTATATTTCTTGTATGTTAATTTGTAATGGATAAACTCTAAAACGACTTTTTGCTTTGTGCATGGCGTATATATAAGCCACATTATAATCGATGTAATTTCAGTAACAGTGATATATTGTACTTTTACTCAGTAATATAGTTATGATATCTTTTGTACTGAACTGGCGCAAACAGCTCAATGTAATGTATATAATACGTAATTAAGATATATATACATATGCTACTCCAAAGTTAGATCAAACCTTCCCATTTACAATGGTGCATTATACCAGAATTTTAGTATTTACATAGTTGTTAAATATTTTTCAATATTTTGTTTCGTATGTACGTAAAGATTTAGATTTATTTTTTACTTTAATTGTAAAAAATCTGTTGTCGTATGGTTAATGTGCAATTGAAGGAAATACAGATTTTTATGTATTATTTCATAAGAAATACTTATGTGAAATAAGAAGAGAAATATACGATTTATGAATGTGAATTTCTTGTTTTGATTTTTAATTTCGTGTACCTATATAATTTGGTGTGTTAGTATGTTTATGTAACCAAAATGGCAAACAGGGAAACGGTCCGGTGAAACCGTTTGTGACACATACTCTTTCTTTCTTTCTTTTGAGTCCGTCATGCCATCCAAGTTCCTTGGTGGGTGGGGTGATCGTATGCCTGTTTGCCGATATAGCGGCATAAACATACATAATCTCTATTGCCTTCTCCCGGAAACACCCTTTATAGGGGAAGGCACTATGGGATCAAAAATTGAAGGGATCGAAGGACCCAAGATGATCTAGTAAATGAATATGAAAAAACAATGAGATCTGGCAGCTTACTCACATCGAGGACCACAGCATATTTCTATAACAAGGAATGCACTATGTTAGGTAAGTATTAGGTAGTTCCTTAGTGGAACTACTCATAGGGCAGACTTAAATTTGTTGAGGTTGATTGAGTTTTGGCGCCAACGCGGAAAAAGACGCATCAGGGCATTGTTTCATTTTCTAAAACTGGTGTAAATTCAAGTTTTTATGTGTAAATATGGTGGATTTTTAGACATAACATCATGGACAACGTACACAAGTGGAGGAAAGAGCCATATTTCCGTGAATTGCGATTTTCTGTGTTGAATCTAAAACTCCATATAAGCCTCTAGTAAAGTCTCCACTGCTTTACTGGGGTACAACAAGGACTACGTTTGACTTGACTGTGACGGACTTTACTTGACATGACGAAAATAAATGAAATAATAATATATTTTACGGAAGGCTCATAAGGCCGAAGAAGCCAGAGCCGTAAAACTGAATTAGAAAAAAAATGAGGTTGATTGGAGAGCGAACTGCTATCATTTATCATTATCATCGGTTCCCCACTAATATGCTAGTGGGTATGGTTTCCGCAGTTAGTCCCTGATGAAGACCATTGTACGTGATGCCATCTTTTTCATAAGCTAAGAGTAGGTTTATGTAATATGCTCTATCTCACTTAAATGTTGTTTCTGTTAACTCGAGGTAGCGGTAGGTAGGTAAAGCCTATGGACATGATAGTATTCGACTGTAGCTCTTTTTTCTGGTCTGGGCAGTGGTTGGCCTGCGTCAGAGTTGTTCAAGCCATCACGTGGCTTTACAATTGTTGTTTGATGACTTTAACCGGGACCACTAGCTTCCTCAAAAGACGTAGACACTTAGAAATTAAACCAATTAGGCGGTCACCCATCTATAGAATGACCGCACGCCTAGGTGCTTAACGTATAAGCTGTTGCTTTATTAATTATAATTCAATTGCTAGTAACATAGCCTAGAGAAGAGAAGGGTATACCTTTTAGAACTAACGCCGCGCGCCGCTGGGAGTTAAACATTCTCGAGACGAGTCCACGAACGATAAAAAATCATAGAGAAATGTTTTTAGATTACAAAAGTAGAATATTTTCTATTATAATTTTAGAGTTAACAGTTTTCTGCCTAGAGTATTCAATGAATTTAACAAGTTAAAAGATGACAGTCGTTTTGATTTTATTGATCTGTTTACTACTAGCATAAATTCTACCAGATCCAAATTAACTAGATATTTCATTGATAATGTATAAAATCTTTGTATACACTATTGGCTCAATCTTTTAAAAGCATTTGTAGAATTGTCATTACTGAAATTAATTAAGTAGACCGGAGATGCCTCCATTTAGTTAACTAGTTGTGAAAGCTTGTTATTGGCATTTACTTACCAAAATTTGTAACCAATTGTATGTAGCTGTTAGCTTCCCTAATAAAAAAAAAAAAAAAATAATAATAGTTTACTTGATACGTAATTGGCATCTTTGTTTGCATTAACTCAAGAACTACTTAACTGGTTGTAAATATTTTTAACCTAAGCTACATTATCAGTGTGTATTTTATGTAAAAATACACACTGATAATGTAGCTTAGGTTAGGTAATTTTATGTAAAAATAGTACAATAGACGCCAGCACATCCAGCTACCCCAATCTGTCAAATTCAACTTTATCACAAAAGCATAAGGTTCACTTTCAATTGGGGAAATTTGACAGATTGGGGCAGCTCAATGTGCTGGCGTCTGTACATAAAATAATGTACTGATAAACATACTTAAAATGCGTGCGTGGTTGGTAAATTGGTTCCATCATAAAACCAGCGCTGCAACAGTTAATGTTGCAGCTAGTGCTGAGGTCCTATCTCAGTCAATTCGGACTCGCACTGATAACCATTAAGGACTTCTGTTTGTGCACCTTTATATATATTGTACGTGATATTATTATTATTATCTGTGTCAGTTTACTGAATAAATGTATTTTCTTTCTTTTCTTTCTTTCTTTCTAAATGTTTGCCTTTCACACCACAGGTCGTAGGTTCGATTCCCACCCAGGACAGATACCTATTTGTGTGCATGAACTTGTCTGTTTGTCCTGTGTCTAGGTGTAATTATCTACTAACTATGTATTTACAAAAGAAAAGTAGTATTTGGAGTGTATCTGTTATCAGATTTCTGTAATTTGGGATTAGATAGCCGTGTGTGAATAATGTCCCAGGATATTTGTCCTGGTAGGAGATCGGACCCACGACCTCTAGCTTCGCAGTCAAGGTCATTAACCACTAGATCAACAGACCAGTCGTATATATTAAGATCATCATCATCATATCAGCCGAAAGACGTCCACTGTTGGACAAAGACCTCCCCCATATAATAATAAAATAAAAATGATTTATTTCCTTTAACTCAAGTTAATCTAATGACAAGATTGTTGAGGCATCCTTTTAGGCATAACATTGCCTGTGTTAGGACGCCCCGCTCTTCCACAGTCAGGTAATTGTTTACAGATTAAATAGCAAGTTACAGATAAAACATTACAGAAAAATTAAACTAATTAAATTAAATTAAGAACAAATCTAATCAAGTCCTTGTTTTGTGTGTGTGTGTGTGGGTGAGTGTGTGTAGGGAGAGTTTTTTTTTCTCGCGTGAGTGCGTGCCCATACATTTACCTAGTATAATATAACAATGAGAGATTCTGTTTTATCGTAAGTTAGTTTTTTTAAATATATTGTCCCTCATAGATCCCCCATAGATCTTCACAATTGCCGGTTTTGCCCTATTCGCATCTAGCAGTTTCC
Source organism: Pseudoips prasinana (assembly GCA_951640165.1). Taxonomy (NCBI): domain Eukaryota; kingdom Metazoa; phylum Arthropoda; class Insecta; order Lepidoptera; family Nolidae; genus Pseudoips; species Pseudoips prasinana. Next base: position 38,995,829 of record OX621240.1, on the reverse strand, counting down.
AGCGGCCCGCACAAGATCATCGGTCCATCATTTAGAGGGCCTGCCCACACTGCGTCTTCCGGTTCATGGTAGCCCCTCGAGAACTTCTCCGCCACAAAGGCCGTCGGTATTCTTAATCAAAATATTAAAGCTTATTTCATAAACCTTAGTAAGTTTAACTGTCCGCACCCAGTTTAGAAGTTACTGAAGGAAAATCATACTGAAATACATACCTACACTGAATATTACATATAAGGATTACCACCATAATACATGTAACAAACATTTTAATTAGTCCGATAATAATATGTAGGCGTAAAATAATATAATTAATACTTTGTTATAATCCAGTTGGATGCCTTCTATGTCCAGCGGTAGAGGACACCGGAGCAGCATACCCGCGTTCCCGGTTCCCACATCAGGCGCCATGTGAAGTCCACGGCAGATTAGGTTCTTTTTTATGCATAATGGCTTTGCACTTGACCACGATCTCACCTGATGGTAAGTGAAGATGTGGTCGAAGGTGAACCGCGCGTACCCATAAGATGCCTGTTCACTCTAACCTTGAAGAAACCCAAGTTATATGAGTCTGGAAACACGTCGTTTGGAAGGTTGTTCCACAGCTTAGCCGTGCGTATGATGAAAGAGGAAACAAGGTTTAGTCGGTGCAAGCCAGACATACCCACCCGCAGACTCTAATGATTATTTGATATGTCTGCAGGTGGGTAAGCGACACTGCCGCTTACCCAAGGCCTTACCGGAAAAAAGGTCCAGCGGCAGAGTTCTACCACAGATAACGAAGTACAGGGCTTAATGTCCTCCTAGCCGAATTTCGGCCACGGCGACCAGTCTCAATGGAGACATGGAGCCATCTGCGCGGGACATATTGTAGTGCACAAGTGTGAGAGCAAACACAGGGGCACTTTCTATTTCTTCATTCTCATGATCCGATGGGACGCCTAGTGACACGACGGGAAGATATCAGGTACAGGACCGACGGCTTTACGTGCTCTCGGGGATAATACCGCCAACTCCCAGACTTCGGGCTGATGTTGTAAAATTATTCTTTTTACAGAAAAGTCCCAAAATCACTTTTGGCTCGAGCCAGGATTTGAATCCAGGACCTCGTTCTCTGCGGGTGAACACGCTACCGCTGGACCAACCAGGTTTATATTGACCTCAACACGTTTGGCAAAGTGTTTGCCTCATTACTATAACAGCGCTGTATATATATATATATATATATATATATATATATATATAGTCCTCCTTATCGATTTCGATAGCGGCGACCCTTCGAAATCACCTTCTTTGGTGTGCCCTTAGATGGCTAGCTAGACCGAACTTAGTTTTAAATACTCACAACTAGGACAATAAAGTTGGCCTGCCATGTTGTATGTATACATATAGGTGGGCTTAGGCTTCTCTTTGCGTACTTGGCGTTTCTCAGTTAACGATTTGTGGCGCTTTTTTTCGAAACAACTTATGCATTTGTGAATAGTAGAACGCCAAGACGACCTGTGTAAAGCGAGCCTCTCCCAACCTGTAGGGTCAATAGCGCTGTATACTATGACTGCGTCAATGTACTAGTGGTAGCGTGGTCAACCGCTGGCAATGAACCGAATTTTACAATGGTGGCCAGTCACAATGGAGCCTAACCGTCTGCGCGGGACGTACGAGTATTGTAGTGCACAAGTGTGTGCGCAAACACAGGGGCACTTTTTAGGGTAAAACGGGAACCTTTACTAAGACTTGTCTGTCTGTCGGTCTGTTTGTCTGTTCATCTGTCACCAAGCCGTATCTCATGAACCTTGATAATTCGACAGTTGAAATTTTCACAGATGATGTATTTCTGTTGCCCCTATAACAACAAATATGCTAAATAACAAAATAATCATCTGTCAAATCATTTTTCTATTTTCATTCTGTACAGGCTCTGCTTAGTTTAGGATAAAACGGAAGTGTGATAGGTGTCCCATGATATTTATAATTCCATTTTTATTGTTTAATATGTGTCTCAGTTGCGGCGCATTGGATCCGGTCGTAGCATTAAAGCGCGACCGTCGTTATAAACACCAGGTCCGTCATAATAATAACATTTAATTCGTACCTTAATATAGACAGAACCATTCAGACAATATGGAGTAAAATATAGCTAAAATTTAAAGTTTCGATAGTTAAACCTACACAGGATCCTTGACAGTAACTTAATTTATGTTAGCTAAATATCGTTATTGTTACAAAATAAATCTTATTGTAAATTATTTCCTACAATCCGTGTACCTAAATATCTATATGTACTTACCAAGAAATAATTATAAATTAATTATATATTACTACGAACATGTTCTGACTATTTACAAGCGCGTTTTTAAAGTCTACGTGAATAAAAACCTTTTTTATTTTATTTATTTATGTCAATTTAAACAAATATAATTTATATTCGTATTATATTTATACAAATATACAGATTCGTATTGCTGTCTTGCAAAAAAATCGGTCACATACTTAGAATTTATAAATTAACGTATCGGGTATGTGTTTTTTAACAGTAAATACTATTAATGACTAGTTACAATGCCCACTGGTGGACATAGGTTCACCAGTGGGTATTATAATGTATGTGTTTTTGGGGAATTCTAACCACAGAACTGTACGTCAAACTAATAATGGTATACCTAAATGATAACAATAAACATTGTTCCATAAATGAATCATTTGAGAATTATATTGCGTTAGTACCTACACAAAGGCCAGATTAGTGATTTTTTACTATATGTTTTTTTAATAAAATAAAAAAGGTTTTTATTCACGTAGACTAGCGCCGCAGGTCGTGGGTTTGATTCTCACCCTGAACAGATATTTGTGTGCATGAAATGTCTGTTTGTACTGAGCCTGGTTGTAATTATCTATATAAGTATGTAGTTATAAGAGTATGTAGTATCTCAGTTTTCTGGTTTCCATAGTACAAGCTCCGCTTAGTTTGGGATCAGATGGCTGTGTGTAAATAATGTCCTATTTATTTGTAACTAGCTGTGCCCCGTGCTTTTTCCTCGTGCTAAACTTTATTAATTATAGTCTATGTGTTAATCCAGGGTGTCAGCTATCTGCATACCAAATTTTATTAAAACTCACTTCAGCCGTTTAGAGCTGAAGAAGTAACAAACATACACTCACACGGGCACACACTCACACGCTCACAAACTTTCGCCATTATAATATTAGTGCATATTTATAACTGGTGCAAGACATTTTGCAAGACCGGCCGCTGCATTGTGGAGATCCTTGAGGGAGGCCTTTGTCCAGCAGTGGACGTCTTTCGGATAAAACGATTGATGGGTTTACTCCTCATGTCAGCCAAATGACGTCCACTACTGGACAAAGGCCTCCTCAAAAGATTTCCACAAAGGATTGTGTCCATCATTTGGAGGGATATGCCATAATCACCACGCTTGACAGAATAGAATAGAATAGAATAGAATAGAATAGAATAGAATAGAATAGAATAGAATAGAATAGAATAGAATAGAATAGAATAGAATAGAATAGAATAGAATAGAATAGAATAGAATAGAATAGAATAGAATAGAAAAGAATAGAATAGGATAGGATAGGATAGGATAGGATAGGATAGGATAGGATAGGATAGGATAGGATAGGATAGGATAGGATAGGATAGGATAGGATAGGATAGGATAGGATAGGATAGGATAGGATAGGATAGGATAGGATAGGATAGAATAGAATAGAATAGAATAGAATAATTTTATTTTGCTCATAAAACATGGTACATAATAATAGATGTTGATGTAACATATGATGTTCCACATGTTTGGTCACAAGATATGACATGCAAAATCATAAGAACTAAAAAATCTTAAATGTAAGTTAAAATGTCACTATATACACAATTAATACAGTAAATTACAATATAAAAAATGTCGGATACAGATATGAGATATTATTTATTATATTGAAACAAATCATTTATGCTATAAAAACATTTATCAGAGAGCCACTGTGTCAATTGTACTTTAAGTTTATTTGACCGACAGACCGGTTGGTGATCGCAGTATCAAAGTACACAGAGAGACGCTGTTGCTCGTTCCCTGAAAGATACTCTATCGGGACGACTTCTTCACCCCCCACGGGATGAATAAAAAATAAAAAAAATAAAATAAAAAAGGTTTTTATTCACGTAGACTTTAAAAAAGCGCTTGTAAATAGTCAGAACATGTTTGTAGTAATATAGTTGTATACATTAGATATTATTTCTAGTAACATAGATATTTAGGTACATCTTGTATGAAAACATTTATAAAATTTATTTTATTACAGAAATGATATTTAGCTAGCTCGTATCAAGTTATTGTCAAGAGATTATGTTTAATTATCTAGTTTAAGTCTAATATTTTTACTACATATTGTCAATGGTTCTGTCTATATTATAGGTATTATTATTATGACGGACCTTGTGTTAATAACGACGGTCGCGCTTTAATGCTACCACCGGATCCAATGCGCCCCAACTGAGAAGACCCAGCGAAACAAACTCAGTGGGTTCATCTACTACCGGTTTCAACACGACCCAGTTGAGACGGTCCGGCGAAACATACTCAAGCGGGCATGAACACGGGATTTGGTCCAATTAGAGTAATTATTTAGTAGGCAAACACAATATATGCTCGATCGGTTGTCTGAATGCTTATTATTTTAGATTATATTTAGGTATACAAAAGAAAAACTTCGAAACAATAACATTATTCATTTTGAGACAGAGTCAATAATTTTAAATTAAGTATATGATAGCAATCATTTACAGATAGTTCACGTAACACAGCAGATCAGTCATGTCTATATGGCTACAAGATCTCCAGCGAGCAATGTGCAGGTAGGAAGTGAGAGCCAGACGTCTTTGTCATCGATGTACTCTTTAGTGGTGTAATAACCCCTAGCCATAAGTACACGTTTAATATGTGTTTTAAAACTTGTGTCAGGCAGATCAGTAATTTGAGTAGGAAGCTTGTTATAAAACCTAATACAATTTCCTAAAAATGATTTATTAGTTTTGCTTACTCTAAAGCCTGGCATGGCTAGTTTGTTTTTATTCCTAGTATTTATATTATGCAGTTCACTTTTCTTTTTATAATTATGAATATTTTTTCTAACAAACATTATATTCTGATATATATATATGAAACGGGGAGGTGATATTCTTGATCGTCAGTCACATATGGGCCGGGTTGAAACCGGTAGTAGAGACACCCACTGAGTTTGTTTCCCTTGGCCTTCTCAGTTGGGGCGCATTGGATCCGGTAGTAGCATTAAAGCGCGACCGTCGTTATAAACACAAGGTCCGCCATAATAACAACATTTAATTCGTACCTTATTATAGACAGAACCATTCAGACAATATGTAGTAAAAATATAGCTAAAATTCCAAATTAAGATAATTAAACCTACACATGATCCTTGACAATAACTTAATTTAAGTTAGCTAAATATCGTTACTGTTATAAAATAAATCTTATTGTAAATTATTTCCTACAATCCGTGTACCTAAATATCTATATGTACCTAGAAATAATTATAAATTAATTATATATTACTACGAACATGTTCTGAATATTTACAAGCGCTTTTTTAAAGTCTACGTGAATTAAAACCTTTTTTATTATTATTTTATTTTATTATTATTTCTAGCATATGAGTTTGAGCATAGCTATTAATTTGTTTTATGTTTTTTAGTAACGCTCCTGAATGATTTCAGCCCAGCGGTCAAGCTCAAAGGGGACTAGCTAACACACACAGTTGCACAGAGTATAACAACACAATTGTATGCGAGACCACAAGAATGCTCTGTTTTCAAACTTCCATTTTTTTTATGGCGGAGGTCGACAAACGAGCAAGTGGGTCACCTGGTGGTCAGTGATCACCGCCGCCCATGGACACTCGCAACACCAGAGGAGTCGCGGGTGCGTTGCCGGCCTTTAAGAGTTAGCAAAAAAGTGTTGCTGACCATCCCCCCCACCCCGATGAGCTCTGGCTACCTTACTCACACTCAGAAACACAACATTAAATTATTAATGTTATTATTAAGGAATGGCTTCTGTAAGGTGGAGGTACTTCCCCAGTCGGGCTGATCTTCGAGCGAATGAACTATGTGCCCTACTTCTCTTTATTCCATATTTTAATTCCATAGTGCCAAACGACAATTTGGCACAAACGCAGAGACATTGGGGCTTGACGAGTTCTACTCGTCATAGGAGTGAAAAGACGCCAAATTGCTGACGAGTTTTTTTGGCCTAACAATACCAAAAACGACTTGTTCTCGGCTGGAAAAGAGAGCCAAAGGCCTCATATTTAACCGATGAGTACATAAAATTAACATAAATTATTGTGGACATTAACAGATTTTCCGGATGGATTTTCCCTGTTGGTCAAGTGGTAGCGTGTTCAAACTAGGAGCAGATAATAATAATAATAATATCTAGGGAAAATGTCACACAGATCATCCTAGCCCCAAACTAAGCAAAGCTTTAGCTATGGGTACCAGGCGACGATATACATACTTATATTCATAGATAAATACTTATATACATAGATAACATCCATAACACAGAAACAAATATTCGTGCTCATCACACAAATATCTGCACTTACCGCGATTCGAACCCAAGACCACCAGCTTCGTAGGCAGGAGCACTACCAACTAGGCTACGGTGACCGTCATAAGACCGTCATGAGATGAGTACTCCAGCGATTTACCGGTGGGGTTGTCTAACGTTAGAGTACCTACATACCTACAGCAGCAGGCGGTAAATTTTCAGATAGTTTGAAATATTGCTGTGTGGAGACGGCGGCGAATATCAGGGGGTTGTAGATATCGAGCCGTAGGAATATCTACCAGAGGAAGGGCAGCAGCTTGCTTCTGAGTATTATGTCAAAAAAAAAATCTTTATTCCATAAAAAAATTACATTTATGTGGAATCGTTATATTTTTTTTACCTTACCGTGCAGTGCATGGCGTTGCAGCAACTGTGAAACACTGCCAGAAAACTCAGTAGGAATCCTTTTTTAAAGGTTCTTGAGTGGCGACCACGAACCGGAAGACGCAGCGTGGGCAGGCCCCCTACAAGATGGACTGATGATCTTGTGCGGGTCGCTGGAAACTACTGGATGCGAATAGCGCAAGACCGGCAATTGAGGAACATAAAATATACTTAAGACTAGCTGTGCCCGCGACTTCGTTCGCGTGGATGTCGGAACTTAACAATGTATTTTTTAGTGTAAAGCGCGGTGGGAGGATACCGAAAACATTTTTTTATTTAATTTAGTGCTTCTTTATTTTACGTGTGGAACCATCTGGAGCGTACACAAAAACGTTATTGGGGTTGTTTACGCGTGGAAGAGCTACGTATAGTTGACCATGGGAAAAGCATCCAATACTTAGGTCCACCCCCGCAACGGATAATGTCTGGACCTGAGCTTTACTAATCGTCATGGCATAACAGAGACTGACTGGGAATTGCACTCGTTTGAAAGAGAAAGGAAAGTTTTTAGGAATTATAGGTATCCTTGGAATAAAAACAATATCACCGGCGCCGCAACCTGTTAATATTTCAGCTTCGATAATGTTGCAGATTTGTGACTTTGAGCCGAGTGCCGTTACAAAGTTTGGGAGGACATTAATTTCTGAGGAGAATGATTGGTACACCAATTTTTAAAACTATTTTGTGGGCTGAAAGTCCGGGCGTGCTGAGGGAATCCAAAAATTCTACCGAGTAGTGCGTGGCGTTATCTTCTTCCATAAATGTATTTATTGAGCTATATTCTCTACTATGACCGGACGCATGACTCAATGTTTTGAAATTAATTGCCGCAGCTTGGTCATTGTGGGGAGTCAAAATAGCTCGCTGACATAGCCAAGAACCGGCTTGATTTCCCATGTTTGTGGTATCTCCGTACACAGAAGAAATTAGCTCTTGCTGTGGTGTAACCTAAGAACAGAGATTACCAATCAAAATAACTTTTCCATCTTCTTGTACGGGGTATGTGCCATCGCCTATTTTTAACAATAAAAAACTCCTGTGCCTTTTCGCAGCCTCTGACTGATCGGGTTCCCTCCTATACTTATAACTATCATTTGAATAGCCAATAAGGACCTGTTGTGACAATTTTCACGTACCCTGTCAGTAATTTGTCCATCAGTATTTAGTTGTACATGTCTCATAAAATCTTCAGCAAACTTGTCATGGTACTTTTGCCATAACTGTTTAGCGTCCGATAACGCACAAAAGGTCAGTAAAATGGCAAACAAATGTCGCAAGCGATGTGGACTATCGCTCACGCATGCTTCCGCTAGAGCGTCATCCCAATGCTTACCTCCAACTAATAAATGGCGTGCTCTGCAAGCGGCCTGGTATGTGGGATGTTCAATATCATCCACTTTACGGCGCTCAGCAAAAGACGTAGGTCTTCGCTCTACATGGATCAGACTGTGGGATGAACTCACACGTGAGCACGCCACGTGAACCTGCCCGCCTTCCTCAAGTCAATTCCAGCTAACTTGAGGGTTTGCCTTTGCAATTTGTTGATGGTTATCGCGACACACACTTTTATAGGGAATTACAGTATTTTAAACTGAAAAGGGAGATCATTTGGCACTAACGGAATACGTGACACGAACACTGCTTCTCCCTGGGCGGATCCAGGCATAATAGTAGACTCTATAACACGATGCAAAGTTTTGACTTGAAGTCTCACAACCATTATAGGTATACCCACACGCAACATACATCCCCTATTATGCGCCCTTAGGAGTGGAAATTCCTAAAATCCTGAAATACATATTTTTTATTTTTAACGGAAAGGCCGAATACCAATTTTCATGCTTTTCACATAAAAAAATATACACTTTTCATACAAACTTACATCCCCTATTTTACGCCCTTGGGGTGGAATTTCCAAAAATTCTAAAATTTTTTTTTTTTTTTTGGCTGAACTACTAAATATCAGTTTCAATGCCTTTAACTTCAAAATCTTTCATTATCTTTCATTCTCTGTTTTACCCCTTTAGGGTTAGTATTTCCAAAAACCCCTTCCTTAGTGAATGCATACGTCATAAAAAGTACCTACCGGCAAAATTTCAAGTCTCTAACCCCAGCCGTTCAGGCTGTGCGTTGATATGTCAGTCAGTCAGTTTCCTCTTTTACATAGGTAGGTATATAGATTTGTGCTGAGAAAATTATGAGAGACCGGGTTAATTTACTACATTCAAATACATTCAATCGGACAGGCTCAATAAAATTCGAATCGTCTGTACATTCGCGTTACAAACGAATCGACAGCACAAACTTTCGATCGATTGACATTATAATTTAAAATTAAATTATAACAAATCCAACCATGTACATAATTCAATTTGCCCAAAGAATACAGAATATTTTAATAACCAATTTTGGACAACGACATACTTCTAGCCAACCAAGACCTTATTTCGAAACAATTCGGAACATTCTAAGCCCTACGTAACTCATGCAATTAGCAAACACGGGCAAAATTAACACCGCGAGTCAAAAGAAATACACAACGACATCTATCGAAACAAAAATCAACTATCAACCTAGTTAATTCAGAAAAGAGATGTCATAATATGCACAAAGACATCTATCGGACAGTTTAGTTCAACTATAAACATTAGTTCATCTTGAAGTACCGAAATGTGTGTTATTTTTCTCCATGATTACTTTAAAATCTAATATCTTTTGATAGACTGAACCGATTGCAATAAAACAAAAACTAAATGTTACCTCAAGTTACGCTCAATCGTTGTGTATAAAAGTTATCTACATTGCTTTAGTATATTTTACGTGATACCCGAACATATAAACAGACAAACAGACACACAGACAAAAATTCTAAAAATGCTGGAAATGGGTTCTATTGGTTGTTCTTTAATACCCTGGCTCTTCTTTTTGGATTTTCTTTTGATGTACAAAAATTATTTTTCTACAGATTTATTATATGTATAGATTAGTTACAATCATGTGTGTTGACTCAGAACAACTCAATCCCAAGCACTTTTATCACTTAAATAATCAGAAATTTAGTAATATGCTACACAATTTGGCTTTAATAATTCTTTTAAACTTATTCGTAGACAATTCTCTAATATCATTGGGAACTTTGTTATAGAATCTTATACCATGACCATCTTATTGCGATCGCCAACCCATCTGCCAAACGTGGCTATTATAGCATATCCCCCCCAAGATGATTCTTGAGGGAGGCTTGTCCAGCAGTGGACTTCTTTCAGATGTTTTGATAATGACTCTAAACTTACATACATTGTAAGCGCCTGAGCACCATAAATAGCAAATTGTATTTCAAGCACTTTGATCAATGTTTGTAAGAAGGCAGTTCTGAAGTAATCAAATTTTTTTGACACGCTTAGTTTGATATTTTTTTATTAGTTTGGTAATTTAATCACTGTATAGTGGAGCACTTTACTAATATATATATAGTTAACCACTACCTTTGGCTGCTGCAATACATCGTTGTAATTGATTGCTGAAGCCAGACTTCAACGGCAATAGACAATAATACAAGGTCTAAGATAAATACAGTTGGTACGGCGAAGCAAAATAGTTCCACACTAGACACAGTGGTAGCAAGACTTCCGGGGTGTCCTAGAGCCACTACGTCCAGCGTTCAGGACTTCCAGGGACCCCGCTCCAACTAAACTTCAACTTGTAACCCAGCTACATAGATGAATTTCAAACTCGTCTTGAAAATAAACAGCGCCAGAAAGCTTCTTTTTTAGGATTCAAACAAAGACTCAAGGTTATTGGCTGGTGGAACCATGAGAGGGTCGGTGTTAAGGATATTCGATGTAACTATTGTAGATGCGGAGCCGTTCATCCGATTGAGGATCGGAGAGAATATAATCGATACGAGTGTAAACTAGGGTCATAGAGGACAATTGTGGTCCTGCTCTCGGCCGGTGATCTTGATATCTCGGAAAGTTTCTAATAGTCTTGACTTGCTGCTTCACGTGATCTCCTCGTTCGACTTAAACCTTTCTGGCGATGCTTGCGCAAGATAATTTGTACAGAAAATATTATATCTAATTTTTTATAAAACGACCGATGAACAGTGTTGTCGTCGAACATATTGAACATAGAAGTATATAAAATGTTAGCTATATTAACTGGATAACTATTCATTTTAAACAAAAGTTAAATAACTAAAAATCATTTTGATGCCTTTTAACTAAGTAGGTACATTCTAATACTTATTAATAATATCAGTATTGCTTCTAAGGACAACGTATTCAACCGCTGATAGTGAGGTCCTGGGTTCAAATCCCAGGTCGCGCTAAAAAGTGATCCGTACACGTAAAGGGTTATGAGAAATACAGAATAGAAAGTGCTCTTGTGTTTGTGCACACATTAGTGCACTTTAATGTCTTGCGCGAAAGACTAGTCTTCACTGGTAGGTACTGGCCGCTATATCAAAAATTCGAACAGTAAGACAATATTGATGATAAGTATAGAGAAAAGCAAGCAAAAGCCGTATTGTTGATAAATAATATTACTTCGTGTGGCTGCTGGGTTACATACACCGATCCGATCAATACGACGTTACGTGACCCGACGTCAACTAAGGAATTTAAATCGATTGAATGATACATGCTTAGGTTAACAATGTTATCACTATTATAAGATACGTATTTAGGGATGAACCCAAGTTAGTATCATGTGGGTACAATTTAAATGCTCACCAAATCTTCCTGAAAGAGTGACATTAATACCGACACCCCGACTCATGGCAATCTGACTAGTATAGGTTAAGTTAGAAAGCGGGAGCGGTAATTTTTTTTCTAAAATACCTTACGAAACACAACTTGTCAATACTTTATGAAACACAAATTGGTGAACATTTATCCATTTTGGTAGGTAAAAAGAATATTTTGGTGAGAAAAAAGGCACTTTTCAGGTAGACGTTTAAATACAAGCCTTTTTATCTTTATTGTAAATTCGATGGAAGCATTAAGTCTGAACATTCTTAAATAAGATTGTTTACTCAGTTCCTCATGACAATTCTCACATATTATGCACATATGAATAATAGTCTAAGATAGTAAAAATAATTAAGTTAACTAAGGTTTTTTTATTGTTATTTGTGTTTAAAACTGTTGCACATGGATGTACAGAGGCGGACTTAACGCCGGAGGTATTCTCTACCAGTCTACCATAGGGTGACGCAGAGAAAAATAAGGTAGGTGCACTTAACACGTCGTGTGTGGAGGTGATGAATCTTATACTTAAAAATACAATAAAAATACTTACATAAACTACATAAATTAAAACTAGAATAGAATAATATATATTTATATAATAATAAACATAAATACATAAATATACATACATATACATAAATATATACCTAGAGACAAACTATGATAGAAAAGAGCTATTGGGCTGATTCTGCCATATTTTTCATAACATGTTCACGGATTTTCTTTTTAAAAGAAAAGCGACTATTTGCCATCCTGATCTCAACAGGAAGAGAGTTCCAAAGAAGAATAGATTTAATGAAAAAGAAACAATGAATGAAATCCGAACGATGAGGTGGGCATTGAAGAAGACGGTTGTGAGAAGCGCGTTAAACTTTATAAATTATAGCCGATGTGTTACTCCAGGGTGTCAGCTAACTCCATACCAAATTTTATTAAAATTGCTCCTGCCGTTTAGACGTGAAGAAGTAACAAACATACAAACTTACACACTAACAAACTTTCGCCTTTATAATATCAGTGTGATAGTATCGTGTCGGTATGTCTGACTAACCTCGACTGTCATCAAGTCGATAGTAACGCCATCTTCGAGCACATATTATGAATCAGATTTTAAAGCTTGCTACTAACTATTTAATATAAAATAGCTTCTTTGAAATGTGATCGATGGCGCTATTTTAAAAATTATAAGTATCACCTAAACCTTCTGTGATAAAATATTGTAAAATAGAGTGGATTACGTGGCTAAGCTCATTTAAATTTTTTTATTTATTTTTGCTTTAACTATTATCTGATATCGTATGGTAAAAGATTCTTGTTTGGTATTGCACTGTTAATTTATCATGAGTATAATTATTTATATTTTCAATAAACTACAAAATCTGTATTATAAATTACACTCAAATGAAACAGTCTGATGTCAAACCTAATACTTGCGTATAATAAATATTTCTATGTACTTTATAGTTTGTTCAAAGACTAATAATTAAGGACCTTCAACACCACAGAATGCCACAGATATCTGACTTTTTAACACATTCTAAGTAAGTATCTTATTTTGTAAATATGTGGGATGTAGGTCTGAAAAATAGTTGGCATACCCTAAATCAGAAACAACTAGACGCATAATTTGTGGTTTAATTCAGAAGGTTATTCTGTTTTCTATTTTCCTAGTTTATTAAATATGTACATTTATGTTTAAATAGAGCATAAGGTACAGACGCCAGCACATTAAGTTACCCTAATCAGTCAAATTTCACCAATTGGAAGTGAACCTTATGCTTAGGTGATAAAGTTGAAAATCTATAAAAGAAATTTGTAAGGTTGGGGTAGCTGGATGTGCTGGCGTCTGTACAACGGGGTTGGCGTATCCGTGTTCATAAAAACCCCTTATTAATAAAGATTAAAAAAAAGTAATTTCGTATACCTACTTCAGTCTGCGAAATACGTGAAAAATATCGCACTTCCCATACAAATAGGGTCGGCTTATCGGCGTAGTTGTATGTATATGGCATGAACAACACGATGTTCGTTTAAAGATTTATCTTCCTGTATTTCGCAAACTGATGCTTTAGAAATTTTTGAAGTTATACTTCTTTTGGCGCGATGGAGAAAAATGATGAGAGTGAATTTTTTCGATGCGCGCGCACACCGACACCAAAAAATTTAACAGCATGAAGTTAGTTCTAGGTGGTATGACAGTGAATTTTTACGATGCGCGCGCATCGTGCGCGCGCATCGTAAAAATGACAGCATGACGTTAGTTCTAGGTGGTATGAAAATTGATAACTATGTTCAAGTTGTATATTAAGAAGTATAACTTCTAACGCGTGTACATAAGTAGGTACACACAAGTTTTTTTCTTCTCAATCGACCGACAGCTTAAGGTGACCTCAGAAGCACGGAGACGCTCAGAAATTAAACCACTTTGGCGGTCACCCATCTATGGCATGACTGCAAGCCTAGTTGCTTAACCTCGCCAACCCCTTACGGACCGGTGAGAGCATCTGGCTATGAGCACACTTTAAAGAAATATTTAAATAATAACAATTAAATTGTCGTCGTTAATTAAAAGGTAGATGAATTAATTTCTAAGTGCGTGCTTCGGAGGACACGCTAAACCCGAGGGTTATCGTTAGACAACGATGTCTTAGACTTACTTGGCGGCTTAGGCAACCCTGACGCTTGAGTAACCATATAGAAGAAAGAAGAAGCTTCCACAGACATGTGCCTACAGCAGCTGTCGAGCTATAAATATGACACAGAACAGATGATTTGAATCAAAGCCGTGGAGAAATAATCTTATCTAAAAGTATTACTGTTTGATTTTGCTCTTAAATATTTTGCCTTAAAAAGAACATTAAATGTATAACAATAGCAGAAACACATAATATATCAGCTGATCTCTGTTAGCAGAACAACAAAAAATAATAACTATAGTACGCCTAAAAATACACAGAGCGCCATCTTTAAAAAGATAGATTCAACTTATAAGAACGCTGCTACAATTTATATTTATAGAATTGAGGTAGATGGCGCTGTTCTAAAACTTTGTGCTCCGTAAAACCTGGTGAATAAAAATTGAGGGGGTATGGAAATGGGAACCGGGCTTTACCGATAATACTATGACCGTATTTAAAAGTATTCTAAGGGTGTAGTGGTTGATGTACGTAGGTAGTGTAGGTAATGAAAAAAATAAACTGTCTTATTAGGTACTTCTTCTTATGACAGTTGTAAGACGTTCTAAGTGTTCCGATATCTTTGGTAGTTGTGTACTTATATAGAAATGATTAAAAAGCATCTGCTCAGATTATATGTACCTAATTAATGTTAATATATTAATGGTAACTTGCAGTTTATGAAACGTTTTGACATTGTTGAGAAATATTTGGTCCCTTGGTACTTTAGACGACATTAAGTAAAATAATTAAATTAACTGCCCCGATTAGTCTTTTAAATCAATTGAATATTATGTTTGTTTTCTTTGTGACTTGTATTTACTAATACATAACTGTGCGAACTTGTTTGATTTATGTTAATGCTATATCAAGACCCCATCTCATCCCGCAGGGGACGTAGAAGTCGTCTCAAAGGCATAACTATCAGAGAAAGTGCAATGGCATCTTTGTGTTCTATGATCATTATACTGCAATCGCCAACCCGTCAGCCAAGCGTTGTAGTTATATCCCGCCAAATGAATGACAGAATTCCATTGTGGAAATCTTTGTCCTCCCGATTTTTCTATTAAATCAATCCAATTTGAGCCTCATGTTTGTTTTCTTTGTGACTTGTATTTATTTATACACTAACTTTGCCCCGCGTTAAACTTTATAAATTATAGCCTATGTATTAATCCAGGGTGTCAGCTAACTCCATACCAAATGTAATTAAAATCGCTCCAGCCGTTTAGCCGGGAAGAAGTAACAAACATACACACTCACACAGTCAGACACTCACAAAATGTGATAACTGTGCGAACTTGTATGGTTAATGTTATATCACGACCCCATCTCATCCCGCAGGGGACGTAGAAGTAATCCCGAGGGAATATCTTTAAGAGAACGGGCAGAAGCGTCTCTCAGTGTAGGTACTATGAATATCCCTCCAAATGATGATGGTCACAAATCAAACATGTACACGTGTGGCGCAGCGGCTAAAACAGCCGCCGCGCCACTTCATGTCGCGGGTTCGAGTCCCGCGCTGGACAACTATTTGTATGGCCCAAAATAGTTGTTCTGAGTCTGGATGTAATTTGTGTCCGTCTATTATATGTTTGTGAAGCACCTTGCGACACAGGGATTATATTCCTTAGTATAGACTTGTTCTTAAAAAAACAATTGTGGAAATCTTATGAGGAGGCTTTGTTCAGCTGTGGACGTCATTCGGTTGAATTGATTATCTTTATTTCTTTACATATAATAAAATCGAAGGAAAGTCAAAACTGTACATTGAATATTTTTTTAAAAGGATACTTGGGGCGTGATCTACAATCGATATCGAAGCCAAAAATATAGTTTTTAGAATTCTGTCTGTTTATCTGTTTGTCTGTCTGTATGTCCGGGCTAAACTCAAAAAATACTGCATGGATTTAATTAAAATTTGGCATGAATATTACTAAGAGGTCGGGTCAACATATAGGCTACATATTATCACGCTTCCACATACAGGAGAGGAGCTGTGATCATTTATAAAGTTTAACGCGGGTAAAACCGCGGGGCACAGCTAGTGTAAATATATTATTTTCGTGACCGAAATATGTTGAGTTTTATTATTATTAGTTGCGTGACATAGCACTATAAACTTAGTAGTTAGTATATTAATAATCTTGTGTTATTGCTGGCAATTAAATATATTTTTTTTTAATTTTTTAATTTAAATAATTACAAGTATGTATTGCAGTTGATGCGCTCATAGCTAGATGCTCTCACCGGTCCGTAAGCGATCGGTGAGGTTAAGCAACTAGGCTCGGGGTCAGTCCATAGATGGGTGACCGCCAAAGTGGTTTAATTTCTGAGCGTCTCCGTGCATTGGAGGGCACGTTAAGCTGTCGGTCCCGGTTGTAGTCATTAGACAACAGTCGTTAAGCCATGTCAGAGGCCTACTCACGCAGTAGGCCCCTGACATGGCTTAACGACTGTTGTTGTTGTTGTTGAGCAACTCAGACACTAGAGTTACCACTACCCATACGATAAGCAAGATAAGCAAGTAAGTATGTACGATCGAGACGATCACAAGCAAACATGCTTTGGTTTATAAGAGAATAACTAAGTGAACAAAATAAAGAGTAAAAAAGAAACCAAAATAAACATTTGTTTTAGTAAGAATTTTAGAATATGTTAGTTTTTGTGTGTGTTTCATTTGTCGATTTCCACAATGGAGTTGAGTCCATCACTTGAAGAAATAGATGCCATCCAGTTACCTTATATTATATGTCAAATTTCTTTTATAGATTTCAAGTTTATCCCAAAGCATAAGGTTCAGTTTCAATTGGGGAAATTTGATAGATTGGGGTAGCTTGATGTGCTGGAGTCTGTACATAGAGAGACGCTGATGTCCGTTCTCTGAGAGATATTTTCTCGGTTCAACTTCACCGCCCCCACAGAATGGGGTGGTGATATTGTTTACCGTCAGACACACAGTACAGGCAATACGTGCCATCATTATAAATCAAATCGTTATCACAATGGACATATAATTTTTATGTTACGTCGTAAACAAAACGCTTGTAAGCAACTCAAGGCAAACCTGCATTGCAACGAAGAATCGTGTCACCTGAAGACATAAAGACATGTTTACCACTGAATAAGTACATAAAATGCGGACTGCCTCGTTGATCTAGCTTGGACTTTTCTGTAAAAAGAAAAATTTCTCAACATCAGCCCGAAGTCGTAAGAGTTGGCGGTATTATACTCCCGTGCCTCGGAGAGCACGTAAAGCCGTCCGTCCTGTACCTGACCTCTTTCCGGTCGTATCACTAGGCGTCCCATCGGATCATGAGAGTGATGGAAAAGAAAGTGCTCCTGTGTATGCGCACACAGTTGTGCACTATAATATCTCCCGTGCAGATGGCTTATCTCTGTTGAGACTGTCCGCCGTGACCGAATTTCGGCTATGAGGACATTAAACATTAACCATAAAGTTATGTTTAGCACGTAAATCCGTCGGTCCTGTACCTGGTCTCTTACTGGTTGTGTCGGTAGTCATGAGAGTGATAGTTGGATAGAGAGTGCTCCTGCCACACACTTGGGCACTCTAATATGTCGCACGCTATTGGCTAGTCTCCATTCAGACTGCGCCGTGGCCGAAATTCGACAAGGAGGACGTTAAAGTATTGAAAAACTGTGATATCTTATTGAGTGCAGCAAACAAATATATGGTTCATCTGATGGTAAGCCTCTGTCTGTCTAATTACCTCTGTCACATAAGATATTGCCCACACGTTGATCTTCACTACGAGCATAACCCTCTCTGTTGCTCATTGGCCAACAGTAATCGAGCACGTCTCTTTTCTTTAATTTATTACTAGCAACACACACTGGTTGAAGATTTTTGATTTGAAGAACTACGGCACTGGGAAATTTTTATAGAATCTTATATATTACTCCATAAAAGTAATACTTATTTTTATATTATGTTTTATATTATTAGTAGCACATTTTACTGAAGGAATCTTCTTTTAATCATTAAGTAGATTTTAATATATAGGTATACTGACATGCTAACAGTCTGTCACTTTAATTTTGTTCTCTTAAAGAATTTTGCAGACCAAGTTTCAGACAATATGCAGTAAAAATATAGCAAAAATTTCGATTATAAAACCTACACATGATATCCTTGTCAATAACTTAATATAAGCTAGCTTAATATCATTACTATTAAAGAATAAATCTTATTGTAATTTTTTTTTCATACAATCTGTGTTCCTAAATATCTATATGTACCTATAAATAATTAAAAATAAATAATATATTACTACAAACATATCCTGACTATTTACATTTTTTTAAAGTCTACAATTTTTTAGACCTTTGGCGTACAAGGTGAAAATTAATCCTCACCTGTACCACGTGGGGTTAAAATAACCCCACACGTGCTAGCCTCTAGTTTGTGTGTAATTGAAGTGAGAGAAGATTACCTGCCTTTTATGGTTATTTATGATATTAAGTGAATAAGTAATACACAAAAAATGTATACAAACAAACATTTATTAAGAAAAAATCAGAATCGTAGAACTTCTGTACAAAATCGACAAAAATTTTTTTAGTTGCTATAAACAAAATTTGTAAAAGTATTTTTCAAACAAATCCGTATTTTTTCACTTATTAATTAAATCTAGAGCACTGTCTAAACATGAAAAAACAAATTCTTACAATGATAATAATAATATTGACTGCTCTCGTACGAACATACCAAAGGTGGAGATTTATACCACTTTGTTCGATCTTTGCCTAGGAAAAATAGTTGCGGTATCGATGTTGTATCTTCGACCGTAGCTTCATGGTTTACCTGAATATCTCCCACTTCTGTATCACTATCAAAATAAGAAGCCTCACTGATATGATCAAGTTCGTCCGCGCTGCTAGTGAGAAAGATGTCACTGTCCGACGATGACTCAAATTTTTCAATAACGATGCCGAAATACGATCGTCATTCATTTTTACTGATTTATTGAATATCTGCACCTATAATAAATATAATATAACATAAATAAAACACCCATTAGAAGTTTAAGAAACATAAAACTAAAGAAAGGTATACTTATTTTTGCGACGTCCCGTACAACGTGGGGTTAAAAATGCCCAGGAGTCACTTTATGGGCGTACACACTCTACCACGGTGCGGGGGGTACTGACACAACACTGTGAATCGATGTGTCAGGTCTTAAACTCCAGCTACTGAGAAAATCGAATCATTCGGTTGGGTTTTAATATTAAATCGTTGCATTTTAAAAGTGTGGGGGTTAAAATAACCCCACGTGGTACGCCAAAGGTTAAGAGGTTTTACCCACGGCCCCTGCTACATGATATATAACATGGTGGTTGGAAGACAACGGACGTTTAGAACTCAATTGGTCCATTGCAACAGACGTACGTACAAACTGATGCAAGTTAGTGGTAAATTAAGAGCTTCCTATTTCATCATCATCATCATATCAGCCGAAAGACGTCCACTTCTGGACAAAGGCCTCCCCCAAAGATCTCCACAATTGCCGGTCTTGCTTCCTATTTATTTGGTCTATATACCTTTTCATATCAGTCAGGTGAAGCAGTTATTTCAAGTAAGTTACTTTATTTATTGTCCCAAGCTAGTAGGCCTTAAGTTATTTATTTACTTAGAAATAAATAACTTAAAGCCTACTAATATTATAAACGCGAAAGTTTGGAAGTATGGATGGATGGATGGATGGATGTTTGTTACTCTTTCACGTAAAAACCACTGAATGGGTTTTAATGAAACTTAACAATAATATAGCGTATATACCAGAATAACACATAGGCTATAATTTATACAGTTTAACGCGGGCAAAACCGCGAGGCTCAGCTAGTTTAATATAAACATTTTGTGACTTGTAACATACTGCTACCTGATTCCAAACTAGGCAGAGCCTTTACAATGGTAACTAGACAACTAATAAACATACTAACATGTATATTTCTGTATACTTAATAGTATCTGCTAATCTAGCGCTCGACCGCCAAGTCAAGAACGCGAAGCAACACTGCCGTACCATCCTTTTCTGGAAGCATTTCGCCGCATTTTCTCCTTTTCGTAACTCGCCGTCAAACATAAAATTTACCATTAACCAACCATTAACAGAAAATTCTGTGCGAGAGAAAAAATAAAGTTATATTATTATTATTAAATAGGCGTCAACCTAACGTAAGCACGTAACCGAAGTGGATCAGCAACTCGGATACATCGACTCTGCCACAGTATAAAAAATATAGACAGTACGGAAACTTCCTAAAACGATCGAAAGGACACAACCTCTTAGCGGTTGTCACTGTGCTGTCAAGAGTGAGTGCCGCGTCAAGACGAATAGTCACGTATAAATTTTTAATCGCGATTTTTTTTAAATATCTCTAGCGTCTTGCGACTTATAAGGCTGTTTGTTTCAGCTTCATCAAAACTGGAGCTATTCTATTGTAAACTTCCTGCTGATTACTAAAACAAATATGTTATAATAAAAAAAAAACAACATCAAAAATATTAAAACTTACAACCCTAAAGCTTCAATAGGTAATAATTTCATCTAATAGGCTTAGTTTTCATACTGTCCATATTTATACTGTGCTACGGCTACGGCTAGGCGACGCCTGGACCACGGCTAGGCAGCGCCTCGGCTACGGCTAGGCAACGCCGCGGTACGGCTAGTCGACGCCTCGGCTACGGCTAGGTAACGCCTCGGCTACGGCTAGGTAACGCCTCGGCTACGGCTAGGTAACGCCTCGGCTACGGCTAGGTGACGCCGCGATGAACTTGTCCTGAGGCGAATCGTTTACGTTACGATTCTGATTAGTGCGCTTTGCAGTAGGGAGTCTCATACAAATAATAGCGGCTCGAGTTGATACGATTACAATCCGTTTCCGAGTTGATGTTTGTACTATGGCCTTAGTCCATCACATCGCATAAGCAGAGTGGGGGAATAGAAAATGATTCCTGAAAATCAATATGACTTTCTCTTTCAGATCATGATTATACTAATCGTTTGGGTAGTGGTACTCCTTGCGGCCGTCTCCCTGTACTTCCGCCAACTCTACTCAACTTTTGCCAAACATGGCGTCAAACACAAAAAGCCTATTCCATTCATTGGTAATATGGGAAGGATCCTTTTACGATATGATCATTTTAGAGATCATGTCAATGATTTGTATTGTTCTTTTCCGGAAGAGAGGTACGTAGATATCTATTTTTTTATGAACTGTCATCCTATCTGTTACAATCTAAAATAGATAAAATCACAACCCGATAGCCCTTATCCAAATAATTATGAGATGATTCAATTAGTTTATTATGTGACCTGTTGAATAGATTTAAGCTATTCAAATGAGTAGGCGGATCACCTGATGGTATGTGATCACCGCGCCGCCCATGGACACTCGCATCTCCAGAGAGGTCGCAAGTGCGTTACTGGAATTAAACAAAGTAATACATAGTCTTTCTTCTTGAAGATTGCTATATCATTCCGCATAGAAAATTAATATACACACGGTACCGCATTATACAAAATTGTTTTTTAGTTATGAATAGCTACTATCGTAACTATTACTGTAAATCTAAAAAAAACAAGTAATCTAAGAATGTAAAACAATTAAACAGTTTTCATTTTAACCAACATAAAAATATATGTATTTTAAGTCAATCCTAAACCGGTTGCGTGGGAGCACTAACAGCAACCTAAGTATTCTAGTGGGTAAAATGGATAACCCATTCCTTGGGCCCCACCCAAGGAATAGGTTATCAGTCAAATCATTATATCCACAAAAAACATAGTCGATGAAACATCATTTGGAAAAGTGTCCATTCAGCTATTAATGCAATACCGCCAGTAGTTACAAAGGGTTTTTATTACGATGTGATTACTTTTGCTTTATAGATTTGTTGGCAAATACGAATTCATCAACGAGATGGTAATAATTCGAGACATCAAACTCGTCAAGAAGCTTGCTGTCAAAGATTTCGAGTATTTCCGAGACCACCGTAGTATTATCACGGCCAAGAATTCTTTATTATCCAGGAGTTTGTTCTTTTTGAAAGGTAACATTTTGCAATTCATATCAAAATTAAAAGGAAAATCACAAAGGTCGTTTTAGCGAAACATATGACATCACCTTTTTAAAATAATGACGCATTTTTCTAAAAGTATAAAATAATTGAAAGTCTCGTTTAGATACTTTTCATTTAAACATTTGGCTATACAACATGTCATCGTTGGCTAAATCATTAGAGAGACAGAGTTTGCAAATTTGTCATGGTTTTTGGAAATTTTTACTAAAGGTACTAAAACTCGGTTCACCCGGTAAAACTTATGGCTTGTCTATTGTGTTTGTATGTACAAACAAACTCCTGTAAACATGTAGTTTTGCATCAAAAATACTGTCACGTTCGGGCTTTGGACTTCAGTACCAGAATAAGTTTTTGGTGGCTTTTGTAACGTCGCTAGAATATTCTAGTTGATACCAGAACACAAGAAAAATGAAATCTCAATGCAAAAATTGACATTAGATGGTTCCAGAATTAAAAGAAATAGACGGTGCGAATTTTCTGTTACGAAAGAAAGTATCTCTTTCTGAAGTGTTGTGGTTAAGCAGTAGAGTGAAGTAAACGCATCTGAACTGGATTACGACGATTATTACTCTAATAATATAAATGGTGCACACAACAAGTTCTGATACATAGCGCTACGTAAACAATAATACGAGACATCGTTATAAAGGAACTTACCTACTAAATAATGTAAAGGAACTTACATACTACATTCCACCCCTGGGGGTATAAGAGATTTCGTACCGTCTCTTTTCCCCTAACTTAGCGGCGACCCAACTGTCACTGTCGGAGCCAATAAAAGTTCCTGTATCAACACTAGTTTCCTTTCTAATCCCATAACCTATCGGTCGCCTCAATACTAATGCGCCAACGTTTGGCGGATGAGCAATTAACGTATAGTGCTCGGTTTCTAATGAAATGAAATAATGAAATTTATTCAGCACTTGGGTGTTTACACTTGTACTTGTCAAGCTCACAATTTATTACATAAACACAGTTTAAAAACAGTAATTAAAGCAACAATTTTTTTGAATTAGTCCCTCCGTGCGGCTGTTTCGTCACATATATTTTTAATATCCTTAAATAAATCATAAATAGCAAGTTACTAAGCTATTATTGTTACATTTAGCAATAATAGTAATAGTAACAACAAGCAGTTGGCTAGCGCAAAAGGCTCTCAACCAGTAGCTTAATTTAAGCGACTAATACCTGAGGGCACCCTTATGGGGTTCGGGCCACAGCTCAGGCGGCCGCTGAAGTAAAAAGATGGAATTCGAAATGGGGGTCAGATCACTTGCACGGGATTACCGATCACGTGTTAAGGGGGCAACGCGATCCTCGCCACTGAGGATCCTACCCTAGCTAGCCTGCGGCTTTCTCTAGCTACCTAGGTGGACGACCCGGAGAAGAAAGCCACAAAGAAACTCCGGGCTTGCATTTTTCGACTTCTTTTGCTTTTTGTTTTCGATTTTTTTTATCTTTTGTTTTAACATTGTTTTTTGTTTTTACATTGTGATTGGCTGATATGTGGGCTAATGCACGCACAGAACCGATGACATCTAGTAAATCAAAATAATTGTGAGGATTTAAACAATAACATTCCATTTCACTCAAGCAATTAAAATAACCTCTTGCAAGATGAACAAACGGTGGGTGCATCCGCGCACATTTACAAAATTAACAAGTCACACGAAGTCGTATAAGGCGACGACGCGACTGTATGAGACAAAAAAAAATGAGCACCCCAGCAGCATTGTGTAGCTGACAAACATACTTAATAGCTAGTTTCGACTTATATTCTTATCTAAGGTACTTAACATTACTATTCGCAACATCTATGTTAACATGTCTATATTCTTTTTACGTTATTTAGGTTGGAATCTATGCAAATTTAATAAAAAGATGTTATATATATAATATGTAAATTTTATTTATTAGATAGGTAGGGAATAGTAAAACTATAACTATAAGTGTTTCTCTGTAAATAGAAAATTTTATTTTATTAAAGAACTACATACTAACACGCATATTTACAAAACATTATTTATAATTACTTCATTACAACTTACCTGTAAATAGAAAAACAACATTAAGAGCTATTGTTTCACTACTTTCAGTTCTTATAAATTACTTTTATTTAAGTATTGTAATAATATTATTTTAATGTGAAATTATCAGAATCTCCATATTTTATCATGCTGCCAATCCGTCAATATAAACGGCCAGTCCCTTATACATAGACAAGTTTGTAAACCAAAAAGTTATAATACGGAAAACTATAAACTAAATGAAGGGTCACTTCGTTTACATCTCCCCCCCCCTCTCTAAGCTACAAAGTTTTACTATTTTATTCTACTACTGGAATAAGTTTTGTGATATGAAAGAGATTTGACTCTAACTTTTTGTGGCCCGTGTTTACTTTGTAAATTGAATTGGATATTTTGTCTACAATTTGATAAGGTCCTATTTTCAATTCATCTAATTTTTTTCGGTTTAACCGGTTTCCATTTTCAACATATACAAAATCACCAACTTTTAGTTCATAATGTTTTCTGTTTTTATCAAATCTTTGTTTATTATAATTGTGGGATTTCAAACTATTTTCTAAGGCAATTTTCCGGTCTCGCAATAGATGATTATGTGTTATATTTTGTTTCAGTTCATCTGGGAGAATATCAACATTTTTTCCCTCCAATAAGTATTTTGGAGAGAAACCTGTTACACAATGTTCAGTTTCGTTATATTTTTGAGTACATTCATGAGCAATAGTTGTCCAAGCAATTTTATCTCTTCTTTCATTAATCTTGCACCGAATTTTATTAACCAACGTTTGGTTTAGCCTTTCGTTCAATCCATTTGAAAAAGGCGCATTTACTGCAGTAAAAACTACAGTGATATTTTCCTTTTCTAAAAAACATTTGAAATCTTTTGAATTTATGCCTGGATATTGATCTGATAGAATTAAATCTATTTTATAATCTTTTGTTACTTTTTGGACAAGTTTTATAAAATCATTCGCACTCTGGGTTTTGGATGTCAAAATATAGGCGTAACGAGTGAAATGATCTACTAAAAGATGTAAATATGTTTTGGTTGAACGAGCACCACCAAATCCCCCTATGGTGTCTATTGACACTATTTGAAATGGATAGGTAGCGGGACCTAAGTGAGACATTAGTCCAAACTTGCTTTTCCTTCTAGATTTATTTTTTATACAGATATCACAATTTTCGCAATAATTCTTTATATTATCCAATAAATTTTTAGCTTGATAAAAAGGTTTAATCTTGTTTTCCATTTGCTGTCTTCCTATGTGACAGTAGTAGTGATGTACATGTTTTATTATATCTTTACTGAACTCTTCAGTTAGTACAATCTTTTCATTTTTTCCTATCTTTTTATAATATATATTATGTTTGAAAATAAGTTTATTTCTATTTTGTTTAATATCCTCATTTTTATCTTGATCGTTTAGTATGTCTTTTAATTTAACAAAATTCACTACTTTTATATTACTATCTTGATTTTCATATGATTCTAACACAGGATTTCTGCTCAAAGTATCTGCTTCTATATTATATTTGCCCGGAGAATATATTATTTTAAAATTGAACTGCGACAAATAATATGTCAAATCTCCCAGTTCTTCGTCCGTTCTGGCCTTAATATTCATTTTTTCTAAAGGTTTGTGATCTGAAAAAACCGTAAATGTTTTTCCTATAAGCCAGTGTTGCCAGTATTTAACCGCCTCTTTTATTGCCAAACATTCAAGATATATGGCTTTTTTCTTTTTTTGGGTTTCGTTTAATTTTTTTGAAAAATATGCGCAAGGCTTTTCCTCACCGTTGGTTTGAATTTGTTTGAAAATCGCACCTATACCTTGTATACTAGCATCTGTATAAATATGTATTGGCAAATCTGGATCAAATATAGCTAGAATAGGTTTTGAGCAGAGTAGTTTCTTTATAGTATCAAAGGATTCTTGACATCTATTGGACCAAACGAATTTTTCCGCTTTTCTTAATAAGTTATGTAAGGGATCCAGTATAATTGAAATATTTGGCACATATTTTCCATAGAAATTAATTTTTCCTAAAAATTGTCTAACATTTTTTTGTGTTTTTGGTATTGGAAATTCTTTAATGGCAATCAAGTTATCTTTTAATGGAGTGACAGTATTGTTTTTTATTATGTGCCCTAAATACTTCACAGAGTCCTGTGCAAAGTTACATTTTGTGAATTTTAATTTAAAACCTTCTTTTAAAATCGCTTCCAATAACAGAGATATGTGTTCAATGTGTTTTTCAAACGTTTCAGAAAATACTAAAATATCGTCGATATAATTGACAGTAAAATTTGACAGTTTATGCTTTCTTATAATGCTACTCAAAATACTTTGAAAAATAGCAGGAGAAGTTTTTAAACCAAAAGGTAAACAAGTCCATTGAAAGTGTGCGTCTTGAGTAACAAATGCAGTTTTGTGCCTATCTTCAATTTTAAGAGGTATAGACCAGAACGCTGAGTTTACATCAAATGTTGAAAAAAATTTACATTTTCTTGTTTTAACCATTAGATCCTCAATTAGCGGAAATGGTTGCGATTGAGGGACAACAATTTTATTTAATTCACGAAAATCTATACAAAGCCTAGACTTTCTTCCGTCTTCTTTTTTAAATGCTAGTGTTACTGGAGCGGCAAAAGGGCTATATGACTCAATTAAATTATTTTTTAGTAAATTTCATACTTGATGTTCAATTTCTTTCATATCCTCAATAGAGCACCTATACGGTCTTTTACAACAGTACTTATCAATCAACAAATCAATATGGGCTTCATATCCTTTTACAGTACCTATATCATATTTGTCTTTAGCGAAGACTGAATTATATTTGCATATTAATTTATCAATAGCAGTTTTTCTATGTTGATCTAAATCATTTACTGAAATATCAAATTTATCAACACTTATATTTTCATTAAAGTTTATTTTGTACTCCTTAATGCTAGTTTCTTTTTTATCGTTTTTTGTAATATCCATGCCTTTTGAGTCATAATATAAACCTTGTTTATTCCCTATGTCACTACCTGAACTGCCAGGAATTTTTTTTGTGTTTATAGGTTGCTTTTCTTCAATTTTTAGGCATTCTTTATTATTATTGCTGAGCACATTTTGGATGATCTTTAAATTCTCATTTTGAATTAAATTAAATTTTTGTATACAGTCTAATCCAACTAGAAAGTCATAGTCGAAGTTATTTTCATCTATAACAAAAATATTAACATAATTTTCAATTTCAAAAATTTTAATTTTTAAAGTTACCATTCCTATTGTTTTTTTTTACGCCATTAATTGTTTTTAAATTTGCATTATTATCATAAGTAGGTTTTTTTTTTACAGATAATAATCTTGAATTTATTAAGGACACATTAGATCCTGAATCATAGATTCCTGATGTTTCCAAAGTGTCATTTATTAGTAATTTAATTTTAATTAATGGCGGCACTATTAGTTTTTTGGATCCATTTCATTTAATTCTATCTCTAATTCAGAATTGTTAACACTCCTTATTAGATCTTTTTTTAGCCTATCATTATTTTTAATTTTGAACCAACATTGGTTTTCAGGGTGGTCACGTATACCTTTATTCTCTTTTTCACAAATTTTACACGGACTAAACAAGGACTTTACATTTGTCTCTTTAATGCTACTTTCGGAAGTTACTATATTTTTATAAAATCTTTTTTTGTTTATCATATGTTCTAAACTTCTTAAATTATTAAATAAGTCTTTAGTTTCCTTTAAAGTATTCCTATCAATGTTATCTGCAATAAAGTTAGGTAATCCAGTGGCAATCAGATCAATTAGAGTGAGTGTATCTATGGACTTATTTATCTCTAATAGTAGTCTCACTTTCTTTAACGCATACTCCAGTAATGAACCCTGTTTGTATTTAAATAACATTGCATACCTGATTGGTGACCAACCCTTATCCGCATATGTTTCGCAAAAGTTATTTTTCCACGTTGCCCATTCTGAGTTTAGTGTATGCTTTATAAGCATGGAACTGTACCAATCTAAACAAGAATCTTCTATAAATAACCTAAACATTTCAATTTTTTTGACATCTTCTTCTATTCCTATACGGACGCATTCCGCTTCAAAAGTAGCCATCCACTGGGACACATTAGTTATCTTGCTATTGAATTTTTCTATAATAAATTTTTCTACCATTTTCCCCTAAGTTTTGATGAATCTTTTTTCATTTCAGCGAAGCTTTCCACGATTCTTTCTAGAGATTCTTCTGAAAGTCCTGTTGTAGAAGTTTGTGGTTTTGTTTGTTCCTCCAATAGGTATTCCATAAATTGTTTATTTCCATCGTCATCACAATAAACCGCCTTCATCTCCGGGGTCATGGAAATCCACACCTGTCGTTTATCATGTCGTTTTTGTAAGGTAGCCTTTACTTTCTGAAAGATTTGGGTCTGTACTATTCTGTCATGCAATTTTACAGGTTGTAACTTATTTGGGATCGCAAAGGTCCGGCCATCTGAATCCTTGATTGTCGTTACACAAATAATATTTGTTTTTACATCATCACTGGCTTTGAGCATGAACTCAAATCGTAATTTTTCCATTATTCGTAGTAACCAGCTGTATAATGTTGTTTTATAATATGTAAATTTTATTTATTAGATAGGTAGGGAATAGTAAAACTATAACTATAAGTGTTTCTCTGTAAATAGAAAATTTTATTTTATTAAAGAACTACATACTAACACGCATATTTACAAAACATTATTTATAATTACTTCATTACAACTTACCTGTAAATAGAAAAACAACATTAAGAGCTATTGTTTCACTACTTTCAGTTCTTATAAATTACTTTTATTTAAGTATTGTAATAATATTATTTTAATGTGAAATTATCAGAATCTCCATATTTTATCATGCTGCCAATCCGTCAATATAAACGGCCAGTCCCTTATACATAGACAAGTTTGTAAACCAAAAAGTTATAATACGGAAAACTATAAACTAAATGAAGGGTCACTTCGTTTACATATATATTGGTTATTTTGATAGGCCACGAATGGAAAGATATGCGTTCAACTCTGAGCCCGGCGTTCACCAGCTCCAAGATCCGTCTTATGGTGCCGTTCATGATGGAGGTGGGCGATCAGATGATCCTCTCTTTGAAGCAGAAATTTAAGGATACAAATGGTAAAGCTTGTTACAAATCTACATTCATCTCCAATTTAGAAGGAGGTAAATTTTGATGGCAAAGAACAGTGTAATTTCACGACGCGTTAATCCTCGTGATACAAAAGTAATTATTAAAAATTAACTTTGGAATGTTCCTTTCACAATTAATTTTCAAGTAAATGTAAAATTGTCGGTTTAAATATGGAACATATTTATCACGCATTTCAATTATATTTGTTACGAAATAAAATGTTTATTACCTTGTACCTACATTACATTTTTCTCAGGAATTACCCTTCTCTTCGTCAAACGTAAATTTGTATATAAATCAGGGTTTTAGAAATTTGACATTGTATTTGATCATAACCATAACTTAAAATTTTATTTTATTACAAGCTGACTCGACAATATTTTTTTGGCCATTAAATTATTTCTAGCGAATATTTTGGTAGTTATATAAAAAATAACTAAGTTATTGTAAGTGGGTGGGGATATGGTATATGGCTGAAAATTGAACCGAGCGCTGCGGACAAATCCACCTTTATTTTGTAATACATTGTACTTTATACATGGATAAGACGAACATCATATCGAAAATCCATGTTGCACACACTCAAGCTAACGTCGAAAACTTCACTCGAAGTTATAGAGAACTATATTTACTTAGGACAGATCATCCAACTAGGTAGGTCCAACTTCGAGAAGGCGGTCAATCGTAGAATCCACACATGCATCGACTGGAAAGGATATTTGCGTCTCTGTAAGGAATAATAGGGTCGGCTGCGCAGTCTCAAGATACCAAAATATAAGAACCCTACAACCTGCGAGCGGCCAGTGGACAACCGTTTCATTGGGTCTCCCTGGCCGCCGCACCCACACTCTAAAAACACCGGTTCCCCACACTGCCAGCATAAAGACTTCTAATTAGGCTTTGGCGACCTTACTCACAAACAGAAGCACAACCAGGTTATTCCGCTGCATGTATTCTGTAAGGTGGAGTTACTTACTCAGTCTGGCTGCCCATAGAACGAAAAAATAATCGCTGTGCCCTACCTCACTTACTATAGCTACCGTTTAGTGCTACCCAGGGGTCACTTGAGGGTCTCTAGAGCGAAATCCTACGGACGCGGTAGCAATCGAAAACGTGGTAGTTCGGAATAATATAAAAAATTAATAAAAAGAAAATGCTTTGTCAAAACATAAAAACAAATATTTTGGAGTGGGCCACCACTAAGAAAACTCGGTTAAGCCGTTTCGGAGGAGTTTGGTTACGAACACTGTGACTAATCCGATCAAATTGTAATTCATATATTCTTGTAAATAAAGACATTTTTCATTTAGTCATTCATACTATTATTTTACAGTTGGCTACATTGACATTGAATGTAAGGATTTGACGACTCGCTATGCTAATGACGTTATCGCCTCTTGCGCCTTTGGCCTAAAAGTTAACTCTTATAATGACGTGGACAATGAGCTTTATTCTGTCGTTAAAGCCTTTAGTACTATGAACTTCCGCATGATGCTCATGTTTTTCTTGACTTTTAACTGTCTCAAATTTGGCAAGGTAAGTTTTGTTGTCAACATTTTAAAGCCTATGTATTGAATGCATAAGAGGACCCTTCATTTAAATATTTATAGAATTTTATCTCGCGCTTTTTGACTTATGATTTAATACGTCATAAATATCTTTGAAGTTAATATAAATAGTCATGCAAGACTAAGACTAAAAGAAGAATTTTGTTTGAAAAACGTTGTTACTTACATGTTTCTATAGATATATCAGTAACGATAAAAAAAATTTTCTAGCTCGACCCGTTTGGATCTCAGCAAATTTCAAAACCCTCCCCGCGGTGCAAATTTCCGACGTGCACTTGGCTGTTTTCGTATTTGGTTAGTGTTAGTATTATTAGAACTTTATACAATTAATGGATTAACCGTTTGCAGTGGTTAAATTGGGACTTCATGTCAAAACATTCCAAAGCTTTCTTAATGAGTTTGGTACTAGATACAATGAAGGACCGTGAAGTGCGCAGCATCATCAGACCCGACATGATCCACTTGCTTATGGAAGCCAGGAAAGGTAAATCGTCACCTATTTGGTACAGTAAATTTTTCTTTAATCTTGCGTCAAATTTTCTTATTATGTTAGCTTTTTTTCATTTAATGTACTACTTAGGAAGGAAATGAAACTTTAAGGCTGATTTCAGAGTGACGCGCGCGGCACGCGCCGGAGGCCAGCGCGTCTCAACAGCGCGTGCGTGACGCGCGGACCACTGTGAAACGAGTTTTAGTATCGCGCGTTTCTTTGCAATGTACAGTTGTGTACAATCTAGTTTAGCGATTTATTTTTTATGGAAAGAGTGCAACAGCGATGTTGTCGTAGAAGATTGCAAATTTTTCCGTTCAATGCCACAAGGTTACTAAAGTTTAAAGACATTTATTCTCATTAAGACATACGTCACTCACATGAGAACTTAGATATAAACAAAATTATAATAATATATGTTCGTTGGCATACATATTAAAAAAATAAAATTAAAATAAACATAAAACAAAAAGTAAAAACATAATGACAATTTATGCTACGTGGTTAATCATAACAAACTAGGTGTAAAACTACTAAGAGGCGCCTTCGTAAACTCGTTCTTCGATTTCCGAGAAGATACTTAGTTACAGATTTTTTAAACATTTTCGCATATAAGTGTACGCAACAGCGCGTGCGACCCGCGTCACTCTGAAACGCTAGCTGCCAGTAGAGGAGCTCAGGCCGCGCACGCTTCGCCAGCGCTGGCCGACGGCGCGCGTCGCACACGCGGCGCGTTTGAACTGCGTGACTGTGAAACGCAAGTACTATCTAGTGTAATTGTAAGCGCGCGCGTTTGGACGGCGCTGCTCGCCGGCGCGACTCTGAAATCACCCTAAGAACTTATGTTTAGAAAATTGAATACAGTTTTGAGACCGTCTCCGTCAAAACATCCAATTCAGCACTTCCGAACAAAATAATCTAATTCAGAAGAGCGTGATTGAATGTTTCTGAAAGATATCTCTAATATGAAATCACTAATTCGATTATAAAAGCAAAATAATATTTAAAAAAAATGAACAGGCATCTTATGGGTACGCGCGGTCTACCTTCGACCAATCTTCACTTACCATCAGGTGAGATCGTGGTCAAACGAAACCGATTTTGCATTAAAAAAAGACTAAAAATAGGTATTTTTAGTCTTTTTTTAATGCAAAATCGGTTTCGAGACTAAATATGTGGTGTACCCAACTGGGTACACCACCACTCCTACTACACACTATAGATGCATGAAAAAACTTAAACTTAATTAATTATATAAAATAATGTAGTTTTTTAGAGCATCACCAAAACACAAAGCATAGCGGCATGTGTTTTGGCAGACATTCAGCGTAATAATTTCAATGAAGACTCTTACGTAAACTATTTACAATATATATATAATATAATACAATCTCAAATTGGCAACTCATAAACAATATATGTTAACAGCACATTGCTTACTTACTTATAGTATGGGCAGCAGTTACAACTACTATTGTCAGAGTTGTTTACGCCGCCCAGTAGGCCTCTGACATGGCTTAACGACTGTTCACTAATGACTACAACCGGGACCGACGGCTTAACGTGCACTCCGAAGCAAGGATACGCTCAGAAATTAAACCACTTTGGTGGTCACCCATGTATGGTCTGACCGCGAGCCTAGTTGCTTAACCTCGCCAATCGCTTATGGACCGGTGAGTGATCTAGCTCTATCTACTAATATATATAGCAAGTGATAAATTTTAAGCGTTTTTTATATATTTTCAGGTCACCTTACCCACGATGAGATCAAATCCAAAGATACTGCAGCAGGTTTTGCTACTGTTGAAGAGTCATCTTTTGGAACCAAAAAAGTTGATAGAAGTAAGATTAATAATTATACTATAATGTTTTATTTATTTATTCAGGAAACATACAGTCGTTAACAAACAATACAATATAAGACCATAAAGTAAGACACAAAGCACAAAAGGCGAATACCTATCTAACACAATATAAACAGAAAAAATGAAAAGCAATAATGTCTAAACAAATATGAAAACAGAAATAAACTAAACCTAGATAAGCTAAACGTTGTAAGTGAAGTAATGTCTGTTGCATCGGTATTTAACCAATACAATGTTGTTTACAATACAATGTCACTCAATCAACAGAACTAAAATCTTTTCAAAATAATCAAGAGAAGTAGATGCACTGCCAAAATTTCTTCACCAAAAAGTAATAGAATTTGTTTAGTAATTATTATTCTAATAATCCACTTATTAAATAATAGTAAACAAATATGAGAAAATTTTAAAAAGTTTAATACTCGTAGTATAATTTAGTTAAAAACAAGGTGAACCGGCCGTTTATTAAAATAATGTTAAATGGCAGATTCAACAAAATTATAAAGTGGTTAGTAGAACATGCAGTATGTAACGTGCCCTAAGTATTAGCTTTAGTACTTGTTTATTTAGCAGATTTTAATTAGAATCTGTTTTATAGTATGATTGCTAGTATTATATTATTGAAGCATATTTCTAATACGAAGTAGATTTAAATAAATAGTCTGGAATAAATGACTTTAAAAAAGCGCTTGTAAATAGTCAGAACATGTTTGTGGTAATATAGTTAAGTAGTTATACATAATTATTTCTAGTTACATATAGATATTTCGGTAAACGGATTGTTAAAACATTTATAACACGATCTAAACACGAAAAAATATGTGTGATGCGATTGCATGAGATGCTTAAACTAATAGGTTTTAAAAAATACAAACCCTATAAACCTTAACACGAAGTATGAAAGTACAAAATCGAAATAACTTATCGAACCGAACAATCACAACATTCTATGTTAAACGCGATGCCGCAACTGTGAATAGTCAGGAAATAATTAGGTTTTTATTTATTTAACTTGTACTACGAATGACTTATGTCGAATAATAATGAAAGTTTAACAAAATAAAATAAATATCGCGAACGCAATATTCATCTTATTCTCAAATTTCTAACAATTTATAAGTAATAACTCGTTTGACGACATAAAATAATAATAAAATTAATGCTGCTATAATTAGTAACTTATTAGGCGATATATGCGAAATATTTTCCCTTTTGTATCTACGGTAGGTTAGAAGCTAGTGAAAAAAAAACTGAACCTTAGATATTCGCATATTAACGATATTCGTATGATGATATGTAATAATTTTATGGAGAATGTTTCTGGTATGCGAACTAGATTTAAATAAATAATCTAGAAATTACTCTATCGATAATTCACTGATTTAAATCTGCAGATGAGGCTAGAACCTAGAAGATTCACAGAACATCAAAAATTATCCCAAAACAGAAAAGAAAGCTCACATACCTTGTAAAACTAATATTGAAGTCACAACAGTGCAGCGGCTGCACTTTCTTACACCACAGCACCGGTGTCAGGATCGGGAGCCCGTTAAGATCACCTAAGGAATGTATGATTCATTGTTTCACGGCACTGATCCACAAAAACCAAATCTCAGAAATGTATAATTTCAGAAATGTAAATCGACCACCTTAGCAAAGACATGTGGAGAAAGTATGTAACAAGCTTTCCATATGTTCTCAACCGATAGAGGCGTGTAACTTCAGAAAAAAGTACTACCTATAATGGCTTATCATGCATATGTGGCTTCAGCTATACGGTATGGTTTGCTATTATGGGGTAATTCAACAGGCTATAATCGAACTTTTATCGCCCAAAATTTGGGAATACGTCTTACTAACACTTTCATGTATGTATATTTTTGAAATTTGTACGTTTGCTAGACAACACTTGCTGCACGAGAAGAGGTTTCTTGACAGCAAAATAATTATTCCCACGGTCAGTTAGAAACCCCCAGAGACCTGCTATAGTCACATATTCCGAATACTGCACACATTGCCATTAAATTATATAACAAAATTCCAAATTGTCTAAGAGAGTCAACGTCTCTAAACATATTTAAATGCAGATTATTCAAGCTCTTGTAACAATATAGGTTTTATAGCTTCAAAGAGTATTTAGACTGGAAGTTCAATGTTTTGCTGTTGTTATTAATAATGATTATGTACATTTAACATTAGGTATTTAAGTATAACATAAATTAATTTGTAATTTTTTGCATGCCAAACTCGCGAAACATGTATGTACCTTATTTTTTATGACCATCTGTAACCATTTACCATGTTTCTTGTGAATAAATAATTGAATTGAATTGATAATAGATAGATAATAGAGTCGTGTTGGAATGTGGGGATTGAAACGGCACATTACAGTTTTTCTTTTTTTTTAAAGATACGCCCGTACTAAGGAATGTAATCCCTGTGTCGCGGGGTACTTTAGAAACATATAATAGACGGACACAAATTACGTCCAGACTCAGAACAACTATTTATGGGTCACACAACCCGAAGCAGTGAGGCGACTCTCTTAGCCGCAGCGCCACTCGTGCAGGCAGTTTGGAACGTCGATTGCCTGCACGAGTGGCGTGGATAACTTTCTAAAACGAAACTGTCGGTTTACTTATTGGAATTTAAATTACGTTTTAAAAAGAATATCGTGAGGTTATACTAAGAGCTAAATTGATCATTATTACTCACCACCAACGTCCCTACGTATGGTCCCTATACCACCTACTCAAGATGAAGAGAGAACTGTCGCTCAATGAGTTGAGGCTAATCTAAACGGACGAAACCTATAATTAATGATTAAACTAACTTATCCGTGCATGAAGTTCCATAACAATTATACAGAAGCTTCGTCCGACGAGATCAGCATCTCTACCCCCATTTATCGTGATGTATGTCCATACTAATAATGACTAAATGAAGTGGCGCAAACGAACAGATGTCAAGAAACCGTCTGAAATCTTTTCGCTGCTCCAAATGAGTGTTGGAAGTTGCGAATAGTGTGTTATATTGATACATAACAATAATAAATTAGCTATATTTTCAGAAATAAAATAAGAAAATTACTTAAGAAGAACACATCTACAGCTTAAAACACATTAAAATACATAAAACTCTAGCCTAATAATGCCCTCCGCGTCGTTATCTACTGGGAATGAAAAATTACAAGCTTATTAGTAACCCATTTCGTAATAACCCTCTTTCCAGCATTTCTCTCTGACGTGGATCTTGTAGCCCAAGTGGTATTGTTCTTCTTCGCTGGCTTCCAAACCGTGTCTTCCGGCATGTCTTTACTGCTATATGAACTTGCCGTCAACCCAGAGATCCAAGAAAAGCTTGCACAGGAAATTAAGAAACAAGATGAGGAAAACGATGGAAAATTTGACTTTAACTCTATACAGAGCATGCCTTATTTGGATATGGTAGTCTCAGGTAATATTTTATAAAAAAAATCATTCGCAGAATCCATTGTGGAACTTTTGCAGGATCCTAGATAGCTATCAAGTTTATGTATCGCGTTTTCGATACTAACAGATTGTTTCATCTATTATGCCAACGGTGTTATTATTGAATGTTGCAGAACTCCTGAGACTATGGCCACCATCGATCTTTACGGACAGAGTATGTGTAAAAGATTACAATTTGGGTAAACCTAATGACAAGGCTGAAAAAGATTTCATCGTAAGTTCTTTTTCTAATGTTTGGAAATAAAAGACAGATTGGCGGGCCTGTTGGCGTGGTTGGTAGATACGCTGCCTTTTACGCCAGAGGTCGTGGCTAGTCAAGGCCAATATTTTTCTAAGCATCACCATTAAATTGCTTTTTTAATTTATTTAACTCCATGATATTCATTTTACGTTAAGCAGGTAATGAGCTGATTACATGTTTTGATTATCCTGCTTAATACGTTTAAAAAAAAGTACTTACCTCTAGTAGGGACATCTCAATTTTATAATTGTCGAATGAGATAAAAATTCTGAATTATTGCCTACTTTACAGGTTCGCAAAGGCACATGCATCCTCTTCCCAACTTATTCATTCCACCGGGACCCTCAATATTTCCCCAACCCTGACAAATTTGACCCTGAACGTTTCTCTCCAGAAAATAAACACAAAATTCACACTGTCCCGTACATGCCCTTCGGTATTGGACCAAGGAATTGTATTGGTAAGTTTTATTATCTTTTGAAACGGACGTTACGTTATCTTGTGGAGTGAAATGAAATGAAATAATGAAATAAGTAGGTATTAACATACACTTGTACTTGTCAAGCTCACAATGCAGTACATAAACATAGTAGAAACTGTATAAAAGTAACAAAATAATTATATTAGTCCGTCCGTGCGGATTGTCTTATTCACATATTTTTAACTCATCATAATCATAACCAGTTTCTAAGCTATTATTAATTTTAGTACTACTATATTAAAATTAAAGAATTGAAGACAACGAACAGTTGGCTGGGGCAGAAGTACTAATACCTAAGGGCACCCTTATGTGG
Source organism: Pseudoips prasinana (assembly GCA_951640165.1). Taxonomy (NCBI): domain Eukaryota; kingdom Metazoa; phylum Arthropoda; class Insecta; order Lepidoptera; family Nolidae; genus Pseudoips; species Pseudoips prasinana. The sequence goes on along the minus strand of OX621240.1, from coordinate 38,957,596 downwards.
TTCGGGCCACAGCTCAAGAGGCCGCTGAAGTAAAAAGACGGAATTCTAAATCACTAGATCACCGATGATGTATTAAGGGGTCAACACGATCCTCGCCGCTGAGGAATCTACCCTAGCTAACCTTCGACTTTCTCTAGCTACCTAGGTGAACGACACGGAAAAGAAAGCCACAAAGAAACTCCAGGCTTGTTTTTTCCGTAAATATTGTATTTTTAGTACATTGTGATTGGCTGGTATGTGGGCTAATGCACGCACAGAACCGTTGTCATCTAGACCATAGCATCTATCAAAATAATTGTGAGGTAATCTATAAATATAATAAACCTGTAGAAAAGTCGTTTTTGTTCATCAAAAAGAAATCCAAAAATAATATAATATAATGTTAAAGGACAGGCAATAGAACCCATTTCCAACATTTTTAGAATTTTTGTCTGTTTGTATGTTTATATGTTCGGGCATCACTTAAAATGTATGAAAGTAATGTAAATAACTTTTATACACAACGATTGAGCGTAACTTGGGGTAACTTTTAGTTTTTGTTTTATTACAATCAGTTCATTCTATTAAAAGATATTAGATTTTAAAGTATTCAAGAAGAAAAATACCACACTTTCGTTACTTCAAGATTAACTAATGTTCGATAGATGTCATTATGCATATCATGACGTCTCTTTTCTGAATGAACTAACGTTGATAGTTGATTTTTATTTCGATAGATGTCGTTGTGCATGTGACGTCCTTTCTTGTTACTCGCGGTGCCGCGGTGTTAAGATTTGCCCGTGTTTGCTGATTGCATGAGTTACGTAGGGTTTTGAATCTTCTGAATTGTTTCGAATTGAGGTCTTGGTTGACTATGAGTCTGTTGTTGTCCACAATGGTTCATTCAAAAATTCTATTTTTTATTTGGGCAAATTTAATTATGTACAGGGGTGGATTAATGTTATAATTTAATTTTAAATTGTAATGTCTTTCGATTGAAAGGTTGTGTGTGTCGATTCGTTTGCAACGCGGACGTAAGTACAGACGAAATATCGAGCCTGTCCGATTAAATGTATTTGAATGTTCGTTGTTTAAAATCTTACTAATATTATAAAATTAAATAAATAAATAAAATAAAATAAAAAAGGCTTTTATTCACGTAGACTTTAAAAAAGCGCTTGTAAATAGTTAGGTAGTACATGTTTGTAGTAATACAGTTATTATTTCTAGTTACTTATATTTAGGTACACGGAATGTTAAAACATTTATATAATTTATTTTATAACAGAAGTGATATTTAGCTAGCTTGTTTGTTTTATTAGAAATACGAAAGTAAAGTCGAAAGTCTCTCATAATTTTCTCAGCACAAAACTATAGATATAATTATATAACAAAACTGACTGAATGACATAGCAACAAACACTCTAAATGGTTGGGGTTAGCGTCTTGAGATTTTGAACCTTTTATGCCGCAGGCATTCACAAAGAAAGGGTTTTTGAAAATACCTGTCATAAGGGGGTAAAATAGGGGATGAAAGATGGTATAAAAAGTGTGTAATTTTTTAAGGGGAACGCGTGAAAATTGGTATTTACACTTTCAAAAAATATGGAAATTCCACCCGAAGGGAGTATAATAAAAATAAATAATATAAATTTGTATGAAAAATATGCCATTTTTAAGTGAAACGTGCGTATTCCGTTAGTGCCAAATGATCTCGCTTTTCAGATTAAAAGACTGTAGTTCCCTTTAAAAGTGAGTTTCGCGATGACTATCAACAGATCGCAAGGTTAAACTCTCAAGTTTGCTGAAATTGACTTGAGGCAAGACTGTTTCTACCACGCGCAGGTTCACGTGGCGTGCTCATGTGTGCGTTCACCCCACAGTCTGGTAGTTCTGGTATGACCTGCTAAAACTGTAATTAACATCGGGTACAAAGAAGTTTTGTAAAATCAATTAAATATTGTTTCCTTGCTCTTACCATGTAGGGCTGATTAGAAGTGTATTAAGAGGCCTATTACAAAATTGCATTCTGAAATATTAGGTATATTGAAGCACGGAGACGACTAGCTCGGGGTCACGAGTTCACTACACTGCTTCCGTAACGACCAAATCACTTGATACTTGTTCTATTAATCAGTAAATTGTTATTATTGTTTGTTATTGATTACTTCTATAGATAAATTACTTAAAATATTTTAATAATGCGAACTAATTATATAAACATGAGTTATACTGAATACTAAGATTGAAAATTATCTAAACAAATTAATAGGTTTTAAAATGTAATTATTTTTCTAATTACGATGTATAGGTGCAGCTCGTCTCGCCTACACTGTGATATTAGTATTATTGGTTTTTTTACCAGTATCGTTATTTTATAAATTCAATAAAATTGAAATAATATTTATTGTCATTGTTTGGCGGTTTTTCCGCTGACATGATGACGACATTAGAATAGAATACTCTTTATTATACACCATATTAATATTAACTAATATCTAAAAGAAAAAATCTTCGTTTAAAAAAACCGACTTCAAAAACTGAAAAGTATAAAACATACAGTATGTTAGTTTAAACGAGGGACATATTCAAACCCACAATAGTGTATGCTTATATGATACTAATAAAAATATGAACAAAAAAAACACTGATAAATAACAAACAGAACCATGCCAAAAATTTCGCAAAAGTCTCACAACGTGTATACACCCTTGCGCTAACGTGTTATTATTATCGCAGAACATGTGCGCAGGTCAATGACCTTTAGGTAGAATCCATTTTCCCTTCATATTTTAAACCGAACGGGTCTATAATGGTATGGGTGTCCTTCTTCATGCAGCATGTCCAATGTGATACACCGAATCGTCTTGCAGCATTTCGAGTGCTTTCTTGTGGGTGATGCTCGAAGTATTCAAAAATGGCTTCTTGTAGGTGCACTGGGTATGGCTCCCTTCCTCGTCCTTGGGCATGCGCGCGTCGGTACGGTGAACTGACCGAATGTTCGCAATCGTTGGTTGACACCTAGCATAAGGTTGTACGACGGAATCTGGCGGTTGGGAAACATCTCTCGGTACAAATTAATAGCTCCTCGTACACTATCATTTCATAACACGTAGGTACGAACCATATCCCAGTATGCTTCATTGGAATATTGATATGACGTCATTTTTAGTTAGTCAAGTACACGTTTACAGAACACACGTATCGGTAAGCGGGGTTGTTTATGCAATACGCGGAAGCGCAAGACATGCGGAACTAGCGGCGAGCTCGCATAGACTGCGGTCAACGCGGGGGCGGGTCATGTCGGTGCATCGGAACAACACAAAGGAAAGGGCGAGGGGGGAGGGCGGGGTTTACGCACGAGCTTCCTTTTCGGCGCGTGTTTTGTCACGTGATCACTTTAGGTACTGTTTACAAGTTCACTTCTTGCGCACTCAGTGTTCATGATAATGTATTTTATAGGACAATTACGTCAAACATTTAGGTTATAGGTTTTTTATATATTTGGGTCGGTAATCGAATACTGAACACCCTCCCTTAATATGTCCCTCGTTTAACCTAACATACTGTATATGTCAATAAAGATTTAATTTAATAAATCTCTTATGAAAACGTAAGCCTTTAATATTAATGAAATACTATAATGTGTATGTGCTACCTGTTGGTAGGTCTGCTGCAACATGTTCTTTCTCCTATAATTTTTTATATAATTATTGACAAACACTAAATAAACTTCTGATTGAAATAAATAATTGTTAAAATGTTACGTACAACGTTTGTTACCGAATCTGAATTATTACTTGTACGGCTAGTAAATGATCGCGTCTGATCTAAAGGCGCTACCCTCCTCTATACGCTTTAGACGACTTTTCATTCTAAAATGAAAACAAAATAGCTGTTTATTTTCAATATCTACGTATAAGTTACATATTAAATCAATAATAATCGTTTACAGTAAATATGAATATTGTAAATAAAAAAAAGGTATCTACCTCACTTCAGTCGCTTTTTTTAAAGCTGCAGAATTATCACGTTTCCTTATTTTTACACAACTGTATACACATTGCTTGCGCCCCATAGCTAGTAATGAAACAAAAATATATAATTATTCTACAAAAAACTAAAATCTTACATACATACATACTTGATAATACATAAAACCGTACTTTATGAAAAAATACAAAACGAATCAAAACTTGTGAATTACTTCACTATACGAGCGCTCGAAACTCGGGACGCGGGAAAAATGGCACAGGTATATACCTTGATGGGCGCTCGCGCCGTACTAATCGGTGCCCACCCGTGTATCGTAATTTAAACTGATGTTCACATCAATATTATGAAAAATTAATTGCAAGTATTTAAAAAAAAACTGTAGAATTCGATTCTCCAAAGAACATAGTTTATTTTGGTATTATTTTATTTTAGTAAATACACTTGATTTAGACCAAAAATCACTATGAAATTATAAAGTAAAACTTAAAAATTGGCGTAAGGATTTATATTTTTACTAATTAATGGTAACAAAATTCAGGAATCTGTTACATTAAACCACGAATAAAATATATGTCTCATGCTGAATGTATTTTTTTAGCTTAGTTTATAAGTATTATTGCTAGATACAGGACTCTGAAATTGACTCTGCGGCGATTTTTCATTAAAATGGTGTCACTACAGAGCAAACTAATTTTTTTGGTAAATGTGATACATTAAATGTCAACAAAAACGATTTTTCCATATTTATCATGTATTCAATAAGTTCTGGGTATTACTTAAGATGGTAATAGAGGAGCCAAAAATCTTTGAAATTTTAATGGGTCTGTAAATTATCAGCCAACCACAAAAAAATCCATGGATTTTTTTTACTTTGTGAGCAGAGTTATAAAAGATTTAGTACTTAATAGAGAGGTTATGTACCAACCTATGCTAAACAGCTGATTTTTAAGGGCGATTGCTATTTAATAGTTATCTGTGTCCAGTATGTTAGCAAAAGTCGTACACGCAATATCAGAAGTCCGTAGAGAGAATGCAGTTGTCGAGGGATATGTAAAACAAAACAATAAAAAATACTCAAATCACACACGCACTAAACGATACGAGAAACGGTTGACCGATCATAGATTAGGATTCAAAATCTGTCACCAGTCACTGTCAGCATAGATTAAAAATATAGATGGCAATAACTAATAAATCGATTTGAAGGATAACCGATATTAGATAAGTATGATTTCTATTTATTTTATTGATATTTTATTTTTTACTGTTGACATTATGTTAATTGCTTTCATAATTATTATGATTAAATCGGTTATCTGGTGTTTGGTGCTAGAGTTTTTATATTACATTGTTTGAACTCATTACCGTTAATCGATTATAGTAATCATCAACCAATTTAATTGGTGACTTAAACTTATTTTGAGATTTCTCGTTTTACAGATTGTAAATTGGCTAAATATTTTACAGTTTGAAATAGAAAAATGTAACGCTTTTTTTAAACCATATCTCAACTTATTACAGTCAGGCCCAGAAATCCCCGTCTCCTTTACGTTGACACTGCTAGACAGCTAATAACACTTCAAAAATCGAAAATTTTCACTTTTTTTCCTTTATCTCTTGGTGCCAAATTTCAAAATTGTAGGCCAATAGAAAATTATCCTAAACTTAGTACGTATTGAATAGTGAGTTAGTGAAACTGAGTTAGTGAATTTTAATGAACGGCCTTTTTTTAGTTATTCACATTCATTTAACAGTTTCTCAAAGTCTTTCAAGTATGTTAGGACTTTTTGTTGTAGGTTCCATTGGTCATCATTTAAAAGTTTCGCGGACGAAGTCGTGGGTAATAGCTAGTAAATTATTAACTGGTGTCAAAAGGATCTGGGTTAATTTTTTAACGGCGTTTTTATATACGTTTACGATTTTGATCCTTCTGTTTACATCAGACAAATTGATTTTGAGGTGGTCACATCTAAAATCAAAGTCAATTGCGATAATTAACAAATTTCACTCTTAGTTTTCACCTTTTTAAAGGAATCCATTCATTAGCTTACCTCGACCGTTTCCCGATGATTTCTGTGTTCTGCTGGTATAGTAGAGTTTACATTCCAGAAAAGTTTTTACATCGCGTGGATTTCATAAACGCGATTACCGACTATTTGTGTGGCGCATATACACAAACACACATGTCCTGTGCAGGGATCGAACCCGTAACTCCTTACAAAACTCAAAGTAATAAATAACATCTTATAAGTATGTCCATTCAATTAAAAGAAAAATCACAATCGGAAAATCAACGTCCTCGATCAAATGAGTTAAAAGTAAAAAATCTAGATGTCTCAGTTCTTAGTTTAGGACATATTTTACACAAATTTTATTATTTATGTGCACTTATATTTTTCGGATAGTATTTAATCCCTTCTCCTTTTTCAATGCATACCAAATATGCACACTTACAAAATCAAACTTGGCATACTATTTACAGGATGAAGCAATACACTTTTAATAAATAATTATCTGTTATTTAATAATTCGTTGGGTCCCAAAAATATTAAATCAATTTATTAGAACCCCTTACCTATTAAACTTAATTGCAAGTTAAAAGTGCATTGTACATATGAAATTAGTTTCTGGCACTCGCCGAACGCAGCCGCGGCGCGCTCGCTTCTTGCGTTTGTACAGACGCCAGCACATCAAGCTACCCCAATCTGTTAAATTTCCTCAATTGAAAGTGAACCTTGTGTATATATTCTACGCACTATGCGGCTAGCCGCAATGCAGCCAGCCATCAGCAATCAATATTGCTGACCGGCTGCCGCATCACAGTGCGAATAAAAAATACTTTCTTCTACAAATATCTGAGTACGGTCAGCTGCACGGCTGGCCGCATAGTGCGTACTTACTTACTTATCGTGTGGGCAGTGGTTACCCTAGTGTCAGAGTTGTTCAAGCCGCCCAGTAGGTAGTCCTCTGACATGGGTTAACGACTGTTGCCGAATGGCTACAACCGGGACCGACAGCTTAACGTGCCCTCCGAAGCACGGAGACGCTCAGAAATTAAACCACTTTGGCGGTCACCCATCTATTGGCTGACCTCGAGCCTAGTTGCTTGACCTCGCCAATCACTTACGGACCGGTGAGAGCATCTAGCTGTGAGCTAGTGCGTAGGAGGCCTTAGATTTATTTGTAGTAGAACATATTAGGGTAATTAAGTAGTTTATTAGTAGCGATACAAGATGGACCGATGAATTTGTGAGGGTTGCTGGGAGCCACTGGATGTGAGTAGCGCAAGACCGGTCGTTATGGAGATCTTATGGGGGAGTCGTTACGTGGGCGTGTTTCGGCTGATATGATGATAATGTTTATTAGTAGCGTAGTTATTTCTTTGGTATGCAGTAGGATAAGTAGTGGAGCTTGAATTGTGAATTCTCCATATTTTTGAAGTTATACTTCTTTTGGCGCGATGGAGAAAAATGATGAGAGTGAATTTTTAAGATGCGCGCGCACACCGACACCAAAAAATTTAATAGCATGAAGTTAGTTCTAGGTGGTATGACAGTGAATTTTTACGATGCGCGCGTAAAAATAACAGCATGAAGTTAGTTCTAGGTGGTATGAAAATTGATAACTATGTTCAAGTTGTATATTAAGAAGTATAACTTCTAACGCGTGTACATAAGTACACACAAGTTTTTTTTGTAAAAGTATTTTCACATTTTTTTGTCTCCAGGCTCGAGATTTGCACTGTGTGAGATAAAAGTGCTGACCTACCATATTCTCCACCACTTCGTGCTTTCTCCCTCCGAAAGGACCTGCATTCCACCTAAACTATCTACTGCACACACCGGGTTAAACATAGAAGGCGGAAACTGGTTGAGGTTCCGACCCAGATCGTAAAGAAATAATGCTGTTTCCAACACTGGAACGATTCGATGCAAAATTAATACTTATTAACCTATGTATGTACACACAGCTGCAAAATTGCATGGATACCTTAAGTTCCATAATCCCGTGAGCATACTAGATGGCGCTATTTGGCGTTGTAATAAACTGGATGGTTCTGGTTTTTAATTATTATTCCTATAAGGCTGTTTTATTAAGTACTTATTTATGTAAATAATAAAATTAAACATTATGGAAGATTATTAAATTTATAACAAATATATATATATATAACGGCCTTGATTATGCAAAGCAATTATTTGTGCTCTTATAGTACGATCAATATTGCACTTGGTACTCATTTTTGAAAATAATCAACTGATTAGAAACTCAACAAAGGGCACTCGAACACGGCAACAGGAACGAAGTGGCAAACGAGTAAACGAGCGTATGTCTATAAAACCCATCTGTTATTTAAACTACCCACAACTTATTCGTTAATTCTTTTGAGTATTAAACATAAATCTTGAGTCAACCCTCTTAAGTTATAAAACTATTTAGTTAGAAACTACGATAAAGAATATGAATGAAGTGCTATTAAATTTGAACAAATGTATTACACGTTTCGATGGTCAAGTGGCATGTCGTATGGTTCATAATATGTCGGGTTCCGAGTTTGATACCCGGCTAGGGTCAATTTTGTTTTTTGAGAATTAACATAAATAAAATAAATTTTCGAAAGAATTTACTTCCTCTGGCAATCAACAAGTAATGTTTTTTGAAGGAAATTTTATAATCAAATAAAATTCATAACTCATAAGGATGTTATAAGAAATTTCATAACTTTTTTATTAATGTTGTGAAGTAAAGCAACGCCATCTAGTAAGATCATAATTACAATTTAAGTTTATAGGTAACGCTTTCGCTGTTATCCGTCAGATGTCGTCAATTATCACTTCATACGATTTTGTTTTTGAAGTTATACTTCTTTTGGCGCGATGGAGAAAAATGATGAGAGTGAATTTTTACGATGCGCGCGCACACCGACACCTAAATTTAACAGCATGAAGTTAGTTCTAGGTGGTATGAAAATTGATAACTATGTTCAAGTTGTATACTCTAGTATTTTTATTTAAATAAAATCTTTTTGATTAATTTTAATATTTATCGTTAATCACTACTGCATTTTAGTAATTTTTTTTCCATACGCCAAAGAAGTATAACTTCTAACGCGTGTACATAAGTACACAAACTCTTTTTTTTTATACTATCTATGCACTTTTGCAGCCGATAGTACTATGCGTGACTGATCGTTCCTCAAAAGAATTATTAGACTATGTACTTAATAGAACTTAGGAAGACACTTTCAAAATCAGAATAGACACATTGAAACATCTGAAGTAGCATTATGCCCCACGGCGTAGTGAACCAAATAATAATAATATATCCAATGTAAGGTAAAGATGTATGTATGTCTTTTTTTTTGGAAATAGTCCCTCCCTCTAACCAACCACTGCCACTCCTGTAAGCCAGGATCAACAGTGGCACACAATGTAATGTCACTGAGCGTTGAGGCTCAGGCATGTCTCGGGGAATCGCTTTAACTGTCTTGGATCCCGCTACAAATTTAGTCAGAAAGAAAAAAGGAGGAGAGTATAACTAAAATTAGTTGGGTAAAGTGCTGAACTCCTAGCTACTTTATAAGCTAACCTAGATTAAGACTTATTTCTTATTTAAGCAGCACAATTTATGGCAGTTATCATGCATAAGACAAGATAAAACAAAAGTATACCACGTGTGAGTGTGTGTGCATGTTTATGTGTGTGCACGCGTATGTGTATGTACGTTGATTTCCGATTATTATTGTCACTGCCGCCGCCGTCGATCGCGCGCGACTTGGCATGACTCGGACCCTCTGGGAGTGCACTGATGCAGTTTAGACGTCGCACTAAATTTATAATATTTTATTACATACTTACCTAACTTTTAAAATCTTTAATTGCTGATATCCAGCTGTCTCGATTAATTCTATATTAACATTACGTCCGAGTTTAAACCCCATGCTATCGGGTTTTTTTCTCACCCTCTAAATCTCGACCGCAACGCCTCATCTGGCTACCATCCCACGCGCATTACGTCGTGTCGTCGGCGTGTCGTGTCGTACCGGGGTCGTGTCGTCGGCAAGTCGTGAAGTGGACTGCGCTATACGGGTCGTAGAATTCTATACCTAGAAGTGTCAATGCAAAGTACTATTATGGCAAAGAACCCACAACTTTATATTTTATTATTAAATATAACTTTTTTTATAATACTATTTTAAAGTTTAATTTTCTAGTTCCTTTAGATTTAGAAAGAAAGAAAGAAAGAAAATATATTTATTCAGTAAACTGACACAGATAATAATAACAATATATATAAAGGTACACAAACAGAAGTCCTTAAATGTTATCTGTGCGAGTCCGAATTGGTCCCATCTCAGCACTAGCTGCAACATTAACAGTTGCAGCGCTGGTTTTATGATGGAACCACGTAAAATAATTCACGGACAATTAGTGTACAGCTCGCAGTTAGAACTTTAGAGTACCTGGACATCAAAATATAACTTATAGCTAATTTAAACAATAAATGTATGGAAAAACGAACTTATAAAATAAAATATTAATAAATTAACACCAATTTGGAGATGCATAACACAGACAGTATATAAAATAATTGTTATAATGTCGACATTCTTGTCATAACTTGTCCATAACAATACATAAGTATACCAAGAAAAATGACTCGACTATGACACAATCAATATACATTACATTTATTTAATAATAATAATAAAATTTGAAATATGTTTTCCTAAAAAGTTATCATTTTTGAAAAAACCGTGTAATAAATGGGTAGATAAAGTTATTAACTTTAAATTATTACTTTTTGACATGTACAAATTAGAAAGAATTCTACCTTTTAGCGAAGAAGTAGCCGAAAGCACTTTAAGAATGCAGACAAAGTACTCGAACATGTTGGTAGATAAGAGGAAAAACTATTTCTCTAACAAAATTTCCAAGAACCCTAATAAGGTTCGGGGTATGTGGTCATTCATAAACGAGGAAACCGGCCGTGCTAGGGAGCAGCGGGTAGACTACACGGATTTAATAAAACACGAAAACGGTTTGCCGTTTACCTCAAAACAGCAGCTTGTAAACCAACTAAATACAGAGTTCGCAACAGCGGCCGCCAACTGCGGGGCACCTCGAGCTAACATTAGTCAGTGCATGTCCGCGTTGTGCGCTGACTCGCTACCGAGTGAGTCATCTCTGCGCCTGACACCTTTCACGGCTAGCGAAGTGGTTCGAACGCTGCAGTCGCGCATTGCCACGAAGCGTAGTACCAATATACATATATGGTTTATCAGTAGAACTACTAAAACCCATCATCCCTCACATCGGTACGGTACTAAGTGTACTATTTAACAATTGTATGCGAAGTGGGACATTCCCCAACCCATTCAAAAGGGTCAAAATATCACCACTGTACAAAGGAAAGGGTAAAAAGTCAGTAATAACATCATACAGACCGATATCACTAGTTCCAGGGCTAAGCAAAATATTTGAAGTACCTAGGCCTAAATAACCGCATCCAAAAGTTCGTATCAGGCTCACTGTCACCCAGGTAATATGCTTATCGTGCAGGTCTTTCCACGACGGACTTAGTCAGAGAGGTTATATCAGAAATCTGCAGGGCACGAGAGCAGGGCCGCTGTAGTTTGCTGCGACTTGTCACGTGCCTTCGACACCGCTGATCACAACCTTATCACTAATAAGCTACAGCATCTAGGAATAAGAGGACCAGCTGGCACCCTACTGACAACTTTTATGTCCGACCGTATGCAGGTCGTAGACGGAAACCTTGGACTGACGCGTTCCCTCGAACAAACGAACACAATGGGTGTTCCCCAGGAATCTTGCCTATCCAACACCCTTTTTAGTAAAAATACTGCTGAACGACTTACCATCTGATATACCTGGTGCTCAGGTCTTTATGTACGCGGATGACGTGGCGGCTGTGGTACGTGCGCGGTCCGAAACTGACTTGACCCGTGAACTTAACGTGGTTACCGGACAACTAGCGGGATGGTTTCACTCCAATGGTTTAGCACTAAACCTGGAAAAGACGTGCTACATTCACTTCCACTTAGGAGGCCGAAAGCCGAGCCCGCTAATTGTTATTATAACACTTTCTTCGGGCCATCGGGCAAATTTTAGTATTGTGTCTTTTAAACTTAGTCTCAAAACTATATTCTTCCTTATCCGCCCAACAAAAAAAAAGCTTTCGTATCCACGTCAACTAATGACACGTCAGGGAGTACAGTATAATTATACTTACTGCCTAATTCAGTATCGTATCCACCGATGCGACGTCTACGTATTAGGTATTATGAGTTGAATTCACACTTTACTTTGGAACTAAATGTATGGTAAAAACCGATTGCGATCCATAGTGATATTGTTAATACATAAAATAGTGCCATAATATCAACTGTGATTAATAATAGTTATTTTTAGTATATATCTTGTTGTTGTTTTCTTGTTTATTGAGACTTTTCTCCCGCAGTCAAACCGACTGATCGGTTTTGTGGGGTATTTTTCTGGACTTGTGTTTTAATATTAAGGAAACAATAAATAAATAAAAATAAAAAAATAGTGGAACTAATGGTGGCTACTACCGTCATAACATACTGGCTCGTTGGTCTAGCGGTAGCATGTTCACCCGCAGGGAACGAGGTCCTGGGTTCAAATCCCGGGTCGCGTCGGGCCAAAAAGTGATTCTGAAGTTGAGAGTCTGGAAGTTGGCGGTATATACCCCCGTGCCTCGGAGAGCACGTAAAGCCGTCGGTCCTGTACCTGACCTCTTTCCGGTTGTGTCACCTAGGCGTCCCATCGGATCATGAGAGTGATGGAATAGAAAGTGCTCCTGTGTTTGCGCACACACTTGAGCACCATAATATGTCCCACGCAGATGGCTAATCTCTGTTGAGACCGGCCGCCGTGGCCGAAATTCAGCTAGGAGGACATAATTATTATTATCACAGAGGAGACCCAAGATGGACCCAAGAGGAAATTAAATAGTGTTTTATTCTATTGTCGGCCCTGTGTAAACCATCAGGAAAGGCTGGCATATTATGCTCTACTGGCTTAATACTTATCTGTATTAGGAGGTTACGCATCACTCCAGTATGCAAACTGTTTAGGATAACCAGCTTGCATACTGTGTCAGTAAAATTTTAAGAATGCACTGACATTGAGTCGTAGGTAAGTTTTTCGGTGTCCCAAGAACCGCGAATAAGAACCCACTATGAAGAATCTCGTAACCTTCCTTGAAGTGGAGATAAGTAGAGGAATCCGTGTTATTTCATTGACTCAAATGCCTGATGCCCAGTGGAGCATACTGCTACAAATTTATATTTGAGTTTCATTGTAATTGTCATTTTATGTCAAATAATTAAAATTATACTGAAAGAACTGAAGACGTGCTTCCGGTTCTTTGGATTTCAGCACGACAATGATCTAAAGCATATTGCACACTTTTAAGGAATTTCCCACACAATACTTAATCAGTTTCTTTCTTACATGTGTCAGCGTAGACCAAATCTAAACCAAACAGATAATCTTTGGTGCAATATCAAGAGAAAAGTTTCAAATTGATAATGTAATTTCAAGAGGCTCTACGGCGTTTCCTTTGTTCTCAATGAAACAAAGCTCGTAGGTTTTTTTCTCTATAACAAAGATATGGACAAATTCAATCAACGTTTATACAGATTATAGGTAGGTGAATAAATAGGAACACTATTAAAATAAACACTTTATTTTTAATCTAAAGGAAATTTTTAAATCCATTCAGTGACCTCAAGATCCCGGTCACTCTTTGGCTTACGCTAGCAATTTGGTTTTGCAAACTTAAAGTAGCATCAAACAGCAGACCTAGGTCCTTAACATACTAGCAGAATGGGATAACAGAATTATTAAATAAGACTGAAGGTTGACTGTCAACATCCACTAATCGTTCGGGAATTGTCCGCTATGATATCCTGACATTTGAGACTATATACTGACAATAGACCATATAATTGTGTCCTCCATGCCAGCCCTAATATCGCCAGCCACTTTTAGGAGAGCGGTGGTGGTGCTATGACCGGGCTTAAACCCGGATTGTAAGGTACTTATTGAGTTATTGGACAGGATATAATGGGAAAGCTATTTATGGACAGCGAACATTAGTACTTTGGGAAGGGTGGAGATATGACGATCATAATCACCATGTCGCCGAATGACGTCTTCTGCTGGACAAAAGCATCAAAAGATTTCCACAATGAAGTTTTATCCAAAAATTTTAGGGATATTCCATATTCGCCACGATTGGCTGACGGATTGGCGATCGCAGTATGATGGTTATGGTTCATAGTGAGTCGCTGCTGCCCGTGTATGTCTACATCTACGACTGGGAGATATTCTCTCGGATCGACCTCTACGCCCTCCATGGGATGAAAAGGGATGGTGATATTCTTTGCCGTCAGCCACACACCAGTAATCTTTATATATATTATTTAGTGCATTACTACTTCGAGTGTTCATTTGTGTATGTTCTAGTTTCATGAAGTCGCTTTCTAAGTTATATTAAGAATATAATCTAATAATTATTTAGAGGACAGCTCAGTCACGCAAAGAACATAGTTAATAAGTATTAATTTTGCTTCAAAGTGGCCCCTCCTCTCCAGTTAAGTGCTACTAGGTCCCAGTGTTGGAAGCATCGTTTTTTCTTTACCATCTGGCCCGGAACCTTAACCAGTGTCCGCCCTTAAGTTTGAGGTTGAAGCTTGCAGTAGATAGTTCAGCCGGAATGCAGGTCCTTTCGCAGGGAGAAAGCACGAAGTGTTGGAGAATTTGGTAGGTCATCACTTTTATCTCACATAGAGCAAATCTCGAGCCTGGAGACAAAAAATATAGAAACTGAAACTACTAGAAAAATATTAGTGCATATAAATAAAGATAATATAAAACATGTCCCAAACTAAGAACCAAGACGTTTGTAATATAATATTTTGTGTTTTAACTGACATGAAAAAGTATTAACCGTGTGGCTTCCCGCCCAGAAACAATAACAGGGCCACCCATTATACAAAACACATGCTACAACATAAATAATATATACAGCAAATATACATAATTGGGCTTAAAAGTAGTCATAAACTCATTGATAAACAATGCATTGGGGAGTTTGCATAGAAACTCGAGACTACTACTACGACAGATAACGTGTTTAGTTTGACCTTAGGTTATCAAACGTATGTTTCAACAAGTTTAAATTATTTTTAACTTTACGTATCTCGAAAGTGGTTAATACTCGGGCCTCGCTAAGCTCTCGGCACCATTGAGTTTCGGATTCGATTCCCACACAGGTCTATATCCATTAATTGCGTGTTTGTAAAATCCTAACAATACAGGGGTTTATTTAGCTCAAGCTGGCATTGTCTCATTAAAAAAATGCTGATTTTCACTTATTCATGATCTGAAATAAAAACTTTTCTGGACCACACCAGTCTCGGCAGAATACAGAAGTCATCGA